>CM045452.1:17060321-18527821 GCA_024666655.1 Dascyllus trimaculatus
ATATTATAAGATTATATAGATATAGAATATAGATATACTCTGCAGAAAAATGGTCCTTGCCACTGTTTTATATGCAGTTTATAGATCACTGCTGCATTTATGTGCATGTTGCATTTTCCTGCAGCAGATGTTTAAGGTTAAATTACCTTGGATCCTGTTCGGTAGTTTAATTTGCAGAAATGCATTGTACTCTGTAATGTTTATATGATAATCTGTATATGTTTATAGCACTGATGTTGTGCATACATACATACATACATACATACATACATACATACATATATATTTATATGTATGTATAGGCTATATATATATATATATATGTTTGTAGTTGGGGAATGTTCTCAACTCATAAAGGACAAAACACCCCCATTAAGAACAATATCTTTTTTGTTTTACATTATATTTTAAATTAGATTAAAAGAAAGACACTTAAGTAAACAAATTTAGAGGGTAACTGATTCATAAATCACTACAATTATGCTATTACAAAACTAAATGTAAGATCTTTTAAATTAGCATCTTATTCTCACGTCATTTTGAAACGTATTACTTATGCACAAATCAACTTTCTTATATAAAATGTTTGATGTTTTTCTTTTACTGCAACATAAATGTTAGCTAACATACAGCAATTATTTTTTATGGTTTGTTTTTAAAAAATGATTTGATTATTAGCATTGTATTTAAAACTGATGGGCCTTGGACAAATCAAAGCTGGAGAGATTATAACTGTACTGTGACTTTATTTTCTCTGATACGTAAATTACTCCCATAAAAGTTAGATCAAATCAGCAGAGACACTTAAAGGCCTGCATAGCCAAGAATTCAAACTAGCTGGTTAGCTAGTGCTATGGCAAGCTAATGTAGCATGATTAGCTTAACATAGAGGCAGCTACTTAGCATTTCAGACGGATAATAATACATTTTAATAGCTGGTTAGCTATCATGTTACTGTACTAGATAAAGTTGTACATATTTTTAAAAAATGTTTATCAAAAATTGGGTTGCTTCCCTTACTTCAAAGTTAGATTTTTTTTTTTTTTGCTCAAACTAAAGGATAACTCTCCATATCACTGTCATGTAAACAGCAAATAAATAATAAAAAACCACAGCGGCTTAGCATGTAAAATATAACATTAACATCCCTAAAACCACTCTTATGATTTCATCCACCAATAAATGGATTTTAATGCTGGTTAAAGGTTAGAAAGGCTGCATCCAAGAAAGGAGCTGAAATAACAGGTGACTTGATTTATTTAGTGGTCAGGAGGGGAATTATGGTTTACCGTACCTAATTACATCCAAACACTGATGTTAACCGCTTTTAGATTTATTATTGTTATTATTTGGTATTATTGTTGGATCAGCCTCCAGAACTTGTTCAGCACAAAGTTAAAAACACAGTTTGCAACGAAGACGTGACTTCTTTTATATAATAATAATAATAATAGAAGAAGAAGAAAAAGATGATGAAGAAGAATTGTTATTATTATTATGTATTTTTACATTTTAATAGACTTAGTTGTTATCTGTTAATGTAAACATACTTGTTGTTCAATATAGGCTATAGGTAAAAACAAAGCAGGAAGTAATACCATTATCCCATTAACTTTACCACCGTCATCTAGCAGTTTTAAAAATATACTGAAATCACATTTATTGTATGTTTCAGAGTGAATGGACAGAGAGAGGGACCTTGAACAGAGCCGCATCCTCCGTCTGCTTGTAGTCCTTCTTGGCTGCGTGCTTCCAGGGGATCCTGAACATGGTTTTGTCCTCATCCTCCCAGCTCAGCCCTTCATACCCGCCGCTGTCTATCTGAGCTACCAGCCACTCTTTCAGGTGCAACTTGGCTCCTTCTTCCATCTTCAACACATGCTGCGTCTCCCTGGAACAACACCTCAGACTGACATGTGCAAAGCAGCCCCGGGCACACTTTTAAAAAAAGGATCCAAACTTTTTATTCTGGTGCTGCCAAACGCCTCTGATATGATGTTAAAACAGCACAAAGTGGCCAAATTACACAGGGAAGCTCGCAAATAGTAGACAAACAGGTCGCACCGCAAACTTAAATGCAGAAGTCGCACCTAAGATTTGCGCTCTTGGAAGCGAAAGCGAAAGTTTTAAACTCATTTGATGCTTTCGGTTTCCCCCCCTTCTGCCCGCTGCGATACAGAGAAAGTTCAACCTTTTCTGAGGAAAGTGCACGAGTGGGGAGTGAGAAACGAGATGAGAAAAGCTGTATTAATGCGAGGAGAATGCAGAAATGCGTTGCAAATGGTGTGTTTTTATTCATACTGGAGTCAATTTGACGTTGCCAAATGGAGCAAAACCTCATCCAGCCACCTTAGATTCCAAAAAAAAAAAAAAAACCCAAAGTGAAACAGAGTAAAAGCTTCTTAGTCAACAAAACCAATACTTAAAATAAAGTTTTGCTTTCTTAATTGCGAAATTCTGTCAGTTTTCAGTAATAGACAGCAACAAGAAGCATTAATCACATTGACCAGCATGAAGCGCGCGCACGCACGCATCTCACACACACACACACACACACACACACACACACACACACACACACGTAGTCATAACGAAACGTTCATGTGAAAATGAAAGCATGTAGGTGTATAGTTTTTTTTTCTTCCAGATACCACCCCTCTACTCTACAGGGTTCATGTTGGTGACAGAACATGCAGCCAGTCCTTCAGTTGAGGTAATGATACTGAAAGAGTCAATAAAAATGCAAAGTTCACTGCGATAAGAGGTGTAAGGAGTGTGTGACATAATGTTTAAAAAAAAAACACAGTTTCAAACAACCCAGCAGAGGGCAGTGCGCGTCTGACTTACTGCCTGCTTTCCACAAAGTGGCTCAACCAGACATCTGTGCTCCAAATAATAAACAGAATTAATATGGTGCGTTGTGATGGGTGGAAAAACATCAGTTTGGTTATTATAATCCAGGGCTCATGCATTTAAGTGCCATCAGTGGGAGGACGAGATCTATTGCAGCTAGTTCGTCAGCCACTGATATGTTTCGCTGGTCTTGGTGAGTTTACAGGAAACAGTGGAGTGACACATAACACATGCAGCCTCACTGAACTCACTTCAACCTTTTAAAATTTCCATTGTCAGACCCGCGTTTGCAAGTTACCATATTGGCAAGTTAACTCACAGTGGGGCAAGTCGTCACAATCTTCGGCCTGTTTCGGCCATCGTTCGCTTCCAAAAACTCTTATTTATGTGTGAAATTGTGGATGAACTGTCTTCTAAACTTTCTTGTAGGCTCATCACATGTTGGGTCCCATAGTATCACTACCACTGATGAATGCAAAAACCTTCAGACTTGCTATTAAAGTTCAGGGCTCTGATGTTAAAGTACTTGATCCATTGCAGCTGTGAGCCACTTCTACTTGTTGCCGGTCTTGGTGAGATCACAGGAAACTGTTCCGATACTGGAAACAGCGGGGCAGCACACAAACCTACATATGCAACCTCAGTCAGCTCCCTTGCCCCTACTTCCATTGTGAACCCAGCGTTTGCAAGTCACTCTGTTAGCAAGTAAACTCACGCACCCACAGTTTCAGGCCTCTTTCTCTTAATCATACTGTAATTACTGTGAGACATTTTCACACCTCAATTTACCAAACCTAAAGAAAAGCTCACACCTGACTATCTCATATGTGTCAGATTTCTTTTTCTGCATGTTAGCAAGTAAAACGTGTAGAATTTGGAGCAACACGTGTTTTAACTCATGTTGATTTTGTCACATTCGCCTGTGGAGCAATGTTTGAAGTGCTGTAACTTGAGAAATAACGTAGCCAGAGACGTGGTCATCAATGGTAAACTCTTGCTTTGATGGAATGATACAAATGAATTATATGATCGTGCAAATTTGGTCAAAACATTAATGTTTTGCAGTACTCTATCAAAGCGTTTAAAATCATATCATAAAATCAAACCTGCAAAAGTTCAGGACTCTGTAGCTGCAACTCTAATAGCTGCGTTATTTCTCAAGTTGTGATACTTCAAACATTGCTCTGCAGAGTTGTACAAAAAAAAAAACAGCACAAAAAATTGACATAATCCCACTTTCTTTGAGAATTTTCAACTCAATAACTAATGTTACCTCTGACCCCAGGTTTTACACATGGTTGGCTCAATTAATATTCACCACTAATAATGTCAAATCTCAAAATTGCGGTTAAACTTTTATCTCTAGGCTTTTTGAAGTCCCATCTCATCCTGAGGCCCTGGGTGCTCACAGGAAAACAGTATTTCCATCTCATTACAACCATCCTTAGAGGGGTTGACCTTTTGACCTGCACCAACACACCATCCACTGCAGCAGAACTCTTTTTTTTAGACATAGGTTTGAATTTATATGAATCCTTGGTTCATTTAGAATTTTAGAAATTTCTTACACTGTATTTTCCTGAACCATTTCAGTACACGGTGTTAATATATGAGGACTCTTACAACACCACCACAAATTTCAAACTCAGAAATTAACACACAGTCCAATTAACATCTCTCTGATGCGGCATCCAAGTGTTTTTTTTTAAAGAAAAATATAAAACAAATCTCCTCATGCTCTGGCCCACAGTACTTGACTCTAAACGGCTTTTCAGCACGGCCAACAAAAAGATAAAGAACCGCCCACACGCTGCTATGTATGCTGTTCACGCTATATAACGCCAATGTCAAATACTGTGCAAGCCATTTTGTTCTTATAGCACATTTCATCACACCTAAACTCAACGTGCTTTACACTGAAATGCAAGCATCCACTCGTTCAACGACGGAGAAGAACCCACATCCACCTTACAGACGTAAACCACAGACACACTCATAGTTACTGAGCCTGAGAAGTTTTCAGTTTGTTCCTGAGTAGGCAGTCACTTGCTACAGAACTCAGGTCAGCAGGTAAAAGAAGAAGCTACAATCCAAGCAAATATTTGAGTGGGAACGGGTAAGAAAGTGTAACACCAGCATGCACCCTCTTCTAACTTGGCAATAACATGCGTGTGCTTCTCATCCAGATTAAACAACACATCTGAAGGTGGTTTTGTTGCTTTTCTCCCAGTTTATTGTACCAGTTCAGCAGTAAAACATAGTTGAGACATTGGAGCCCACTGTTGAACAGATTAGCCAGCTCTCAATAAATAGATCTTTTAAATATGAAAGATTGTATTACAGCAGAGAAATATAAACCTGAAAATGTCGAGCACACAGAACAAGACGCTTCCTACAAAGCTTCCCCTCTTCTCGCTCTCCTCCTCGCTCTCTCTGACTGCTCAGTTATTTGTTGCTATAAAAATGGGTCAGGTTTATGAGGCAAACAGAGGTGTGCTGAGTTTGCACTCAGTGCTCACGTCAAAGTAGTTTTCTGTCAACTCTCCTTTCATTTCTTCGAGTGTACTACCACGAGAAAGAAAATGGGCAGCTCTTCATACAGGAAAAAAACACAAATCCAAGTGACATTTCAGGAAATAAATACACTTGCTTTGTCTGAAAAATTATTTACACAGTATTGTACATAGAAGAAATACAAGAAGAAATACAAATCCATCCTTGTTTCTCAGCCTCATGTATATATATGTATATATATATATATATACATATATATATATATATATATATATACATATATATATATATATATGTATGTATACACACACACACACATATATATACATATATATCATATATATGTGTGTGTGTGTGTGTGTGTGTATGTGTATGTGTGTATGTGCATTTGTATGTGTGTGTTGCAACAGCGCTGCCTAATGGCATCGTCCTCCCCCTACAGGACAAGTCATGGCAGCACGCTGCAAAAACTGCTCAGGAAAAGCTCACAGAATGCAACAAAGAGCCCAGGCCATTGACCTGGCTTCCAAACTCCAAGGGTCCCTCTCCAATTGAGCATCTGTGAGACGCGCTGGAAGGCCCTCGATCCTCAGACATCCCACCCTACAACCCACAGGACCCAAAGGATCTGTGCCAGACACCCCCAGAGGTGCCGTCTCCATGTCCCGTTTTGGCGGCTAAAGGGGGACCTACACAATATTAGGCAGGTGGTTTTAATGTCATGGCTGATCGGTGCATCTACAGTAAAAGAATCAACTACAATAATTATAAAAATTATTGAAATAAAAAAAAAAGATTGTCGACTGAATGAATACACAGTACAATCACTGCTTTAAATGTCTTGTATACACAGTAGAAAGCACAAACGTGAGTGTGTGTATGTCCGCCCTCGTGGAGAAGAGTCTTAAATTGGTTTAGCTTTATGTTTGGCCACACAAAACAATGCTAACTTCGGGAAAACTTTGAAAACAAAACAAGAGCTCATTCCACACAGGGAGCTGTCCTGAATTCTCGGAACATCCATAAAATTCACATACTACATTTTGTGATCCTTCTTGACATTTCAAAGGACAGCAAGGGGGAGAAGCCCTCATGAGTGTGTGCGTATGCATGTGTCCGTGTGAAGACGCCGGCGGTCTTAGTGGCAGCCGCAAGCTCTGACCACCATGTTGCGGTATTTCTTGAGGATGACATTGGAGCTGTCGTCGAAGTAGAGCACAGAGATGGCGTGGAGCTGCGTCGGAGCACAGCAAGGCTTGGGGACTGTCTCTGGGTTGATGAAATGAACCTGCGAAGAGGAGGAGGACGTCAGATGTTGATAACAGGTATGCATCATGAAACTATAGTGGAAAAAAATCTGTTGTGTGTCACATCGGTGCCAAATTACTGATGACAGTTTACACTAAAACACAGCCTGCAGCTCTTTGGAACGATTAAACACAGTAGTTCCAGCAGCAGCCGCATTGTCTTGACATTTGATGAGATGATTAGACTCTAAACATCACTGCTGCCGTTTTTGTTCTCTGGTTTTATGGTTACTCACAAGGGTTTGCACAATGGCGTGGTTTGTGGCGTTCATGTAGGAGTTCAGTGGGAAGGCACACTCTCCCTCGCAGTAATATGCTGCATATCCTTCTGGAGCGATGATCCAGTCCTTGAGAGGGGAGGAGACGGAGAGAAGTTCAGGTTGGCGAATCGCGTGTTTGTATACAATAGACCAAATTTCTGCCGTTCTACTGGTGGATTCATCAACTGAAATGTATTTATCAAATGTTTAGGAGTTTAATGTATTTTATTTCAGGCCTCAGTGGTATCTGCAGATCTTAGGATACATCATGTTACATATATAGTTCAAGAGTTTGGACAACTTGTATGTTGGCTATGAGGCAAACTCAAGAAAAAGAAGCTGACTGAATGAGTGGATCTCTATCAACTGCATCATCTGGGTTATAGCAAGTGGACATGAAAACAACACACTACAGAGTGCTTTTAATGAGCTGTTAAAGTGAGGTGGAAATTAAGTCCCTTGAGTTCGAGTATTTGTGGGGTTTTACTATGTCATTCAAGAACAGCAACAAAACAATCTCTGGTACCAAGCAGTTTTTGCTACCCCAAAGAGGAATCGTTTTTCCATACCTGCCACCCCAAGTCTCGGAAACTGACGTAGAGCTCATGCTTCTTGCACGCCTGCTTCTGATCAGTACTGCTGTTTTCTGAGGAACACACAGAAGAAAAAGAGAAAGATTCCAATTCAGCACAAGTGTTATTATCCTATTCAGCTACAGGAGAAACTATTTACTGCAGTCAGATCCCAATTAGGCGGCAGTGATAAAGAACAGACCTAAACACAGCCCATGTGCTCATACAAAACCTTAACATTTCAACAATGAGGAAAATCACGTCCAGATACAGCAGCAGTTTGGTAACAGTTTCACATGAACGGGTCACTCTGCAGGGCTTTTGGATGAGAAAGACTTGCACAATGTGTAGCCTCGCCACATTTTTCATAACTCAAGATTTTATGATTTCTCTCTCCATCCTTCACTTATTTCTTCTCACTTTTACTGTGTCCATGTGTTGAGGAAGAATAGTCTGTTTCCTATCGAATGGCATCTTTCTCTCTTCCCCTGCTGACCTCTGAGGCTCTGTGGTACATTAGTTCCTAAGAGCAGTTCACACTGGAAATGATCACGAGCGACTGGTTCTCATCAGCTGGTTAAAGACCAACTGGTATCCAAAGTTCCAAACAGGCCTATTTGGCCCATGTGTCGTGGCCCCGGTTGCCCCACAGCACACCACAGATGTGCTCTGCCATAAACCCTGCGCTGCCTTACCTCCATGCAGGGAACTTGGCCCCAACTGCTCTGTAATGTTCGTGTAAATAAACAAAGACAGCAGAGGGATATTTGAAGCTCGAGCATTACAGTCTAATGTTTCAGTGCTTCACATAAACACATCCCTCTCACACCTCCAAAACAAAGGCCCTCAATATGCACTGCATGTTTTGTCTTGCAGGAATCCCATCGGTTCCAGTGACATGCCGTTGTATTTTTGTGTATATGTGTGCAAGTGTGCTGTATGTGTTGGCCCTTTTACTATGAAAATAAAGAGAATTTCCTCATATGGGCCGACCAGTACCAGTAATCTGTGTCCCATTCCATGAATTCCTCACAGAGCAAACAAAAGACAGATTAAACCAGAGCTGAGCCCAACACAACAGCATAAATCAGCACTGAATAAATATATATATATATATATATACATTTGTATGTATGTATATATATACATACATATATGTACATATATGTATACACATATATATACAGCACGCACTCTTTCTGTGTTTACCTGCAACATTGGCCACTCTGAGTGCCTCTTGGCTCTTTGCCCCTTTGGAGCGGTTGGAGTTCCGTTGTTTGGCCCCCCCTGACGCTGAGCGGATGCTTCGCAGGTGCACCTCGGTGGCTTTGAAGAAGGCCACCATGAAGGGCTGTTTATTCTGAGGCCCACTGCGACCAATCAGGCCTGCCACACGAGGATTGATACTCTCTCCTGGTCAGGGTGACAGAGAGAACAGCACAGCAGGTGTTCGCACGTCAAAGAAATCTAGATTATATTTAAACAGGGAAGTGCATAAATGAGAACAGTTGTGACGTTGAAATGAAATAAATGTGTGCCTGTGCTTGGAGTTTGTTTTGCACGTGGGTGGTCCTTTCCTCACTGAAACCATTTTTGTCGTGTCTGTAATCCTACATTCAGTTTTACAAATGATATTTTCTTTTGTGAATTCCTTTCCCTTTTTCTCATCCCTTCTCCACTTCTGAAATGCCAAGAACAAATGCAGCTCTGAACATCAAAGCCTCTCTCCTTATGTTTGTCTGTGTGGGTGTGTTTGTGCGTGTGCGTGTGCATGCAATCAAGCAGTGTCTGTCTTGTTCTCACACAGAAGAATGTGTGTCTGATCACCGTTCGGTGGTAAATCAAGGCTTCTGGTCGCTGCTGGCGACGAGACGTCCCATGTGCCTGTCTGTACACGCTCACCCATAACCCTTCATAAGCGATCCAACGTACACACACACACACACACTCATAGATGCACTCCTCCCACAACTTGAAAGCAATACAGTGTCTGTTTTCCTCACCTAACATGTAACATCCTGCCATCCTGTGAGAGATAATGTTCTCAAACACGCTCTTGTACTGCACGCTGTTTGTTGATAAAGTTTTCCACTGACAAACATTTAAGCCTTGTGATGACAAACTCATGCTGTGATGTTATCCTTAAGATAACGCAGTGTATTTTCCGCATGACTGCTAATGATGCTGAGGGTATGATGGATGATGATGGTGATGAATGATTGATGATGAATGAGAAGCAGGGTTTAATTTATCTTGGCTGTGTACACACAAAGAACAACTCATGCGATTTTACAGCTATGACGTATTGTAGGCTTATGCACAGTACGTATAGTGAATGGTCTATGCTGGTATTGCGTCTTTTAAAACCTTAGGTTCTACAAAGTGCTGTACAAAGTCTTTCTCATTCACCTCGTCACACTCACACTCACACAGCAACAGCAGCACATGTAATGACTCCACAGTACTAATACATGTAGGTAGCTTTCATTTGTTATTTTGATTTTTTTACACGTAAGCATAGCTGGAATTCCTTCATCAAAGAGTGCTTTATTCTGAATATGCCTACGGTATATCTAGTGATAACTGTACCTACTTTAACTGAAATGGATACTGTGACTAGAAAAACTATTCATCCCCTTGGAAGTTTTTTTTTTTGCTTTTATTGCTTTTTTGAAAAGAACATACAAAATGACTCTCGTGGCAACATGAAGGACAATTTCTATAAAGAAAAGTCAATTTTTAAAAACTACAAAAGGTAAAATAAGTCAATTTTATAAGTACTCACTTTAAAGTGAGTCATCCAATTCAATACAGGTGCAGCCAATTCATGCTAGAAGTCACACAATTAATGAAATGCAGATCATCGGAGGGCAGTAAATGTGTACTCCTGGCTATAACAACCACATGCAGACAAAAGAACACTCCGAGCCACTCTGTGAAAAGGTTATTAAAAAGTATAAATCAGTGGATGAATACAAGAAAAGTTCCATGTCAGTGAATATCTGTTGGAGTATAGTTAAATCCATCATCTAGAAATGGAAGGGATATATTAAATGTGTAAATCTGCCTTAAACAAGCTGTCCTCAAAACCTTAGTGGCGTGCAAGAAAGAGACTCATGAGGAAGACCCCCAAGACACCTATGACTACACTGAAAGAGTTACAAGCTTCAGCAGCTAAGACAAGAGAAACTGCATACAGCAACTATTGTCCAGGTTTTTTCACCAGTCAATGCTTTATGGGAGAGTGAAAAAGAGAAAGCCCCTGCTGAGAAAAGCTCATATTAAATTTAAAATAGAGTTTTCATGAAATCATGTGTGAGACTTTAACTTTAAGAAGATTCTTTGTTCTGATGAGACCAGAATTGAACTTTTTGGACATTGGAATAGACGCAGTGTTCAGTGTATACCAAACATTGCACATCAGCACAAACACATCAGCCCCATTGCAAAGCATGGTGATGGCAGCATCATGATGTTAGGATGCTTCTCAGCAGCAGGCCCTGAAAGGCTTGTAAAGGTAAGAGGATAGAATTACAAAGTAATGCTGTCATTGCAGCTAAATGTGCATCTACTAAATACAAACCTTTTATGGGCACTGTGTACATGTTTTTAAGTCAAAATTTAAGATGGTTAACCACTGATGTCTCCTCTGTACAACTGTACAACAACCCTGCATTAATCTTACATTTGTGAACCTTCTTACCATATTGTAAGGTGGTTTTGGTTCATCTCTATGGTAATTTTTCAAATTTTACAGCTGTCTATTTCTATGTAAAATAAGTCACACCAGTAACATTGTTGTCGGGGACCTATGTGCCAGTAAATAAACTGACCTGAGCAAAACTCACCATTTGTGCTCTCCAGGGCCAGCTGAAGGCCCAGGTTTCTCCCAGGGTTCAGGACCCAGTGGTTACTGGTGGCTGTCACGTCAAATACCAACCAGCCCTCCTCTGCGGCCCAGATCACCCTCGAGTCCAGCAGAGACAGGTCCGACTCCCTGGAGAGGATACAGAAGACACTTAAAGTTATACATGAAGATGCACAATTAAAGCAAGATAGATCGAAACCACATGGCAGAGTGTAAAGCTAAGTGGCTGGAAAGTAATGGAGTGGAGAGAGGGAGTCAGAGGAGTGTAACAGAGTGAAACAAAGAGAGAGATGGAGCAAGACAGAGAGTGAAGGAAGGAGGTGGGGAGGGCTCCAGATGGTGAGGCCCAGGGGAACACTTCATTTTCTTAATTGACAATAATGGCTTTATAAACGACCGGTCCTTTCATACTCTACACACAGTCCATCACTGGCTGGAATTTTGTGGGAGAGCCAGAAAGCCAAAGAGAGAAAGAAGAGCAAAAACACACATATACACACACACAACTGCAAAAAAAGGAAAACACTGTGTGAAAAGTAGTGAGCGAAGTAGTGCATATCCAAGTCAGCCTTATTGTCCAACAGTGAACTCTGGATTTTCTACTCTTTCACCATCGGAGACTTAATTCTCTTGTTCTTCATGTGGCCACTCATGTATCCCGACCTATTTTCTGACTGGGCAGATAGTGTGTCACAGAGCCCTGGTTCATTCATGTACCCAGGCCTGTCTCTGGCAAAGGAATAAATGACTGTGTTGTTCCCTCTGGACAACAGAAACCTTCAGGAGGGGTTGAAGAGAGCAGGACATGGGCTATTCCAGAGTTACACACACCTTCAGGACGGCCAAGACTACCTACAAAGAGAAGGTGTGTCAAAGTTTATTCAGAGAGGATTCCAGATGATGAAGATGAGATGGAATACTTTGGTAATTTTTAATTTTTGTATTTACTCTCTAGTTTATATAAGACCACAAAAGCAGGAAATTCAGAAATTCCCAGACCCCAGGGTGACTTCTGGAACTTTTTTGCTTGCTTAAATTATCTATCCCAAACTCAAACATATTCAATGAGCAACAGGTCTTTTTCACAGATATTATAACATGTCTGTGCAGTAAAAACATAGATGTAACATACAGAAATATTGATGCCCAAGTTTTATTAACCTGCTTTCGTTTCTGGGTCCTGGTGTTGTGTATGTCGTCACACCGTCAAACTGTCAATGCCTAGTTAGACACGTCAGTAAAAAAGAGCCACCATTAACATTATCAATACCAGTGTTTTTCCTAAAATGACAAATGTCTGCTGTAAAAGGGCCTTTTATAATAAACTAAAAATTAGGAATTTATTGCATTTAAGGAAAAGTAACCCGGTAATGTCATTTCTCCTTGTTAAATACCTAGACACGCTCATGTTCACCATCTCAGCTACAATACAAAGTACAGCTAAAAGTCCATGACAACACAATTAGTTCTGCAGGATTTTGATCTTTAACCTCAGTGTTGGAGAAATTCAAAATTTGACTTGACGATGACACTTGATGAAAAGCCAAATGATCATTTAAGGGAATGTAATTCATCCTGAGGGGAATTTCTATGCCAAAGTTCATGGTAATCAATTAAACATTTTCTGAGACATTTCACTGAAAACCAGAAACGTCAACCTCATAGTAGTCTTAAATAGTAGGACCATCTGGTTGTACCTCATTATTAATATGCTAATGAGAAAAAAAACATTCTGGATTATTTTTTAAAAACCAATTAATACAAACAGTTGTATTAGGCAGATCTAAATCCAACTGTGTTCCTTTAAAAAAAACATGATAGGGGAATTAATTCAATGAGCACTGTCATTAAAATGACCTATCCCCCCCAGAAATCAGCTTATTGCATAGAATGTCTGAAGTGTATGGTCACTGGCAATCATATACTCCTAGTGTACACCTGGTGAGTCCGACTAACCTCAAAGTAGTGCTAGAGGAAAAATTAGAGGTTCACCAAATCCAGTAGGCCTTGAAATCTATCCAGATCCACAGCTGGCTAATTGGCCACGTAGCTGGCATTGCCATCCACAATGGCCACAACGCTGATATGGTTAAAACTGCTTGTCAACTGATGAATTAACCATGTCAGTACTATTCCAGACACAGTCATCACTCAGCAACATGAGTATTGTTTTAGTACATTCCAAGCTCACCTGTCAGTGTGTTCCTCTAGCACCTGGTAGACACTGATACGGAAGGTCTCGTTATCATAACGTTCGTGGATGAAGTCTTTATATATTCGAAACTCCGCAGCAGTGACCGCCTCCCCCTCAGGGATCCGTGACAAATCGAACCTGAACTCTCGATGATGCCGCCGCACTGGTAGGAACTCCTTATCATGCTCCACTGCAAAAAAAAAACAAACAAAAAACAAACAACATAAAATGAAATGAAAAATGTATTCCGTGACAATGTTTTCCTTTCACATGAGCTATGTTTTTATTCCAACCTTTACCAGCAGAGATACAGAGACAGAGAAAAGTTTTTGTGTGCGGTACTGAGTTGCATCTTCTAGGGAAACAAATCACATGTTTGCAAAGGAGCCAGCGAACAAATGGTTTTTTTTTCTGCTCAGATTTCCTACAATTTATTCTTCCTCTCCAGTCCATCAACCTCAGTTGTTAGCGATGAGCTGACACTGCCTGTCAGACTCCGAGTCAGTCCCAGATTTAAACACGTCTGTAGATATGCAGTACACATGTTGGTTTATGATTGAAACATTCATGAGGACTAGCACAAAAGCAATGCATCTGGCGCACACTAGGCCATGATAGAAAGATGCGGGTAGACTCTGACAGCTTTATGAGCCTCCTTTCTTCCCCCTCTCTTCCCTTCATAGCCCCAGAGAGTCATCCAGTCTGCCCTTCATCTGGTTCTCATGAGTTGGGGCTCCATGTTTGGTGTGCCCTATCCTCACCCCCTCCTCTCTCCCATCCACACATCCCAGCTTTCCAACCCCTCCTGTACCTCCAAGACTTGCCCCCCTCCTGACCTTGCTGATCTTGTGTCCCAGCAGGACATCCCAGAGGTCAGCGCCTTGTATCTCTTCATCTCCTGGTTCTCCCCCCATCTCCCTCTTTATCAACTGTCAGACAGACCCCCCATACAGTTATGCATCCATACAAATACAAACAGATGCATTAAGACACACATACTGAATGACTCATAAAACTTTGAAAGCCACACATTGTTGAACTAGATCCAGTGGGCATATTGAACTTTTTTTTTAATCTTGTACTGTCTGTATTGGTTTACTATGAAATGCTGTAACGATTAATGCTAACATGCTCACATGACAAACAGGTTATATGCCAACTTTTACCATTATCCAATTGTCTGATTAGTATTCTCTTTGGATTAGATTTAATTTCCAAATGGTATTGCAAATGTGAACCTCAGAGCGGTATAAGGGGAAAAGTAAATGGATCAAAAGTCAATATACAGCGATCAGGCATAACATTATGACCACTTGCCTAATATTGTGTTGGAGCAATGTTCCTGATTGTTTGATGTTTTTGCCATGTGGTGGATTTCCATTTGCATGAGGGAGTGTGCTTGTTCCGGGACAGTATTTATTCTGGTGTCTAAGTCTCATCAACATGGATGGCAAAATCCAAGGTTTTCCAGCAGAACAACACATAGTACTAATATGATCACTCTTATTCACTTCACCTGTCAGTGGTTTTAATGTTGTGGCTGATTGGTGTATCACTTCAAAGCAATCCAAACGAGTAGCTGAGGTGTTGTAGTTTGTACCAAAGTGGTGGACAAGCTGACTAACAGACTGACTCAGCCATTCCTACAGCTTTGGCACTAACAAACCACTAATCAATAATGAAATCAATTACAAAAATAATTGTTTACAGTTACAGATATCAACCACATGCCTCTACCAGGTTGAGTCTAAGTTAGACGGCCTCCTGCTGCCATCCTCAGCAGCCATCCATCAACCATTCATTGCAATTAAACTTCCTTTTATCACAATCAGCTGCCTCAAACTTCTCCACAACTTTGGCTGGAAAAAAAAAACCCACAAGTCCCGGGATTGAGACTTCGCCAAACTATCATCACAATATGTATTACACAGTTCTATGCAAAGTTTTAGGCACCTCTGGGCAAATTCCATATTTTGTTGATTTTCACAGTAAAAATAGGTAAATACCACTCCTCAACACTGTGCAGTGAAACAGTGCAGCACCAGTCCTTTCAACTAAACCTCCTGGAGCTTCTTTGTAGTCATATATGCCTTTCTGCATTGTTTTTTTATCCAAAGTTTTTTTTTGCTTTTCCAGATCTTGTTTTAACTTCTTCAGTTCCCCTTAAGTGCCATTTCTTAGTAGAACATTTTGGACAGTGGAAAATTCAAGCAGTTTTATTTCCCAATAAATCTGTCCTCTACATCCCCTTTCATTTTTTAAACACAGCTGTACACAGATGATGTACAAAGGCAGCACTGTGAGACGATTGGTCAGACCAGAAGCATAACACAGGATTTACCTACTCTTCAATGAGAGACAGCACTGCTCCCATTAGATACCTTTATGCTCCTTTGCCCTTTCTCTAGTATGGGCACAGACTGGGCTGTTCTGAAAACAATGCAATTCAACACCGTTACAAAAAAATCCACATTAGTTCCTTTACCCAGCAATTTATTAGCTCGTTTCAATCCATCAGCCCACTCTCTGTCAACACCTGCTCCCGTCTTGCACTGTTGACCACTCCATCAGTCAGAGCTTTCATTGAGCCTCTAAGTCACCCTTTCCAACATTACATAGTGTGTTGACAATACATACATTCTACTGAGCCTAAAGCTCAGGGGAGTTATGAGGTGGCTTTCATGGCTACACCTGCGGCCCACCTCACACCCACACTGTAGTAACCCAGGGGCTCCTAACTGCAATGAGTGCTTGTGAGTTGCCTCCTGAGTTTATGGTCCTGCTTGTGCGCATATGTTATAAAGAATTCAATCAAATCATGTTTTTCCTTCTCAGATTGCTTATTTGAAGGATTTGATGAAGCCTAAGGAGGTGAAAGTGTCAAATACTTCAAAAGAAAAATATCCTATTGATCAATTTCCTTCTTATTCCTTTAGTCCTTTTGTGTCAGATGAAGCCAGGACCCACTCTTCTAAACTACTAGGACATGTTTTCCTTTTAAAAGACAAATACAACAATGTAAGGAGTACTGCTTCAATGTTTTTAACCACCCATAAAAGAAATTTCTTCATTTAATTTTTGGTCCTTTGTTCTTCTCAGCTCCAGGACCTGCTTATTCTTCCACTGCTCCAGGGACCTTTCCCTCCTCGCATAGCCCAGTGCAGGTGCACTCCCTCTGGGGAGAAAGCCAGACCTGTTCCTGAGCCTCTGGAGCAGCCGCCCGCCCCTTTACTGTAAAAGTTCTTTATCTTTGCTTATGGGAACAGCTGGATGCTGCTGTAAAACTCCCACACTAACTATTTCTCTCGCATCACATTTCCTCTGTTCAGTGTGTTAATTTCATCTCATGTACAATTTGAAAGAAATTAGAGCAGCATGGAGAAGGTAGCTAAAGCTTCTGCCTTGTTTCTGCCTTTGTCTTTCCGTTTCTTTCTCTTACAGGCCATTATGGCAGTATGGCAGTCATTAGATGAGGGGAAGAGGCACAGTTAAAGCCAAGTGGGTGCATTTATGATTTCCTCTGGGAGGAAGCAAGTAGCCATCGCCCCACCTGTGTCGCAAACACACACACACACACACACATACACATACACCACATGGCAAACACACCCTCTCATGCCGTCTGAGCCCTTCATTCTGAGCTGCCAACATCCAGATTGGTTTTAGCTCTTCACACGGACACACACACTTGCACACACACTCTGGTGCATATGCACAACTACTACAAAGTGTTGCCTGTGAAGTGAACAGTTCTGTGCGTCACAGCACGGTAACACAATCATTATGGGTTTCTGTAATCCATAATTAGAGATGCAACGACACACATACACATGCAAAGAGACAAACACACACAAGCGCACAAACATATACAAAGTGAGTTGCTTTTATCATCGGGCCTGACGTCTCATTTGCCTTTTCTGCAAACGCTGATGGTACATGGTTACCCCACATCATTTGACTAAAGTGGGCCACACACATGCACAGCAGCACAAAACACAGACGGCATGATGACAGTGAGTCCTCCATCCTCCTAGTGTACTGTGCACCTGGCAACCAGAGGGTTAACATTTGAAGACTAGATTTTAAGATCAATGCTTGCAGCTTCTACATTATGTTCTCTACTAGGGAGAGTCTGCACCTGCTTAAAGCCAAAAAATCCTTGGTTCTTATCCCAAAATAATATTTTTTTTAAAAAATCTGGCAATACATATATGATACTTTTCTAAAAACACCCAATCCACAACAGCGTAATCCTACAACAGGTGTTGGCTGTACAGCCAAAGCCTCAAAAGCTCATTCCTCAGCACCACACAATTCCACTAATTTCCCAAAACTAAAAAAACCACACACATCTTGAGCCACACCTTGTACTGGATAACATGTTCCTTCATTATTGTGAATGCAGCCAATGTGAGCCAATCCTACATACACCTTCCTGTAAGCACCATATCACCTTGAAAATAGTCCAACAAATGCGCTCATGAATTTGACAAACATTTGCCACAACTATTGTTTGTACAACTTTTGGGGATTTTTTTTTGCCTCTGTGACGTATTTTTTTAAATGTACATCTTCAGTAGGAATTGAAAATCTGTGATAGCCAGAAAATAATGAGAATGGACTGTTGGTTTTCACACAAAATAAAACAATACTGATATCCCCAACCCATTCTTTTAACCCCTTAAGCACTGCCTGTGTTTCCCTCTCTTTCTTCTTTCTCTTTCCCATCTCCTCTCCCTCCTCTCCGTCACTCCTGCTGGGCCTGTGGACCTCAGACACTTCTCCGACACCTCTGGCTTCTGAGCAGCAGCAGACAGATCTGACAGCTCGCATTAGCCCAAGTGTCTGTTTGCCACCTTCACACCCTGTAGTCCTGCCTTGTGCGCTTCCGCTTCTCAGCGGGGGGAGGGATCTCACCTCTGGCACCGCTCTCACTTCTCTCAACCAACAGCTTAAGCTTCACCCCCTCCCAATCCCACCTTATGCTCCCTTGAGTTAACCAACACTGTCTGTACCTTCCCCTACAATCCATATAGATCTCATTAGCAACACACCTGGTACCCCAAAGCAGAATCAGAAACCAGATCATTTCATAGCAGATGGTTGAGGACTGTAACACTAACACTAAATCATGCAAATTTGGCAGATGCATCATAATAATCTGTCTCTTTTTTGATATTTTTCATGTTGCTTTTGCTCTGACAAATGTTTTAAATACACAACTGGGAGAAAGTAAGTCATAGTTTCCGTAAGCTAAAAGAAGACGGGTGAGGAAAAAAACGCAGTGCAAGGAAGGGGTAGATTGCTCAAGATGTTTATCCTATAAAGAGTAAAGAGAGTTTGATCCCTCGGGTACAGAGTGACTACCCACAGTAGGGCGATTACCACGTTAGGAAACATCCTGCCCACTGGCGACTACTGATGACATCATGCCGGCGTGATGTATTTATACTGCTGTAGGGCCTGACAGCGCTGGCTCCCTGGGAAAGGGTCAGTGAAGTTTCATGCTATAACTTACGCACACTTAACGATCATTAACTTGCCGCAGCGTGTGTGTGTGTTTGTGTGCGCAGTCCCAAAAGCATGCCTCTGAGCCTGTGCACAAGTAACCACAGGAAGAAGAGCCTTTACATTTAAGACCTGCGGTCAAACCAAACCTTTCGGAGATTTCGAGCTTGAAGGCCACGGAGAGGTTGAGATTATATAGCTTTGCTGACCTCTTAATCTCGCTCTCACTGCAGCCATCAAACATGCTTGCCCTCCACACCCATAAACCGTAGTGCTGGGTTCCACCTCATGCTTCGCTGGGCATCATGGACCAGAGATTTATACTGGATATGTAACAGCCTGGAACCGACATGTATCTGACTGCAAAGCCTTTCTTGGACTCTGTTTCTTGCTAACCTCTATAACCTCTACTGGTATAGCAGATAGTTCAAATGAATAGTTCGACATTTCAGAAGTACGTCTTTTTTTATTTTCTGGGATTTTCAGGAAGATCAATACCACTCTTATATCTATCTGTTGAATACAGCAGCTGCCAGGCTCTGTAAAACGCTATCAAAATCCTCTATGACCACTCTGAAGTTTACCAATTTATTCTTGTTTAATTCTTCATTCCTGGATTAGTCATCCAAAAAAAACAAGGTGTAAAAGCAACAGTTTGCAGAGGCTCATGTGCCAAACAATTTCTCCAGCTGAGGTTACTGTTCCGTGTCAACTCCCACATAACACAACAACCCCATAAACTGTCATTTTTACACTGCAGTTTTGTGCAAGTAGGTGGATTCTTGTCCCTATAGCTGGGCTAGGTGCTTCCCTCTGTTTTTAAGCTTTGTGCTGAGGTAAGTTAGCTTGGCTGTTGGCTGAAGGTTCATAATTTGAAAAGTAATATTGATCATCTTTTCAAACTCCAAATAATACTACATAACTGTATTCTGTAATTTGGCAAAAGGGTTTGAGATCTTTGAGACTTCTGCTGCCACAGTAGTTCAACTGAGTTGAATGGAAGAGTGTTTGTGATGCTCACTACAATTAAAAACATCACTTAGGTACAGTTTCATCAACGGCATTAGCAGAAAGTGAGAAAATATCAAATTTTATGTACTTGTTTTTCATGCTCAATTACAAATCGGCTAAACTAAAGTGTCCGCACAGTGACAGTTTTGAAGGACAAATTGAGTCATCTTGGATATTGGAACTTAGATATCAACATGTTTCCTCAGAAGTCTGTCAGGACAGATTGTATATTAATGTGAGGCAACAGTGACAACAAAGCAACCACCTCCTAAATCTTCTGCAGTCATTGTTGTACGGTGGGATATCATGTGTTGAGAGACGGGGATGAAAGGGCGTGGAGCAATCTGTTCCAAGCAGCGAGGGATCTCTCTGTGCTCGTGTCACTGTAACCATCTGCACTTCCTCTTAACTGCAGGATTAAACGGCTCACAGACGTGGAACCGCAGCCATTCAGCTTCCCCCACTCACTCACTCACTCTTCCCCTCATCCCCTTGTTTTTTATGTTCTTTAATTTTGTGGCCACAGGGGCCACACCCTCCTCATCCAGCCAAGCCACCTCTTATTATAGACCTCAGGAAAATTCGCATACAATACGCACGTTGGCACGAGCCGGCCAAACTTTTTTTTTTTTTTTACAATCATCTCCTGCATCCTCCATGTGGCATCTTGTGCACACATGATGGGCACATTGGCACCCGGATTTTAACAGCTTGTTGTTTATTTTGTTTAATCACAGCTCATTCCTTTTTAAAACAAACAGAATAGCTGTGGAAGAAACACGAGGGAAACACAGCTGCACGCTTGCCTAAATAAATAGAGACCTACAGCGAGTTCATATTCCACACTGCACAGACGCAATATTTCATCACTTATCATAAAATCACTTGCATACAGTTGTTGCTCGGCTTTTACAAGCTTTGATTTGGCCGTTGAAGCCGAGTGAGGAATCTGGTCAGTATTACAGGCTTCCGCTAACGCAGTCTTCCGCTTGGAGAACTAACACACACTACACAGTGCAGCTGGTGACTGGGCAGGGCAGGTGGCTCTAAAATAGTGTTTTACTATGCACAAACACACACAAAACTGGTGTTCTCCGGCACACGATGTTCCCACAAGGCAAACGAATAAACAATGGATTAAAGAAATGCATGTCTTTTATCCGTGATCCATCTCTCCCCTCTCTTTTCCTCTTCTCTCATTTCATTCCTCCTTTCCCCTCTGCCCTGTCAGTGCCCCAGTACCAAGCAAGGAGTGTTGTATTTGTTTTTGCAGCAGTGGAGCTATTGGTCCCAGGATCTCTGGCTGTGCTCTGGCCCACATCTGCCTTCTCAGCTTCACTGCTTGGTACCCGCCGTCATAGAAGTGCAGGGGAGTCTTAGATGCTGCAGATCACTGATAAGGCAAGGCCAAAAAAACCCAGATGATAGTATAGTGGCTAAATGAGTGGAAATATCATCGTTCTGTTATGAATGGCAATATTTATATTCACACAGCTTACTTTAGGGAATCAATTATTGCCCTTTCAGCTGTCGTCTATTATCTGAAAAGCAAATTATGTCAGTTACTGCAAAAAATGGAGCCACAGATGGAGAGAAGCGAGAGAGTGAACTTTTTACAAGAACTAAAATGAGCCCAGCATTCCTGGCGATGAAGGAGGTCTGTCCATCACTGAGCCAGAGCTAGAACGCCCGCTGCTTAGTACATCTGGGCTGTTTGACCAGTCGCCACATTGTCAAGTCCACCTGCAGTGCATTTCATCATCTCTCCCAGCAAGTACCTTAGCCTGGCCAAGTGCCAAGAGGCTCTGCTATGTGCATCCAGATGTCATTCCGGACCCCTGGGCTCAACAGGTGAATCTGAGAGACAAAATATGCAACAAAATACATTTTTCTACAATCTTGCCTGCTGTGTGCTTTGTAAAGCTGCTTGAGGTTTGAGAGATGAAAGATTATTTGTATCCATTTGCGGTCCATTACTTGCAAACTGACGTTGATTTCATACACTAGATGGTATAAGAAATGTACCTGACATGAAGGCAGGGCCTATCTGTACCAACTGCTACATTCCTCTGCTTCTGCTCACTCCCTGTGCAGCAGAAGGCAATAAAACATGCACTCAATAACACTAATTAGCTCCAGAAACATTCCTTTTGGGCAAAAAAAGAGAAAAAGTGAATATGTGTTTCTCTCAATACTTGTACGCCTGCGTGTACACACACATAAATGCGCTTTTGGTCCGCTGGGATTGCGCACAGAAGCGATTACATAAATCTGCAAGAGGAAGAAAGGCGGACTAACGGTGTCAAGGACAGGCTGCATGCGTGGAGGAAAGACTGGGCTTCAACACATACTTTGTAGGGCAGACTTTTTTCTTCTGGCCCTCTTGTCAGAAGCCAGTGAGAGAAACAGCTTCTGGTGTGAGATGGAAAGACAGTGACAAACAAAAAGCACAAAAACTACAAATGTGTGCTTCTGATCACATGTGAGAGGGAAGCAGTGAGAAATGAATGAGAGAGAAAGGGAATACTGTGTTTTTGGTTCAGAGAAAGCGTGTGTTTGTATGTGTGTGTGTGTGTGTGTGTGTGTGTGTGTATGTGTGTATATGACAGAGAGAGAGAGAGAGAGAGAGAGAGAGAGAGAGAGAGAGAGAGAGAGAGAGAGAGAGAGAGAAAGGTGGGGAGTGGAAAAACATACAAAAGAACTTGAGAAAGTGTTGAAATGTTTTATGTCTGGGAGCACAGGAGATTTAAACCTCTGGTGGTGAGGGCCAGAGCAGGAGGTTGGAGACTAAACACCACATGACACTACTGGGACCATATGATAACCAACTAATTAAAACTAGGAGGCCAGTGCTGATAATCAATACCGTTGGTTCAGGAGGGGGGGCAGGCAGGGAAGTTTGGTATCAGATGATCCTGTGTGGGGGGACAGATTGAGAATGGGCCAGACGTGATGGTGGAGGCTGAGTTAAGGCGACTTGTTGGACTCAGAAAAAAGATAAAGTTTCTCTGCACAGCTGCTTTGGCCTGCAGACACAGGGAAACATCTGTATTAACCTCAGCACCACAGGCAGTCCACTGTGGAGAGGAATGCAAGGAGCAATGGAGACAAGGGCGGGGAGAGAATGAATGTGAGATATGAGCATTTGTTTAAAAAGAAAAAAAGAACGACATCGGAGCTCCTGACTGGAAATTACATGAGTGGACTACTATCAGCTGTAAAATTAGAGCCGAGTGCCTCGAGTGCGACTGTGGCGTGACACAACTGCTTCCGAGCGTGAGTGTGTGAGCTGGTGACACAATACTGTCTGAACGCCAAAGCCTTTAATACATCCCAACTAATTTGCCAGATAGCCATTTCTTCCCTCCTCTGCTCTCCATTATCTTGCTATTAACACATGGTATAAAGCAGAAAGAACTGGCAGATAAAGTGTGTGGCAGCTCCTACGGGAAGGGCCAGCAAGGGCCAGGTGGTACTCTGTCAGGTCACCGAGGTAACACGGAGGATAATTACCTGCTAGTGCACTGACTCACTCAGCACGCCAAGTCTGTACGATACCTCTGATCACAGCCTCAGCTCACTAGTTAAATACATAGCTTTACATAGCTTTAAAGTGACACACAATCCTACGCGAAAACTGCTCACCATCTGGATCTTGACTTGATTTGTGTGAGACAGTCACCGTCCAGATTTTGCATATTGCAGCAATGAGAGAAAGATAGCAAAAGAGTTTTGTTTGTTTACAGCTTTTCAACCCTGTTTAGTGAGATGTATCACATCTGGTGCTGATTAACTGCTGCAAAGCAGTGACCAATTAAATACACTCTGGTAGCACATGTTTTTCAGTGGCTTGATATTTGTTCACTTTTTATATGCTTTTACCTTGTTACAGCACACATTTTGAGTATCCAGAGACAAAAGTTGAGGTACATTGTTAGTGTTACACATATACAGACTCATTAGTTCAGGTTATGTACTTAAAAAGCAACATCATCTTTACACAAATGAAAATCTAGAAGGACACAAACACATATCACACATACAAACACGCACTAATTCACATACATACTAGAGTTGGGTAATATGATTGGTTTCCTCTGCATATTAGTAAGGATATTTTACAATTATGATATACATCTGTGTATAGTAAATTAATACAAGATTGCATAATAATGTCAAATCTATGTTTCAGGAAACAAACAAAGCCACATTCTTTTTATATGTGTAACATTTTTTAGTTAATTCTTTAAGTTTTGGATTAGTTTTTACAGCTTTGGCTTACTAAAGGTGGCATGTCTCATTTTTTTTACTGCCAACAAATCTCATATATATTACCAAAACATCAATGAATTGGTCCCACAAGCAAGTGTGAAGCCAAAGTCTGATTTAGTTTTTCCTCTGTGCCATAAACCGCAACTGCTGCCTGAAAACTATTAAAAATACGTCAATGAGCCGCACGCTGTTCGTTCATTATGATGAACGTAATTGTAGGAAATTACTCAACTTTAAAGAATGAAACTAAGTATTTGTCATGTTGATTAACATCTTTAGTGGGAGCCAAAGGGCATGGGGCTGGGTGGCATGAACTGGGTAGGGAATTTGGAAAGTATTAAAAGGCAGATTAGATCTGTGGGATTTGTTGACAATTAGAAAAACAGAATAATATGAGTCTTATCCTCAGCATAGAACAACAACATGATAAGACCACATCATCATAATATCAATCTGCTGGGTAACATTACATTAATTTACAGCCTTAGAGCAGAGCTGTCTCTGTAACTCATACTCTCATGAGGCTACAACCATCCATGGAGGATTGCATGAGAACAGGGAGAATAAGGAAGCTGTGACTAACACTCTTCATGATAACATCTTACAGTAAAAGACTATACCCCCCACCCCCACCCACACCCACACCCACACACACACGTACGCAAGCACAGGTGATGATGCTGCAGCTCTTTCAGTCATCCAGGATGCAAATAGCAGACATCCAAGTCACAGCTCTTTCCTTCCCTCTGGCTGGCGAAGGTGTCAGTGAGCATTTTCAGGTTGGACATTATTAAAGTTTGTGTGCCTGGCTGGTTGAGTGTGACAGCAGTGTGTGAGAGTTCAACTTGAACTGAACTGAACTGAACTGTAGCTCAGCACAGGCCAAAGTAGTGGGCAAAAGCCCTGGAAGCTGTGGTTTGTTATGGAGGAAATGCCTTTATTCACAGTGGCTGAGCTAATGCTGCCAGAGAGTAAAGGGGTGACATTAAATAATTACTTATGGATGGATGGATGGATGGATGGATGGATGGATGGATGGATGGATGGATGGATGGATGGATGGATGGATGGATGGATGGATGGATAGATGGATAGATGGATAGATGGATAGATAGATGGATAGATAGATGGATAGATAGATGGATAGATAGATAGATAGATAGATAGATAGATAGATAGATAGATAGATAGATAGATAGATAGATAGATAGATGACACATCAAGAGACAGGGAATGTGTCTGTTATGTTAACTTGCTATCATGATATCAGGGTACGTCCGGCACACACCCTGCATCTCGGTGACCTGTGTTGCATTGCAGCAGTGTACATTCTGAATGTATGCTGTAAGCCATTTACACAGCTGGACTTTTAAACTGAAGTGACTCAGTGAGAGGACGCCCCTGGCCGGACCGGGGGTCTGCCCCAAAGCCCACACCGACTCGAGCTGGCTGCACCAGACGCTGCAGTGCTCACACAAGCTGACAACAAAGTGCTTCTGCTCACTTAAGTGGTGATCAATAAAGAAGAGTGTGAGCTAGTAAAATAGCTTTTATGTGAAAGCGGTAGGTGGCTCAGTGCACTGATATATGTTCCTCGACTTAGATGGGGAGCACACATCTGAAATCAGATCCATTTTTGTCATATTTGGCATTAAAGGACCAGCATGTAGGATTTAGTGGCATCCAGTGGTGAGGATACAGATTGCAACTAACTTCCTCAACTCTCAAAGTGTGTAGCAGAACTTTCGGAGGCCGTACACCAACGCAAAACAGTAAAAGACCCTCTCTTGAGCTGGTGTTTGGTTTGGGCTTCTATACCAACATGGCAAATAAATAATATCCACTCCCAGTGTAGATATGAAGCATTCTTTCTAAGCTCAGGAAAACAGGACAATTCATAGTTATAGGTGATCATACACTAATGAAACTTTGAAAACTATGTCCCATTTCTGTTCCGAGATCGCCCTAAATCCGGCACCCTGGTCCTTTAAATAAAAATACAAACCAGTGCAAGAAAACAGGCTTCTCAGGAAGCAGTAACCAGGGTACAAAGTCTGACTAATGTACCTTGGCTCAGTAGTTATGGAGTTTTATGGAGTTTTGAGGGACAGTTTTTAAATAAAAGCCACACTCATTTTGCTCTCCGACAACCTAAATAAGAAAACAAAAACCACAACGAGCAAATGTGGAAAGGAAAGAATTTGGAGAGGAAATAGTCAATCCACTTGATAGCCATCACTTCTTCTCTCTCCCTCTCCCTCTCTCTCTCTCATGTGAAGAGTAATGAAGCTGCATATTATCTGCTGTTTTGAATCAAGCTATTTGGGCGAATATTTGATTTTATCACATGAGACTCAGGAACCAACCTAACAATGAACCCTACTGACAGATGCAACACGTGGCAGAATGCAATGACAAACAGCCACTTTATAGCCAAGTAAGTGACATATATTGGAACATTGGAGACTCAAGCTGGGCAGAAATGCCATTACTGATTATTTTAACCACAAGAGTTTAGGAAGGCAGCGTTACTTTTGATTGTGCAATCTTTTACTATAATGAGTCAAAATGATATTCTTCGCTGATGTAACCCATCTTGCAAAGATTTGCAAAAAGGTCTGTTTTGAGTATGATATTTGTCTCCTGTCTCTCTCAGAATCTCCCTCCTTTCTTGTCAGCTTACTGCAGCCTTGGCCCTTGACTTTGCGAGGCCCTTGACTTTGCGAGTCTCTGTGGTCAAATCCATCTGTGTCACAGCCTGTCAAAAATAGTCACAATGCAGCAGCTCCCACAGTAATTACACAGTGCAGTGGAGGAACCAGTGTCACCTCCCTCCCTCTTGCCAAGACTCTCCAACAATGATCTTTCCAGGATCGAATGCAAATTTCGAAAACCTTTGCAAAAAATGATATTAACTTGCAAAAATCCATCTACTACATACGCCCACTCAGTGTTTGATTTAGTATTCTGTCCATCCTGTGCCAAATGAACACGCTGCAGCTACTTATCCGGAACATAAATGGGCCTGTTGCTGTGACTACATAATTTATTGAGCAAATTAAATCATAATGGCGTGTTTATCTATCCATGAATCTGACACTGCATGCTAATGTTGTGATTATTTGCGCTTAACAACCTGTGACTGTTGCCGACGGCAATAAAACAATCCAAGACTGTTTGATTTCCATAAACATTCTGATTAGATAAGCACAGTGGACTAGGGAACACATTCGACAAAACTGGTGTGAAGTACATCCTGCAAAATTATTACGCATTTTGAGCACAACTGAATTTGATTAAGCTCAGATCCTCATCAGTGGAATGATTTTGTGGTCTGAGCGTCTATAGGGATGTCTCCAGATTAGAGTGAAGGGAGGACCCAGTGCACTTTGAACCCACTCCGCTGTTGACTTACTCATTCTTTAGATAACACATGGCTGACATATTAGCTGCTGGCTGGTCCATCATCCACAGCCCGAGCACCTGAACATTAGCTGGTTGCACAGCTGTTTGACAGAGGGGGGGCACTGGAATTTGACACTCCTGGTATTAGCTGGATAACTGCGCCCTGGTTGTGTGTAAACACGGTTATTTTTCTGCTCTCTTGTGTGTGTGCACGCAGGTGGAATAGAAAAAAGTATACACGTGTGACAAAATCAAATGCAACCACAGTGATTTTGCTCTGTCACCTTTGACTCATAGACTGAAATACTCATGCAGTGAGTTGCATCAGGTGGACGTCACTAAGTATAGAACTCAATTCTGTCTGCTTATGAAGCCCTGGAAGAAAATTACAGCATGAACAAACCTAAAAGTGATCCCGGAGCCACAACTACAGAGACTTCAACTTTAAAAGTGTGTGAAAACACTGTGTGTCCTTCAAATAATGTACTTGAGAATCAGAACAGTGACAGAATAGTGATGCTTCAAATTAAAATAGCATGTAGAGAACTGAATGGTTGGATAGAGGTGAATAATAATGATGTTAAAGGTCATAGTTGTTGCCATCAAAGGAACAAGTCTAATATTCTCCAGGACTTTCTTTGCCTGGAGATTCATTTTTTCTTTAAAAAAAATGGATTTTTAGTGTACAATATTTTTCAACAGTTTTCGGTCAGAAGTTTTGAAATAATAAAGATCCTACCTAAATTCACAAAGCTCATGACCATGTCTGCATCGTTCAAGAAGTTGTTGTCCTGCAGGCTGGCTATCGGGGGCCCCTGGGTGGTGAAGACGGGCTTGTAGGGGTAGGAGTATCTGTCCTCGTCCCCCTCTGTGGACATGGCGTTGTACAAGTCCAACATAAACATCGGGGCAGCGTTGTGCTTTCCGTGGAGGTGGGGTCGTGGCCGGTGCGGCAGCCCCAAGATCGACAGGATCTCCCGCTGCATCTCCCTGCGCTCCTGGCTCTTCAGCCGACGGTGGATGAAACTGGAGTGGAACTCGTTGTCCAGAGTAAAGTTCGTAAAAGCGGTATCGGCCAAGACGCAGTAGCTCCAAACCAAGAGCAAAGCGGGAGCACGTCTATCCAAAATCGGTGCCATGCTGCTCTCCGTGCGTAATTGCGCCCAGTTCTGTTCGCCGAGAGAAGCGGATGTTCAGCAACAGGCAGCCTGTGTTCAATATCCAGAAAAATCAGTTACCGGCCCTCATGTTGAGGGAAGTGCTCCCAAATGAAACATCAACTTCACTTCAGAGTCCTTTTATTGATTGCTTTCCTGGACGGATTGTGCGTCTCCTGGACCTCGGTCCTCATGCACAACCAGCGGTGAAAAGTTACCAAACTGTAGCGCAGCGTCCAACTGCAGAGAGAAGGCTGCGGGCAGACGCGTTTCACCGGGAGAGAAACGAACAAGTTCCGAGGAGGCGCTGTGTGCTGGGAGGAGCAGGAGGGAGGGAGAGAGTGAGGGACAGAGGAGGGAGAGAGAGAGTATGTAGTCGTTGTCTAATGGAGATAGATCTAGCTTTGCTTTGTCGCCAGTTGGAGAAAGGCTGGAGGCAACATGTGCAAATACAAAACTAATTAGGAGGAGATCTGTATTATGACGCTTCAGTTTATGATAAAGCACATTTCATCATTGCTTTCCCACAATTGAGCAATGACAGATGTGTAGACAGTGACAATGTGTAGCTCAGTGTGAGTGAGCTTATGTAAAATAAACCTCATATCAGAGAGGAATTATTTGCCTTTAGAAGTGTATACTTCACTGCTTTGGGAGAGGTTGCAACATGCAGTTGCAATGCTGCCACTATGATAGCTGCTGGCTGATCTGCAGGTGCACTCTGTAAATACCGTTGGCCATGTGGTTGGGAGACTTTAAAGTCAGTTGTCTTTTGATGTCAAAAAGGCTGCATTACTGCCGCACAACTGCCATTTCACGCTGCATTTCTGAAGATATCCAAGCTTTCTATCCCCAGTGCTGGAGCAGGAAGTTTGTGACAAAGGCAGCGGTGCACAGACAGAGCACAGACTGCAAAGGAGGGGTGCAGATGTTTGGCAGCTGCTCTGTTCCTCCATCTGCCCCCCTGGCACCAGCACCTCTTAAACACCACACTTTAATGGAACGCTCCTGACCCTCTGTTGCGCTCTGCTCTCGCTGACACAGGCGGAGGGATTTCACATGGCCCAAGAATGACTGCTTTATCTGCACAGAACTCACTGAGTGGAGAGTGGAGTTTTAAAGGCTCTGTAGTCGAGATGTTTTCAGGCTACAGCTTGCCAGGTGATATTTATGACAATAAAATTAGACTTCAATGGCACAGCGAGAGAGGCTGCCAGACAGCTTAAGCTATGATTGCAAACAGGGGAAGGGAGGAAAAGAGGCAGAGCATGTCTTGGGGTCTTCTACACTTAGCTCACCTTCCTGTCCATTTAATGTGGTTGTTCTTGTCTTCAAAGGCGTTCCACTCCTCTTTTTCCAGTGACAATCCAACATGGCTTAAAGCATGAAAGCTTGCGTGGCCTGCCACTACTCATTCTGTATATCTAATCCTCTATTTGCTTTTAACTGGCCTTTCAGTAGTAGCCTGTAACATATAAACATTTCTATCCGGTGCCTCAGATAGAATCAGCTAATGGCCGCAGGTGTTTACATTACAGCAGTTTCCGACAGGGGACTTGAAAGGGCCTTGGTTGTAACTATACATCTTCCTCGCTTTCTCACTTTCTTTTCCCTCTCTCGCTCATTGTCTCATTCGCTTGCTCTCTTGCCCTCGCTATGAAGTTGGTGAGGTCACATCCCCCCCGGTGCTCTTCCAACTACCCCCAGCCCTCAGCTCAGATTGTGCCCAGAGAGGGGTTGACAATCCTGGACAGGACAATAGGAACAGACCCCCCTTTGTTTGGGCCTCCATGCCTGGTGACAGTCCCAGTAAACAGTGGGCACAGGCTGAGGCCAGGCTGGGTGAGCTGCACTGAGGGGCCTTTGACAAGGGGAACTAAAGCAGAAAGGCAGAACAAACAGCGTTTTAACCTTCTGTCAACTAAACACATAGAAAAACTGCCAACAGAGTACCTACGACTACCCTCAAGTTCATCCCACTAAATTTATTGTTTTGCTTAAGATACACATGTAAGACAAACTGAGATGTTGGAGCCTCTGCTATTACACACTAAAATAAATTAGCAAAACAAAGCATAATGCCTACCTGGCTATTGAAAAGAGTGGCCACACCTCTGCCATTGGAGCAGCTACATTCATGATACAAAAGGGTTTTATTACTACAGGGTATAATGGAGCTCACCAGATCTTTACATATGAGATTTATGGTCAGTTACTGCTACTTGTTTGGATAGTTTTTATTTCATCGAGCTCAAACTCAGCATTTGGCCTGGAGCATTTTGAGTGCAAGCACATGCACTCTTCCCACTGTGATCTAAGACAATCTGAGCAAATACACACCTTTCCACTTTGCTTCAACAGGTTGGAGCATGATACTAAGCTCAAAAGAAGACCACACAGCAGTGCAGTGAAACTTGCCTAGAAACTCCTTCTCACCCACGTAACATTTTCATCTCTACGTGATATTGCTATCTCTTTTTCTTTTGTTTTATCCGTGGTAGGAGTTGGTGCTCTTTCCGTCTGCTTGGTTAACTCTATTTAGGAGCTCAAAGCCTGCGGTCAGAGGTCAGATTAATATTTATTTCATGTGTTGCCTCAGAGAGCAGCAGGCAGCAGTCCTTTGAAGACCTGTGGATGTAGGGAGGTGGATGAGGGACCCACAGACGATACAGTAAAACCTTTTTTTTCAGGGTAAACTGACCCTCAAATGAAGCAGTGTGGGGTCGGGGTGCAAGGACACGGAGAGGGTGGAGGCACATTTTTCCCTCCCCCCCACCCTCTCCGTCTGCCTGTCCTGTACTCCCTCGTCTACGTTTTTGGCGTAACCCCACTGTGTGCACTGCACAAACCAACGGCCTGTTAAAACAGCCTAACCAGGTGGAGCTGAGCTATTGCAAATGTTCCCCTTCTGGTGTCTCACACTTCCAGGGGCCTCATGAACATATGAGACACAGCTGTGAGACAGGCAAAAGAAAAGAGAGGGGGTGGGTATATGAAAAAGCTCCGGAGTTCACTTTGAGTAGCCTGTTTAGGTTTGGGGTTTGATGTCATTTTCAAAAATCTGGATCCAATATGGAATTTTTTTAATATTCCTGAAAAAGTTACACATCACTTAACTTTAAAGCACCGGTGTTCAAATAACAAAACTTGGGCTCGTGTTCTGCCAGATATATTAGTCATGTAGCTAAACATGTATTTACAAATGGAAAAAAAAGTTGAGGAGATAAAATATTCATTAGGACTTTCAGTAGACATGAGCAAAAACAAATATGCTCTCAATTAGAAGGAGAATGCAAATTGGAGCTGGAAAATGCAACCCAACCCCAACCCTTATTTTTGCATTTTCTTTATAGAAAAGTTTCAGCACATCATCCCATTTTCTGCTAAGAAACACAAGATTTTTTAATTTGAAATGCTGCACCTTGCAGGTCTCCTGGCCATCACTCACTACCTACTTTTGTCTGCATTTGGTATGTCCTGTCACCCCCATGTTTGTCTGCAACTGGATATGACACTTGGGAACACCAGAGGAGCTTGGATGTGATTTATTGCTCTCTGCAGTCCGGCCAGACCCATCAGTTATAGTTGGTGTCACTGACAGGCTGAGATACCGTTTTAGTTAAGCTTTCCATAATGCCCGGCTTAGTAGCGCTTATCCATTGCAGGATGTTATCACTCAGACACTCTGTCACTTGTGTCATCAGCGCCGAGACTGGTGCTTGACGCTGAGCTGGTCTCCTTGCCCGGCCACATGCTTATCGGCATCCATTACGGAGGTGTGTGGGCCTGATAAAGGTCTACCTAGCTTCATGCAGCTCCAGGCAGAGGTCCCATTAAGATTCCTGTCTGTGTAGCGAGAGGCCTTGGCCCTTTGACTCTTGCTCTCATCACTCCGCAAGGCTATGCTGATCTGTCAATCAGACGGGGACCTTGGGTGATCAGTCAGGTCCTCTTTAGGAGATGCTGGTCTGAGGAGCCATTAGAGAGTAGGCGGCATAGCCAGACTGGCCAAAAGCTGATGAGAACCAGAGGAGCAAGGAGAGCCTGAGGTAGAAAGTGCGGGGGGGCAGAGGAGCAGGAGGTGGATGTGCTGAACTATGTGGATTGTGAAGGGAAGGCAGCTCTGTTTTCTATTTGTGAGGATTAGGTTGACAGATCTGTATTTAGTTTCTTTGGGCCTCTAGCTGCAGCTAATCCCCCTCACCTGCAGCGGGTGCCCCCCTCTCCTTTCTTTCTTTCCTCTGACCCTGCAGCCCCCGACTTCCCCCATGTTCCCCCCTCCTACCCAGCACAAACACTCATCCCGAGACAAGCACATGACTCGTTGCACTCTGTCTCCTCAGGTTAGGGCCTCACACTCGACACAAATCTCTCTTGGGCCAGAGGAACAGCGGGGGTCTCAGGCTTTTTGGAACAGAAGAAAAAGGACCCCGACAACCTGTGGTCTTCCACATATTAGGATTTTTTCAGCTTGGGTGAGGGGTTGTTCCTCATCACTAAGAGATAGCAATTACTCAGAAATTAAGAACCATTACTACGGAAGCAGCTTGTCAAAGCCACTCAGGGGAAAGGGGGACCTTTGGTAAAGCTGCACATTAGGAAATATTCAGGGTCAGGTCAGGGGCACAGACCTCTTCTCTTTAGATCCTGGCTCCCACACACTCTGACCAGGCCTTCACACTGTGAAAGAAAGACCACAGTGCCTCTGCAAACACACACAGCATGCCTGCCAGCAATTCTAAAAGGTGGGGACTCTGCATGACCTAATAGTTACAGAATCTGAGCACATTTCTCTGCTTTAACAATAAAGCAACAACATGATGCAACAAAGAGACAGAAACAGGCTTTGAAAGGTTGGTGATGAAGCACTGTGTGTAATTTCCTCGGGGTGTCATACTTATTTAATCTCATCATAATGTTTGGAGCTTAAAACTGCTGTAATTAGTCAATTACTGTCTGATACAGTAAACTGAACAGCTAACAAAAGAATGAGCAACCTTTATAGCAACTCGCAGAGCCTTAAAACACATGTTGGACAGCTTGGCCACAACTATCATCAAATTTATATTTAAAAATCACTTCCACATGGCTAACAGAAACAATATATATTTGGTTTCTCGCTGACTCTAACCACAGCTAATTAAACCCCCACCCATTCTACAGAAACCACCACCACACACACACACACATGCAGAAAGACACACATACAGTAGACACACCTTTGGACAAGTAGCAACAAGCTCAGATAGAGGGTCCCGTTACTGAGCCCCACTCAGAGAGCTAATGGGGATTTTTCTAAACACTACCAGCAATGGCCTCCTAACTTGCACCAATGAGGTGCTAACTGGCCCACACGCATTCCTGGATCTTATTAATGGATGTAGCTTGCAAATGTGCTCCGACCTTTGGCTTGAAAAGGAAGACTGGTAGCTTCTTGCAGTCACTTTCTCATGCATGTCAGTTATAGAGTAAACAATTTAAAAGGCACTTTATATAATTTGAACGTCTATGAAAGATTTTATAAACTGTCATGTTAAAATATTATCAAAATTTGTTTAATAAAGACCTCAGCAAAAATCATATCAATATTTCAATATTTTTATATTTTTTGGAAGGAAACAAAATGCAAAAATAACCATTCTTACTAAAATCCTGACTCATATTACAATGTCCGTCAAAATGTTTGCACTAGGACTTTTTTTTTCGTATGTCATTCAGAAGTGCCCAGATCCCTCCTACACAGATGTAATAATTCTAAAAAAGTAGAAAAGTACAAGTAAAACTTTTGTATCCACCCGTCTGCAGTGAAAGAACTTTACAGTAATTGATAACAGTAAAAATAGAAAATTGAAATAGCTGCAGCAAAGTAGAAATAACAGAAAATAACTAATAGGAAAAATAAATACTGAAGGGCAAGTGCAACAGAAGTAAATGTACTTTCCTACTGAAACAACTTTCTGTAGCTGACATTCTGATTTGATCTGTAACTGAACTGTCTTTATGCGTCTTATATCTCCTTTATCTACAGAAAAAAATCATTCATCCATCATAATAATTTATAACAAAAACAATTCAATAATGGCTTTTTGGATCCAGTGTATAAATGTGCATTTAATATCAGATGTTCTGTGAGCAAACGCCTCAATCTTCACAAGGTTTTTATGTCTAAAGGTCGAATCAATATTGAAAAGTCAAAATCAATCAATCTTCGCAAAACGCGCGAGATTTCCACTCGATTCTTACGCGGGAACATCGGTAAACACACAAATAGGTGTTAATAATATTAATAACAGACTTACATGATGGGATCCCTCACCGCACAACTGTTTTCTGAAATCGACAAACTCCGGACTGAGTTGCTGAACAATGTCGAAGTCGTGACAGACTGTCAGCAAGATGAAGAGGAAATCAGTCAGTAAGTTGACAGTCACCTGCTAACGTCATGTTATGCTAGGTTAGCTTGTCAACTGTTAATTTATCCATGATTTCAGTGAACTATAAGAAGTTTGCTTTTGTCCAGCAGCAGAAGTTTAATGTCACCTGTTAGTTACTTGCCGAGTTGTAACGTGTAACTCAGCAAAGAGCAGTTTAGCTAGACTTTACTCTGAATCGTGGTTACCCGTTAGCTAGTTGTACTAGCTAGCTACTTAATATTGCAAGAAAGCAGCAGAACTGCTACAAGCTAGCTAGCTGCATTAGCTAACTGGTAAAGTTACCTTGTTGTATTCGGGCTCCCAATGCAATCAATTACCGCTAGGATCCGCTGTTTACCAATGTAGAGGTGGTTGATTTGACACTTGCTGTCTTAGACAACAATTTTGTTAAGAAACCAACCAAAAATCTATCAGTTACAAAAGGACATATTGAGTAGGATGATAACAGAAAAAGAGGAAAACATGTTATATTTGTTTGTATATACATTTTTTAGTTGCATCCAGATAGCCATGTTGATAAAACTTGATGTTTTACATCATTATCAGCGATCAGAGTTGGACTTTTGGAATATAAATTTTAATTATCAAACAACATTTTCTAAAAATAATGAATAGATTAAAAAAGGTCAAAATAAGGAGAGACAGAATTTATGTCATATTCAGTGAATCCAGAGTACACCACAGCTGTTTTGTCTACAAGTAAGACCAAAATAATGTGGCACTCTTGAGACAGTGCTAGTTGCCAAAGACTTCACAAACAGTACACCACAATATATACAATCTGCTGTTTTAGAGTATCTTTCCGTTTCAGATTTTTGGATGCATTTGACCGCTGTAGGCTATTATGGAAATGAATAAACAACACTGCTTTCTTGCAGTAGCAATATTATAATTTTTGTATAAATGTAATTCAGCACCTTGATTTCTCAGTCGTTATTCAGAAACAGACATTCCTGTTTGATTGCTGTATCCATGAACAGTTTCTATAAATTTCCAGAAATTGTATCAATGTGTGTCTTAACTGTATAGAAATAAAAGAATCCCTGTGCTCGGTTTTTGCCAGACAACTTTCAAAATTATGCTCACAATTGATAATGACTGCAGAAATTATTGTCAATTGTTTTATGGTAATTTGTTGTATCTTTGATCTAGTGTCATTCTGACTGTATCTTTACTTCCAGCAGGGAAATTTTGACCCGTATTGAAAGTGTAATTCTAGGAATAGTGACCAGTCTGTCCAAAGATGAGGCCCCTGTCCTGGCACTGCCCAAGAGATCCAGCTGGGCCAACGTCAGGCAAGTTTACTTAAACAGGCTGCGACATGAAAAGTTTTTCTCTTCACCTAGAACACTGCAGTCATTTTGCACACACTGTGTGGGATCCATGTAAGCCTCTTGACCTTTCAAAGATAAACACAAGCAGTGATGCTGTGTAAAGAAATAAACATTTATCTACACCGTTTTTTGTGGGGGGCCAGGCCACACAAGATGATTAGATTGCTGTTTAATTTCCTTAAGGAGGAAATACACACTTCGGCTCTGTCTGACTTCATGCAAGACACGTTTTAAGCAGGCTGCAAGATCAACCAGGTGGCAGAAAAAAAATCTGAACTCTCAACTTTGGTTCAGAGAGACTGAAGCTAAAATAACTTCCTGCTGCTTAAAAGATGAAAGAGTGATAAGGAATTGAAAAGCACTGTGCCTACACACACAAACACAAATTTGTAAAGGGCTTTAATGTGACTAGGATGTGGAGACCTTATGCTCAGAGCTAAAAGGACTGCCTGGTCTTGTTTTCATCAAACCTTGCAGCACCTTTAAGCCCAGCGTGATTTGGCTGAGCCCTTTTAAATGTGAGAATCCAATAGATTGAGTGCCAAAGATGAATCAGGAAGGTGAGGTACAGAGGAGCCTTCTCACAGGTAGCCCTCAGGGTCTGGGGAATTTTAGATGACTTGCATGTGGGATCTGATTTTCAAAGCTCTAAAAGTAAAGGTGGAAGGCAGACAATTTGTGGATTATTTGCTGCTTTTCTTGCATTGCTTTCCACTTATATTTCAATACATTTTTTTGTTGCTTCCCACTTAAGCTTTGACAGCGTCATCGGCCTTCAAATGAGTTCAGGATGTTCTGTAACCACCATTAGGAGCGACTGCCCTTCATCAGCCACTAAATTTGGTGAGAAGTTACACATATCTCTGTTTTTACATTTTCTTATCTTGCTTCATTTGCAACTTTTTTGTTCTTGACAGATGACTTTCTTATTAGTCAAAAAGCCTTCACAGTTGTTCGGTACTTCATGTGGGTTTTATTTCTAGTAATTTTGAACATATGCATAAACTGCACAACGACAGTGAAAGTCCAACTTAGTTTTAGGTGACAAATTGACAAAGACAGAACATGTTGAAAGAGGCTATTAAAGATTGATTTACCACATGTATACAGAAGAACATTTTTCTCCTCCAGTCTTTGAAAAATGTGATATAGCACTCGTGACAGTGAATATAGTGTTTGATGTTGCATAATGACAAAACAAAATGTCTTTGTTTCTCTGTTCAAAGCTCAAATTGTCAAGATTCTCTCAGTCATCTACAGGCTTGTGCAGAGCAACTCATATGCTACGAAAAGGTTATTTGTTATTAATGCACCTTTTAGAGAAACCAAGTAAAATCCACCTTCTTTACTTAACAGTTCATTTCAGTAAAGCAAATTGATTTTGCTCACATATTGCTGAATTTTTGTCTCCACAGAGACGTCTATTACAACAACACACAGCTGTTTGGTTCGCAGAGAACCGTTGATACTATAGTGGACGACATCTCCTGCATGCTGAAGGTTCCTCGCAGATCTCTGCATATTGTAAGTGTGCATTAACGTGTGGAGAGAGTTTGAGCGACTGAGTGATTTTATGGCAGAAAACAAACACCTCACATATTTAAAGGTTGTAGCAAAATACAATTCCTTCGGAGTAGTTCTGGTCTCACAGATGAAGTCTGTTAGTTTAGTGTGGTATTTTATTTTTGCTCTGCTTCATATCTCAGGAAACACCTGTAGGGGGAAAAATATGGTTCTTATGATCAAACAGACGTAGAATTGCAGTTGAATTCAAAGGGAATGTGTGTGCATATATGTGTATGTGTCAATATGAGCATGTGTTAAATTGTGTGGGCGTGTAATTTTTGTGTCACTAGTTGGCCACATCCAAGGGATTGATCTCAGGCGATCTGTGTTACTTGGAGGAGGACGGTACAAGGATCGACTGCCACTCGGCCTCTGCTGTAAGTTCCAGCAACAACCTAAACTGGCTATCCCATCTACTAAAGAAGTGTTCATGTTACTACACTGAGAAACATTACACCAACTATAGTCTGATTTATGATTTTAAGTTAATCAGTTACAGTGTATCTTCTAAAAATGATTTAAAAAACTGTAAGTATGAGCTATGGCAGACAGTAAAATCCTTTTTATTTATAGAGCCTATTGTCAGAGTTAATGAATTGCACCAGTGCACTGTATAATATATGGCATATGTTATCGTCTGCATGTGGACCCTTGATATTGACGAGGAAATTCTCCTTAAAACTATGGCAGAGATTTTATCCCTCTTCCTGGATTGGCAGACTTGAAATAGATGTCGTTTGCACAGAGTTTACAGTTGCAGAGATGTGAAGAATTGTGGTCAGCATGTTTCAGTTTTCTCCTGCTGTACAAGTTTCCATTGCCTGTGGAAAACAACAGATTGAAAACAACATGAAGCAGGTGGAAGAAAAGCTCAGTAAACTGCTGCTTTTCATTAACCTACGTTAAGCAAAGCCAGCTCCGCTTTAAACCTCCTGTTCACCAGGACTCAGGCTTCCTATCGCAGGGAATAAAAGAATGTAAACAAGGGCATTGCATGACATTATTGGAATAATCCTATTCAGTAATGATACAAGGTGGACCTGCCCATTGTTTCTTGTATCATGAAGTGAAAGTAGACGCAGCTATTGTGGGGATAATACAATCTTATCCTATCAGTGGGTGAAATCTGACACTAAACTCCAAGTCAGAAGTGTAACTACATATGCCAGGACTTGTTTTAACCCCTCTTATTAAATCCAGCTCATGACTTAATGATATCCTGTGGAGTCTTCACAGTAAACTGCGTAAATATAACAATAAAAAGTTTGGAAAGTGTTTATAATGCTGTTATTGTCAGCTTTTACAGCAAACTACAGATACCAACTTACTGGATTGTTTTCTGCAGTTGACAGAAATATGCGTCACATAACTAGTGTATGTCTTACTTGAACATGTGATGCAGAAATTGCTGTATAGCACCGCATGATGTGTCAAACACTCCACAGGTAACCTTACAGTCAATCAAGCCAACAGAAGTACGACTATGCTTTCACTTGCTCATAAAATTATTATAACCTTGTTTGGTTTTCAGGCTGTTTCAGTTTCATCAAATATTGGCGGAATTAGAAGTATCCTTTGCAGATTCTCCTGTTTGCCACTCTTGGGTGCTTTAATATTGTACACTGCATATACTGTATGTCTTTCTGTGCGGGGAAATGATTGTGTGTTTTTTGCAGCTGTTTTCGTTGACCTTGTTCAGATATTGTATCATCTGCAAAATTTATCATGATAGTTGAGAAGGATGCAACGTTCCAGAGACTGCTGGACGACGACTTCTGCACAAAGCTCTCTCCTTGCATCATAATCACAGTGAGCTTCTTCTTCCTCCACTACTTTTAAATGTGTCTTGAATCCTTATTGTCTGATTGACAGTTGTCTCCTCCCAAAATGGTCCTTATTCTGTTTACTTAGCAGGTGTGTTTGTGTGAATCAGGGCAAAGGTGTGCCAGATGTGAACAGCAGGTTAATGGTGAGAAAACTTTGGGACGTGCTGCACATCCCCGTCTTCGCCCTGGTGGATGCTGACCCTCACGGTACAACAAATCATATCTCGGAGTGCAAACCAGTTTAGTTCTCACACATAGTTTGCATATTTCAACACATTTGACAACACTTGACTCTCTTTTCATGTCCACACACACACACAGCTGGGTTACATTCCCCACTAAGCCAAAAAACATTAGCACCTGTCCAGTACGTCATGGTGCCTAGTCTGGCTATTATTCCCATTGGCGTGATCTCGTCCAGGCGGGATGGCTCTGTTTCCGTCAGCCTCCATACCTCTAACCCATTTCCCACCGCATGGCGAGACACATATGTAATGCTTTACTTTGTTCTAAGCTCCGTTACACATCTCGGAGGATAATTGCTCTGGTATGTCGGTGATTGCAGCGCGTCTCTGTCTCCCCCTCTGATTTTCCTAGGCATTGAGATCATGTGCATCTACAAGTACGGATCAGTGGTGAGTCCTGCTATGCCAGTTATTCCTGTACTCTACATTATCCAATGTGGCCTGTTTAGTGTCTCTCTGTTAGCAATATGTAATTATGCCCCTCTTTGAGTTAAAAAAAAAAAAAGAAAAAAGGACCAATCACGCATCTCAGAATATTTAAACTGACATGGTATGGAGTGGAAAATATTGAGCGATCATGTGGCAACATGTTTCTTGATTTCTGCGGTGTTTGTGTAATCATCCTTGTGTTTATTAACTTCATTGTGAACATGTGTCAGGCACAACCACATTGTGAAGGTGCAGTGCTGATTATCTGTGTGTTTGTTTGAGACTCTGTGTATAAGCATGTTGTGTGTCTGTGTGACTGGGCGTGTGTGTGGGTTTTTCCACAGGCAATGTCGTTTGAGGCCCAAAGTCTGACCGTCCCCAGCGTTATGTGGCTAGGCCTCCTCCCCTCTGACCTCCAGAGGTTTGGACTCCGCATTCGCTACTTCCTACTTCCTCCTCCTGCCTCTAATTGGGATTATATTCTGGGGACATTTAAATTGTTTGTTTTGGTTTCTGTTGCTGTTGCCTTCCCTTCCCTTTTTTTCCTTTCAGGAACTGCATCTGAGAACATATTGAGTTTTAAGTATACATCCCCTTAAACAAATTTAGTCCAAAAGGGGTTTTTTGACATACATTTGATTGGAGTCCTAACTGTTTTCTTTATGTTAACCCCTAAACATACACATAATTCCTGTGCAGGGACAACATCCATCAACAGACGTGTGTGGAGAAATTGATATGGTCAAGGTTAATAATATCGGAATTGCATTTTTTAGGTTACAAGTTCCCGAGGAGGCCCTGATCCCGCTCTCAAAGAGAGACGAAGGCAAACTCAACAGCCTCCTCAAGAGGCCGTACTTAATCAGCCAACCAGACTGGCAGAAAGAGGTGAGTGAAAGGAAAGAGGGAGGTAAAAAGAAAAAAGAATAGAGAGGACGATGGAAGTGGCACTGGAATTTCTGGATTTGATCAAATGTGATGAAGGAAAGCATCTGAAACATATGATTTCAAGTCTCAGATTGTTCTGGTATTTAGATATAAATTCTGTCCTGGCGTGAGATCCAGTACTTTTATTTCTCTTTTACCTGTTTGGTATTGTTTTTGCCAGAGTGCCAGTCAGGACTTTAAATTTTCAGTACAACAGCTGTACAAAACCTTCCAAAAAATAATCAAGAAACCAAAACAACAATGGCAGTTAAACAATAACAGCGCAAAGTCCTAGCCTCGATGACTGGTTCACTGGCACTGATTGGGCGAATGGAGTAGTCGGGTGAAATGAGGAATCCGTTGTGTTGGAGAAACCGGTTAAAGGAGTCAAACATGCTCTCAGTTAAACCAGCAGTTCGGTACAGCTATTTAAACAGAAAATTACCACAACTCAGACCGTCCAACAAAATGAGAAGGAACCAAACAAAACACAACCGAGTATCTGTTATTGCAGTGCAGTGACACATAGGGTGAATTTACAAATACTGACAACCAAATCAGTCCTCGGTGAGCTGATCAGTTGGTTTATAGCTCGCTCTGACGGGGATCAGTTGGTTGTGAGTTGCGAAGGGAAAGAGAGGATGGTGATTCGTGGAGGAGTAATCCAGCTCTGGACAAACACAACTCCACCACTTTGACCAGAAATAACTTCTCAGCAGCTCTACACACAACCATTTATTTAGTAACACAATTATTGAGATAACACAGGCCAAAATCATCACAACTCTGCCTTCTTCAGTCCGTCTGCCACGACACACTTGTGTATCCCCATGACGTAAACCATCTGAGAGTCTGGGTTTAAACAGTTTAGTCCAGTTTGTGACTGGATTGGCTGACAATAAGATGTGGTTTATGGAATATGGATGAACTTCTTGGCTCGTTTGGCAAAGCACCCTCACATGAAGTTAGCGATTGCCATAGTATGAATTTGTTCTACCAAACCACTAAAAACGCTTGACTGGAGTGGGACTTTTAACTTGTGATTTAGAAAGTAGTTTAAATTATAGTAAAAATAAGGTATCAATTAAGAGAAAATAGTGGATTTTGTCACTTTCACACTCTCAGCCTGCTACATTGAGCTCCCATGAGCCTACTTGGAAAAATATTGGCCTGAGCCCCCCTGTTCATTTTTCAAAAGGAGAGAAAAAAAAAAAAGGTGTTCTTCCTCAGAGGTTTTCAGTTTTAGCGTTTTGCTCATGTCACACATGGCAGTGGAATGTGTGTGAGAGGACTCCAAGTTCCGTGGTACTGAGGATACAGAGAACCATTCTGCTGCAGAGTGGCTGTTAAACACCTAATGATTTATGCTTGTTTGCACGGCTTCCTTTTGCGTACTCCTCAAAATTGTGTTTGCTCTTGTTGTAGCTGGAACTGATGCAGCGGAGTAAGGTCAAGGCTGAAATACAGTCGCTAGCAGCCATAGCTCCCAACTTCCTCACCAGCATCTACCTGCCCAACAAGTTGCGCTATGGAGGCTGGGTGTGAACACGATGCTGCCACTTAGTGGAATCACAGGTGAACTGCTAAAGTTAGTTTCAGAACTAGAGAACGCTGCTTCACCTGACTTTGTTAGATTGAAATATTAATTTGAGTTTGTGATGTTTTCATATGTATTTATTTATATTGTGTGGATACTGTATGTAACGGTATCAGAAATATATTAAAACACTGACGCCACAAACAAGTCAGAGTGTGTGTTTGGTCTCATATCCTTCTTGGCAGTGCTCGTATTCTCAAGGTGTATGGCTCTGCGGCATGTCAGTTACTTTCATTTCATTGTTCTACAATTTAGTTTTTGTGTGCCCTGCAGGCCTTAGAACTGCTTACATTTGTCCTTTCTGATGTAAAAATCACAGGTGTGCTCATGAAAGTTTACTGGTTTAGAATTATTAACATCTGCGAAGGTGTTTATTCATGAATGCACAGCAAATTAAGGGTCAAATCAAGCTGTTCTTTGTATAATTGGTTCATCGACAACTGCAGAATGTGTCCATTACATTGGAAAATGGGTATTGTGCGGTTTATCGGAGGGAAGGAAACTGAGCTCTTCAATTTCCATCAGTCATCATCATTTTGCGAATTTGGTGTTTTATACATAATATGTGCTTTATGAAGCAGCTTTTAAATATTCAGGACTCGTGTACACATGTATTTATGTATTATTTGAATTTATTTTTCTTTATTTGCAGATTTATTTGCCCTGCTTTAATCAAAATGTTGACAATGTGAAGTACAAATATGCATACATAGTTTAGTCATAAAACAGAGTTTTTAACTGTTTTAAATATTTTACAAATATATTTTTAAGAAATCTAAGACACTTTTGCTTGTTTGACCAAGGAAATAAGTTGCATTGTGTCTATAAATGGAAAAAGTGAGCATTAAGAACTCCCCAAAAAATCACTGTCAATTCACAATTAGAAAAATATTCAATCCTTCACATTTTTACTAAACGTAAAGCTGTACTTAATATGTCAAAAGTAAAAACAACTTATTCATACAGAACGGTCTTTGTTTATTTTATATTATTATATATACCATTACCATTGATGTGTTTAAACATTGTTATGATTTTGTGGTTTGTCAAGTTGATTATAACATGTTACTTTTCGTTTGAATGGCTTAATCCATAGAAATGTGTCATATTTGTATCAACTGAAAATAGTTTATTCCGGGTAAAATGACAGCAGTGACACAAATGCAGTGGAATAAAAAGTATATTTAAACCTGTAATCCAGTGGAATGGAAAACTTACATTAATAGCTTACCCAAGCAGGCCAGTATTTTAAAAAAATGCATTTAGTCATTTTCACAGGGGATTTTTCAAGGTGAGAGAGTTCAGGAGTGACTTTAATAATTAAGAAGTTAGAATTTATCATTTTATTGATCATTAATCATCTTATATTGGAAGAAACATGTTCTCAGGCAGTTTGTGTTTGGTTTAATAGATGTAAATAGAGTCAAAGCGCAACAGCTCCACCTGCTGGCTTTGCTAAAAGAACCTAACAGTAATTTGAGGACTACAGTCATAGATACATTATATACACACTGCTACTTGTAAGATGCGTCTCTGTCGCTGCCATATTGCAGCGGGGTTCCGGCCGGTTCAACATAGGAAAATGCCAAACTTTGCATGTCCTAAAACATAATAATATAAGATTTTTTTGTGCTTTAATTTGCAGATGTACATGTAAGATTAGTTTGTCTGATTGTAAACTGATACAACTTTGCTGCTATTATATTGTGCTGTAAAATTATTTTGCTCTTAACCTTAAATAGGGATAATGTTTCACCTTTAACAGTGAACTTGCTAAAGGTTAATGTAATCTTTAAACTTAAGTGTTTTCTATATTTTTAATTAACTTTATATGTTTGAAATTCTAAGCAAAATTATACCATAGAAGCCATTTAACTAATTAATAAAGAAAAATAATATAGGCTACTTAGAAATTAATGAGGTAAGGTAAAAATAGATTTAATATCATATTAGAGAAATATTAATCTACCATCTGCAGAAATTTTCAGGGAGGAAATCTTCCATGCTTAACTTAAATAAGCGTTATTACTGTCAAAAGCAATACAGCCAAAAAGTCTACCATTTATCAACAGACCATGTGAAGGCAGGTTCCCCGTACCAATATGGCGGATGTGATGACGCACAGGCGCACTGAACAGCAGCGGCAGTGACGTGTTGCAGGGCGTGACTGTGCTTTCGCAACACCACCACTACTACGGCTACGTAACCTGTCATTTCGTCCGCTGGAGTTTCTTCAACTTGGAAGAGCACCGTTTGAATTAAACAGGACAAACCAGGTGAGCTGATATAAAATAAATCAGTGTTGAACCAAAGGCGTTTATGCTGTGGTTCATTTTAATGTTGCGTCCGCTGATTCTTTTAATGCAACCAGTATTCTGATGAACTGATGCTGATCGAAGCCATAATTTTAATGCTGCTCTGTAAATTAGTTATTGAAAGTCTACTGTGAATACGAATTTTATAAAAGTCATTTCTATCACTCAGTTTTCAGCTAAAATCCAGTTTAATTGATGAGAATTTTGAATGCATTAAAAGATGTGAACGGGTGAAATGCAACATAACATATATAGAAAATTAAAGTTGTGTACAGTTAATTTATGAAGATTCTCTTCGATCTACTGTCTCTTCTGTTGTCATCTCACTAGATATTTCAGAGTCAAGGTCAGTTATCCAAATCATCTTTGAAAATAAATTATTAATAACACTGATAATTCAATAGAGAGACTGCATTAAATAGCGTCATGTTTGACTTTGAGGACCTTTCCGTCTCAATTAGAGACCCAGACCATGTTTTGCAACATATGGGAAGCTCAGACTGTTGCCGTCATGTATCTGTTTCATCTGAACAGCAGCCAGATGGCTCTTCCTCTCCTCTGTCTTAAATAAGGCCAAACTGTTGTAGTAGCAAGGCAGGTCCTTGAGAGGCCATCCCTTCTCCATTTGTCAAGGACAGCTGACTACAGAGTGAATGAAAGTAGTCTCTTGGGCTTTTAACATAACATCCTCTCTGCTCTCAGCGGTCATATATTAGTGTGGAGTCACTCATGTTTCGTAAGGCCTTTTTTATCTGCTCCATCAAAGTGGACTGGGATGTGTTCAGGTAAAAAAAAATAAAAGGAACAACTGGAGCAAAGGTAGATTAAGGCATCTTTTTTGTAGGATTGGTTTCAGTAGAAATATACTTAAATGTAACCTAAATGGTTTGTTCTTTTCACAGTCTTGCAGTAGTAATTCTACTGGGGTAGTTTTTCTTGAATTTCTTTATCACACTGTCATTGCTATTTGACTTTTGACTTTATTGTCAAACATTATTTATCAAAAGTAGCTGAGAGCAGGTTTTTTCAGTGCATTTACTGAATATTTGTAATAAATGTTTGCCCTCCTGTCTGCCTTAAAAATAACAGAAAAACTGTGAATGTTTCTCCTTTTCTCCTTCCCATTTAGGTCATCACTATCTCATATGGATGCAGTGTTTCGCCGGTGCCCTTTCTTGACTGTTGTCCCGAGTGTTTTCCTCCACCTGGGTGGGAAAACATCACTGGGAAGCTATGCCCAAAAGTGTCCGGTGATGATGGACCTGGCCTCCAGACCTCTGGCCAGATCTTTGTTTTCTTCAACATATTTGTCCAAAGGCGCTCTGATGAATGATGGTGAGTTCTCACAAGTTGTAATGCATCCTATTATGAATGATCCAGTGTTAGAGCAATACAACTGTAACAATTTAACTGCAAAGAAGTCAGCTATATTATATCTATTTTAAGTTATTGTAATGTTAAATCCTGTCCGTAGACCCAAAGTGCAAAGTCAAGTTGCCTTCAGGTCACCCTGCACCTCCTACTGGCCAGGCTGTTGGCTCCAAATGCCCTTTCCTGGCTGCTGAGATGGTGCAGAAAAGGAACAGTGTCGTAAGAGAGGCAAGGATGGAGCTGCAGGAGGATGTGCAGGAGATGCACTCTTACCGCAGTGGTGAGCAGTCACACAGAAACCCCCATCTCCTTAAAGGAGGCCAGTTACGTAAATTGTGAAAAGTCATTATTTTGAGTAAACACACTCAGTGAGATTTAAAGTACTTTCTTTAACAGGTAAAACAGGTGCGGATTTATCAGGTGCAGGCAAGGTCATATCTTCCAAAGCAACCCACCTGCTAAAGGACAATCTACCTAAAGGTAAGTCGTATTCCTTTTGTTGAACTGTAATAAAAGAATATTAAATAAATTTGAAGCTTTAAAATTCTCCTCCTCTTTTATCGTCTCCCAGCTTCCACGTTCCAGTATGACCGATTTTTTGAAAAGAAGATTGAAAGCAAGAAAACGGACCACACATACAGGGTTTTTAAGACAGTGAACCGGTCTGCCCCCTCATTCCCCATGGCAGACAACTACTCAGAGTCTTTGCATGTGAAGAGAAACGTGTCTGTCTGGTGCAGCAATGACTACCTTGGCATGAGCCGTCACCCCAAAGTCAACCAGGCCATCATGTGAGTAGATGCACTGATCCGGGGTCACCTATGGCCCTGGTTAGTGTCATGAAATTGAATTCAGCTGAAACAGAAACAGTTTTATCATAGTGAACCTTCTTTTTTTCTTTTAAGTGAGACAGTACGAAAGCATGGTGCTGGTGCAGGAGGCACACGAAACATTTCAGGAACAAGCAAATTTCATGTGGACCTTGAATCTGAAGTAGCTGACCTGCACGGCAAGGATGCAGCACTGCTGTTCACGTCCTGCTTCGTCGCCAATGACTCCACATTGTTTACTCTGGCAAAAATGCTACCAGGTACTTAGAAATAATAAAACATGTCATCTAAAGTTGCGTGCCTGTAAAGTGGCTAGCAGCGTCGCCTCACAGCTAGAAGATCCCCGGTTTGCGGCCCAGTTAGGACGCCTGGGATCTTTCTGTGTGGAGTTTGCATGTTCTCCCTGTGCAGTGTGGGTTTTCACCAGGTACTCTGGCTTCCTCCCACAGTCCAAAAACTTGCTGAGGTTAATTGATGATTCTAAATTGTCTGTAGGTGTGAATGAGAGTGTGCTTGGTTGTTTGTCTCTATATGTAGCCCTGCGATAGACTGGTGACCTGTGCAGGGTGTCCCCTGCTTTCGCCCTGAGTCGGCTGGGATAGGCTCCAGCTGACTATTGATGCAAAATAAAACATTATTTTCTCACATATTTTTTGATTTCGACTGAAATGTATTATAGTAGTAACATTTTCTTTCTTTTGTTTCTTCTGCTAGGTTGTGAGATCTACTCTGACGCAGGCAACCATGCGTCAATGATTCAGGGTATAAGAAACAGTGGGGTCAAGAAGTTCATCTTCCGTCATAATGATGTCAGCCACCTACAAGAGCTGCTCGAGAAGTCCAACCCCTCCACTCCAAAGATTGTTGCCTTTGAGACGGTGCATTCGATGGATGGTAGGTTCACAGCCTTCGCACTGAGGTGTAGAAAATGTATCATTTATTGTGCATCAATGTGTTTTAATAACTCTTTTGTTCGTAAGCAGGGATGTACAGGATTTCTAGGTGCTTGTTGTGTCTCTATATTGATTTAGTAAAGTAACATTTCTGTGCATCCATGAAATCACAAATGGAATATTAGTTAAATCAACAATGAATCACTCGTGTGCTTACAAAGCCATGCATAGCTAATAAGAAGACATTTTTATGATCTTATAATGCTGTGCTTCCTACAGGTGCTGTCTGCCCACTTGAAGAGATGTGTGACGTTGCCCACAAGTTTGGCGCTATTACCTTTGTGGATGAAGTGCATGCTGTGGGTCTGTATGGACCCAGAGGAGGCGGCATTGGAGACAGAGATAAAGTCATGTGCAAAATGGACATCATCTCTGGGACCCTCGGTAAGCGGAAGCCTCACCAATGACGGAAAACATTTCAAAAACACCCTCATCTGTTACATATGACTTATCACGTGTCCCATTTCCAGGCAAGGCATTCGGCTGCGTGGGCGGCTACATCGCCAGCACCAGTGCTCTGGTGGACACAGTGCGGTCCTACGCTGCAGGCTTCATCTTCACCACTTCCCTGCCCCCTATGCTGCTGGCAGGGGCAACGGAGTCCATCAGGATCCTGAAGAGTGAGGAAGGCCAGGTGCTCAGGAGGAAACATCAGAGGAGCGTCAAGCTGCTCCGACAGATGCTGATGGACTCTGGCCTTCCAGTGGTCCACTGCCCGAGCCACATCATTCCTGTGCGAGTAAGGACTTTAATAATTCATGCATTAAAATGATGCTGATGCAGGGATTGGACTGGGAATCTTTAGCTAACAGGACAGTTTGTATCACCATCAGGTAGTCCTATTACCATGAAAAGATGTATTTTTTTCATTATTGTTTAGCATAAATCAAAATCTGTTGGATAATATAAATTAAATTTCAGACATTTTGAAGTCTGACTCTGACATATACAGTGTGCATGTTTGTCAGGTTTCAGATGCAGAGAAGAACACTGAGATCTGCGACATCATGATGTCTCGGTACAACATCTACGTCCAGGCGATCAACTACCCCACTGTGGCTAAAGGAGAGGAGCTGCTGCGCATCGCCCCGACACCACACCACACCCCCCAGATGATGTACTACTTTGTTGGTATGTTCACGTGGAATGAAGTGTCCTGTTACATTGTGTTCAGTTCCCTTTACTATATTTAATATCTAGCCAAGGTTACATTTTTTATTAAGAAGAACAAATGTCAATATTTGTCTAATATTAGTGCTTGTCTTTATCTCCACAGATCGGCTGGTGAAGACGTGGAAGGAGGTGGGTTTGGAGCTGAGGCCGCACTCCTCAGCAGAGTGTAACTTCTGCCAGCAGCCGCTTTACTTTGAGCTGATGAGTGAGAGAGAAAAGTCCTACTTCAAAGGACTCAGTCACACAATGTCAGCAGTGGCCTGATGTCGCATAAAAACGAAATCTTACTAGTATTTATACTGCTCATTTATTAATTTATTTCAAATATGTCACTCAATATTAAATTATCTTTATGTGGTTGAAGCATTCATTCACTCCTGTGTGTTCATTTTTAATACAAAACTTGGCCTATGGGTTTATTTATCTTTCATCTAAATGTAAAATGTACTTTTCAGCAGAGAACTAAATCATTACTAAGAAACTCTAAGCAAACATTAAATATGACTTCCTTCCCAAAGGTCATACAGCTCCATGTGACACAGCCATATATCACATGCAGTTAGCTAAAAAAAAAAAGAATACATACATAGTATACAACAGAACTGTGTTTATATATCCCCAGCAATTAAAGTGTCAAATGGTATAAAAACTTTCCCTGGATTTTCAATCACATTTTCTTTACTCAAAAAGAATGAAGTCAGTTAATTTTAACAAATGTGTAACTAACTCTCCTATAGTGAAGGATTAGTATTTATAAACTGCAACAAAGTCAGCAGACCCTTCATTAGCAAGATTCTAGGTTTTTTTATTTTGGAATATCTTATATATCCTCCTTAACTTTTGATGACAGATTTGATTATGCGGGAGAATGCAGGACAGCAGTCTGCAAATGTGTGGAGAGATGTTCTGCATTCCTCCCAGATATTTCTTTACCACTGGTCTTTGCTGAAAGTATTTTATTGTTCAGCCTTTCTTTAAATCCAATTTTTTTCCCATTGGATTCAAGTCCCTGGACATACTTGACCTGGTCATAGTTTTTGTCCTGTAGAAACTCCTGTGGGCTTGTTGCAGATTATTGTGGTGTTGGAAAATTCCTCACCTGCTAAGCCTCTCAAAAAGAAGAGTAATCTCTATTTTCCATCTATAAAAGTTGTCTCTTCTGCACCTTTTGCACTCATGCAGCCTCATATCTGCACCTCCATGTTTCACAGTCCACTCTATGCACTCACTGTGGTGGTTTTTGGCTACGTCCACGCCAAACATGCTGCACCTCATGTGATCCTAACAAATTTATTTTGGTTTCATCCCACCAAAAAATGTGCTGCCAGTATCCATCAGGCTTCTTCCCATGTGCTTTGGCAAAGCGTAATCCCACAGTTTTGTGCCACTTTGGGAAGCAGCGACTTTCTTCTTGGACACCATCCGTAAAGCACGGCTCCATGCAGTGTCATTCATACTCCCTGAACAGGCAATGAAGTGGTGACCACAGATAATCCTTGGGCCAAACCAGAAGCACGTGCCTGTCTATTTACAACTGCCTGAATAGAGTACTGTGCATGATGTCAGGTTCTGAGGACAGCCACTGTGGCTTCTACTGCCAGTACAGCTCTTCCTTTACTTCTTCCATCTTTGTAAAGTCTTAGAATTTGGCCTCTTACTTGTCTCAGTCAGTTAGACTAGGACCTTCAAATGTTTCTATATCCACTTATAGCAACTGTCATAGTGCATTAGTTGATATTATTAGATACGTTTGTTGCACATTTGCAGCAGTCAGTGAGACAACCAGTTGTACTAAATACCCCACACTCTCATACAGAGTTACTCGCTTGATGTCAAATCACTAACATGGTTCACTCATATCTGGGGATCATACTGTTTTATCAACATACATTTATCATGCCAGCCAGGATATTGCTGCCTATATGTGCTGCACTGTCTGTCTGAGCTGTTTCATAACATGCAGGCTCTCAGGAGAGGTAATGTATCTGTTATCACGTCATGTGATGTTGCTTCATTCTGTAGCTTGTGGCTTATGTCTTGGGTGGTGTAGGATGATTCTCATTTAGATTTAGTAATAAAATAAACAGTAAACTGCAATAAGTAGTTTTATTGTGAGCAGTTTTCCATATTGTTACAATATCTTCTGTATTTTTAGTGGAAACCCTACTGATTGAGTGAAGAGGGCAGTGATGTATCATGCAGTCCTCTTTGCGCATAATCAGCTTAAGGGCAGATTTGTGGTCATCTGGATTTTCATTCATGAAATGCACTTTGTGACATTCAAGGTTTGGCCGCATGGAGGCACACTGAGCCTCCTGTGTCTGCAGCTGCCAGGCTGTGACATCAGACACCTCCTCCTCTCGCAGATGACTCATAACTGGTGCAGCAGCTTTCATGATGAACCACTAGAGGGTATCAGCACAAAACAGGATATTGTGTTTCCCCTCTAGATGACATGGGAGATCACTCTCGCTGTAATGAAATGCAGCAAACACACTTCCACGAGCCTCACAGCAGACTTGCAAAATCACAGATAATGGATATTATTTCAAATGAGCTGAGCTATCAGATTTATCTGCCATTAATGTGGGCAAGCTGGCTATTTCATAGAGCTTTTCATGCAAGATAGTGTCTTTATGTTAAGTCTTCCATACTGTGGCCTCTGATCACCATGTTTAGATAAAATTAGATTAATATATGCCTGTTACTCCCACGCGCAGAGAAACATCAATGAAGAGGGAGCTCTCCTCCCATCTGTTTCATCTCGGAACTCATCCCACCGTACATCTGCACATGACAGGAGTGCGTTTGTGTATCCGCCGGGTACACGTGAAAGCCCGTTAAGCAGCACTTGACATGCAAAACCTGGGATTCTGCACACCAAAGACGTTTCCTCTCTTTGCTCTGGCAGAATTATCATGAGCTCACGTTTGGAGCAGCATTATGTAACCAAAGTGATGGTGGAAGTGGAGCAGTCAGGTGGTCACCACTATCATGCAAGTGTTGCCAGCTCAGAACATCAGATGTTGATTCTGTTTATTTGAAGTTGACACGCTTGTTGCATTGATTTGAAATCACACAGAGGGTCGTACATCACAGCTCAGTGTCATCCTTGGAATTGATTTTCAAAAATAGGATCTTCCTTTCACTTAAAACCAGCTCTTGCTTTATATGCAGTAAATCAAATAAGATGCACAAAAAGCTGTAAAGTGTTGTCGGCAGGGAACACTCTTTTGTGTGTTTCCCTCCATCATTAACATATTGTGTCAATGCAGGCTGCTCAGTTCCTTATCAGAGAAAGTTTCAGGGCAGGCACAACACCTCTGCACTTCCAGGAAGAGAGTTCAACTGGAGCAGCAGTCATGTGGGCATGAGGAGGCCACAGGCACTTTGTGTGCGTGTGTGTGGAAGCAGGTGCTGAAATGGTGGTTCAGCTATACTGTGCCAGTGATATGGTGAATCGCTGTTTGTCTGATCAGTTCATGGCTGAGAGCGTTTGTGTGCAGATGTGAATGTGTGTGCAGGTCTTAGCTCTATTTCTCATTCTGTGCTAATCCCGATGCCCTACACATCTGTGCACCCCCCTACACACACACCACTCACGTGTGCAGACAGATGAGCTGCAATGGATGGATTCCCACTGCACGCACCTCACTCACTCTCTCTCTCTCCCTTTCCCCTCTCACATTTTCTCCTTATTCGCCATCCTCCTGCATTATACACATCAGTAATGAACCATGGGAATGTTATGGTTACAGTCTAAGAAAAGACACTCGTGCACAGCAACATGTGATGTAGTTTGCAGGCCTCCTTCATGCGTTTAGTCTCAGAAATATAATTGAAAAAACTGAGGAAAAGAGCAGCTTCAAGGGTGTGTCGAACCTCATGATGAATATTATCATGATGAAAGATAAGAGCAGGCTTCCGTGGTGAAATACTCTGCAACAAAATGCAACATCCTATTCAAAGTAGAGACAAAGACAGTGGAGTTTCTATCATCTGGTATGATTTCACTTTAAAAATGGATTGCACACATAATCCTATGTAAGAAAGGCATGTTGATGAAGGTTCATGTGTGAGCTGGGTATCAAGAAAGGGGAATGTGGTTATAAACAGGGACAACACTGCAATAATAATGCATTACTATGTGGAGCAATGGAGTCATTGTTTACTAGTCAGAATTTACATTCTCTAAAGGTGTCAATTATCTAGTGCAACTATTGCTGTTATACTAACTTGAGCCCCATAATCATTATTAAAGTGTTTCTTTAGAATTACATTTCATAAGGAATGATAAGTGATAGTCCAATTAAAAGTCACCATAACTGAACAGAACTGCGATGGTGATGTTACAGTGATTGAAAAAAGAAATCTATTTCATTTAGAGCTGCTGATAGCAAAGTTTGAGATATTTCTGCTGCGACTTTAAATCGTAAGGAATAAACTCCTCCCTCTTGAGTTGCTCTACTGTCAACTAAAAAAAAAAGAACTCCCATGCATCGGAATGGTAAAACGAGAATGTGCATGGAGGACCCAGGCACAGTGTGGAGCCGCTGAAGTTGATGAAGAGACCAAACACTCTCATTTTAAAGTGTGTCTCGTCTTTTGAGGGCTCCGCAGTGAATTTTGCAGCTCAGACTCACAGACTGATGGAAACACAGAGGAGGAAAAAGGGGAAATCTCTTCGCTCAAGCGCCATGCACTGGCAGGGCAACATCTAACGCTCCTTCTGCTCTGTTAGTATCTTTTTATTCCCTGTGATCTGCCCGTTTGAACTGCCGTTTGATGGACTATGTAGTGAGTGTAGCATGAGATTGAGTCCGATATGTCTGATGTGACGCCGAGTAAAAGCGTGGAATGGCTGCAACTCGAGTTAGAGTCCGGAGGCACTTCTCTGCTGCTGCTGGACTGCCGCTCACATGAGCTGTACGAGTCATCCCACATAGAGACCGCCATAAACCTGGCCATCCCCGGGCTGATGCTCCGCAGGTTCAAGAAGGGCAACATACCCATCCGGACTATCATCCCCAACCACGAGGACAAGGACAAGTTCATGAGGCGGTGCAAGACGGACACGGTGGTCCTGTACGATGAGTGCTCGGTGGACTGGCAGGACAGCGGGGCTCCGGCGTCGGTCCTGGGTCTGCTTCTTCAAAAACTGTGGGAGGACGGCTGTAAAGCGTACTACCTGGAAGGTAACTGTCTCCCTGTCACTAAACATCCAAGAACAATTAAAATATATGTGAGTAATGTATGCCGGAGGGGAAATTTATACCGCTGGACGTCGTTTTGCGAGCGTTTTCATCGCTACATTTAAGCTAGCTTTGGCACAATTTAGCGTCATTACAAACTGAAGCTAACAAATGTTTTCTGAATGGAAAGAAAGGAGCAGAAGTTCAGACAGTATGAGGGGTTAAACTTTCAAACGCCAGCCTCTAGGCGTGAAAACGAAACTGTATGTGTGTTAATCTTCTTTATTGTAAACGTAAATGTCACTGACGCTCACACTGTGTTGTGGGTTTGCGGTGTGCAGGCTCCTGAAAAGTTTGTGTGTCACTACTGAGATTCTCAATTAAAATTCCAAAATGGCTGCGCCATGTTTTGCTCCAGCAGGAGCAGGCATGCATTTCATGAATGGTCGTGTTGGGGGGTCTTTACAGTCATACTTCAACACCCAACACAGCTTTTGCCATTAAAAATATAATTAATCGGTATAAATAAGGCGTCTCTTATAAATAAAAATACAAATCTAACCATATAGATGTGACTTTGTTATGTTGTGTTTTGGCTCCTATCCAGGTGGATTTGTAAAGTTTCACACAGAGTACCCAGAGCACTGTGAGACCCTCCTGGACAGCTCCTGTCCCAGCTCCTCTCCACCGATGTCTGTTCTGGGTTTTGGAAATCTGAGGATCAGCTCAGATTGCTCCGATGGTGAGTCGGACCGAGAGCCCAGCAGCGCCACAGAGTCAGAGGAGAGCCCCATCCCCAGCAATCAGCCTGCCTTCCCTGTCCAAATCCTGCCCTACCTTTACCTGGGCTGCGCCAAAGACTCCACCAACCTGGATGTGCTGGGCCAGTACAACATCAAGTACATCCTGAATGTCACACCCAATCTCCCCAACATGTTTGAGCATGACGGCCACTTCAGGTACAAACAGATCCCCATTTCGGACCACTGGAGTCAGAACCTGTCCCAGTTCTTTCCAGAAGCAATATCTTTTATAGGTGAGTAAGCCATGAACTGGATTTGCTGGACATAAAATTCACAGACATATTTCTGAAAACAATGTTTTTAATTGTTTTGTCACAAATGTCTTGTGTTTACATACATTATCAGCTCAAGGGACCTTTTTGTTCCCAAGATTTAAACCAAAGAATCAATGTGTTGTTTTCTAATGATTTTTAATAATAGTATAGTCAATCAATTGTAACTTTACACGAATGTGTCAATTGTGTGGGAGGCTGCAATATTACAGAATTCATTTTCTAAAGAACAACAACACATTAAACTTGAAAGTGAACACAACTTTTGTTCTCTGTAGCAAAACGACATTATGTTTCATTTTTGCTTTTGATTTGGTGTTTCTCACCATGACTACACCTGAAACCACAGCTTTTCTCTTGTTTGTTTGGTGGTTGCAGTGCCGCGTTCCGTGAACTAGTTTGTTTAGAGGTTTAGCTAGAAGGAGGAAGGAAAAGTTGTTTCCGCTGTCTGGGTTGTGTTTGATTCCAGGTGTTGACGGTTGTTTGCTAATGTCTGTAACTTAAAGGGTGTTGGGTATGCTGTTTAGTTACTCAAGTTAATTGTTAAAAGCAGAAATAAGCTTGAAGAACTTTGCCGTCAAGTTTTCTTTTGTCAGCTGAGAGCCAGAATCACATTTTAGAACAGCCTGAAAACTGTACATTTTTGTTAGTTATGCTTAAATAAATGTCTGTGGATTCTCTGGAGACTTTAGCTGACTTTAGTTTTTCCTTTCTCTCACAGATGAAGCTCGATCACAGCAGTGTGGCATCTTGGTCCACTGCCTGGCCGGCATCAGCCGTTCAGTCACAGTCACTGTGGCCTACCTGATGCAGAGACTCAACCTCTCTCTGAATGATGCTTATGACTTTGTCAAGAGGAAAAAGTCCAACATTTCACCAAACTTCAACTTCATGGGTCAGCTCTTGGACTTTGAGAGGACGCTGGGGCTGCACAGTCCCTGTGATAATCGCTCTACCAATGAGGAGCAGCTCTTCTTCACCACACCAACCAATCACAACGTCTTTCAGCTGGACACGCTGGAGTCCACATGAGGATCAATAGGACAGCTCTTTTGTTGTTCTCTGGGGTGTCTCTGAGGTTTTCCGAGCCTGTCAGATACCTAACTAGCTGACACAAGCAGTAAGTCAGTTCCAGTATTCTGCACCAAAAGGGACTACATTGATCCGTTAGAGGAACGGCAGCCGTATGCAGAAAGCATGCTTTGTTAGATCCACTCTCGATGCCTTAATATCTAACACAAGGATGAGTTTTGCTATTTACCATACATGGCATTAATAAATGATCATGTACAGCCATAATAGCAGGACATATAATAACTTTTCTATTAAATCTAGGATTGTTGTTTGACTGTTACTCACCAGCTGTAAAACGGATGTTTATGTGTTTCTTTGTATCAGTTATGAGTATTGCCTTGGTGGCCTACAATGAGTCTTTGGCCAAGTAGAATGTTTTCAGGGGGCCAATCTGAGATGTTTCGTTGGTGCTCCAGCTGAGGGAAATAAGCTACTAAAGTGATCCGACCTAGAATTATTGTCCCATTTTTTAATTTTTTCTCTGTTGGTTGTCTGCAGTCACCACAGATAGCAGTTTTTCTTGTGCTTTCACTTAAAAGACCTTCACTCATATCTGGTAAACAGTAGTAGTTTAATTACAAGCTCCAGTAGACAATGCTGTGTATATATTTTAACTGTGATATTTTCTGCTTAATATCACAGTTTAAATATATTTTTCTTCAGAAGCACTCCTGTACATTCTCTTGCTTATAACTGCATTATTTGCATGTGATCCTGTTTTACCAAGGACTCTGTTTTGTAACCTTTGGGTCATATTGCCTATTGTTGTCGTCGTTGAGGCCTTGATCATACCTTAACATGAAACTGAACTACATGTCGGTTACCCTGTCGAGGTATAAAGTATAAGACTGGCTTTTGCCATGATTGAAAGGAACAAATATCTAAGTCATCAGTGTGTAAACAAATGGATGTCCACCTTATTTTTTACTCCAACATTCTTCAGCCTGCAGCTACTTATTCTGTGGCACAATAATGTTAAGGGAAAACATGATGTGTAATTAGCTGTTCTCTATTGCCAGTCTCGTCTCAGAACAAATGAATGAGTTGGATGTATGAGAGGAAATGAAAGGAAATGAGTTTGACTAATGTGTTCTTACCTCACAGAGAGACACTTTCAGGGATTTTTATACAAGGCACTTGTATCTCATCATGGCCTCTTTAAGTACACCCAAGGGCTGTTTTGTTTGTTATGTTTGTAAAGATGTACATAAAGTATGGTTTGTGATGGGGGACATTTTCTGAAAATCATGAAGGATAAGAAAGTGACCCTATTTGGACCCTTATGTATATTATATGTAAAGCTAAATGTCCAAGACATTCTGTACAAGATTATACAACAAATATATTGTATATTTTTACTTGAATATCTTTTGTCTTTGTTTAGCCTTTTTACACTTTTTACTGAAAGCTGATAGCACACTTTCACCGAACAAGAGAAAAGTGGTTGTGTGGTTGAGTCACGACCAAAGAGTGCTCTAAGAAGTCAAAGTTGCTCGTAGCTGTTCTGTGCTGTCCAGCCCCGAGGCTGTAGGTGTGGTCAGATGTCTGTTTTCTGTCCACTGTGATGCCTCGTTTCCTGTCTCCCACAGGCTTTCTGACACAAAGACAAGTGACAGGGCCAGATCTGTCAATACCACAGTGCAGACACACCCACTACTAGTCACTCAAACAGCGCTTAAAGGAAGAGGAAGATGACACAGCATGTACTCTGCCACAGATACAAGACTTCCGACAGCTCTCCTCCCAAACTTGAGTGATAAAATTCAGCAACAGTGTTGCACAATGGCTTTTGAAGGGTATTATCTGCAGTTAAATGTCTATTTTGGGTTTTAATGTGGAATTAAGATTTACGTGCAAAAGTGTAATATCCTGGAAATGCAATTATTTCTCTTGAAAAAAGAGGAAATGAGAGTTCTGTAGCAGCTTCACATCCGTGCTGCCATTTAGAGAGGGAAATTAGGACAACTTGTAACTTTATTGTTCTCATGCTACTATTTATGAAGGAACTATTTACAAAGCTGATATTTAAGTCTCACTATATTCATTATATCTGGAAACCTATGAATCTAAAAGGAAATGTAGAGTTAATTTCATAATGCAAGGGAAAACTACATTTTGACGGTTCACATTTCACAAGTCAGTTGTCCTTACTTTGCACCCTTTACCCAGTAACTGAACTACACAAAATATGAATATTTGTATGTAAAGTTGCTAAAGACATGTGTTCTTCTTCTCTGTGTTTTCTCTGTTTCATTCCGACTCCCTGAATGCTCAAGTGGTGTGGTATTGTTTCTACTTTGTCTAGGAGATTTATTCACATGTTCTTTGCTAGATGACAGAAAGATGATGCGGTAAAATTCCCTCTTTTCATGATCCGAAGCTGAGCTAAATCAGGAAAAAGAAAAAATAGTTGAGGGGCAGTGTTTAGCAGTTGGTCTGTGCAGCAGTTCATGATCCAATAACTGTCACGTCGTGGGATTTAATGACTTAAATACTGCACTAAAACAGTTTTAGTTACAGCTCCGGGGCTCAGATAAGTGAGAATATTGTTGCGAGCTAAAACCTACAACTTTCAGAGCTGCGGCGCGGTGCATGACGAGACTTGCCTAGCAACACCTTGCAGCCGTGATAATAAAAGCTGCTGAATGATGGGTTTTCCAGCATGACTGAACCTGGCAGGCCACATACCTGCAGGGCAAACCTATGATTAGGTCTGAAAAGACACCCACAATAAGGCGAAGTCAATAGGTAGCTGCAGCATATGAAAGATAGGAGTACAGTGTCTAGGGATGATGGACTGAGAGCCATTAATCATAGTGGTCTTACCTATAACTGGCATTGTGAATCTGCACTGTATTGGCAACACTGCTCAAGAGTAATGATTTACATAGTTACACACTTTCAAATAGCAGTTTTTATGGCTTTTGCATAGTAGTCTTGACACATAATGCACAGCAGGAGTCCATGTGTGGGATTTCTGTTCAGCTACCATTCAGCACTTTATTGGCACAGAACGTTTTATTGTGAAAGTCTCACCTGGGAGTTAAAAATAGGCGTTCTGTAATTATATTTTTTTTGTTGTTGTTCTGCTGCCAACTTCCAAAGCAAAGTGTGAGGTCTTACCAGCTTCTGTTTTTCTCCAGTTACTTAGTTACTCAAGAAAACCAGTAGGAAACATGCCCGCTCATGTAAACAGAAATTACAGAGCTTATTGTGAAGTGAGACAGAAGTTTTTAAGGGAAGCCTTTGATGGGGGGGAAAGGATAATAATTTCCATACACAGAAACAAAAAGGATGCCTGTGTGTGATCTTTTTTTATTTATTTCTTCTTTTTTTTGCTGCCACAGTATGTTTTGTGTGACAGATAAGTGGAGTATTTCTGTCCTGTTATGATCACTCACAAAGGGAAGCAGAGGGTAATGCAGTGCTTACTCAGCAGTCATCGCTGGGGAAGCAGATGTGCATGAGACTGACTGGATTTTTAGCTCAGGGTGAGGGGTGGGGGGGTGTGAGGGGGCAAATGTGTGTGTGTTTGCAAGCATGGTGTATTTTTGTGTGTGTCGAGGCTGAGCAGAAGCCAGTCAGAGCTGGTTCACACCTGCTGTGTTTATAGGAACATACTTAGCATACTGCATAACTGACAATAATTTCACAGCTGCTTCTGCTTCTGATGCACAACAACAGGGAGGGATGGCTCATTTATCCACCTCGCCCCCTGAACTCACACAGATCCACTTTGTGATTCCCGTAAAAGAATAGTTCCAACAATTTCAAAAGGGGTCACCATTATCCTATGAATGTTTGGCCATCCTGCTGCAAAAGCCATTCTCATTTGAATAGCTGCCATCTTTACTGCAGGGATTTTTTTTTTTTTTTTTTACTCCCGGTGGTCTCACTCTGTTTGTGTACAGCAGATGTTCAGGGCTGAGGAGAATAATCCTAATCTCGGTATTTGGCCGATTGCTGTCTCTGACATCATGGCACTGAGCAGAGGATGACATCATGCGTGCTGTGAATGCTATCTTTTATTATAAGACTGCTTCATATTTTCAGCATGTCGACAGGGCCGTATGAGTAATGCTTTTTATGCTCTTTACCAGCAGTGATGACAAACAAAAATTTTTTTAATTCTTCCAAGTCACTTGCATTGAAACATGGAAATACCCTTTAGCCAAGTAATATAAAGGCATGTGTTATCATGCCAGTGATTTCCTTTCCTGTTTTTCTGGGGATTGCCATTTGTTTCTCAGAATCCCCGTATCACATTGAAGCCATTTGCGATGCTTCCAAAAGGAAATAAGCGTTGGTACAAAGTCATACTGGTTCTCACAGACATCAGGTACACTGTTTGTCACCATACAGTACAAACAAACATACCTAAAATTAATTATAATGAAATACTTCACATCATATGCTTGGTGATCTCATTTGTCACCAGCAAAGCTTCAGTATCTGCTGTTAAGAATCAAGTTGGCCTCGACTTTTCAGCCATCTAACAGGAAGCATCTTATCTCATCAGGAACCTATTACAGATACATTATCTTTTCAAAACAGCCCTCAAATCCCTCCTACGCTGCTCTTGTGAAACATCAGTCTTTTCTGAACGACATGTATGTTCTCTGAGGAGGGAAAGAAGTGTGAGTTTTGGCAAAGAGAATACTGGGTCATGTGTAAAACAGAGCCACATGGAATCCTAGTGGCAGACCGAGGCAGCCATCTGTTAATACCAGAAGTCTCTCATTTCGTGGCCAATTTCACCATCCGGTGATGTACAGTAAGCCTGCGTTCACCAAGCGCAGGAACAAAGTGATATTTGTTTGCAGCTTAATCTGTGGCACAGTGAATGAAAAGGAAAATTCCTTGCGTCCTGCTAGACCCGACACAGAGTTAAAGGTCATCTGTCTATCATGTGGTCTCGCTCTGGAACTGCAGAGGAGGCCATGCTGCGTCGTGTCTTGCTGTCTGGTCTGCCATTCACACAAAGCCATATGTTGCTTACGATGCTGAACTGCCGAGCGAGCCAAAGAGTATGTCTGTGCTTCAGGATGAGCTTCTACGTCATAAGTGCCTCAAATAATGACATCACACTGATGTCACTTAAAACAAACCATCTAATAAGCAGTAGGACTGCTAAAACAATGCCACAAACAGTATTTCATACTCCAGGTAAATATACAGTTTTACATAACTTAAGCTGAGGACTTAAAGCAGCTATAGTCAACACTTTCACAGTAAGAATGGATGTAATTGCACAAACCAAACAAACCAACTCAGACATTGCATTCGACTCTGTAGTTCAGTTCGGTTTCAGCTCATAATTTAGTTCTTGCCCTCTTTTTTTCTGTTTTGGTTCAGTCTCATGGCTCTCACAGCTTCAGAGAGCTGTTTTCATGAAAAAGCTGCACTGTTCAAGACCAACGCCAAACAGCTGAGGCTCCTACAAAACAACATACTTCTGTCAGAAAAGTAACCTGAGACACAACTAGGGAGGATAAGATAAAACTTTATTAATCCTGAAGGAAAATCTTTTGCCAGATATTGCTTGAGAAAAAGCAAAATGACATAACTTAAGTGACATAAATGCAGTGCCTTGTAAAAAAGCAACAAGACGTAAGTATGATACAGTTATGAAAATAGAATAAGTAAGCTAAACATAAAAATAGAATAGAAAAGTTAAGAGTAATGCTGGTATTTCTACTTAAATTCATTTAAAACGATGAATGCTAATGTATTTTAGAAATGACATCTATTTGACCACTATAGTAATTAGCTACTCTACAAACCAGTCATATAAACCTGTGAGCAGCTTCTACAATACACTGGTATTGAATTAATCAGCAGCTTGTAAAGTGGTTAAACGCAGTTTCACCGGCAACATACTTAAAAGGCATTTACATGTTAATGAATTCATAACATGTCCAGCAATATGTGACATAACACTGTTTTGCTCCAGGATCACTGTCGATACTCTATGTTTTCAATATAAAACTTAAAGAGGAGGCTTTAAATATTTCAGTTATTGCTTTTCACAAGTGCATATGATCTGAATAGTTCAGCATTTTACATGCTACAAGCTTCCTTTCTCAAAGTGGTAAAAATAGATAAACCCTCCAGTGGTGCATTAAAACAAAACAATTGCTGTTATTCATTTGAATCAATGAATAGTTATTGTGGAATCTGAGAATTCTGAGTCTTGTAGTCTTGCTGTTCTATGGGCCATTATGACCAGGCAGCCCAGAAACAGTACTTCAGTGTTCTCAGCACCAGAAGTGGGATGGAGCGTCATGATACAATATTCTGCCTGTTCCAGTTTGATTTGCAGTCCTTCCACTCTCTCTTTGTCTAAAGTGTTCCACTTCCTCATTGTGTATTTATGGCAACAAAAACAACCGACCATTCGCTCTCCTAAAACAGGCAATCTTTTAAAAATCTATATTTGTTTAGAATGTGAGAATTTAATGAATCCACAGTTCCCGTTCATGTTTAAAGAAGTGGATGTTGCTGACAGATGATGACAAAAATTGTTCTTTCACACCAGACTATTAATGGCACAGAACATCAAACACAAGAAACCACCATCACATGACCTAGAAAAGAAGACTGGGTGAGAATGGAGCTGAAGAAGAGAGCTGATGCTCGTTTATTTTTATGCCTTTCTGAATGGTGAACAACACGGGACATTTCAAGAAGATTAATCTGTAATATTTGCCACTGGACAACTTCCAAGACCATGTGATGTAGAGAAGCAAGAAAAACAGGAATCCTCTAAAACCCATAAGCCTGCCGGCTTCAAACAAGGTCTGTATGTGTGGGCGGCAGAAAGATGGTATGAGTAGTTAACGCCTCCCAAACTCTAAATCGTGTCCAGGGTATTCCTCACTCTTCCGGGGACTTTATACATCTATAAATCATACTGAGTTGGGAAAATGTTATGAAAACATAACACAGTTTCAGGACAATTTCATGGTGGATCATGACTCTTACATGATCTAATGGCATGAATAGATGACTTATAAATCAAGAAAACAGCAGAGCAGTGTCTCTCTGTCAGTGTTCACTATATATAGGGCTCTGTGTCTGCCTGACTCCCTCTAAGCCAATGGATTTTTTTCTCCGCTGGTAGAATAAAACTGAATGAAGTCAGTTATATAATGCTGATAGCTTACCATTACCTATGCAAATCCTCCTCTGTCTCATTCACTTTCAACGGTCAGTGTTACATGGGTGTAAACCACAATGAGGAAACAGGTCTTACGGTGGCTTATGTGTCCCCTGAAATCCACATTGCCAAAGGTGGTTCATAACCGCAGTGTGTGTTAATAACAGCAGGCATGAGTCATCAGGCCTGCCTTACATAACTGCATCACTTCTCCACCCAACTTGCTGCTAGTGTGCCACACCCCGGATTCATTCACACTCTGCTCCTGCTGCTGCCCAGCCTCCCATTGATGGTAAAGAGTGCACTACTCATCCTGCTCCACGCTGCACATGGCAGCTCAGGGCTTGCAAGAAGAGCAGCCTAATCTGTGTGATGAAAAACCAACACCTCCGATTTAAACTTGACAGCTTTTCACCTTAAATCATCACTTAGTTTTAATGCAGTGTTTCTTTTAGTCAGTGCTTCTGGGCTGGAGATAAATGTAGATAATGGATGTAATGTGCCATTTTTTTTGTCAGATTGCAGAGATTGGTCGAGCAGAGCAGTTGTGGTTCAGTGCTGGTTGGGGTTGATAATCCCACAAGTAACACATGACCATGGGGACAGAATGGAGTTAACAGGACCCCAAGGGAAGCAGAAGGAGACAGAGGGAGATGGGAGGGAGGGCCTTTGGACGTTGTCATCAGTCAGGCCACTGACGTCACCTGCACACACAAAACAGTCAATCCCATTTCACATAACAAATTTTTCAAAAAAATATGTCAGTTTAACTTTTTTTTTTTAAATCTGAAAATGCAATATATTCATTTTGGAAATATATGTTCTCTTTTCTTATCAAAAAGAATTAAATAAAAAAGATTACACTTTTCAAATGCTGCATTAAAGTCCTTATTTTAACCCCTTTCACATGTTACACTCCATCACTGATAATGTTATTTTCAAACCGAATGAATGTGTCCGTGTGTTTTCATCAAGTCTGGCCTTTCTTTTGCAAGAGTGTAGCTGTGCCACGAAATGTCTCATCTCCGGCCCACTGTAACTGAGCCAAACAAACAGATAAGAAAGTGTTTTCCTGCTGACATCAAGTGGCCACAGTGCAAACTGCATGACTCCTGTGCCACTACAGCATTAGTTGTATATACATTAGTGTTAGTCACAGCATTAGTTGTGTATACATTAGCATACACAACTAATGCTGTTAATGTGTGTTTTAGGATGTTTTGGTTTCAATGTCCTGAGAATCATCGGAATGAAATGTAAAAGTTTTTTTGTTCTAAAATCAAACGCGTGATGGCGTGAAATGAATCGCTCCACTCTGACTATCAAGATATTTCAGCATCCTAACAAAGTTGCCAGATTAAAGGCTGTATTAACAATAGCAGTGTTATCTCTTTGTAGTCCAACAGCATTCTTTATATGGATGAAGGCATCTGATTGTCAACTGGTGTCGGTCAATCCAGATCCCCTAACATGGGCACTAACATGATTAGACATAAATAGCTCCTGTCTCAATAGACTGTGTAACTAGATACTTACACGGCAACCATGTGAATAGTTTGCATACCTCGGACAAAAGCCACTATAAAATGCAAATTATGCAGATGTTTGAAAATTTACAGTGGGCAGCTTAAGTTTAACACACGAGTCTTTCTCATTTTGACAGTAATACTAGAATTCAGACCTCCTTTTGCTGCTTGTTGAAGAGGCAAACATGTGATCAGCCTGTAAAATCTGAAGACCAGAGAGGCAGAATAGGAATTAGACTGTAAAGTATTATTTTTTTCCTCAATTTAAGTCTTGTGACTTTGTCCTGCACATAGAAAAATGAATAGGCAGAATCTGCAGGCTTTATCAAGCCAAACACTTCTCAAGAATGTCATTTGTGTCCTTAAAGTGAACATTATGAAAAAACAGAATATTCAGACAGCAGTGTCAAATGCATCTTGTTTATTACATGAGTGCACATTCCACACAGACCTTTCCTGTAGAAACATGCAGACGTTCCAAGGACACGAGAGGGGAATAAAAAGTCCTGAGGGTACTTTAGACATACAGACATGTATACAATGTGTACATCATAGTGTGTTACGCTACAGACTGGATCCAACAGTGTGATTAGTCTACCAGAGCTTGCTGTAAAACTATGTTGACTCATGGAGATGTTCGGCTGTGTGCACACATGACACGTTTTCTGCCTAGGTAAACAATATCAGTCTCTCAGTAAGAAGATTTGGAAACTGGCTGTGGCACTTCAGAGATGTGATTTAACTGGAAAACGAACACAAAGTTGTCTTTTAAAAGCATCCAAAGAGGGAATACTGTTTGGCCTCTATAGAAAATATAAGTAACTTTTGATACATTTACACAAATTCAGCCTAGATGGGCGCCAAAAGTTGTCACAAAGCTGTATTTACAACAATGCAAGAGGTGATAGAAAAGTACAGAAACATCCGGATATAGTATTTGACTAAATCTTGCAAAGTTGTCCCATTGTTTCTCTCAACGGCATCCAATTCAGCTTCCAGTTTTCCACAGGTGACCGTGGATTCACAGAGAAATAGAAAAATAACACTCTGGATCTTCTCTTGTTTGGGATTACTCTACTCCTTTCATGAACTCCAAGAATTCTGGAAAATTAAGAAAGCCACAGTTGAGCTTCAAACAAACTGCTATGGAACTGTAAAATGTCTTTATTAAGCAGATATCTTATTTGTCATGTATCTCTGAGGAATTAATGGTGAATGAATGATTATACAGTGTTTTGTCTTGTCATGTTTGAAACCGTTCACACTCCTCACCATCGTAGTCAATTTTGCCGTCGTTATTCTTGTCCCCATCTTTCATCAGCTCCTCGATGTCATCCTCAGTAATTGCCTCTCCTGTAGATTCCAGCATCATCTTCAGCTCTTCCAGGTCGATGTAACCGTCTGCGTTTCTGCACAGTCAAAGGGGTTAAAATGCATTATCTGCACCGAACAAACCTAAATTAAGCTTTACAGGTGGCTGAGGTGGAGGTATGCGGCTGATCATATGCAGAATTTAAGCGTCTGGGAGCCATCGCTTTGAGAAAGTCTGGGAAATTTGTTCTTTGATACTCAGATGAGGTGTCTGGCTTACATGGAGTGGGTGTTTCAAATATTCTGAGCTGTCAGAAAGGATTATAGAGCAAACTGCATGCTGTACTCTGCGGAGCGACTTGGCATTTTGTCAGTACACATAATTGCACAGGGGGAGCAGACTTTTCTGGAATAAAGAGCAATTTGATTCCTCACCTGTGGTGATTTTCAGATGATAGAGGCCTCTTTGTATAGATATTTTGTCAAGTCTGCCAGTGGGTTTACACGTCTTATTTGTTAAGATTGTGCCAATTAACTGCTCTCAGTGTATTTATTCTTGAAAGTGGGATAATGGGGCAAAGCAGTAACAGGATTTAAACATGACACTCACTTGTCAAACATCCGAAACAGCTCTGCCAGCTCTTCTTCTGACTTTCCTTTGCTGTCGTCCTTCATGCATCTCACCATCATGACCAAGAACTCATCAAAGTCTACCGTGCCACTCCCTGCACACACATACACACACACACACACACACAATGCACTTCATCACATCTTTACACTGGAGTTTCATATTATTTAACCATCAGAACTCCTTGGTAAACGCGCAGGCTCAGAACAAATCTATCCAGCAAATCCCTCTAAGTACAAACACAGTGTTGTAACTTGCGATGATATATGCCAAAAAGTACAGATTGGGCCTTTAAACGTCCCCTTTTATAGCTTCAGTTAGTTCCCCACAATGTGACAGCATGACATATACTGAGGCTTTATCAAACAAATCGTAGATGCTATTTTTTCATGTTTCATCATTACGTCACATGGAAAATTCAAGATGACTTGTGCATCATCTGATACACATTCCCTTTAATTCAGCCTGACACATCTTGTTGTATTTAAGATCCCTGACTAGCATTTGACATTAAGTTCAGAAGGCTTTGAACGACGCTCGTCTGCACAACATGACTGCACAGTGATGGACCTGCCTGCTGATCCGTGGGAATGGAGAGGTCAACAACAACCAATCATTTAGTTTGTCTCACTGCTGCGCGGTAGTGTTTCTTTGATTTACCGTCTTCGTCCACCTCGTCGATCATCTCCTGCAGCTCCTCCGGCGTGGGGTTCTGACCCAGCATCCTCATCACCTTCCCCAGCTCCTTGGTGCTAATGCAGCCGTCCTCTGCGTCTTGCACAAAGATGTCAAAGGCGGCCTTGAACTCTGCAACACCCGCAAGCGGCACACAAACAAACAAGCCTATTACAGCACATTTGGTGTCGGGTGAGGTGAGATTTTCTGCCTGCAGCACCGCCTAAAGTTACGGCTGAAAACACGTTTTTAAATTGACTTGATGGCAAAGTCACATGCGAGTACTCTGAGCGAACAGTGAAATAAATGGAACGTCTTACGCACCATTTTTCTGTTCATCTGTCAGCTGTTCAACCTGTAAAAAGTGAGAAGTTTGAAGGATGAACTTGAAGTAAAACACCACCATGCACATTTTCATATTCTGCCATTTTTAGCAACAAAGTATGGATTTAGCTACATCTACCAAAGCTCAACAAGTCAGTCTTCAACATGCTTAATTAATCAGCTTTGTGGTTTTGGAATTATGATAAAATCAGCCCCGGGGCTCGATTATCTGTGTCTGTTTGGATAACTTTTCAGCCAACAAAGGTGTCCCACACACTGGGCCACCCCTGACAAAACACAGAACCTATATATCATATGTGAGAACCAGTAAGAGAAGGAGTTAAAAATAAACAGACAGGAGGATCAGGAACCACAGATAAAGGACACAATACACAGTGCTTTAAATTAGCATAGCTGTGGATCTGGCCCAACAATGGAGCAGTAATCCTGGAAAAGCTACCACGAATGAGAGAGGGAGACAGCTGCTTATGTAAGAGTTATTGTCTGTCGTCCACTATAAATTAAACACACACACACACACACACACACACATGCATATAGACGCCCCACTCCTCTGGTGATGATATATGAAAAACTTAGTCTAAACAAACACGTGTAATAAACATTCCTGTGTGTTTATACTGTCTCAGTTGCGCTGCTCACTGGGGATGTGAGTGGACTGGACAGCCGGCCCGACTATCCAGGCTGAGGTGGACAGATAGCCGAGCGGCTCTCAGGCTCATAGATAATGCTGGAATTCAGCCGTTGCGGGGGGGGAGGGGGTTTATCTAAACCTGAAGCTTTTTTTTTCTTTCTGGCACCAGAGATCCGTGGGCACACAAGCATCTGAGCAACTGGCCAAAATTAGCCAAGTGGAGTGGGACTGCTCCATTTGAAGTCATGAATGAAGCGGGGAGCGTGTCCTGTCAGTGACCTCATGAGTGGCTCCTATCAGCTCTGATAGGGCCCAACGGGATAACGTGGAGAGACGTATATGGTGTTGAGGCTCTTTTGACATCAGCCGGTGATGGAGGTGATGAGCTGTGCGAGTAACATCCACAGGGATTTGTCAACCATTCAAGTAATGTCAGATAAACAAACTGATGAGTTTTTTTTAAACAAACAGAGCTTTCAATATCACAGCCACTTAGAAATAACAGACTAAAATCACAGTCACGGATCATGTTAAGAATTGTGGTTTGATAACAGCATCACTCTCATGCCAGATTAGTTCTCACAGAGTTTTGGTTGAGCATCCAACAAACCAAATCACTTCATCAGCTGTGTGAGTTGCGAGAGGACGTACCGCTGCCTTGTAGATGTCGTTCATGTTGGAGGCTCGTCTGCTGCCTGTCCTGACAGTGTCCTGGCACAACGTAAGGAGGTACTGTCCAGCTCAGAGCAGGACTCCAGCCTCATCCCGGGAGGGTTTTATAGCCGGAGTCTGGCACTGTCTGGTCCCTCCCTGAGCGGAGCAGCCTCCCCTCTGTTTGCGCCTCATTGTGTGTCTGTGTATGTGTGTCATTTGGCCAATCTGTCACAATCACCGGGCTCAGATAAAAATGCGGCAGCTCTTAGGGGGCACACTTTGGAATGGAATGGAGTGAGGGGGGCACGCATGGCGAAAGTCTAATCTCCGGGGAAGGGGGCGGGGGGGCCTGTAGAGACACTCAACATTCCTGCAGACCTGGACCAGAGACGCAGAGGGCCCAGGAGGTTGTGTGTCTGTGAGTGTGTGTCATTGGGGTGGGGGGTAGGGTGGGTGACAGAGGAGGCAAGAGGGTGGAGGCCAAGATGGAACAGACGCAGTCTATAGTCAGCAGAATGTGACGATGGGATCAGAGCAGACAAAGATGTGGACGGGTGTGTGACTTTTATTCATGGCAGATATTTTAATATGTCATAGTAAGATAGCACAAGGGACAGTTATAACATTCATTGTAATTCCATTCAGCTCTGGCTTATAGTAGGACAACACCAAGACCAGGGGCTTAGGACACCTAAATGGAATGCAGCCAGTTCTAATGTTTAGTTATACCTGTGTTTTACTGCTGTATGTGCTGACAACCAGGGGTGTTCTCATCTTATCTGTGGAGAGAGAGACAAAAAAGAAGTCAAATTAAAGGTTCCATTCACCCGAATGGCAAAAAGCAACACTTCTAATGGCCTTGAGGTTTCTGTTCCCATTCCAATACTATTACTTCAGTAAAAACATCTCTTTCCCTCTTTCCACATGTAGTGTCCTTGTTTATCTGGATAATCCCCCAGACATCACTGTAAACAGACACGACTGAAACTTTCCTTTCTGAAGAAACAGTCCCATAAAACTGTTGACAGTGTGCTCTGTGGATCGTCTGGTAAAACAGGATTGGTGTATCTGGAGAGATACGTTGCTGTCACCTAGTTTTACATGGAACATATACAGTCATCACCAGAATACAAATTCAATTCATGGTTGTTATCCAAAGCACGAAATGGTGAAATCAGACATCTGAAAACCAGCGATAATGAAGTTCAACATATCATTTAGGTTGAATGAAAAAAACTTGGAGGAATCAGTCCTTTAATATAAATGTTATCTCCACATACTCAACAACATGCAATACACCCGCATTAGTGCAGGAGAGAGTACTGAAGCAGAATTTGGCAAGAATTCAAAATCTATGTGTGCACATTTATGTTCAATTACAGTTAGTTGCAGACACAAGCATGCCGCCTTGTCTCTCTGAGGAGAAGAGATTTTATTCACTATGTGATTTAACACTAAAGACCAAGTCCATTTCCTGTGTTGTTGCTCATCATATGATACTTTTTTAAAAAATTGTTTTCATATTTCATAATACGGAATATTTGCTGGTATAATTTCTGATGAGTTCTTCTGGATGAAGGGCTATAAAAACCTTTTGCGTGGCCGACTACGTGGGGAACAAAAGGATGATAATACCTGAGAGATTTTTAGTGCAGCAATATTTTTTAATGGTATCCTGAAAGTCCATATGGGTTGTGTAAATGTGCATGACTGACTGACTGACTGACTGACTGCTGAATTCAGTTTATTGCTTTCATGTGCAGCTCAGATTTGGGCAGCAGAGGGTGCTGTACACTACACATCCACTAAATTAAATTGTTGCACAAGACAGCCTCTGGATATCCAATTTATCAATAGTGGGGTAGGTGAGAAATCTGGGTCAAACAAACCAAACACTTGCAGACACATTTAAATTGAACTGCACACAGCGCAAGGCTCTGCTGCTTTTTTTCCCCATGTTCCTTTGAAACAAGGCCATCTCAATCACTTGACTGTGTGATTCACACACACGTTCGCACACGTGCGCTCACAAAAAAGCTCCCTCACACACACACACACACACACGCACCGACACACAGACACAAACACACAGAGACACACAGAGCACGCTGTGGCAGCCATTCTAAGTGACGAGTGATCATGCTGGTTTATAATGGGATGCTAATGGGGACTGGCACAGCTTACAAGCATCATACAGCCACTCAGAGGGAGAGAGAGGAAGCTCACACTGAACAACATACATGTCCTACTCTCACACAGGTCTCCTGACAAAAAAGCTCACGAGTGCATGTCAGTCACATGCACATGTTTTGCGCGTTCATGGAGAAATGAGTCATGGTGAGATGGGGAGGTTGCAGGGGTTTGGGGGAGCAAGAGGCAAAAAAAATGATTTTGTGTGCATGTTTTTGCAGTCATATGTCAAATCTTCATAATCAAGACACAGTGTGCGGCGTCGCACGCTGCCGCTGAAATTCAGAACAGAAATGAATCGTCATCAATGGCATCGACTCAATCAGCTGAAACCCAAAGCATACTGATGAGTCTACATGGTCAGGCAGACACATTCATTTGGAAAGCTGAGTGCAGTCTGGTTGGTGCCAAGAGTGATGAGCAGCTCTGCAGGGGGCACTAGATTCTAATGTAAAGCTTTCTGGAGCGCGCGCACACATGCACGCCCACACACACCCGTAGTCGAACCAAAGACTGGCACACACATCAAAGAAAGCATATGGAGTGCTGTTTCATTGGAGCTCTACACCAATTTCCTCTTACAGAGGAAGGCTGACGAAAGAGCCAGCCATCTCCTCCACACAGCGCAATCAGACAGCGCATCTCAAATCCACAATTCACCGCACACCGCTTTTTGAGGGGTTGCCATAGAAACTCTGCTGGGTAGTAGCGGGCAGAAAATGAGAGGAGATGAGCGGGGCTATTTCCCCCTCCACCTCCCTCTCTGTCTCCCTGCCACCACATTTTGTCCTCAGAGTGACTGTATTATTTTCTATTCTTTGCCTTCTATTTGCATACGTGCGCACGTCAAAATTGCATATGCATGTGGGATGTCACTACTGGGGTTAACAATTGTCATTCGCCACCAGAACCATTCATGCAAATAACTAAATCCAAACATTTCTACGTCTCAGGATGAACACCGGAATGCAATGCTTTCAATTCATTTGTACTTTGATTTAACCAGGTTATGTGAGGCGTTTTGAAGTTTTACACGTGTGTACCTTGTGCTTGTCAATCCTGCTCATCATAATGACAGTTATCTGACTGAGTGGTCATTGGAAAGGCTGAATTTCCATCAAAATCTTTTAACTGCAGAAAACATTATAGATTCCAAAAGGTGTGACATCTGAAGCTTAAGGGTGTGAATGAGCTGGACTAAAAGACCAAATGTGAAGATCTACTACTATATACAGCAGACATCACCCCAGTTTAAACACTCATGTGATATAGTGATTGGGTTGACGTGCAGCTGAGCTTGAAGCATAGGTCCTATGCTCTCTCCTCCTCCTCCTCCCCTCTGTGTCCTCACCTACTTGATTGCCAAGAGGAGGAGGGGAGCCGAGCCCGTCAGCCTCCCTTTCTTTCTCTTTATTCTCTCCTCCCTCCCTCTCTCCATCTATTTCTCTCCCTCTGCCTCCTTTCATTGATGACCAACCTGTCAGCAGCTCCTGTTGTGGCAGGCTGTGAATGCGCTCCATGTGACTGAATGATACAGAGTCTTTCCTTTTTTTCCCCACTATAAAAGCATCTCTGTCCGTCCCAGTGAGTGTGTTTTAGCAGAGAAGCCTATTTTCTCATCAGTGACAACAGCTAACCCAAATTGAGGGATTTGTCTTTGGAGATGGAGGGAGAGGGAAGTCTTCACTTTGCTTCACTGCGCTCAGTGGTTCCTTTCTGGGACTCTTTTGCGGTGATGCACTTGGTGTTACACAGTGTTCTTTACATCAGAGCTCTAATGAGCCAGTGGCCATATTAGCTCCAGCGCAGATAGAGCCACTAACTTTGTGCCAGGGGGCAACGTTTTCCAGTCCACTGGACCACCAAGTTGCCTACCACCCTTCCTACCTCTCCTCGCCTCCCCCCGCCACACTCCCAGCCTCCATAGTAGTGTACGAGACACCCAGGAAAGATTTCCTCTCAGATATATGGCAGATGAAAATTCCCTTAAAGCAAGAGAGGAAACGTGTTTGTGCTATGTGGCAGCAAAAGGGAGCGGTCAAGGTTTTGTCTTGAGATTAATCATCGGATGAGCTTTTCTCTGGTGAGGTTGAAGAAATAAATAGTAGATTTGTCAAAGTGAAATATGAACAATCCCTGTCATTTTTATTTTCCTTTTATGCTCTGTTTGGCTAACTACCCATCTATGCCTACAGTAATTTACAAAATGATGCTTAAAATATTATTCCACACGTAAGAGGTGACATTTTAAAGTGCTAAAACACATCTGCATATTAGTGTCAATGGTGCTGTTATTGTCACTGTAAAATAACAATGTGTGTTAGTGTTCAACACCGATGACATGTTCAGGTATTTTGTGGATGCTAAAAAATATTAGGAGCACTTTTCAATATAATGAATTCCAGCACATGGCCCCACAATGACCCCCATAATAAACATTAAGTGAAACACCACATTTCTGACAGTGTCAACAAAAACTGAAAATGCAAAGTATTGCAAAAGTAGAAGATGCTGTATTGGGTCTCATCAGACTGCAGTGGTGTTCCTAATAAATGTGTGAAGTAAGTGCACAGTTCAAAAGCAAGGAAAACCTCCACTGTCCAACGCCCTGCAGATGCCTCAGTGAGTACAGAAAACGTGCACGTCATCAATGTCCTTATTTTATTTTAGCCTTTCTTATTTCCATTTGGGGTTATAGAAACCTCAATGTTAAAAATCGCCATTAAATATAACAGAATTTCAAATGCCCTGAATCTGTGATTGGTGTCGACCACTTTTTATGCAACACTACACCTCCCAATTATGTCACATCGGATTTGTGTTGTTGTTTTACAACAGTGTTAACTTCTCTGTGGTCCAACTGACCTGAAATATAAGCAACCCTACTATGTAGGATAGTATCCAGTACATTTGTCTGAATATATAAATAAATAAATATGTTTGTGCATGAATAGCTCATATACCATTGAGCATTAGATGTTTCCTTACTAGGAGTAGGAGTCCTGCTTTATGGTAAGTACTATCTTAATTTAAACTTTTAATGAGGCTAAAAGGGACTTTTTTAATTGATAGAAGTTTCCTTTTCCAAATATTGTTGTAATCATTTTAACACTTCCAGCATTGGTGTCTGTGGGACACCAAACAGCAAGAAAATAAAGTCAGCATCAGCAAAACACAAGGGTTGTGAAACAAGTGCTACTGCTGCACTCAACTAATTTCATTCTTCAGCCCGTCTAAGTGTAGCAAACGAGCTGCCTGTTTTTGTAAAAAAAAAAAAAAAAAGTCTTCCTGCATGCACACACAAGCATTTCACATTTGTCAGTGTCGCTGCCTTCTCCTCTTCCCCTCAAATAGCTGCTCTCTGAAATGGAATTCAAGGGCCCTCGGGGTTTCTGACAATGTTTCAGACATTCCTAAGTAAAATGAACAGCAGTAGAACTTCAGTTGTTATCACTCTACTTTGAGACTGCCAGTTGCAAAAGTTGAAGCGCCACATTTCTGCACGGAAATTCTGGAGAATGGTGATAAAAAACAAGTCTAACCTATCAAACTGCAATAACATGTTGTGCATTAAATACCAAAAAAAACGAATACTGTAAATGATAATATACCTTTAAATGTAAAAATGTGAGCATCCCAATCAAAATATCTAAATATATTTTACAGCACTTTATATTACAGTCACCAATTTACTGGGTAATTTCTTCACACGAATAAGGTCTCCGATTTCAATTAGGGAATTTTAGAGTAGCATTATGTGTAATTACTGGAAATTTATAGGGTACAGTACTGGAAAAAAGAAACTTTGATCTTAGAGATTAAAAAGAGGGAAACAGCTGCACATTATATAAGATGCTGCAAAAATTAATAATAATAATGTAAAATGAACTTAGTAGTTTCACTCATTACTATACACTTTTGCGGTGTGAAGTGGAGCTCAATAAAACAAACAGTACAGGTATTTATTATAATTGCCTTCTATTTCATAGTAAGATTTACTATAAGCACATAGCAGGACATGTTTTTGAGTAGTTCATCCTTGCAGGCATGTACGTCCAGCACTGTAGCAGCTCATATATCTCTGTCAACTGAACTGTCAGGGAGACTTCTGTTGTCAAATGAGGTGGTAAAACACAATAATGCAATATAACATAAAGATATAAGAGGATTAAACACGGCTAAACTTTCATGCTTAAAGAAGAAGCTTGTATTTTTTACATTCTTCAAATCACTGTTTTAAAAAAAGCAGTTAGTGTATAATGTGTGGCTGTTCTCCTTTTTTTTACTCTATAAATACACAGCAACAGTAAGCTTAGCAACAATAGTGTCCCACTATTACATTTACATATATTTAAAATAAATAAATTATATATATATATATATATATGGTAGAATTTATTTCTCTATTCATAAAATGCCCAGTTGTTACTTTCTTTTTTTCCCCAGTGTGCCTGGATTAAAGTCTCAGTTGGAACCAGTGAGTGTTTTATTGGTGTCTAATTCATACAACAAAATGCAAATCATACACTCTCTTATAAAGTGCTGTGGCCTCTGTTGGGATGTGCTTAGCAGTACAATCCTCACACTGACTAGTCTTTTATTTTAACAAAAAATCAATGCATTTCTGTAGAAATTGATGGTAGTTTTTGGATGATTCCATTTAAGAAATAAAGGTAACCAATGTAATGTATTACATCCCATTGTGAGCCACTGGATCTTAGCAGAGCTGAGTTGATATACAGATATTGGTCTGTAACAGGTACATCAGTATCAGCGTATGCATTTTCCAACATCACCAATTATGTTTGACAACTTTTTTTCTCGAATATAATGCAGAAGAAGACGCTCATTTAGAAATGGTGTCATCACATAGTTTGTCCAGCAGAGTGGCTCTGACTCCATTGGTTACTCTCACTAGTGTCTGCAGCGCATGTAGCAGAGCACGTATCACAATGGAGCAGGTGATGGTACAGAGTCAAGCGATGTCTCCAAGTTAAGCTACTAACTAGTTAGCAAACTGCATCTTTTGCCCCTTTCAATTTTTGACTCCCTAAGAATTGGTATCAGCATCGGCTCCAAAAGCCAGTAGTAGTTTTTAGCTGTGGTGTTTCTCTGACTTTTCCTCTTGCAACACCATTAGGCTATCATTTCTGTTTTATAGTGAAATTGCATGAAATTTGAATCAGACTTCAGCAAATATATTTGGTAAAACACAGGGATTGGCAGAAAGGTTTACACTGGCATTCAACCAAATGCCTGGAAAACTAACGTGTGTCCCTTCAGCCTCAAAAAGCTACCAGTACTGCTAACATGCAAAACTGATATGCAGGTTGATCTTGACGTTAAACCTTCTAAAAAACCAGCGGATTATCAGTGTGAACATGACGGGAGTCCTGACGTTAGCATCTCGCGCAAAGTGCAGCTTTAGACTCTTCCTGTCTCTTCCCTGTCGTCAGAGTGATCACGCCCCCTTTTGGCTGAAAACAAGGGCTGTAAAAGTGCCAGCAACAACTTGGAAAAACTCATAGTATCACACATAGAAGCTGCTTTGTCAAACAATTAAAAACAAACAACTTAAGTTGATGATTTTCTTCAGTTCCACGATGAAAAAGGACAGGACAAGAACATAATCTGTGGCTTCAGGACAGCCGCAGAGAGGATGAAGATGGCAAACTTTGGGACCAATAGGTGTCCCTCTATGGCAAACACGTCATCACAAGCAAGCTAATGATGTTCAAGTCATCAGTTATAACGTTACATGGAGCCTCGAATAGACTGTTAGCATGAAAACTTCAAAATCTGAGATTCCATGTCACAATAGGGATGTGACAGAAGAAAGCAAGTCTGCCAAATCATCAATTTCATTTGGTCACTTAACAAACCATGTTATCTATTTATTGGTTTCACACTCATTAATACTTCCATTTTTGAGCGGGTAACATGCAGAACTGCAGACTAGTTCAGCTTTGGCTTCCAGTAAAGACATGCCAGCCTGTGAGATCAGCTAAAACGAAGATGTACATGCCTCTTTTTCAAAAGATTGCTTCATTTGAAAAAAGGTTGAGGTACAGGAACATGACACAGAAGATCTTAATACCATCTATGCAAAGACAAACAAGGAGAATCTATCGCTTCATTCTTGTTTCAGTGGAATCTCACAAATGCAACAGAAAAGGAGACTCCAGATTTGTCTTGTGCCAGCTGTGGGTCCAGCAGCACAGTTTTATTTGTTATACACTTCATGGAATCGTCTGGGGATGAATGCCCTCCAGAGGCTCATTCATAAGATAAATTGGCCTTAAATTCATTGCTCCTGCAGACAGTCTGTGTCTCCCTTTGTATGCCTCACCCTCTCCCTCTTGCTTTTTCACCACAAACACACTCGCACAACCCGCCGCAGACACACACTAACGTGCACGTTTGCCCCCTTGTGCCCTCGTGTTCCTCTGTTATTCGGGGTCGTGGTAAACTTGGGCTAAAAGACGGGAAAAAAACACCTATGCATCTGTCGTCTGCATCGCTGAAGTCCAGCCTAGGGCCTACTAGGCTTCAGTGAAGTGTGCTGTGATTTGACAAGGCCAGTGATGAGAGGCACTGTAAATATCCGGCTGTCATGTGACTCACTTTGTGGCCTCAAGGAACCAACAAAAGGTCAATGTTTCCTGATGCCATTGCCAACAACTAAATTAAGTGACTTCATCTCTTGCTCATGCATTTGTCCCATTTTAGGAGATGGATATGTTGGAGGTGCTGCATGATCATTCACATTTCTACGGTGCATATATGCAAACATACCCACGCTGGCTTCTTTTTCCACGTCTAGATGAGGGCAGACACACAACTCACACACTGTCAGGCGTCTAACGCACCGTCACAACCTCTGGGTTTGTCCTCATGCATGTCAGTACATTAACACATCTCTGCAGCCTCTCTCGTGAGGCTAATTGTGATCCATGCTCTTTATTCCACTGCAGCACAAAAGGTTAAACAGCATTATTCAGCTACTTCACTGGTTAACATGCAAGACAGAAAAATCTACTTGAAATCAAAAGGGCAGCTTTTCACGCAACTGCAGCTTCTACTCCAAATGTGTCCTAAAAATGGCTTTGGGGGCGTGTATTTATTCAGCATGCTTTAATGTTTCCAGCTCTTATTGCTAATGCACATGTACTTATGTGCATTTCTGCTCTAATGCAGAATATAAAAATGTGTCATGCACGGGAAAAAAAATCTTGTTAAGTGAAGTACAGATGCTCAGATCCTGAAAGATGTTCAAAGATAGATTAAGAAAAATCAAATATAAGGTAATATGTCAGAAGGGAAAGCAAAGCTGGGAAAAAGAAGCAGCAACTAGTGGGTATTTTAAAGCAAAGAGTAAATAGATACTGACAAATGTCCAAACGTCCTGAAACTCTGCAAAGCCCCCAGTGGAAAACGGCACTAATGGAATATCTGCCAGTGTGCTAAAACGCTCATCACGCTGATTAATTGGGCAACTTTAAATGCATTTTCCATTCTGCGGCTGGTGTCTCTGAATAAAATGCAGTTTACTTTGCACGGTTTACTGCGCCGTGGGGAGACATCCGAGGTCATGGAGGAAATAAGTTAGAAGCATCTGCCAAAGCACACAAGCAAGAGTCGTAAGTTGCGGGTCTCCCCCTGTGGAGGCCGAGGGGAGATGAATCTAACAAGTTTGGATTTGTGTTCAGAGCTCATAGCACTCTATTATGTGGAATTGACAAAATAAGGACATCCTGCATCTGTGGTGAGAGACAGACAGTACACCAGTATCGAACGCTGAAAAGAGAGTTTGCCTTTTAGTCAATGTTAATGTTAATGTTGTCGGCACTTTAACAAGAGGTGCAGCGAAAACAACAACAGCTTACTCCCAAGGATGTTTTCATTCTGATTGTATTTATTATTTACTTGTATTTTTTAATTCTTTATTGGATTGGTGTTAATCAAAACATATCATTTTTATAAGCACACTTAAAGATCCAGTGAAATCCAGTTTTTCTCTTCTCGGCCCTCATTCTCTCACTGCAAATAAAAAAAAAACTTGGAGTGCAGTGACCTTTTCTTTGTATTTTTTCTGGCTTGTCTTGTCAAAATGTTGCAATATCAGCTTCAACATGCACCGACCAACGAGCCAGTGCACCTCATTTGGAGGAAATATGACAGATACATTTAAATATCACCCGCATAATGAGTAATTCCAAATTTTACTTGAAATTCACTGCGGAATGGCTCTACTGGGCACAGGGACCCAAGAGGCCCGGAGTCCCTTGGGGGAAGAGTTTCATGTAAGAAGTGACTGTCATTAGGATTTCTTGTTTGAAGCCAAAGTGCTTAGTGTTTTACAAATATTCTCACCTGTATTGCAGCCTATATTCATAGCGATAAATGCAGCTGTGGATCTGCTGTGACAGAAAGCATTCAGCATCACATGAACAAAATACTAAACCTCTGGTGGGTTTTTTTATGCTATGCAAGCTGTCCTAATTCAGAGATGACAGTCTTAGTTGGTTGGTTCGCTCCTTCTTGCTAAGAAAGTTTATACAGGCACAGATTATCCCCAAAGGACCATATTCAGCTAGCACCTCTAGCAGTATGATATTTTAGTTTTTTACTGGTAACTATTGGAAGATTTTGAGATATTGGAATGAAATTTGGTGCAGACATTCTCAGTGCCAAGAGGTGAACAACTGAATATTGAGTCCCTTGATCTGACTTTTCAACTTTTCACGAAAGGTTCATATTTGTGGTTTTGAGTCAGATTTTTTACTTGCTATTGAATGTACTGAATTTGCAACAAGTGTTTGCATTTCTTCTGGATGGAGATCTCGCTTATCACTTTAACGTACGTGTTTTAACCACTGAATAGTATTTCCACCATCCTCAGTGGTAATTTGTGTTTATTAGAGTTAATTAGCAAATGCTGGCGTGCACAAGAGGAAACATGGTAAACATGCTACCTGCTTAATACCAGCAAAATAGCATCATCACTGTGAGCATGATTCGATGCTGATATTAACATTTAACCCAAAGTTCCACTGTACCAAAGCACAGCCTCTCAGTGTCTTTATGTATGAAATAAAAGTACGCATGTATAAAAATATCATGGTCCTTTTTTTCAGGTTTAAGTTTAGATCAGATAAAATAAAATTAGTCACACATTCAGTATCTTCTGTAATAACAAATATTTTAGTGTATATATACAGTACACATGCAGACACATTCACAATGCAGACTGCCATTATCCAGCAAAATGCATACTTCCCATTGTACAGCACACAATGTTACAGTATGTCGAGTACACCGAGGCACAATACATGCTTAGACTATCGATACCCAACAGGTTGTACGCTGCCCGCTGTGGAACACACAATGTTGGGTCATTCCATCTTAAATGACCACATTTTTAGAGCAATTTCTGCTCATATATCTCTTATTTTCCGAAATGTTATAGATTCAAATATTGGATATGTATGAAGATATCTGTGAAATTTTAGCTTCACATATAAAATACTTTCTGAGATAACGTTTTATAAGAACTGCCCACTTTCAGTATAGGATTTTAGGCACATTGAAGTTTGAGGGTATGTTTGAACAACATTATCTCAGGAACTATTTCAGATAAAAGCCTGAAATTTTCACAGTTATTTCTCATCATGTCTTTCATTCAGAATCTGCATTATTGGACATCAGGCAGTCTTTGATTATGGATGAGTTCAATATGGAGAAAAAAATTAAAGATGTCAGGGAAAGTCGTATCTACGAGCACTATTAAAAACTAAAAATTGATGATGCAGAGGTCAAGTAGTTATATTTTCTGAACCATATATAATTGCATGTCACAGTAATACAACTAAAACATTCACTGATGAAGCATAACATTATGACCACCTGCCTAATATTGTGTTGTTCCCCCTAATGTGCTCAAAAATGCTCTGAACCATTGGACATGGACAAGAGGACCTCTCAGGGTGTCCTATGGGGTCTGGAACCAGGTCACTGGCAGTGGATCCTTTGGGTACTCTGGCTTGTGCAGTGGAGCCTCTGTCAATCAAACTTGTTCCACTGCATCCTGTTGATGCTTGATCAGAATGGGGTGTAGGAAATTTGGAGGTCAAATCAACATGTTGGGCCATTGTCATGTTCCTCAATATGTTCCTGATTGTTTGGTGTTTTTTCCATGTGGTGGGGTGCATTTTCCTGCAGGGGTAGGGCAGTGACATTTGGGATTTCCATTGGCATGAGGGAGTGTGCTTGTTGTGGGACAATGTTTATTTGGGTGTCTAAGTCTCATCAACACGAATGTTTTCCAGCAGAACAGCATGTAGTACCAATATGACCGATGTTATTCACTTCACCTGTCAGTGGTCATAATGTTGTGGCTGATTGGTGTATGTGATACATATAAAATGAATTATTATATTATTTAAGATTCTGAATCAATGACAAGATGAGAAATAACAATGAAAATTTTAGGCTTTTATTTTCCATAGTTCTTAAGATATTGTCATCCAAACATTCATCAAATTTCAATGAGTGAAAATGTGCTGAAAGTGGGTTGATTTAAAAGAAATATATTTTGGAAAGCATTTAAAATATACCATTTTAACTGTCCGTATTTTATGAACAAAAAAAAATTCAAGTCAATCAGAAATAGTCGAGCTGATGATGATGATAAAACGAGATGGAATGACCCTGTTACATGTACATGATCCAATATATTCTGTAATATTTGCCGTAGGAGAAATGCACCAGTCACTTCTGTATCAAGTGTCAGTAAATACTGAAACCAACTCAGTGTTTGGAATTTTCCAGCAAAAAGAAGAAAAACAAAGAAATAAGAGGCCAAGCGAGAATTTGTCTAAAAACCTGTAATATTGAAATTGCTGTAGCTGGCCGAACACATCGGTTCAGATGGGCTTTTTTTCCCCACTGAGACAGAATCAACACAACGTCTGTCTCAACAGCAGACGAGTTGGTCCAAACACACCCTCATGAATGTTCAAATAGTGCTGATTGTTGCACTGCTAGATGCGAATTTGTAAGAACAAATGACTTATGAATCATTTATTAAGGGCATTGTTTATTTATTTCATAGTTCACTACTTGTCGATGTGAAACACAAACGACGACACTTTCTGAGGAAATGATAAATGAACAGATCAAATGTTTCTTTACATTTTTCTGTTCAGTTTTGTGGCAAAGAAATGTCCCGGTCATCACCAATCCCACATTTGTCATGATTGATGCAGCGGGGTTATGATGATCAGATGATGTGGATCAAGTAAAAGAAACCATGGGGGGTTTTTGGTTCCTTCCCACCGTCGCTGACTGCTTGCTCATAGGGAATCCAAAAGCAACTTTGGATTGTTGGGTTTTCTGTTTTCTGTTTTACTGTTTCCTGTTCTTTCTTACAATGTTAAGCGCTTTGTGACGACCTGTGTTGTAAATATGCGCTATATAAATAAAACTGAATTGAATTGAATTGAAATACTTGAGAAGTACATTTACGGCTTCAGAGCTTTTTGCTTGTTCTCAATTTGGATTATCATTGATAGAGGGTTGAAACTTAATAATCACTTGAATATGTATCAATTCATTTCACACACAGTGGAAAAAGCTGCACTCCGATGCAAGAACTCCCAGCTTTGTATTAGAGTCATGAAAATAGGTGGGATATAAAATCTTGTCAGTGGTCAGTCACCTTTAGTTTTTACTGTTTTGACCAGCAGGTTTGAGGGATCTGGAAGTGAAAAAGGAGACGAGCAGTTCAGGAATGTAACCTGGTGCCAGTCCATGTTGTGCTTTAAAAACAAAGGATCCTAAAGTTAAAAAATGAATAAGTGAATCATAATGCAGCTCTAAGTAGGTGACTGGAAAAGCTGCTATCTGTTAATATAAGAGCATTTAATTAAACACCATGCAATGTTGCATCAAGTTGAGCTTTAGGGACAAAACTCACCCAGGCAGGTAATTCACATCCAGGCCACGCCTTTGGCATTTTTCTGAAAAGATGCAGGACGACAGCAACACAACATGCAAGATACATGTACGTGTGATGAGGCTGATCTCCTGCTTTAATCTCAGAAACTTGGGCTATCTCCAAATGCAAGCAGCAGAGCCTTTATTGCGTCCACCTTTAGGTTGTGTTTACCTTCTGTCTCTGCTCTCCAGCTGATTCTAGCCTATCTCAGGCCATCAGTGTTGACCAGGCGGATGGTACAAATGATTATAACCATCTTTTTCCTGTAATTAGCAATTACCGACGCTCTCCTCAAGAGATGTTGAGGGGGTTGAAGAAGTGGTTTGGGATGGATTAAAGCTGACGTCAATGGCAAATGCAAATGTGCTTCTCCCAGCTTTATGTAAAAGCTCTGAATTGGGAGCTTAGCAGGGAAATTTTGTCCACATGCTCTAACCCATTCTTGTCAGTGCTGGAAGGATTGCGTGGTCTCACTGATGGGTTGGACGACCAGCTCCCTCAGCTTTGAAGCTGATAAACCTTTTAAAACCATGACAAATATTCTCCTGCAATTTTGCCAGAGGAAAGGCAGAGAAATGAAATAGGTAGCAGGCACAAGGAATATGAAAATTTGCTCCAGCCACCTCAAACTCCCCACCATACTGCCAAGTTTTTCTTTTACAGGCTGAAGTGCTTACTCTTGCACAGTGTTGAGCTTACAGCTGCCGTCTCCTCCAGAGCCATTTTTTCCCCTCTAGATTTTAAAACACATTAACCTGCGATACTCCTCCATCAGTGCAGCAGCCAATAATGTCACAGCACGGAGACCTGTGGCTGCAGCGGAACAATGATCACAACCTCCATGTCAGCAGTGGACATGGCTGCATGGCACAAGTTAGGCAGCAAGGGTGAGACATCCAGTCAGTTTCCATAGTGATGTGGTTGAATGGAGGGGATTAGCCGGGGCAGTGTGGTGAGAAAGGATTGCAGGCTTCTGTCAAAGCTTCCATTTAAAGAGTTCCATGTCGTGGCTCCTTCCTATTTGGATATGCTGATGATGGACCTTTCACTTCCCTCCATTCCCCACACTTTTCCCAGACGCAGGCGTGTTTTATGTGCACTGAAACCGCCGTCTCCTTTTCCGTGCGGGTTCCTCAGGTGTAAAATATTTCATGAGCCGGTTTTGCAGGGGGACATATGACCCCAGTGCCTAATCTGAATACCTGAAGCAAAATCTTTTGAAATACCACTCTGCAGGGTTTGGAATTATCAAAGATGGTTTGAGACAATAACCAGGAGCACAACCAGATATTTACAGCTTGCGATGAAGGTGTTAACATGTTGCAGGATTGTTGCATGATGCAGCTATTTCACTTTCAGTACTCACTGTTTTCTTCATGCACACTTTAAACTTTTCACATTATACTGTACGGATTAGTTTAAACATGAGAGTTTTGCCAGCTCATAGACTGCAATTTTAAGAATTTAATCATCATCTCTACAGCTGCCCATTATGACAATCTAGTTTTGTGTGTAATTTCAGTCATGATACATGTTTTCTCTAAAAAACAGTAATATAAAAATTAATAAACTTTCTCCACTAAAAGATAAGGAGCCTGGTTGTTGTGGATTCCTAATTCATTTGTAATCAAATTGCTTTAATCCCATAATTCCCCCCCATCTATTACTCCGCAACCCTGTTTGTGATGATATAATGAGACTAGACAGCCTCACCAAGCAAAGAATTATGGGAGCTGATATGCAACTCTTAACTGCAGAACAAGAATACAAGAAGAAGAAGAAGAAGAAGAAGAAGAAGAAGAAGAAGAAGAAGAAGAAGAAGAAGAAGAAGAAGAAGAAGAAGAAGAAGAAGAAGAAGAAGAAGAAGCTGGAGACAATTAGAGCACAATTCTTGCTTTTAACCATCACGTTTTTGTTTGAGGCGGAGATACAGTAAGTGTTTCATTGATCTCAAATATCTGTGTGAACTCAAGTACGCAGATGTAAAACTAAACTGAAGATTAAAGATCTTTAAGTCCACTTTTTTATTGTGATCATTCTTTAGAAATATAAATACATATTGACCTGCGTAACCTAACGACAAGCTTTAGATCTATTGTTATCAAGTGTCGCTGAAAAGCACTTTTTTCTTTTAAAGACGTTTTAAAGGAAGGAAACAAATAAAACAACATCAGACGAAAAGGCCCAGGTTCAGTGTCAATGCTGAGTTTGACCTAATTGATAATTGACTGTGTTCTTACCACACACAACCATTCAGAATGCACGTCGATACAGAACTGAAAAATGAAACGTCAGGAAACACTGAAGGAAAGTGTATGGACTCTAAGCTGTTTAAGGGTAAATCAGGGAAAATGTAGGAAGTCTTACATCACAAATTTGCATTCAATTAGGGCCTCTCCTGAGATTAAGGGCTGAGGTTAGGCAACAAGACACACAGCCAATTATTTCAATAAGAGTGATGTCCTTCCTTTCATCTTTTATTTAAATGCCAGAAATGATCAAATTAGCTCAACTGTGCACATCAGCCTGCGGTGAGAGTTATATATGATTAAATACTTAGTGTGAACATATTACAAGATATATTTTGATGGTTATTTAGTGCTTGTTTAGATATAATTGTTATTTTAGAAATTCTATGCAGTACCCCCTATATTCCAATGTTTCTGTGGACACATACACATATATAAATGTCTTTTTTCTTCAAATTTGCTTTTTATTGTACATGTGTAATGTGTAAAATAAAGTGCATGTTACATTTGTGTTTGTGTGCATGTAAACATTATAAATCTACACCATGAGGGGGCAACAATGCTGTGCTCCAACGTACATTTCATCATCTATTGCAGCAGCCCTTGTAATTGCATTAGATTGTTTACTTATTTGAGATTCAATCACAACAGATTATGTCAGTAAATGAGTTTCTCTGGAACCACTATGTCAAATGTGCCAAATAACCTCCTTGATATCGACGATATTGTTTATAACAGCCATTTAAGCCGTTACTGCTAGAGCACAACCAAATGCATGGTTCTAGGATCGTTCGTTTCAAAGGCCCTTTTAATCTTTGACATGCATTTGTATGTTGGCGTACATTCCTGTGTAGCCGTAGATGTGCTTTTTTAACTCTCAGAAGCCTAATCTGCACCATTAATGGACTTTTTGTAGAAGTTAATTAACCATTTTCAGTGATAGAAGCACAGCAATCCCAGTAGAGAGCCCTATAAGGAGGGAGAGACGGAGACCGATTATGCTGTTGCCTAGCAACACATGTACAAAATTTGAAGCGGTTTAGTGCCCCCATACTGGTTATCATGGAGGTCATATGTTTACTAAATCCACACCGTGTGCTGGCTGTCACACGGGGCTGTCAACAGATCAGCACCTGTCTCCATCCTGCTCTGTGGCCGTTGACGGTTTTGATGCCAAACATGTTAAACCTGCAACTCGGCTGAACGTCTCTTGAATCATGGCTGTCTAATTCTGTAGGATTTGTGGGAACAGCATTTTCTTTTGAATGAGTGGCAAATGTAACATCCGAATCCCAAAAGAGGGGGGGGGGGATACAGCTGCGGGATTTAAACTTCTTTGCATAGTTGATCCCTTCAGGAAGGTAAAAATCAGAGAAAACACCAAAAGAGGGAGAAGCAGAGAGCTCCCCCAAATTCTGGTGGATGCTTCACTGAATGTTCCTGAAATATCATTAGTAGCCAGCCCACCTCACTGGTTCTTACATCCCACAATATTTCACTATGCATGTAAATAATCTGGCAAAAGCTGTTTGTTATCAAAAAAAAAAGTCCTCTCAGCTTGTTTCGCCTGTTTGTAAATCGTGTGCTTTTGAGTGTGTGTGAGAGAGTGAAAGAGAACAGGAGGCATACAAAGAGAGAGAGAGAGGGAGAGGGAGAGAGACGTAGGGAAGGAAAAAGAAAGAGGCGAGACAGAGCTGCTGAGGCACTCACTTCACAGCAATTTAGGTCATGCTAAACAAATGCTACACTAAAGAAGCATAGACAAATAAGAGCATCTAGCCTTGAAGTAATTCCAGCATCCATGGAGGATGCACACGGCGGACATCACAACGTAGTGAGAAGCTACAACACACATGCAGTGGATGTCTCTCTGCGCAGCGTGTGCAGGTGTGAGGCAAATTTCATCAATCATCCCTGGGAGGGAAGACCAAATTATATCTATGCTCTACACGAGAAATACTGAGTGAGCAGTTATTCACTTATGCATTCCCCCCATCTCTAGTGAAATGCATGTGTGCCAATCCCTCTGTCATCAAGACACAAGTAGCACCGCAGCTGCATTGTACTTATACACTCTGTCAGAGCTCACAAAAAAAAAAAAAAAATACACAGCAGCAATCAGAGTAACAGGCTGATGAAGATACAGAGCAGACAGCAGCAGAAAAGAGGCTGCACATCCAGGCTGCTGACAGTATGACTCTTTGTGGGATTACCTAATAAGACGTGTTTATATATTAAATACCCTGTAGACTTGCTGTCAAAACAAAAGGTTGTGCAAATATTTGTTGTTGTTTTTTTATATGTATATATATATATAAATATATATTTGAATTGCATTTGCTGCTTTTGTTTGGATGCAAGCAGAATTATCCTTGAAGCATCATTTTTCTTCTGCGGTATCACTTCATTTTACATTGTTATTTTCTTGTTGCTCTCTAGATAGTTGGGACAAATCCATGTCACAGTTTGAATTTATCTTATCCATTCTTAGTAGCCAACATTACACACACACAAAAAAAACCCACTATAAGTGAAATATTCATTCTCTCTGTAGATTGACTCATGTGTTTACAATGAAAATAAAAATGGGATGTGTACACAATTCCAGCAGAAGGAGGAAAAACAGCCCCTGCGACAATATGAATAAAATATGTGAATTGCTTGTGATTAGCATACTAATGACTAATCATCATGCTAATCAGTTCATTTTGTGGCCTCAAATTGCAGAGTGGTGTTGCAAAAATATGAGTCCATGAAGATGCATTTGGAAAAAACCGAGAAAACGCTGCAAGGATGGCACACTGAGATTACCAGGCAGTTAAAACAACCATTTCAAAATATTGATATCAAGGGAGAAAATGGAGGCACTGAACTGACTGACACACTTTTTTTGGGAAAACTTTACAAAACATTTGGTGACATTCACCTGAGTTTTGAAAATTTGAATAAAGTTTATATCTAAATACCCAAATCCAAAACATTTCACTTGTATTCAATGTAATATTTTATCTTTAATTTACATTTTGGTGATTTTTTACATTTGTATTAATAGTGTTCAGTTACAACTATAGGTTATTCTCAAAGGAGACTCCTTTTTAGCACAGTTTGGCAATAATGCATCATTTCAGTGCATATATAGTACACATTTCTAACACACAAACCATATTCTGGCCATAAACACTTTAATATAAATGACAAGAACCCCACAGGGAATATCCAGTGTTAAATGAACTGCACCTCGGCTGCCTAGTCCTGCAAACACCTCCCCAGCATTAAGATGATTTTACAGCCAGTGGGCCCGTAAAGAGGGGCGACCCCGAGCCTCAGTCTCAGCCACATCCCCTGAAAGCCATTACAAGAAAGGACAAGTAATTCCAGCCTAATGGAGCAACCACGAGGAGTCAAGCGCGGGCTTCCGACTGAAAATTAAGAGACTGAGGGGCTGCTGGTGAAAACGGGGCAGTGAGCTGAATCAAAGCAAAGCTGCGGGGTTAGGAGGTCAGCTGGCTGGGAGTGCATGTCACCAGCCTATTGGACATGCCTGTGTGCTCCATCAGCAGGTGTATAAATATGTGTCATGTTTCACACTGCATGTCCGCGGGGACAGGCAGCCCAGATGGGATTTTAAATGCTGCATTTCATGTGGTATCATTTAGTAGGTTAGTTCACCCCTCATTGGTTTGCCATCTGGTGCCCTCTCAGTCTGTGATAGGAAACATTCACACTGGAAGTCTCCTGATCTTGTCTGCCGGAGCATTTCCAGCAGTTTTTTTCTTACACCACAGTCTGCATGCACTCCCCTCCACCTCACACCAGCCACATTAGAAATTTTAAAAAGTGCATTTCCTGATTTTTTTTTTTTTTTTTTTTTTTTTGCACCAGCCAACACGTGCAGCAGCAGACTCTCACAACAAACTACAAGCATGGAGACAAACTACAAAGCCTTCTAGTCAGTAAAAGCACAGACAAGCAGAAGCCCAACATGACATCACTGGCAAAAAAAAAAAAAGCTGAGCTCAAGAGAAAACTTGAAACTAAATATTCAAGTAAATCAAACAAGTGGGTCTATTTCTACTGGGAAATACTTACCCCCTTCAAAACTGTCGAGCAGCTTCTTCTTGAAAGTGTTTGCTCTTGTCCTCTACTTTGGTTTCTTTAGAGACAAAAAAAAAAAACACAAAGAAAAATAAAATTTAAAAAAAATCCACGACTGGATCCACTCTTCGCTGATTTGCTGCACGTTATTATTTCCCTCCCCTCCATCCCGGCGTGTTCTGTTGTCCTACCTTTTGTAAAAACATTTTCTTTCCGCTTCTTTCCTTTTCTTTTTTTCACACTGTCAGCTCATATTCCGCGAGTTTATTCTTCCTTCTCATATCATCCCCTCATTTGTGGAAGACGTCGGGCTTTGGACGATTACAGGCAGGAGTTAGACAACCAGCCACAGTGTTCCCTCCCTTTATTGACGGGCTCCCTTTATCACAATTTGCCAGATTTGCAGACAGCTGCTGACTGGCCTCACCTTCCAGATACACGCGTTTGGACCAGATAATGCTGCTTACATTACCCCCCCACATATGTTTCCATTTTGCACCTCGACCATACATTTTATTACTTGGGGGGGCTGGAGGAGGGGTGGGCTTCTTTTTTTTCCCTCTCGTGTGTTTGTGTGAGGAGGGGGTCAGATTTTGCATTGCTGGGCGCAGATGATCCTGAAGTCCTATTTTATAATGTGAAATTAAAAAAAAAACAGCACACACACACACACACACACACACACACACAATTGTTCGTGCGTAAAAAGCCTCAGAATTGAACCAGCATTTTTCACCTTAAAATGGGAACTGGATGGGAAGTCCTAAATTTGGTCAGTTTCTGAGAAAAGCCCAACTTGGATGCCTTTAGCTTTGGGAGATGATCTCCAAAAACAAAGAGAATAGCTCATCATTAGGAGTGTTAATCACAATGGTGAGAGTAAGAACAATTTGGAATATTAGACAACAAACACGCTGCAAGTGCGATGTGAGTGCAGCCTATAGATGAGGATGAGGAGGAGGAGGAGTGAGGGGGGCGACTTTGAGATGACATTGAGGCTGTGTAGATGGGAGTTGAGTCTCTGGTTGTTGATGTTAGACAGTCGCACAAGGCGAAGCGGCTGCTGTCCGTGTTGATTCAGCCTCCTCCTCCTCCTCCTCCTCCTCCTCCTCTTCCTCCTCCTGGTCTTCAGCACTGCTCCCCGCTGGACAGCTCCTGCTTGGACACCTCTAACGCTGCATGGTCCCTTTAAGTCTTTTAATGGAAGTAAAATCTATTTATGTTTCAAGAAATATTGGGAGTTTACAACTTCACCCACAGGAGGAATCTACGGATACCTCGTTTCGAGATTTGTGGCAGGCAGCGTATCCTCGGCGGCACAGATCACCGATTCATTGTGAGTAAACTGGGTGCTGGAATCTTGCGTTTGTCTGTGCGTGTTTCTAACCTCCATACAAACGACTCCGGTAAATGCATGATTCGTTTTTTTGATGTTTGTCTTTGCGCCTGCAACGAGAGTGATTTAATCGTGGCAATATGTTGCTGGGGCCAGTCTAATGATCGCATGATGATCTCTGGACCTACATGTTCTGTCCAATTAAATGCAGAATTGATTAGTGTTTGCTAGTCTGTCGGATGCTGCAAATGTGGAGACGCGTTCCCGTGCGTTTAATAACGCGTCTGGTTTTCAATTAGTCGGACAGAATGGAGAAGCTATTTGTGCAGGCTGATGCGTAAAGCTTTTACGCATTGGACATCCCTTTGTCTCCAGAATGCGTTTTTGTGTTCCAGTTTGTTTGAACCTCTCTGTATCCCTGCTGCTTTGAATTCTGTTTGTGGAGAACTGTTAGGAGGATCTGTAGGTGGTAATTGGTGGACTTCATTGTGCTTAATTCTCATAGGCTATTTGCTATTGCTACGGTGCGTCTTGCGCTTCAAGTGCGTGTTTTGGATCCTCTAATCTGCCTTAAAGTTTTCTCCTTTATTGTTTCGTTTCTGTTGGTGTTGTCAAATCCCGATTTATTTATTTTTCTTTTTTTTTGACATATTTAATTGCAGACTTTGTTTTTGCTACCGTGTCTGCTAATCTGGTTGTGACTGCTGTTAATTTACGTGCAATCTGTCGTCTGTGGATTTTTTTTTTTTTAGTTCTGGGAGCAAGTCAGCATGACTTTGCCATCGATGTTTTTTGTTTCTTTGTTTGTTTGTTTTTTGGTGTTTGTTGAGTCTGACATGAATGAAAAAATGTTGTCATGGTGCCAAATGATCAGGATGATGCGTTAGTCTGCGTTTTTAATTGCATAAGTTAAACAGTGGGTGTTTGGATTTCATTTGCAATGCTTTATTTGCATCTAAATGTGGAAATGTGGTGCAAAAAAAAAAAATGTGTCCATGTTTGTTTCATAAATATTTTCTGCGCCCCCTGAAAAAAAGAAAGAAAGAAAAAAAAACACAATCAATTACTCTATTCACGATTCCAGGTTAACGGCGACTGACGAGCCGTGTGAGCACAGGCTTCATCTCCAGACATTCGGTCCAAGGGTTAGGTCTCAAAACCGCGAAGCTGCTGTCTACGTGGACTGGTGCTGAAGCCTCCCGTCCGACTGCCAGGACCTCTGCCAAATCCAGAGACATGGCGACGAACGGCACCAAAACGGACGGACAAGTCACAGAACTGAACGAGGTGGCCACGAATAATGACAAACCCAAGTCACTGGACGTGAAGCCCGAGAAGCAGAAAAAGGAGTTGCCTGATAGAGAAACATGGGCGGGAAAATTTGACTTCCTCCTGTCGTGTGTGGGTTATGCAATTGGACTGGGGAACGTGTGGAGATTTCCCTATCTGTGTGGGAAAAACGGTGGAGGTAAACAGTCTTTTCACTGCTCTTTTTTTTTTTAACGCAAACTGCACGGCCCCATTCTGCTCTGCGATGCACATGGTCGAGCTCACCCAATTGACCGTGTCGAAAACATGAAAAAAAAAACAGAACGAAAATCTCCAACATTTTCAAAGCCTAATTAATTGACGTTGTGCTGCGGTGCTTTAAGTAATGCGTCAGTGCAGTTTTAGCCTCGGATTGCTCATTTGTCTTAACTTTGATCTACTCTTGTCCACCCAGGAGCCTTCTTGATCCCCTATTTTTTGACCCTCATATTTGCTGGGGTCCCCTTGTTCCTACTGGAATGCTCCCTTGGTCAATACACCTCTATTGGAGGGCTTGGTGTGTGGAAACTGGCTCCTATGTTTAAAGGTACACAAGCTGTGATGTTTTCTGGGTGAATTTACAACCAAAGAATGTTTGTTTTGCTGCTATCCATAGTGGAAAATATGTTTATATCTTTCATTGTGACCCCCAGGATTTATGGAGGCCACACAACACACATGTCCAATGATAGTTTTACTACATTGCCTAATTTATTTCTCCATGATAGGTGTGGGCCTTGCAGCAGCTGTCCTGTCCTTCTGGCTTAATATTTACTACATTGTAATCATTTCTTGGGCCATTTACTACCTGTACAACTCCTTCACCACTGTAAGTATTCTACAGTGTGCTCACGTGACTCATTAAACCAGCATAAGGTCAAGGTTGCTCATTAGAAAACAGCCTGTGATGAATGTAAGACATGGCAAATCCCTAAAAGAGGAAATGAAAAACTAAAAAATAAAAATAAAAAATTATTTTTTGTTGTTGCTTTGCAGGATCTTCCATGGAGCTCATGTAACAACCCATGGAACACAGATAAATGTTATACAAACTACTCCATTCCAGATACCACCAATCTCACCAGTGCAGTGATGGAGTTCTGGGAGTAAGATATTGACTGCTTTCTCTTGCTTTTCGCCACAGCACGGCTTCAAACTATCCTGCATGCATCCCTGAGCTGCACAAAAAAAAAGACAGCCTCCTGTGCTGCACGTTTTTTTCCCCTGTGTGCATAATAGTCTTATTGTTGCCTGCTCTGACTTATAGGCGCAACGTGCATGAAATGACTGATGGCTTGGAAAAACCAGGCCAGCTTCGAGTGCCACTGGCAATAACACTGGCCATCGCCTGGGTCCTTGTGTACTTCTGTATCTGGAAAGGGGTCAGCTGGACAGGGAAGGTAAGACATTCGCCACATTCGACCACCCAAGACCTCTTGTGCTATGCTGGTTCCCAATAAGGAGCCCGTGTGTGACAGCGATGCAATATTAATCAGTCTAATATCACCTCATCAATCATTCAGATCGCAGTCAGCATTGTCAAGATTGATTTTAAAATAAGAGACAGAGACACCAAAAAACTCATGTCCACTAATCCTATTCTGCCTCATGGTGGCTCCTCTAATTCCATTTCTCCTGACACGTCGTCTGTACCGAGTGTGGACCCATGATAGGAGGAGCAACAAACGGCCAAATGCTACAATCTGGTTTTGTCCTCTCCCTCCACTTGGAGCAGTTTCTCTCCCTCGCGGTGCCACATTTTAAAAAGTCGAGTTCATCACATGACCATGGCAAACAAAATTTGTTTTGGTCACAGAATGCCCCCTCCCCCTCCTCCACATTTTGCTCACAAATATCTGTCATAAATGCACAGAGACACAGAGAGCCGATTCAAAGAGAAGCTGCAGGGATTTCTTTGCTGAATCTTTTCTGCATGCTACAAAAATCGAGAGAATCTTTACAGACCGAACGAAAATGCATCTCGCAAATTCATCACTTCACGCATCATAATGTACATTTTAAAGATGCTTCCCTGCTGATGACTGTCGTGCATTTTATAGGTCGTTTACTTCTCGGCCACGTACCCCTACTTCATGCTGTTTATTCTCTTCATCCGTGGAGTAACTCTACCTGGAGCTAGAGAGGGAATTCTGTTCTATATCACTCCCGACTTTGAAAAGCTGAAAGAATCTGAGGTAATGACATGTTATTATATGATTCATACCTATGTACTGCATGCCTGAGTGAGCAGAACTCAGGCCTCACGCAGCTCAATTCTTGTGTTTCTTTGTCAGGTATGGCTGGATGCAGCTACCCAGATCTTTTTCTCCTATGGATTGGGATTGGGGTCACTTATAGCTCTAGGCAGCTACAACCCTTTCAACAATAATGTTTACAGGTAAGACTGGTGATGATTCATGAACAGGATGTAATTTATGGGAAAATAATAGAGAGAAAGATGCTGAATTTGAAATACAAGTGCAAATGGTAATAACTGAAGATGGCAGTAATTAAAGTGCTGCTATTTTACCACATTATATGCCCCGAGATCTCATTCAAGAGTACTTGATGAGAGCATTTAAAGGGCTTATTAATGTAAGTCGATGGCATGAAAATAACAACAAACTAAGAGGAAGGCTGTTTCTTTCTGTTGGTGCTGGAGGAGGGAAAAAAAGAAGTATTATTGCAAAGCCTGAGTGTTTTCTCCAGCAGCCCCACAGTTCTGGGTCACATAAACAATCAGTTACATAAAAATAGTTGCATTCATTTTGGGGGCTTGTTTCAGTTGGATCTACCTTCCTGTAAAATCTGGAAAGATGTGGTTTCATTATTTGACATGAGTTCTCAAATAAATATGTTTATGTCTGTCATAAACAATAAAGACATTGCATTTTTAATAAATAACTGTGTGATCAAAAGGAATAAATAGCAGTGATGTGTTCTCGCAGCTACTCTTTCTCTTGCTCTTGTGTGGACAGTTTTTTTAGAGAAGGTCAAGACAGAAGCCAAAATAAAAAGACTCAGTTTAAATCTTTGACAGCAGACCTATTTTATATTTTCTCTCCCCAGAGACTCCGTCATTGTGTGCTGCATCAACTCATGTACCAGCATGTTTGCTGGCTTTGTAATCTTCTCTATTGTTGGCTTCATGGCACATGTGACAAAGAAAGACATTGCCGATGTAGCAGCTTCAGGTAACAACAGATTCCTGTCTTCTGTCGTTGATGCTTTTCTCTGCACCTCTATGTGCGTCTGTGTGTTTGCAGGAATCAGAATACTGTGAAAATAACCCTGATGAAATGTGATTTTCCTCTTTACTATCCAGGTCCTGGCTTAGCTTTTCTGGCCTACCCAGAGGCTGTAACCCAGTTGCCTGTGTCTCCTCTCTGGGCCATTCTGTTCTTCTCCATGCTGCTCATGCTGGGGATTGACAGCCAGGTAAGGGGCTTGGAGATGATCTGCTCATGGGCTGACCTAAATATTTAAATGCAGGTACATATCATGCAGCTCACCCCTGCTCTCTGCATGATAAGCATGCAATTTGCTTCTTGTGGACAGATATAGCTGGGCTTTGACATCAGCTGTCAAGTATTTTTAATGCAACTTTATCACCTCCATGTGCCCGCGGGTCTTGCTGTCTGTGTTTCTTTATTTTGCCTATGATATCCAGTTTTGAATAAGGCCACGGAGTTTAGACAAACGTATATGCAGTCATGCACCGGCGGCGACCACCAGCACTTCAAAGTAAAAGACATCCCCAGTTCAAATGTCGTAGCGACGGCGATTTAGAGTATCAGGGCTGTTACCAAAATGGCCTCCAACACGTGGATGTATGGTCATTCTGAAAATTACGTTTTTGTCCCATTTGATTTGGTGCACACTGCAGTTCTCTGTCATTTATCGCCATCAGTCGGTTTCACCAGTAAAATGTCGCTTCTCTGGTAAAGAATGTAGTTTTGCAAAATATCCACAGACGTCTGCAAAATAGATAAATATGCACTTTCTACAAAAAAATATATATATTTATATCAAAGAATTTAAAGGCAGCACGGTGGGAAAAGCACATATATTCATACTCATGCCTAATGCTGTTCCTATGATTCTGTCCTTCAGTTCTGCACTGTTGAAGGCTTCATCACTGCTCTGGTGGATGAGTTTCCCAGAGCTCTTAGGGGTAGACGAGAGATCTTCATCGCTGTTGTCTGTCTGGTGTCCTATGTGATCGGACTTTCAAACATCACACAGGTACAGCAGGGCAGCTCTCCCATGCTCCTACTGACTATACATGGCACAAGATTTAACAAATCAGTTGGATACACTAAAATGAATCAGTAGATAGTGGTTAAAAACAACATGCATCTGTGTAGTATGTGAGGTGCAATTTAAATTTTTGTTATTCTCTTGAGTATTTCTACAACATAATTTTTATTGTAACATTTATTTATTTTTCTGTGACCAGGGTGGAATCTATGTGTTTAAACTGTTTGACTACTACTCCGCCAGTGGAATGTGTCTGCTGTTCTTGGTCTTCTTTGAATGCATCTCCATATCCTGGTGCTACGGTGTGTATCGTCAATGTTTTCACGCAAGCTAGCGAAAGAAACTAAATTATCGTTAAATAATTGCATTTTTTTTCTTTACAATTTCACAAATGAAGTTGCTCAGATATCCCACATGTGAGAAGTCGGGGTTTTAAAAATATTAATATGCAGGTTAGAAGCCGTCACACCTATCCACAGATATTTTCCGCAGCTTCAAACGCTGTTCAGCCCCAAGGTCATGAGCACTCATGTGTTCCACCTCGCTGTCCTCATCATCATGCATGGCAGGCCAGCAGCAAATTGAAATAAATTGGATATGAATATTTTGATCATAGATTCATTTGTCTCGCAGGTGTGAACAAGTTCTACGACAACATCCAGGAGATGATTGGCTACAAGCCGTGTATATGGTGGAAGTTGTGCTGGGTCGTGTTCACCCCTCTCATTGTCGCTGTGAGTACTCTGCGCTAATAGAACAGTACATCTAAAGTCATGACATGAAAAATGAAACAATAAATAAAGTCAATATTACCTGCCTGCGGCCATGTCAGGCTGAGACCGTGCTGCCGGTAGTCAGTCGTGTCAGGATGCATAAAGCGTCTCATGTCTCCCACAGGGGGTGTTCTTGTTCAGCGCCGTACAAATGGTTCCTCTCACAATGGGAGACTATGTGTTCCCAGGCTGGGGTCAGGGAGTGGGCTGGCTCATGGCGCTGTCCTCCATGGTTCTCATACCAGGATACATGATCTACATGTATCTTGGGCTCAAGGGTACTTATAAAGAGGTAAGAAGGAAATCATCTGTTATTGCTTTGTTGGGTAAACACCACACATGACCAGCTTGTGTTGCCAGATTTTTAGCATTTATTCTGACTCTGCATCCCAATGCTGCCTTTCTCTTACGTAATAATTTGCATTGTGTGTGTGTTTGTGTTCCAGCGGCTTCGGATAATGCTCCAGCCTCCTGCGGTTACCAGGCGATGTCAGGAGAACGGACCCGAGCAGCAAGCGGAGACCAACACCGCTAACCTGTCCAGCCCCGCCAACCCAGCCAACCCCGCCAGCCCTGCTAACCCGACTCCCGCCAACCCCGCCAGCCCCACCAATCCAGCTCCCGTCAACTCCACCAGTCCCGTGACCCCTGCTAACCCGGCCCCTCCGCCAGCTAACCCGGCCACCGCTACCAGCCCGGTAAACCCGGCAACGAGTCCCGCCACCACCGTCACCATCACCACCACCACCACGGCCAGTCCGGCTAACCCCACCACCACTACAACTGTTAGTCCCACCAGCCCACCGCCAAACCCGACCAGCCCAACAGAGCCGGTTAACCCCCCGAACCCAACAAGCCCGACCTCCAACCTGACCAATGCTGAGGCCAACGTGTAGACAACAAAGAAACCCTCATGGAGCATGTAGACAAAAAGAGAACATTACAAAGGACTTCCAAGATTTTAATTGATTCACCTACCTCCAGGGGCAATATGTGATCAAAAACAGATTTTCAAACCATGTTTAATTTTTCTGCATTTGTAAAACCAAGCCAATGATGTCTTATTGTTGGTTTGCATTCTGAAAAACAATATCAAAGACTGTTAGTGTTCACCAATACAAGCGTAATTCTGAAGAAAAAAATGTAAACATACTGTGTAATACTGTGAGAAAAGAAAAAAACTTAGAGATATAGATTAGAGATTTGTTGAATATCTTCATGAATCAAGTAAATACCGTGTGAATATAGTAGATGAAGTAGTGAACAAAATTGACATCATTGAAGAGTGCAAGGGATGGCGTCAATTTTATTGTGGATGTTTACTAAACCTCACACAGTAGTCTCTTTTCCAAACGTTGCTCTCTGTGAGGTAAACTGCAGGCCACAAGGCGAAAACCGGAGTAAGCACAATGCCAATAAGAAGTTCATGTTTAGGAGCTCTGGAGCAATCCAGCATGTGTCGCAAAAGATTTTTGTGTGTGTGAGAGAGACTGTTATTTTTTCCTTCCTTTTTTTTCAGTAAAAAAAAAAGAAAAAGAGAAAACTTTTATGTGATCAAAACATTTTTAGAATTATTTTTAGGATGTTTTATACTATATGTGTTGTGATGGAGGACCAAAATCAATAGGCAGACAAAAGCAAAAACTATGCCATTTAGTATTTGGTTGGCAAAGCACAGGGTACAAAGAAGTACACACAAAAAAAGCAACAAAAAAAAAGAAGCACAGGGTTAGAAAAGTGATTTACAAACATCGACTATCCCTTAATGCTGACAGTCAATCCTGTTTACGTTTTGCATGCTTTCCTCAGGAACATCAGTGAAAAATTTTCTGAAATGTCTCCTGACAAAAGAAGAAGAAGAAGAAGAAGAAGATGATGAAGAAGAAGAAGAAGAACAGAGACGGCCTTAAGCCAATACACCAATTTCAACAAAGCCATAGTCTGTTTACACGACTGGGCAGAACTACAAAATACCACTTTGTATGCTAGCACAAAAAGACCTGGACCAACTCTGTGTTTAAGTGCAGTCACGATTCTTTCTTTATGTGTCATGATCAATTATAGTTTGATCAATATGTATTCAGCAATACATATGTAGATGTATAAGTGCAGGCCGGTAAGCAAGTGGTCTGTTTCTCTTTTTGTTTATGTTGTCTTTGCTTTACTAGTGAAAAGCACAAAAGCTTTAATTTCCCCAGACTTTTGCCATGGCGTGTTAGGACAATGTTAGTTTGCTTCTATGGCAGCTACTGTGAAAGGCATCTGGTCGAACAGAACATGTTTACTTTGAAAAGCAAAACAACTGAGCGAAAATGTGAAATGGCTACAGTTCATGTCCTGTGAATTTTGTATAAAGTTACTCTACCACAGTTTTCTCTGGAACTTTGTTGTAAAACTGTACCGTGTAAAACATGTAACTGTGAATGTCTGTAATACATTGGAAGTTATTGTCTAAATGTTGAAAAAATGGAGTTGCTGTTTTCTGCAATAATATTTTGATCACAGAAGCTAAAGCACATATCTTACAGAAATATACGAAATGATGATGACAATGAAGATACTGATGGTTATATTAAAAATAGAAACTATGTCTAGTAAAACAATATTGTTTTGTATATTTTTAACTGTCTCACTGCCTAATGTAAAACATAATATAAACATGATATGTATCTAAATGGTGTCACATGATAAAGCACGATTGTTATGTTATACAAACAGAAAAAGACTGAAAAAATAAAGAGTTATAGAAAATATAAATACAATACACGCCTGGCATATGTCCCTTATAGCATGTGTGTTTAAAGTAGCAGCCCCGCGATTTTCGACAGTGTTCCCGGAAAATTAGGTCAACCCCAACTATCCTATCAAAACATGCACGCTGCACCGAATCCTCCTGCAGTAATTGGCTGTTGTTCTTTCTCTTGTAAATAAACCCCGTCCATAGAGTATTTCTAGTCAATAGATTTGAAAAAAAAAGATGTGAGACCAATAAAATTACAAGGAGGGATTAGGTGGAGGAAACACAAAGAGTTGAATAGCTGGATTCATTTTTGGTGTGTTTATTTTAGAATGAGGCCAGGTGGGACGTGTAAAATGAAATAAAACCTTTTTCCTCAGTCATTTTTTTGGGTGAAGACTACATCCAGCTTAGCTCCACCATTGGGGGTAAAAAATAAAATAATCATTATGGTTTACATATAGATATATATATATAAATTGGCATCACAAGTGTCTGAAGCCTTTCCTTGTGGTTTATTGAGTGCCAGAGACACAAGCTGATAGAGAGGCCTCAGCAAGCAAGAAAAACATCACCACAAAACAGCTCTTGCTCCGGGGCCTGGCGTGCCCACCCGCCCCATCTCCCCAGCCTCTTATGGCTCTGTGTGTATTTACGTGCGTGTGTGTGTGTGTGTGTGCGCGCACACGCTTGCATCTTCTCCCCCACCTCCTGCAGTTGCTGCTTCCATTAGCTTCCAGTGTGATAAAAGAGACGGCACCAGCTGACACCACCACAATGACTCGCCATGGATAAAAGAATGAGATGTCCCCTCTAGTAGCTTGTGGCAAACTCCGTGTGTGTGTGTGTGTGTGTGTGTGTGTGTGTGTGTGTGTGTGTGTGTGTGTGTGTGTGAGAGAGAGAGAGAGAGAGAGAGAGAGATGGAGAAAGAGAGAGACGGGTCAGGGACAGAGAGCTATGTGTGTGAGTGGACTGGGGTTTGAATAATGCCCCTAATGGCAGCTCATATAAACTAGCCCCTGATGGATGACTTAGTAGCCTCCTTTATTCCCAGTTGTGTAATTTAGCATCATTACCTATGAAAACCAGTCACCACCGTGACAACCCAAACTGATGCCCTACGTCCTCCAGAGCCATAGATCATCATTTTCGGCGGGGGAGGACAGGGAGAAGGAGCTCTTGATTATTTAGGGGCAATCTAGCAGAACTCAATTAGTCTTAAGTTAAGGCTGGCAAATTACACCAGCTCCAGCAGTGACACATTTAACTTTGTTACTAATATTTCTTATGCACAAAAAAAAATTTTTGCTTTCTGAGCTTTAAGTCGAGTCCAAAATGTATGTTTTCTGTGGTTTTTCTACCAGAGAGGACGTACAGGCAGTTGACCTATTTCTCGACTTCCTTCTTTTTTTCCTTTCTCCAGTGTTGACATCCCAGTGTTAAGATAAATTCTGTGACCCAACAAATTGGTGACCTGTTTAGGATTTCCGCTATATTGCCACTCCGGATGACTTTATCATCATGACACAGAGTGTTTTGTCATGGAAAAATGGCGCCTCTATGGCATTTAGCTCAACATAAAACCGTGACCCCGTAATATTCAGACCACGTCACAACTTCGGATGGCTGGCGAGTCCATTGCGTATACATCTCTGTGTAAAGCACCGACGCCTCACGAGTCAGTGTTTGGTCAATTCCGGCTTCTTCCAATAGCTGGCCTTGCAGCATCACTGAAATCCTTTGGGTCACAGATTTCAGCACAACACCTCTTCCAACACTTATTACTATGATGACTAAATTTGTGCTGATTCCTCAAACAGCTTGGATCTCTACTCAAGCAGTTTTACTCCCATGTATTGTTCTGTTTTTGTTTAGTCAGCCTGTTAATCAGGCACTTTTCTCTTATTTGTGCATTAAAAGGCAAATAAAACACCCCCAAAGTCTGGGGAGTTTCTTTTATTTTGTTTCATAATGTGCATGATGTGAAACCCATTGACTCAGTGATAAAAGGGATGTAAAAATAAACTTGACCATAAGCTCACACTGTACATTAAGTGTGGTCATCAGCATTAATTGATATGGGTAGCATTAATCAATGTGGGACTATTTTTTCTCGTGTAGAGCACAGCATCTCTACAGGGGCTGATCAGCTCCATTTTGTGGCCAGATCTGAGCGAGGGGACATTGTTTGGTGTTTAGCATTTCTTGGCACTCTCTGTGGCGAGCCTATTTTTAAAGTTAAAAAGTGCTCGCAGTGTGGCTGCAAGAGAGGACACTGAAGAAGCAAACTGGTGATCCATGATGCCTTTATGAAGGGATGACAGAACGCTACAGCTTATAAACTCACACAGACTGCAATGATTAATCCTCATAGCCCACTTAGAGCAAGAAAAACTAATTCTGCTGTGAAGATGAAAAGGCTGATAATTATGTTTATACTTTCTCTGTTTTTTTCTTTTAAACCCCAGTGTCAAAGGATTTTCTTAATCATAATGTCCTGTTGGATTTATGTTGTTGTGGGTCACAGAACCTGGATATTTTCTGACATGAATTTCGTGTGATCATTCGTGACATTTTCCCTCAGATGCGTTCGCTTTGCCCCAGACTTCTGTCTGAGGTACACTCACCCGAGAATTCAAAGCAAATACATTAATGAATAACTAATCTTTGCAGATGCATGAATCTACATATCAATGTAATCAGAGGATGTTGTGTGCATGGCTATTTCCAGCAGAGGGGCTGAGAGGATGTCAAGCATGCAAAGCCTCTCTGCATATATGCTAATCGGGCTCCATTTTCCAATGTGAATATGAACCTTGCTGAAATGAACTTGTTTACCGATTCGCTTTTAAGGATCCAAAGTGTCTCTTCACACACGAACAGAACCTGCACCGCTGCTTATGTATTAAACATACATTTGAGCCATGCAGCTGGCTGAGGTCTGAGATCAGTGAGGTGCACTCTGGCATGTGTGAAATCATGGATTCCCAAAGATTTTGCTATTTCATGATTTGCTGTCATGACACAGCAAATATTCTGGCTATTTCAGGGCAGAAAGCTCAGAGGCAAAAAGAGCATTTTGGTGCAGATGCAAAGACTCTGAAGCCTATGCCAAAGCGGTTACCTTGTCACAAATCATCACAGATCAAGAATTTACTATGTTTCCTGTAAGAATATCTATGAGTTTGAAAGGACAAAGTTGAATTTCTATTCTGTATTTCAGTATAACAGAGGCTATCTCCCATTTGGACTATGCAGGAAAACTGTATTTTCCTGTAGAAACCAAACAAGGGACAGCATTTTCAGTCAAAGAATATTGCAAAGAAGCAGCTGTGATTAAAACGAATCTCTGCAAGCCAGAATGAATTTTAAACATCACGATAAAGAGGACAAGTTTAGCTAATCAGGAGACCGTCCCCTGCTACCTTCAGTTTGCTCTAGTGCGTCTTGTCTTTTGTCACAGCTTATAACATCTCCCAAATGTGCCAGAGGCTTATGGGGGAGTCACTGTAGATTACTGCCTGAATAGGCGAAGTGAAACACTGACAAAGAATCAGGGTGCAGAAAATATCGAGAGAAGAAGCAGCAATCTTCCCCTGCTGTCCTTATTCTAGAAATTTGACGTAAACTCTGTGTGTATACAAAGGCATATATGTAAGCATTTGTAAATCTGAACTAATGTATTCTGATATTAAACAAAGCGTACATGTATATGGTGATTTTCAAACCCGGCTAATTTACAGTACTGAATAGCTCATGCCGAACGTCTGCCAAGGGGAGAAATTCCACATGGTGAGCAGGACATGTTACTCTGCCTGGATGTCACGCACAGTGGGCGCTCTGGATGATCTTGTGCCCTGATGTGAAGCCAGTGGGAGGAAGGGCTAGCTCTCCAATGAAGCTCTTCTAATGGCTTCCTCCTGGATTCGGTGCCCAAAGGGCCCTGTGCTCTACCCTGGGCTTCTTTATGCAGGAGTTTAGGCTGTGGGACTTTGATAATAGCTGACAAATGAAAAACTCCGCCGACATCAAATGGAGTTATTTGTTTTCCTGCTCTTACACAGAAATGACAACAGAGAAAACATACTCTGTGTTCCACTGAATTTCATTATTCTGCGGCTAATCTCTTGGATCTTAACTCGCACTGACTGGCAGTGCTGCACATTCAAGCACCTGTGTGCCACAAATGCAAACTACTGTTGTGTTTGTGCATGCATGCTTGTATGTACTGTTGTATTTGCACAAACGGATGCATGCATGTGTGTATGCATGCTTGTGTTTGTGTCAGTATGTGTGCATGGACTTACTGTATGCGAACGTGTACAAATACTCCTGCTAAGTGTGAAGAAAGGACCAGGCAGCTGCTTCAGGCACAGCTTTAGTAAAGACCTGCATTCTAAATAAGTTCTGTCAGATTACGCCAGCACACACTTAACACTTCACTCCTCAGGATGTTGGCTGAGTCTCCTCAGTTTATTACAGCTGGGAACCAAAAGTGAGGTGGAAGGTGAGGAGCAGGTGATGTAGAGAAGTTCATGACCTGAAACTATTCTTATTTTACTTAAAAATAAGCATACTGAAATTGGAAGTGTATAACTTGAATGTATTATTTTATTATGATACATGACAAATGATTTCTATACAGTTTAGGCAAAGATCTCAGTTGTCGATGTGTTTGTGTGAACAAATGAATGTTGATTTGATTATTTTTGGCACATCGTTCCATGCAAATGTGACGAAGTGACCTCCACACATGCTTCGCATGTATTATCCCTACTGTTGCATGACATTTTCACTCATGTAGTTTTGCCCTTGACTGCACATTGCAACTGTGCAGAATAAAACAGATATTTAAGCCAACCCACATGAATTAATAGCCCCCTCCCTCGAAGACGACCCGGAAACTAAGGTAACCACATGAGACACGTACAGTGCTGTGCTCTGGGAGACAATCTGAGGGCCTGTTAAGATGCAGTTTACTCTTTCTGACACATAAAAAACACACGGGCAACTTTTATAGAAGCGCTGTCATATGCAAACAAGCTCATTCATTCTCTGTCTGCCTCGCTCTCTTCCTTAAACGACACACACACACACACACACACACACACACACACACACACAATGATTAAGAGGTTGGGGGGCCTTCAGGCATGCTTGGACTCAGGGCTGCAATGAATGAATCATAGCCATGATGTGGTGCATGCTTTCTATTCTGATCTGTCAGAGAGGTTTGGGAACTGTGCTCACTGATGAGTGAGTCGGACCAGGCTGGGCCACGGCAGCCTGCCCAGTCTGTCCTTCCCCTCCTCAGGCACCTCAGCTCCACAGTCTGCCTCCCCTGAGCCAAACAGTGACAGGTAAGACACCCCAAGAGCAGCCTAGACACTGCAGGGCCGAGACACATGGCGAGGGTCAATGAGATCAAGACTGAGCCAAGCAACAGAGCAAGCAGAGAGCAATCAATAGTGTTACCTCAGCATGAGACATATGGACAGCAGGACTGACTTCTATTCACCCAAAAGAAACATACCGACATTTATAGACAGAAAACTCAGACTACTGTTTCCCGATATTTTACTTGTGCAGTATATAATATTAATATCTGATTTTGAAATGTACATCCTTGCTTTTTAAAGCATTAACAGAAGGCATTGCTCTTAAAAGCAAAGTAAAAATATTTTACTCATCCCCACTCCCAACCCAACTGGTCAAGGCAGATCCCTGAGCCTGGTTCTGTCTGAGGTTTTTTTCCCCCTCTTCCCTATTATAGGTGGTTTTTGGTTCCTTCCCACCGTCACTGATTGCTTGCTCATAGGGAATCCAAAAGCAACTTTGGATTGTTGGGTGTTCTGTTTCCTGTTTTCTGTTCTTCCTTACACTGTTTAGCGCTATGTGATGACATATGTTGTAAATATGCGCTATATAAATAAAACTGAATTGAATTGAAAAATATATGCAATAAGTGAGGTTGTATTATAGCGCCAGAGTCAATGTTGTTGTTTTTTAACCCAATTTGTTTTATTTCCTCACATGATGACATAATGATGGTAGAAGATTCAGCAGTATGTTATGAGCAAGTTCGTCGACTCAGAAGAAATGTCTAAAGGCACAATGATGCATTTGCCTGAGTTCAAAGTTCAGCCTTATGTTTTGGGTTAGTTTCTTGGGTCAAGACAAGTAATAAATACTGATTTTGGTTCTTGTCCAGCAAAGTCAATGCCATTTATATTCTATGTCAAAGGCAGTGACGTTGGCGTTTATTTATGATGGTTAATAACCAGTTTTCATCATATACATCATATCTGCCTGGCCCCCAGAAATGTTACTTGTGTTTTTCAGACCCACAGTAAGAAACTGAAATCACTTTTCAGTAGTGTAAATACAACATCACAAACATCGAATCATGTATCAGCAAAAATGCACTTTACTCCATTAATAAATCTGTTACATTTGGAAAAATACTTGCTTGTGTGATGTGATATCATACATTGGAATATAGATATTTATTGGCTGACATTTTCCCCTTATATTCAGATAAAAATGGGTCTGGAATCAATGATGATATTCCAGCAAACTTCAATAATTAAGGCCCCACATGAGCTTGTGACTATCAAGAAGGTCTGACAATATGAGTGGAGGCAAAGCTTTGTGCCGGAGTGAAGTTCCTGTGGTCTGTCAAACACATCCTCTGGCGAGGCCTAATGTGGCGTGTGACACGTCACACCCTATCACTCTGTCTTACAGATGACCAGCCGCTTACGTATGCCGCGTGCACCACTGGATCCCAAACCAGACACTGTCAGGTGTGATAACAGTTTGTGCGCCAAACCCACTCTGAAGCCTTGCCCTCTCCCATTCCCCCACAATTCATTTGATGCTGCAGCCGCACAACTCGCGGTCTGCTATGCACCACTGCAAGCATGTGCCGTGTCCTAAAGACGCTTTTATTCCTGGTTCACCTGCTCATTCCCCCCAGGCTGAGGGCCAGAGATAACCCAGCCACTCGGCTCCCTCAGACCAATGAACCACTCTCCAACACTGGGGGTTTGAACAGAGATAAGGACTGCTGCTGATCCCATCTCTTTGGAGGGAATCAAAGCCTTCCTATATGAGCTGAGGTTCACTGTGGAGACAATGCTGAATGCAACATATACACCGAATGTATGTGACCCTATGGGATTAATGTACACCACTGTACAGCAGCAAGTACTCCTTCCAAAAAATGTTAAGCTTCAGTTTTTTGCTGCACTTTTAAAAAAATATCTGCACCCTTTGGTCCCAAAATGTGTCGCCTGCATTTGACATTGGAGGTAAATGTCCCCCCAGCACACACTCATTATTTCAATCCTCACAAGGCTGTGGACAGGCCCAGCCTCTCTGACAGGGTTTGATGCTCTCTTGCTCTTTCTCTCTCTGAGTCGCTGTTATTTCCACTTGATGGAGACCTTTGCTTCAGCATGAAAAAAGGGGTGGTTTGGTTTTCTATCTCTTTTTTCTCTTTTGACTGTTTCCGTCCTGGATTTGTGCGTTTGAACATTTAGTCACATTAGGAGAGAATTCTGCAAAAATGTTGAGCGGAAACCCTTCCAGAAAAATGTTTTCATCATGATTGCATCAGTTTTTTTGAGCAGGGAGATTGAAAAAAATAATGTTATTATATATTAAGTATTTCTGTAGCATTTCTGTGATGGCACTCAATTTTCTTTTATTAAGATAGATCTTGTCTTGATTTTTTCTTTTTCCAACAGGTTTAAAGTTGCATGTGGGTGTAGAAACGCAAGTAAATGAATGAAAGTGCATCAAAAAAGTGAGGTGTAAGATAACCACACCTGAAGCATCTTCATGCCCTATCTGGTCTAATCTTTTTTTTTCCTTCCACACTGAACCTCAGATCATTCCCCCATTTGCTCTGTTTGGTTTTCAACATGAAGGGGAATGCTGAAGCAGATAATAATGCAGTCTACTGTACAGTCTCCTGGTAATGAAGTCTGATAAAACAATGTGATGGAAGAAGAGAAGGAAAAATCAGCAAGGAGCGATTTTTCTGTGCTGGATTGTTCTCTTTGATCTGGAGTGCAGTGAAAGGAGGGCATTATGTAACATCTTCAGCACACACATGGCCAACTGTGTGACTGCCAAACACACAGGGGGGAGTGGTAGTGGCGGTGGTGGGGTGCCCTGGCAAAGGGGGGGAGGCGGAGGGTGGGGGGGGGAGGCAGACAGACAAGAGGAAAGAGATAGGGCCATGGATGACAGTAGTAGATGGCCGTGAGAGGAAAAACACTGCTGCTCATATTGGTGCTGGGTCACTTTCCTTATTAAGGCTGCTCAGTGGAGCTGCAGTAACATGGGCCCTAACAAGCCTCATAATGAGACATGAGAATGCCCCTTAGTGATGGTTCAAACATCTTTCTGCTGTTCGCCGCCCAAAACCCACTGTCTCAATTCACATCCCCTCTGCTTGTTGTTAAAAGAAGGAAAATTTGAATAATTACACGGGGTCCCGATCTCGCAGGAAAAACACAGTCTCAAGCTAACAAGGAATATTAGCCCATCATTTGTACGTCCTAATTGGAAGCAATTCATTATCTTGAAGGAACGCCAAAAAACGGCAGCACAGTCGTGCTATTGTGCAGCAGATGGCCCTTTAAATCAATCATTTACGAATCAATAATATATAAAAGTATGAAGCTCAAGCCAACTATATCAGTGGGAAATCACTGGCCGCGTCGAGCACCATACGGTGATGCAGCAGGGCCAAGTGTGGGCAACAAAACAGGTCAAAGATGGAGCTGAGGCAGCATGTAGTGCGGAGGGATGTAAAGGAAAAATGTATTAATAGGATCCTGCCAAATCAGTGCAGCTCGCATGCCACGCAAGAAGGCCTTATCAAGAAGGAGCTGTCTTAAGGAGGAAGTGAGGAAAAGGCAAGGAGCTATTGGTGGAAGAGTGTTTGCGGTGGTGTGCAGCTGAAAACTGATGTTGAGATGGCCTGACAGGGTCTGTTTCTGTTCATCGCAAGACTGTTATCCAGAGTGACCGTGTTGTCTTCCCTTCCCTCCACAAAGGTTATGCCATTGCCAGCAGTCCAAATGACACAATGAATGAGCCACAATTGCCTGAGCCGGAGACGTTCATCAGGTCGGTCTTGACGTGCGTTCAAAACCTAAGCCTAATTCCCAACACGTTCAAGAGTCGTATAGGAGCGAATCTGTATCGGATCTCGATATTTCTCCACTTGTTTATGACCTATAGTGAGGCTGCGGTTGCATTTTAGAAATGACGTGCTCGGTAATCGGGTGCGTTGGGCTGTCAGCTCAGGGTGCATGATCTTGCCAGCATGACTCAAGTCTGCCCGTGAGCTGCTTCCTGTGCCTGTGCATCTACTCCAGTTGCTCGTATGATCTATTTTAGATTCTTTTGCCCAAGGATGTGTGTGCATCCTCACAGCAGAGAGCCACAGAAATAAGAAAAAAAAAGGAGGGGGAATAGATGATGTTCAAATAATCTACAGGCAATCATGCAAATTCCCCAGACGTTGTGCACTCGGGGATGCTGTAGATAGGGGCGCAGCCTTGGATTCTATTCAGGCACAACAAATTTGGAATTATGCAAACGAATGAATGAGATCACTATCAGCCATTTATGCAGGCCAAAATGTACACAATATGTGAACCAACATGTGTGACTCTGCAAGGGCCACTTTTCCCATTTTGCCTGTAGTAAAGTCATGCATTTATCCAATTGGATTAATTATTACTCCACAGTGTGTCCAGAGTGCAGTGTGTTAAATTGTTTTCATTGGTTCGCTTCTTTTACGTAAGCAAGAGAGCAAAATGGAGAAGACAGTTTTTTTAGACATATGTGTGTCTTGACTATGTCTGAAAGCAGCAGAGTCCATCCTGTTACAGCAACAACAAGAGGCAGCGACTGAGAGACCAGTTCTCCATCGCAAGCACAGATGTCATGCTCCTTGTGGCCTTCACACATTGAAGAGGCCAAGCCGAATTTGGCGTGACCCTGATGTGTCATCTTGATTTAGACACTAGTTTCACGTCGGCCACCGATGCAGCCTGATATTTCTGTTGCGTGTGTGCGACTGTGTGGGGATCCGCGATTGGTTTTGCGCAAGGAGGGAAAATGTGGATCTCCTCTCCATAATCCCACAAGAGCGGGCTTCCTTGGAAGGCTTGGTGCAGCAGAAGCAGGGTGCATTGTGGTTGGTGAATGGTTGGGTCTAATCTTCTGGAGGCAGTGGTCTGTTGGAGGGGCTTTTGAGCAGATTTGAGCCTGAGGGGTGAGAGCTACAACAACCAAAAGGGGAAAAAATTCTAATTTGCCCAACTGAAGTGGAGGTATACTCATTTACATTTGCATTCAGCCTTTAAGGAGTCTATTTATAGCTTAAAAATTTAACTATGCTAATCCACCACAATGTTTCCAATACATAAATGCATGCACAATGAAATTTCAGGAGATCCTTGAAAGCAGGAGTCTGGGATCATGTCAGGTAACATCTACAATGGGTTCAGCTCTCAGCATGAAAGCAGAGTGTCGTTGCATATGGATCCGTTTTACATGCAAAGTACATTTTCACATCACTAATAGACACACTGAAGAAGTGCTGCATCCGTATCAATCTTCTCAGGATGATGACGCTCTTTGTTTGATCTCCAGGGACTATAGAATTTGTGGGTTTCTGTAGAGTAAGGTAACATCGCCACCTACTGGTGAGGACGGAGAAGTCAGCCAATACCTGAGCCAACTGTAATTATCAGTCATATCATCCCATTTCCATTGTATACATAATAATGTGGAGGCTGAAATGCTTTTCTGGGTCACCAGCTGAAGTCTCCGTCAAACCACTGAGTCATCAATCACACTTTCCCCTTGGTCTCACTTTAAAAGTCGTGGATTTTTCCAGCAGCAATCATCCAGTCTTTAATCACCATGACACCGAACCAAACAAACAGCATCTACGGCCAAGTGAGCGCAAAGAGGCTTCAACCGCAATGGTCAGGGGAAGACGTCAGCTGCAAACGAGCCATCCTTGCCATTGAATTTATCGCTCACACGCACAGCCATTAAGTAGAAACAGAAAGACATTAAAGATACAGCTGTTAAGAGACCACCTTGTCAACAGGGTTTTCATGTTCTACTGGAAAACTAAATCTGCAAATCACAAGAGCTATTTAATAACTACAAGAGGGACCTAAGTTCAGAGATAATGAGACAAGAGAGGGTGACTCACTGAATGCCAATACTGCAAATATGCCTGTAGTTTAGACTAAACAGCAACAATTCCATGTATGAAGTTATCTGAAGCTGCTGTCTTGATTTGGAAGTCGCTAAACTGAAGAGGGTTTAGTTGTGTACAAAGGTCTCGGTGCAGATGACATGTTTTATAGATGCTTGAATTGAAAAGAAGTGGCTAGAACTTCTGTAGCAAAAAGATATACACTGACCAGGCGCAGCATTATGACCACCTGCCTAACATTGTGTTGGTTTCCCTTATGTGCTCAAAAATGCTTTTAGCCTATGCATCTTAGTTCATGGTGAATTTCAAGGTATGCTTTGGATCACTGTATTGTTGTGGATTTCGGTCTCTTTTCAGTTTCTTTTTCTCGACTGAGTGCCAGGTATATGCATCCAGAATGTGCTGATATTTAATGAAATCTATTCTTACTTCTCTCCACGTTATTTTCTCTGTGCCACTGGCTGCCACACAAGCCCAAAGCTTAATACTTCCACCCCCGTGCAGAACCAAGATGTTCTTTTTGCGAAACGCTGCTCCTTTTTCCTCCAAACACACCTTTGTTGATTGTGGACAAAGAACTCAATTTTAACTTTATGCGTCCACAATACTTCTCCGAAAGTTGCCTCGCATTATTCAGACATGGCCTTTTTTCATGAATTTGCATGGCTTCCTTTTGGCGACTCTTTGGGCATAAACTCTACACAGTTAGCGGAGCAGCAACACACCTATATCAGCTAAACCTTCCTTCCTTTGCAGTCGTCTTTACCTTCCTGCCAAGCAGACGTGCAGCTTTATCGGAAACTCTTCTTGATTATCAACATATAATAATGCAATAACATAAAAAAACACAAGCTATCTTTTTAAAACCTTCACCTACTTTGTAATATCGATTAGTTTAAGTTTTACATGGCCAGTCAGTTGCTTAGAGTAGTCTCAAAAAACACTATTCTTCACCTGCTTTCGTTCGGATTTTTGGACAAGCTACGAAAACAGTTCATTTTTTCCATGAAATTCTTGAAATATGAAATAAGAGTGCATTAGCTTTTGAGAAAGGCTAATTTTAAAGTGTTTTTTAATGTTGTATTTACTCATTTTTTTAGTCCAAAAATAAATAAATATGTAACTTACCAATGTCTGCAAAAGCCTATACATACAACCGTAAAGATCACCAGCATGTTACAAAAAGACAGAAAGAAGGCTAATTAAAAATAATTAGCCTTCTTTCTAAAAATATGACTGCTTTTAAGTAATATTTTACAAATATTAAAATATAAATGTAACACAATAAAAATGCAGATTTTTTACAATCTACTATTTTTTTGTGAATTTATTAGTTATTTTTGGACTTCTTATAAATGGGGACATTCTGTAAAGTAACAGTAAATGGTTTAAAAGATTAAATTCAAATAATGTTTTTTTATAGTGCAGAGTGGAGCAAAGCAAGACACCTCTCTTTAACTCTTATGATCATTCATTTAAGCCCAAAGGTGTGCCTTTGAAATGTGAATCACTTTAACATCAGCACATAAGACACAACTAACGAACACTCTTAAAGCTTGTTGAGATGATGCTCCTTTTAATCCATAATTGAGAGACAAAACAAGTGTTGGCCTTCGTCAAAATAAAGCAATCCTACATCAACTATACTGTGAAAGAAAGCAGGTGACAGGAAACTGAAAACACTACAGGCTGCCCCAGAAGCACACGGAGATTTAAAGATAGAACAAATACGACGGCACTTGACTTTTGACTAATCCGTTGATAAATCACTTCATTTTGCAGCAACGGAAGCGAGTGTCCAGTGACGACAGAGAAAGAGCAATGACTCTTGATTGCGTGGTTCAAAGAGGAGTGCTCTCATCAATAGGACCACCTCTTACTGACTCGAGTCTTGCAACATCAGTGTAACGTTAACAAGGATGTCCAGAATCTTAGGTACAGCAGCAGAACAGATTTACGAAGTGGCTGTTGAGCATCTAAAGGGTCCTTCTTCAGCGTTCATGCTTAAGTGCATGTCGCATATACTGTCCACAACACGAAGTATAAGGTCAAACTGAGGGAACCTTGTGAGATAATATGCTCGCACTGCTGTTCATATGTAGTAGATCACATAGTGTGTAGAGCCCTTCACTTTTTGTGCTGTAGATTTGATTTTAATGGATTTAACAGGTATTTTGCCCATCAACTTCCACTCAATTTGTCCATAATGACAAAGTGAAAACATTTTTTTTTGCAATGTTTGCAAATCTCTCATTTATAACGGGTCCTTTGGTGGCAATTTCACTCTAGGTTTGGCCAGTTGTTCCTATTTTTCCTGGCAGATGCTTTTAAGCTTCGTTAGATTTAATGGGATTTGTCAAAATAACCGTCATCAGGTCCCTCCACAGATGCTTTGTGCAGTTTACAGCAAGTCTGGGCCACTCAGAAAAACATAAGAGATTCTGAGAGGTTCTTCCATCTCTGTAGATGATTTTTGGAACTCTTTAATGTCTTTAGCTGGACAGCCAACTCCAGGAGGAGTCCAGGTGATTCCAAAGTACTTCCATAATCACAAGTAGTGAGTCCACTGTGCTACTAGGAACACTTAAAGGCTTGGATTTTGTCCTGACATTCTGTGTGAATTTTAGGTCCTCAGGTGTGTCTTTCCAAATGATATCCAGTCAATGGAATTTGAAACAAGTTCTAGGCACATGGGGAGTAATTAAAGCAATCAGGATGCACCTAAAAAAAAGATTTAAGTGCCACACCAACATGTTTTTGAGTTCAGTTTTTGATTTTTAGTAAATTTGTACATAAAAAAACAGAAAAAGAAAGAAAATCTAAAAGGATGCCATCATTGTTAGTTCTTTTATCTTCAACATAAGAGTCAACTGGTCTGAACATACCCACATAAACACACACACTTACTACTACAACCTATAAGAGCAACTTTGGTTTAGATATAAAATGCAAGCTTTATTTTTATTTTTTTTTCCATGCAAAAAGACCTTGATATTATTTTGTAATGAACTAAAATGAGATTTTTTGTTGCTGCAGCAGCACCTCATTTGTCATTATTTTATGTAGTAAAAAAAGGAGTGAAAGATGACATGAAATATGCAAAGGTAGGCATTATGTTTATTTGGAAGAAATGTAAGTACAAAAAAGTGGTATTTTCTTCCAGAGAAATAAGGACAAAGGTGAACAAACATTTCAGTTTTGTTTTTTTATATGAAGATGACACCTGGAACAAGTACTTTCTGCAAACAGTCTTTGAGATACAGGTAGTCTATAGATATTAAATAACAATGGACTAAAATCCCCAAACATATTACTGAAAACTTCCACTTGTGTCAAACAAGCAGATCCCATGATAATCCCCAATTTCTACTCTGGTACACACAGAAAGCTAAACAAACAGAAGTTTTCCTGACACTGCACCAAGAAAGTCTTTGATCAGAAGACTGTTGTGTTCCTGCACTTATTAATAATCTGACAACTGTGGGAAAATAATCAACTTTTAAAAAAGACACAACGCATGGTTAGAAGATAATGAACACTCATGCTACAGATGAGTACGCTACTCTGAATAGAAACAAAATATCTATGATCATTCCGCACGGCGCAATGATAGTCTTACGAGTAAAATAAAATATAGACAGGATAGTGTATGTAACGACTGAAAAATTGCAAAATATTAATACAAATGTAAATGCTTTCACAGACAGTTAATTGATAAAACAAATCTGACCTTACAATACCATATCTTAATCAGTGTTGACAAATAGGTTACGGGATTATAAGATAATTTCAGAAGACGGAAAATTTAACTTAAACTCAACTGCATAAAAAACTTTGTTACTCATTTATTAAGAAGATTTCCGCAGCTCACACCGTAACACCACATTGATTAAAAAAAGACAAACATACTTGTAACAGTACTTGCTAAACCCAACTGAAGTGACTGTTAAGTGTCAGGCAGCAGTGGAGGAATGTTGATGCCTACTCGTAAATTAAGGACACCCACATCGCATGTCCATTTCAAATTTTTAAGGGAACTCAACTGCCTTGTCGTCGAAGCAGAGGAGAAATCCGGCGTTGTTCTAATTAGAAACACATCAGCGTTAGACTTCTGTTGTCACTACGTTTTGCCAAAAGTCAACATGACACTATCAACATGTTGAGAATAAATAAAGCCACTGCAAATAAACCGCGCTATAGAAGATCAGATTTAGCTGTATTCAGTCATGTGTAAAGCCACAGCGTCCAGCTCCACAGAATAACAAACGCAATGCAGCCGAATAAACCGCATTCAGACAGCCTGGCCAGAGGCTGAGATTTGTAGATGGATGCTAAGATATACACCTACGTATAGTAATGAAAACCGGATACAAAAAAATATATTGAGTACAACTGTCCCAGCAGTGAGTATTTCTAAAATGTTACAGATAAAAAATAAATTCTGAGTAAATATATAGTATAGAATAAGGTTTGTAATAGAAACCAGCTATTTGAAACATGCTTTCTAGTTAGCGATATCTACTATGATTGATATTAGTTCACTAAGTAATCAGCCACAGTAAGGGTATAGACAGGAAACTAAAATTATTCAACAGTGGATACGTCCAGTTCACTATGATAAAGAAGACCAATCGATCGAGTGTCTTCAGAAAGCTGGGGGACCAGAGCCTTACTTGCATTATCACAATCTCAGAACACCAAATGCATTCTTGAACACATTAGTTCCAACTGAAACAGGTAACCTGCTACCTAAACGGTCAGAAACGTAATAGTGCAAATGAGACCTGGCTGTCTTTTTCAAGTAATAGAGAATAAAAAGCAGGGTGATTTTAGAGTGACAGTAAAGACCAGATCTATGGCTTATATGTTGATGGAGAAGGCAGGAAGTTTCTTTGGCTATCGCGACAGGTGAAAAGGCAAGTGAGGAAGAGCACGAGCTTCAAAAAAATTGACCACTTTGTGAATCTCATCATCATTTCAAAATAAAATCTGTGATTGTACACTGTTTCCATAACTAAAATTGTCAACTCAATTATGCAATATTTAGTTTCTCCACTATGATAGAGAGCCTTGCCAATTTCAGATTTCAAATCTGAGCTGAATGATCTAATAGAAGATTGACCTCGAGGTTCACGAGTGAACAGCCTCTGTGAGCACCATATGTCTGACACTGTTCTTGGCTAAGGGAAGTTGATTCTTGGCAAGAAAAGACAGTGGGCAATCTCCACTCTCAGACACACACGCTTAGGAAGTGATTGTAATGTTTACTCTCCTCTGATTCATGAATCAGCCTCTGGAGTTTGAGGGCCTCCACCTCTGGCCTTGATTTGGAGCCAGGCATCTCCCAGCGCCTTGGCAAAGTGGTCGTCCACCGAACCAGTGATGGACACTGAGTTAGACACCGGCTCCGCTTCTTTGTAGTTCTTGCCAAGGCTGCGGCGGAAGTGCTCCTCGATCACAGGGTCACATACCGTGTTGGCTAGAATAATGTGTGTGGAGGAGGAGAAACAAACACCTGGTTATTACATGTAATTTAAAAATGAAAAGTTAATGAACTTAACTTCAAAAAAAGAAGCTTTACCAGTGTTCTATGCCAAACTTGGGTAATATACTGTATGGTGGAATATTTGAAAATGTTAATACAAAAATTATACTGGCCAGAATGCATTAAAACTGTAGTCATTTTAAGCAGCATTTTCAAACGTTGTTTTAATGCAAACAACATACAATGTGTTACTGAGACAAAGTCAATAAAATCTGATACATATTGTATTTAGCCAATTACAACTATTTAAAGTGTTTGTCATTTTCAGAAGCAAAAAAAATTCCAATACATTAAATCTGGGCATGTTTAGACTTTTACATTTACATTTAAATTTAAAAAAATATTTAAGTTTTGGGCTCAGCACACATACACACATAACATGTATACATCTGACCTGTTTGGGCTTAAATGGGTCTGAATCATTATTAATTATTAATCATTCAGAACAGAATATGGGTCGAAAACGACAGTAATGTGTATTGTGTAAAAAAAATTGTCAGTAAGCATTAGAAAAATTTATGCCACGAGCAAGAACTGTGATAAACCCATTTTCCAATTTTCTAATAATAGAAGGCCAAAAGCTATAAGCAGATGTTAATGTCACAGTCTTTCTTTTGGTGGCAAGAATATGTTGATAACTGACGACATCTTTTTTATTTTATTTTTTCACCTTAGCAAAGCAACAGCTAGGGTCAGTACTATATTTCCCTCTCTAAGTGTTAGATTACAATTGTGTAATGTATGTAAAGGCTTACCGTTGGTCTTCCTCTGATCAGTAGGTGGACTGGGAGAGCAGCCATTCATGTGGCAGTGTGTAAGATTACAATTGCGGTTGCTTGCAGGGGCACAGGTAATAACCGAAGGACGGTTCTGTGAGAGGAATAAATACAAACCATCAGCTAACACAGCCACAGTACTATGTAGGTGTTGGTATGCTCATAGAAAACAGCCCAAGTGAATAAAATCAGTTGCTTTCAGCTTTGGTAAACTTCACATTAAAATGCATTATTTCACTTTTTTTGAAGTAATTTTTGGTCAAGCTTTTTTGGTCATTTGGTCTATGACAGAGTACTGAGTGGGAATGCTAGAGGCTTCTCTGTGCACAGCTGCTGAGCAACCCTCTACCATTGCATTCATTTGAGCAATTCAGTAAATTGTAGTGTATATCAATAAACAGATGTTCACCAAGTAAGGCATAATTTTATTTAAATTTTGCCTGGAGGAGATGCACAGAATTTAGATGATGGAGAATCTTTTTTAAAAATATTTTTTGAGGAGTTTTTCCATTTTTTTCATGATAGGGGAGAGACAGGGTGAAAGGTGGTAGAGATAGGAGAGAGAGACATGCAGCAAAGGGCCGTGAGCCGGACTCAAACTCAGGACCCCTGCTGGTGGCCTGCACCTACATAGCAACACCTTAACTCAGTGAGCTATCCTGGTGGCTGAAGAACCTTATTTTAAGTCTTATTCAGATGTTAAGATTTGTACTTACACAGGAATGCTGCACAACATTAAAGAGAAAGCAGTGCTGTTGGTTTAACAGGAAAAGTGCAATAAAAAACATTTTTGTCCATGCTGTTAATGGATAATCATGAATATTAATTTAATTGTGCAGCACAAGGTATGGATCTCATCCAGAGACACCCAACATGTAAAAATAATCTCACTGATAGTTGCTGATTAATATAGTATCCAACATTTGTCCAGAAATGTTTACTAAATTACTGAATACACTCTAAAGCACATGCACCATTTCTCTTTAAATGAGAATGACCTTGTAAATATGGAGATGAAAGCATCAAACACATTTAGGTAGGGACAGAAAAATCTGTCTCCTTTTGCAGAGGACTGTGAAGACAGTCCTCCATGTTAATTTGCAGAGTGAAAGTCAAACATCCAAGCAAAGTAACCAGAAGAGAAATGCAATTTTTTAGTGGAGGCAATCTTTGACCAAAATCACTGGTTAAAGGCTTTTATTTATTTTTTTAATAAACAGAAGTTTTTGCTAGTGTACTGGAGTTGAAAGGGATTGACTGCTCCTGCATGTTGTCAGCATCTTTTCTGCATTTTTTCTCAAAAATATATCTTTGACTTATTTTGATAACCTTAACTTCAAGGAAAAAATGGTCATTTTTAAAAATTATTGCAATTAGATTATCATTGCATTAGATTAACATATTTCTGCATTTTTGCCAGTAATAAACTGCAACTTTTGAGCAATTTTACATGTTTAATTGAAGTCATTGTTTCCACAATCCAAACTTACTAAAGTAACTAGAAAAGACAAACTGAATAACTGATTCATTTACAATTATCCACTATTAAATAAATCTCTGCAACCTGCCAACATGGACAGCTGTGAAATGCAAATACAGGGACAGCAAATGCACTCCTAAACATATTCATAGACAAGTTTTGCGCATGCACGGATCATATCTGGCTGCACAACAATAAAATGTTAATTTAAAAAAAAAAAAAAAGCTGGCAAGCAAGGCAGACAGAAAGAAAATGTGTACCACTGCTGCGCAAAAATGGGACCAAGGATAGGGAATACAGTACACTGGTGAAAGAGATGAAAAGAATCAACAAGGAGCACCATTGTGCTTTTGTCGCATGTGATCTACACAGTCAGCAAGTGGATGCCCACACAGGAGTCTGTGCTGCCCTTCACAGACAAGGGCAAATAAAATTTACATTTCACAGACTCCTCTGGTCATGCAGATGAGGTAAGCATGGACTGGGCTTTAACTGACCCACATGATTTAACACAGAAATTATGTTTGTGTTTTAACATCAATACCTTTCTGCTTTTATTCTCAATGCTGTGAACATTACATGTACTCTGTTTAGATGCCACAAGTTGACGTACCTGTTGCCGCTCTGCAGTCCCACTTATGACAGACCTCTCTACTCCCCCAACTCCTATTTCGTGGCTGCTTTTGGTCAGAGCCAGAGGCTGGTCTACAGCATAGCCAGAAATGGAAGCATACAGGTGGTTCCCATGGAGACCGTTAGAGGAGGAGGTAACGTGCTCCACAGGACTGTGGCTGAGGCTCCAGTGCTCATTACGGTTGTCTCCAGCAGAGGGACGGGCCCTTAATAAAGAGATCACAAATTAAACGTATATTACCAACAGCTTCACCTCTCCATATATAATTTATATTTGGACATTTGCGCATCTATATAAAGATCACAGTATGGAGTGGAGACTGGGGTTGTGTTTTTTAAAGTGCAGCCTTTTTGATGTTGTACAATGTTTCAAATTTATTTAAAGATTACATATGATTTCCTATTCGAAGACTTTGTCGTGTTGGTATTCCAATGTTTTGTCCTAAAATTACAACACATTACAGTCTGGAGTTTACCTTTGCATTTTATCACAGTTAAGGCCAAGTTCAAGTTTTTTTTAGGCTGAATGGTTTGACTTATTTTGGATTTATTCAATAAACAGAAATTATTCAGGATTTTCCCCGTCCTTTGTTATATCCAGTTATGTCTACATAAAGCCAATGAAGTCTGAGGACTGAGACAATGCTTTAGGTCCAGTAAAGTAAGTCCAAGTGTACACGGCTATGTTTTCAAAAAGGGTATTTCCTCCTTTATTCTCAAAATAGAAAAAATCTTGTCTATGCAAAATTTGTTTAAAAAAACATCTCCAGCTGCATGAAATAACAAAAAAGCAATTGAAGCACTGTCAAGAGCCTGCCAAACCAACAGGAGGCAATATAACGCTAACCCTAAAGTCGTGTTGTTCTACCAGCAGCCTGAGAAAAGCTATTACGATGATGCATCAGGGAGGGGGGAATCATATGTGTGAACTGATTGTGACGCCTATTTTCCTCAGTAGAGAGGAAGAGAAACTATACATTCATGTGTAAACGTGTTAAAAAGTGTCTCGTTAGCAAGGTCAGTAATGGCACTATTTTGGTCACAACCACTATTTCACAAAACTGCCTCACATAAACAAAAGCAATAATGCTGCATATGCCAAAGTCACAAGCACAAAAGTTAATGTTCTGACTTCATGTCAACACTGCAAGAAGTTTCTTAGTGTCTTCATCCTTGACAGAGTTTTCCTAAAAGTTCATTTTAGTGACCTAAGATTGCATTTGCATGTGAACAAAAGGCCAAAAGCAAGAGATTATTTCATTTCTTCACAGTGAAGATTTTGATATTGAAAACTAATTAACAATACTTTCTTGTATAACAGAAGTTTGTCATGACTGCTTTCTTGTTTTAAAACCAAAACTATATTTATTTTCAATTAAAAATATCTAATTCATGGCTTTTTAGCTGTTTCAAAGACTATGAATACCCTTATAATGCTAATTTAAAAGCCAAGCGATCAACTGTGGTAAAAAGAGGGGCTTGCATTCCTAAATGGATAAATTCAAAATGAGAGCAGATTCAGATGATTCACATAGGAAATGAGAAACAAATATCTGATACAGTTCAGGCTTTAAAATTAATTAGTTGGGGTTTTTGATGTGCAACTTCAAGTCACTTGCCACATGGTCAAACAAAAATCAATCTGGAACACATGTAAAACTTTAAAAAAATCTGATGAATAAAATTCTAAAAGCGACTATATCAAAGCTGCAAAAGGATGATAACTAACACTTAAACTTCTGAAAGGCACTTACAGCTGAGTGGCAAACAATCTGCTCATTTTTGTCATGTGGTCATCATCACAGTTCATTCGGTCTTCCATTTGTTCTTCACCATACTTTCGTTTGCTCGGACAGTGTGGAGGAGGCCCAGTCATGTTGGACATGGCAGTGGACAGGGAGGGCATCCTGGACTCGTCTGTAGGAAAAAAAATAGCCAGTCCAAACAATAAAATTAAATTTCGATTAAATGGAATTACAAGCACACAGCTTCACATTAAACAAGAAAACTACTATAGCCAATTACATCTGCATTTAGTCATATCACTACATTGAACAAGACTGACTGTGTTGTTCTTAAAAACCTCAAAAACATTCCTGAATTCCTGAACTTGCTCAGATTTACACTTTTAAGAAATTAATGTGCTGGTCTACACAAAGTATTGAAAGTTACAATTGACATGTACATTTACTTAGTGCCCAGTGACACAACCAATCCTAAATTGAATAACACCTTTCAAAAAGGTTATTACAAGTGCTTTACTGATAACAGAGAAGTTGCCATAACAGTACAAATGTAAAATAACACAGAAGAAACTGAAATTTAAAATTGCAACAAATCCACCTCATCTGCAGGTAGTTTCATGAAAAATACCTAAAATGTTTTCTACTTTGTTAGTGCAAAAAACATTCCTTTACATTTTAATTCTTTTCAAATGCACGAGGAGACTGTGGAGGTTGTGTAAACCTAAAAATTAGGAAAACACTTCTAAACTGTGATTTCAATTTCCCCTTTGACAACCCTATTTCAGAGAGAGGACGACTTTGATTAGTCTTCTGGGGTGAAATTGATTTCTAAAAGCTACTTTGATCGAAAAGATCAATTGAGCACGAGACAAAGGACTAAAATCATCTCCAAAAAAGAGGAAACTGTGTACAAAAACATCTACATAGACTGTTATGTAGTATGTTTCTTGGGTAAAGTCATGCTTGCTTTACACTGGATCTCGTTGGATATGTGAGTGTCAGTCTGAAGTTTGATCCCGCTGCGTAAATTAAAGGAACATTTGTACTGAATGCTGCTATTGTTTCATACAAATGTTTTAAGTCAGTATGTGTTATGAATACATTGCGTAACGTGTAAAGCGCCTGGGATACTAAAACTGACTTCAGGATATACTATGAAGATATTAGAGCTTTTAATATGGACAGCTTACTTTTCGTTTTAAAAGTCTAACTTTACAGATCACAAGAGTTTAATTCAATAAGCGGTGAAATATAACGTTACCAGTGTCGACTTGCATTAAAATTGACCGAGCCACAGCTGTATGGCTGCCTCTCGCCATACGCTAAGGTAAAGCAACCCAAAACACAGGAGAAACTGGTGTTGAAATAAGGGAAACCACAAGCTATTAGTTTAAAACATAAGCTAAGAGAGACATTAAGACAAATAAATACTGGACAGCTTACCTTCGTAGTGCAGTCTCCCAATGTCATTGTTCATCTTGTCCAGGAACTGAGAGTTCAACAGGTCCATTCTCGTGAAAAGCATTTACACGAAGAAGCTAGTTGCTAACATCGATGTTAGCAAACTACAGCACCGAAGACAACAGACTTCTATCCTGTAAAAGGAACGAATTGTGTAAATTAGCTAGTAAGTGGGGAAGGACACACTTCTTATATTAGTGACAATTTCAAAGAAATCGGTGATGATGTCTTGATGTTAGCCGTTAGGTGGCTAACGACAGGTATCCTGACGCTGGCGTCAACGAGCCCGAAGCTGGCAGGATGGCTAGCTAAACAAGTAGCCTAAGCTGAGCTAACTGCTACACTGTTAGGCTAGCTTCAACTAGCTAGCATTCAATACTATTGTCAAAGAAGTAGTTAAAGTCGCTGATATCGCAGTGGTAATTGCTTTCACAATAAATGGCTGTACATACATTCTTACAGTTGTTAGCTTGATTGAAGGAGAGGAGCAAACATACAAAACAGCTAACTTTAGCTACTCTGGCCATAACAAACTAACGTTAGCCAAGTTGCTAACTTCGTACTTAGTTAGCTGCAAGGTTCCCGATTCAACTCGCAAACCCTAAAAAACGTCAATGACAACTTCGAGTGGGGTTACGTTTAGTGATGAATGTCGAACAAACTACATTTCAAAGAGGCGTAACGCTAGCAGTCAGTGTTACTTACTTTCTTCGACCAAATTTGGCTTTACGGCTACAACACCATGGCTAGCCCAGCCTGCGTGTACTCCACCTTCACGCACTTTCCCACAGCAGTCCTCAAACAAACAAAAGAGGGAGCTGAGCGGCCCTAGCGGAGGGACGAAGTTAACATGTCTGATCCGACATCCACCTCAAAGGTACATTCATTCACTATAAACACTTTGCTATGAACCGATTTAAGTTTGTGTATCATCGCACAACCAGTAATAAGTGCAATGCATTTTGGTAGGTACATGGCGCTGCAAATGCTGAACGGTGAAAAGCACTTTAAATCAGAATTGCATAATGCCATTCTTAAAAACTTTTACTCCTAACTCCATACTGGTTAAACAAAGAATGTTTTTCTTATTTTTTACACATATATATAAGTGAGTGTAATTTCAAATACAGCTGCTTTCTCAGAGCACTCGGAACACTTTCATGTAAGCTGCATTACCTGGTCAATTTCCACTGCTTTTCACTTTTTACAGCTCAGGCCGACCAACAGTCTGATCATTAAACAGTCCACTGGGTGGCACACTACTCATCCACACACCTCAGTCCAGAAAGTCTGGATTTAAGACCTCTGGAGGTGGTTTTGTTGTTCACTACACTACCAGATGGTGTCACCCTAACACACAATAGCAACCAGTGCAGGCCGGAGTCTCTCTTACGGCAATATGTAAGACTTTCACTCTGTTATTTTCTACATTAAGGTAATGGCATGTATCGAGATTACAATAGACACTGTGCATACACTTTATTTATATGAAACCAAATCAGAATTTACAGCATTTCCTCATTAGGCTCTATGATCTCTACAACATACAACAGTCTGTCACTAGATGCTCAATTTAGATGTTGCATGTGAAGACTAGACCAACTGAGTGACAGTAAAACTACAATTACATTGACAATATTAAACAAAGTTCAAAAATACAGCCTATAGTCAGAGCTGGAGTTTGTCATATTCATAATAGAAAACACTGGTCCTGCAAAGCTCTGCTGCGACAGTTCCTTTAACTATTTTGACTTAATTTCATTAACCTCTTCATTCTGCTATTTTTACTAGAGACAGGGCGTTGTTTCACAATCAGATCTGTGATGTTACATGAAAACATATATAAAAAAAATACACAGGTGATGATGAGATGATTCTAACCTATTTGGGCATTTGAAAAAAACAAAGATCAAAAGTGTGAAGTAAACTGAATGCTGTAGTTTGTAGGTAGTTCGTTATATGTCAAGTCAATGTAATACAGATACAGCCTTGAAAGGACTGCATTTGTACCTATTAGAAAAGATTATCATTATTAATGATAATAATAATCATTTTTTAAGTACATTTCAAAACCGGAGTTGGAAAGAACTGACAATGACAAGAAGATCATGAAACAAAAATAAAAAAATCTTGAAACACCAAAAAGGGCAATAATAAATCATTAGGGAATACATCAAATATACTACAAATACTTGTCTGTACAGCTGGTTTTCAAAACTTTTGGAATAGAGGCACCAATTGAGATTATCTGACAGTTAAGGGGAGGTTTGTTCAGCAGCGTTGGAGATAAAACTATAAAAACAAAAAGTTATCTCCCCTGACGTCTAAGGAAGCAGGATCAAAGATCACTAGCTGTTCATGAAGATTTCAACAGCATGATAAAAGAAGTCAGCTAGTAATATTAACTTTATTATTGTAAATATAAATGGTAGTCGTGCAGTGAGATAAAGATTTAATTGCCTCAGTAATAATATCTATAAACCCCTTGGATTGTTTCCCATTTAAGGGCCTGTTTCAGATTCGAACTGTGTCAAACCTTGACTGGATTTGTGGTGACCTCTGCACATGACGAGTTATTGATTTATTGATCTGTTTCCTGAGCCTTTCCATAATATCTATCTGTTAACTGTGGTGGAGGTAACTTTTATTAGACAGCTTTATGACCGCCTGTATTCCATCTCTGTTCTTCCCTGACTGCATTTTAATGAATAGCAGCAGCAGCAATCATTGCCTTTGTCCTACAAATGCATTTTTTTTGGATTAGTAAAGAAGTTATTATTATGTATTTTGCAAAGGCATCTGCTTTTCATGGGAATGTATGTCAATTGATAGATATTATAGTGCAGAAAATATTGTAAGCTGTGTTTCTTTGCTGTCACTGCTGACCAATTTAGTCTAACAAAACCATGAGGTGAAGAAAGTCAGATCATAGATAGTAAAACCAGCAGGTGTAGGGATCGATAAAACAATTATGAGAAAGGGTTTTGCTGCATGCATTTGTGTCTCAGGAGACTGCTGCTGACGTTTCCTCTCATACAACATGGCCCACTGGTCGTAACAGCCATTTTAGATTTCATGGCTGCATTTTGCCCACACACAGAAATGCTGTGGGTAGACAGAGGGCAGAGAAACCCAAGGAACAGGGGGAGCAGGAGTGAGGCAGTAGCGATGTAGTGCTCACTGTACCCTCCTGCCCTTCCACTGGAAACCCCTCTATTTTCCATGCTGTGGTTCAAAAAAAAGGATGACGCCTCTGAGGCAGCAGAAAATGGGGGAGGGGTAGGGAAGTCAGGCATGCCAGTGAGAGAGAGAGGAGAGAGGAGAGGACGAGAGGAGGAAGGAGAGGCAAAGCTAGAGCATCATTTGCGATGCTGGAGGAGAGCTCGGGGTGAGGGGATTGGCTGCGGGAGAGTGTAGCGTCACTGCTAGTGAGGGGGAGCTTGGAGGATGCTCCGCTGAGCTGGGAGAGAATACATTCGCTGGGAGTTTGCACTGAGAGCTCAGCCATTATCAGCTGTACACTGAGGACAAGGACTCCTCTGCAGAATCCCTTTTCCACACCCTGTGCTTGTCGACTCCTCTGCCTTTTGCTCAGCTGCAGCCATGAATTATTTGCGTCGGCGCCTCTCGGACAGCACGTTCATCTCCAACCTGCCCAATGGCTACATGACAGACCTTCAGAGGCCTGACCCTGCTCAGCCTCCTCCACCTGCCTCCACCACCCCTGCCAAGTCTCCCACAGCTGGGCCAACACCTCCAGCCACTTCCCCTGCTCCGGAAAAGAAACCCCAGCCGGCTCAGTCGACGGGAGCAGGTTTCTTTAGTTCCATAACCAACGTTGTGAAGCAGACAGCTGCTTCAGCCGGGCTGGTGGAGCAGACCCAAGTCACGACACCAAAGAAGTTTAAGATTCTTTTTGTCATTGACGAGCCAACACAGGAGTGGTAAGATAATATGCTGCTCTACTCAATCTTCTGTGTCTCATCTTGAATCATTTATTCTCTGTGCATTGCTTATTGGCTTCATCCTTAATGTCAGTTTTGTCCCCATGATTCCTTTCAGTGTAGTAGTTAGGTAATGCTTAAAGAACCACAAAACAACACCTGTATTATGCACCCTGCAGATATGAATGGGCTCGGCTGCTGTGGTTTGATGGTACAACATCCTGGTGTTAAGATAATATATACAGGCAAACAATACTTAAAGAAATACGGTCCATTAATTCCTAGCAGTAATGATATTACACCAGGACAGAGGGTTTTATTGTCCTCTGTTCTCCTTGTAGTAAATGCTATTCAGTGGTGCTTTATTGTGTTATACATCTACCTGTAAGAAAATCTGTCAAATTAACCAAAACTGTTGATAGTATTATACTGTAAAGTGGAATTTTATCACATTATATATATTTTTTTAATTGGTGTTCCACAGGTTGTGCAGAATTGATAAAAGCAAGGTAATGGAAGTAAATACTGCAGTGCTTCCACTCTATCAATGGGGTTTCCCCCTGCTCACTGATTGCAGATCACATGACCTTCCCTGCACTAACATAGGCAAGGATTTATGTAAGGAACCGCAACCTATGGAGCACTGGGTTGCGTTAGTCGATAATATGACTGAGAAGAAAGCAAAAAAAGAACATCATCAAGATATGTTTCTAAGCCTGCAGGGAGAAAGGACCATCATGTCATTAATGTTACTTACCTCAAGGCACTTAAGCCAGTACACTGGCAGCCGGTGTCCTGGGGGAGCGCACTCAAAGGTAGCTTAAAACGAGCATCTTTGTCAGCCCACTGTGGTGAGGAATTAAAATGAACTAAAAGAGTTTGCACATGGATTTAGAAGGAAATTGCTTTGTGTAGAGATTCATTTCTCATCAAATAGTACATTGTGGTAACTCTGTCTCCTCACGATGATGTGTACACAGCTGGCATATTTTCCACAGCAGTGTGTGGGCTGGAGCCATTTCCTCATTTTGTATAATATATGTGGACACTGTCCACCTGTGGATAAAAAGTGCAGGGAGCCAAAACTCACCTCCATGATGCCTTTATGGATACACAGCCCAATAGAATGCTCTCACAATGAATGGTAGACTGACTTTCCTGAAGCAAACATGGAAAATCTGCATTCTCTACTTTAAATATTGTACAAAATCACAATACCTGGTAGTTAGATCTGATTTTAACCACATGTAATTGTCTAATTGATTTCTAAAACGTGCCTAAAACTGTTTTTTAAACATATTTTACAGGTTTTTGAACTTATGATCCTCAGTCATACTTCTGTAATGTCCCGAAGGCAAAAAGCTGTTAGATTTGGTGTTTGTTCATACAGATAGTGATGGTGTATAGATGAACTGTATTTTGTATCTTAATTAGAATGTTGCCTGTGTCATGCATCATTTAGAGACCCTATACATGTGTATCAGTGTGTTTTGGTGTCCAGGAGTGGCCATTTATATATTAGAAACCCTGATCATTGGTAATAGGATCAGACCTTCAGCAGCAGGCCTGATGCCAGCCTGAAGTACTCACTAGTTCCACATTCATTATGAGTGGAAAGGAAGCTAAGGAATAAGGATTCCAGTCTGATGTGCCAGTACACTGACAGTGCTCTGCAGATCTTGGCAAAGAAGCCCAATATAAAACATTCAACTAAAACCATGTCATTCATCAGAGGTCATTCAAATAGATAATGGTAAGTAAGTTCTGCTGGAGCGCCATTATTCTCTCGCTGTCAGTATATGACATGTCTGATATGAGGTAGTGTCTATGTATTCGATAAAAACCCTGAAGTGATTTGCTGCTGCACATTATTTCTGTTGTAATATATTCAATATTGCAATAGTTTATAGTGTTCATAAGCTCTGAGGTCTACAATTGTACTAAACGGTTTCTTGCATCATGTTGCGCGACCACTTGTGAGATCAGCTAAAACAGTTCATCCAAAGGGCTTCCTCTGTCTGAGTGCTGCATCTATTTTTTATGGCAGCTCAATATCACTGAGAGAGAGGTTGTACACGTTTGACTAGGGTTGGTTTCTGTTAGAGAACTTTCACCCAGAGGTTTTAAGTCTCTACAGCAGTACAGATTTGTTTACAGTGTTGTGATGGTCTGCTTGCGCTGTTTAGATTATGTTCTCCTTAAAATGGCACAGTTTGGGCGAGAACGAGGAAACCAAATCGAGAAGGATTTAGGGGAGAAAAGCTTTGGAGAAGTGCTGATGTGTTTGAAATAATATGCGTTTTGTATTGAGCACTCAGGACAAGGAGGCAGGATAGAACTGAAATATAGCTGTTGGCAAGCCACAACAACATGAAATGTCCCTTTATTATTATCTTGCAGGTTCTGGTGAGTACCCATTATTCTCTGTAATGTTGGCACACCTTGAGTCTGAGGGTACTGTTTATGTGCTGTATCTATCTCATTGTGTGACAGGCAATGTCGAGACTCTCCTTCTGCCAAATGCTGCAAATGAAAGTCAGATTGATGGAGACCTGGTGGCCCCAAGACACAGAATGATTTCAGGAAACAGTTCTCCAGACTAATTGCGTCTGGCCAAAGTGTCAGCCATCAAAACCAGTTTATTTATCCGAATCAGTCAAATAGTCATATCTCCCTCAAAGTTTTTGGAGTATTTTGTGTAGAATGAGTGTATTTTCTAACACCGTGACACCACCAAATTTCACATTAACACACTATTGATTTTTATATACTTGATATTATTTGTAGAAGGGAAAATTTTGAGGAGCCATTAACTAGTCTGCTAAAGTGAAGTTTGCTACTCTGTATATTTTTTTCTGGGAAATAACAATGACTTGCAGTGACAGCAGGAAGACAGCTATAATGTTATATTTTAGTTAGTATGTACCCGAATATCCAGCCAAAATAACTGCTTAAGCATCTGAAATGCAACCTGCAACTTCAATGTTTTAGTTGTTAGACATCTTGTTTGTAATGTTTATTTACTGAAAGCGTGGTGAACTGTAAAAAAAATGCAACATGTCAAGGCAGGCACAAAACAGACATACAGAGAAAATGGAATAGCTTGTTAGCATGTAGTTAAACAGAGACGTTGTTGTGTGAGAAGCTTTGTTAGGGGGAATATTTGCATGTGTGAGATAAAAAGGTGCACTGATAAAATCCAGGTGATTGCCATGGGTTACAGCACAGACAGATGCATTCTGTCATTCAGCCAGTGTTTTACTTGTTAGATTAGGTTGCCAGTCATCCGGAGAGGTTTGTTTTGTTCCAGGAATGCTGTGCTATAAATTACTCTTATAACGGAGGAGCAGATGGTACACTATCCTGCCTATCAGACTAATGGCTGAGATGCACTGCTTCCTTATTCCCTCTACAATGTACCTCAATTTAATGCAAAGAGATGAAGATTCCTTTTATTAAATCACTCAGTGTTCACAGTTACAAAATACATGGATCACTGCTTTATTTGATATCCGGAAAATGATCCTTTACACTGTGTATTTAATCATAGTCAAACATTACCCACATAGACAGTGAAAGTTATGCATGCAAGTAATGACGCATTATAATTCATCAAGGATTCCTCTCAGCAGGCTCTGAATGAAAAATTCTGACTGAGCAAACTGCAGCCATTAATGAGGTTCCTTAAATTATCATTGCATATATTGATTTTTTAAAATCATACAAAAAAAAAACAAAACAACCAAACAAAAGAGAAACATTGTTTTGTATTATTTGGTTTTACGTCTCATCATGAGTTCAAGTCTGGAGTAGCTCTATTGATTTCTACAAACGAGTGATCCAAGTAAATGTCTGCTATCATGCTTTTCCCTCTTTCAAAGTGAGCAGCAATCGGTGCAAAGCCCAGTGACTAACTCCAGGTTTAGGACCAGTACTCAAGCTTGAAAGCAAAGGTAGAACTAATAAATAAGAATAGAGGCCTTGTTTTTTGATGAGAGCTAAAAACTTAACACAGAATGAGATTAGATTTTAACCAGAGGACCTGGCTGCTGTGAGGTGACTGCCAAATACTGATGCATATTAATGCGGTGGATCTGAAGATCGTGTCCTCTTTGAATGGCTGGCTTCTGTGCTCTGAGCTATGAGCTGAGCTGCTGTATGCATAGTGATAAAGTTCAGATCAGTCATATAACACCATACTCAGTCCACAGGGCTATCCGTCATATTACAGTGGTCATTATTCAAATGTGCAAAAATGAAATTAGAGGCTCGTCTTCATCGTGCCTCACCTCTGTGTTTGTTGTCGGGGTCTTGATTTGATTTCACCGTATTTCTGAATGTACTGACAAAGAGCATTCATCACAGTGCAGAGCAGGCTTTTCATTTCCCAAAATATAGGAGCTGTGATTTATATTTTAATGCTTGTTTTCCTCCACAGCCAAGTAGATCCCTGTGCTCTAATTAGCTTGTGAATGAATTATTCAGTTTTACTACATCATCAGGTATGCGGGGAGTGCAGGGTGTCTGACAGAAGAGCGATACTAACCAAGAGGATGTGAGAACTTTAAAACATGTCAGTAAACAGAGCCATGCTGGAATATTAATGCTCTACAAGCTCTATTTGGATGCAGCTATCATGTTGTGTGTACCGCTGCAGTGGATGGTTGTTAGTATCAGGGTGAACATGTGGAAAGTAAAACCAAAATGAAACCTTCTCCATGGCAATTTAAGGAAACAGAAGACAAGGGTTCTTTTTTGGATTGCCCTCAGTATTGATTTACCCTAGTAGTTTGTGCTGCCAAATCTTATCTTGTCTGGGCCAGCCTCTGTGTGATAGTTCAGGAAAGAGCCAAAGAAATCAAACACCGACACGCACCATCCGGTTTAGGAAGTTTCCATCCCTGTGTGGTTTTGGGTCACTGATCCATCTTAATCTTAAATCCCTTTGAAAGATTTCCTCTTCTGCTACGGTCCAGGTAAAGATGAATCAGTGTGTCATTTGTATTCAAGCCTGATAGGAGACTGTCTCTTTTTTTGAAAGTGCTGAATCACAAGGAAGGTGCAGCTATTTTCTGAAATTTTGAATTCAGTGGGAATGAATTGCATCATCACTTGTTAAACTGATCGCCAGCTCTGCCAGACAGCCAGATATGCTCAGTTGCATCTGTGTGTAAGCCTTTAAAAATGATTAGGCTTTTAAAAGTCTTGTGATGTTTTAGTGCCGTCCCTGTTGCCAAACTGAGGGGAAGACTTGCTGTGTATCAGCAGTTGAAAGTGCACAAAAAGAGGCATTCCTCTGCTCTGTACTTTTTCATGCACTCACCATAGTGGCATATATTCAGCAGTAATTTGCATTCCAGAGAATATGACGATAGAAGATTTAGACTTGGATGGGTAATCAATTAGAAATCTCTATTTTAGGAATCTCTGTAATCCCTCTTATTTGTTCTGTGGTTATATTAATAGCCAATGAATTCTTTTTTTACCCAGGGCAAAATTATTCCGGGGAAAGAAAATACTTGGGGATTATGACATCAAAGTGGAACAGGTAGGTTTCATCTTGCTATTAATACCCGCTTCAAGTGCTTATGTAAAGCAGAGCAGAGAGGTTGAGATGCTCTGTCCTCATGTACCTTGTGTAATTGTCAACTCCTCAGGCTGAATTCAACGAGATCAATGTCGTAGCTCATGCCAACGGAACCTGTATGGTTAACATGCAGGTTTACAGAAACGGCACCAAAGTTGTCAGGTGAGACACACACACAAAGCAAAAATAATTTACCAGCAGACCATACTTCATTGTATTAATCAAGGTGTGTCTACATACAGTACCCACTGTCTGATTTATCCACACTGCTGTCAGCACCTGCCACAGTCTGTCGTCTTTCTGGTAAATTTTTGTCACATCTCTGCCATAATTCTCTTTTACAGGTCATTCAAGCCAGACTTTGTCCTCATCCGTCAACATGCCTTCAGTATGACCCAGAATGAAGATTTTCGCAACCTGATCATCGGTCTGCAGTATGGTGGCGTCCCGAGCATCAACTCCCTCGAGTCCATCTACAACCTGTGTGACAAGCCGTGGGCGGTAGGCAGCCAGGGAGTGCTTTGTTATAGAACAATTTGGCTGCGCCACAATAATCATGTTTACCAGAATTCTCGATTCTAGATTGTTGTAACTGTCTCTGTTAGGTTATTTGCACAAAATGTCATGATTATCTACCTTTATGTCGTTGCAGTTTGCTCAACTTATCAACACCTTTAGGAAGCTGGGCGCGGATAAGTTCCCTCTGATTGAGCAGACCTTCTACCCAAACTACAAGGAGATGGTGAGAAGCCCATTATCAACCCTTTTTTGCACATAAAGAAAAATTCTGATTTGTGATCGGGAAATTAAACCATAAATATGATGCAATCACACAAATTATACTGTCTTACTTTAGGTCAGCATGCCATCATTCCCTGTTGTTGTGAAGATCGGACATGCCCATTCCGGTATTGGAAAGGTACAGAGATGTTCCTGTTGCTGTAATATGGAAGAATGCATAATTTGTTCCTGCAAATTTTAAGCCTTGTGAATTTATATACGGTCACTTGAAGCAACACCATGAAACATTTACCTGCATCATGCCTACAAGAATCATTTTACGCCCTTTTTTCTACATTTGGCTCTTGTCTGACATGTTCGTTTTTGCATCCAGGTGAAGGTTGACAACCACAGTAAGTTCCAGGACATTGCCAGTGTTGTTGCTCTCACCCAGACCTACACCACCACAGAACCTCTGATTGACTCCAAATATGACATCCGAATCCAGAAGATCGGCACAGACTACAAAGCCTACATGTATGTATGATTGAAGTGTTTCACTTAAACAGGTAATCAAGCAGTCTAACAAAAAACAAAACTGAACTCATTTTAATTTATGTGTTTTACTCGCTTCAGGAGAACATCTATATCTGGTAACTGGAAGAGCAACACAGGCTCAGCTATGCTTGAACAGGTGGCCATGACTGATAGGTGAGTGTTAAATAAGAATCCTATACTCCAGCACAAAGAGATGTTTGATTTTGATATAGCAAATGTTCTTAGTTTAAAAAAAGAACATCTCCATGTGGGGTTTATGTGCTAACCTGTTTATGTCATATCCACCAGTCAGCCACAACATTATGACCACTGACAGGTGAAGTGAATAACATTGATCATATTGGTACTATGTGCTGTTCTGCTGGAAATTCTTGGATTTTAACATCCATGTTGATGAGACTTAGACACCCAAATAAACATTGTTCCACAACAAGCACACTCCCTCATGCAAATGGAAAACTCAAATGTCACTGGTCTACCCCTGCAGGAAAATGCACCCCACTACATGGCAAAAACATCAAACAATCAGGAACATGTTGAGTTAAATGACAATGGTCCAAGATGTTGATTTGACCTCCAAACTTCCTACACCCCATTACAATCAAGCATCAACAGGATGCAGTGGAACAAGTTTGATTGACAGAGACCCCACTGCACAAGCCAGAGTACCCAAAGGATCCAGTGCCAACGTCCTGGTGTCAGACCCCATAGGACACCCTGAAAGGTCCTCTTGTCCATGCCCAATGGCTCAGAGCATTTCTGACCACATGAGGGGGACCAACACAGTATTAGGCAGGTGGTCATGATGTTATGCCTGGTCAGTGTATAATAGAATGTTTTGCTGAAATGGAAACAAGTGGTAATCAGGCCATTGTGTCTTCCTGATTATTCTGTTTAGGTACAAGCTGTGGGTTGACACCTGCTCAGAGATATTCGGGGGTCTGGACATTTGTGCAGTTAAAGCTATCCATGGGAAAGATGGCCGAGATTTCATCACAGAGGTAGGAGTCTAGGAAGTAACATCTGATGAGTCAAAGTAGAGAACTTCAGGAACATACTGAGTTATATGGATACATAAAAGTAAACATGTTGCGTGTTTTCTCCGTATATCGGTCAAAATTGATGATTAAGACAAGCTTTACTTAAGGCACTACTCTGAGGTGTTTACATCCTTCTCATCTGCTATAACCATCTTCTGTTCTGCCCAGGTGGTCGGTTCTGCCATGCCCCTGGTAGGTGAACACCAGGCTGAGGATCGGCAGCTCATCGCTGACATGGTGCTGGAAAAAATGAATCAGTCAGCTGAGAAGGAGGCAAACGCTCCCCAGAGACCCACCACCATACAGCCATCTCAGGTACACACAGGCACAGATATTAAAAGCTCTGTTAGATTAGGATCTTTGCTAATATAGTATTTATGTTATAGGACATTGTCAGCTGTCGGACATTTTTAGAGAACCATCTCAGTTGTTGCCGGATGAGTTAATAGTTTTTTTGTCTTTTTAGGGAGCTGGCCAGAAGGGAGAAATCATTGGCGAGCCCACTAAGAATGGCACTGGGCGCCCACCTCAAGGTTGTCTGCAGTACATCCTCGACTGTAATGGCGTTGCAGTGGGTCCAAAACCAGTCCAGGCCAACTGAGAAACCCAGGAGAAGGGTGAGAGTCTCAGAGTCTAGATAACACTGAAGTACCTTAGCTGAGCCCGAACGCAGACGTGTGTGGGAATGCCGATAACTAGAATCAGATCGTGGGGGTGTGAGCTCGGTACAACCAAGTGCTGGCCTGGACTGTGTTTTTAACTCTATGCAGTGTCAAAATGTACTGTCTAGTTGTTGACCGGTTGATTTATGTGCTTGTATAGGTCACCTATGTTTCAGTAGCTGTGGTTTTTCTTTGGGGCTGTTGTTGATGATGTAAAAAGCAGATCGTGCCTACACTGAGTTCAGTGCTGCTCTGTGCTACCCGTTTGACCCAGCTATGGATCTTTTTATTTGCCCCCAACCCCAATTTTTCTTTTTTCTTTTCTAAGTGTGTACCTTTAGATATTGTTCAAACTGTGGACGACCGTACAGTTTGAAGTTTGTGTATATCTCAATATGTATACCGTAAATGAGTGTGTATGGCTGTAGTGGTGATTATTTTCGTACTTATACTAATAGATATTTATTTTTGTTTTGCATGACTGATACAAAGGCAGGTGCAAGTCAGTTCTAAATGTCCGATCAAGTGGGATGTTTGTGTAACATTGCTGTTACATCGCTGTGTTTATCTAAAGCTGTGTTCCCTGTGAGCCATGCATTGTGAATATGTCATAAGAAATGCATATTTTAAGTTTTAAAGGATACAGTGTGCACATACAATAGAGACATACAGTATTTTGCCTTTCTCAACCTTCATTTTTCCATCTATAACAACATCAGAAAAGAGATTATATAGAGTATTAATAGATGGACACATAATATTAAAATATTTATTAAAGATTTTATCATGTAGAAAACTGTGCAGCAGCAACTTCAATATATTTATATAATTTTGAGCCAAAGAAAATATTATTTATTTTAAATCAGCCTTTGCACTCCAGTAACCCACCATGTAAATACCAGAGGGGACTGTTAATCCTGCAGTTTGTCACGTAAGGGGGTGCAATTTCATTAGAGAACAGTGCTCCAAGATGATTCTCCTGTTTTCAAATTGCCTGTTGTAAATCACACCCCGGTGAACGAATGCAGTTGTTGTCTTTTCACATTCAGTTTTGTGGCAGACATAATGTCTGATAATGAAAATGTGCGTAATGTATGATCTGCCATGTAATGCCAGATATGAATTCGTCCCCCCCCCGAAGCTCCCACACTGGATATCAGCTATCATGGAGATGGAGGTGTTGCCATGACAACAATGCCAAGTGCTCTGAGGTTTAGTGTGGACGGCTGTAGTCGTACTGTGCCTGTGTTACTGCCATTCAAAGATTCCTGTGAGTTGATGGAGAGTGCAATATAAATCTTGTTTTTAAAATTCAATAATGTAATTTATTTTGAAATCAGATCTTCCATCAAATTGATTCTAAAAGCTATAGTCATCCACACATTGAAATTTTTTTTGAGAGACATTCCAAAGCGTTTTTGGTTTTCTTCCACAAACGTCGCAATCACTTGTTGTTGTCCGGTGGCTTTTGTGGAGCCCATTTCACATATCTACTGTCCTAAATGGTGAAACAGCTAAAAAGCAACCAAATCAACTGTAAAAAGAAATCTGTACCGTTTTCCAACAATTTGTTTGTTTACTATAGTATAAAATCTGTTCAGCAAGCTCTGTGTGCAGTTCTTTTCGAAGTTGTATAAAGTGCCATTGTATCTGTGAGCGTATCCTTGTAAAAAGCCATGCCTGAGGCTTTATGGGTGTGTTGTTCTGTTTAATAGGAAATATGCCATGACATTGATTTCCAAAGGAAGAACATGCACGGGTACCACAGTCAGTAATAGCTGCATGGTCAGGCCTTGGATTGGTGGCTTGTGATTAAACATTTCTTACTTTATCACTGGGCGTGTTTATTTGGTCGTGATGTCGGGGTGAAACTTCTGTCTTCAGACCCAGTGGACTGTAACTATTAAGGGCCGTGGTACTTTGAGAACCGGTGTTGAGCTGTTTAAATCAAGATCAGAATACAATAAGTTGTGGAAAAAAAGAAAATCCTTTCTGGATATTTGACCCTCTGTCACTGGCAATAAAGCTTCCTTTGCAATATAAGCTTGGTCTGTGTCCTCACATGTTTTATGAGTGGTGTGAGTAATATTATTTATTAAGGAAACACATATACATACCGACTTTTTTAGGTTCACAAAGTGGACAACAGTTCAGTTTCTGTGCAAACCCTCTGTACTACTTTGCTTCCAATGCATGAAGTAATCTCTGTGTTGTAGTCTAGATGACTGTAGGGTGATTAATGTATCCCCTCTGCTTTATCTGTGTCTTTATTTTGTGGTGTTCGTCTTATATGTTAAGAGTGTGGATTACTTGATCTGTGGCAAGAATAAAACTGTAATCTGTGAGAACATTTTAGAATACATATGAACATACCAACATCACATTTTAAACATTTTCTCTCATGATGCCTGAATATTAAAAATATGTCTTATGCTAAAATTAGGGGACCCAAGGGAACCCCAAGGATTACATTGACAAAGGCCTGCTGCGAGGCTGACCCTCAAATCTCGTGCAAAGAAAGAAAACCCAAAACTCAGCCCGACAGCACGGATACTTAGGTCTGTGAACCAAGATGCTCTAACGTCAGGAGGACTGCAGGTCAACTGTAACTCAGTGACTTCTGTGTATCCTGAATATTGGGGTCAGTCTAAAACTGAGCAGGAGCCGGCAGCGGAAAGCAGGCTTCCCCTTTTACAGACAGCTGTGGGTCCTGAACAACAACAGCTGGAGGAGCAGGACACTGAGGAGAAACCACAGGAGCATCTACAGCTGAGGTAAGAATGAGTAGTTTCAGTTGTCACTGCTCACATAGCTTTTTGAATTATTCACACAGAGTATGTGATGCTCCTGTTCACATATACTGACTCACTGTGCACACATGGTTCTCTTGTCCTCTAGCAAATCCCAGTTTTCCAGGAATGCATTTGGAATAAAAGACACTCGCATAGCCAGTAAAAACACAGTGAATGCTGAGACCATCTACAACTTGAGGAAGTCCTTTGCAAGTCTGTTTTCTGAATAAAGCAACTATTTTCAGCCTATATGATTCCACAACTGCTCAAACACGTTTGTTTGGCTATAGACACAGTGTACCTCCTAGTGTGGAGGTACGCTGTGTATATAAGTATATAAACCAAGATATAAGGTCCTATAAATCTCAATCAAGGACAATGATAGAGTCCTTTCAGTTTTGGTGATTTCTCATGACATACTTCTACATCTATTGCTTTCATGGCATTCTTCTCACTTGTTGGGAGTAATAGTAGAGGGAGTGACTCAGTTGGAAACTGATGACAGTTGTTTGATTGTTCGAGTGTCATTCAAATCTGTGCAAACCACACAGACGCAGTGCTGACAAAGCCGACTAACAAGGCAGTGGTTCAGCTCTTAATAAGCAGTTCCTAACTTTGTCTTTGGTTGTTGTTAATGTACTTCTTAATATTTCATGTTACAGAAAAAACACCATCATTTTGAAGTTTTTAGGGTGCAAATGTCTTTTTGAAGGAGTAATATACAAACTCCAAGTAAAAGATGAGCATTTTTTTGATGTGTGATGAACACTAATTGTACTTCTTTAGTAGAAATGTACTTTTTATCTATACTGTGGTGTTTATCTATACTATGAATATAGTATATATATTGTCTATAATTATTTGTACAATGGTTAGGATTATGATCTCTCTTGCAGTGTAATGCATTCCTGTGTTTAATCGTGATATATAATTATTGCAGTTGGTAAATACAGTGTGTAAAATAGTGTTCGCAGGGGTTCTTTATATCTTTATTCAAATCTCTATTTATGTCTCTGTCATTAAATTGTATCTGAGAAAATCACGATAGAAACTATGAGATTAATTGTTTTGTTTTACTGCATTTACTTTATGTTTTGAGCATCACAATATCCCAACCGATTTTCAAATTATTATTTTTGTTGTTTTAATTAGTATTTTTAGCATTTAGTTTATAAGATTAGTGTTATTATACTCATGTTAAATCAGTCTAAAGCCTCCTTCCAGACATATTTTGAGATATACAAAATAGTATGCTTGTAATATACTAGCATACATAATATATAGAACTCGTGTGTGTAATTTATTTTTTTTGAGCAACAAAAAAAAATCTTTTCCTTGTTTAAAATTCCATTCCTGCTTGCCTCATTGCAAAATCAATATGCAAATATATGCAGTATGTTTCCTTTTGAGAGATGTAGCTGCTGGACATAGACTATCGCCCTCTTAACTGAAACTCTCTGTGTAGATGCGCTGTGGTTTTCACGCTTCCCGTTCTTTTGTGTAAGTTGCATTTAAATACAGATGAGGCTTTCTGCCTCTGTAACACAAGGCACATAATACTGATTTAAACTCCATTTTGAATGGAGGATGACCATACTCCCATATCCATTAACCACTGTACGCTATGATATTTCTAGTTCATCAATATAGTGCCCTGGTGTGTTCGTTCTCTTGTTCGTCATGACATTAGGGGAGACATCAGAACTTCATAAATTGCTGATAATCTATCAGCACTGTTTCTTCTTCTTCCTACAGATGATTCATAAGTAGTTGACACAGCCACAGAGACCCATCCTGTGTTACTATTGGAGCATAACCATACAGAGAAGTCTAATATTCTGGAGCTGGATGACTGCAACTACAAAAGCTGTTATTTGTCTTCGACAATATCAACATTCACACAGCAGATTAATGATGTTTGTTTCAACAGATATCAGCAAGCATCTCCCACAGCTAAAATATGTTCATCAGGATGAATTTATCAGACTTCCAGATGGTGCTGATGTTTCCTTATCTCCCTCATAACAAGCAGGCTGACCTGCTTATAGTAAAAGCAGCTGAAGAACTCGGATGAAACGATGCTGAGGGTTCTTGAAGCTCCAGCTGAGGAGCATCCGTCTAGACTCCTCCCAGCTGTCTGCCAAGCTGCTGCACAACTTGACTGACTTGTGCCCCATGGGGTCACGCTGCACTGACCATCTGCTGAAGAACACAGCAGAGGAGAAGCACTTTCATTCTGTAAATGAAGGAGAATTTAATAATTGACCTGTGACAAACACAGGGATCTCTGGATGTCAAGTAATGCACCTGATTATTCACACCACACCTCAACATAGCATGTTTCCTTTAATTCTCACGAGGGTAACTGGTTTGAGATAGAACCAAAGTAATGGGACTAAAATCAGTTAAAATCAATTAACAGCATAGTTGCAGATTATTATTCTAATCAATGAATGAACCAATCACTGAAACCCCAAAATAAAATCATACCATGAAGATTTTTGCTTTATTAATCAAATACTGCACATAACCCAGTAGAAACAGAGTTTCCTGTTGCCATCTGGTGGTGGAGTCGAAGCACACGAGGCCTACATTATGTGGTATCTGTGTTATTCTAGTTACATAATCAACCACTTGAGCTGCATTAGTGTATTTACCTTTCACAGTTTATACCATCACTGACATGACAATCACACAACACGTGTTGGTTGATGTTACAGCATCACGGAGGAAGATGTGGTCTCATATTCTGGAAATGTTCACATAAAATGCTATCAATGGCTTTTTTTATTCCCAGATAAAAAACTGAAGGCCACAGAGAGAAGCAAGACACTATTAACTAAATCGAGGCGCTCCTTTTATAGATTTGTACATCATGTCTAGAGGTTGTGTTCGTTAAATCGCATTAATGCTGGAGGAAAATGTATCTCTTTTAAAGGCTGACTCTGGAGGGAATTATGTCATCTAGTCAAGTATAGAAAGAGAGGCATCAAAGTGCAGAGTTCACGCTATCTGGGTTTAGAAGTTTGCTCATTTGCTCACTCTTGTACAGAAGTAAGTGTATATTAAGTGTTGTGAAAATTAACTAAGTGCATCTATTCCAATATTGTCTTTTGAGGTTACTTTACCTGGGTATTTCCTTATGTTTCTATTCCATATTTTTACTCCACTACATGTATATGACTGCTATAGTTACTCATTTTTTTAAGATGAGCATTTCACAATGAAAACAAATGATAAGCTTGTAAATACACGCATTGTTAATACATTTTAACAGATGATTTCTAAACCTTTTTTGGTTTCTGACCCCTACTCAGAAACAATTGTGTAGTTGCTTTATATGTTTATGAGCTGTTGACAGCACTACTAAAAGACTGATTTTCCCCCTAAATTTCTCAGATAGTTTAATTCACTTAAGTGTTTACAACCAGAAGGGATAAACTTATCCAATACTTCACCAAAAAAAGCCACAAAATAAGGTTTCTCCTTCTTCTTGTTCTCTACCCCATTACTCATTTCATGAATCCTCAGTTTCATCTTGTGATCCACTGAAGTGTCGGTTAGGAACTACCTGCCTAAAAATACTTCAACTAGCTCCAACAGTATAATGCTACTTATACAGGGATGCATGGACAATCTAACAATACAATTTGTATTTATTCATACTTTTGCTGAAAATACTTTTTTTCATTACGAGGCAATTGTCATGCAGAAGGAACCACTAGATGGAGCTGTTGAACGCCTTGGAAGTAGGACATATGTGCTCTGTTGATTTCCCTTTGACCAGCCTATGTGGCTTGTCAGGATGCAGAAATAGAACAGATAAACACATATAGCAGAACTGTTGTAAAAATAGTTGACCAAGGCTTCGCTCTCATTGTGCTGCTTCACTTTTGATGATATCATGCCTGTTTGACTACAGCGGTGGGGCTTTTCAGATGTGATTCAAATGAGAGACAGAACTCTGAAAGTGCCCATCATGTTTCTCTCTCTGGCCTCAATTCAAAGAGCCATAAAACAGAACAAAATAAACACTTGTGCCCATATTCGGATCACAGCAAATATTGCTGTATTTACAATAAATTTGCACTTGGATACAAACCAAGTGGTCCTGCCCAGCAGGAACTGCATGCTGGATGTTTACACTAAAACAAAATATAACTGTCCTCTCTCTTTCCACCGCACGTCCCTCCCTTGCTGAATGATTGTTGTTCCACTGAGCTTGCCAGTGTCTCTGCAGCGCACAGTGGCATCAGCCAATGGTGGAATCCCTTGGTGGCGTGTCTGGACTGGATCCCCTGTGAGGTTACACCATGTTGCCACTGCTACAGCAAACATTACACCCTGCCACAAAGTCTTGCACATGTGTGGGATTTTACTGTTAGTGAACAAGAAGAGAGGCAGTATAATGAGATGCCAACTACCCACGTTACCTGCTTTCATTGCTGCATTTAGGATAAAGTTCAAGTGATCTGCTTTATCAGTACAACATATGCGGAGTTATCAATGTGATTCTGTAACAAGAAAGGCGATCCATACATCTTGATTTGGCAAAGAAATTTAACTTAATTTTATTAAAATATTGAATAGACAACTTTCTCACCAAGTTCACGATAAAACGTTTAACCTCCTGACATGATAAACAAATACAAATTAGTTTCCAAATCATTTTAAATATTTAAGACAACTGCCTAATGTCCAGCTCATGATAGCCTACCGATGGTAAGGGTGTGTGGGGATCTACAGATCAGTTTGCTCAGAGCTGTGAAACCATCGCGTAGACTGTTGAAACATAACCGTTGCTTTTACTCAAAAATGTGCAGATTTCCATCATCGCTCATGCTAGCTGTCTGACAGGCAATAATTCATCCAAAATGGCCCAAAACAAAGACAAAAGAAGTCAACAACAAAAAAAAGACGAAAAAAAATTCCCATGTCTACCCCCATTTTAAGACAATGCAAAATCAACTACTACTGTGCAACTAAATGGACTACATCCAACGGCTTTGTGATAAGAGGAGGTGAAGTTGTGCAGGATCTTAGTCCAGGCTGTTTTCTCTTAAGGCAGGTAAGCATAAAAAGTCCTCTTCCTCAGAATGCAGGGCGACCTGACAGAAGGGCGTGCTTCACATCACAGAACCCAAATCAAGAGATGCATCCGTTTATCTCTTGAGCTTCCTTCAATGTCCATTCATCGTTGTCTTAGGTAGGTGTGCGTGCATATATTTACAACTTATAACCAAATACAATGCCAACATGAAGCAAGGCATCACCTTGATGTATCTTATGCTAACCTCTTCATATGTACATCCAACTACAATCCATCATCACTCAATCACTTCCAAAGTGAATCTCAAACACACTTCTCTCTGCACCTCCCTCTCTCTCCTCATTTACTTACATATTTGTTTTGATTAACATGGGTTTATGTATGATTACAAGTACATCTGTTGGTCTATAGTAGCATCTCTATGAAGAGAATTTGGGCATACTGAACGTTTGGACTAATTTGTATATTTTGAGGAGGAGGGTAAGTGTAAGGAGAGGAGGAGGGACAGTACTGTCTGAGCCTCTAAAAAACAGGCAGTCTGGTGGAGGTCAGCGTACAGGCATTGATATCCTCCGTGTGAGAGGCTCTGTGCAGGGACGGTTCTGAGGCACTGCGGTTTATCTTAGGGAGGGCATGCTGAAGAAGCTCAATGGACGACAAGATCTAAAAATTCATAAAAGAGAAGAAAAATTAAGATGAGTTTAACAAGACGCTCTTAATTCAGCATGATGTCTGGCAATAGTTAACCTGTGGAAAGAGTGGCCTCTCGTCCTTGGACTTCTTGATGCAGTCAGCCACCAATCGTTTCATGGCTTTGGGGCAGTTCTTGTAGAGCTTACTGAGGTCTGGGGACAGATAGCCTCTTCCCACCATGAAAATAATCTAATGGAGGGCAGCAACAGAGAGCAGATGAGACTAAGTGGAGCAGTGGTCACAATTGAAAACATTATTTGAACAACAGATTGAAGCCAGTGCAGCTGTATGAGACACTTGATCAATCCTACATCAGCAGTCCATCTCACAGATACTTTCGAAGCATGGCCAGTGAGTCTAAGGTGACAGACATTTAAAACACTGGAGCTATTGTGAAAGCATGAGTGCATGATCCTGCAGAGATAAAGGATGATAGGAGTACTCTATGTGCTTGCCAGATCAGCTGAGTACAAAGTCATTCTACAGTATCAAGGAGAATGAGGTACAACAGTGGATAACTACACTACTTACAGTCAAACTTTGCAGAGAATTTTAGTCCAATTTGAATACAGACAGTAAGTTGAAGCGGGTAAAGAGCCAGATACAATCCACTCCATGTCTCGTGGCTCATGACAGGTCAAAAAATTACAGACACACACATACCCATGCACCCGTTTTCTCACACACATACAGGGTTGTGTTACGGGGTCTAAAATTAGGCCAGTGGCTCCATGGCGTCCGCCTCTGTTCCGTGGTGGGCCTAGGGCCAGCACCACAACCCCCTTCAGACAGCGACACAGTGTCTTTCCACCACCTTCTGGCCTGGGTTCACAGCCTGACATTGAAACCCAGGCAGAGACTAGAACTTACGACACATGACTGACTGCACAGTTACAGCTCTGTTTGACATAATCAAATCTAACAAGGTGGCAACAAGTTGCAACCCTTAAGTTAACAGTTGTGGAGCACAATCAATGTGTGAGACAATTGCAATTAACGTGTGTGTGTGGAAGACAAAATGGGAAACACTCATCATAGCAATGTCACCTACATGCCCTGCTGTACAGCTAAACGATTGCCGCCTGGCATACAGTATGCATAAAGGACTTTACCTGATCTCTGTTGGCTGTCTGGGAGTATGGGAGCTCTCCCGTCATGAGCTCAAAGAGAACAATTCCATAGGAATAGACATCAGACTGGAAGCTGTAGGGATTGTTATCCTGCATCCGGATAACCTCAGGAGCCTGTCAACGTACACCCAAAAACAGGAATAATAGTAAACTATTTCTAATTTAAATTCTTTATCTGTGTCTGTCTGTCTGTCTCTGTCTTTTTACAACTCAAAGTGTCTTAATGTAGATGTCTTCTTGCTGTAGTGGAGTTAACCAATTAATATACATTTCAATTTTTTGAAGCTCATAATGACCGACCCAGCTGTGGAGTACTGCTGTTAGTGGGTTAAGCTGCGTTACTGACCATCCAGAGAATGGATCCAGAGGGTTGCTCCACCTGATGTGAGCCACTCCACCTGGCCTTCACCGTTGCAAGACCAAAGTCCCCAATTTTCACCGTTAGCCCTTCATGCAAGAAGATGTCTGCACTGGTGTCAAGGAATCGCAGCTAAAACACATGTAGGAAAGAAAGATGCTGCACAGTTTGGGGATTACAGTACATTACATGCTTTTATCTTACTTTAGTACACACTGAAAAACCAACAGAAAGGATACTGTTGGACTTCATGTCACGATGAATGATGTTCTTTGCATGCAGATAGCTAGAAATGAAGGAGAAAAGTTAGATGATATCTCAGTTATTTTTAAGTTGGTTTATCAGAGCAGCTCATTCTCTACGACTTACTCCATGCCTTGAGCTGTCTGCCTGGCAATATCTATGAGCTGGATCATCTTGAAGTTTGTCTCCAGGACATGAATGTGTTTGTAGAGGCTGCTACCCTCACACCACTGGGTCACAATGGCCAGGTTGTCCTTCGTCATGTAGCCCATAAACAACAGGATGTTGACATGTCGTGTTTTCCTGTGACCAGAAGCAGAGGGGAAGAGGAAATCACCATACTAAAGATAAGATAAAAGTTAGCAATGAAGATGATTCACCAAGAATTAACAGTTTGCAACAGTAGAAACAGCTGAAAATTAAGACAAAGAACAAAACAGCGAGCCAGTTATTTCTTACCTCAGGACGGCCACTTCATTCCTGAATGCCTGGAACTGCTCTGGTGTCGGGTCGGTTACCTTTAAAATCTTCACTGCTACATCACCTACAACAAAAATACTCAATGCATTTTTAAAAAATCCACAAAGCTCATATGAAAAGCAATTAGGTGTAGAGTAACTTACTTAAAAATATTAAGTGTGGTGTGAAAATGTGAAAGTGGTGAACCAGACAGTGCCCTAACCCGTCTGCAATGCATTCCTACCATGCCATTTTCCTTTGTATACAGTTCCAAAGGAGCCTGAGCCAATGCGGGAGTGCAGATAAACCTCGCTGGCCTCGATCTCCCAGTAGTAACTAGAGTCCCGCTTGTCCCGAGGCCTCTGGATTAACAGAAATCAAAAAGATGCAACTGATGACACGCAACATAAACATAAGAAGGTATCAAAAGGCGGTTTACTGAAAGACAGGCTGCACCAATTATTTACCGTGTACACATCATACAAGACAAAACAGACAACTTACAATTTTATTTTTCTCCTGAGTGTTGAAGGATGGGGCCCTCTCTCGTTGGGCAGGTGCAGGGACTTTGGATTGGGACTGGGACCAGCCAGTAGGGCTCTGGTTGGGGGAACTCCCCGCTTCAGTAATACAAAAGAGAAGCAAGGAATTAAAGATGGAAGGCTGTGTCCAAATCTTCAATTCCAACTACACATGGATTCAAAATTACAACTTACTTCTCAGGTCATTCCTTTGCCATTTTTTCTGTGCAATACATAATTGTAGCCAGTGCTCAGTGACCATTAACAACACATGACTATTTAGGTTTTACTAAATATCTATAGAAACTTACAAAATAGCTACCACATTATGCATATGGTGCACATCATATATTTTAGGACAGCCATTGATTTACTCCCAAATCTCTCATTGGGGTTTTCTTTACTTTAAATTCCCTCTTCAAAGAGCATGCTATGATGGGCAATGATAAAACAAACAGGGGCTGTCATATCTGAAGATCAACAGAAGTCATCAGGGGAATGAAAACTATCTAAATTGACATTCAGTTTAGTCCGCATTACTTGTCTCAAATGCTGAACTTTTTAAAAATGACTATTAAATGTAACAGCAAGACCTTGATGTCATCTCCTGCCATAAGAATTTTCAATTGTACAGGCAGAAGGCTAGGCAGTCAGTGAGTAAGTGAAAAAAGATCTGAATTTGTGTTTTAGATCAATGTGTACTGGAAAATTTGTGTTGAAGATTAAAGAGGTGGCGTGATGCTTTCAACAAAATATATAACATAAAGCTAATGAAATGCAGAGCAAGCACTTACCGGAGTCATGATCACGCATTGCATCCTAAAGAGACAAAACAGAGACAGAGCGTGGTTAGCTTGTCCAACCACATGCTGTGCTGTCACTCATGGTTTGACTGCAGTACTAAGATATGAATGCAGATAGCCTGTTTGCAAGACATGCCACTCAGACTGCACACAGACACTCCGCTTTCTAACCTTTTCTGGACTCTCAGGTGAGGCCTCAACAAAAGACTGGGAGAAGTGCACAATACCTACTTTCCTCTTCAGCCAGAATCTATGGCACCAGGAGCTGGGGGAGGTATTCAGGCAGTCTAGCTACTCCCCAGTAGGGTACAATACAACAGGCCAGTGAGGATACAGGAGGGAAAGGGACAGAGTAAAGGAAAGTGAGGAAGCAACAATGACAAAAGTGATGCCCAAGTTTGTACCTGGACAGAATATAAGGGAAATAGTCTACAAAGCAGGAAAAACTAGCGAAGTGATTATGCAAGAACAGTGACAGAGATAAAGCAGAAAGTAGAACTGAACAGGGGAAGTCAAATGTCACACATACTAAAACTTTCTAAAATAAGATGCAATCAGGGGAATTCGAAAGAAAAAAGAAGTCAGCCCTGCCTAGGTGGGTTACTTAACACAGAGGTAAAAAGCAAGACGAAGATAGTTGGAATGCCTGAGATGTATGTAGGAAGGCAACAACGCTCTGAGGCATGAGATATTTTAAGAGTGGTTGCCTGAACCTACAGGAGTACCCAAGGGGCCCATATGGTGTGTAGTTACCTCGATCATGCTGCTGTCTACATGCAGGGTGGTGCTAACCATGTGGACGTTGGGTGTGGAAGTGGAGCGCTGCCTCTGGGAGAGACCGCCGCCTGTGGGTGGGTAGGGTGTGGTGTAGTTGAAGGCATGAGGGGTGGAATATCGGTGGGCTGAGCTGTGAGGGCGAACAAGAATCAGATATTAAGATTGAGCTATTTTATGCGTCACCGCCTCAGCGTTGCACTAACCACTGGCATTTAACAGAGAGAAACGCTCAGTTCTGTAACTACTTGAAAATTGAGCCACCATGGGTGTGGTGATAGTGCAGGGGCTCTCTGGTTTCATTTCTGTCATTTTCTCTCACTTTCACTATTCAAACTTTATTTATTTATCTTTTGCCCTCAATAGCCTGCTAACACACACACAAATCAACATGTGAATATATGAAGCATGCTTTACTGTTTAACCTATACAGTACAGCAACAACAAAAACAAAGTAAAACTGAAAAATAGCCCTGTGGGGAAGTAGTTATTGGTTAATCATATTGTGGTCATCCCTTAGTGCCATTTTTGGCTAACATGACAGTGTGCAGGTATTTTGCCCTTTATGTTTGCCAAGATCAGTGTTGGCTCATTTGAAGAGTACAAAGCTTAACAGCCAAATATGTTAATCTCCAAACAGTCCAAATGCTGGTCTGACTTGAGACGTTCACTTGCAAGCACAACATCTAATTTTAACTAAACATTAACAAACATGAGCTAACAAACATGAATTGTGCATCAATAAAACTTGCAGCAAAGAAATCATTTAACAGTCTTTGTGCACATCCTGTTATGGGACTAGCCGTACTGTACTGCAAGTGCTGGTTAAAATGGGGACCGTGGTAACCCAGCTGAATGACATATATAAACAGAGATCATATTATATCACACTTACAAACATGGAGTCCACTCCTTAACAACAATCCCCCCTTTTGGCACACAAAACTGTGTTTCAAAAGAGTATTTGAGAATGGTTTACATGGAGCAACTTGATACTTTGTGAGTGCTAATTTGGCAGCTCACAGTGCTTTTTAACCATTTTAAGTGCCACTGAAACAACAGACTCTTTTCACATGTTGTTACATCAGCCCTTGGCCTGGTAAGCCCCCCTAAAGCTGGGAACGTCATTAAAAACAGGATTTAATTCAATCAAGATTAAGGTTCTTAATAAATTACAATATACTGTAACTATAATTGTGCTACAGTCAAGCATAATAACACATAAAACAAAATGACAATGGTTATGAGTACATAAGCATGTCAACCCCTATTTACGGTGCCCTCATCCAGCACATCAATTCAAGTATTTCCTTGTTTTTTTTCATTTGCCATCGTCTGTAGACCAAGGACCACCTTGATCATCAGCTCTATCCAACCATAACTAGAACGAAGAAGAGTGAGTGACACAATCAAGTAGTTCATAAGTATTACTCCAGACAAAAGGATTACCTTCAAACGAAACATGGGCATTCACAACCACCACAATCAGAGACTGCACACTCGTTGCATTAAAGGGACTCTGTTGATTTTGTTTACCTCTGCTAGTGCTACATGAACAAGCTCCAGTTTTGTTTAGCTCACTTACACACACGAGGACACATAAGGACACGCGGGTTTACACGATGCACATGTCTGCCAAGAGTTTACCGCTACTTAAGTGATCTACAAGTGGCACTAACACGGCAAAATATGAGGCTATTTGGTAATAAAGACAGGAAAAGAGAAGATCATTACCAAGTAAACATGGATGTAAACAATACAGGCTTTAAAATACTTTTAAAGACAACCTTTGCAGATTTTTTTATGAGGAAGAAAAGTGCATTAAACACATTTATTAGAGCTCAAGGATACACACTGAATGCAAACAGAACTTTTGCTGGTTTACAAGAAAGCTCCACAGGGGACCTTTTTAAAAAAAACCCAGTTATTTCACTCCTTTCCTTTGGTCAAAAAAAACTACAGAATGCATTTGTGATGTTCATATAGCTTGAATGTTGTCTATGTCTGTAAATGAAATAATATTTTTTTTTAAAAATCACCAGGAGGATAGGTTACAGATAGATTGAGAACAAAAACTCAGCCTAACCTTGGAAACCGTGTTAAGGATTCTCTCATGCGCCGGGATGTCAGCGGTGGCAGGGACGGGGCACCACTCTCTCCAGGTGTTGGACACAACCTGAAGAAAGAAATGGGAGTGTGAAAAACTCATAGGAAAGCAGTTCTAGGGTAGTACACACATAGTGCTCAGGCAAATAAGAGCTGACTACTATTGTCTAGTGTCAGGTAAAGGGGCTTGTCTGTTCAATGTCAATGATATGGATCTTCAAATGATTACCATCTGTGTTGCAGCCTGCACGCAAAATAAAACTAATTAGCCTCTATTCTGAGTATAAGCATGCAAAATGATGTATTATAGCTTAGATATAATCACTGTACTGTAAAATCTTGTAGAACTTGCTTTTCCTTTATATCTTAGCAGCACAATGAATCCCAGTTCAGATTTAATTGTTTTTTTAATTAAATTATCAGCTTCCATGCAGATAATGAGTTTAGGTCGGCAAATATATCAGAGTTATATTTCTATTACTAAAATATTGTTAGCGAGCGTACTGACAAGTTATTCATGGCCATTTTTTTTACATTATACTCTTACAAACTTACAGGAGTTGTCTGATGTTGCTCCAGTCCACACACATCGTGGGCACTTTGGTGCTGCAATGCTCATGGAATTTGTAGCCGCATGTTTGGCAACGGAAACCATTCAAAAGAAACTTCTGGCAAATATCACAGAACGCTAGTTTCAGATATGTTTTCCGAACCTGAAAACGACAGAGAACAAAGTGTATTTATTTCTTTAGGAGTGACACTTTTTTTGGAGTGTTAAGCATACTGTACATGCTGAGGATACTCACAAAATTATGCGTCGTCAAAGGAACGTGATCTAAAACCTCCACCTGCAGCTCTTCCCCGATCAGTGAGGTCGAGTCAGTGTTCCAATCCATACGCAATTTTTTACTGATTTAAGGACAAAAACCAGAATTACAACTTAACAAAATATCTACAGCAGGTAGAAGTGTGATCTTTATAAGCTCTGATTTCATTAACCCTGGTTACAATGGTCCTGAGCTCACCTCCTCTGTCCTGGATGCAGCCTGAAGACAGCACAGCACTGAGGCTGCAGACCTCGCACCTTCAATGCTTTAATCAGGCAATTGTGCAGAGTCATACCTGGTCGCACGTTTACCTAAAAGACAAAAAAAAAAAACAGGATGTAAGCAGCTCCATCTGTCTTCAAACAACTTTTATTTCTGATGCCCTATTTGAAGCCTAAAGCTGCAAGGAGTTACCAGTATGCCATCTTCTATCTTCAGTGGAAATCAACTCACCACAGTGCGTTGCTGGTTTGGGAGGTAGACGCGGATAGTGCTGCTAGCCTTGGAGTCGGGCATCTTGCTGTCATCGGAGGAGCGACGCTGGCAGGGAAAGCCCTGGACCATGGTTGGGGAAAGGCAAGGGCCCTCAAACGCAGAGTCCTTCATTCCGAAGCCGTTGCTCAGGGTCTTCCATGCTCCCTGAAGGTGCTCCATTAGAAAAGCCAAGTGCTCGCAATGGTCTGAAATGAATGTTGAAAAAACAGCGATACATTAGTTCTTGTTCTTCTTTGGGAAGACACTGGTTTTGTGCAGAGTAAGTGTCATAATGTGGAAGACTAGCCTGCAAAACTGGGAAGAATGTAAAAGTTGTTCATTATGTGCACTTGTGAGCCACTCTTTTTAAAGCTATGTAACTGTTTAAATTGCTCTTCTCTATCCTAATTATCAAACACTCATTCATGCCATGCAGTTTTGAAAAGTGACCTTTTTTTTTTTAACAATGCGAAAGCAGCTTTGAGTACATGTCAGTAACAACTGGCCCAAAGAGTGACAAGCTTTCACGGCAGGAAAAACAGTAGCAAAACATAAACAGATTTGGGTGTACGGCAACTTGTTTGATGTAATATCTAAAAATAATCTCAAAGTGCAACCCTCTTGGATTATGGCTTGATTAGGGCTACAGCGGTAAGTAGCGAGGTTTACAAAAGTGTGAGAGGAAAAGAAATGATTTTCTTTTCACCTTGTTCAGTTGAAAATATCCTACACGATATCAAACTATAAGAGTAGTTTACAGAATACCACACGTAAGGCTCCTTTTCAAGCGAGCGGCAGAGCAATGTAGACAAACTAATCCAGTCAAACCTGGAGAATCTCAGGCCACCACAGAGGTCAGACGTGTTATTTAGAGAGTATGCTTTCAACAGAATCCTTTGTCTGTGCAGTCAGACCACTAAAGCTCAATAGTTTGTAACACACAGCAAAAGAAGCACAGTATTTCTATACAAGTAGAAGGCAAGAAAATGCTAGTAAATTAAGAAAAAAATAACTTTAGCTGTTATAACTCAAGTAAAATACTCTCCCTCTTCTGCTTTGTTTCCACTACAAACCGTGCAGCTATGCATACACACACTGGTTTCCACTGATTCCTGGTCTTCGCATTTGACACGTACATGTTCACCCTGCAAAACTTCCCAATTACCTCTGGCGTGTCTACATTTAAAGACCTGTTAACACTGCAGGGACGATTTACTGCAGTTGTTGTTCGCTGTCACAGCAAACACACTGGTTTGCAGAGAAAAGCAGGAACTTGGAGAACTCCTTTTCCCACCACGCTGCTGGAATTGTGTCCAAAACAAGTGCTGTGATCCATCCAGAAAAAGAGTATCAACAGAAAATAAGTAATAATTACACTTTACTCCTATCTGGTTAGCACAGGTCAGTCTAAACAGGTTTTTGCATCCACATAGAAGTTTCCTGTGTAGCCTTCAAAGTCATAAATGTAGGTGAGATCAATGTCAGCAGCAGGTTAGTGTTATCTGGGAGAGTTAGGAAGGGAAGGCCACTGAACTGAGTTATTCAGCGGTTTCAATAGAGCTGCCATTGCTTTAGACGTATTGCTAAACAGAGTAGCACGACAACAAATGAAGAACACGCAGGAGTTTGTACAAATACACAAGCTAATGTTAGCTACGTGTGCTTTCTGTAAGGCCTCGTAAGATCCAGTTATAACAGTGAAGTTGCCCGAAGGCCCAGTGAGGCGGACTGTAATCGTTAAACTTCACCGCACGGCTCCTTCTCGCCCTCCATTCAATTTTCACTTGCCGAAACGGCCGCATTTCTCGGTCGCAACGAGAAGCTGGTCGACAAGAACACTTTCCACGTCTAAACACGAGTCAAACAGAGGCAATGCTAAGAGCCGAGTAGCCCGTACATGCTCACCAAGAGAAGTTAAAAAAGTTGTGCTCCGCCATAACTTCAGGAAAAAGTGGCGTCGGTGACATCATCATATTTGCAACGCGTTCAAAGAAAAGAGGAAAAAGTCGAAGCGAGAGGAAAAAAGTCCAGAAAGCGTGTCGACAAAACGTCCTGTAAAACACTGCATTAATGTGGAGACGTGAAGGTCATAGGAGGGGTTCTTTTTTTTAAGCAACCCAAAAATAAGAGAGGACAAAAGTTTTTTTTTAAATCTCCCAGTCGCGGTGAATGCGAGGAAAAAAAGAAGAGGAGAAAAATCCCGTCGGACCCTCAAAGTGACACGACGAGGGATAAATTGTGGAAAGTCCAGCGAAGCGCGTTCACAGGGAAAAAAAACTCCCACGAAGCCGCTCGCTTCGCTTTTTTCAAATCAATATTTACGTTGTTCGGGGAGAAGGTGAGGCGGTTTGAGTCGGTGTCGTGCGTCCGTCTGACGCCAGTGATTGAAACAGGACCTTACAGTCATAACAAGAGTTGCAAGCATCACTCACACTGCGCAGCTATAGCACCAACCTAAGCCCTCCCACTTTTGCCTTACTGTTGTTTTTACTGGTTTAAAAAAAAATCCACATCTGATTACTTTGAAATGTTAACTTCCTAATATAACCTAACGCATACACCCACTTTAAAACCCTATTCTGTAGTCTAAGTCGCCTGTTCAGTCCGATGTTCTCCTACTTGCAATGATTCCCTAAAGGTTATTGCATATTTAACATTATTACAGTTTAAAATACACATTCATCAAACCCGTAGTTGTTGCAGTTGTATCTTTTGAAAACCAAACGAATCGGTCCACTACCGGTTTGAAGCAAATCCATGTTAATTCCAAGTGCACCATCATCTGGAGATAAGGGGACACTGCAATATTCATGGTAGGAGATGTTGTAAATTAAAAAAAACAAACAAAACATTTGTTTTTAGCTTTTCTGCTGTTCATTTTACATAGTCACCTTCCTAAAATAATGGCCATTTCTTGACATTTTTTTTCACTTTATATTTTTTCCTAAATCATCTTCTCATGATGCCGGCCACCTCTGGTAAAATTACCTACATCCTCAGGTGAACAGATCCTGTGATCTGCCCCTGTAGTATAAAGGCCTAGGTCAAGGTTCAGCGTGGTGTGGTTCAGTTTCTTGTGTTTTCTGGAAATTTTTAAGAGAGTGTCGATATCCTGCCCAAAAAAACACAAGAAAAACCTGTGGTATGGCATGTGGGTTATACCTATAAATAAATTCCACCTATATTTTTGTAGGAAGGAATGCACAACTTTCTCATTTACAGTGGATTTCTATGTTTTTCCCATTCAAACCAACACCACAGCTCATTCTTTCCCCAAACAGTATGACTGTGAAACCAAACCCTTCCACACTTACCATGTGTTCACCATCTCTGTAGCATCCCGGTGTGGGTCCCCTGAGGTACCCTAATCACAGATGGCTCATAGGTCCTTTTCAGCATGCAGGAGTTGACACCATCTGAGAATAAAACAGCCTTATCAACATCCCGGATGGTGTTCCAGCTTACATTGTTTCCATAAAGCAGCAGCAGGCAATTTTAGCTGGACATCACAAAATATTCCTCTCTGACAGCAAAATGTACTGTTACATCTCTAAATTCACAGTTTAGTCTGGTTTCCCCAATATAGCATTTTCTGACAGATATTCAATCTAACAAGTAACAGAAATACCAAATACTGTTTCTGTGAAGATGAGGGCAGGGCTTTGTCATTGTGGACCGTTTAAGGTACCCCACTCTACATGCAACTGACCCAATGGGTTTCAGTCTTCGTGGGATTATATAGTTATACATCGCTAAATCAATTCAGAATAATGCACTACAGGCTGTTATATTTTTACCTGCTTTGTATTAAAGGTTGTGAGCCACAAAAGGAAGAGCACAGAAAATAGAAATTGCTATCTCAGAGCTTTACCACCAAAGCCACCTTAAGACTGAGATGAATGCATCTTTCCCACTTATTGATCTGACAGAGCACTCAGGCCAGTTAGCTGAGACGCTTGGAGTCTGTCTCTATCAGTCATCGTGTTTTCAAAATGTGATGCAGTCAAGGCTCATTAAACAGTAGAGGTTATATTGAAATAATTTCACATAGTCATCTGTTTGAAACACACACACACACACACACACACACTAGTGCATGTTTGTTTTGACCAAGTGTTATTTTAGGTGTATTTACACTGGCATTCGACTGCCATATCTTTAAACATTTTAACTAAAGCATCATTAAACTGTGGGGCATTCATTAATAAAAATCAATTGCCTATAAGCTGTCGTTCCAGATGTGTCTGAAAAGCAGAAAAAAATGACTGCTTTGGAGTGCTTTAGGTTTACTTTTTAAATATTTATTTCTCATTCAGAAGTGTATTCACATAATTGTCCCTGATTTTGGCATAATAACTCAAAATTATTCTGGATAATTTTGATGCTGCTTGATTGTTGTGATTCAAAGATTCTGATATACTTTAGTCAATGTCTTTACATGCTACAAATTGCCTTATCACTTTAAATTAAAAAAAACACAAAACAACTTTATTATACCTCAGCCAGAACCGGATACAGTTTTCTTATAAAGATAATTGCACTAATTGTATGAACAAAGTTGCTTCTAAATCCATCTTACTCTCTACTTTTGGTTTAATTAAAATGCACATGTATTAAGAACGTTAGCTAAGACAGATAACAAAGGGGAGCAGGGAGGTCACTATACAGCCTCAGGATCTTGAACTTATACCCAAGTATGCAGATTTGTCTCAGGTTATTTTCCATGAATAAATTAAGGCTACCTAACAAATAATATTGGGCTCATGAAAGGTTTCCAGCTAAATATGGAGAACAGTCTGTATTTTATTACTTAATCTATCCTGGGACCTTTTAATATAGCATACACACCATGTTTTGAATTTTACTAATAATAGCATTGTGTTTTATTGTAGTGGTAGTAGATGTACTGCCAGCTGCAGTGTAAGTATACTCTTATTGTAAAACCTACAACATTCAGATTTTTTTTTTTCTGTAATATTTGGAAGGTTTTAATGTTAAAAATGAAGTGGGTGAAATAAGGTTAGTCGATTAAAGGAAAGGGGACCGTTCAGCCTCTATGATTGGCTGATTCGTAGAGGCGGTGTCCAGACATCTTCTCGTCTGACTGGCTGCTTGCAGAGTATGTGGCCAATGACTGCGCAGGTTTTTACTGGATACTGTGAATGACAATTCAGGAACTCCTGCTCTCACACCGCATGTAGCGCAAAGAAGGAGGCGTAAACACTGACATAGCTAGGTAGCCATCAAGGTAAGCAATAAAACGGCATTAAAATTCATTTAACCAGTAAATGGTATATTTCTATTAACTTTGAAACCATGGTGTGTTAAAAGTGGTAATAACGACAAATTTAACGTTTGATCGTGTTTTTTCCGTGCACACGCACTGGCTTGATTTGGTTCGCTCTTAATAACGGAGCATCGGGTTCTGGGTCCGGCCTGCTAACGCTAGCTCGTCACAACGACTTTGGTTTGTGCGCCCTGCGCGGGAAATTTTGTTTTTATGGTAAAATCACCCGAATGTCCGTCAAAAACCGTCTACTGCAAACATTTATCGCTATACGTGCGGGATCGACACTTTGTTACTGGTGGAACGGGATTGATCGTCGACTGAACCGTGCTTCTTGGTCGTGGCGGTGCGGTGGGGAGCTAGCATGTGCTAGCCAGCAGCACTAGCGTCTCGCGAGTGCGCAGAAAAATCAACGTGACTAGGCCAACGTTAGCGTAGCTGCAACCTTTGGCATTTGATTTCTGTTTTTGTATACGCTAAACACGTCGAAATCACACAGTCTGGTTCGCATCCTTGATATGGGTGGCCCTTTTGCGCTTTTTAAAACGAGTGAGGTCGACTTAATTCAGGCTGAACCTCCGCATTGTTTATTTGCAGATGTTTAATCAACATAACACGATGCGACGTGCTGCCCTCTGAAGCTAGCTTTCCAAGTTAGCATACAATCCACGGCATGCTGTCATGGTCGTCTGTGTGGTAGTCCGCGGCGTGCAGCGTTTAGTAGGCTCACTCCTCCGGATCAGTTTTACTGATGACTTCTGCTGAACCGAGCCCTCATTTGGGCTAACAATAAAGATAATAGCTAAAAACTGTTTAGTGTCTCGTGCCGTAAGCTGAGGGTGGACGATGCGTTTGCTTGACCATTATAGGAATAAATAGCAACACATGTCTATAGAAGGCCATTTAAATGCAGCTGCCTCGTTTTGTTACCCCACGTCGTCTTTGGGGTATTTAATTTGAGGATCTTGATTACTCATTAACTCACATTCTTCCTGAATTGGTGTCTTCAGTGCCGTCAGCAAACAGAAGTTTGACCTATGGCGATCACAGCATGATCCCACTGATGAAGTCGTGTAAGTTAGCTTTGTAGTTAATTGTAGTCTGATGGCCAGTTATGATAGATTCTGCTGCAGAAAAACATGTGCCCCCTCTGTTTGACCGTAGATTAGATCCCCGTGGTAGTCACAATGCTAGCCTGGCCGTACGGGTGTGTGAGTTGTGCCGTGATGTTGTTTGACCCACACATTTAAGAATTGGGCTAAAATCACTGTAACCTGAAGAATTATCTGGAAATGGTGGCGCAAAGGACGACTGGAGTTTTGATCACTCTACAGAAGCATGTGGTATTTATTTTAATGATTAGCACCCATGATGACTTGTTTTGTAGTGGTGTAAACACCTGCATCCATAAAATGCAAAATTAATTAATTAATTAAAAAAACACACAATCAGGAGACTTTAAAACCAGTAAATCTCATAATGTAATACATGTCTAGAGGCAAAACACATTAAATCAGTGTAATAAAGTAGTTTAGACAGATTGAGTCATCAGTGATAAGAGTAATGTGTTATGATAATGCTTTTAGGTTTAAACATCACACTAAGCAGTTTAATTGCCAAACAAGAGCGCACCCTGTAAGCTTTATCCACGCCAGAATGGAGCAAATTAAAAAAACTGGTGTCCATATCCTGTCAATAATTTAGAGCGACAGGTGTGATTATATCTACTGGATTACACACTATTAGAATTTTTTAAGCGCTCAAATTTGGCTCTGATTAAGATACCCCTATCGCATGCACGTGCTTCACAGAATTTGGCCTTTTTTTAGAGGGTCAAAGCTTGGTTTAGTTATGACTAAACCTTGTGCAAAATCAGGGTGGTGCATGCCAAGATAACATTCACATTCCCCCGTTTGGAGAGTCTTCCTTTGTGTGTTTGTTGTGAGAGCTTGGTAAAGTAGCCGGTTGGAAAACGCAGCCGAAATGCGCGCAGCATCGACGGCGAGGTGGTAAGTGCAGTGAAGCAAAATTTAGTTTACTGATGTTTATTGTGCTTGTTTTTCCTTTGTTTAGGTAATGGAGATGAGCAGCAGCAGTGAGTGCTTTGGATGTGGCCGCTCTGGGCACTGGGTCAAGCATTGCCCCAATTCCACTGGTCAACGTGGACGTGGCAGGGGTCGGGGACGAGGCAAGGGTACATTATACTATGCTGGCTGCACTTAGTATAGGATCAGTGTTATAGAAGTTTCTCACAAATGCACATATGGGTTGTTTTTTTTCACTTCACATCAGGTAGAGATTTTTCTCAGCACAGCGTTCCTGATTTGTATACTGACAGTCTAGGAGAAACACTTAAGCCACTTCAGCTATACTTACAAATAAAATGCAAATTCCAACTTCGTAGTCCTTTTCATTTTTGCATACGCATCTGTCTGTGTCTTTACAGAGCTGTTCTGCTATCGGTGTGGAGATCAAGGACACATGGCCAGGGACTGTGACCAAACCGAGGATGGTATGCATTTCAGCTCTATTACTTCTGTTTCAGTTCTAGTTATTTATAATGTACAGTATGCTGACTATATCATTTTATTGCTCATTTTATTACTTAACATTTTCTTGAAGATTACCAGTCGCAGAAGCTGTAATGACAACAGTTGCTGTTTTCCCCCCGTCCAGCGTGCTACAATTGCCACAGGAGTGGTCACATTTCCCGGGACTGCAAGGAACCCAAAAAGGAGAGGGAGCAGCTGTGCTACACCTGCGGCAAAGCCGGCCACATGGCCCGTGACTGCGATCATGCCAACGAACAGAAGTGCTACTCCTGTGGAGGATTTGGCCACATCCAGAAACTTTGCGATAAGGTGAAATGTTACAGGTAAGTGTGGAGTTTGTGAAAGATAATGCCTTATATTTTTTGAGGTGCCAGTCCAGTGTCATTTTATATCCCAATTATCTATTTATTTCTTTAAAGTAATCTCACTGTGTTCCCTGTTTAGCTTTTTTGTGTTCACTTTAGAGAAAGTTCACCTTTCTTATCCCTCACTGAACCCCTTCTTGTGTCTTCTAGGTGTGGTGAGATTGGTCACGTTGCTGTGCATTGCAGTAAAGCCAGCGAGACTAACTGCTACAATTGCGGAAAGGCGGGCCACCTGGCAAAAGAGTGCACCATTGAAGCCACCGCATAATCAGTGCCCTCTGTTGCCCCTCCTTTTTTCAGATTGATGGTTGGTTGTATTATTTTCTCTGAATCCTCTTCACTGGCCAAAGGTTGGCTAACAGAGGCTAGTCCCAGGCCAGTGAGCCTCTCAACATGTAATACAATGAAAGGGGTGAAAAAAATATCTTTCTGCATTCAATACAAAAATGTTTTAGTTTGGTAGCGGTGTTATGTATAATGCTTTGTTAAAGAACCCCCCTTTCCAAGCCACTGGTGATCAGAGATGAATAAATGGGACTAAACATATGGGAATCTATAGGACCTCTGAGCTTGTGGAAGTGAGTCTCAGTAAAATGAGATAGAAGAAGGGAGTAAATGGAAACCAAACTTCCATGTATGGTTATTTTGGTTTGTTTTAGTGGGTTATGAGTTGGCCAAGAGAGTATGACATGGAAACAGTTCATAACATGATGCATTTCAGCCCTACAAGCAGCTAAGTGGGCGATAACAAACTACATGTTATATTACTAAGATATAAAAAATTTTGGAGGTATTAAAAGAATCATTCTCTTTTATAGAAATCTGTTTACAATTTAAATATCACTTGGTAGTCCAAGGTAGACTTTTTCCTTTTAAAAATGGCTTTGGAAACTTTTTTTTTTACCTTGGCAAAATTTAACATCAAGAACAGTTGTCAGAGCAGCAGAATTAGGAGTTATTTGGGAATGAAAAATGTTTTCACAGAAATCAAAATGTTATTTTTGTACAATATCACTTAGACTACTGTATAAATACCATTTGCTTGTACTCAGTTTTTAAGTCGGAAGGAAAGTGCAACTGAAGTCCTAGAAAATAGAAATGTAATTTTAAACTATCAATAAAGCTGGAGGAGCACGGGGAAGACCTCTTGTGTCTGATTTCACTGCAAACCACCACGTTTGAGTGCTTGTTGTTTGGGGATGCATTTCATTTTACAGATATTTCTGAAGTGATCTGTCCATCTTGTGGAAGAAAATGGGTCATTGTAGGCTACTTAAGTCTTCAAAGAAGGCCAGAAAATGAAAGATAATGTGCTTGATTGGATTAGAATACAAAACAAGCTGTTGTTTTCTTGGATCTACAGGCATTTTGTCCTCTGATGTTTGCAAGTTCTACCCTTTGTTGCTCTATTTTGGAGAGACATCTGCAGCCTTACACCCATACAAATACAAATCTGTGCAGATACACATTTTGGTGCATTTATTTTAGCCATCAATAAAGCTTTGAATCAACAATGCATGCAGGAAAGTGTGGAGATTTTTTTTCCAGTGAATTTAGGCAGATGCTGCAAATAGCAATACAGAGCAAAAAAATCTGAAGCCTCATCAGTGTCCATGTTGTGCTTTGCAGTGCAGATCGATGATCCATCTTGAAACGTTCAGCGAGCCAACGCAAAGAATGGGCGATCAGGGTAAATGGAGGGGCCTGATCAATGAGCTCCGCGCTGCTTCTGCAGTGCAGCTCCGGTGTGATTCATGGAGAACCGCTGCTGCGTGCAAGAAATGGTCTAAGCTCCACCTCGGAGTCTAAAATGGCAGCGGGGGTTGCGGTGCAGATGCAGCAGGAGACCCTCCTCCTCCTCATATGTCGTCATCGGGTGTCGCCCAGTCACATAGGCGAGAAAACATCCGAAAAAAACAAGGCGAGCAGCCCAAGCAGCAGGCAGCCAGCGCGGCCGGTGCGAGCCGGCTCATGCTGCATGCGGGGTCGGTCAGACTTGTGTGATTTTTTTCTCCCTCTGTTTTATTTTTTTTTCTTCCTTTTACACCCGGTGATAAGTAGAGGAGATGAGGGGACTCCTGCCGTTTTACCGGGGCCTGTACACCCTGAGTAACCGTCAAGCCAGGCGCAAAGCTGGGACTGTCGGTTCTCGGTGCGGGCTTTGCGGAACTCAGTCTAACAGTAAGGTACGGTGGTCGGAGCTGCTGGAACAATGCGCCGCTGACGGGGGGCAACACTCGGTGCTGGTTTCTGGGTTCTCTTGTTACTTTTATCAGCTGCGGATGAGGAGAGAAAAAACATCAGAAACATCAGGCAGCAGATGTAGCTTCTTCTTCTTCTCCCCTCGTGAGAAAAACAAGCGACGATACACCGTGTTCCTAGTTTTGTTTTGATCAGCTGCAGAGAAAAAACAACGCGAGGGAATACACACATGTATTTATGTAGATGCGTTTGGATCGCTCACATTTATTTGTACTATGCTAACGGTGTGATCAGATGTGTGCTGCTGCTGTGTCACATCAGGATCCCCACAATAGAGTCTCAGTGGCTCCACTGTTTGTTGAAAATACCATAAGGGGGGGTGGGGGCATTATTTCAGACTGTAGTCAATAATGTGTGTAACATGTTGGAAAATACATCATCATATGTGGGGAAACAAGTGTTATACATACTATAAAGTAAACTCTAACATGACAAATGAGCCTTTGGAACATTGTAACTCCCAGTTTTCTAATAATGAAGCCTTTAATTGTGCACAAAGTGACACATGCTCATCTTTTAACACCATTAAAGTCCTTCTGAATCACAGTTTCACCTCAGTTCTAACAAATTTTAATCATATGCTGCAAATCAGTCATTGCCTTTTTGCATATTTTTACTATAAGTTAAAATGTACTTTTTGGTTTCTTGCATGCCCCCCCTCCACCCCCCACCCCCTGCAGCCACAGCCAAGCTTTGGGCTGCTGTTTGACATCGACGGCGTGCTCGTGCGAGGAAGGCTGCCGATCCCTGCTGCAAAAAAGGCGTTCGAGAAGCTGGTCGACTCTCAGGGACAGTTTGTGGTGCCAGTTGTTTTTGTCACAAATGCAGGGAACTGCCTCCGACAAACAAAAGCGGACCAGCTCTCACACATCCTGGGAGTGCCTGTGAGTTTTAAATAACTACATATAAGCTTTTAGGACTGTGGGATGAAATAAAAGTTAATCAGACATGCACTTTTTCTTTTTTTAAAGATTTTTTTTTGTATGTGTGTGTGTGGATTGTCCCATGACTCATCTGCTATTAACCTCCCCCCCAACACTTGTTCTATTTCCAGATTACACAAGACCAAGTCATCATGTCCCACAGCCCCCTGAGGATGTTTAAGAAGTTCCATGACAAGTGTGTCTTAGTGTCGGGACAGGGACCGGTCCTGGAAATTGCTAAAAAGTATCCTGGAATCTTGCTTTGCTGTGGTTTCTTTGCATTTTTCATTTAAAATTCAGCTTGAATAATGTTCCCTCATTTCTCCTTAACACTCTGACTTCAGTTTGGGCTTTAAGAATGTTATGAGTATTGACATGCTGAGGGAATCATACCCACTACTGGACATGGTGGATCACAACAGGAGACCCAAACTGCCGGTGAGATTTTGCAGTCTGGTGCAGAAATGAGATGTGTTTTCTCATCTTATGCAACAGCGCATGTTCAGTTTCCCTTCTTTCATTTCAGTCCAATCCTGTTGTCAGCCTTCCCAGGGTTGAAGGTGAGAACATGTACCTCTTATTTCAAATTCAGTGTTTACCAGCTGTCAGTCTGACGTCTGATTTGCCATGTATTATTTTTGATATTGTTGATATCGTGGACGTTGTATCTTAATCTTTTGATTCCACTCACAGCTGTGGTTTTGTTCGGGGAGCCAGTACGATGGGAGACCAACCTGCAGCTGATAATCGACATTTTGTTGACCAATGGTAACCTCAGCAGTGTTCACCAAACCCAAAAGATGCCTCACCTCCCCCTGCTGGCCTGCAACATGGACCTCATGTGGATGGCTGAGGCACATTCACCACGGTAGAAGAACAATTTCATTTATTTACAGTAACAAGTCTTTGCAGCGACCAAATGAATGAACTTATCCACCTCTCTGTCTTATTTTGTCTCAGGTTTGGCCATGGGACATTTCTTGTGTGCCTAGAGAACATCTATAAGAAGATAACCGGCAAAGACCTGAAGTACGAGGCTCTCATGGGGAAACCCAGTGAGCTGACCTACCATTTCGCAGAGTACCTCATCAGAAGCCAGGGCATGCAGAGGCAATGGAAACTTCCCATCACGACCCTTTATGCTATAGGGTGAGACACCAGGTTTAATCTTCATTTTGCAAATAGAGTTAACAGTAGGTAGAATAAGATAAGGAAGCAAAGAGATCGTGATCAGAATTCATCTTTGATCCTATCTAATAGCATGCAAGTATTTCAGAGAAGTGGAGCGAATGAACAGATACCACAGACAAGTGTTTGCACAATAATTATTGAGAAAATACATGTTAAAAAAACGCTTCCCTTTCAACTGCCCACAAGCGTGATAGTCAATATATCACTCTTTACTTTCAGAAGTTGCATGTTTCACTTCAACTTTTTTCACACGATTGCCGTTCTGCTTCTACAGCTGCTTAGTGTTTGCTTTAATTGCTCCGTCATCATTGTTGTAACATAGAAAAGCAGAAAATAAGCACATTCTGGTATACTAGAGTATACTATGCCTATGAAAAGTATTTACCACCCTTGGATGTTTCACCCTTTTGTTGCTTTTATATGTGAAATCATGGTCAATATAATTTGGATTCAGATTATCCTCCAGGATTTGGTGATATTTTTCAGCATTCATGTTCCCGTCTACCTTTACAAGTCTCTGCTGAGAAGATTCCCCACATCATGATGCTTCCACCACCATGCTTCACGGTGGACATGATGTGCAGGTGTTTGCCGAACATAGCATCTAGTCTGATGGCCAAAAGGCTCAATTTTTGTCTCATCACACCAAAGAACCTTCTTCCAATTGATCTTGGAGTCTCCCACATGCCTTTGGAATGCCTTTCGAATTCGAGGCCAGATTTCATATGAGCTTTTTTCAACAGTAGCTTTCTCTTTTCCACTCTCCCATACAGCTTCAACTGGTAAGAACCTGGGAAGCAGCTGTTGTATGTATAGTCTCTCCAATCTGAGCCACTGAAGACTTTAACTCTTTCAGAGTGCTTGTAGGTGTCTTGGTGGCCTCCCTCACCAATCTTCTTGCTCGGTCACTCACTTTATGAGGATGGCCAGCTCTAGGCAGATTTAAACAAGTGCCATACTCCTTCCATTTCTTAATGATGGATTTAACCGAGCTCCATAGGATATCCAGTGAATTGGAAATCTTTTTGTAGCCATCTCCTGACTTATACTTTTCAATTATCTTTACTCTGCACTGCTTGGAGTGTCTTCATGTTGCAGTTGTAGCAGGAATACTGATGAACCAGAGACTGGACCTCCCAGACACAGGTGTTTTTATACTGCAATCACTTGACACACATCAACTGCACTTATTATGACACTGCTGTCATCAACTCGCTGGACCTCCGTTGAATTAGGTCAGTTACTTTAACAGGGATGAATATTTATGCAAACAATTCACACTATATATTTTTTATTTATTGACTTTATTTTTTATAAAAATCTGTTTTCACTTTGATAGCGAAGAGTTTTTTGTTTTCTTGTTATTTTGGCGAATTCTTGTTAAAAAAGCCAAATAACATTGACTATGATTTAATGTATAAAAGCAACAAAAAGGTAAAACATCCAAGGGGGGTGAATAGTTTTTATAGGCACCGTATAGGCTCACTGCATAGTGCCCAAGTAATCCCCACCCTTTCTGCATCCTTAGGGATAACCTTATGACTGACATCTATGGCGCCAACCTGTACAACCGCTACCTGGACGAGAGAGTTGCTAGAAAGAACCCCAAAGCTGTTGCCAAGATGGTGGCTGCCACCGGTTCCACCGCTGCAGTGCCAAGGGAGGAGGAGATGGACAGCCTGTGGGAGAGCGAGCTGGCACTGCCCTCTGCTACCTCCTGTAAGTCTGTCCTGGTCTGTACGGGGGTCTACAACCCCAACGCAGAGGTGCCATCCGATGCCAACCACTGCATTAAGGAGACTGTGTTCCACGGGCACCGGGACTTCAGATTTGACCCGGCGCTGGTGGAGCCGGGCAACATAGTGCAGGATGTGTTAGAAGCTGTTGACCTCATCTTTGAGCAGGAAAAGTTTGTGCCTCAGTAGAGTTTTGAGCCGGCAGGTTTCATGTGGTCACTGAGGTCCAGGTAGAGCAGGCTTAGAGCATTAAACTGGGAATACCACTTAATGCACACGGCTGTAGGAGCTTAACACTGTGGACTTTGTTTAACCATCTGACAGGGCATTGAGAAAATATTGGTCCTATTTTAGACTCTCAACTTTAAGACAAACTTTAGAGAAAGTGAATAATGTAACTGTTACTATCATCTGCTCTTTTTATATTGGGTTTTTTTGTGTGGTAGTCTTGATTTACCTGTTTTTCATTAAGGAAAGGTGTAAGAACTGCCTTATTTGACCCTACTAAGTATTTTTTTAGATGATAGTATTGTTCTAGATTGTTACAAATCCTGAAACCATCCTATATTTATTACAAGAAATTTGTCAGTGTTTTTAAGAGGCATATTCAGATAACGTTTTGACCTTTATTCTCAAGGTGATTTTTATTATCGCATTTTTAGCCATTTGTTTACCCGTTTATCCCAGAAAATCTATGCATGAATATGAGAGTAATACTTGTACTGTAAAAGAAAACTGTTTGATGTGCAATATTGTCGTCTAATAGTACTGTCCGTCTGCATTTTTGTCTAGTTCGCCAGAGTCCTGACCAGCATTTGCACAGATCAGAGAAGTTCATCTTTGTTAAATGTTACCATATCTTCCTGCCATGACCGGTTTCCTTTAAACATTGGAAGCAAAAATCTAACTGAACATTTATTTAGATAAATCAAATACTTTTACTGCCCCATTTGTAGTATTTCATTCACTGTAAATATCTTGACTTAAAGAAATACAAGGAATAGTTACAGACGTTACAGATGGCAAACTGTTTGTGTCTTTTTTTCAATTTGAAAGTATTCACAACACTCTAATAACACAGTCATAACAGAGCAAATAATGTAGATTTTTCTACAATTAATGCTCTGCCTTTATGTGTTTGAACATAAATGCTCAACTGGCTTGCTCTTCTTGCAAGGACACAAATCAAGAGTCCAGCATACAAATCCGTTGTAAGAGAAATGATGTCATGCACAGAGGAGCTAGACCTGTCGAATTGGGTCTCAATGGACTTAAATACAATTTAAATTTAAAGTAGTTCTCAATACTCTAATGTTAGGGCGTAAGTACGGTAAAAAACAAGACAAACTTCATTACAGTAGTTTCTGTTGCATTTTAAAATGTGTCGAAGTGTAAAAGTTTCTGTGAATAAAATTAGGTTGCATCCTAAGATATGTGCATTAAGTCTCAGTGAACAAGGCTGCAGTAGTAACGGATGAAAAAAGCAACTTTATTGCAAAAAAAAAACCCTAAAAGAAATCAGTTGCACTGCTTTCTTACTGCCCTAATCCCCATTTTCTGCTGGTAGTGTTTGTGTAATCCCACTGTCATGGACAAAAGAGGTCCCTCAGGTAGCTTTTATCTTTATATTGTGCTTCTTGTGTAGCACTTCAAGTACTTGTGGCAGTAACTCCATGTTTAGAAGCGGCTTTTCTAGATCCTCTGTAAAAGCCAGCGAATCCGAGTCTGCACTGGCTCCTGACAGTCCCGTGTGCAGCCTCCTCCTGTGTTTGGGCTTCAGTGAGCGCAAAGAGTCCGCCTCGAATCCTGAGTGTCTCTCATCTATGCTCAGAATAAAAGTGGAATTTCTGGCTAGTCTCGAGCTCCACAGAAGCAGAACAATGAGGCAGCACAGCATCACTCCCATTATGGTGTTGAATGTCCCGTCAGCACAGCTTGGCAGGGTGCAGGAAGAAAAGTGGTCATCACTGAGTTCAACGATGGCTTTCTTAGCCACAGAGCTTGGGCTGGAACAGACGGGCTGTTTTACAACAATAGCCCTGTTCTTCAGCAGCCAGTTCCTCAGGTATTGGATCCTACAGTCACAGTGGAAAGGGTTCGCAGAGAGGGAGACCTTTTTCAGGCCCGCAAATCGGTCAAACAGGCCTGGAGACACGGAGGTAAGCTGGTTGTCCTGCAAATGGAGCTCTGTGGTGTCTGAGGGCAGATGAGGAATCTCCATGAGGTTCAAAGAGCTGCAGTTGACTTTTAATCCAGTGGGGAAGAGGGCTGAGCAGAGGCAGGGCCTACCAACACTGTGTGCATTTGATGTGGTCAGGAGGAGGAGGACAGCTACACTTAGACTGGAGAGCATCCTGCAGGGCCAGGAAAAGGTTATACTTCATATAGGAAAGTATCATACAAGTTGTTAGAGTGAATCCTAAAATTAGACTATGAACATACACGTATCAGCCACAACATTATGACCACTGACAGGTGAAGTGAATATCATTGCTCATAGTGGTGCTATGTAGTGTTCTGCTGGAAAACCTTGGATTTTAACATCCGTGTTGATGAGACTTAGACACCCAAATAAACATTGTTCCACAACAAGCACACTCCCTCATGCCAATGGAAATCCCAAATGTCACTGGCCTACCCCCGCAGGAAAATGCACCCCACCACATCAAAAAAACATCAATCAGGAACATGTTGAGGAACATGACAATGGCCCAACATGTTGATTTGACCTCCAAACTTCCTACACCCCATTCTGATCAAGCATCAACAGGATGCAGTGGAACAAGTTTGATTGACAGAGACCCCACTGAACAAGCCAGAGTACCCAAAGGATCCGGTGTCAACGTCCTGGTTCCAGACCCCATAGGACACCCTGAGAGGTCCTCTTGTCTATGCCCAATGGTTCAGAGCATTTTTGAGCACATAAGGAGGACTGACACAATATTAGGCAGCTGGTCATAATGTTATGGCTTATCAGCTTAAAATTGTGTATTAGATTAACATTAAGCAACAAACTAACACAGTGCATCTATATCATCTTGATTTCACACTTCAAAGTGAATGCATCTATGCAGTGAGCTAAAATAAATGTTTCTTCACAGCCTGAAGCTTCAGTAAACAATTAGAAATGTAAAAGCGAAGTCTCATCAAATATTTAAGCAGGAATACAAACCTTTCAGAGTTAAGCCAACTTGGAAGGTACTTCCTGTAGTGCCAGTCATCCTTAAAATCTCATTATAAACTCACAGTTCTGGTTCCAATGTAACATTTGAGCACAAGGGTATTTTAGAAGTTCTCCTGACCTCGATGTACCTTTGTTTTGTAACTAACGTGTTATTGAGCTCAGAGTAATCACACGCCCCAATACAGAATCCACCAATAACACTGCACGCTTATGGCACATATGACATGAGGGGAATCCATCTGCTCAAAAGAGATAAGGGTTTATCTATTAAAATAGTGGCGGAGGCCGTGTGAAGCTCCCCCAGTTAGTGTACTGCTAACATCCACTGCAGTGCTGACAGGGCACTTTACTGCATATTACAGCTCAGAGCACACACAGCTTTATGTGGATTTGAAAGTGCACATGAAGTCAAATGCTGAATGAGCTTGAGGCCATAGAGAAAAGTGTTTTCTTAATGGAAAATGTGGAGCTACAGAGCAGAATGGACATGCACTGGGGCAGATCCTAGAAAATCTGCAACCCAAGACAAAGATGTGACACATTGACAGCCTCAGAGAAGTGGGATGAAGCCGAGAGGTAAGTGTGTGAACAATTGTCTTCACTGGCTAAGGAGCAGTGCAGTCGGTACACTTTTCACCCATAGGTGGTGTAATGGCACAGATTTTCTATCTCATTTAATGTCACTTTAATGTATGCCCTCTAGTGGAAATGCTGCACCACTAGTATTGTTGTCTGGAAGTGAAAGATATGGAAGCTTCAAGATAAGGTACTTATGTAAAATGTATTACACACACAAAAGAGAAAAAACTGTGTAATATTTCTTTGATTCACAATGACAGGTGGCTCTGTTCAATAAAATAAAGGTCTTTCAATACAATGGTGAGCAAAAACAACACATGTGTACCATAAGTCATATATTTGTTTATTTTGCGTTCTCAACATTGTCACAGTTGAAGTTTTACAATAACTGGGGTCTTAATGACTCACTACTCACTGTACAAACAGAATGCACATATAAATGAGGCCATTCCTGTCTTTTCCTTTTGTTTTTTTCAAATGTGTCTCACGCCAGACTGAACAGCTTGCAGCAGGATGTGTCATTTGTCTGTGTGTACATTATGTGTGTGTGAGTGTGTGACTGAGGAGGGGGGTTTGCATGTATGAAAAGAGAGCTGGATGTAAATGGCAGCAAACTTTCTAACAGTCTGTTCTTTGATTTCTACAGCAAATGTCAGTTCACAACAGCCGAAGGCAGAGACAATCGATATGTTCATATATCACCCCTCACATCCATCTGTGAGGTGATGTATATTCATCCTGATCTTGACGGCAGATCTCAGAATAGAGTACTGATCATATACACATTATGTACATCTCCTTTAAACCCCAGTCTTGGTCCCTTTACAGCTTCATAAAGATAAACCCTCCTACCAAGCAGTTCATCGGTTTTGCACATCAAAATCCCGTATTTACACAATGAAAGCCCTCAGCGACGGAAGTGCAATGTTTCTTCATGTTTGTAATTTACACAATGGCTTCGTTGATGAAATGCATGCTGAGCTTCAATAACTACCAGGATAACATGGAACAACAAGAGCACGTCAACATCAGAAAAAATTCCAACATAATCAAAAAACCAAAATCAAAATTTATAGGCTGATCTTTTTTTTCCCGTCAGCTCACAGTGAATAGGACACATGATGCATCAGATCCATGCAGTGCATTGTTGGGGTACTTTCTCACAAAGAATGACCGTAGACATTTGAAGCACTACAACACACACCAAAATAAACAGATTCGTCGGTTTCACATCATCTCAAGATTTCGGAATTTTAGCAAAGATATGAAATCAATGGAAAGACACATTCAGCTCAGCGTTAATGTCCCGCATGTGATATGTCTGTCGTCTGAACGCTCGGCGTCAATTCACACGAGGAGAAAATGTTTGAGAAGAAGCCTGACTTATGGCAATGCTTTTCTTTGTGAATGTTAAAATACATTTACAACCTGAATATTGGGACAAACAGTTTACTGTCACTAATTTACACACTAGAATAGACTCTTATTTGTAGAATGTAGAAAGTTATTCTTTACATAGACCCAGTTCTTTTGTTCAGTTTGCATTTTGTAAATTAACTGCATTTCCTGAAAAATGAAAGTGTTCTTTCATATGTGCTTATCCAGCAAAATATTTCTGTTCAGCCCAAAGGAGAAGCATATTTCTTTTATTAAAATATATACACACATTCTTCTTTCTGCTGTGAACTGTGTAAGTATTTATATATTTTTAAATGAAAAAAAGTGTGTTTTTTTCACCTGAATCTCATCCTGGACAACAAGATTACAGACCTCCACTCTCAGTACAAGTCTGCATTTTCTGAACATGATTGCACTTAAACTTGCTATGGTAACACTGATTTGTTATACAATGTGCAGAGGATAGCCTCACATCAATAACATTACATGCAAAAAATCACTTACTAGACATTCCACTGAACTCCAAGTCTGTACCTCTCCTAAGACCGTGAGGACAGCCAGACATTAATTTACCGAGGAAAGGACTCTGACAAGGGGTCAAAAACAAAAAAATAAATAAATAATGACGCAACATGAAAAAAACGCACAAATAGGAGGGGACACCTTTGCTTGTTCTTAATGTACAAAATCAGTACAAAGATATTGCACATATAATAGAAAAAGATGATAAAAATACTTCACTATGCAAGAACTGATTTTATTCACTCACCAAATCTTTGTCGGTGAATAAAAAAATATTGGAAACAAGGCAAAAGAAGATGTACGAAGTGGTTCTGTTTTTTTAAGAGTCAAGAAAGCAGCTGTTGCATATGTTGAAGGCAACAGACTTAACATGTTTCAACACTCTCTGTGGGTCAAAATGTAACTGAGCCTCAAAGTGTGAAAAATGTCTTATCACCTCTATTCTTCACTGCTTTTGTTTTTTTTTTTACAGTTTAAGCAGCCACAGTACGAGAAGTAAACGGAGCTAACGGGCAAACCATCTTGTTCGTTAACAGCTAGAGTTGACAGGGAAAGTCTGCTTTGAGGCTCCAGCTATGACAGCACAGCATTGTGAGGCCCGAATGCAACAGCTGCCATCCAGAGGCTTCTTCTGATTCATTTGAAAGGCGAAAATTCCAGAACAGATTACAGGCCAAACTAAATGGGAGTTCACTCCTACCAGATCTACATCCTGTTACCACTGAGTCAGTATAATACTGATAAAATTCATTTTTGCTGATAATAATAATTGTAAGTATAATCTTACAAATTACTTTACACACAATATACTGTACATGAAGTCTTGACTAAATAGATTATGCATTAATAATTGGCACATTTATTTATGAGAGCTAGGAGACAACACATATAGCTGTCATCTACAGTAAATACAGCACTAGAACTACTATGACCGACTCAGTCGAGGTGTTTACCTGTCCTTTGACTTAAGTTAGTGTGAAATGATTATATCTAGGTTTTTTCACTACATATGAGCTCTACGGGAGGCAACAACAAATAGCATTCATATGATGGTAGGATCTGCAAACCAAAGATTTGAAAGTTGACTTCCAAAAAGGCTGTGCACAAGAAATTATGCCACTGTGACAGAAGAAAAACAGTCAGCCATGTTCTCATCTCAGGCCATCATTCCTTCCTGATTATGTGAAGTTAAAGACAGGTTATTGAGGGGAATGGAGCAGCGGGGAGCGGCTTGGTGAGAAAACACAGTTTCTCTTCAACCATCACGGCTGGGCGGCTGTTGTTGTGTGTGTTTGTGTGTGGAAAACAAAGAGCATCTTCCTGTGCAGAACCTCGCCCCCTCCCAACAAACCTCACACAAAACCCTGATGGGACCAAAGCCCCTGATCAGGCAAACTAGTAAAAGGCCCCTAGTGGAAGATTTGAGTCCGATTCCATCCTGCATATTAGAGTGAAAAAAGGTGACTGCGTGTGATCGGTTTCCATCACAGCAGCACAAACACAGTGGACAGGCCATAGAGTTATGCTGTCAGTCCCTTTGGTGTAAGCAATTGTCCCTTCTTCATTAAGTCCCCTCCTTGCTTCTCCTCTCTGCGTTCAGAGCATCACACTACAGTGCTGATGCCACTGTGTTTGGGTTTGGGTCCGCCGGGCGCCGAACCCGACTGCTGACTGTGGTGGTGAGAAGTGTGCTGCGAGTGCGAGGCGTGGTGCGAGTGCTCCCTGTAATGGCTGTGCTGCAAGTGGCCGTGTTGGTGTGCGTGTGGGGTGTAGGCCGGGTGCTGGTGGTACTGCGTGTGGGGGGGCGGGTGGTAGTGGTGGTGGTGGTGGTAAGGTGGTGGATTCTGCGGGACTTGGCAGTACTGGGAATGGTGGCCGTGGTGCTGGGCCTGAACTGCGTGGGCCACCTGCGCCGTGTGATGCAGGTTGGTTGGGTGGGGCTTGTGGGATATGAGAGTGGGGTGACCGGGCGGAGGGTAAGGGGGGTGGCTCTGAGATGACGGTTTCCCTCGCTTGCTGCCAAAGAGCGACCCGAGGATGGAAGTCGATGCTGAGTTAGGGATGGAGGGATGGCCGCGGGGGGCGCCCTCACGCGGTGTGGTGGCTCTCCTTCTTGTGTTTGGACTGCTAATGATGGACCCCTGCAGGAGGGAAAGAAGGTAACAGCACGTCTGTAAGACACTGTGCTACTAAACTGCAGCTACAAAGGCACCAGCAGGATGAAGTCACAGTTTTCTTATTTCAGATAAACAAGTAGCAAAATGTTATAGGGCATGCAAATGAGAAACTGAAAATGTTTTTATGAGAGGCAGCAGCAACACTAGGAATATTTCAGGTTGGGCGAACGCTTCGTCATGAAGGGAGCCTATGTTCAGAGAAGCTCTGCTGTTAGGGAGCTAACTTTCTTGAAACAGTAAATCTGTAACAAGAGAAATTACATAAATACTGTTAGGAGCAAAAAAAAAAAAGACATTAAGAGGGGGAGAAAAAAAGACATTTCATCTTCATTGCAGTCAATGTGCCAAACCCTCTAAGAGTCACACATGCAACTTGTTATAATCAATGGAGGCATAGTTTCCACATGCAGAGGGTGTGACAGGCAAACTCGTCATCCACACATTAGCATTCAACTAGAAGTCAGAAGGCAGGAGGAACTAAAGTCTTGTGCAGACTTCACAACAGGCCTGGACACTTTCCCCCGTTTTTGGGTCCGACACTACTCGATATCCAGGTATGAATTCTCCTAAAAAGAAGCTTTTCCTTTGGCACATGCTTCATCTAAGACTGGAGAGAGACCATAAAATGTCTTTGAAAGCAGAAAGAATGAAATTTCCAGGGTCCCAGACTTCAACCCACCACGTGAACTCATGGGCACATGAAATGAGTGAAACATGAATGAATGAAATCCACATCTCTCTAAGTCCATGTGAAGCCCATCAGTAGACCTCTGACTATGAAGGCTACATTCCTCCCTGAACCTACGGCATTTAAGAGAAGTTGTGGATAAGAGAAAAAAACAAAGAAAGACCCAGACAGAGAAGGGCTGCAAGAGGTGTACAGCTTCCTAGTGTACTTTCAGAGCTACCACCCTGCCAGAGAGAAGAACCAAATGAAAACTGCTTGGATGTGACTGAATGAAAGACAGAGACAGGCGACAAAGGGGGAGGGGGATCAGAGGAGGCATTAGTAGAGTCATGCTTGTTTGAAGGTACAGTGTATATTGGTCATATAACATGACCAGAACAGGAGATCTCTGGCTTCCAAAAAAGGGGCAGGATCAGAGGCAGGCAACCCATGCATGCACACTAACTGAGGCAAGCAGGTTATAAGGCATCCCAGGAATAAAAATAAATGATCCAAACAAATGGACTGAGTCTATGAAGCAAAGAAGGTGTAAGACCAAAAATAAATGGAGTGTTTCACAGTGCACATCATCACATAGAGAGTAGCTTGGATACCAGCTGCTTCCAACTTACTTCCATATTGCTGTCTAGTGATCCTGCACTGCTGCGACGCCCCCGCTTGCCTGCCCGAGACATGCAATACCAGAGATTAGAGATCGACAGCACTTCTGGATCGACTACAGACGTTTAGGCCGCCCACCAGTCCCGTAGGGGGCAGTGCAGTGGATTTTGACTGTGAGTAAGGTCCAAAATATAGGCGGGAAGAGGGAGGGGGAGAGGGCATTCAGGTCTGAGGAGGTGGTGGTTGACAGGTGGTACGGTGGTTTTTCTATTACGGTGAAGTCTTCGCTCAGGTTGGAAACTAAAAGCTAAAGCTGCATTGAATTTTCGCTACTTTCATTTTTAAAATCGCACTTCGAACCAGAGGCCGAGCAAAACCTAAAAATCTAAATGCATAAACTTCAACAAATGTCAACTCCATGTGCAGGAAGTTTTACCAAAAGATTTGCCACCTATTTAAAAAAAAAAAAACAACCTCAAACAGGGTTGATGCCGAAACAAACTTTTTTTCCAAGATTTTTTTCATCACTCATTCCTAACAAGGTTTTCTTACAGGTCAGGGTTGGCGAAAAGCCGGTCTCAGTGATAGTCACAAAGGAGGGGACACATCAAAAGCAATACAGTGGTTGCTGCACATGGAATGTACAGGCATATACAGGTCTGAGGGTGGACGGAGCACTTTTGCCATCGTTAGGCACACTCAGCCAATGATATATGACCAATAATTACACATAAACAGGAAAATCCCTGATGTGTATGGACATAACACAGTAAATACATATGGAATGGAGTATGGCAGGAGAGAAAAAAAAGTAGAAAACACTTAAGAAAAATGACCCCACTAACATGCCACGTCCTGCATCAAAAAACGCAGGAGACAGGAGGGCAGAGGGACTTGTATAGGCTTCTTCACTGTCTGACCCTATCATTTCCCATTGAGGTAGTGATCTAAGAACAGAGCAGATCATATTACCAACAGTGAGGCAGACCCCCTAACTGGATTTCATTTTGTTATCAAGTTAATCACCTGATAACTTTGCATAGCGGTTATCTGTAATGAATGAAATGTATTCTTGCTTCGGAGACACAGCAGCTGTGTTAAACACTGATATTCATGGATATGAAATGACTGTTAACGCCTAAGTCTTGATCTCGTCGCTGCTTAAAGATGGTACACATCAGCGCTGATTTGTTTGATCCACAAATATACGCGAGAGGAAATGATACACATGAGTTCTGATTATAAAGAAACAGATCATTATGAAATGTCTTTAGATAAAACAAACTCAGAAATGCAAAAGTGCTAAGTAACGGAAAAAAGTGAGGATTAAAAACATGGATGGAAATGTTGGTAAATAAACTCGTCCAAATGAACAGGGGTGAGAACTGCCTGTCAATTTCATTCATCACTGGGAAGACAAATCTAGAAAAACTGTCTGCTAAACCTCTTCTAGAGTAGGTCTGTATTCAGTCTTTTAATCGTGGAGTCTCTCTAAAACAAAGAATGCTGAGAACAAAGCAAGTTAAACATCGAAGGAAACACTGTTCAGACCAAACCATCCAATCATGACGGAGTTAGATAATGGATTTAAAGGGGAGGACTCTAAAAATCAATGTATGGTGCAGTGAAACAACATTTTGCTATTTTTATCCCCTTGATATCATCACAGAGAGGCGGATGACAGAAGGAGAGTACGTTCTGTTCTCCAATAAAGAACCAGCTGGTAAGAACAAAGACATTTTGGCTATACCTGCTTCAGAGAGGTCTCGCAGGGAGCTGCTGAGGGCGCTCCTCTTCAGGCCCTCCCCCATGGCGTAGCTGTCATCTAGACTGGCGCGGTTCATGTTCCCGTTGCCAGCTTCCTTCTTCAGACCGGAGCTCTGCGACATGCTGGGCCTCACCACCCCCTTCTGCTTCTCCAGCTCAGCTGTGGAAAGGAGCCATGGAAAGACTGAGGTAAGTGGCAGCGGTTTTTACGTCTCACTCAGGCCAGGGGAATGACTTTTAAACTTTCCCCACGTACATTCAGCCACCTTTCACTGTCTGAAACCAAATGAGGAATCCAATATAAATACATTTCAACATCTTTTTTCTCTTGTTTGTAACGATGCAAGGCGCCTTTGAGTGTCCAGAATAACCCGCTGTGCCTTCTGGTAGCCATCCTGTGAACTCTGTAAACATTCTCCCTTGTAAACTGCTGCAGTTGAGTAATGAGGACCATGCCCTGTTTCTGCTTCACACAGCCTGAGGTAGAAAAGACTTAAAGGGGGCTGGGAAGGGGAAAAAGTCAGCTCACACTCTATTCTGTATTTCTCCATTTCCTGGACCTCGGCAATGGACTCTCGCAGGTCATCTGTAAACTTCTTGCGGTCCTGGGGGTTGGGCGCATTGAAGTTGATGAGCACTTTGATGTCTGCACCTGGTATCGCTGATGTAAGTCTGATCCCATTTGGGTAATCTGTGGAAATGGCAAACAGACAGGGAGAGACATTTACAAAAAGGGGCGATTGATCAAAACGGAGGCGAAGCACACTGGACGAAGTTTAGAGAGTATAAACAATGTCATGGCCCATTGGTTGGACTTCCCATTTCTGCTGGATATGTTACTGTGCTACATCAAACCTCACAAACTAAACACTGTCAGCTAACATGCTGCAGGGATATATGGAGGGAATAAAAGGGCGACACTTACACTGATTCTCAAACAGCATGACTTGCATTCCGTACAGAGAGAAGGACTGTCTGAAGCTGTACGTCACCGAATTCTTCTTTTTCTGGAAAATCTTAGTTACCTGAAATTATGCACAGAGAATGCATAAAGGTTGGAGAGAAGAGGTGGGGGATTAGAGGAGAGGAGATTAGAGGGGAGGAAAGGGCTTTTACCACTAGGAGGTCATTGAACAGGAAGATCTCCCGCTGGTGCAGCCCCAACTTCTGGAGCTTGTTGGGATCTGGCACTTCAAACAGGCGGCAGTAACACACCAGCCGGCGATGGGGCAGCGACAGCACCTACGAGGCAGAAGGAAACAGCACAGATACACTTTAGAGATAATTATGGCCTCAGTCGATGGCGTAATAAGGAACATAAATTGCTCTTCCCCTGAGAAGAATTTAAAGAAGGTATAGCCAAGGGATGACTGATTTATTCCCTCTCTATGTTTCTGATCCTTAAAGCTATTTGTGGAAACATAGAGAAAAATGCATTCATTTTGTGGATACTACTGTTGGATAAGTTAGTGTGTGCCATTTAAAGGTGATAGACTTTATTTTCTTGTTGACAATTTCGTAAAATGATCAGAGGAAGAAAAATGAGAATCAATAATTAGTAAGTATTGACTGTGTATGATCCAAGAAGTAAATGAATAAACATAATCAGGTGTTCCCTATGAAAATAATAGATGAGGAGACAGTAGTAAACATGAAAAAGCTGAATGAAGCAAGTTTGACAAGGTCAGGTTTTCTTCGTGGAAGCCGTCTCAACAAAGCTTTAAAACCCCAGTTAGGTGGTTATCAACTTTCTTTGTTATCAAAGCTTTCTTCTTCAAATTCTGTTTGCATTCACATAAAAGTGGGCGTTCTAACACACCATGTGACTCATCCTCTATGCAAAATGGACTGATCATGTGCAGCTTCTTTCAGTCAGAGGAACAGGTTGTTATAATGGAGAGCTCATGTAGAATCTAAAACATTTTTATGATTAAAGGTGCAGCAACTACAAATAATGCAAGAGAGGAATGCAGGTCAAAAGCCAATAATTGTGTAATTTAATAGATTTATTTTACCAATCAAAGCAGCTGCTTATTTCCAACATGACATCTGCACATTAGAGATATCAAACTTTAAACTTCATTCATTAAAACTTGATTTTGAAGAAGTCCGTTTAGGTCTGACACTGCCTTATAATGAAGGATGTCACTTTAGTTTTTGGCAAATTGAACTGGAATTATTGTTAGTGATTGAATATTGTCTGTAACAAAAGATAAACAGAATGTAAAATGGACTTGGCAGTTAATCAGGACCAAACATAAAAACATATTTATGCATTTTCTGCACCACTAACTAAATGATGTAGGTTCCCTTGGCAACGCAATGCATCCAGTGTGTGAGACTATAACTGTATGGCTTCATTCAGTGGTTTTAGTAATGTACAGCTCAGCAGGTTTGCAGATATAGCATATTCCCTCAACTGAGAATCTGTATCGATCCTAGTAACTGACAGAAAATGAATTAGTAAAAGGGAGACGCCTTCTACAGCCAATTTAATTTCCAAACTCTGAACAGAACCTCCTCCAGAACACGTTTGCGGTGCAGCGTAATGGTAATCTAGCAAGTTAAAAGACGGCCTCCGTGGTGACATTGAAAACTCTGACATTGAACTCAACATATTTTGCCAACCCATTTATCTTGCTTCATAGTGGACCCCCTGGGTTTCAGTCTTAGACACTCTGTTAAGCACAGAATGTGTAAACACTGCAGCTCAATGCCACCTCGCAATTAATGTCTGTTGATTCTGTCTTCAAGGTCCAACACTGACCTCCCATCTCTCACTAACCGATGTGATGCTTCACGCAAAAGTTCTTGCTGCTCTCGGTAAACCAACTTAAAGTGAAATAATAAAAAAAAAAGGATCAACTCGATTGCGATTTATAGATCTTTAGTCTACTTACACATCCAAGGCCATGGTGGAGTGATCCGATCTAAAAACAGAGGACAGAAAAGAAGTTTTATGCAGTTTTTATGTTCTTATGATTCACACTATTGCTGCTCAGAACATAAAATTCAATCTCTCCCAGTTATTAATGAAACTAAATCAGGATTTGCCCTTAAAGACTGAGCAGATATTAATATGGCCATAGCGATGCATGCACCTCATCTGTTCTGTGTACAGGGTGGAGATCTTTCTTTGCTGCTGAACTTGAGGTAATTTGTAATGATGTTAAAAACAGATCCTCCCCTAGAAGCCCTCTCAGTGCAGCATGAGTGGACATGATTATTAAAGGAAGGAATTCCAATGTGGTTTTTATGTTAAAGTGTTTTACCAACTGCCCTCCTTAATTATGCAGCTAAATGGTGACATGGGATCATTTTTCAATACATTCAATTATTACTGGCAGAGCAGAACCGACTCCATTCCACTGGAAACAGACTGAGACAAAGTCCCCTGTGCAAGACAGGACTCTCCCCGAGGCTGCACAGGTTAATCACATTTTTAACCTTCACACTTGACAGAGACATTATTTCCTGCAGAATACAGCAGAAATGCTGCTCTTGGCTCGATGGAGTACAGTCAGAACTAAATCTGGCATTAGTTTTGGTCCAGTATGCACAAAAAGAAATAAACGGACAATTATTGAATTAAAGGAGTTTAAAACAACTTATACTGGTCAGTTAAACAGAAGAGGTTTTGCTGTGTTCAAGCATAGCAAAGGGCTTCTCCCTCTAAAACAAGGGAGGCACTATGATGTGCTAAGATGGCAGTATATGCCCATTCTTCTTCAGACTGCGGCACTGGGCAGCATCTTTCAAGGGCTTTGGGTGTGTTAAAATCACCAGCATGAAGGTCTAAACCCAGACGTTTCCCTTTCTCACAGTAGTACCCAAAGGACTTTTCTGTATCCCCATGTTCCCTCTGTGACGTAAACGCTGTAATTTGGGGATTAAGGCTAAGTAGAAAAGTGGCTGTATTACTTATAAAAGATTATTCTAGTCTGTGTGAGGACTAACAAAATAATAATCATCACTGTTTACATCTTATTGGCAAAGATGCCACAAAGATTTATGTCTTGCCTTGCAGTGAAAGTGAAAAATGAGAAATCCTGCTAAGATCTTTGTGAGCTTAGCAGAAAGAGAGTTAACATTACTCACCGGTTTCTTTCCCACAATGAGCTTCTCAACCTTCTGCACCTGTGAGACGTGGTCTTCGTTTGTCTTGAGCTCTCGCTTACGAATCCTCTCATAGATGCCAACCAGAGTCTCTCTAGGTATGTCCTCTCCATCATCCACACCTGGAACACGGGGAAGAGCTCAGCCACGATACAATATATATACTAATAAGTGTTTGAAGGGGAATGTTTTACTTTATAATCAAACTTACCTGTTATTGCAGAATGTCAGAACAACAGTAAATGAGTTTATTTGAAATTAGGAAAATTAGAGGAGATATTAATAAAAGTGCTAATTTAACCCTAAACCTGCCTGTGGGTTTAGAAGGCATACTGTCTTTAAAAAATCACTAAATTACAGTGTCAGAAACCGTAAAACAGAAAGATTTGTAGAATTTCCAATGGTCCTTGAACTAATCACCTGTGATGTGTCGTTCCATCAGGAATATTAAATAATTCTAAGCTTAAAATCCTGATTTTCATCAAAATCACTTTTTTCTACATGATATATTTTTTAAAATATGCCATAAAGAAATCTTTTTTACTAGCCATATTCTGTAAAGAACAAAAAATTCTGCACTTCTCCGTGCAACGACAAAGCCATAAATGTCTCAGCTATGAGCATCAGTGACATTACAAAAGTTTAAAGACTTTTTTGCTGAACTGCAGGCTTTGTTTCCACAGAGCAGATAGTATGGAGTATGGAACCAAATTAAATATGTAAGCAGTAAAATATCTATAGTATTTAGAGCTTCCATTTCCTTTCAGTATTAGTAACACTTGTGGGCACTTAGAAAAAAGGTGTACATGCTGATTTTATTTGGATTTTTTTTGTAAAATAAATAATAAAAGAAATTGAACTCTTGTTTTTTTGTTATTTTATAATCAATGGCATTCTGACTGAGTTCTAACACACAGATCACATGTTTGAGTTCTCTCTGCTTGTAGCCATGGTTTTGCTGTTTCCATTAAGGTGCAGGACTTCACATTGCAGTCAAAAATGAGCCCACAGTGAATAAAAAGGAGCAAAACACATCCAAAAAGTGCTTGGGGTTTAGATAGTTAACTCTATGTGACAATCAATTTACAAATAAATGCAATGCAATTTTGGAAAAAGTGAAACACACTGTAACATTTGTCTTAAGAGGCGTTTTGAAACAACGTACTGACAAATAGTGTTTCATATTTGTCATTACTTTATTTTTTTTTTACCTCTTAAATTCTTGATAAAGTCCTCCAACTTCATCTTCCTCTCAGGCTTGACATTGGGGCTGTACATGTCAGTGTTGAGAAGGATGATTGCAAAGGCCAGGATGAAGATTGTGTCAGGGTTCCTGAACTGCCGCACCACTGTCGGGTTGCAGATGCAGTAACGCTGGCTGCAGAAATGAGACAGGAGAACAATGTCAACCGTCTCCACTTACAACCGCAGTCGGATTACAAAGCACGCAGTGAGGAAACGTTTTCAACACTGAATAAAGAAAGCAGAAGTAAAGCTGCAACTCGCTGTTCTGGTCATGTACCAATAATTCGTTAGGCAGCTGTGAGGAAGAGTGATGGTGTTTTAAATATGGTTTAAATAAAATCCATTCTGTAATATGAACACTAATGCTTCTGTGGCACTTATTTTTAACTCAGACCAGCTTAGTTTAATGATCTTAACAAATCATCCATTCTTAACACAAGCCAGGTTGAAAAACTTTGTCCACCAGCCGACAAAACACTGTTAGAGATGCTGTATCTTATCCAAAGCAGAGTATTGCTGTTTTCTCTTCTGCCTTTCTTAGAGCCAAATTTACATTATGATCATTGATACTTTAGAGGTGCTATTTCCCCTCTGTCTTCTCTGCATTTTATACAGTATTTCAATGCATACGTCAGTTTGCAGCCTAACCTGAAGGCTTCAATGAGCCGCTCCACCTTCTGGGCTTCACCCTGGACACGGATGTGGTTCTGAAATTTCCTGAGGGCCTCGTCCAGCTCCATGCCCTGGAAGTCCATTTCATCTACCACACAGCTGAGGGAGGAGAGAAAACATCCTTATAATTCAAATATAGCATATTACAGTTTTTCTGCTCACCACCAATTCTTTGATATCTTTATAGGGATTGTTTGGCCCAGATTCCATCAAGGAGGATATGTAATTGACAATAAAGGAAGGAATTCTAGCCATATAATTGTGCCATAAGTCATTTTTACCAACTGCAGGATCTTTGTGCTATGCCTGTCTCTCTCTCTGTTTGTTTTCTTTTATTAAATTATCTTTATGACTGGTGTTTTGCATTGCACTGTCTTTCTTTGTCAGTCTGTTTTTGGATTTTGTTCGGTACAGTTTGCAAGAATCCTTGACATCAGGAAAGATGGAGGGGAAAACAAATCTTATCTCACACTTACTCCAAGACATCTCTGTTGAACTGCTTCTGTCGATTGCCCAGAAATTCTCCGATCATCTGTCTGCTCAGCCCCTTCCTTTGCAGCAGGAAGTGGGCAACACCAACGGGTGTGTCAGGTATGAATCCCCTCTCAGTCAGGTACTGGATGCCCTTCTCTGGCTTTCTGGAAAATTCAAAATGCACAAGGACGGTATATTTCTAATACATGGATAGATACTTTAGGCCTGCAGATTTGCTTCATCTTGAATTCTCAGAAAATACATACTAGTGACTTCTTGAGGCAAGTTAGCCACTTTTAAAATGGTGTAATATTCCTTCATTGAGTCATTGTATAAATTAGCTTTGAGAACAATTAGAAGGAGTCACAGGGTGCTCGAGTAAGCAGATGCACAAAGTCGTTTCATCCACAATTGTTGCTGAAATATGTTAATTAAGCCACATTGCACTGAATGTGGCTGAACATTATCACAGCCCCAAAACAAACACATTCTTCAAAACTCACATTAATAATGTCACTGTGTCAGTTTGAATCTAAGTAGTTTGTACATCACACTGTTTGTCACATACATTCAAATCAATGCATTTTCCTAGGTCCTTCTTCTAAATGGAAACATCTCTATATTTGATTTGAACACAACGTATTGTAGCTCATTGTGCCAGTTGGTCAAGGCCCTGTTCATCACAGCTGAGCACCTACTTGTTGAAAAGATTCAGGCCGATGCGGTAGTGTCTCTTGCGGATCACGTCGTTACTGAAGATGGGCGAATCCCAGCTGTTGCGAGTCTCTTTGTGGTAAGTCTGTTTACTCAGCGTCTGCTCTCGTAGGCTGTCTCTGGACGAGGACTCGGAGCTGCAGTTTATGGTGTCGTTTGAATTTGATGTGCTATTGATGCTGTCGTTGTCCCCGTCAGAGAAGTCCGATTCTGACTTGCTCTGCCTGTTAGCTGAGCCGTTGATGGCCAAGTGGCTCTCTAGCTGGCGGTGACGGTGGCGCAGGGGTGCGTCATCGTCACGGGAGGAAGCTCGAGGCGGGGGACCGTGGGAAATGTGTTTGGGGCTCGCCTGGGATGACGTCACGATGTGGCTGTGAGGTTCATACACAGGCGGCCGTTTGACAGAGCCGCGGTCGGATCGGTCACTGAGCTCGGCAGAACTATCACTAGGAGGTTCTATGGTCAACAGAGGCAGATGGTCCATTCTAAGACGCTGCTCTTGGCACTCCAGAGAAGGAGTGCTGCGGCAGCTTGTGTCTGTGTCACGACCCTCATCTTTGGGGTCAATAGGCCAGTATTCTTGGGAGGAGTTGACTGACCGCAAGCGTAAGTCTGATTCTGTGCTGGAAGGCTGGTCCCCCGACCTCGAAAGGGCGATAGAGGGGGACATGTCCTCCTCATCGATGAACAGAGTCACATCACTGTAGGATGCCATCGTTTCATCGTGCATCCGTCCAGCGGCCCTGCGGTGGGACTTAACCTGATAGGGCACCTCCCCCTGCACCTCGGAGCAGCCCATGGCCTCCGGGTCGGGACCCTCATCCCCCTGGAGGCTGCGACAGTTCAGAGCATCATCTATCGACTCGGCCAGAGACTTGACCTGCCTGGAAAAGGCGTCCTCCAGCTCAGTGATGGCATCCGTCAGGTCACTCTGAGGTGCTGCGTGAGAAGCCATGTTGGCCTGCTGGTGGACCTCTATATCTCCACATTCAGACTGCACCATGGACAGCGGGGTGCCGTCCTCCGTCATGGACACCTGCCTCCCTTCGAAATAGGAGCTGTGCACTTTTTCAGGGCCCTCAAACGAGAGCTGCATCCTCATGTTAGAGAGAACAATGCGTCTGGACATACGGTTCTCTGACATGGAGCTCCTTAGACGTTCAAAGTTCTTGTTCATCTGATACTGACGGAAGGCCGTCTGAATGGTGCGAGCTGCATGGCGAGTTATGAATCGTCCACCATATTTGCGCTCCAGCATCTCCACCTAGAAAAAAAAATGGAATAAATTAGCTGTGAAACGGTGCCACCCGGGAGATACTTAATTGGCTTTCTTAGCTGTAGATGGTCTATAAAGTCATCATTCAAAATGTCATTGATAATTAGCTTCTCCCAGATGATTGCAGCTCTGTGACAACCTAAAATTTAGCTGCATATCAAGAATAATTTCACACAGCAACACAGGGCTACTTTGGAGTACCTGTTTATCCTGGAGGTCAGCAGAGAGCTCATAGCTCTCGGAGAGTGAGCGGGAACGCTTGATGGCCTCCTCCTCAGCCTGCTTACGGAGGATGGACTGTGAGTGCTGGAGTTTGGGCCGACGGGGCCTCTGAGGACCAGGCTGGACCCCGTGGCTGTAAAGTTGGCCGTCAAATCGATCGGGGCTGATGGCTGACCCGTGAGTCACGGGGCCCTGGCCATAGCCGGCTCCACCGTCCAGGGAAGGGCCGCTGTCACCGGGCCGTCCATCCCCTTCCACACTGCAGCGAGGGCAAAGGGATGATTGATTATTTAAAAAAGTCAGACAATGAAGATTTTATGTTTTAGATAGAATCTGATTGAAGTATTGTCAAGTTAATGTTAGTAAAATTCACAGCTGCCTTAAGGTGTCTGAGCAGGAAGTAGCTCATCTGCAGACACTGATGGTGGAAGATTTTTTTTCTTAAAATCAGTAAAGTCTCTAATATCTACAAAGAAACACTGCACTAAAAAAGTGAACTGCAGTGTGTAAGTGTGTAAATGAATCATTGCCATGTCTGGGACATGCTGACCCCATAACTTTGTGATAAACAGCATAACCCACATTTCATTCAGTCATAAGCTCATTGACACTGATACACACTTCATTAGAAATGACTATCAAAAACAGCCAGCTGTAGATTTTGACATACCACATTCAGAAAGCACAAATGCCACGTAAACACTCTCCAAATGTTAAACATATCCAGCTGTCCGCTGTCCTTGTGTGATCATCTCTTATACAAACAATGAGAAAAAAACAAGTGGTTACTCACTCACTCTTACATTCTGACGCATTACCAGAGGGCTGCTTGTTGCGAAAAGACCGTCTACTTTCTATAAATTGCCAACTCTTCCTCCATATCTTGTCCACCATTCTCCCAGTCAAGTCAAGTCCAGAGTACACGAGCTTTTCCAGGAAAACCAAAGTTTATGCCACCTTCAGGGCCAATCAGTGACCAACAGGAATTACACCATGTTTGCAGGAGCGACGACACGCTGATGATACAAAGTCCAGTTTAGAGTTGAATGACAGAGCAAATACAACTTTACAGAGTCCTTTAGAAATAGATGTGGATGACCTGCTCAATAACTAACACGACACCAGCTAACGTCTCTGCTCGTTCATGGTACAGTGCGTGCACAGCTCACTGGCAGCAAAATGTGTTTGAACTGTGACTTGACACACCCATACAGTGTACACAATTCACTTCCTTCATTAGACAGCCTGAAATCAACTTTCAGCTGCAACTGCCTGCCAGCAAACACAGTGAAAAAGTGGAACTAAACGTGGTCAAGAGTTCAAATAGCATATGTATGAGTAAACCCTTTGTGGGACTATGTTGGTTTCTGCCCAGGAAGTTTTGCTCTTAACGAAATCAGATTGTTTTATATGTAACCCTACTCAGCACAGCATGTCGGTAACAAAAGACATTCATTCATTCATGTTTTTTTTTTTACTGCTTATGATTAATAAAAGACATCTCAGGCTCAGACGCATTTCCTGACTCAGTCTGTTATAATGCAATACTGTTTTATAAACCATCTGAACCCCAAAATGCACCGGTGGGTTTGAAAGGCATGCTATTTTAAAAAAAAAAACAAACAAACATCAGAATTACACCATATGTTAGAGCTGGAAACCGTTAAAAAAGTTTGATTTTCAGCTTTCCAACAGTCTTTGAACTGCTCATCTGTGACATGCTTTTCAGTCAGATAACATATTGAAAATCTAAACTTAAAATTTAGATTTTTTTCATCAAAATCTCATATAAATTTGCCCAAAACAAACTGTTTGAACCGAGCAGATCCTGTAAAAAAAGTAAAAAATTCTCAATTTCTCAGTGCAACTCTAAAGCTATTAGTGATTAAACTGTGGCCAACAATGAAGCGACAAAAATTCAAGGACTTTTCAGCTGAAATGCAGGCTGTGTTTACACAGAGCAGATAGCACAGAAGTATAGAAACTCAATAAAAAAATGTAAGAAATCCATATTATCTATCTATAGCATGCAGAGCCACCATGTTCTTTACAATATTTCTGGCCCTTTGGGACACACGGAAAAATGTTGATTCCATTTTTTCTTTTCAATTTCTGTAAAATAAGCAATCAAAGAAATTCAACTGTTGTCACTTTTTGTCATGCTTTATGGCAATTATAACTCTGCCATACTGCACAAAAGACATTTTTTAGTTCTCTCTAATTGTAGACATGGTTGTGCTATTTACATAGAGGTTCAAGACTTTATATTGCAATAAAAAATAGGTCTGCAGTGACATAAAATGTGACAAGAGCAAAAAACAACTACAAACTGCTTGTTGTTCAGGGGATTACATCTGACTGTAACTCACAGCCTACAACTTGTCCCTTTCTGTCTGCACATCCCTAACTAGCTGAGAAAGTACAAGAAAACGTGAAAATGCTTTGTAAATTGTAAAACCAAATAAACATAGTTCCACAGGTTACAGTAACCGATGACAAGTGACTCATACATGAGCCACTTTGCCTCTTTGTAAAGACTTCAGAGGCTTCAGTTTTCAAGACCCACAGAAATGCTTCTGAGAATAATGTCTATCCCAGAACAAGGCGCTGCTGCTTTTCAACCAAACATTTCAGTGTGAAATATTAAAACATGCTGGTCTGACGCGGCTGCCAAACTGCCACCAATTATTGTGAGACTCAGCTGCATCCAGAATAAATTCGGTCTGATTCCAAAAGCAAAGATGGTGCTTGGATGCAAATGGAAATAATATCATGTCCTAGTAGCAGCACACCTGTTCAGTCCCTCCAAATGCTCCTGTAGAGCGGAGTCCTGTGCATCACACGGCCCACAGAGTGGATGACGACCACTTCAAGGTCAGCCGAAGCCACCGTGACACAAAAATCTTCACGCTAAATAAATGCTTACTCACTCTGTCAGGGTAGTAAACACACACAATGTTTAAGTGTAGACTAGCGCACAGCGACAGGGCCCGAGGAGCAGGCCTTTATACTGCTGGAACAACACCAGATCTAGAATAACACACTGAAAATCGTAGCTCATTGCATAGATGCCACTGGGATAAATCTACAGCACCATCTGCCATGACAAACTGCAAAGCTGCCATCCCTGGAGTTAAAAGTCACACCTTGCATGCTGTCACAACACCAGAATACAGCTGGTAGTCTTTTTTTGTTCAGTAGTTTCTTCATTAGAAGTTTGATTGCTGAGCTGGGTAACGTGATGATGAAAGCAACCATTTGGGGATAACAGTATACTTTATGTATACAGACTTGAGAGGAATGAACATGTAAAAAGACCATGAAATTCAGTTTAAGGTGCAAATTTATGGAACTATGGACGATCGGTAAATTTTCAAGAAACCACAGGGAACAAATAAGAAGAAAAAAACAAGATAAATGTATTTCTTAAGCTTTTATTTGTTGTTGTTCTTTGGCACGAAACCATTGTCCATTTGTGGCTCGGTCAGTTCACTTTTGTGCTGACTGAAATATGTTTTGGGCAGATTGCCATGAAATTCTGTGCACACATTCGTGCCTTCAGAAGAGGAAGCATTTACTTTTCATCTAGCACCATCGTCAGGTCAACTTTCAATATGTCAAATATTCTGCAAATCTAATGATATTCCCACTTGCCTCATCTGTACTCTCTCTTTAGGAATAATAAGCAAATGTTAACTTCTTCTGTACTAATTTGTGGGGAGTAACTGCCTTTCCATTGTTTTGGCCAACTGCCTGTGTAATTATTTACGAATCAAAACAAACTGAATTTTTTGTAATAAGACAATGTCACTGTGGGAATGAGAGTTGAGTTTGATTTAAACAACTGTAAACACTAACCGCATGCTGCTTTTAATAGCAACACCAGTGCTCCTCTGGGGGTTTGCAGTCTCACCCATCAACTCCGAAAACATTCAAAACACAAAGTCAGAATTGCAACTACACTACTGCTTTTTGCTTCCCCCCCCAGTGGGACCTGTGAACCAGCACCCATTGTCCATTTTGCCTTTTTCTGCTTCACTCTCTACCAACCACGGATCCAGACAGCGTGCGACGGCCAGTTCATGGAAAGAAAAAGAGGGAGAATAAGTGCAGCTGTACTTTTTACTCGGAGGTGATTGAATACTCTACAGAGTGAGGTCAGTCACCCATGATGGAGGGGGGAAAAGGGGGGTGGGGGGTGGAGGGGGGGAAGCAGCATTTTAAGAGCTGATATTTTAAGCTGCAGTGGATGTTGGAGGGAAAAAAGGGTAGGAAGCAAGAAGATATATGATATTAATCTGTAGAAGATGTGGCTCTAAACGGTTCAGACAGAACCCTCAAATGCATGTAATCCTTTATATTAACATGACTTATCCATAATATATAAGGATTGTGGAAGCACTGTTGAAAGGTGACGGAGGAAACAACGACAGCCGTCCCAAGACCACTTCCTAATAGAGACTGTACAGCCCTTGAAATATGATCTAACATTATTAGCGCCGACTGTCGCTCCGTCTGGCTCTTTATCCACTAGTCCCCCGTTAGCTCGGATGCAGGCATTGGTGAGCATGTCAGCGCGGCTGGCAGTGATTTTCAGCCACGGGATCCAGGGATTTGGAGGGGTCGGGGTTGGGGGTGGGGGCTCGACAATCTCTCTTTTCCTCCCTCCTTCCCTCCCGACACATCCTGAACAAACAGGCCTAGGCCCCTGCCCAGGCCTCAACCCATTCCATCAGTCGGACCTGAGGGAGAAACATTCCTCCATCCCGGAAAAGAGGAGTCACATCTACAGGAGTTCTGGGAATAGAAGAAGGCTAATGAAGTGCAGGCTGGGGCTACAGAGGAAGAGAGAGCTGCAGCGTGGAACTCCCAGACGAAGTCACAGGGAAGTCTACAAACCAAACTGGAGCATAATTCAATTGTGAACTCCAAGAGTGTATAGAAAACGCTTTCCAGCAATGTGTTTCCATGCACTGCCGCAATCTGGTTCCAGCTCATTTCTGCACGTCTTCTGATTTGGAAAATATGTATGTAAACATAACATCCGATGAAGAATGAAGTTAACGCAAGGGGATTTCTTTTGAAGTTGATTACTTAGCCAACTCATGGGACTCCTTTTTTGGCATTTTTGCCTTTATTAAACATATGGGATACAGGAAATATCTGGGAAAAGAGCAGGAAAATGACATGCAGTGGGGGTCCAGGCCAGTTGTGAGTCAAACCAGAGATTAGCTGCTGGAAGGCCCTTGTGCCCATGTGTTACGTGTTCTAACCATTCGGCTATCAGGTCGCCCCCATTGGAGGGTTTCTTAAAGTGTTGGCATGTGCCAGAGTTTGAAGTAAATGCTGCTTCAGAGCACATTACACCCTGTTGTACTGAAACAACTGATCTGCAGTATCAACACAGCTGCTAAGAATGTTGGATCTTTAAATTAACAATACTTTCCAAGCTTCATGAGGGGGTTAAAGATTAAATATGAGCAACAAGACTGATGCAACATGTGCAAACGCATAATTAAATTCCATGCCTTAACCTTACTATTTATACAAATCAGCTTTTTTTACGTGCGTATGTAATCACTGGCCCTTCCATTACAGTCAAACAGCTCTTCCATATCTCACTGCTCACCCCACATGCAGTAACAGCATGTGCTCCAAGCACAACAAAAGCAGATGTTTTCTCTCCTTTCAAAGTGACTCAGAGAGCTCATAAACACAGACACACACACCAGACCTCACAGCCCACAGATGTGACGGAATATATTTTCAGGTAAAGGGCTGGGAGACCACACAGTAACACATTAATGAAGCTCCGGCATTTAAAAGGTGAACTTGCTGGTGAATACTTTTTTGGTACCAATAACCGCACTAATAAGTGATTTTGTAGCGGCTATAAAAAGACAGCGAGGAGCAAGTTGGGGATTTAGAGTTTGACACAGCTGCAAACTGGAAAGCTGCTCTGGCCAGCAGACTGACAGTTTCGCTCTTGAGAGTTTGCAGCAGACAGTATACAGTTGAATGGAGTCTCATAAGACTGCTGGTTAATAGCTACTGCGAGTTGTGTGTTTCAGTTTGATAGCTTTAGGATTTGGATGTCTTTACAAATCACAGACTGTCATTTGGCATCTACCTCACCAGAAACTAACAGCTTTGAAGACCTGCATGTATAACTGTCTGCTGGATGACAATCAGCAGTGACTGACTGCCATCTGCATGTGGAAAGTCACTTTAAATTAGAGCTGCAGTGATTTATCAATTAGTTGTCAACTATCAAGTGATTCACTAACTAGTCTGACGATCAGTCAATTGGTTTGGGTATTTTTCTAGGAATAGAAAGTTAAAAATGTACTTAAATTTTATTGTTTTCTTGTTTTTTTCTCCTCTGTGACAGCAAACTGATTTTCTCTGGGTTGTGGACAAAACATGAAATTTGAGGACATCATCTTGGGCTTTGGGAAGCGCTGATTAACATTTTTTTTTACCATTTTCTGACACTTTGTAAATAAAAATAATCAATTAATGCAGAATATATTCAACAGGTTAATCATTAGTTGCAGCCCGTACTTTACATAGGGTAGCAATGTGCAATGAGTACAAAGGTATCAAAATCCAGTTACAACCTACTGAGAATAATTGGCAGCAGTAATACTTTGATGAATAAGACAACAGATTTTCATTACATAAAGCCTTCTGATTATTGCTGTGATTGTTACCAGCATCCATCGAGTCACACCGAGCGTCAGATTATTCACGATGATATGAAGTAAAAGCTTCATGAGCACAGCGCCTTGGTGAGGCCAATTAAAACGCTGCAAATGTGATGAGTGGGCTGACGGTTTGGAGATGCCGTCCGCATAGTTCAGGAATCAATACTATTCCCTTGTTAACTGCCGGGCCTCATTCTGTCGAATCAAGGCATCCCTCCTCCTCCCTCCTGTCAGGATTCATACAACAACAACAACAACAACAACAACAACAGAGTCACTGTCATTATCTTTTCCGTAATGAATAATTTAGCCATCCTCCACACTACGCTCAGCACCTGCCCTTGAAGATCCAGCTATGAAAAAAAAAGCACACAGTCACGGGCAGTAAGTGGGAGGGCCACTACACACCACAGGAATGCCCTTCAACCGAGCAGGGTGGGGGGGGGTGGACAACCCTGCTCACACATGGATTCTGTACAGTAAGACTAAACATACTATAATAGCTCAAGCATACAGTGACTCAGAGGGGGGACGTGATCTGTTTTCCATTGTAACGGAATCAGAACCGGATGGGGAGCCCGCACTTTAAAATACACGATCTGAAAGCTTTACATTACGGCATTCTTCCTTTGCTGTGGATTACGTGAAAAAGTGCTTCAGTGCAGTGTGTGATCCTCGCTCTTGTCACGAATGCACATTATACTGGTGTATCCTCATTCATTGACACAACACACACACTAAAACCAACATTTGACACTCTCCCATTACTCTTACCAGCCATTCAGCTCCAGCTCCAGCAGCGACTGGGTCTTCTCTGAGTTACACTGCAAACACCACATGCTGGTGGGCACTTGCGAGACGATGTACTCCAAACATTAGCAGGTCCCCTCACCAGACCCCGTTACAGCATTAAAGGTTTCTCTCACGGAAAGACACATCTCAAAACTGCCATTGGCTACAGCGTGCGGCTCCCTGCCTCTTGCAGAGGTTCCCATTGCCTCTCTAAAGCAGCGTCTTATGGATGGTAGGCGTACATGGTCAACGCTAAGTTTGTAATCCCTGACAGACAAATGAAGCTCCTTCTTTTTCTCTTTCTTCCTTTCTGTCGTCGGTGCGCCGGGCTGGTAGGAGTATAGGGGGGGGTGGAGGCTGGGAGATGGGGGGGGAGTGTGAGTTTCTGCCAGACCATGAGCAGTATGGAAGGGGGCGGGGTGCAGGGAAGTGGGTGTGAAAAGTGTGCTGGCTCTGTAGCCGGGTAGGAACAGTGAGAAGAAGATGAACACTAACCATGCAAGGGAGGAAAAAAAAGGGACAGGCAAATGACCAGGGAGCAGAGTGACAGTGAGAGGAAAAATCAAGTTTTTCAGGGATGTTAGAGAGAAAACATGAGGAGGAGGACTTGAGATAGTGAGGGCTGGGAGTGAAAGATAAAGCAAGGTGCTAAAACCACCAGAGAGCAGGGAGGGAGCTTGATCCAGTTAGGTGCATATAGGTATAGTAGAAAAGCAGGAATGAGCACGAGGAGAGACTGGCAAGAAGAAAAGAGGGAAAGTGGTTGAATGGAAACAGGCTTTGGGAGTGTTTGAATGCCAGGGACCTTTTGTTAGTGCTTTTTACACAAAAGAAAAAGAACTTACCAGGTAGAAGATGGCAATAAAAGAGAGCACCTCTATTAATAGAAGCTTTCAGGGCGGAGAAGCGACTGTTAAGATGTGAGCTAAGAAAAGAACCAGAGAGGATTCTGTGTGTTTCTTCTGCATAAAAAAAAAAATCACACCAGAATAGAAGTTGTTCCCACGTAGCCTTTTTTATTCCCATTGTCCTTCAAATCAGCTTTGTTTAATTTCATGGATAATGTTACACAGCACACAATACCACCATCAGTGCAAAGCTCACCAGGATCTCCTCCCATGTTCCAAACAAACCCCAAACTGACAGTGTCTTGTCTCTGGACTTCACAGCGTTGTTGAGACAGGCCAGAGACTAATCACCCCTCTGAGAGCAGGGGGTTGGAGTAAACTGCCCCCAAGTCAAAGGTATTTTCTATCTAATGACAACAGGCACAGGAAACAGAGGAGAATGGCTCCCACATGGAGCCAGTTTACAGGGACACCAATCATCCACACACACACACAAACACCAGTCTTTAGACGGAGATGTTGAATTCTTCTAATTACAGGCCTGAACCCCTAAAATGATCACCTTCTCGGGACTGTTTTCATCCAAGGCTTCCAATGAAAGACACGGGATGAGAGACAAAGCAAAAAGCACGAGTTACTAAAAGCAAAAAAGCAAGCATATCTTAGCATGTGTCGTGGATCACAGCAGGGGATATGCACAGACTTACTTGCAAAGTGTGACTCAGGCAGAATGATTATGTGCAGAAAGCCAGACAGACAGCAACCAACCAACTGATCTATTTCAGTTGGAGACCTTGGCCCTGTACTCTGGTGGCTACAGCTGCTGATGCCTCGTGGAGCTGCGGATACTTGACTCGACTTACAGATTTCACCTATCACGCAATCCCTCCACCCCGTCTGAACAAAACCCATTTAAGATCCCCCTCCCTTTAATAAAAGTGGCATCCTTGTTAGCATGTAGCTTTTCTCCCAACAGGCTCACACGGTGGCAGTTTGGCAATGTGCACAATATTAGACATTTGCTCTGGTGCTTTGTTTTGCTGGCGGACCACAGGGAGCGGCGGGTTTATTTGTTTGTGTATGAGATATGATGTAAGATCATGGCCTCATTTTGAAGACAAGCATGTGATGCTTTTAAGCCTCAAGGCTGTCGTGATTGTTTCAGCATGAGGCTCTGGGGCAGCTTCAGTTTAAAAGCACTGAGGAAAGTTCTACTGAAAAGATCCATTCAGATGAACTCCAGGTAAAGCTGAGTTGTTCACAAACTGGGCCTGTGTAATTCTCTCCGTCTGCCTGCCTCCATGTCTCTCTCTTCCTCCTCTAGTGTTACAATCCAGTCTAGTCGTCCCGTCTGGTGAAGGCCCACTCCATCTCCTGAGGCCTGGCTGCTCAGCACTCCGCTCCAGAATGATGTCATTGAGAATTCCAAGCAGAGGCCCACTCTCTGCTCATAAAATGCCATTTCTTCAACTCAATACATATGGTCTCTCTGCATTTCAGCTCCTACTCTATCACCCCCCTCCCTTCAGCTTTAGCGTCCTCCCCTCTTTTCCTCTTCCTTCTTGTTTTAGGGTAAGAAAAGTTAGATACATTACACTTGGGACAAGGCCAAAGAGGCATCCACAGGTCAGCTACACACAAATGCCTTTATCAGGTGCATTCCCACACATGTAGTACCTGAATATTATCAGGGGAGGAAAAAAAATTGGACTTTCCCATTGCAAAGAGAAAAAAAGACAGAGCAGAGGAAAAGACAGCAAAGGAAACAGCGGGGGAAAGTGATAACTTCCTGGAAACTTGGTCACAAGATTTCAGAGCAGTGTGCTCTGTCTACATGACATCATGCATCGTTTCTCATTATCTGCTTTTTCTGAATGCTGAGCGGCGGAGACCTGCGCTAAGGAACGGAAAATAAAATGAAAACTCAGCCCTTGGCTGGTCTGGAAACAATTAGAATGGGCTGATGTCATAGTTTGATATAACAGCATACTAAATGAGATGTAGTGGCCCAGGATAGGTTTGTGAGCACAGAGGGCTTTGCAAAGGGAGGGGAAAAAAGAAAGAGTTTTTTTTTCTGTACATTCTCAAGAACAAAGAATTTTTGTGCATAAGAAGGATCTGGCAGCAGATGTATAAATAGAGTTGAAATCGGAGTAATTAAAGGATATGCTGCTGCCTGTGCTCATCACATCCTGGCAGCAAAGCTGGAGCAGATGTGTTGCCTGTGGGATCCTATGGGAATGATCAAAGATCAGTGGCAAGTAATGTATGAGAGGCTTTTCTCTTTTCTCCTGTTTGTACATCACCAGAGTAAGTAGTAGTAATTCCAGTCTGGAAAGAAACTGTTTATCTAGAAGTATGGGGTCTGAAGGCAAAATCATAGAAGGAGATTTTTCAGTTTTGCTACATCAAAATATCAGCAAAATTTTAGCACCCTTGATACATCCTTTACCCCGGGATATGACTGTGTGTGTTTGACCCTGCATTAGTTTTTTAATTTCTAACTAAAATGTGTTCAAAGGTTGGTACTAAATGCATAACTGCAGGCCTGCTGACTTATTCTTTGAAGGATATTTTGGGAAATAAGCTTATTCACTTTCTTGTCAGGCATTTGCTTAGATTAGCATGAAAACTGGATTAAGTTGGGAACCACTGGCCAGGAGTCATTTTGCTCTTCTAAAACACACTCTAAAATCAACCTGACACCATAAATGAACACAATTTAAAATCCGAGTTTGGAGAAGAAAATTTAGAGGTGCTGGTAGAATTTTTTTTTATAGCAATAGAAAGAGGTTCATCGCCTGTTAGCATGGAGTTTTATGCAAAGCTACACAGAAAAAAATCCCACCCCAAAAACTGACAAACTGGCAGCAAGGGTGCCACAAAAATATGTTAAAAAATGATGGAATAGTCAGTGCATTTACAAAAAGATAAAAAATAAAGGCAATATATCTGTAAAATATTGTTTTTCTGGCAGATTGAAAATAAAGCTGTGCAATTTTACAGTCATGCATTTTAAAGGAACAGACTGCTGCTTGTAAAAATATAGATTCACTTGACTGTGTTTCATCAGTGTTTGTTTATTTGCGTTGGAACCCAGGTTTTATATTGTCTCGAGTATTAAATTCAAATTGTAGTTGGCCCTACTACTGAGTATTAAAGTAACACCTGTGTAGCTCGAAACACACAAGAAAAAGGACTTGGGTTTTCTCCTCCGTCTTTTCTGGGTGGAGGTTTTGCTTGTTCTCTTTGTGTTTGCGTGGGCGTCCTCTGGTTTTTCCTCTCACATTCCAAAGACATATGCAGGTCAGGTGGAGCCTCGAAATTGAACTAAAATATGAATGCGGTCATTCAGTGACCTGCATCCTGGCTGAGTGGGCAGAGAAATTGCATGAATAAAATGAAACCCTTTGGATGAAACAAGTCTTCCATGAAAAAATAAAAAAAAAACTTCAATTAAAAAGTACATTTCATGGAACCACGGCAAATGCAGCACTTCAAAGCTGTTCGCCTGATTGCATGCAAATGCTATCCATCTCTCCCACAGTCCACAAAATACAAACAGAGGTCATGTATTGTGTACTGCTACCATTATTAGAAGCAAGCCCTGTCCGTCCATTTATGATATTTTCCTTTCAGTGCACTCCATTACCAGTTCCCATATTTCTCTGAAGCTCTTCACCGTAGCCCCACCCCAACGCAGACACATACTACAGCACAGTTCTCCCCCTGCTAAAAATAGACCCATGTGAGGTGACACGCTCTGGTAAACACTGGGAGGAAGACAATGCTGCGAAGAACAAGACAAAGAATACACATTAACAGAACGGCCACCGAATGCCCTGCTGATTACATCTCATTATCTGCTCCTTTGTGGCACATCGATGAGCAGCATTCTTTCAATGACACTGTAAAATTTTTAAGGTCAGTTGGAAAACAGCGCAAGACTCAGACAGTGTCTCCAGCGGTTTCGTGCTCGGAGCAGCCGTGACTGTAAATGTGACAAAGGCCACAGCGGGTATAAATACTCATGGCGGTCATGATGACCACAGGAGCCCAACACCGCAGCCAGAATGACAAAACAGACGTGACAGCAGCCTCTCACATGGTGGGCTCTCAGGGGGACATCGCCACCCGCTGGTTCGAAACGATACTACATGCTGCTCCCTGGAAGATGCACACCAGGCCTGGGGCAGACATGTGGCAGTGATGTCATTCAGGACGGCTGAGGTCAGGCGTGTTTGTCACGGCTGCGAGTCGGGAGGGTGGCTGGGTTATTCAAAGGCACCGGGATGTAACAGACCAGCCTTTTCTGGTTGAGAGATGTTGGTGGGCGAGAGAGGGGGGTGGGCGGGGGGTGGGCAATCTATTTGAGGCAGTGGCAGACTCACACCTGTCTCAAGTCACACAGAGAAAGTCCTGTGGTGAACTGTAGGTCAGGAAAATGTGGCACAGCAATGATGAGTTTCAACATGTTTTGCTTCTCTTTAAGTGCTTGCATGTTAAATGTCAAGAAAGCAAATAACTCCGCAGCAAAAGCACTGTCTAAAGCAGTGATCATGTAAATATGCAAATCTTAGAGGTACCAGGAAATATTTCTGACGCATCCATCAATTTTCAGTCATTTTAAAGCCTCACAGCCTTCCCAAAGCATCTGTTTTCCTGCTCAACAGCACCACGGGAGACAATAAATCATCAGACAGCCTCCTGATTTGTGAAAAAAAACAGACAAACACTTCCAAAATCATGTCTCTCTCTACTGTCTCGAATCCAGCACTGATTTCGAGGAGCACTCAGAAAAGTAAAAGCATATCTATTCTTTGATATAAACCAGACGCGATCCTAAAATAATTATGTGTATGTGCACGTTTACGTATGTGCTTGTGTGTTTCTGGCAACGCAATCACGTTTGAGCCAAGAGCTAAATGGCATCATTGAACTGGGTAAATTGACTGGAAGGCTCACGATGATCATAATTGGTGTTTCAATCAGATTCCATTCACTGCCAACTGCGTCAGTGATCAGATAAATAGCTGATGATCTTGAACATGATGTGTTGCTCAATCATTCAAATCACTCACAAGATTTCATTAGCAGTCAAGCATGAAATGATGTTGTGGCTTAGAGCTGATTGTGGTGCAATTAAGTTTTCAGTTGACAAACAGACATGTTAATTGCGTGGAAATGTATTTTTTGAAATGTATGACTCAGCGTAAACTATTGATACAACACAAGAACCAAAATCTCCTACACAATACGCTGATATATAATCCTTTAGATCTAATGAATTAAGGTTGAAGGGAAACAGATAAAGGGAGGAGACGCAGATCGAAACCTCTACATTCCCGTAATACTCAGACTGCTTACATTCCACCTCTTACTCACCTCTCCACACAGCTGTCTAATCACTTTTGCAGAGTTCTTTGGTCTCCTACAGCGCTGAACACCACAGTCAGGACTCCAGTTGCCTGCTGTGCACTCTGCTGTCCTGTCCTGGCAAAGCCTCCGCGGCATCCGAGACCCACAGAACAAACACTGAGGCTATTGAGCTCCAAGGAGTCCGAAGGAGCGCCTCCCAGCTCGGCCATCCGCACTGGCACAAGCCACTGTTTGTGTTGGCACCGCATTTGAAGGCAGCCTTACTCACGTCTCCTCCATCATGATTTTCCAGAGCTTGGTTCGGCCCTGTGGCTGCCCTGCAGGTGACGACCGTGAGATGTGTCAATACGTCAAGCAGCCAAATAATAATCGTTGTTGTCTTCAGACCAGAGTCACAATCTTGAGCCTGCCACTATTTCATTTCAGCATCATAAGGAAAGTTTTCTTCCAGATTCAACTCGGCTTGGAAGCAAGAGTGCAAAATGTATTTCATTTTAATGTGCCTCATTAGGCTGACAGGGAAAGGAATCATTCAGGAAACATAATGTTATTTCAGGAGAAAGTGCCCCAGAACTGGAGGCCTAAATACACATGTGGGGAAATGAAGGCAGCTATGGCTAGCATGATCTGCTCTGCAAATACTGTTAAGCCACCTGAAGATACAATATTCATACAATTTCAACAAGGAAATTCAATTCATGCCACAAAGGAGCTCGTATTATCCAGATAAATGCAGTTTCAAGCTTAGATCTGTTGTGATTGAAGTCAGTGATAAAATAAATTCGGAAATAGAATCAGACTACGGGTCAAACAAACATTTTAACTGAAGTGACAAGCAAATCTAAATGGATGTAAGATTATTTTCAGTCATTTTTTTAGTCTCTAAGAGACAACAGATGTGACCATTAATGAAACTCAGTAACTGCTGTGTCAGAATCCCAGTTCTCGTAGGAAATCCTGACTGCTGTGTTTTCTTTCAGTATCTCTGCACATCCCAGCAGAAAACATGTGAGAACGCTGCCCTGCCGTAACGAAAACCTGATCAGTTGTATTTAAATATTAATCCAAAGCCACAGTTGAAAGCACCTCGACAATGAAAGCAGAAAATAACAAAGAAATAATTCATGATTCCCATCTCTCTTGAATATTTCTTTGTAGAGATATCCATGTCACAGTATTTGGATCTTGATAATGAGCATGAAATTCGAATGTTATAAAAGAGGGAAAAAAAACTACTAACTGGTCAGTGAAGAATTTGCTTTAAAGCCACACAGACAACAGCAATCAATCACAGAACAAAAGCAGGGAGATAAAGCAGTCATCTTCTGTCTACATTCCTTTCCCTCAGAAATGTGTAGAAGAAAGCGGAGGAAACCTTTTGTGCGGGTCACGAGAGTGCTGAGAAATGGATTCATGTTGACATATTCCAGTGGAACAAGATATCCTGAGTATGCAAGTTCCATTCATACCACATTTCCACAAGACCTGGTGGGTGCAAGTCAGCAGATCTTACATTTCAACATATGCTCTATTCAGGCAGGCTGGGTAGGACATGAGGCCCGGCTTTACAGCGCGATAGAGACATTCTGGGAATAACAAGCAGACTCAAATTCATGATAACAACCCCTTGAGGAGAGGTTACACAGCGCCGCGTTTATTGTTTCATTTCTCTCAATGCCTCCTATGACCTCCGCGTGAGACAGTTCTGAGGCATTTACAAGAAAAAGAGGGTCACACGCAGGCATATAGATTAGTCCACCGACTCTATGACAAACTACCTGACACCGCCTAATGATGTTGGGCTTCCATTTTAATTTGCACACAACCAAAGCTTATTTGACAGTTTCTAGCTCGCATTGGAAGTCAATAACAACAAAAGTCCTTCAGGAGCGAGCTAAGAGAAGAGCCAGCCATCTGTATCATACATCAACATTAACGCAAATCCTGCACTGAAAGAGTCTCAGCATAAAAAAAAAAAGACAACTCCCTGTCTTTACAAAGGAATGGATTCCAAATGTAGTGTAAATCTGTCTTCTACCATGGCTGTATCCTTGGAGGTTTGATGCACGCTCCATAAAGCTTACTGCTTTATTGACTGGAAGTACAGCTCAGGTCTTTGCAGGCTGCAGGGCCTATTGATCTGTAGTCCCTCAATTACTTATTAGATGCCCTCATCCTGGTTCTGTGAGCCCGCAGGACAACAAACCAGCCCGTTATGTAGCTGGTTCTTTCTATCACACTCTGCAATAATGTGAAGATGTGCTCGTTTTAACAGAGAAACACAAAAAGCAGTGGAAAAAGCTGTGACTCATTCTTGTTTTCCATGAAACACTCTTCCAAAACAAAAGGGTTTGGACAAGGACATGGAAAATCAAAGGAGCAGAAAGGATGTTTTTTCTACCACCCAGTTTCTAGAATCCTACAACTTTTCCTGAGAAATTAAAAGGGAGGACCGATGTGTCTCAACATGCTGCTTTTGGGCTCTTTCACTTGGATAAAGACAGGACTAATTGTGTGATTTTAATCAACTGAACTTCCTAACAGCCTCTGGGGTCAATAAAAAGCAGGAGGCTGTATCAGTAGAGAGTATTCTCACACCCACATGGTATTCTATGACTGACATAAAAATCAACACAGGCCAAATGAGAGTGTTTTCTCTTTCGGTGGAATCTGTTATCTCAAGTTGCTTCCACAGCACAGTCACAGTTTGAATTCTAGGAGTTCACTTGGCCTTGATTTGTTTTTCCCCCCTTTTTGGTATATTGCCTTGGCAGATCTTAAACAAAATGGCGTAGAAAAAATGAACATTTAACCTATGGGAAGAAGCAGTAGACACTGTTTTCCATCTGTAAAGGTGGAGAGCTCATTCCCAGGTCTGGGGCTCTGGGGCTCTGGGTATGCATAGGGTGCAAGTAATTAGATAAACTTGATATAAAACACATTGGGAATTAACAAATAGCATAAAATTCTGGATCTGGATCCAGTTTGTAAACTACCTTAGGTAATTAAAGGAATACTTTTTTCTCACTTAGATATAGGGAAATATGCTTATTTGCTTATGTTCCAAGTGATAGACACAAATATCAAAATTCTATTAATCATATTCAAACACTAAATACAAAGTTGTATAGCCAGCAAAAGATTAGCTTAGCTTCCCATAACAACAAATATAAGAAAAATCACATACTGCTTTTGGCCTATATGCTAAACTAAGCTAAGCACCTGCTGGTTCTAGCTCCATATTTTGCACACAGACATGTGAGTGGTATCAATGTTCTGATCTAAAGTGTATAAGCATATAAAGTCTAACAGCTCCTTTAACCCTCAGGCTTGTGAATCTTAAATATGGAATATATCTGGCACTTCTTTAGTACATGTACTGATAAGTGACTTGGAAATTCAAGATTTGATCCACAGTTATGAAACATTGTTAAAAATGCTTTTACTGACAAATGTCTCGCTAAAAACAAAATGGTTTTGATAGTGCAGAGCTTAGATATCCATCCAGAAACACTGTGAAGCCTTGTGTTATATTAAAGGAGAAATAATCATCAGCTTTCTAGGTATTCTGTCATCTCAGCTGTTCATAATGTGTCCTGTCTCACTTAAACTTAAGAGTAAACTGCGCTACAAAAATCCTGCAGTGACAGCTGAGAGGGGCCGTTTCAGTGGAAGGAACCTACATCCTCAAACCAACCCTGATAATAGGATGAGATCCTTTTCCTTGTGTAATCTGTTGGTTTGTTTGGACCCTAGCGCAGACCGCTCAGTATTTACCAGGTTACACAGGAGGGTTATGAGTGTGTCAGGTCGCGTTATTGTTTGTTGGACTTCCTGCTCAAGTGCATAAACATCTGTTCAGCATAAGGTAGATGCTTTCAGGAGAAGCTTTCCTCTCAGCATCATGTTTAAGCAGCTTTGAGATCTTATTTTAACCGTTTCCTCACGTGGACACAATGGAGAATAATGAGCAGCACATCCAGAAAAGCCAGTTCACTGTTTTTGCCATTACTCTGCATTTAATGATGAAACACTGAGGGATTCTGTGTAATAAAGAGGTTTTAAGATTCATGGCTGCTGCACTGTGTCTAATTGTGCCAGAAGGGAATTCTGCCTTTTATTTGCTGTACAATTAAAACGCAGCTCAGCAACGTTCTGCACCAGGACAACAAGATAACAATGCATGTGACTCGACGGAGTGTAAACACAGAGAGGGGAGATGGGAGTGATGAACATAGACTGAGGGAAGGACAAAGAGGAAGGAGTGAGTTGCATGTGATGATAAAGAGAGAGCAAAGTGTGCATGCATTCAGCGCAGTGCAGCTCTGAATTCTCCGACCGCGGTTCTCACGTTCAGAGAGACTGATGAGGGAGAAGCCGTCTCACGCTCGGTGCATCTAATAGGTTCTAATGATGTCCTCACTAAGCCATCCATTCTGTTAACAGGCCTAATGAGAGGAGGTCCTTGTGGGCAAATGCACACGCTCTTCATAAACAAATGGTGCAAACAGATCTGCAGTCATCAAAGGTCCGACTAAAGGTTTCATTAAGAATACATCAACAGGATGCATCTTCAGAGCGGGACAGTCAGCAGGAATGTGCTGTGAGTTTGATGTTTGGACGGAAAAAACGCTCCAACCAATCTGTCAGAGCGCTTTAATAGACGCCAATAACACGTTTGCTTAAATATATCGTGCATCTTAATAGAGATGCATTCTGACTCTAAATAAGTCACAGAAATAAACACAAACAACTCTTCCTTCTTCCTCTCGCTCGCTCCTGGCACTGTGCATCAGTGTAAGTGTGACAGTACAGGCATTTTTTCACTCAATCATTCAGTTCATTTTTGATCACTTAGGTTATTTGTTTTTCAGATTAGCCCATATTAGTGTTTAAAAACAAAGAAAACAACGAAAAAAGCCCTTTACAGAGCCAAAATCTGTTACATTCAAAGTGATATTAAACATTGAAAAGCAATATTCTCACACTGTTCAGCATTCTTGCCTGATAAATGACATTAACATTTATCAAACTTGGTAATTAATTTTACATCTTCCATCAGCCTGCAGAAACACCTGCAGTGCTAAACAATGTAAACAGCTGCGCTCTCGGCAACACAACCTATATGAACCTGTACTTCACAGCCAGACTGATCGCACACCTTCAGCGTAGAGCCCACCTACCTCCACACATCTGTCTCCGGGTTGGCCCATATTTTATGAAACAAGATCCGGCCTCTGATGACAAATTGCAACGGCTCTGCACACAAAGGTAAGGTGACCGTGGTTACTGGAAAGCTACACAGGCTCTGCCGGGCATGGGAGACTGGGAACCTCCATCTGACTGATTTACTTTCCACTAATCAGCACATTCCCCTAAACGTCAATGAAAAGAGGAGGCTCTCTGCACGCTGAGCGCCCTCCCCCTGCCTCGCAGCCTCACTCTTTCTTTGAATCTCTTCCTATCTTTCATGGGCCGGTCTCTCCCTCTCCACCATCAGGTGTCTTCTCATTGTAACCTCCAAATGTGCCTCTACCCCTGTTTGTGTTCATTTACTCAGCTGCTCTGTCTGGTTCAGTGAGGACATGTTCGGAGCCTGCGTGTTGCAGCTCTGCAAGGTCACAGGTTGTTTTCTCTTTTTTTTCCTCCCTCTTTTGGACACATGGTGTTGCTGAAGGGGAAATCTGAGCTCTCAACCAGAACACATCCTGAGACAGCCAGCACAATCTGAAACGCGGTTAGATAACAGGTCATCCAGCAATCTCTATTCACACTAAGTTACGCGCAATTTACTGTCACCGGACAATCAGAAACGGGACAAAAATCATTTTCCGTGACCATAAATCGCTTATATTCATTGAAAGAAACAATTCAACATTTCATGCTGAGGGAGCTGACACTATATTCCTAAGCAAACATCCACCTCTCCATGTTTTCATCTCATTGTCCTGCACCAGTTCTGTTTAGTTGTGTATAGCTGTTAAAAGTGACTCACTAAGAGAAGCAATTCTCAGAAAGTAGCACACATCTGATAGTGTGTTGTCCTGTTATCTAAATTAAAATAAACCGTGAGTCAGACAGGGTTCCCATTTGTTGTTCTACTCAATCTCCAAGAATGATTCAGGACACAAATCACAGATTTTTCACCTAAAAAAGGATTTATGCTTCCAGGTAATATCATTATGATATCACAACAGCAAACCTTGGCAGTAAATCTCAATAGCAGCTATCTGGGAGTAAAGCCAGAGGAACAGGCTACAAGGCTGCAGCAGCCTCTGTGGGACTCCAGACAAGGCAAGAGCCCCCATCTGCCTAAATTTGTCTTCTCTCCCCTCACTGATGACTCGCAGTGGAATTCAGGTCTGCTTGTTTCTTTGAGTGAAAATATCTCCCATTGTTTAATTTCGTAGCTCTCTGCCCTTGACTTGCTCACAGTGGAATGCCTGCATTGTTTGACTGTGCGGCCATTAGCAGGCAGACAACTTTGACGGGTTCTCACTTTCTCTATGAAGAAGGCAGCCAAATCCACAGACTATCCACACAGTGGGAGGGAGATTAACATAAGACCTCTATCAAGTAGTCGCAGGAGATTTTTCTCAGTCCTTGAGGCTCTTCCCTGTCCTGAAGCCTCTCTGCCGACAGATGGTGCTGGTGTACAGTGCACCGTGCAAAGACTGATGTGGGGTTTAGGGATATGCGACTGATCAAAAGACCCCCACTCATCTTTATTAAGAGGGTGGCAAGGAAACAAGCTGATGTAAAACAGAGCACCAGTGGGAGGGCTACTGTAAAAAAAAGGGCGAAAAAGTGAATTAGAGAGAGAGGGCTACACAAAGTGAGGAGGAGAAACTTTAGTCAGTTCCCAGGGGAGCTCATTTAAGCTGCAGGCGGACATGTTCATGTCTTCATGAGGAGACAGGTTTGATCTCTTAGTCTCATTTGTCAGAAACGGCTGCTTAATTCCAGCCTCGACTGGCCCTTATTGAAAGGAAAGGAGCTCTGTCTGAGTAAAAAGCCATGATATGTACAGTATACTCGACCAAGACTAGCAATAATAATGACACCAATAATAATACATATTAATGATTCAACAACTGTGCACCACTTATTAAAATCCAACAATACCTGCATGGAATGAATGAACACTGGGGAATGCTGTCATTGAGAAGAAATAAAGTGACTACACGAGCCTGAATGACACGAGCATTTATGTCTCTGTGGACGGCGCCTCATAGATTGAAAACAGCATTTATCAAAATTGCATGCACGTGCACAGATCTCCGAGGCCAGTTGTCAAGGCAACAGCTAAGGCTGACAGGAAAAAAGAAAAAAGCGCTGTCCGTATCGTTTGAAGACATGTATGTTTGTGTACGTGCAAAAAACATTGGCCTACATTTACACACAGCCCAAAGCAATTAGTCCAATCAGGATAAACATTTAACTTTAATCACTGTTTACCAGTTGCAGTCCCAGCCTCACTGACAGCATGCTTATTTCACTCTCATGCAGGGACATGTGCTGATTTAACATGCCATGGGCCCGCACAATGCACACAAGAAAACCCAGTTCATAAACAAAAATATTAACTCATGGAAAAAAGCAAAATTCTGCTTTTAATCAGCCCTGTCTAACACAGAGTACACAGACACAACAGTGCTACAAATAATTGATGTGCTTTTCATATTAGCACTGAGAAACTTGGACAATGATGCTCTAATGTTTAGTCCTCTGCCAAGAGCAATATTTTATCCATCTATTCACCTTTGCGTTGCAGGCTGAGACAGAGCTGAACGCCCCCAAAGGGACCACTCTGTTTTATAGAGTAAACGCGTTGTCGTGCCATTATCAACTCCCCCTATCCCCTGACCCTACCCCACGTTGCTCATTTCTGACATAAATCAAAACACACTCTGGATAATGAGGGTCTGCTTTGTCACTGAAAAGAGTTGGTGGATAAGCAGCAATCGCGTACCTGAGCTCTGGAGGCCCAGCTTGTTCACAGCTGTGCATCAGTTATCTGTACCAACAGTGATACAGGTAAACAACGGTGTACACACCACTTCCCATTCATAGCGAAGCGTAGGGAGGGAGTAACAATAAAGATATAGAAACATTCACACCAGCCTTCAGATTCAGATTCAGCTAAACTGGCTTCTAATTATACAATAATGTGTCACTCTGTTTGATTCTGCATCTGCATACACATTTGCACATAAATCAATAAATTAACTGATTATTGCACACAAACTGTGTATTTGCATCTGTGCATGTGCAGCAGCACATGGCACGAAGACCACAAGGTGCAGTGTGTCTATAAGAGCTGCAGTGCAGCAGCATGAGCTCATCACTCTTCTCCTCTCCCCCCCTCCTCCCTCACCGCCCCCCATCTCACCCCTCCTCTTGCTTGCCATTACATAAGTTAATGCAGCACACACCCTCATTATTCTCCAGGCAGGCACTGTGAAGAGATGCAAAGGAATATGTCATCAAAAGTGGAATAACAGCAGAAAAAGCCACAGAAAGAGACAGGCCTGTGTTCCTGTGTGAGCTTTCACAGCCCTCCACTGATCACAAAGAGCAGAGCAGAGCAGAGCAGAGGCAACACACATTTTGTCCCTGCTTTAATCACACACCTAGCAGCGGGCACAGAAAGGGAGACGTTATAGAAACATGTCAAGTTTTTTTTTTCTAACGTATGCATTTCTGCTTGTACTGTGTGCATTTTCCACATCAGACACCTCTGTAAACACCCCGAACATGAAATGTGCTCTCTAGAGGGTGGCATTCTTCAGCATTAGAGTAAACAAACTAGCTTCCTGAGATGATTAGCATTTCAAAAGCTGCACAGCTTAACTTGAGCAGCAGATACTGCAGCAGAGGCAGTGTTCCCAGATATATTCTCCCATAATGTTGCAACCCTGAAGCAATAGGGAGCTAAGTTTTTCCAAAAACTATTCCTGTATGGCCGCACCACATAAGCCTGTTTATTACTGTCATGTTCAAATGTCCTCTTGGAGAAATAAAACAGAAGAGTAAAAAAACTTTTCACACAATGCTCATGTCCCTCTGAAAGAGACATGCATGTAAATAATTCAGCGGTATGTGGATACAGACTGCAACTTAAGTATAGATCAGAAAAAGCCTGCCCATATAAAGTGCTTTAGATTTCTCAAACAAACTAAAACACAAAGATGCATCAAGCTCTTTTTCTGGTCATGGGCACTGATAAAAAAAAATAAATCCATAAAGATGCATCCAACAGTGAAAGTCAGCTCACAGAAACAGTACAAAGATCCATACTGATGCAGTGTACTTTCTAGTGGAGACACACTTGGTCCACCATGAGAGCAAAAGTAAAATTTACGAATGGGTGAGCAGAAACATGCTGAATCCACCAGAAACACCTACATCTACTGAATCAGCAGTGGATTATGTGACTGGGGCTCACAAATACTCTAATTACAAAAGGATCATTACTAATAACTTTATGTATTAAACACTAAATGTGGAGGTGAGAAATTCAGGAAACTTTTCTGTTGTGTCCAACTGCAATTCGAGAACTCCAATAACAGCCTCTTTACATCTTCGTCAGTCTGACATTTCTGACCAGAATACAGCTTCCATCCTAGACACGTTTAAGCTTTTCCACCCTGGAGAGCGTTTTTCACTCACCACAGTGGAACTGCAAGCTTGTGTTGGCAGGTTGCTACTTTTCCATTACAAGCATCTCCGCTCAACCTCCCCCCCCCAAAAAAAAGACCTCACTTGTCATATAACCATCGTACCAAAGCAAACGAACAACAGAGGGGTCAGCGTCTGCTCTCATTTTACCTACAAGATAATGTTCAGTCACCTTCTTGCACTCGACTTGTGCTAATGTCCCAAAAGTTAAGTCTTCTTACCTATGAGAACACTCAGCAGGTCAGTCACGAGGCCTTCAGGCAGATGTGACCCCACAGAGAACCATGGACATCCACTATGGGACGAGGAGGCGCCGTTACCAGCCTTAGATCCACACACATTAAATAAGTAATGCTCTCGTTGCCACACTCTTTGACACAGAACCAACCAGATCAAATGTATCCAGGTGTCTCCGGTGTCACAGCCAAAGGATCCCTGACGTAGTCAGTCTACTGTCTTGTTACCTACCTCAGACATTTAACAGGTTGGCATTACACACTCAGGATGTTTCCACCAGAGTCCAACCAATTTCTTTGTTAGATCTGGGCCTATCACAAGATGTATAGGTATATACATAGGAAATGTATGATATCAAAGGTTACTATAAAAAAAAGAGGCTTGGAATAAGTTTACAATGGTGTCATCACATGGTGCAGATGGTGGTGTGGAGTCAAGCGGTGTCTTCACAGTAAACTGATAACTACTTTGTAAAATACACTGCTGGAAAGTTAATAAACAATGACCCTGAAATAATCTCTTTTTAATAAATATAATGCGTCCTTGATACCTGTCATGTCAATCAGGCTTAAATAGCATTTGTTTGCTATATTCCCATGTTAGCTAACTGTCTACAGCCCATCAGTATTGTGACAGATTTAAAAGTTAGCATCACAACATTTTCTGCTTTTATTTTTGCAGTTCAGCAGACAACAGTGTGGTGGTAGATTAAATCTGTTCAGTGTGGACTTCTTGCTACATTCTCACCTAGTCAGTGAGATAAGATTCTGGAAATTGTTAAAAAAAAAAAGCCCCCATCTTTTAACGAGCCATTACTCGTTAGCACATTACCCAGCTAGCAAACCACGTAGCTACTTTGTCAGGTAAGTGGAAGCTAATGTGTTAGCATCAAGTCCATTCTCTGTAAACATTATAACATTAAAAGAAGTCTAACTAATGCTAACGTTATATGTATGAACATGTTCAGGACTTACAGTTTGATATGCCTTCCAAAGTTAAAATAAAATTAAAAGTCTGGCTATCCATTGAATATGTGGACTGTAGAGTAGAACATGTAATACAATCTAGTTTCGCTACAGACCAGATATGTAATTCAGTTAATATCTCACACCTTTAAATTTATGTGTGGAATATATGCAAAATGTAATAAAGGAGGCATATATAGGGGGACATTTAAGTCTAGACAGACAGCAAAGGGATGCAGGAAATTTAACAATTGGATTGCTCAGTTTGTGCAGTTACTGATTGCAGTAATGTACACATGGGCAGCTAATAAACAACTAAACACACTATGTGTTACTGTGATTAGAAAATACATTATATCCATTATTATTTACATCCATGAAGTAACTCAGTGAAGTTACACAGAAATGTGTCTTTTTATATAAAATTCCATCCTGTTGCCTTGCAGTGCGAAGAACACAAATTCACAGGCACAGGAACCATTTGTGATGTTTACAATATTAAAGTAAAATCAAATTTACACGTATATGTATGAAATTATGAAATGAAATTAATGACTGATCTTATTAGTTTGATTACATATTGGACACAGTATAAGCAGGGTAAAACCTCCAATTTTGCAAGTTCCTGCATTCCATGACAGGAATTAATGATGAATGGACGATCAACTATGCAATGTGAAGTCTGTTTCCCTTTGCGAAGCCCATCGCTCTTTGTTCCTTTAGTTACTGAAGACAGTTCTTTACGAGTTTGGCTGTATGTTTGGGGTCACTGTATGACTTTGGGTCTCATAAGACAGAATAATTTTATATATTTTCTTTGCTTTTCAATAATGAGAAATTTTTAGGAGAAACAAACCAGCAAGGACCATATAAATGGCCTATATGTTTGAAGTCACCATTGTGTGAGTTACAGAAGTCTAGCAAAGACGTAGGCACATTTATCCTTGCAGGTTAAATCTTTATAATCCGGTTGCAGGTTGAATGTCCATGTAGCAGAAAGACACAGTGGAAGGAACTAAATGAGCAGGTCACTTAATCACATGATCTCATCCCTATGGACTTTGACTCATATAAGATGGAAAGAAGAGCTTGTACTGGTTTTTGTGCTCATTCCCAAAGAGATTTGTCAGAGGACATCTCTGCTGTAGTCCTTAATGGAAAGATAACATGAGAATGAAGCTTAAGGAAGATGAAAAAAGAAAAAACTGATTATTCTTAAGTCTTCATTATCAGACATAAGACATAACCTTGGTAAAGTAAAATGCCCAGAAAGACCTTGGAAATGTAATTATTGTCGCCTGTGTGCCGTTTTCAGCTGTGTGATAATACATTTCCATGGTTCTGGAAAGGAAACCACCAAGCTCGAGCGTATAGACAGGAATGTTACTTGAACAGTCAGACGTCAGAAATATCTGCACAGACTGCTGCGGTCGGTCGGAAAGACAACCACCACTTATACTGCAGGCCACTACCATCCACACTGGACCACGCCAGATGGTCTCCTACCTTATAGTTCGGCTGGAAATGCAGTACTTCCACATCGCATTCCATATGGCGGTGACATCACCGGAGGCGTCAGACATGCCCGAAAAAAACGCGCATGGCACCGAAGAAGGAAGTTTCAAAAAAGTTTCAAAAAACACAAAACTGCAGCAACTCCCCCTAAAAGAGCCAGAAGAAGTACAGTCTGCTCACTCCCTCCTCAACCACAAATTACAGTCCACATCCTTTACTTTCCATAGAAAACCCACAGAGAAATTCATTCTTTCGCCGCTAAAGTTACTTTGTCTGTGCCTTTTCTAAGTTCTCCCTGCCCCAGTTTGTGTTGGACTCAGAGTTGCTGCTCTTGCAAGCTGCCTTGATGACCAAGTAAGGTAAAGGCCCAGTACGTATAACAGAAGAAAATCATCCCTCTTCTTAACAAAAGCTCTCCACCCACAATAAACCACACACCAGTCCCGTCTCTCCCCTCTGCAGACACCCCTTCCTTTTTGTTCTGTCCAATGCAATCTTCCACTCATCTGGTGCTCCCATGATGCAGGCTCCCCAGTGGTGATGGGCAGGGCCTGTGTTGTGCGTTAGATGTGAAGATGTTTATGTGGAAGTGATTTTAAAACCAGAGAGAACAAGAGAGAGAGAGTGATAAAGATAGATGGAGAGATAGAAAGAGCATGAGAGCTTTCAGGCCCTGAGCGTACGATCATACTTGGGCTGGTGTCCAACAATCACACTACTCTCAATGGGAAGGCCACGCAGGAGGGAGGGTGAACCCCAGTTCAGCAGCTGGGAGAGGCTGTTTTGAGTTATTACAGTGACCTTGCTTGAACAACATGGCCTCAGTCCTGGGATACAATCTGACTATGTTACACCGAAGCCAGAGCGATTTAATGAGTTACACCCAGTGACCACGATATTCCAGTCACTCTGTGGGATTAGACACATAATGAGTTGTTCACAGTGTCCTAAATAATTCCAAGGACCATTGAGTCATACGTAGATTAAGATCAGCTGTTAGCAACAGTTAGCAATATATTTATTTTAGTTTAGACTTACTGCGCAACTGTCTGAGTCTGTAATTTTCAGTCAGAAATACAAAAAATGCTCAAATAAACATTCAGACATCTGACTAAAGCGATGATAACTATATGATACTGAGGGTTCCACCCACAGCTGGGGATTCCCTGAAGTGTACGTTCAAAGACCGGTTGCCGGCAAAATCTGTCATGCATTATTAATGAGTCATGGACGTACTGCATCCTCACCTTCAGAATACCAATGCTTATGACAACTGTGTGTTTATATACCTGTGAACACATTAGCATACAGAGATGTGACAGAAGGCAGGTGTCTGAATTTTCACAGATCCAGGATCGACAATTTCACACCGCAGTTTGCTTCTGTTTCAGACATCTGCACGAAGGGATGTGCACGAAGGAAACCTCTGGTGGAGCAAAATATTGTGGTTTTTGCCGGCACAGCTCTCAAACCTGATATCTAAACAACGTTGTTTAGGAGGAAAGTAACAATACTGAAGCTGAAATTGCAGCTTGAAATGCTCATGTGAGATTACAGAGCAGCAAACTCATGGAAGACCACCCAAACGTTAGAGCACCTTTATCGTCATGGAAAATCCAATCATCTCTGTGTTTTTTCCTTTACATCTTGAACAGATAATGGCTGTTTTGTGCATAATGACTCAACGTGCTTCTCATGTTGAGGATCTGGAGTGTATGTATAGAACGCAGAGCATCAGATATCTGTGTCGTGATAAGTGTTTTATTGTCTCAACACAGCAGCAGGGAGATGAGGTGAGCAATTTGTACAGATGGTGAGAGATAGGTGTGTGCCTTCCAACATACCTGGAAGCTGTGACAAACATATGTCAGTGGTAAAACTACTGATATCTTTCATTCAAACAAGAGGAAATTACGATCTTTAAGCTGTAACATTAAATCTTGCGTCCTCTGCTTCACTGCTGTGATTTAAGGGTTGAAATGTCTGCAAAAGACATTAAATCAAATGTGATGACATGATTGGCATGTTGAGGGGGAAAGAAGAACTTAGTCCAAAAACACACTGTAGATTCATGAAATATAAATGTCAAATTTGATGTGAACTCGCCTCAGCAATCAGACATAGATTATGCAGTAGGTGAAAGGTGAGCATGAAGAGGTCCCAGTGGGACAGAAATGAATGAATTCAGTCAGAGCGAGCTCAGCTCGTTCTTTTCAGCAGTGCCAACGCTAAACAGACACTAACAAGACCGTTCTAAGTGCTGAGTTACTTAATCAAGTGCTTGTGCAAAATAACAGCTGTAACCTGGTGCACTCTGAGAAAATTACAATGGTTCAGGCAGCTCACACTCCCCTGCATAATGTCTTTCAGTCAGCCAATATGTCAGCATGCAGAGCTGAGCAACACAACAGTTTCTCTATCAATCAGCCAGGCTTGATGAAGTAATTCTAGAGTCTGTTTTAAAGCATATTGATTTGCTTAGCGTTGGGAGCACTTCAGCACAGGCGGAAACATCAACAAGCTACTATAGCGCAGTGATAATTATGAGCTGTTCAAAAAGCAATGCACAATAAGTAAAAGAAAGCCAGGCGTGACTGCACAACATTTTTAAACATACCTTTTGTAAAAGTTGTTGTGTGGGTGCAAACACAGCACATGCCAGTAATCCAGGCAAAACGCTTTGAACTTCCACATCCTCAGGTCAGACAATCAACAGGGTAAAACAGCAGCGAAATCCAACAACATTAAAAGGCACCATGGCAAGGCAAGATCAGCAGCCTGCTCGTTTCTTCAGCCAGTTAAATCCCTGGCGTAGATGTCCGATCTGTCCTCCTCTGGAGCTCCAGCTTCACCACTGCCACTGGAACACAGCCTGAGTGGTTTTAACCCGCCCAGAACAACCACATCACTCCTGGACCTGTCTCAGACATCACCAACCCAGAAAGCCAGGCCTATGAGGAACCCTCTCAGATTGATTTGGACCAAAAATGAATGCTTGGGATCCACCTCCCAAAATAAGCTCTATATTGGCTGCTTGGACTGTTTTAACTCTTATCCAGGTCAGTCAGTCTGTCCTCTGAGCCGGTCCCTCCACACAGTGCGTTAGCTCAGGATCCTCTGAGACATCATGGCTACAGCCGGAGCTCTGCACTGCTCCAACAGGCTCAGGTAGAGGACTGTGAAGGAGCGCAGACACGAGGAGAAATCCTCCAAAACTCACTCATCTCCGTTTGAACCAGCACAGACTCAACAGATCATCAATGACCTCCTCTTCTGTCTCCTCCTCCTCCTCTGCTGCATGAGGAAACTTTCCTATGAGGTGACAGACTCGGTCTTTCCTCTCACTTTCTTCAGCTTAATGCCATCTTCTCCTCATTTTCTCCTTTCTCCAGTGAAATCCAGAACCTTTCCTCTCCTCCTATCTGTGTCCCCTTCTCCTGATCCTCTTGCTCTCTCTGTCTCCCTCTCCCTATTACAGCTGCTGCCATCCACACAGGACCTCCCAGAAATGTGCCGATTCTGGTTGCTGGGCAACACTACCGTACTACTGAAGCTTCAAATGGAAGCCGAGCAGAGCGGCCTGTGATTGGAGGGCTCTGAGGCAGGGAGGGGCTGCTGCAATGTTGTATGACCACATGAGTATATACACATGCTTTGTTCATATAAATATGAGCTTCAAGTGCCCTCATATTTTGTCTGTGTCTAGTAGAGGAAAGAAAATTCTGCCTTATTTGACTCATCAAGGTCATATACAGAAAATACAGCTGTATCTGGGCTGCTTGAGCATATGCTCAGTTATGGTCAATAAAATGATTCATTTGCTGAATAGAACTGAAAGGCTGAGATATGAATGGTGTAACAGCAGAGATATGGAGGGAGAATGTAGTGAAATTTATATTCTAGGCACAAAAAAGGCAAGTATGTTAATCCTGGATGGGGTAAGTGTGTGTCCTCATTAGGCTCATATTCAAATGTGCTATAGTTTGTAGTGGAGCTATAAGAAACATTTAAGGCTGCAGTGTTTTTTTGTTTTTTGTTTTTTTGCTAAAGGGGGTTTTGCATTTGAACACAAGCACAGTGCTGTTCTTTCTCTGCCTGAGATGCAGTGCCATGCTGCAGTGCCACCCCGTCCCAGCAGTCATGGGAAACGGAGGAAGGGCCTCTCATCAATATTCAGCGACTACCAGCGTCCAAACACACAAACAATGAAAATACTACATATTTACACAAACCAGTACACTCACATTTGCAAACAACAACAAACAGTGAACAAACACGCATTAATGTGTGTGCATATTTACACATTGACACACTAATTGGTATAGTTAGATCTGTTGGGTCTGACAAGTAAATCGCCACATGACTCCCTTCACACAACTCCTGGCACAATATGGGCTTCCCCTGTTTTCCCAAGTCAGATATAGAAAGACCAGAGAAGCACAAAGGCTATACTGAGAGTCTGTGTGAACAGCAGGGACACAGAGGAATTAATTAATCTAAACACCATTCATCAGGCTTTTACCACAACTTAGGCCCCCCTGATTTACATACGTCTCACAGGAAAATGACCCCACACTGTCCCGTATCTTTTATCTGTGCTCTTCATCTCAGTTTGCTTTAAAAGAGTTTCACATTCTCCCTACATGACACGTGTACTTATCTGCCTTTTTAAAAATTCTGCAGTCTGGATTTTGGTGAGGCTACATGTAATTTTCTGGAAAGTAAACATTTAGAGCATATTACAAGATAATATTAGGAGAAAGAGGCTCACACTGGAGATAAAAAGCCACCGACAGTTATTAAGGCTGCAGTTAAAAGCTAAGCGGCTGCACTTAAAACATTTATCTCACTGTTTCCAAAAGCACATAATGCCTTGTGTTCATCGGGAGGATTTACTCACGTGGGCCAGATGGAGAACCCTTTTAGTTCCCTCTTTCTAATTCATCTGAACTTCAGTGGCGAGTATGTGGAAACCCCGCTGTTTCTGAGAGCGGAACATAACAAAGTCTATCAAAGGCAAAGGAGAGCGATTGTTACAGCACTGCAACTGGCACAGAAATCCAGTGGCTCTGATTCAAGCACACCTGACAGGCTATTATTTGTTATTGTAGCATGAAGGGCTGAGCAAGTGTGTATTTGAGCACAACAAGCTATAATTTAATGAGTAGACGGACTGATTGTTCGAAATGGCAAGCGTTGGCATGTCCATATGTGGTGAACTGTTGTGTACAGAGCTGTTTGCTAAAAGAACATTCCTTCCACTTACCACACTGCATGGCTCCACCTACACCTCAATTTTGCAAGCTGGAGTCAACATTTTTCACTGTTTGACACAGGTGATGTGTGCACAATGATGAATTAAAGTCTACCGATATTTTTTCTTTCAGAAATTTGCCACTGTTGTAAATTGGTAGGAGAGGAAAGCAACAGAAAATACTGAAGGAAGTGTGGTAAGTGGCAGCGGTCGGTATAAACCCTGAAAACCAATGCCAGTGCATTTCTGCAGAGGTCAGAGTCAAGGCAAGTTATCAGATGTGTCACATTAAGCGGCCAAAAGAATGCGTTCGTAAGTCAATATGTGTGAAAAGTACACCGAGGATATAAAACTATGACAGATATTTCCTTCTTTCCAGACTAAAATCCCTGTTGCACTGCAGCTAGATCAATACAAATCTACACTGTTCCAGAGATCAAAATGCTATAAAGACAGAAAATCATACCTGCTCAGCCATAAATCTGAATAAATGACTTCAATTTAAAGCCATGTGACATATTCTTATTGTCACCATGGTGTTGCTGCACTATACTGTATAGCAATACAGGCTGATATCTAGCCTTACAATCAATGGACCCCACCTCTCCCTGCAACTGACAGTCAATCACCTGATAAGCTGTTCTAATGATTTCACCACGGCCTGCTCTGAACAGGAGGAGCACCATCAATAAGCACTTCAATAGAAAATGGCCCGCTGTAGGACATTTCCTGGTGAGAACTTGCAGCAAGGATACGTGAGAATATGCAAAAATGGAGGAAGATGAGCTCTATGGATGTGCTTTAAAGTCAAACTGTTTGCCGGGTGGTTGTCCTGTGCAGGAGGAACCTGTCTGGACAATATCCTCAACCCCAACCTTGACCGTGCCTCGCTCAGCCATCCTGCTGGCCCATTTAGTGTGGAAATAGATGGGTTTTGGCATAACATGCAATAACTGCCAGAAGAAAGTCTGTGCAAGGTAAATGACATGCTGTAAAAGTCCATGTTAAAGGCATTATTATAACTTAGATTTCAAATAAGAGCATAAGCTCATATTATGGTCTGTGTGAAGGACAGTCTGCAGCATGTGTTAGAAAAGTTCACCCCCTGGTGGCAGATTGGGGGTAGCTTCTGTGCTGCAATAGCTTTGGAGCCACAGAGCTGATGTGATCGGAGGAATGAGAAGACTGACAAGTTCAGTGATTCACTCAGAGTGCATCAACACACAACACATAATGGAAATTATTTATTCCTCATTCGTACCACATCAGAACAGCATTCAATAACTGGCAGACCTCAGATCTCTAGTGGGCAACTTCATGAAAACAACATGCCTTTTTGAATAATTGAACATGGTTTACAATTGCTAAATAGAAATGGCTTTATAAGCATCAAGATAATTTATGATCACGATGTGCAAATATTAACTCTTTCCACGAGTGCCTTACAGATGTGTCACAGAGTTTTGCTTCCTCTTCTGTCTGCAATGAAAGCAGAGTTCCTGTACTTAGCAGGGAGATATCATTACCAGCAAAGAGCGAACTGCATTATGTCACTAGTATGTCAGTTTATACTACAGGGCAGAAAATATCATTTTACAGAGGAGCTCAGGGGAGCTAATCTTACATTAAAGTCACAGCACAGTTTGCATGAGCACAAGCTCTTGTGTCACACAGATGGTACAGTACAGTTGTTTAGCTGGCAGTATGAACGCAGCCATGCAGAACATAGTCGGAGGGGGAAAAAGAGGACAGAACAGAACAGAGAAGGAGGGTGGGGAGGCAAAACCACGAAGACAGACAGAGAAACAGAGGATGAGAGAGATGCATAATGACAACAGATTCACTCCTCCAGTTCTGGCTTTGTATTGAAGCAGAAAGAACAGGCATAGACAAAGAGAACAAAAATTGAGAAAAATCCTTTGTGGCTGGTGGAGGAGGATCCCTCAGCTTTCAGTCTCTGTCAGCTATCCTGATGGCCTTTTATACCCTGAGGCTGGGTACTGAAGTGATGTAGGAGACCGTCCTCTCTGAGGCTTAGATGCAGGACCACCAGCACTGCGCACATGTCCACCACAGCAGGCTGCATTTGTCAAAAGTACACTGCTTAGTTCCACTGAGTGAATGGTTGTATCTTCCTCAGCAACTATATAAATATATGGTCTGTGTGCAGGGATATAAGTGGGCCACTCTTACCACATCACTATGATTCACCGTTTAAAATCCCTGATAGGATTAGCACATCTTGTATGAGGTAAGCAAATACAACACATACAGAAGTTCCAGAGTCATGAAAGTGAAACACATGTACAGTATAGTGGAAATATCTCGTACAAGCACGAGACATTGGTTATAATCTGTCGTGATGGCTCCCAGAGAACAGTTGCACTTTTTTCTTCAAATGTGAAACAGTGAACAGAAAACCGTGAAAATCAGAATCAAAGTGCCAGATAACATGCTCAGTGATATCCTGGTATGGCTGCTATTATATAACGCCGTCGCTGATAAACATATCCTCATAACTGTTTTTATTTTTGCCAGAGGAACAAAATGTTCTGGAGATGCATCCCTTTTCTGAAGCACCCAACTCTGCTCTGTGCTGTCGCTTGTGACGCTGCTTTTGGCAAAGACAGGGGCTTATTATGGGCTGTTTCAAACCACGAATGCATCAGCACTAGCTACTCCCCTGAGGAAACTTTAACTCACTGAGATGTGCCCCTGAGAGCCCGGCAGCTCCCATTGGTTTGATCGTCCTTACACATGGCTGACACAGCTCCAGCTGCAAGCTCAGACACTGAAAACTCAGTGCCTACCGACAGATGTCCAGCTGCTGACGTTTTAGTGTGCAAATGGCAGGCTTTGAGATGAGTGAACCCAGCCCGAGCCAAGTTTGTGCTATTTTGGATCACTCAGAAAATGCTACTGTAATACTAGGGGGAAAAGAGGAGAGTAGGCTGCTTTACTGATTTAGTGTTGGAGTTTGTTTTTTTTTACACCTGCACCCCCAAAACACCTCAGGGAGGCGATTCCTGGCCCTAATGTAATCCATTCTATTATATATCCATTCATAAATTATTCATCTGAATTGTATTGCTGTTCTAGCTCAATCTGTTCTGTTCTGTCAAAATATTATCAATGGGGCAGGAGAGGAAATGATAAGGTGTCAATGTCCTGCTATCTGTCAGCATGGATTATTCAGGCGATCGATAAATATGTTGTAGAGTTCTGGACATAAATGCTGAAATAACAATTGTGACCATAATTATGTTCATTTTACAGCATGACAGAAGTTATTTATAGCAGTGTATAGTCGCTGTAGATATAAGACGAGTGAAAAATCAAAGGGTTATTATGCTGACAGGCCTGTTCATACTAAGACCGTGCATCTGTTTTAACAAGTGACTCAGTTCGAGCTCTGCAGCGTTTTGCCCCCATCGTCCACTGATGTCATGTGAACTGACAGCATGCCCATGTGCTGGCAACGCCATGCATTGTATGCAGTTGTTGTCTTATGCAATAACGCCATGCGTCCTACAGTTGCCGTCCATAGCGGAGGCATATTCAGAGTGGTGCTGGCAGTTGTCTTTGCTCAGTCTCTCAGTCTGCAGACCTGGCACTCTCTGCTGTCAAAGGCTCAAGCTCAAAGTACAGGAATGTGCTGTCAGTGCCTTACAGCTCTGGTGACGCATTTGCTTTTTTTCATCAGGGTAGCGTCTCATTTAAACAGGGGCATTGTATTAAGAATGCCTCAGCCAATAATGTGAAACAGACATTCCTGCTGAGATGGGTTTACGGCATGAACGCCCTCTGAGCATGCATGACATTATCTCAATGAAGGGTCGAGCCCATTGATGTTTATTAGACACTTTGTCCATGAAATGTTATGTGTTCAGTATGCTGTTGAATATAGAAAAGTAATTACGAATCCCAGAAATCCTCCTGAGAGATAATGTCACGGACAATAGGATTAACAGTTTCAATTGGTTTTGTGCACATCTCAACACCAACACGTACATTTTTCATGATTTGGAATGGCAGAAATTAGTCTATTATTAGAAAGCAATTATTCCTTTTTTTGTGCACAAGCTGAGTAAACAACTACTGAACAATGTGACTGTGCAGCAGCAGCAGTGCTGGTGCAAGGCTTTACCATAACCCCTCAAACAAAAACCACAGAAGAGGCTGTACATTTGGCAACACAATCACAGTGTTGTTTGACGTACTGGTTCATGTAATATTCGATAGTAAAAATCTTGTTTTTGCAGCAAATGTCAGTATTTCAACTTGTGCAATGTGAAAATAAAATACCTCTGTGGGGCCTGGCTACTCTGCACCAGTCAAAAACCAACCAATAACTGAAGCTTTCTGTCAAATAACTTAACATATGAGAGCACATTAACACACCCAGTCTGATTATTTACTGTAAATACCTGAGTTGATCTTCCTTGCAATACATTCTAAGGGCAACATATGGCCCACACATTTGTTCCATGAATAGAATACAACTTGCATATCAAAGTGCACTCAGCCCTGGACAACCTCTGCATCCCTTCAGGTGTGAGTAGTGATGTGTAGGATATCCTCCTCCTCCTCTTTGCCTTCCAGTGTTGTGGGCACTGCATTAGAATTCTAGGGGACCAAGCAGCTGCCAGCGATGATGAAATGACATTTACAACAGAACAGGCTCATCCCACTCCAGCTCCTCATTAAAGAAGACCGGCCCGACAACGAGAGCCTCGGCCTGTTTGACAGACAGAAAAAGCCAACATATTGGTGTCCATCTGCAGCACATCTCATCTATCCCCCAACAACAGCAGCCAGTGTTTCAGAAAGTCATTTGTTTGCACCACACTTCACCTCCCTGAGGTCAGCCCCTCTAGGCCAGGTCACATGACTTTCTGTGGTTAAAGCTTTCCTTGGATATAAGCTGTGAGGGAACCAGAGGAAAGAAGTCAGCCACTATCTCAAACCACAGAAAGGCTGAGAAGTTCAACTGCTTCTTATGCAACGGTAAAAACCAGAAAAGTGTTTCTAAATCAAGCATATAATAAAAGTATAATTACTGGTACACAGGAAAGAAGCTGCTGGACACAAGCAATGGAAACAAGGCAGAGATTTAAGTGGCAGATTGCCTGTGAAAGACACAGTGGAGACCAATGAAGGTCTCCTATTCATTAAGATGACTGATCCCCATGTGCGGTATTAGATCATGGCATGACAGGGTAATTCAGCTTAACGTTATGCACCAACTGTTAAGTACATGTGTGAAAAATGCAAGCGTTTCCGTACACGGTTACAATTACAGGGTTGTGAAGGAATCCATAGTGAGGCAGCCTACACATGCAATAACAAGGAAAACTAACTTGAATGTGCCTCTGCAGAGAAATAAGGTAGCAAAATGCTTATTCAGCTGAAGGTGTAGTAGGCAAGGGCAGATTGTGTGCAGAAAATTCTTATGCAGCACCACGTCAATGATAGAAACTCCCAAAAAAAGAAGCCACAAAATTGAATTTTGTCAACCTTTTATCCCAGCAGAATTGACACTGATTTACTAAAGTAGAAATGTAAGCTTTCCACACAAGCTGTAGAAGTCACTGCCATCCCAAAAATAACAGCTCAGACCCAGCCGCATTTTTACACACACAGGCAGGCACATGAGCGATACCACACGCACACACACATTGTACCAATCACACACAGGAACACACTCACACCCACAAATATACAGCAGAAGCTGAGGGGAACTCATGTGCCCAGTACGAGCTGTCACAGCATCATCCAGAAATGAGTCATTTTTCCCAGCCACCCGAGGCTCCGATACCGCCGTTCACATGACTCTGTTGTGATTTCAGTCCGAACGGTGAGCTCGCAAACACAAAACAGCACTTTGGCTTCATCACTTTGCATGAAAGACACATGGTGTTAATTCATCCTGGCTAAATCTGAGAATGTCATTCACACAAACGCATGTTCCACCTCGCCGCCCCTCCCCAGGAGAGAGCTGTTGTTTACGAGGAACATAGGCAGGGAACATGAGAGGACAGAGCGAGGTCTAGATGCCAGAGGTGACTCAGCATGGACACTAGAGAGGTAGACACCGTGTTTTCCTCCACCACCCACTCCACTGCCGTCTCTGTGAATGGGAGCTACACCAGTGCCGCCCCTGCCACTTGAGCCTGTCTGCCTGCCTGCACGACAGCACTCACACTGATCATGCTACTCACATGTCGTAGAGCCGGTAACCCATGGCAGAGCCCGGTCTGCTCGAGTGGGACCCGGGGTCTCGCGTTCGTCGGGGGTCCGTGCTGCTCACCACGGCACGCCACACGCTTGGTTTGTCCATCCTGTATGCTGGTAAACGGGACTCGATGGTGGGACGGCGTGCGCACACGGGCTCACTCGCGTTCACTTTCCCTCTCCCTCCCAGTCACAAACATGGGCTGCCAGAGAGCAGTGTGTGTGATGTAACAAGGAGCATCCAAGAGGCTGGCAGCTTGAGGGGTAGGGTGGGGGGGAGGTGGAGGGGAGGCTGGTGATGCAGGAGGAGGAAGAGGAGGAAGAGGTGCAGGGTGTGGGGTGTCGTAAAGCCCAGGAGCTAAAGAAGCTGCATGGTGAGAAACCTCTATTCTGGTGTTCCTTTACTAGTGGCAGTGCCAGGGGGTGTGAGCCACACCTAAATGAATGCAAGTGGACACGAGCTGCAGGAGAGCTGCTGGGAGATTTAGTGGGATTTGACTGCCTCTCATAAATACAGAGAAGCATCTGCGCACACCTCTCTCCACCCTCTTATCTGCTCTTAGTAGTACAGTCCTCAGCAGGGCCGTACGATTGGCTCCTTGGTCTCCATAGAAACAGGAGGATGTGTCAGAGGTAGGGCTCATTATCATGCCTGCTCCCTCTCCCCTCCCTCCTAGTTTGTTTTCACTCCCTCTCTCCTCATCTCTCTCTCTCTCTCTTTTCCTATTTCTCTTCTTCTCACAACCCCCTACCCTCCCTCCGCATCCTTCTCTCTTCTGGAATCAATGCACTTTTCTCTGTAGTGTCTTTCAAAACACACACAAGGCTTTTCAGTCTAATAAGGGATGGTGCAAGCAGGTAAAGATGCCGCTCGGTTCCCGTTAATTAGACAGAGACGAGATAATGTAGGCTTGTGGATGTTTCACAAATAATCCACTGGAAAATAGGCAATTTGGTAAATGAGTTACAAACTGTACTTGTATAGTTCTTTACTTTGTAATGCCAGACACACCGAGTTAAGCAGAACAGAGAGAACATGGCTTGCACCGACGTTGCATCATGTACAAGTGAAGCCAAAACCAGAAATGAAGCGTAAAATATTAAGCAGCAATAAGGCAGCATTACTGAAGATTCTATCTCAATTCTGCAGGAAAATGGAGATGTTGGCTGCAAAATGGATCAAAATGAGCACAAATTGTAGATGGTGTACAGTGTGCTGCAGTCTCTTTCAGGTGTGATGTATTGTGTCCCTATTGTGATATATATGGTACAGCTGTTGACACATTTGCCAGGTAACAGCATCCAGAGTGAGAGTGTGCATGAGGAAAAGCTCTCATCAGGACTTTACAAAGACACACACACATGCATGGTCACAGTAGGGTAGAGACAGAAACCCCAGGCTGATGGCTCACAGTCTCCAGGGGAGGATGTGTTTCATCCCAAGCAGACTCGATGGCACGCAGAGCTGTCGATGTATTGAGTGCTAATTTTAGGGGACTAATAATGTAAGACCTCTGTCTTTTTCTTAATGAACTTGTGTAGTGGCTAATTGTATACATGCGTCATCTAAGTAACTGCAATTACAGTGCTTGCGTAATTACACCAGCCTCTAAGTATCAAGCAAAAGTGCTGATTCCTCAAGGTCTGACATACAGCCTCCACTGTGTCGTGTGTGTTTGTGTGGATGTGTGCAGAAAAGCAACCGATTTTTTGAGTATGTCACAGTCGATTAAATCAATCAACCATATCTAAAGCACACTGTAATATATCACTGCAAAAACACAGTTAAATTCTAACAGCAGTGCATTGTTTGTCCAAAATACAGTTAAATTCTGTACAATCTGAGGAATGTCCGAAGAAGGACCGATAATAGCAAGAATGCTGTATTTTCATTTTTAGAGTTACAGAGTGAGCCATTAGCAGCAACTGATGTACAGTCATCGTCCACCCTACATTCTGAAACCAACTCAAAGGTTAGTAATGTCATACTGAGAAATTAAAATGTGAGTTGCGATTTGTAAACTCGGTCTTCTTTTTAACTTAGCAGAATCATGGCAAGGATAGTACACAAGGCAGCATTTTCATTCTTCAGAAATAGATCTCAGTTCTGGATCATAAAGATTTAAGACACATTGTTATTTGTGGTGTTGGTTCACAGGTAACTACAGCTTTGGTTAAAGCTGATTACAGTAGCAACACTATATAAATACAGTATATTACTGGAATGTGTAGCTGCAGTACTTAATTGCAAACCTCATTCTAATGAAGAGTGCTGTAATCAATTATACAGTAATCAATTGTTTCAGTAAATCACAGTATTAACACTATAAGATTAGAGTGCAAGATTTCTTCACATCAGCTGGACAGTCTGCCATGAAAGTTACGATGTTCAACCTCCCTAGGTGTACGTTGATGTTTTTGGTGTCCGTAGAAGATAAAATCTTTCCATTTTGGCCACATGTTCTTTCCTCTGGCCATGACAAAATATTAAAATATGTATAATAATATCAAATACAGGATGGACGTTTTGAGCCTTTTGAGATAAGGTTATGAGGTTAATGCAACTGACAGGCCTATTTAACATTGTTAATGTTTGGATGTTCTGAATATTGCAGCCTTTAACTCACAGATTTTTGCATTTTTAAGCCTTTTAAACTCCTGCCATGCCTCGAAATACAGGTCTCGTAATATCACCTATAGAGCAAAGAGACAGTTCATTGATTGGTACGTAGCTTCCAGGTTGACTGTTGGCCAATTTATGTGCTTTCTCTAGAAACATTCAGTGTGTTAATGAGCATGCATGACATGACCAAAGGTTGTGAGGAGGGGAGGCATTCTGACAGGGACATGGTGAGCTCCACTCCATTCCATATTTAGTGTACATATCGGCAAACCTACACCAGAGTGTTAGCAGTCAGGGCACACACAGATGGAGGGGCACAGTGGTGAGCAACGTGTTCTCTCAGCCTGATAAATAACCTTCACTTCATGGTTGCTGTTTTTCAGCACAGAAGAGCAGGTTTAAATACGTCCGCAAGCACACACACAATTACAAGTACTGAAGTTATCACGGAAGATGCAAAGATATTTTCTTTCCTGCACACATGAAGATACAGTACGTTGCTATGTGGCTAAATATTGCATTCACTGGCCTGTGTGTGCCAAACTCACAGCTCTCTCCCATCACCATATGGTCGCTTTTAATCCACTGGGCTTCGGTGTGTATGATGTGAGAATTTCTACGATTTTGTGCAGGATTGCATGCAAAAGGCAAGCACATAAAAATACACACAAAGCACAGACAGATTGACATACACTGATCAGGCACAACATTAGGACCACCTGCCTAATATTGTGTTGGTCCCCCTTATGTGGTCCAAAAGGCTCTGAACCATTGGGCATGGACATGAGGACCTCTCAGAGTGTCCTATGGGGTCTGGAACCAGGACGTTGGCACTGGATCCTTTGGGTGCTCTGGTTTGTGCAGTGGGGTCTCTGTCAATCAAACTTGTTCCACTGAATTCTGTTGATGCTTGATCACAATGAGGTGTAGTAAGTTTGGAGGTCAAATCAACATGTGCAACATGGTGCATTTTCCTGCAGGGGTAGACCAGTGACATTTGGGATTGCCGTCTGCATGAGGGAGTGTGCTTGTTGTGGGACAATGTTCATGTGGGTGTCTAAGTCTCATCAACACTGATGGCAAAATCCAAGGTTTTCCAGCAGAACAGCACATAGTACCAATATGATCAAAATTATTCACTTCACCTGTCAGTGGTCAGAATGTTGTGACTGACTGGCGTACATATACAAACACATAAGGAACACACATGAAGATCGTGATGCTGACCGATTACAGGTCTGTCCTCTCTCGAGAGACTGAAATTGGAGACCTTCCACAGTGAGCTCACATTCAGTAAACGTACAGAAACCATGTGTGGAGAAAACAGTAGGATGCTAACAGTCACAGGACTTTCTTAATGGAGCTTAACAGCAGAGAAAAATATCAAAGGAGCTGGCTGAGAGTGACTCATGTTCTAACACTGGCGCTGAAATAATCAACATATTAGGCAAGTGATGGAAAAGTAACCAGCAACAATTCAGATAACTGATTTACCATTTCAATGTTTTTTACACAAGTGAAGATCAAACATTATTTGGTTACAGTTTCTTGGAGGCAATGTAAGGCAAATAAATTATTAATTTTTTACTGTTTTTTTTACCATCCACCATTTTTTGTACCATCTAGACAACTAAGCAGTTCATAAAAATAATGAATTCTAATGAATAATGAATTTCTTACTTCAGCTGTTCTTGTGTAAATTTATCTTTGTTTAAATGGAACAGAAGAAAAAAACACTCAAGAGTTGCTCATCTGTAATTGAAAAATAACACCATTTCCTCGTAGAGCTCGTTTCTGGCTGAATTGGCTGTCAGTGTCTGCTGAGTTGCTTTAGCTGATATAAAGACAGATAACAGAGAGTGCTGGAGGTCACGAAACAGCAGCGAGGTCCGTACGTCTGAACTTCTCAAAAACTGATGCAGCACTTTATTCCCATCAAAGTGCAATCTGTTTTTCCTCCTTTTCGAAGTGGCTCCATGCCTTCTATCTTATCAAGCTCTAACAAGACAAACTGTGCATTCGGAGCGCAGTGTTTCAGATGTGTCCGCACAATATGTAGGAACAGCCATACTGATGGAACTGTCAGTGCCAAATAGAAGAAAGCCTTATTTCGTCCTAAACTCATCTGCTCTGCAGGGATCCTGTCTCCTCTCATGAGACTTCAGCCCACTTCAAACACATCAGAAAGAGAGAGAGAGTCACAAAGAGTGAGACAAGCGGGAGAGAGCAGACATTCTTCACAGCATTTAGAGTTGTGAACCACAAGATGGCAGTGCATCCCCTCCTCTGCATGGAACATCATGATGTGGTGAATGACTGATGCTGGAAACAGGTCTCCCTCAGGAGGACTATTGTGGGGCCACATGTGGAAGCAAAATAAGGAAATAATCCATGTTTATTTAAGCAAGCAAGTAAGAGCAAAGATGACAGCGACTAAATCCCAGGAATTAACGTCATTATGTGCCGTTTATGTGTTTTATCTTAACAAGTTGCAGTTCAAATAAATTTTAAAAACAAATCACATCCTCTTCAGTTATTTCAGCTTTGTTATGCTCAGGTTTCAGCAGCTTCTTCTTATCCTAAACACGCCCATTAAACTTTTGTTCCACAAAAACATTTTCCCACCCAATTAGTGTCAGCAGCTGAGAAAACTGACCCCCCACCTCTCGGATAGTGACCTCTCCGCCCTGGTAGGGAGATAAGAGGTGAGAGGTTTCGTTTCCCTGCTGTTTTTCCATGTAGCGACGCAGCACAGCCCCTCTGTAGCTCTCTGGCAGAGGGCACAACGCTGTGCAAAGGCTCCTTCTGTCACTGACTTGGCCTCAAGCCTGAGAACATCAGAGGCAGGAGACAGACGAGCTTTTCATGGCAGCCCAAACAAAGAGCTGTCTCTCTGCCTCTTACTATGAAGTACAGACAGAGACATTACTTGACCCCTCGGGCCTCAGCTGATTCTGCCGTCGCAGGAGTTTAGACTTCTCGATAAGCTAATGTCAATACTGAAGTAAAGCTCCTGCACTCCTCACATATCTCTGAAATCTTCGCCAGCGGAAGAACAATATACTCGGATCCTTTACCGAAGTGAAAATACCAGTAGATTAATTATTACAGATAAAACCAGAAGGGCATGCAGAGAGCTCAGACCTTCCACCAAAGTCAATACCAATTTGGCTGACAATTTTAAAGGTCCCTTGTGGTGAAAAATCCATTTTTATTGTGTTTTGCGGTCGTTTTAAACTTGGAGGAATAAAATAAAAGCTGGCAAGACATGAGGATGTTTACGTCTGCCATTCCTTAAGCCCCCCCCACATTTAGTTAGCCTCCCAGCTTTACAAGCCAGTAAGAATTCAACCCAGGTGGAACCTCACATCTAACTAACCAATAGAAACGCAGACAGTGTATTCTTCCTGAAGGGGGCGGGGACAGCAGCAGCTCATTGGTTTTCAGAGCAAAACGGCCCATTTAGAAAAACATAAAACCGTGTATAAGAGTTACACAGTCAAAGTAAATTGAACCATTATGAAGAATTTTAAGCTGAAAAACTAAAACACTTTGACCAGTTTGCTGAAAAGAGACACAATATGGGACCTGGAAATTTTGTGTAATCCTGCTAACAGACAACAAACAGGACCTCATTAGTACACATAATCACGCATTTAAAATCAAATAAAAAATCAAATAAATCCTTATCAATAAAATAGTATCAACAGTCTAAATATGCAAAAAAAATACATGTGGCTGATTTATCACTTTATATTATATTGCCAGATTATTAACACCTGATACATCAGTTTGTAAGCAGCATTTTGCTACACTAGCTTTCAAGTAACTTTATCAATTTGGGCATAAAATACACCTTAAACAGATGTTTTTATTACATTTTATCATCATTTATTAAGGTGTCAAACTCAAAAAGGCTAGAAAACACCAATACCATCTTAACAATGTGCCAAATGTATTGTATGTATTAGAATATTATAATTTGTCTGTTTCTTACGTTACCTTTGGACAACTATGCATAGTCTCATATGCACTCCTAAATCAACTATAGCACATTTAATATATATATATTTAGTGCTAAAAAAAATCATTTTAGCCAGAAGCATGTCTCACTGTGGGGTCACTATTTTGTGCTCCAGTAATAATAATCATACAGTACAAGCAAGTAGAAAAAAATAAATGTGTGTCTTTCGAGCATTTTACATATTGGGGTGATTTAGGTTTTATTATTCTCAGGGTCTAATCCCTCTGTCGTCCACAGTTTGTCATACTGCTCCTCACTCTCGGAATATTTCACCCGAACAGATCACACACTCAGCAGCATCTTGTTGATATCTTGTTGCACATACACAGTCAAATCCCTCCTCTTAAGTAGCTGCAAAAAGCAGCCGAGAACAAGTGATCATGCTCTCTTGTGTTATTTCCCAGGGAGAAGTGTGCTACCCATTGCTCCCTCACCTTCTCCCAGCCTTCTCCCTCCCTCCCTCCCTCCGATCTGAGCAGCGATACAGAGCTACAGAATTGCAAATGTCTCCTATCAAACTGAGAGATAGATCTGAAATGCTGGGAGGCCCCCTTTTTTTCTCTGATATTACTGTTGCATGGAACTGATGAAGGGATAAGCCCTATGATACTGTGAGTCGCACAGTATCACTAATCTCTCACTATATCTAATTTACCAGGGAGAGGAAAAAGCGCTGGCAGAGAAACAAGGATCCTCCGACAGCTCGGGGTGCATCGGTTGCACTTGTATCACCTAAAGGCTTCCCAAATCATGTCACACATGATTGTATCTTGAAATGTAACACCTGTGCACTGTCGCCAGACATCTGGGTGCTTTCCCATTACTGCTGAAGAGATGCATTCATGACAGGCATGTTGCACTTATTCAGCCTTGACTGAAACTCCAGCCTTTCTGGAGAGGAGCACAAAAACACACGTTTTGTTATAATTAAGCTGATTTTTCATGCATACAGCTTGTAGATTGTATTTTTCGTACTTTTTATCTGCTAAAAAAAGAATCAAAATTAATATTTGACAGGAGCAGCATGTTTTTAGTTGTAACCGTGTCACAGATAAAGTTGTGACAAATTACTGAGGAGGTTTGCTGGCTGATACAAGAGTCAGGATTCAACCGTTTAAGGCTGCAGCTGCAAGTAGGATGCACGCTGCAATGACAATGTGTTAAAGGACATCTAAGTTACTGTGATTCTCAAGGTAATCATGTGTTTCGTTGCTGCTCTCCCCTCTGAATAGAACAGAGTGAACCGAATGACAAATTATCAAAAGAAAACATGATGTTGTGTAACGTCCTCATAAGTTGCTACATTGAGAAACCTTGAACCATGTCACAGAATTCATCATTTCTTCCCAGATTGTGATGATAATTATTTTCATTATTTCTATGGGGTTTTTTTTCAGTTAATCAATGTAGCCTTTAAAATTTCCGGGGAGGGGGGCAGCTCACAACTCACTGCTCAAATATGCTCAGTTTACAACAACACAAAGCTGAGAAAGGCAGTAAATTATCACGTCTGAGAAGCTGGAACAATAACTTGATTCTTGTGATGATAAATTGGTCAAAAATCCTGGTGATTAATTCTCAATGATTTAAGTAACTGACAAATTCTTTCAGCATTACTGTTACAAAAACACTAAAATTGACATTATGCAGTTGTTGAAGTGTGACTGAATATTAGATCATCAGACAATCAACAACACATTTTGGTGCAGCATCACTTGAAGCACTCGGACACAAAACACACATGGAACACAGCCAATACACTCATAGCTGATTACTCTCCAGCCTTTATTGTATCATATCATGATCCTTTAGAACTGTTCATGCATGGCACGGCTGCCTGAGTGCAAAACAAAGACAGCACACACACAAATACACACATTCATGCATTCTCCTTTGGCCAAAACAGTAGGAAGTGAGGTGAAAGGCACGAAGAGCCTCACGTTCCCCTCTGTTACTTTGAGTCAAAGCAACTTATCGTAAGCCACATGGCCTGTGTGCACTCCTGAATCATAACTGTGTTTTTCCAGCGATCCAGCTTCAGAGCGCAGCATGGAGCCTGTAATTAACTTTTAGGAGAATGCGATGACGAAACAGAAGCTGCGAACTTCAAAGACGACTGAGAGCTTTCCCAAGAATTCAAACACATTGCGGAAGTGGGGCCCTCTGTTTCATAGCCCTATTAAATGATCGTGCAGTTGTGATTTCCCATCTGGCGAAATCAAAACTAACAGCAGTAAATAAAAAGGGCCCAATAAAGGGAGAATTCATGCAACTGGCTGAGGTTTATGGGAGGTGGAAGACACTTTCATTGCCGCTTTTTAAAAAAACCAATACTAACTCTTCTACATAACAGCTGCTCATTCATTTACCAAGGACTGTTTGCTGCCACATGCAATAAATGCTTACTGTCTCGTTAAGTCCTTTGTCCAAACGACCTCACGTATTGTCGAGGCCGTACCTTGGGGGGAAATGTTGCAGTGAAATACATACAATAGCAGCCATGATGCAGGGTTCATGAACCTGCATCTCCATTTCTATAGCATGTGCCACCATATTTCCCCTGCAGTCTCATAAGCTGCTTCCTGCCTCCAGCAGTCAGCAAATCACACACTGGCTGCTTCAGCAGGGAGGCTGGTGGTCTTTGATCCCGGGAAGACAGGCCATTCACTGGGATCAATAAGCTCTGCAGTGGTATTATTAGAGGGCCTGGAGATAATCACAGGTTCTGTTCTGAAATAGTCATTCGCCATAATGAAGATCGTAAAGCATATGAATTATAGATACGTGAAATGGAGCTCCAGGTTCAGATCTGTTCTACCAAATCAGAACCTTGAACACAAATAAATCCCTCAATAAAGGCGTAAAAAGATTTACACTTGACCACCAAAGCCCTGCTTCTGTAAATCCTCTTCCCCATGGCCATTAATCAAGTGGGATGTGTTCTTTTAATTGGCGAGATAGAAAGACGCACACAAGAAAACACAGCCAGAGAGGGTGAAAGCAAACAGAGGTGTAGATGGTGGGGGTTTTTTTGGACTCAGTAGAAGAAGAAAGATAATAAAAAAAGTGAATCAAAAGAGAGGCATGAAGTGAGGAAAAGGGAGAGGAAGGGCATCTTGGGTGTTTAAAAAGCGTTCATTCAGCCTTGAGCTGGGATTGATGGGTGCAGAGAGGTCTTAACTCAGGACGGGACTGAACTAGAAGGCGGCTGCAGGCGGTGAATACTGCAGCTAATGCACAGGCAACACCCCAATCAGTTAAAACACACTTTTTCCTCCATGTGGTTTAATGATACAGAGGAAGCGCCAAGAACAGAACACGCTGTTTGTTTTTCCCTCTCAGTTGATGAGGATCTCTACATTCCTGCATTACATTTGGTCATATAATATGCCACTTTTGTGCTATTTTCTTTCAAGTTGCACCCACACGCCTTCAGATAAATTTGGATTTTTCTCCCTCAGTAAAGCGTATAGAGCAATTATCCTGTCTCACAATAAGCTGCAATCCTGCATCCCCATTGGATTGGCTGAGACTGCTCCAGTTTCGCTTTCTCCGTCTGACATAAACACACTTCCTACTTTCACCTCTCGCTGCTGCAGAGCACAAGACACACAACAGTCATGGGGAGGCAGGGGAGAAGAAATGAAACAGTCTCACAGAGGAGGACACGGGAAAATAATGGTGACTGAAACAGAAAGGCTAAAAACAAAAAGGTGTAAAGAATTACCAGAACAACAGACTCCAAACTCAGTTGTCAAGCCGACTTTATGTTCAGGGCTTCCAGCTTTAGGTGATGCATTTAATTAATTCGAGGGCAAAATGTGTCCTGACGCTTTACATCTTGAACAGCAGGAATTCAGGCCTTACCTTGCCTTAAGATTTTTACGTAACTGAATGCAAATGTTTTAGCATAAACTTCAATTTTTGCTATTTATTATCACAGACGGTGCATATTGTCTTTCTCTGCTGCACCTTCAGTCAAGTTCAAAGTTTTGCACATTCTGCTCCTCTGAGTGAGCGCTGCAGCTGGCAGAGGAGCCGTTTTTACAGATAACGGCAGTTAAACTGTAAAATTTATAATTCATATGAAAGTAATTGTTTCATTTTATCCATTCACTTTTCACTGTTTTACCATTTAATCCTTTTTTCATGATCACTTTGCTAGGATTTTTTTCCTCCCTCCTCCTCCTTTCTTCTGCTCTGAGGCCTACAGGCTCCGGTTTATTGAAAGCTCTCCACTGACTGTGCTTCTGCAGCCAAGTTAAGAATAGAAAGACATTAAACACCTTGGGGAACATGTTCGTATATTTGATGTGGGTGCTCCGATAAAAGGTCAGGTAATTTACCACCTATGTTAAGGTGCAGATGTTCCACCACACCGGGGTCATCATGGGACCTGGTACATCCCAGTATTGAAGCTCGCCGATGACAACAGTGAGAACTCGAGTCTGAATCCTTACATTTCGCTGTCCAAGGTGCTGAAGCCCACAGCCAAGAAAATTTCAGTCCCTTTTTCTTCCACATCATCTGGACCAAAGTTAAAATCACTTTGGTTTTTTGAGGCATGTTTATACAATTTGGTTGATTAAATGACCTTAGTTGAAACAATTAATTAGCTGTTACGGTTGTTTATTCAAAGAAAATTGCAACTATTTTCTGACTCTATTTTTATTTTAACCTAAACATAAATTTGACAATCAAACATGACAATCAATCAAGATGTTGATTTGACCTCCAAACGTACTACACCTCATTCTGATCAAGCATCAACAGGATGCAGTGGAACAAGTTTGATTGACAGAGGCCCCACTGCACAAGCCAGAGTACCCAAAGGATCCAGTGCCAACGTCCTGGTTCCAGACCCCATAGGACACCCTGAGAGGTCCTCTTGCCCATGCCCAGTGATTCAGAGCCCTTTGGACCACATAAGGGGGACCAACACAGTGTTAGGCAGGTGGTCATAATGATATGCCTGATGTACATTTTCGCATCTAAGCCATTAGATTTCCTGTGTATGTCTCAAGCTGATCAAATGTTACTTTTGCATGTAAGGGCTTTGTCGCAGGAGGAAGAGAAAATAAGTAAACAGCTAGAAAGAGCAGGTCCAGACTGACACAAGCAGAATTTTACAAAAAAAGTATAAAGCAGAAGGAAAGTCTCATTTGTGCAGTATGTTTCTGCTATTAAGGTCCACCAGCTGCTCTGTTTGCTCTCAATCTGATTGGCCGTCCCCAGAGATCCCCCCCGTCTGTGGCATTAAACATGTTGACCGAGCCGGCGTCTGTGAGCAACACTGTTTCAACACCAAAGCTGTCTCATTAATTCCTTATAGCATCTTTAACTCAGTTTCCAAAATGTGCAAGAATTACTGAAACTTTTCCACAATGATAGCATCTAACAGATGTCGGAAAATAACACAAGCTTAAAATATCAGGGTTGCAGCAGCTAAATGCAAATCTGTCTTCCCTTCTTTTCTTTCCTTAACCAACATTAGTAATGAATAATGTCACAACTACAAACGCTTCCTGTAATTAAAGTTTTCTTCAACATTTTCCTTTACGCTCACTCAAACACAACTAAAACAAGTGAAGTGATTCAGCATCCTGCAGGGCACGGCACAGCAGACCACAAGTGGCAGAGTAATTAATATTTCACTCCCCTCTCTTCCTGTTAGCGCCACAGTCAGAAAACACCAACACAAAGATCAATCATTCACTGGGAGCCCCACACAGCCCCAGTCAGGGCTTCAATAGAGAATGATTACCCAACATCTTTTCCAAATTTCTCTTCGCATACCAACATGAAAAATGCGGTTGTCTACCTGCTCTGTGGTCAGCAGTGCATACCACAAAACTGCAACATCCTGGGTTGAAATATGTCACAAGACCTTTGTCACATCCTGTCTGGTGAGCTTTGTGTACTGCTAAAGAAAGTAATACCCCGAAAAACAAGTCAAACATGACAAAAGACAGCTGTGACCAAGGCCTTCATGATAAATGTTTGCTTTCAGTTTGAGTTACGCGGCTATCGGTTTTGCAAACTTTCAGTCAGCCCCGACATTTAACATTTGCTATGAGTGCGTATACAAGTTTTCGTGTACTGTGCGTGTGAGTGTATGACTGTGTGTGTGTGTGTGTGTGTGTGTGTGTGTGTGTGTGTGATTCTGACCCTAGACAAGCATTCATTGTTGTCAGTGTGCAGCCCCGAGGACAAAACTGTCACTAGAGATTGCCACAGAATATTCCCTCAACGAAGGGGAAAAAATCAACAGAAATTAACTTGCGATTTAATAATTACCTCTGAGACATGCAACCATCTGAAATAAATCAGCAAAATTAAAATGATCAGGCGTTTAATGCGGGCATGTTCCCACTGCACTGTCAACATTTAGTAGCTACTGATTGTAACGGTGTGTCTGTCTGGCTAAGCCCAAAGAGAAAGAAATAAGCTGGAGAGGAAAACAATCAGCCTCTGATCACTGGCATCGTCTTGTTTACATTCATGATCCATTTAACCTATTAGCTCTCAGCTGTACTTGGAAATTAGCTACTGAGCAACACTGAGAGCACAAATGAGTGAGCAAGAAATAGCAAATGCGTCATTTCTGCAACGTTACCAGAATCTAAAAACAACCCACAGATGTTCCGACTCATCAGAAACTTCTGAACGCTGCTCTTTAAAAATAGAACGAGTTCCCACTATGCACTGGGATTTATTTTTGGGCTGCACACAAGCCAAAAGCGGGCTGTAGATTAGGCGCGCATTGCTTTTTGATGATGAAGCGCACAGCAATAGGAGGCGTCTGTGAAAGTCTCTCCAGCCTTTTGAAGCCCCCCCAAAGTCGGCCCCACCCATGCGACTCTCTTCTCTCCTCTTTTGTTGTGACTTCTCTCTCAAGGTCCGAGCTCAGCACTGGCAAATGGGTGAGCAGCAATTAAGGCGCATACATGCAGGAATCACATTTCATTAAGGCTATTTTCCAAAGATCTCCACCTACAGGACATGTGGTCAGAAGAGCTCACTGCACAAACCAGGAAAACAACACAGCAGCACTGTGTTACACAACGCTGATGACTCGAAAACGGTTGCAAAAAAAAAACACCAAACATCAGGACACAACGAAGTTTGCAGCCGTCAAGCTGTGATATCCAGCGCGTCTGACACACAAAGACTAATTAGCAGAGCATCAACATGAGCTGTAATGACTTTCAGACAATAGCAAGACACAAATGTATTGTTGTGCCGCAGAGCTGGAGATGCTGTGGTGATTGTGGGATAAATTAAACTTCAAGCATGTAGCTGTAAAAATAACATCTTACTGTACCCAAAGGAGGCCGACTTCCACTTGCGGCAGGGGGTGACTCTTCTGCAGCCTTCGGACACCAACCTCCCAGGGTTCTCTGTGACTTCGACCGGGAGGGACGCATGTCTCCTGCAGAAGGACAAACTGTGTTACAACAAGAGCACAAATCTGGTAACACATGAGGACGGGGATATATTTTTGAATAGCACTGCATGACATTTCTGCAATATTATAAATGCAGCAAACCACTTAATATAAAAGGTACATTTAACATGTTACCATATACTTCTATTTGCAACACAGACTCACACCATAGTCTGTTGAAGCTTCGTTTGTCCACAGCACAGAAAAGTTTCACAATAAAGGCTGTAAAATTGTGAGATACCTTCGCTACCTTTTCTATTGGCCTGTGCCCAGTAACCAGGTTCTTTCACCCAAAACACAAAAGAGACAAAGTCTGCACAAAGAGGCTGCAGGCACAAGTAAGAGGACTTTCATTTTGGAGACTGGGGTTCATGTCCAGTGTGGTCCTCCTGTTTCGTGGTGAAAAACTCACTTCATATTTTCATTTTCAGTCACAGCTTGCTTCTGTTTTTGCTAAAAAATAACTTTTGACTTTATGCACCAACTATTTGCTACTTTAGAAAAGAATGTTGAGTTCAAATTCACCTATTCCAACGCTTTCTGTAGCTGCGGTTTGCTTTTGTTTTAGTTTTATGTTGCTGATTGTTTTTGTTTTTGCGACCAGACTACTTTGTGAGGTTTATGCATGCAACCATTTAGCTAGGTTTAGGAAAAGATCATAGTTTGAGTTCAAATTCACCACAAAGCTCAAGTTGTTTTCTACATTGTTGGGTCCATTCCAAGTATATCCCCTAAAAATGCAACCATCTCACAATTTCACAGCATTTTTTGTGAAAATATGGCATTTTTCACTATGGACCAATGTAGCTATTGCACACATTTTTGGATGACTAGGCTACTATTTGTTAGACTTTGTTCCCATAAATACTTGGTTATCTTTCTGATTCTGTAAACTGTGTCAAGCACAAAAACAATGGAAATTAAAATGAGTCCAGAACAATTCAGGGAAAATCAAACAAAACCTGGTTGACCACAGAAAACAAAGTTCCTTTTCAGTGCAGCTTTATAGCTTGTACTTGGTGAGCAGCAGTTGAAGCGGTTTTGCCCTCTGCGGGTGCTCAGACATTTCACCTTCCACCTAGACACCATTTCCACAGAGACATTTCTCTCTCATCGATTGTTTTTTTTACGTTTTCCACTGAGCCGTGCCTCCTTTGGGCTGGTTGTCTCAGTTTGGGCCAAGCACATTTCTCAAGTTGTCAACTTGCAAACGCCAACAACCTTCTCTCTAAGGGGAGGAGATCTCCATAAAGTCACATCCTTCTCCACAGTCATGCCTTTCAGAAAAGCATTTCCACCAAAAGATATAATTATCCTTCATTCTTTAGCCCAGTGTAGGTACCGAGATTCTTGCAGAGGCCCTGAGAAATATCAGGGGCTAATCGTGTCATGGCTGCTGCCATTTGCTGCTGTTTTCAAAATAATGAATTATTAACTTTAAAAATGCTAATGTCTCTGCTTTGGCTGAGTTAAGAGCTATGGACCTTGAATTAGTCTGAATTTTCTTCCACAATTACTCCAGCAGTGCCACAGAGTCAAACATTCAGACCTTGTTTAACATCCGCCGGTGCAAAGACTAATGCACAAACACTCACGGTACATAAAAACATGGCAGCTGTTTTCCACCACAGAGGGATGTTCTGCGCCTGAAAAAACATGTCATTCTCGTCTTTGCTTTCCCTCAGCAAACACAGCACTCACAAGCTGTGTTGTGTTTAATTCCTGTGGAGGGGAGTGTTTTTCAGAACAATGCCTGATTAAGACACAGAATCCAGTTTGCTCGGTCAAAAGGGACTTGCACAAAGACAGAGACGGCACGCTCGGTGTCCTCGCTGTCAGAGTTGAGCATCGCTCTCCATAGCAACGAGAGACAGTGAAGGAGGCAAGAGGAGACGATGGATTTGTGTGATCCCTGAGGAGAGCACCGGGTGAGGGTGCAAGACAGCACTGGACCGGTAGTGAAACACAGCACTGTCACCTCTTGTCCCCGCAGACAAATATCAGTTCAGTTGCACTGACACGCACTATCCCTGCACCGGAGGACGGGCCAGCTCTTTTTAGGTTAGACTTCTGTGTGAATTAAGTACAGCTCAGTCCACACATTGTGCTGCTTTAGAAAGATGTCCTGCCTTCAGATAGAAAACTGTAGCTCCGTGGCTATTTCAGCAAAACAAATTGTGTGCAGTCTCTTTGCTCCCCTTTAATGTATGTTAATTCCTCTGGCACATCACTGTGCTTTATAAATCATCCCACAATCTATTTACAACAACCAGTTGGCCAGAGTTAATGTTTTAATAGATTGGCAACATTTTGTTTACTGGTGTTGTTCTGAGACACACTCTGACAGACGTTCTGACCTCCACAACAACAGCCCAGCAAAGCTTCATTCTTTTCATTGTCATTTCTACAATAACGGCTGAGCTGTATAATCCCCGCCTCTCTGTTTCCCCCCCCGACGCTCTGTGGAAAACTACAGGAGAATAAAAGCCTCAGACCTCGCCAAGGCTTTCCAGAATACCTCCAGTCAGTCACTGTACTGCAGCTCTCTGACAGGCGACTCTGGCCTTCGCGCGTTCAATAAAAAAAACAAAACAGAGTGCAGAAGGGCCACAGTTATGGATACACCATCGCAAACACTGTGAAATTTCAATTAGCTCTTCATTCTCAGGCACTCTCAGACAAATATAACAACTGCCATCCATCACTACACGCAATCTCACCAGGCACAAGTAAACAGGGATAAATAAGAGTATTTTCAGTGTAATAAAGTGTCACACTGCTCCACGGCTAAACAGGTCTTTGCCATGTGCTCGTTTGTGTTTGTGAATGAGTGCTGTACAAAAGGGCAGCAGGTGGAGTGCAGTGGGAGAACATCTTATCATCAGACATTCACTGAAGAACAATCCAATAAAAGCAGGTCACTGAGCGCCTGCCTGCCTATCGCAGCCCGGTTCTAATCACATCTGAATGAAGCCATCCATTCTGATTACAGGACAGCAGACCAATTAAACACCTCCATGTTGTTATTCCTCTCTCATTAGCCATGGAGTGTGTGTGAGAATAATCCCCCATTACTGACTGGGCCAATCTCGGTCTCCACACACACCATGCACATGCACGCTCACTCGAACTTCTATCAAACCAGTGCAAAGCAATCCCTCGGGAGCACGGCTTATTTATTTATAGCGCCTGTGCCAAGTTCAGTGGATTTACATTATTAATGATAATGAAACCTACCAAGCCATGTAACTCACAAAATTTTAAACAGGCAGGCTCACGGGTGTCATGGTGTGGCATATTAACAGGGTGAGAGATGTAAGTGACTGTAAGTCTACTGTGTTTTGTCAGCAGAGTGCTGTTTTGGCAGCTGTAGTGATTTTAGACAGCTTTAAACTGTGATACAAAAGGGAACTCAGAGCCAAGATAAACCACGTCAACGATGCAGAAACTGAAACTGGCTGCTTGCTTCTTTTTTAATAGATGCTACAGAATATTTACACTGAGATATTAAATCCGCATCATAGGGAAAGCACTCCGAGGCTTCATTGTGTGTAGCGCAGCTTAGTACGGAAGCAGAAAGGGGCCATAATAATCTGAATCTTACAATACTGGTTCAAACACCTTGTGAATATCTAATGGTTAAATTTAAATTCATATCATTATATTTTACCCTGAAAGCCATCTGTCAGAATTCATGAAGCCTGAAGTCCCCTCTGGAAAACAAAAAAGTTTAGGCTTTCCTGTCATTCATCTGAAGTCACGATTCTCTCAGTTCAGGCTTGATCTCTTATTTCTGCATCCTCAGACGCTCAGCTTAGAATTTCTCATATCAAATTTTGTTGTCTCAATGGCACCATTCCCATTTGACAACTTTCTTGCTTTTACTTGACTTGAATTTTTAGATGTGAAACTTATTCAATCTGACCTGAATACTATTTTAAATAGGGGACACTGATGTTCCCTGTGTGAATTTGCAAAATGTGAAAAATAACTGTTATATTTTTGACTGAATGTCATGTTTTTGAGATAGCACAACTTGAAATCAGTTTGTGTTAATAATTTTAAGCATTAAATACACCTAATAAGGAGCTGAGTAGATATGCGTAAAAATAATAATAACAAAAATAGCAATAACAACAGGTCTTTAGGTAATGGATATATTTAGTTTCTCCTGAGACTCAGATCCCTTCATGCTTTCTTTGCTTCCATGATTAGCTACTTAACACAATGTTGAAGCAAAATCCATTCACGTATATAGGACAAGCTGCACTTACGTTGTTATATAGGCCTGTTTTTTAATGAATGCAGCTTTGTTGTGGAACCATTTTGATGTTCTGCTCTGAGCTCTCAGTAGCAGTACTACCAGAAGGGTGTACTATGAAGCAGTACAAAAATAGCCAAGCTTTCTATGCATTAGCCGGTCCCACAAAACTTAAAACCTGAATCAAAGAAAACGAGTATCACAATAGTACTAACTGCCTTTCTTTGTTAAAGGAAGTTTTCTTTGCTCCCATAAAAAAAAGGGGGCGTAAGAGTGTCCTGGTTTTCTTGCACATGAAATTGATGAGTCCCTACTTCAGTCGAGAGGCACAAGTTGTTACAGTGGAGAGCTATAAAGAATATAAACATTTCTTAGGATAAAAAGCGCTACTACTCCGAATGACGCGAGAGAAGAATGCCGGTAGAAAATTGGTAATGTATACTTTCTCCTACTCGATGTATTTGCCTCTTATTTCAAACATGACAGCTGCGCATTAGAGGTCTAAAACTTGAAACTACATACATTTAAATCTGATATTCAAGAAGAGCATTTAGATCTGACACCTTCCCATCGTAAAAGAAACACGGAAATCCCTTTAGTCTTTGGTCAAATCAAAGTAAAACTGATGTTCCTGATTGAATATTCTCTGTGATGAATAGTAATGAACTAATCAGCTTTCCATTCTATGTTCTATTAGCTGAAATATCACCAGTGCAAAACAGACTTGGCAGCAAACCAGGATGTATATACATATTTATGCATTTTTGCATCGCCAGTTGAATGCATATAGGTTCCCAGGGCAATGCAGTACATAGCGTTTGTGCAATGGTAACTGCATGGATTCACTCTACAGGTTTGAAGATATAACATGAGAATCTATATCGCTCATAGATGAAAGTTGGTGAATGGTTGGTGCTTTTTATGGCTGATTTAAATCCCAAACTGTCAACAGAACCTCCTCCAGAGCAGGTTAGCAGTGCAGCATCAGCTCAAAACTCACTTTTATTTAAATGAATGTTTCTTCTTACATCTTAGGTTAGGGTGATTACTAAAAATGTTTTTATTGTAAAGTACTTTGTAATTTAAACTTAAAAGTTTATTGTTAATATTTCACTACTACTGGTGCCACCCCTACCACTCCTACCACTACTACTACTACTACTACTACTACTACTAACACTACAGTTCAGTTATTTATAAAATTCTCTTTGACTTACTGGACTTGTATATCTTGAAACACTGTGTATTCTAATTACCGATGGGTCAGCTCATTTACTGCTCAGAAATTTGGTCTGTTTATTGATGGATTCCTTTATTTACTTGTGAAGTCTTTTATAATTCCCTCAATTATTGTGCAATTAAATGTCCTATTTTTTTTTTGTTTTATAAACCCTCTTAAAATCAGTCCATATGAGCATAAAAACATTACTATAGTATTACCACCTGCGCCTGACAAGAGAAATGAGCTGCTGGTTTCTGGTGTCTTGAAGCTTTTCACTGATTTATACAATCAGTGCTATCATGTCTATTGCTAAAAGGTGAGCAAAAGGCAGCAATCAGCATCATTCAGTATAAAACTGTTGTATGCAGCTGCCGACAAGTCACATGATCCAGATTGTGTTGGCTGAGATAAGCACGAGAATTTAAAACCTCATTTTTAAAGAAGCACAATAACAGTCTTGGGACACCAGCTTCATATTAATGAAGAGAAGACTGTAGGAACTGTGGCCAAATTCACAACCAAGAACTGCATGCAGAAGGCTGCTGCCATTTGGGAGGTTTCCAACCACATCAAAACATCAATTTGGTGAGATGCCTCTAAAGCCTTGTCCTCCATTTCTACTGTTTTGCTTTTATATTTCACCATTAGAGCCGCACTAGCTGGAGCTGAGATACGTATAGATGGAAAAAACAAACATAATATTCAAAGGATCCTCTCATATCTTTTTAGACAGGAACAAATAACCCAGATAATGTTCTTTGCATTAGACTGAATGATAATAGATGCTTTTCAGCTGGCATGTTTTGTTGCTGAAAAATCTGACACTGTTCTTGAACTCAATTATTAAAAAAAAAACATCAGTGATGATGGTGAAAACACAACATAGACAGCTGGTGTTGCCTTTGTCATCATGCCCAGCAGAGCCAAAGTCCCAAAAAACATTTTTTCAGTTTTCTATTATCAGTCCTGGGAACTGTTCAGTATACGCCAGTATGGCAGTGAAACTGATTGGCTTCATAGATGTGTGTGCTTAAGTAACAAAAAACTTCAGTGTGAAACAGAGGCCTGGGTGATACAGACACTTTGACAACACAGTAAGGAAACTGTTGGACAGAATGTTGAACAGTTTCAATGAATCAGATGCAAACCGCCATAAAAAACACACAACAAAAATGCAATGTTAAGTTCCATGAACAATTCCATGAGTGCTCTCTCCTTCATTAAAAATAAACCATTTAAAAATTATAAATAATTGTCAGTTATTTTGACCCAAATAAAACATTTAACCGTGACAGGCTTTTTATCTGTATCGCCCAGTCCCAGTGAAAAAACACTGAACTGTTAAAGATTTTAATAAAAATCCCTCTTGTTTAGAAGTAATTCCTTCCAGGCAAAGATTTGTAGGCTAAGAACACTTCCACATCTTTAAATAACGACAGCAGGCACATTTGTAGAGTAAGACTAATCTTTAGCCCCTTTCAGACATGGAACATTACTGGGTTCATCAATCCATTAAGGGATGGCATTCTGTCATTCAGACCCTTTCACACATCAGTCATTTATCCATTAATGTTCCTCACAGCTGCATTCACAAACCAAGTGATGTATGGTACATGTTAATGCAATAACAGCAGCACATTTTTTTCTGTTTTCTTAAACTGTGAAATGTTTAAGTCACGCTGGGACAAAACAATAAACTGCTGCTGTTACACTGCGACTCTGTGTGACTGATCACCCGCTGGAGATGAAGAAATGCTCACAGCTGCTGTTAAATCCTTTCTCCATGTTGGGATAATTCAGTATTTAAACCTAATCAGTGGAGTTACTGTATTACTGTTGCCTCACGCTTAAATGCACACAGCTCTTTCTCTCTTTGGAGACACCTGTGGTCCTGCTGCTGTCTGATGCTGCAGGTTTGTAATAAACTGCGAAGAAATCGTCCTAAACTGTCATCCTGTGTGTGACAGCTAATCTGTCTGATGTGACGACATGTGGGCTGACACAGCGTGACCTGCCTTTGGATCCTGGTGTTGCAATTTTGGCAAACAAGCCGTGTGTTCAGCGTCTCAGGGATATTTTCTGGCAAATACTGATGCTGAAATGTGGAAAAATCCTTCCTCCAATCACAAACTATCGCTGCTCGTGCGTGTCCGTCTGTTAATGTAACTGCTCAGTTCACACTTGTGCCATTGTGATAGTGACATGGAAATGTGATTAGGTCTGACTTAGTAAGATAGAGACAAGCGACCAGGGTGCACCTTCACAAATGCCGCTGATCGCTTCAGTTGCTGTGAGATTAACCGAACATCGTGTATGTCTGATAGGGGTATTTGTCAATGATCACCAAATCATTAAAACTAAAAATATTAAACATAATGTGATTTTTTCTAACTCAACTGATTTAACACAGTGCACCTAGGGCTTTTATACAGCCTATTATCTGTGCTGATTTATTATTTTAGAGTTAGTGAGGATGCTACTGAGTGGCTGACAAACTCCACACACACACACGTCTCACACTTGCATGCACACACACACGGATACACACAGACACTGGGATTGTACAAAGACAAAGGCTGGCACACATCTGCAGGCTCTGGCCCTCTGGATTTGCTTCAAATTTGTAATGGGACATTTAGAGCAGAAGAAAAGCGGCCCGCAGAGCGCAGACAGCAGTGCACCTAAGGAAAGAACAGACATGGCCTGGAAATATTTTTTTTACTAAAACACAGGACGGGCCCTGCTACACTCTTTTCAACTTGTCTAGACGCTGTTGGGTCCTTAATGCGCAGCACTACACAAGCAAAGGAAGAGGCTGTTTGGATCCCACAGCGAGGCATCCCTAAAGAGAGAAACTGCAGATAAGGAGTGTGTTTACCAGCGAGAGAAGCCCATCTACTCTCTGCATGCGAGCCAGATTCCTTAGCTGTGTTTGTAGCAATGATGGATTCACACTACGGTTTTAACTCAGTAAGTAAACACACCGCTATAAACCTCCAGCCACCAAAGTTTACACGGCCAGCAACTGACAACAGTGGTATGTGACCTTGGACTGCACTTGATATAAAATCTCATCATTTCCTGAATAATATCCACAAACAGTGATAACAGGCACCACATCATGTCTGCCTCAATCCCTCAGACAGAGGAAAACCACTCACCCTGGTCAGCACCCTGATCCTCGGGTTATTTCGTTTTACTCGCTCGAATCAAAAGACTTACGTAACACAGTGTCTTCACCAGAGTATCTTCTAAAGCAATATGTTTTTCCCCCCAAAAGGCATGGGTTTTAAAGGTGTTTTCAGCAGGAAAAAAACTCGACAAGGCAGAATCCTGAGTATATGTAAAAGGAAGACATTATTAAAGCAGTACTGTACCTGACCAGTCTGGAGGAATCACATTCAGATCTGAAAGGCAGGAAAAAAACGCCGGTTCAATGATTTTGTCGAGCAGGTAGAAACAAAAGATGCCGCAGCGTGTCAGTAATGCAGATAAAGACTTCTACAGTTAGATAAAACGCCTCACTAACCACCATGACTTGATTCAGCAGTTACATCGCTGCAGCCAAGTTTAGCTGTCGTCCACTGACAGGTGAGAAACACAGTGTAGAGTGCAGCTACAACTTGTGTGTGACACTCACAAAATTATATAGAAATATTCAGCTGAGGGTTTGACAAATGTCTTCCATATCAATGCAGTGTTTACTATGAATATAACATCTTATTTTGGTACTGATTAATCCAAAGTGACTTTGGATTAAACTCCAAAGTTCCTTTGGAGGCCATAGTCTGTGGTTGTTCTATTGGGAATAAAGGGGACTTATATTATTGTGATAAACACCGATCAGCCACAACATCATGACCACTGTCAGGTGAAGTGAATAACATTGATCATATTGGTACTATGTAGTGTTCTGCTGGAAAACCTTGGATTTTGACATCCGTGTTGATGAGACTTAGACACCCAAATAAACATTGTCCCACAACAAGCACACTCCCTCATGTAAATGGAAATCCTAAATGTCACTGCCCTACCCCCGCAGGAAAGTGCACCCCACCACATGGAAAAACATCAATCAGGAACATGACAATCAACCAAGATGCTGATTTGACCTCCAAACTTCCTAGACCTCATTGTGATCAAGCTTCAACAGGATGCAGTGGAAAGAGTTTGATTGACAGAGGCCCCACTACACAAGCCAGAGTACCCAAAGGATCCAGTGCCAACGTCCTGGTTCCAGACCCCATAGGACACCCTGACAGGTCCTCTTGTCCATGTCCAATGGTTCAGAGTATTTTTGAGCATATAAAGGGGGACCAACATAATATTACGCAGGTGGTCAGAATGACATACCTGATCGGTGTAGCCACCTCACGAAAGACATGTCACAGTAGGAAAATCGCAAGTGTTATTAATAAAGACATAATAACCTCCATTGAGCTAAATTCAATGTAGCTGCCTCAAACTCATAGTAGAGCACTTAGATGGGCATGAAAACCACCTTATTTAATTATTAACACAAAAGATGACCATCTATGTCACAAAATATATGGCTCTTTAAAATAAGTTGAAAGTATCTGACTATGGTAATAACATAAACGAGACAGCATAACTAAGAAACTATCACCATGCTAAACATTTTTTAAAAGATTACTTTGTTGGAAAATTTGATTGTGCAGTCATTAAATAAAAAAATAGCTTCATTGGGATTCTGGATTAAATTACAATGAATTCTGATTCACGCCTTCCAAAAGCAGCTGAGGTACCAAAAATACTGAAAAATAATGGAAAAACAATAAAAAATAAAATACAGTAATTTTCTATAATTAGAAAACATTTACTAGCCTTGATTTTAGAATGAGATCGTATGTATATTTTAGTCATTTTACCTTTTATTGATAGATATTCACACCTCTGAAAACAATTAGATAACCTGTAAAATGTAATAATTATATTAGCAATCACACAGATAGATATGGTGATGAATGATACATATAATGATAAAAACAATCATTACCAATGCTCATAGATATTATATACTGATTACAACACATTCATTTGTTTGGGTTGTGAAAACTTCTGTATTTATACCAAATATCTCTCATTAAAGAAAGCAAATTATGCAAGTACTTGTTTTCTTTGTAATTGCCAAAATGCACCTAATTCTAGAAATTTACATTTATTTACAGTGTTAAACTTGTATCTAATGGTTTTATCTCATAAATAAACTAAATATTTTTTCAATAATTATAAATTTGTGATTATATTTTAAGTCTATTAAAAAAAAGTTGAAATTTAAAAAAAATGAAATTGTATAGCTACTTACAGTTACAGATTTTAAAGTTAAGATGCATTACGCATTTTTGTGTATTTCAAAAACACAGTAGAAAAGGATAAAGGATTTTTTTATTTCTATTTGTACAGTGTAACACAAATGTGATTCAAATCCACATATCCCTGCCAAATACTTTATTGCTTTTCTGTCACTCCTTTCCAGCCAGCCAATCACATTTAAGATGAGGCACACAGTTCTGGTGCTTAAACCAAATCAAACAGCAACTGAAAACCTAAAGTAAATAGCCAGTAAAAACAAAACAACAGGAATAATGTTCTCCACATGGGACATAAAATCTGGTCTCCTCAATGAAAAGGCTGATTTAATCTGACATCTTCCCAACAACCTCGTGACTCACACTATGTGGCTTTTTTTTCAAACTGGAAGCTTTTCCTACCATGCAACATTTGGGGAGAAACTACGTTTCTTTTAAAATGTAAATGAGAGTTTAGCTGTACAGAAACACAGAGTTGTGCCAGCTGGATTTTTCTCTACGTCAGTGGAAGCTGTGATGGAACAACAGGTTAAAAAACACATTTACAATAAAAATGTCACCTTTTTTAAAGCTGTTTCACTGTCGTTCTCTCATGTTTATTTGTAAAAACTGAGCTTTTCCCACTTTGGCACATGCCTACTATGTATAACATCTATTATATTACACAGTAAGAGTTGCATTATTCCTGCTAAGATGCTTCAAAGGCAGGGCTCACTCTACTTACTTATATACAGGATGCTTTAGAACATTTGATCTGCGTATTATCATTTATTTGCTGACGTACGCTTTATGTTATCCATTTCTTTCGCGAAATGTCGTGGACACTTTAGAAATAGGCTGCAGCAAATGGCATCACAACAGCAAGGAAAGTACTCCTCACACCACGGAAATAAAATGTAGCCTGTTCTGCGAACCACAGCACTAAGGAGCAATAAAGCCACTGCACGGCTGCATCAAGACGAATTTATGAGGCCCCTTGGCGGCTCTTTTCACTTTTCACATGGAGAGAAACAATGAGGTATTCATGGTGAAACGACCGTACAGTTACCGACTATACCATTAGGCACTGGGGCTGCAAAGGTTCTTCGAGGTAGCTAGACTATTCATGTGGCTTGGCGAAATAATGGCCGCATGCACTGCACAACACTCTGCCAATTTTCTATTGGTTATTTTTTCCATCACTCTCATTTACTTGTTTTCCTTTGTGTTATCTGCACACCTTTCTTCCCATTACAGAATATCTGTATCTTGCTTAAACATATGCCGTCTGTTCTTTCAACAAAGACATCCAAACATCTTTAAATTATTTCCATAAAACACAGAACAAACTTGACACTACTGGTGTTTTCATTAGAGCGAATCCCATTATGACTGTGAAATTAGTCTGAGGTGGAAACTAGCGCTGGGTCAATATAATGCAGTGGTAGGATGAGATTCACTGACACTCACACTGCAGTCCAGATACAATAGCAATTACTGAAGCTATTGATTGCTGTGTATACAATGCATCACTGAAAAAAATGATCAGACCGAGACCATAATTCACAAATCTTTGGCTGACTGATAAGCCCATATTCTAACCTGCTCTCCTCCACCCTATGCAGATCAGACATCCTCAGATAAACCACAAAGTGAAGAAGTGGACAAATACCGACTGCACAAACCCTGATTTTTTTGTTCTGATTCTGCAGAAGTGTCACACGTGTACAGAAGACAGATGGACAATCTGCTGCATCTTACAAAATGTGAAGTATCATCAGTCACTGCTATTCATGTGGAACTTCACTTTGTGACCAGATTCCTGAAGACCTGCTTTGAAGAGTTGAAGTTTTTTTGGCCTCTTAAGGGAAGAAGCAACAAGCTGTTAACACATCACTGACATATCGGCACCTTTCAGTAAATCTGCTAACAAACAGCTGCTCCATTACCCATGCAGCAGTTAGAAAGCAACATTAGCATTCATCTGGAGTTGTGTTTTTGGCCACCTGTCGAAAGGAAACCCAGTATTCACTCTGGTCGATCTCTGTTTTTGGTCTCTACCAACCCCTGAGGGTAATATTTGCCTCTTTAGCTGCTAAATCCTCCATGTTCACCAGCTAGTTGCTACTTCTGTCTGCCATTTGTTGCTGAGCCGGTAGTGTACTGTGGGTTTTTAGAGCTCTTTTCCCAGAAAACAGCTGCCTGCTGTGGCTGAAAATGCCCCATTAAGAGTTGTGAACCAAAACAGTAAAGTTGTGAGTCAGACACATAAACAAGCAGCTGAAACTCCAAGTAAAGCTCCTTTAAAATGAAGGAGGCTGCCCATTTGGGTGACAGTACTGTGTAGGTTTATCACTCTTTTAAAGTGTCACATTGTTTTCATGCTGACACTGGATATGTTCTTATGCTGAAAAATATCCAATGTCCATTTTACCCATCTGTTTTCTTCCACTGATCCAGGGTTGGGTCACAGTGGCAGAAGGCTAGGAAGGGCATTCCAGACGTCCCTCTCTCATTATCCATTTTCCACTTCCTCCTGAGGGATCCCAAAGTGTTCCCAGGCCCGATGAGATACATCATCCCTCCAGTGAGTTCTGGATCTACCCCAAGGTCTCCTCTTAGTTGGACGTGGCCAGAATTCCTCACAAGAAAACCACCCAGGAGGCATCCTAATCAGATGCCCGAACCACCTCAACTGACCCCTTTCAACACAAAGGAGCTGTGCCTCTACTCCCAGCTCTCTCTAGATGTCTCAGACACCCTACAGGGGAAACTCATTTTTGCCATTTGTATTCATAATCTCTTTCTTTCACTAACTACCCACAGCTCATGACCATAGGTTGGAACACAGATCAGCTGGTAAATTTCTTCCTTTCCGATTCAGCTCCTGTTTCACCATGACAGTCAGGTACTGATGGCTGCACCAGTCTGTCTGTCACTTGTGAACAAGGTCCCAAGGTACCTAAACTCTCACTTCACAGAAGCTCAACACCAACCCAGAGGGAGGAATTCACCGGTGTCCAAAAGAGTACGGTGGCCTCAGACTCGGAGGTGAGGACTCTCATCCCAACTGCTTCACAATCGGTTGCAAAGAAGCCAATAAAACCACATCATTTGCAAAAAGCAAAGACATGACTCCGAGGTTCCCAAACCAGACGCCATATTCACCCCAGCTGCACCTTGAGATCCCGTCCATGAATATTGCAAATAGGATCAGAGACCCTGGTGGAGTCCAACACCCACTGGAAATGCCTTTGACCTTGTGCCGAGAACATGAACACAGTTCTCAATTTGGTTGTACAAGCACTGGATGCCTCCTTTATTAGATGGGCACAGCAGAAACAGACAGTTTAATGTGAGGAAAGTAAAGTTTCAGTCAATCTGAATGGGAATCAGATTGGTGCTCAGTGCATTTGAAACCCTTTGATAGGCGTCCAAACCACTCGGTTATTGGGTCGACAGTATCTTCTCCTTTTCCTAAAACTTGTAATACCTGCCATGCTGCAGCATGCACAAGCTGCCTGGGTGAAACACAGTAATTAGAGCTAAACCAGGAGCTGTACTAACCTAATTTGAAGTAAATTACATGCATTTTTTAAAGACAAAGTGAAACGGCTCTTTCTAAAGTAGGATTACATGGAAATGGAAAACTGATGGAGTATTAATTAGTTCTGGTTGGAGTGTAGAAAAAGCTAATTTGCCTGATCATGAAAAAATTAACTGCACGTTTTATGACCTTATCTAAGCAGAATCTCTCGCCCTTATGATGATGCACATAAGAATGAAAGTTAAACTGTTTTCCTCCTGCACTGTGCAGAAAAAAACGGCCACTGAGGCTCATTCGGGTGCTTTCCCAAAGCCTTTTAAATAATGCATGAAATGCCAAATCCCATTGGAGGTATCATTCCACAGGAAGGCCTCCACAAGCTGAGAGACTGCCCTCTCCCATGATGGCTCAGAGATGCCAGATTTCCAGTGGCAGAATCAAAACTTCACCTCAGCTACTTCTTTAAACTTAATCTTAAAGTTCCTATCTGTGCGGGCATGTCAGTGACAATAACCTACCCTTCACCTCACTGCTTGTGGACAGTACACATACATGTTCTTTTTTCCAGTGGCTCAGATACAGCGTCTGTTGCAATGAGGGCAGTCTGTTTCCTGTTGTGAGGGAGGAAATAAAGAGAGGGCACACCGAGTGCAAAAAACGCTGACTCAGAGTTTATCAATCTGCCTTTCTGCAAGAGTAAGTGCAACTGGACACGACTGCAGAAAGGCATGGGTCCGCTCATTTAATCACAGCTCTCCGCTTGGCTTCAAATGAACTGGAACATCATCTACTGTAGGCCACACAGCCGCAATGATTCACACATCAACACGTCCTGCTGCCCACAAATCCCTTTTTTAAAAGCGTGTGTAGCGTATTTCTAGTGTAACATTTTCTCTACTTTCAATTACAGGCACCATGCATCACAAAAGATTGGACGCTTTCCCCCCAAAGCTGTTTTACTAACAGCACCTCTTCCAGAAACGACCTGCTCCAATGTAATTATAGACCCATTATTTGTTTTTCACTGTAAAATGTTGAGCAGGGTTCGGCCTTGAAGAAATGGCTTCTAGCACTTCATCACATTATCGCCCTTAATATGGCAATAAGAGAAGTGCTGGGGCCGTAACGGAAATGCATGTGTGGCTATTTCCTTTCCTTTATTCATAAGAAAATCAGAGGTAATTATAGCTTGTCCTCGGTGTGTGATTGATGACATTCCAAGCTGGACTATACTGCAAATGATACCTTATATTGCATGCAAATGCTGCTGCACTACACATTCCTCTTATTATTTTTACATTATAACTTCAGTTCTCCTACTAATTTATTTTTTTATAATCCTTTAACTTTAAAATCACTTAACAGAGCCCCAACCACATATATGACCATGCTTAACAGGTAGCAGCAAGAAATCCATTATGAACTTTGCAGAGTCCTTAACTGAACCGCTTAGAAAAGAGTTATTTCAAGAGTTACCCCAACAGTTACTGGGCTTCCCGAATATACTGTGTCATTCAGTGGCAACCGTGACAGTCATGAAACGCTTCAACCTCCTGCAAACAAAACCCCCTTAAGGTCTGATGAAGAAGAATAAATCACAGCAGACGTAACCCTGAATTTACAAAACTTTCTACTGAAAACTGAACAGCACTTCTCACAATTTTGTGGCTTCTGCCTCCATTCACAACAATGTCACCAAATGATCAATGGCTTGAACCCGCCGTCGACTAAAACAGCTCACTCACGCTGACAGGTTCCTCAGAGGAACACTGTGGAGCCTGACGTTCTTGTACACTATTTCATACTTATTGTCAATATTTTATAAGATCCATTTTCTCCAAAAGAACACCGCAGTCGAGAAAAGGCACGCGGCACTTCAGCGTTTGATGTAGATTTCGCTCGTGCTTCTCTGATGAGATGCATGCTTGTGTGCCTTTATGTCGGCTTCCCTTGGTTAAAGTCTTTTTCTCAGTCAAGTGCATAAATGAAGGGCATTCATCTTGTGTTGGGCTCCTCAGTGAACTATGTACTTCTGGCGTCCATATTACTGGGATCTAAATGATCTGTATTAATCAGCAGCTAATTACAAGCACAAATGTGTCTGCCTAAGCAGATCTAATGAGTCGGTCCAGTTCTCTCCTGTGGTTTGTTTCTCATGGTGCTATCAAATTATGTATCTCTAAGGAGTTAGTGGTGCATGACCCCCGCTGGCTGTCTGCCCCTGCATTAAAGGAAGGGTGGTAGTCAATCGCGAACACACACACACACAGACTTGTACATGTTGCTGCAAACTGCTCAAAACAATCCATCTGCTGCCCTCGCCCACTTTAATTTCTCATCATCTACTCTGACACTGTAGCGTACTACCAGTCAATATATTATTTAGAGTGCACCGGCTGAGGAACTGGACTTTTAGAATTGATTACTGACCCTGTCGCTCATCATTATTCTTGAAGTTGGGCCTCAAATCTGGGGAAATTATTCTGTTATTTCTGCCCAAAAAAGTGGACTAGTGCCAGCTTCTATTCACTCTCAGGACTTCAAATGCAAATACAATCAGACATTTTAAATGACATCTTAATAAGATCTGACTTTTATACGTGCGATCCTTAAAAGTACACGTTCATGCTGAAGGGAGCCCTTTTCTCCAACCTTTTTTTCCTCCACCTGACCTAGCACAGAGAGCTTGGATACGAGGGGGATCTCACTTCTGCTCAGGCTGCATTCCTGAACATATTGCTTGGATTTAGATGAGCCCTTGGAGTCTTTCGCAAAGACCAAAGTTATAAAAAGCAGAAACAAAAGTGAACAGCAGCAGTCGGTGTGGAAACTCACAGACTCAGCCCAGCACCTATGAGCAGAAACAATGCAAACTCGCAAATCGCTCTCAGCCTACTGAAGGATGGCATACGAGCTGTGTTTAAAGCATAGGTCATGTTGTGATCCACTAATATGTGTTGTTTACATGACTCCAAACTACTTCCCACAGACATTTCAGCGCAAATATTGTCTGTCAAAGGCCCAGCCAGCTGTGAGGAAGTCTGTGCTGACATCTATCTATGATGACTAAGAAGATGTGTGAACAGTAGCTCCTCATCTGTGTTTAGCTGTTGACTCAGCCTCCACCTTGTCAGCCGTCCACACACACACTCAAGCACACTCACATCCCCCTGCACTCCCACTTGGCAGAAAACTAGTGGCAGCCTTTCAAACAGCTCTCCACAGGTACTATGCTACAAATTGCCTTCGATTCAGCTGCTGCATCAGCTGGTTTTGACAGCTGCGAGGTGGATAATTGGTTCAACTGTGAAGAAATAAAGAATGAACAGGCAGCCACACTCTGGCCTGGTGGTTCCTACAAATGTGCCGCTTTAGTGTTGATCACAGTTTGTACTGATGAAAGAAGGCGGAAAGAAATCCAAAGGCTCAGCGAGTTGGAAGTAAAAAGGTGGCAAATTAAACATAGTGTGCATCAGCTTTACAGAATACATGTAAGATTCATACTCTATGGATTGTTCTCAGAAACAAAAGAGAAAAACTAAGAATGATTTACATATGTCAAAAATATCTGTGAATCATTTATGGTTAGATTTTTTTTCTTAGTACAAATCCAACTATATAAACAGACAGAAAAATAAACCTTTTAATGGGAATGTGTCACTACTTTTATTGCAGTGTTCTTTTTAATAAGCAAATTAAACGCAGTTCTGGGTTTTGGGAAATACGCTTGTGTTCTTTCAGAGTTAGATGAGAAGACTGATGCCACTCTCATGTTAGTGCACTAACTGTAAATCTACCATCTGCAGCCAGTCAGAATAACTTAGAATAACTGGAAAGAGGGGAAAACAGTTTGCTTAGCTCCGGTCAAAGGTAACAAAATCCCACGTGCTCACGCCCATGAGAACAAAAGTCCAGATGATAACAAACAAAGCGGGTCACCAACTTTTAAAAACATGACTTTATAGTGATACTTTTGGTCAAAAACTCCCAAGTCCATCCTGCTACAAATCAGACTCTCATATATGAGTTGACACTAAAAGTCATTCAGTTGTAACTAAATCTAACATATGAACCATATGAGCACCATTTGATGGTTTAATTAAAGCAGTTTATGCCTGTAACCACACCTTAATACACACAGATGCAGCTGTTTATCCCTAAAGCTCCTGTTTGTAGCTCGTTCAGGCAGAATGCAAGTAAGAGGAAAGGCTCTGCTTTCACAGCATTTTGCCTTGTTTCTGGCCAAAAATTAGGCTGATCAACGGTTGTTGAAACAGATGGTAAAAAAGGAAGTTACATTATTCATTATTATCTTGCCCATGCTATGAAATTTCAAAAACATTATTATTATCAAATATCACAGGAACTGATATAAGGACTAATTTGCTCTCGAGTTGAATTAAACTGAGGCTTAAGTGAAGCCTTAACCAGTAAAACCACGAGATAGATGTACCAAAGCTCGATAAAGCCATAATTATCCTTTCTCGTGGGACAGCTAGCAGCACCAAAGGACACAAACCAACCTTAACTCTGTCTTAATGGGCATGATTGAGGGAACAAGAGGTCAGCAGTGTCTGGCTTCCTTCCAGCGAGGCCGCAGCCACCCTGAGATGCAAGGAGGAACAGTCTATTACAGATGAAGGCAGCCTGCAGTTGATTTTGAGTGCAAGTTGCAAATTGTCTTTGGCCATTGCTTGAGATTTATAGGTAAGCCTGAATGCAAATCATCCTCGTGTAGACATTAATCTAGCAGGGGTATTTCATTAGAGGAGGCTTCGCCGGAGAGAGGGAGTCCGTGCGCTCATAAATTCGGTTTGGCACACTGATTGTTCAGCAGATCGCCGGGTAAATGAGCGGACGCCGCCAGTCACAAGGAGCAGCTTTCTCCATTATGCTATTATTTCCTGCCGAGGGGTCCCAAAACACATGCTAAAGCTGTTACAGTGGCTCGGGGTGAACTATTTATGAACTTGCCAATCTCCAGTCTCCAGGCTACATCCAGGGGACTTAGCGAGGGCATCTGAGGTTTTTCTTAGGCAGCAAATTACAGCAAAGAAGCCAAGACACAATCACTATAACCAACACAGAAGGCGATATAAAACCACCGGTGACCACAAACAGATAACACTATTGGTCAAAAGCAACAACCTGAAAAGAATCTTTATTAATTACTTTGATATCTATTGATTAGCTGACTATTAAATCATCTGAACTGGTTCCAGACTCATAAGAGATGTACTGTGTTTATTTGTGTTTTAATGAAACAAATGAATTACACTGAGTATACACTGACCAGGCATAACTTTATGACCACCTGGTTAATACTGTGTTGGTCCCCCTTATGTGGTCAAAAATGCTCTGAACCATTGGGCATGGACAAGAGGACCTCTCAGGGTGTCCTATGGGGTCTGGAACCAGGATGTTGGCACTGGATCCTTTGGGTGCTCTGGCTTGTGCAGTGGGGCCTCTGTCAATCAAACTTGTTCCACTCCATCCTGTTGATGCTTGATCACAATGGGCTGTAGGAAGTTTGGAGGTCAAATCAACATGTTGGGCCATTGTCATGTTCCTCAACATGTTCCTGATTGTTTGATGTTTTTTCCATGTGCTGGGGTGCACTTTACTGCAGGGGTAGGCCAGTGACATTAAGGATTTCCATTTGCATGAGGGAGTGTGCTTGTTCTTGTACAGTGTTTATTTGGGTGTCTAAGTCTCATCAACATGGATGTTAAAATCCAAGGTTTTCCAGCAGAACAGCACATAGTACTAATAAGATCAATGATATTCACTTCCCTTGTCAGTGGTCATAACGTTGTGGCTGATCGGTGTATATTAACAGGAGTACAAAAATGGAAACCAACCACAGAATGCAAATGCTATGCTATCCCAAATTTTAAGTTCAAGACCCTCTAAGAGCTTGATTCTACAAAGTTAAGGCAACGATTTAAAAATAATTATCATCTTTTGTTATTATCTTATTTAGCGACTGTTCAAACAATCAGATGTGCATTTTTATTTGCTCATCATTCAAGTTTTTCAACATGACTGCAGTAAACTCATCAGTATTTCTAAACTCAAGGAATTTATTTTCTTTCTTAATAATCAACCATGGCATCAGACTTTGTTGTGAAACTTTTAAAGACAAAAAAAGCATCCCTCCGGTACAATTAATTCAGATTTTTCTAAAGATAAGAAGAAACAAAGCTGGCAAAACAGCAACAGTAACAGTAAAACGTATTATCAGATCAGCATTTAGAAGAAAACTAAATCACCCCATTCTTCTAACAGTCATTTTCCCACCAAAAAGGTCTTATTTGCATGATTATGCAGCTTTTGGATTGCAGGGCTCAAGCATCAAAGCAATTACAGTTTTGTAGCAGGTAAATATTTGCCATGAATGTAAAGCACTCGACAAGACGTGGATATACTGTACGCAACGCCTGCCTGAAATATTCTTTTTAAATGTTCACATCGCTGCAGAATGATAACCAGGCGGGCCACATCTTGGCGCCCGTCCTGGCTGAGAGCTGGCCCTGAATCAACAGCTCCAGAGCTCTGCTGCTCATCCATCAGCATTCAGACACTCATATTAGGGCATTAGCATTAACAAGGAGAGAGCTGGACTTCACAGTGATTTCTCGTGTTATTCATTAATAATTGATCGCCCAAGATCAATGTTTCCTTACTGATTTGGATTCATACTGAACTTAAATGACTGCCTGGACCAAAAAAAAAATGAATAAAAATGAAAAAACAATGAAGCTCCCTCTCTTTTACGGCACAAAATGGAGAAAACTACCAAAGCAAGAGTTTTCACTTTGAAATTAAATACAGCTTCAGTACATTTCAGAAAACGGAAAAACAAGGCCACGCAGAAAATGACATATCAGTTGTTTTTCATCTCCACCTGAAGAAGTTATCTGTCCGGCAATCACGTCAGTGTCCCAAATATTGTTTACACCTGGGTGACTATCTGGGCCTGGGACAAAGTTTGAATGCTAAAACGTGGGCTGGCAGAAGCATGGAGCGGCTCCGAGACAAGAAATGAAAACACTTTCAGACACTGTTCCAGGCCAAAACCCCAGAGCACAGGTTCAGATCACACTCCGTTTAAACCACCAGCCTCTCCTGCAAGAAAAACTTTCATCAAAGCCCACTGTTGCAGCTGAATTCAAAGATTCATTTTTGACTCTATACTGAAGTATGGTAACTGATGAGACAAACCTTTAAATCAGTTTAAACATAGCTGCTCATGAAAGACCTTTTACCACCTAATGTGTGTTGTAAAATCTTGCAACTCTATCTTGCACAACCAGTCATTTAACTCCACCATGAACAACACAGATACAAGAAACTGTAGAAGGCTGTGAAAAACAAACACCATTAGGGGAAAAAACTACGTTGGGTCAGCATAAATACTGTCAAACTGAAAGGCTGACCAGGCAAGCAACCGAGCAGCCATAAACATAAGAAACCCGATATGTATGTCATTGCTAACTCTCGTCTGAGCGTTACACACAGAAAAATGACTCCTACTCCACTAATTTTGCTTAACCAGCTCTTAGGGGGGTTACAATCACCCAAGTGTACAAGTTTATGAGTGAACGTGAAGGTCAGTGCACGCTGCGGTCGTGCATCCTGAGAACCTGATGGGCGATGTTACCCAGGAACCTGTTCTGCAGACTTCACAGACAAATGTGTTGACTTGGCACCACAGGTTCCACTATCAGCGGCACATCATGTTTCCTGCTCAATGCACTTTGTGTCTAAAAGAGGGTAAAGGGAAAAAAAAATGTACAAACAACCTACGAGAAAAAGCCTTCCGTTTATAGCAGAACTGAACATAGCAGCAAACAAGCTCATGTATCATTCAGTAGAAGAAATGTCTTTATCTGTCACTTGTGCTGCAATAAGTGTTCTACACTGTGTTTTTCCTTCTCTTTCCATCATGAAGTCGACTCCCTGCTATTCATATACAGTACGAAAAAGAGCACATACTGTATTCGAGATCCAACACAAATAAGTCATGCTGCTCCTGCATGCATTTGCTACCAGGTGACAAACAGGAGCTCAAAAGAAGTGGATAAGAGAAAAATACTGTATTATGATCCATATCAAGCGTAAAAGGACGATACATTCACTACTATTGCACGACAACCTGCATTAACAAGAGAATAGTAATCCAGTGAAAATAAATAAGCAAAAGACAGCAGCAGCAGCCGAATGCACAGGGTGATGGTATAAGATCCTTGGCCCAACCAGGCTCAATTTTCCTCCTAATAAAAACTTCAACACTCAGTGTGAGCTCAGCAGTTACCGTTTTTGTCTCACGGCAAGACGGCCTGCGGTTCAAACCTGACTGGGTTCTTTCAGCATGAGACTACAGTACGTTAAATTACATTTTGTTACATTTAAAAAGGTAGATCTTAGGCCTGTGCTTAGCAAAGGGATGTGCCACATGTCTGTTCAGCTCTGTGTGGATTCCTGCAGAGGCGGTGATCACAATCTTAAAGGAATTTCAAGATACCTTATCCAGTGATCAGTCACCGTTTCGGCTACAGTTTTTTCTTCTTTTTTTGGGGTAAACACACTTCTCATTCTTTCCCAGAGTTATGTGAGAAGAACGATACCATGTCTGTGCAGTAAACACAGAGCTATAGTTGGATTTACTGAACATAAAGACTTTCTCTACTTCAGTTTTTGTACAGATTTCCAGCCGTATATTCTAAGTCTCCCTCAAACATTGCTCCATTTGGTTAATGCACCATCTTCTCCAGTAATTCTTGGCAAGAGAGCAAAAAGGCATATCTCCAAAAACGTCAATCCATTTCTTTAGAGGAGACTCCCACCTTTTATCAAACACACAACTCTAGTTAATGGCCGGTATTTTACGCCACTGACAACAGCATTCACAAGCTTCCTTAAATTCTGTGCTAGTCTGTTCCTGATTACACAGCTCCAATGATGAATACCAAGAGGGAAAAGGGACATGCTTGACACCACAAGGAGAGCTTTGTCTACATTCTTGGCATAATGTTAAAAAAAGTCAAGATTGTCATGTGACTGGAAGCTGGATATGCTTTGTCTCAACCAGCATGCCTGATATTGAGATGAAGGATACAAAGGCAATGCCGAGGTCTGAAGTGTGTCTGTTCAAACAACATTAGCTTCTGCTGTTTGCAGATAATGTTGATATTCAGGCATGTGATTGCTGATTTGCATTGGGGTGTTTTCTCTGGCTGCTATGTGGTCACAGTATGAATCAACATTTACATGTTTGAAGCCACTGTTCCCTAAGAGGAGAAGACAGGCGGCAATTGCTCAAGATAGAAATAGATAGAAATACGAGTTGCTGTTCTTACTGAAAATGAAGATGATGCTGGTGATTATAAAAGGGCAACTGTACGTGACCTGCATCTGCTGGTTTTTGTTTTGAGTATGAGATACAATGACAAGGTTTGGGTAAAAAAAGAGAGACAGAGACAGAGAGAGAGAGAGAGTGACTGCAGATACAGGCATGGAAAATGAGGTTTCTCTGCTCAGCAGTCCAGGAGGATCCATGCTTGTCACAATTATTACATAATCGCCTGATCGCAATTATTCAAGCTGACTGCCAACACTTTTTGCATAGTCATTATAAGCACTTCCATTCACCTGCATGAAAACATCTGAATGAAACTGACAGAAATGCCTCAATCACTATTTTCAGATCGTTCTCTACCTTTTCCACCCACTTCTTCTGCTATGGTTTAATGGTACTAACCGTTTATCTCAAGGTACTGAACTTCTAATATTCACTCAGCTGCAATTCGATGAGTATCTATTGACATTAATGTCATGCACTTAGTTGCAAAGCCAAACACCACGGCACCGCTGTGGGCACATGTCTGATTTAAAGCCAGATTAAAAAAGGATAGCCAAATAAGCTGGAGGAGGCAATTTGTTGGATTTGGAGCAAAAAAGGTGGTGATCAAAGCTCCTAATACCACTAATGTAAAGGTAGCAGAGGCATACAATGACAGTTACATTGTTCATCACAGTTATTTGAACTGTCAGTCTAAATTTCACTATTGTGACAGTTCTAGGAGGCCCTGCTGAGCCACTTCTTCCTTACATGGAGAGATGCGGATTTATAGGAGACCGAGGCTACTAAATTAGTGATGTTTTTATAACCACCAATGTTACAAGTTAGATTAATAATTTATCAAAAATTAACGAGCACAAGAGAACAGTCATGTTAGCTGCTTTGTGAGGTTATATTTAATGCACTGAGCTGAAGCGCAGGTAAGGCCGATAGAAATGTCATTTACTGTGCAGGTATTGTGCATTTTAAGATATTATTTTAAATATTTCAGTCTGCCAGACCACTGATTGATGGATTAGCACAGCCATCCCTGGAGCCATGCTGCTGGCCTGGATAAAAAAATAATAAACACAAGCTATCACAAATGCTCTAAAAGGTGTATACAAATGTCTTTTAGCAGCTGCTCAGTCCATTCTCTGGAGGTTTGTAGAAAAACGCAGATTATGAAAGGACTTCCAGCGTAGGAATTCCTGGGAAGCCCTCAGTAAAACCAGGAGCTACCAAGGAAAGTTATCTGGGTTTCTCTGGCTGCCTGGACAGCTTAATTTTTAAATACACACTGCTTAAATCCTGTTTTCTTTATGCTAAAATGACCTTTGCTGATTTCAGGAGCAGTTTTGCTTAAGGCCACGGCATTCTACAAATTGCTCACTGCTCTTAAATGGCCCTTTAAATCCTGTATCCTCCATAAACCACACTTTACATTATTAGCAGCTGTCATATTTCATCAGATTCACCGAGGTAATCACAGGCTCCTCGCTAACCTCTGATCCAATCTGCCAGAACTGCACTGAAAATCGTGTTCAGATACTGTGACCGGAGAGAAAATGAGAGATGGATGGTGACGGACTTTTTTTCCAGGGAAATCAGACAGAATTACTCCATAAGGGGCCCAACTGAGATTTATAAAAATGGGCATGCCAAAAGGTCAGTGTTACAACGTCCTGTTTTATCAGCCAGCAAAGACATACAGTCCATGACTCAACAGTATTGATTTGCTGCCACTGATCCTCATGACACTAACACGCCCGTGGAGACAAAGGTCAAGCACGACCATATGATCCCTGCAGACTGTCAGAAGCTGAGTTAAATGTCTGCATGCTGAGGCGTTTTTCAGGAGATACAGCAGGCGGAGTGTGAACTTCAGCCCGGAGCTGGTGCAGGGAGGGCAACCCCGATAGCGTCTGATCATTCAGAGCTGTACCAGGTGCTCTGCCTGCACACAGGGCCGGGCCTGATGGAACTATCCCGAGTATGTGCCTTTTTATCCCAGGGGTGGGAGCTATACTGCATTTCACACAGATTAATGTGGCTGTCGGTGCACATAAAAGATCAGCACTTGGTACAGAAGTTGCAGAAAAATGGCAAGTATCAAACTAAAAGGACAGGACAAAAGGGATGATTTATGGAAACCTGTAGACAAGTGGAGAGAATATGTCAGTGTTGAGCACAGATGCAGGCTAAATGAAAGAACTGCACTGTGATTCTGAGCTTATCTATAGGTTTGTCTATCTTAACACACTAGATGGTGGGAACTGTGGTCAGTTTCTCTCCTGTGTGTGTGTATATATGTTTGCAAATATGGGAAAAGCTCCCCATTTTCTGTTTTTATGAGCGATCCAGCGACCCATTTTCCATTTGCAGACATGATGCCAAAGTAAGCAGCAGCTGAGGCACTAGTTTGTTTTTTTTTTTTTTTTGCAACATTTACTTCAATCGACCACATTTTTTGTGTGCAACTTCGCCAAAGCAAATCCACCTAACCACGCGTGATTTAACTTTGATCAATCAGAACCACACGCTGCCGTCTCTTACTTCTCCTGGGTGACATGCTCCTTGATGGCTCCCAGCGTGGCCAGGCTGTTGGTGCCCTGCAGCAGCCTGCAGGTTGCCAGGTGCCGCTGGTACTGATCCTTCAGACAGGCGTTCTCCGCGCACAAGTCGGACACTTGCTGCTCCAGCTCCTCTATCCTGCCCCTCTGCCTCTCCAGCAACTCCTGCTGCGTCTCGATGATCTTGTTGAGCTCCTTCAGATATTCCGCAGCCCTGGTCGGGTTCTCGGTCGGGCTTTCCATGTTGTATTTTTCTTATCCTCCTCCCCTCCACACCCACCTTTTCCCCCCTTTTTTTGTGCGCTGTGGTTTCACTGGAAGCTGGTGTCTTGCTGTAGTCCAGGCTGGTTTCAGGCGCAACAATGCCTTTTGCGCCGCGTCATTGTTTCAAGTCGGGAGATAAATCCGAATGAGAAATAAGTCCCCCCCACCGATGCGCGCAACCAGAAGCGGGAGATGTCAGCAGGCGTCAAAAAATATCCAAGAAAGACAAAACGCGGCGAACTTGCTCGAGTGGACGTCTCTCTGTGTGCGTGTGTGAAGTCTGCTTGTTCCCCCTGTTGGCAGCGCGCTATGACATTTCTGTTGGGCACCGCTCGCTCCATGCTGCTCCCGTGACTTTTCGTAAACAGAGGCTGGCTGTCGAGTAGGCGGGGTTTCCAAGTTTTATGAAGCTGCAGGTCGCATCGAGCAGTAATGACTTTGCAGCTGCTGCAGGAAGGCACATTGGATTTGGACTTTGTTAGGGAGGCAATGCATTTTTTCCCCATCTACCCCAAATACGCAAGAAAATCTGCCCTCTCTCTCTCTCTCTATCCACTCACATTTCATTGCACATTTCGATGCATCGCTGTTGAACTTTGTTGCATGTGTGTGCTTCATGCTTCATGCTGGGGTAACACACACACACACACACACACACACAAAGAGAGAGAGAGAGAGAAACTGGTGCCTGCGTCCTCCCTGCAGAGTTGTTTACTATGCTGGCCGTGTCTCAGCAGCAGCCTGTATCCCCTCCAGTGAAATGATCTCGATGGATAGCAGCAGCAGGCTGTGTTGGTTTTGGAATCAGAAATGACTCAACTGCTCAGCATATCTGCTTGTGTGGCAGGGAGGCTGCACAATTTGCACAGGCGGCGTCCCAGCAGTGAGAGGAAACTGCAGTGCCTCAATGATAGGAGCAGGCTTAAAGTTTACATGACTGACCATCCCATGCCCTCAGGATGTTGCTTTAGGCCTGAATTCACCTGATATTAAAGACTGCCTAAACCTTGTTAACATCTCCATATGGTGTTCTGTGTATCCTGAAAGACATATCATGTGGGACATAATCCGTAAACACCATAGCGAAGAATTTCCACTCTGAAACTGTCCAGAGAAACACAGATTCAGACTTCCAGGGTGTCATATGTAAAAAAAAAAACCAAACGGACCAATCCTGTTAGCTTACAGGGTGGGGCCTTCTGTATCATTGTCCCTCTTCAGAATCGGAGTCTAGTTCAAACATGTACGACCAAATTATTCCAGTGTGACAACTTGCCATTGTGCAGCCCAGAGCAGTTTCACAGTCTTTGAGCAGAGCCGTAGGTGAGCTGGTGTGCTCGAGCTGCAGCGAGTGTTTAGGGATGAGTGGAGGAAGAGGCGGGACTTCGTGGATCTGCACATTTTAAAGGAAGCAACAGAGTTATTTCAAAGCGATTTTGGTTTAGGAAAGGATTATTTTCATGGAAACACCTTCTAAGTATGCCCATTACTCCTGTAGGATGAGGTATCACCACTAAACACGGACAAAACCTCCATCAAGTTAGAGGTTTCCTGAGCAGTGCTTTTGATTCTCAGTGTGGTGGCTCTGGAAGTTGTTATTGTGGCAGTGTCTGACTACTAATCACTCATGGCTAGTCCAAAAAATAAGCCAGGAGGGTGAGCATGAGTGGAAATGATGTGGCCGTTGACTGTCCACCTGCCACTCAATGCGGCCATACCCTTAATTATCCAGAACTTTAATACAGTTTAATACAATTTAGGTAGAATAGTTATATAAAAACAATCATCTCGTACATTTGTCATGAATGGGCAAGTTGGTTCCAGACACATAGTAGTAAATGTGGGGTTTGTTTTTTTTTGATAAAGTTGGGCATTTCACTATTGGAGTCAGTGGTGATTGAATCACTTTTGGAGTCAGCCCCTAGCAGCCATTTGAAGATCTGCAGTTCTTAGCTACAGATGTTGCCTCTAATAATGTAAGTGCCAGCACCTGGAGCTAATAACTGCATTTGAGGAGCTGCAGTTTTTTAGCTCCACCTTACATATTAGAGGCATCTATAAAGGAACTGTAGAGAAAAGGCAGTTTGTATTATTGGCTCTGTTCTTGTGGCTACTTTCCCATTGTTTTTTTTTGTTTTTTTGTTATCTTTTATCAAAGCAAAATTCACACTTTAAAGTAGCTGTCAAAAAAATCTGCTGCCCAAACACTTCCGTAACCACTTCTCTCATTTTCTTTTGATCAGTATTTCAAAGCTCAGTTGAGATTCTGACATTCCTGAATGCAGTTATGGTGCAAACAGACACGATTAGCACTTCATCCAGGAAACTGAGGGCTTTACCATCACGATGCACCACCTGAAAGCTGCACTCGGATGTCCTAAATTACTTGTTGTAATGAATGTGGAGCAGCAAACCAGCAACAGCAGGAAGCAGCTTGAGGACATGGAGTACAGATGAAGCATATTTCTCTGTGGCGTCCTAATCTACATGGCAGGAGGCCAAGGAGGGCTGTAGGAGTCTTGACATGCCACCAAGAAGGATATACAATACACAGTGAATAATAATACGCCTAATGCAGTGTGTCTAGTTTCTTTTTCATGGCACATACCACCATCAGGTAAAATGTTTTTTAAAGGCCCTTTCAACAACAAATTTCCCATCTTCCCATCCATCAGCTGGAAAGTCTGCATTCAAATGCCCCTAAAAAGCAGCTTTTACTGTGCCTCTCATTAAGACACTGCATCCCTTCCAGCTATGGTTCCTCAACTGACGCCGTGTTTCAAAGACAAGAAAAGGAGGTAAAAAGAAGAAGAACACATCGTAAAATCCTATTCCTTTTAACCTCAGTCTGATATTTTCACACTTTCTAGCCCACAATTACACTATCAAACCACACAGCTCAATCCGTCAACATACCTTCAGCTCCTACTAACTCTTGGGGGTTTTGGAAGTTATGCAACCCTTAACTAGTGGAGGCCAGCAACCTCAGGATATTAACCACTTCAAAACACACTGCTTGTCATTACTATCCTCTCGGGCTCGCTGCTCTCTTCCTTAATTCCTCCCAGTCGTATGTTGGTGCCAGCCGCAGAGATTTATTTCGTAAAATCGCTCCTATATTTGCGCTGAAACAAACACATTCGGAAGCACTCGTAGTTCAGCCCTGCGAAGCATTTGCCAGCTGCGATGGAACATTGGTCCCCAATCATTTAACCAGCAGAGTGGAAAACTTTTTTTTTTTTTTATTATTGTTTTTCCCTGACAAGGCCACAGTCTGTGCCACCTCACGTAGATGTGCATTTGTGTGATGGATCTGATTTGGCACAGGAGAGGGTGGCATTGTAGGCAACAGAGTAATTCACTCAGTGTTCTGAGATTTCATAAAATATATAATTAAAGTCATAAATACAAAAACCAAACAGGTCAAAACTGCAGTGAGGGAGCTTGATGAGGTTTGCATTGACGCTGGTGCCGTTTTTTTATATAAATACTCCAACTTGCTCCTGAACTTTTAGCTTCAATACACCACAGTTTTTTTCTTGGGAACACTCACATTTTATATAGTCAGTATACTGTATCTGAATCCATTCCAGCCTTTATAAATATGCACAAATCATATCAATTAGCTGAGTGATTAGGATGCATGTCACATGGCTGCAAATGCCTTCAAGCTTTGGGTTCTGGTTTGATTCCTGATATGCACAGAAGCTTACTGCATGTCATTGCTCTGCTCTCTCTCCCTGCATTACCTCTCTCTCTCCGCATCTAATAAAAAAAAAGGCCCCAAAAATAATCTTAAAAACAAATTACCAAGGATTTCCTGAGGCTCACAGCAGCAACCTCCGACTTTCCTCGAAAAGAGCCTCCTTTCCAGGCAGGCCTTCTCATGTAGTCCCCGAGGTTCCTGAGGGAGCATCCTTACCATTCTTGTCAGGTCTCATTCAGTACCCACCTCATTGATCCCCTCCACTGACAGCGCAGTAAGCCATCTGGAACAGTGGCGGTTTCCTTTCACCCAGGACACGGCGAGATGGCTCTCAGCTCGACAGGCTGACAGGTGGGGTTTATGCAACCCGTGTGCCTTAATGGAGAGAATAAATTGAGTGTCATTTTGGCACGGTTGACTACCTTAATGAGTTACAGATACACTGTTGGGTCACATTTAAAACCTGCATGCCACCATCAGCTGATTGGAGTCATTTAAAAAAAATATTGTTTTGAATTACGCCTCATTTTAAGTGAAGCAGACAGTAAATCAAAACTATTGTGCAGCTGCTGTTGTGCTACCAGCGTCTCCTGCTGTCGCTCTGGTGGTAAGGAAATGAGCAGTTAGAGCAGGTCTTTACACAACACAGCGCCCTGCTTAACATGTTTTCTTTCCCTTGGCCATCCAAACATTTAAAGAAATACCCATGAGTCCCCGTTGGGGACGTAGCTTCAGCTACACAGCAGGTCTTCCTGAGCTTTCTCATAAACAGCTCTCAGGCATGAGTTGAAGCTCTGTCTGCTGAACACCCCCTCTGAGAAATAAGGAGCGAGTGGGAAATAATGCAAAGCCTGGAGTTGGTGCTCTATACGTCCCACTCAGGATTACCTTTCATGTGCAGCAGTGCACGTTTGTGGGATTTATGTTTCATAGTAACATAATTTAAAATGGACCCCTGTGATTAGCCAAATAACACTGGAGTAATTGGTTAATTTGTTAATGAATCACTTATCAGGAAAATAATCTGCAGTTATAATTTGGTCATCGATTAATTGTTTCTGCCATTTTTCAAATTAAAATGACAAATATTGTATTTTCAATTTCGTTAATGCACTTTTTTCAATGTATGATTGTAAATTGAATAGCTGTAGGTTTTGGATTAGTCACTTTAAGACACTGTGCTGGGTTTTTTCCAAGCATTTAATAAAACTACATACAAAGTTGTCTTCACTTCCATTCTGTTCGCTGCCTCCCTGTTAGTGTAAATGCTGTAACAATACAATATCCAACACAAAAGCACTGAAAATCCTTAGGAGCCAGTCAGAGAAGGTCTGCGGAGCTTATATGTGCCACAGCTGATGTTCTCCTGTTTTACAAATTGTCCTGGGGTGCACACTTTGTTCTGCTCACCTACTCGAGATGGGGTAGCGGTGGCAGACATGCAGGCGGCTGCAGAGGGCATACAAATGAGCTGGGTCAGAGGTTTGCAAAGTGGGTGGTGAGCTGCAGCAGAGGGGGGTTCAACAGTTCCAGGGGAGGCTCAGTGAATGGAAGTAAAAAAATAATTCATCAGTTCTCAAACAATCACAACGCATTGCCTCCATATGTTATTTGGCTAAAGAAATAGTCCAGATACAGTCTTTTGGGAAATTTTAGTTTTTTCCTCCTTCACAAAGTCAGAAACTATAATGTCTTAGGACTGATCTTTTTGATGCATTTTGTGTAGTCTGAAGTGATATACAGCAATATAGGCTATCACAGTTCAGTTGTTGAGTGCCTATGAGATCGAATAACATGAGCATAATCCCACGGGCATCTATGAATCATCAGAACTACACAAGTAAACTAAAATGGGGTGAAGAGGTGCCCTTTGTCTGAGAGCATGCCTACAGTCTCAGACTATAAAAAACCCTGAGCTCAGTGACTGGGACCTTCGACAGCAGTCCACAGCAGTGTCACAGACAGAGGGGAGATATCTGAGCAGTGGTAGCAGACCTCGACATATCCTCAGTGAGCCTGTATCTTTGTGTGTTATGCTCTGGATTGTTGGGTGTATGCTGGTTTCTGGATATATGTAAAGTCAGCGAGTGCTAAAACAGAATCACCTGCATCTCCAAAGAGGAACTTCACATTAACATACAGCACCATCTCCCATGTTTTCTTCTTCTACTGCAGAGGTTGCCTCACCAATACTGAAAAGGACATGTCAGCCAAAATCAACAAGAGGAAAACAAAATGGCCACAGTAATAAAACAGCACTGATGCAGGAAATTAATTCATAGGAGTGTAGAGAACTGCTGGCTGTGTGTGGCGTGAGTGACAGAATAAGTGTTGCTAGTTTTTTTGTGGAAACTACATCTAATCATTCTGAGAAAAGACAGTGCTTTCCATAAGATTATTTATCTGTCAAGGTGCCTATGAAGCCGTTCATATCTACATAGGAAGCAGCGCTGCTGTGTTTCTACTGCAGCCTTTAAAGGACAAATTAAACTTGAAATGGGATGCATTCCAATATCCGTACTTCCACACTATATTGTATGCCAGAAAAGATTTAGTCTGTCCCAACACTCCTTTAGCACGTCAAACTTAGTATTCCAAAAATGCCAGGATGTCCTACTACATCCTGTCAGATTTTGGAGTGTGTAAGCCAGCATGCTATTCTGGCTGATGTAGTTCATACTTAAAGTACAAAGAAAAAGGATTTAATTTGGAATGCAGCCACGGCCTTTTTCATGTTTTTGGCAGCTTCTTTCCAAACAATTGGAGAAAGGTCAGGTGAGGTGAGTTGAGAGGGATTCAGCTGGTTCCAAACACCTACAAACTACAAATGAGTGGAAAGATTTATTTAAGTTTCATTATAAGAATATTTTCAGTGCAATACAAATATTTTTTTAAATGAGCGTTTCAGATGAACACTAGACATGAAAAGAAAAAAACTTTTATTAGCAAAGGCAAGAGCATATTCACACAAGCAAACAAACTTGTGTCTGTATTATGTGCTGACGGCTGTTCAGATGTGACTGTAAGGCGTGACTATGAATCTTAAACACAAACTAGTTAACATAAATACAATTCCTGTCAATATGTTTCGTCAAATACAAAAATATGTCATTCAAAACAAAGTCATACTTTGACGTCCCAGCAGTTTCAACAATGCTACAGTAATGTTTTTCTGGAAATGTAAGAAACAGAAAGAGCAACATTACATTTTCACAAATTAGACCAGGTCACATTTGAGTGCTTTTGCAATGAAGCAACACCGGGATAAAAACTGAATGATGTTCACATTGAGTAACCGTTTCACATTAATGAATTGGACAGGAGCTGCATGTATTGTGGCTCAAAAACTCTGTAATGTCGAATAACTGGGATGTTCCCCTCAAAAATGCCCTGAACAGTAACAGACCAACCTTTGCCCAGTTAGCTGGGATTATACACATTTAAAGGGTTCATCACTTATGAGGACGGTTTCAGTCGACAAAATTTTTTGTCAAAATATATAAGCTACAATATAACAAAAGGGTTTTTTTCAGCTCATAAAAATAAATATTTTCAAGTCAATGTTTGCTTTCACTCTTACAAGAATATGGTTTATCCTGAGTTCCTAAATTTCACACATCAAAAATGATAAGTGGCACAAAAGGAAATGTCAAACAAACACAAAAAGCAACTTTTTTTAAGCATAAACTAGTGATTTGGTTTTCATACAGTCTCCGAAACCCCTCGGAAGATGTCAGTTAATAAAGGAGTGGGCTTGTATAAAAGCTTTTTAGATGGCAAACCATAAAAATACACACATTATATGTATAATTGTGTACACACATATAGCATACATATATATATATACACACCACACATTTCAACACACAAAAGCATACACACAATGAAAATTGGATATAGCCCTGTTATCATTTTGCATCATCTATTAACGTATGTGCCACACGCTTCTTTTAAACATCGGTACCAACATCTGAAGACAAGGAAACTGAGATTTTGTTTTCACATCCCACAGCATTCATCTTGAAGGACAGAGGCACATGTATCTATATGCATTAATGGCCTGGGGTGCTCTCATATTGAAGAAAAGGGTCTGAGCACAGGACTTCATCAGGACCTGTAGTCTGGAGAATACAGATGCAAGCTGTTCTTGGGGTCAGTCCTGGGTATTGAGCGGTTGAAGGAATTTGCTACTGGCGAGTTTAAACCTTAGAAAGAGCCAAATATGAAACAAACGGTGAGTAAATAAAGCATTTAAGCAGAATAAAGCAGAAATTGAAACAAGAAATACATTTAAACAAGAAATAGGTGGTATGTATCAGTTGCTATTGCAGTTAAATTTAGAATCAAAATCAAATGTGGTATAATTTAAAAAGAAACGCCACTTGGTTTACAGGTCCAATATTGTGCCCATTTTCAGCGAATTAATACAAGTCTCTCATGTCCCCACGGTGTGTTTTCCAATTTGGAGCTCAAAATACTGCAAAGACGTTTAATTTCTAAACAGGCTGTTTCGCTCTGAAAACCAATGAGCTGCTGCTGTTCCCGCCTCCAGCAGGAAGAGAAATGGCTCTGAAATGACTTCGTCTGTAAACACATGGTCTTAATGGGCTGCATTTCAGTCACAATTATATACTTGTTTCATTGTCTGACAATAGAAACGAAAAAATATGTAAATGAGGACAGCTCTATTGGGAATTCAGGTGTTTTAAAATGTAGTATATGTGAGCAGAAAGAGCAGGAGACGCAAAAAATGTAAACACTGGCTGACTTTAGGTTGCAATGCAGGTCAACAAAAATAACAGTACTTGTTTACTGGTTTCAAATCAGTGCCAAAGTCTCCATTTTCTCTGAACGTCCCTCAGCTTTACATTTTTCACATATGAGCTGTTGACATTTGATCCAAGCTAACGCTAACGTTAGCCACATTAGCCGCACAAAACTAACACGAAGGATTTTCCTACTGCTGTGGTGACATTATCATAATAAAACAAATCCTCTGGATCTTCAGTTCTTCAGATGCTGAGAGCGCATGAAGACTCTTTTGTTCACTCTTGTGTTCACTTGAAGATGAAGCATCTTAGAGTTAGCAGACACAGCTCTAGAGAGTACAAAAAAACCTGGTGGTCTCCCAGTCACCTGCTTATTCTGAATAAGCTGCTTATTCACGATAAATTAAGACTTGTAGACCATGAAGTGCTTTTTGCTTGATTTTACTTCTAAATGGTCCTAAATTTATGATTGGTGAGGTAGCATTTATTTAAAAATTCTATTCTGACTTTCAGAATATTGTCCTGGATGCTGTCTGAGATATCTTCTATGTGTTCAAATTAATTCTTAGTTGAGCTTTAGAGCTTAGTGAGAGCACAGATTAAAGGCTTATATAAACTTCTCTTTACTCATTCAACATTAAACCATCATGCTCAAATGTCACAATGGACTGTGATTTTAATAGAATATTTCTTGGAATGCATGCTTTAGACTTTGTTTAGAAATAACTGAGTGGGTGGAGCGTCACGGTGACGGTGTCCTACCTGAGATGGGTGGCGGTGTCCTCTGGATGAAAGCAGGGTGATAAGCTTGTTCTCTTGGTGAGAATACATTGTGGAGGACTGCATGGGGGTAATACATTTAAAAACATATCATCAGTGTGTTCAGAAAGCACTGTATCAAAAATAAAACTCTTGGAAGTCACACAATATATCATTATAACTTCCAGTGCGTTAAACTGTGACTACTACTGAAAAACACAAATGGAGACTGTCAAGTTACAAGAGTTGGAAGCTTCTGTTTTGTAACATATAAAAGAGAAGCATTTGTTTTGGTAGTCTACACAGTAAGAGCGAAAGCCCTTAAACATATACAGCCTGTATTGTAAGTGCATGGACAGTTTTTGTTCCTCAGGCTCTGTGATTCAAAACATTTAATGTCAAGTAAAATAGTGGATGGAGTAGAAGTTTTAACGTATTGAAGTGTACTTTGATAAAACTATATAATATGTAGCCATTTTAACAGAATGTACACACAATTATGTACTTAAATTATTAAAAGTATTTGGACACTTGGCAACTAAATGATTTTTTGGGCAGTTGTGTGTGTTAGTGTTACTTCATGCAGAGAAGAGCTCACTTGAGGCTAATAGTTAATTGAGATCTGACAATTGCCAGAGTTGAGGTGGACTTAAGAGTGAACAAGATAAAAATGAGGCTCTAAACAACACAAAAATATATCAAAGATTTATCAAATCAGTAGTTGGGTGTGTTGAAAACTAAAAAAAAATACTGAAAAACAAACCTGAGGAGTCTTTAGATGAGCAGAAATAATATTATATGATGAAAATTATTTTTATGACTATAGAACAAGTCAAGAATGCCCTTCCTGTCAACCTTATGACTTAACTCTGACTTTAAGACCCTAGCCTCAGAGTTCACCACAAGATGCCAACCACTGCAGCACTCCAAAACAGAAAGGTCAGACTCAAGTTTGGGAAAAAAAACAACAAAAACGAAACTGGTAGAGTTGTGGCACATTTGGCAGGCACAACACGTTGCACGGACTGATGAAACAAAAATCAACATAATGTAAAAATGAGTGAAAGAGGAAAGTGCTTGTGACCTAAAGCATACTACTTCATCTGTCAAACATGGTGGTCTTTCTGTTCTGGGTATGTATGGCTGCCAATGATACTGGCACACTGACATTTATTGATGATTTTACTGCTGACACAAGCAGGAGGATGAATGCCGAGTTGTACTGGAGCATTATGAGTCCCGAAATTCGGCCAAATACATCAAAACTCATTGGACAGTTCATCATTCAGCAGGACAATGATCCTAAACAGACAGCCAAAGCAACCAAAGACCTTCACAGGGTGAAGAGGTGGAATATCATTGACTGGCTGAATCAATCACCTGGTATTATTCTGATTCAGCATGCATTCCACTTAATGAGAGCCCAACTAAAGACAGAGACCACCCACAACAAGCAAAACCTGAAGGTGGCTACAGTGAGCATCGTAATAATAAATGTGCTGAAGCACAAAAACTTATGGTTCAAATAATGTTTAACCATCCAAATGCTTACAGCCTGAACTGGAAAGAGCCGACAAAAGTAAAATCTAACACCCCTGCACACTCCAGTTAAAAAAAAAAAAAAAAAAAAAGAATAACATGACAAAACTGTAAACAATAAATGTAAAACTAAGCATTTACTCGTGCACAAATGCAACTAGTTATCATAGAAAATCATACAGTTATCTAGAGCCTTTATTACAGTTCCTCCAACTACCTCAAAATAGCATAGCAATTCCAATAGAAATGAGGTGACCCACCGATGATGATGATAGCTGTGCCAGCCAGCAGAGCGAACAGGGTGTAGAACATCATCTGGTAGCAGTTTATGAAGCTGTGCAGGGAGTGCCCCCCCTCCACATTACCAACTGGAGGAGCAGCTGCTGAGAGACAATCGTAGACGAGATAACAGGCTGTCAAAACCTCATCGAAGTGCTGGGAACATATGACACACTAACAAATATTGGCTATGGCAGAGAAGGATAATGATGCATGTTACAATGGTGGTGATGTCTGAAATCTGGACAAAATAATGGTTACAGAAAACCTGCCTTGTTGCTGCTCTTATTTCTTATCAATGACATAACAGATTCTGAAATTCTCACCTAGTACTGAACAGTACTGCAAGAAGTTCTTCAACATATACCTAGATTTTATGTATCATGACTCTATTTTTTAGAACTATCATGTGACATTCAAACTACTGTGCAAACATGGAGAAATTTTATGTATTCTATATGTATTTGTTGTCATCACCTACTTAGCCACATCACAAACAGCCCAAAAAATGTTGGATGTTTTCACTGGCTGTAAGTTTTGAATTGAAATAGGTCTTTAGAGTTCAAACATTTGAATAAAGAATGTTTAAATTTGAGGAAAGATGTGACAGTTCTACCCAGTGCTGGCCCTGCTGCCCTCAGTGAATTATTGTTGTTTTTTCTTGCAAATGCTAACAATAACCAGTGTTAAAAACAATCTGAGCGATAAAGTGAAAATAATTGCTAACATTGCACAGTGCAGCTGCCTTACGGTAACATGAGGCAGTGGAGACACAGAACATGAACAATGTTAATTCTTCAACATATTTTAGGCAACGTAGGTTGTGTTCAAATAAGTTCATACACGCTTTTGAAATTTGTTCAAAATTTTTTGGAAAAGTGACAGTTTTGCTACCTTTCCTGTGACCTCACACATAAAATACACTGAAAGTAACATGACTTTGTAGCTTGAGGCTCAGCGACTTGACATTTGCACTGAAAGGATATCTGACCTTGCATGGTAGCGCTGGGATCAGGTGTGTAAATCAAAGTGACTGGGATGACAAGACTCTGGCCAGAGGAGGTGCTGCTTATGGAAACAGAAGCAGAAACTGCTGCTTGAGGGTCCACAGCACTGACGGTGTACTTTGAGAAACTGGGGAAGCCGTGATGTACCTCCATCTCTTGGATGGCAATATTTGGAGAAGAGGACACCACCTGATGACATAAAGCATTTTTTAATCAAGTTTATTGACATAAATTTAATAATAGTCATAAAAATGTTTATTACATGTTACACTGTTATATCTGACCTCTATGCTGGACAGGGCGGCAATGGGGCCATAGACTGTGAGTTCAGCTGATGGGTGCAAGTTTGAGAGCAGCAGCTCAGTCTGGTCTGAGTAGAGACCTGGTTCTATGGGCAGTCTGGCACTGACTTGCTCCCCAGAGAAGGCACTGCCCTCCAGACCTGCCATCACCAGCAGGTTGGTCATAGATATGCTGAGTAGGCGGGTCTGCTGGTCAGTCATAGTTTGCAAGGTCATGGAACATGTGTAGAGGCCTGGGACAGGAATAGACAGACATAAAATACACAACATAAGGGAGTGTACCTCTGTGCAATAACACTTCAATATCAAACATTTAATTCAAAATTGCATCACCTTGCAGTGATTAGAGCACTCCTACGTTAAAAAGCAAGATATTTGCTCTTGTGTAAGTATTAAGTAACCCAATGTTTATATTTTTGATGACAGACTCAGTCTTCCTCAGCATGGAAGATGTCAGTGTTGCACAAATTTCTGGACAAACAAACTGCCATTCTTCAGAGCTGATTTTATTCAGCTGCTCTTTGCTGGAGGAGCTGACTTGCTCCAACTTTCTCTTTAAAAAATTCTTAAGGCATTTTGTTGGATTAAAGTCAGGCAACATACTTGGCAGGGTAAGAGTTTTCACTTTTTTATTCTTCAGCAACTCTTGTATGATTTGGGTAGCGTGCTTTGGATCGGTATAATGCTCAACATTTCTGCCAAGTTTGTAGAGACGGCGAATCATCTTGGTAGTATGTATTTTGCTACATTAACAGGCATGTATGGTGCCATTATAAATGTCCCCAACACCTTTTGCACCCATGCAGCCCCATATCATCAACTAACACCTCTGTGCTTCACTGTTGAGACTATGCATTCACTGCGGTAATCCTGGCCAGGTTCACGCAAAACACCCTTGACATCCTCAAATATATCTTGTTCTCATCTGACCAGAAATGCACTTCCAACATTAATCAGGCTTCTTTTCATGTTCTTTGGCAAAGTTTGATCTTGTGGTGTTGTGCCAAAGAGCAAGCAAGGGTTTTTTTCTTGGATGCCACCCATCGACGTTGACGTTATGCACCGTCCTTCATACTGTCTGAGCTGCCGCAGAAACTATGATTTTCAGCCATAGCTCCTGTGCCAAGTCAAAAGCACATGCCCATCTGTTTTTCAGACCAAGGTTGTAAAAAGTCACTGTCTGTAGAATTATTTGATGAGGACTGCATATGTCCTCTAAATAGTCGCGCTATGGCTTGTTCTATACCTCTTGCAACTGTGTTTCAACAGATTTTAGTCGGTCACTTTTAGTTGATCTTCCTGTACCCTTTTCCATCACTAATAAGTCTCAACCAGGTTTTTAAATTCTTGTGACAATTCTTCATGTAGAACCATGAAGCACACATACAGATGGACACGGCTCATAGATACAACACTAAGAACGTTTTATTGCTCACAGGTCATTTTTATAATTGTGTTCTTAGGCTAACTAGAAATCACAGATGCACTCAGTGTTGCTTCAGTGATCACAGGTTTTCCAACTTTTATGTCAGTAATCACACTTGTATTCACTTTTGTTGCATAGACTTTCCACTTTGGGGACTGTATTTTCAATATACTCTTGCTAAAGTATTGATTTTGGATTGTTAACCACAGGAAATATGTTACTTGTCAACTTAGAAATAATGCAACATTTAAGACATGATACAGTTCTGAGTAATTTGACATGGAAGTGCTCTTGCAGAGGCGTTTACTCACTTCTGCTGTATAGTGTAAACGTGGTGGTTCAAGATAAATTACTGATGTGCATGTAGGACATAAACTGACTATGGATGCCATCATGTACAAGACCCCATAACATAATTTGGTGTCAAAAGGTGCACAATACATACAAGCAATATATATTTCCCCTCATTTCTAACCTCAGGATTTCCCAGGTAGTGTCATTTCACGATCACATGCTGCCATTAAAAACTCACTCAGATTTAGCTGAGTGGTTACAGCCTTGCACACACAGTGTGGATCCCATCAGAGATAAGCCAACTGGGGTGAAGTCCCAAACCCCCAAACATAATTAGACCAGTGCTTTCAGGCAACAGGGAGTCTCCTCAGTTCAATTCATCATCCGGACACCTTTTATAGTCCCTGCTAAAGTCATTCCATGGGCAATGCAGGTATTGATTACAGCCTTGTAAACAGTATTTTTCTGCCCCTTCTGCAGAGCATAAACACTGTGTATATGCTTAGTGTAAAGGTACTTCTATTTTAGAAAACAGTGCCGAAAAAGGTACAAATTCATATGAATATCAAGGTATGGACAGTTAAAAGAGAAAAATTTGGTGCGAAAGATATATTTTAATAAATAGCAGAAGGATAGCCCCAACACCCTCATTTAACACACACAGTTGAAGTCTGGTGTGATTCCTACATGATTAACAAGAGGTATCCAAGTCAGAATTTTATTACTAATGCTTATAATAACTAAGTAAACAAAGTCTGATGTTTATGAATATAATTATAATAAGTTAATACTGTTAAAATGCTTACAGTCTGCACACAATTTACAGATGACTCCTGGCTTCTCTGAACATGAACATGATCTCTGGTCTGGATTAAGATCAGTCTTACCGGTGCTGGAGTCAAAGCTGATGTGTGTTTTGAAGACATCATTGGCAGGAAAGTCGACAGAGTCACTGCTAAAGCTGAGATGACAGCTGACAGACGTTTCTGGCTGCAGCTCTGAAATGGCCTTAGTCTGGGCAGATGAACAGGTTCCTGCAGTGTAGAGCACAATAGACTAAGAATTAAAAAAAACTTTTGGGATCCAGAGATGTCTTTCATTGTTAATGACTCTTACTTTAACTTATTTATAGATCTTTAGTTTAGCAGTTAGGACAAATGAGAACAAGAACAGAGATTTAAAATGAATGGGTTTGACATTTGGGAAATAGGCTTAATAGCTTTCTTGCAGTGAGTTATGAGATGATTTATTCAACTTTCACATCTGCACAATAAATATAAGGCTAACAGGCTGAAACAGCTCTGTCCAAGGCTAACAAAATCCTCTTACAACTCCCTCTAAGGCTTACTAAGTAACACGCTTTATTTTGTTTGTCTAATGTGTACAAAAACCAACGTGTAAAAATGACAATGTGCCATTTGAGAGCTTTACAAGTGTTGCTTCACAGGTTCTGTTGCTGTTGGACGGGGTTAGGCTAGCCGTTTCCCAGTTTCCAGTCTTTGTGATGAACTAAGCTAACAGTTTGCCAGCTTTTGATTTTCTACACAGATGTTAGAGTAGAAGCAATCTTCTCATTTGACCCTCTGAACCCCAAATATGAAAGCAGATTTCAAGCATTAGTTATTCTGTTAAAAAAATTACATTACACAATTTATCATAGAAAGAAACTGGAAAAACAGGAAGAATCAGATTTTGAACTTTCCCAATGGTCTATGAACTAGTCATGTGTGACTTATGGTCTCATTGGGGGGGAAACAACAACCAAATCTAAGCTGAAGATTGCAATATTTCATTAAAAATCACTTTACTGTACAGGTCTCAAAAAATTAAACCAAAAATAACGTGCAGAAACCAGATTCTGTAGAAAATAAAAAAGTTTGCGCTTAACAGTCACAAAAATTCATGGACTTCTCAGCTGGACTGAACTGAACTGCAGGCTGTGTTCACACAGAGCAAAAAAAAAGTATCTATAATATATAGTTCCACCATTTTATTTACAATACTTGTAACCCCTCTGGGAACTTGTAAAAATGTTGTGCGTATTGATGCCAGTTGTTTTTTTGGTTGTGCTGTTTCCATACAGGTGCAGACCTTTATACTGTATAATGACAAACAAACCCTCAGAGAATAAAAAAGTGACAGGAGCATATAATGCCCAGGTACTGCTTGGGGTTCAGAGGGTTAAGTTTCAGCAAGAAAGCAAGCAAAACTATTCCTTTAACTAACACTAAATTAAAAAGGAGTCAGTTTCATTACCAATGAGGTTGGTTCCTCTTTCTCTGGTAGTAAGTAGAACCTTTGTCTCTTTGCCATTCCTGACAGGTGTAGTCTGTGTAGCCTGCAACATAGCTGTCGTCTTCATAGGTGCTTCTACTACTATCTGCAAAAGCATACCGAAAAACAGCCAATGAATCCAAAGGAAATACAGGAGTGTAAAGGGAATAATGACATTATAATTTACATCCACCAAATAAGTGTTTACATCAATCACGTCAGACTGTCAGTGAAATAAACTAATTAAAACACAGCTGAGTCTTTAATATTACATTACTGATTCCTGTATCAATATCTCCTGTCACACACATTTAAACATTATCTTCATTCAGTTCATTTATTTAAAAGGCTTGTGAGCAGTTTTCTGTTTAGGGGAAAATACCCAACACAGTCTCATCAGTTCTTGCTGTGCCAATAGGAAATATTCATTTAAAATTGCCAGTTATATTCAGCTCACGAGGAGGAAGCAGCATGACTGGATGGAAAATGCTAACACTCAGAGAACCAATTAATCCTTCTCACGCGCCATCATGTACGACCATCTCAACAGCAGCAATGTCACGGACACATGCACACACATTAGGCAAAGACAATGCAATCCTGATAAGGGATGATGGATATACTCAACTCTCATTGTATATACTTTCATTTTCATTAAAATACATTACTGAAGGATTGATAGAGTATGATGCACTAGCAGGGAAGATCAAAATCTCTGAAGGATATTGGTGTCAAGAGTAGATATAAAAAAAAACCCTGAGAGGTGTGTGGTTTGCATAGTTAAAACACAGTCTGTTTCTTGTAGCACATTCATCACAGCCATGACTAAAATGTAAACAAGACACACCAGGGTGCACTTCATGCTTTATCACACAACCTGTCAGTGAAGCACTACAGCTTTGCTAGTTGTTACCACCTACACATAACATACCTCTCTGTATGTTTTCAAAATACCAGGAATCTCATAGTACACAGTAGCTGCCCCAGAGTCTCTGGCTACCGCTGCACCAGTTTTTGGATCCACTTGAAGAACACTGTTTGCAGAGGAGCTCCAAGTACCATGGACACCTGCAGAGAAGGCACAATAATGTTCTGTGTTTAAAAACATGTAGAGTCCAGTTAACAAACTGTTTATAATATGCTAGAGAAAAAAATATGGACCTTGTCAGCCACAAGGGGAACTAAATCTAAATGGATGTAAGATAAAAGGAAATTTAAAAAAATCTATTGGACGAAATGCTTCTAATGTCACTTGAACAAAAAGAATAAAAGAACATGATAAAATGAAATTGAAGAGAGATTAAAGAACACATACAAAATCATACACATACAGATAATACATAATCTAAGTCAAATCTTAAATACAAAGCCAATGTTTAATTAACTTTACAAATGTTTTTCCTCTGTGCTTTCTATTCAGAATTATTTTCTGAGGCACTATTTATGATTCTTAAATTACATGTAGATGCCTTACCATCTGGACTGGTCAACTGGACGTGGAAGCAGACCACATCTCCCACCACCAGTTTGCTGGCCTCATGCATGTCGATAGCATGCTCAACAGGAAGTGGAACATAGTCTGCCACACCCATGTTTTCACTGTCCCACACTGCCAGAAGGGTGAGACCCACATTGACTGTTCTCACCGTCAGAGTGTGGTTACCAGGTCCAACCCCCACCTGCACAAGGTCATCTCTGCAGGAAAAAACAGCGGTGCAAATTAAATCATAAAGTTTTATATAAAGTGCAGTCGTACGTTAGTGCTGCTGATACAGAAAACTTTAATTTCAATTGTACATAATACAGAAAAATCAATGAAGTATAGTCAAACATAAAAAAAATATGAGATAAAAAGGATGCAACTCTCTTAGCATTTTATAAAAACAAGCTCTTTTAAGACCTAAATGTGTGTTGTGGGAACATAAAAAAACATTTGTCAACATCAATATCAAACAACAGTATCTCCTGAATCAACCACAGTTATTTGGGGATTAGCATTTGATTCAATAGTAGTTACATATTAAAAAAGTCAAATAAGGGTGATATGTTATTATGTAGGACCATGCTTTACTCTAATCCACTTCTCACGCAGTTCTTTGTTACAACATCCTGTGCCCCAGCATTGATTCCCATTTGACTCTCATTTCACCCCCTTGGATTTGACCTCTGAATAACCCTCATTTCTCCTTTCACACATTTGCCATCACTCTAATAAACAAATTTGCAAATGAATGACACCGTCGTTGTTACTGAAGAGCTGGGTAAACTGAAAACTGGGTCACTACTGTTAGAGTAAGTTACTTTTGTGTTTTATTTCCCGCTGGAAAAGTTCTACTTCCCATTTTATTTATCTTTTCCCCTAAAAAAAATGTCCTACTTTTGCCTCTTGCTCCAAAGCATTCGTTCTGATCTAATAGGGCCAAACTACTGCAACCTAAGTTATCAATAAAATCCAATTGGCTCCTTGGAGACTTAATAGGATTTAATCACAGGCAAGTAATCGCAGTCCCAGCACTATCAGCCCCTTACTTTTGATTTTGATACTTTTGCCCTAATTGTCTGTCAGCACCTGAAGAACAAGGTAATAGAATCAATTTATTGTGCAGACAGATGAGGGAGTCCCTCATCGACAGCGTAGCAACACTCCTCCCAGCCCAACACTCCTATTAATTTAGCTCACTCACTCAGGTGGAAACAACTCCATCTAAAATGAGGTTGAAGGAACTGCCCAGTAAATTAATGCTGTGAACTCTTCATAGATCCTGTCTCTAAACCATGACCTCTGCTGCTCCAGTTTGACTGTACAGATATTATTGCGCATAATGTGAATACACAGGAGTGGCAGACAGAAATAAAAAACATTAGTGTTATGAATATATGCAGATGAGCCAAAACATTATGGCCACCATCTGCCTAATACGCTGTTGATTTATGCGTACAGCCAAAGCAACTCTGCTCGTTGAAGCGTGGACTACACAACACTCTGTGACATCAGGAGCTCAGCAGCAGTCCTTTTAGTTGTGAGTTGGAGCCATTGTGGATAAAAAATTTCCAGCACATTTCCCAACACACCATCCACCATTCACCATTTTCTCACCACTGCTTACCAAGAGCACTCCACAAGCCACGCCATCAAGGTTAGTCGCTTCATCTAACTGCATTGTGAGGGGTCGTATAGTTTTAACTCACTGGTGGATCTTGCACGAAGCAATACCATAAAAATATATCATGCCAAATACATTCACATAGAAAAACCAGTACCGTTTCAAGAATCCATTGATTTTATATAGGAGAAGGGAACAATGATAAATAAACAATTTCTAACTGAAATGCATTTGGCAGAGGGTGAGTAGTTTGTGGGTTGACATGACTTGTCTGGCAGAATTTGAAATAGTGGGAGACATTAGCTCACGCAAGGCTGGGTGAGATTGCAAAAATGGACCACTTAAAGAGGGGCCTTGGTTCTCTCTATAAATAATGCCCACACAGCAAGATAATAGCTTTTCAACCTTGGGGTAGTGACCAAATGGAAAAACATATCATCCTCCTTCCTCTGCCTGTCTAGAAATCATGTTTCACTCATTCAGTCACACAGCTTATGAATGTATGAATTATGTCAGGAGAGACAGCAACCCTTGACACATAAAAAAGGGTGTTTAAGAGCCTACAGGCTGCATGGTAACTGACCTGTTTGTAGAAAATGTAAGGTGGGAGTTGGAGCTGTGTAGAACCTCTCCAGTAATGGCATGGAAGTGGACAGCAAAGGTGAGCACTATTCCCAGGGGGAAGGCTTTCAGGCTCTCTTTGGTGTTGGTGTAGAGCACTGGACTGGTACTGAAGCGCACATAGGACACAGGCAGCACCTGAGGAAAGAAGAGTTGCAGTCATTAAGCACCAATAGTATGCCATCTGTTATTTCACAACAGTATTATTCAGAATTAGCCTTTAGCAGCACATTACTGGCATGGTTCAGCATGGCATATGATGGACGACATTTATTACAAAGATTCTGCATAAAAATCCATGATAGCAGAATATCCTTTCTATATTCTTGCTAGCTTGGGCCTAATGTAGGGAAAAGCTGTACCTTTGTGTTTTGCAGTAAAATGCAAAAGGAGAAAAAAAATGCTGTTTTTGTAATACAAGCCACACTGCATCTCTATAAAACTAATTTCTTTTCTGGAATTTTACTGCTCAAATTTCTTGTTTATTGTAATTAATTTTTTAATTAATCATATCAGCTCCAAATCTCTTATATAAAATTCATGTTTCTCATATGTTTTTTTTATAAAGCCAAAATTACACCATTTAACATAACCAAACCCTGCAAAAACAGAATCATTAGATTTTAAAACTTTCTAACAGTCCACAAACTCATCATGTTTTGTTGTAAAGCATTACAAAAATGTAAGCTGAAAACATGGTTCATCAAAATCACATTATTTTGCAAGTTTCATTAAAAGGTTGGCCAAAAAAATGTAACAACCAGATTCTATATGAAACAAAGAAGTCTGAAGGCATGACACAAGTATGGAAACAAATAAAAAATGCAAGTGGTACAATATTTATAGCATGATTCCATTTTTTTTCAAATTTTTGTAACATCAGTAATCAAATGAATTAAACTTGTAATTTAAGGCATGATAACTTTGTCATACTGCAGACGTTTTCAGTTCTCTCTACTTGTAACTCTGGTTGTGACTTTTTTATAGAAGTGCAGACTTTATATTGCAGTGACTTGGGCACCTTGGAATATGAAACATCTCAAAGTTTCAACAGTCTGACATAAACAGCTTCTGGCAGGAGGTCAGGAGATGTATTTCATTCTCAATATCCAGAGGACAATGCCTTTAAAAGCAAAAATCTCAAACAATTTTCATGCACTGTCTCTTGGACTGACCTTCACAGCAAGGATGAGAGTTTGATTGACACCAAAGGTTTCTTGTGAGGTGATCAGCAGAGAAGATATGCCAGTGAGAGAGCCAGAGAGGAGGAAGCCCTTATAATCCACTTGAGCAACAACACTTTGTTCAGGGCAATCCAGCATCCGGTAGGAGAGTGCACCCACACCATCCCTGTTTAAACAAAGGAAAATACAATCATATTGTTTTTTTAAAGGTGGGTAGATGTGCAATGAAAGCTGTTAGAGAGATATATTTCTACATTTGTATTTGGACCAGACAAAACCCACTGTGGCACTTGCAACTCACCTGTTAGTTTGGAGTTTGAGGGCTGAGTTTGGAGCCATGAGTAACTCCCCAGCCTCTATTTCAGGATTAAGCATCTGCAGCTTGTCATAGACCTTGATCAAAGCAAAATGTTGAAACTCCAATTATTAGAGAGCTTTAATCATTCTTTGATGTCTCTGCACTAGTGACATGTCATAGTTTAATACAGTCTGAAGCTGGATGCATTCAACTCCAACTAATCTGCAGTGCTATCACTTCACAAATTTAACAACTTTAGATATCCCAAAGCTCAGCAATTTCAGTGCTCTGGTGCATTTAATGTCAACTTTCCCTGTTAGGAAGAAGCAGCAGGGGGGGCGTGATCATGATAAGCCAAGTACTTAATAAAAGATGTCTTTACGAAATATCTGCTTAGAAGGTATTTACGATGCTGGTGGTTAACACAAATACATTGTTTACAGCAGTGCTTTTTTGCTTGTATCTCCACAAAGAAAGTTGTAGCCATTGTGCAGTACCTGGATCTGGACCTCATCTCTGAGCTCTTGCAGGTGTCCCATTAGCTGCTGTGCGATGGGGTCAGTAACTCTGAGCACCACCTTCAGTCCCGTCCGCCCTCTTGTTCTTCCAGTCACCCTCATGCCAAAGTTGTGCTCTGACTGAAGTGCCACACTAGCCTGCATAGGACAGGGACCATTATGGCAATAGTAAAAATAGCAGCAGCAAATCAAATAAAAGGCAGCAGTGACGAGGAAGCAGAGACAAGGCAGAGGCTGACAAGGAAGCAGAGACAAGGCGGACGCTGGTTTTTAAAAATCTTGCTGTAATGGACGGAGAGCATATCATAAGTCAATCAGATAAAAGGATCAAAGGGAAACAGGAGCCAAAAATAGACATGGTTCAGTGGCAGAAACTGAATGTAATATCAAACGCAAAAGCAAAAATCCTGAGTACAGGGTACCTCAATATGTCTTGGTTGGACATCCAGGATATCTCGCTTGGTGGTGGACCAGTGAAAGGTGAAACCAGGTAAAGCGCTACCAAAGGAGAACGGTGTTTGACTGTTGGTTAGACCCATCACATATACAGGCATCTAGAAAAGGACAGAAAATGAATCAAGGCAATCAGTGATATTTATAAAGACTATGGAACATTATATTACACCATACTTTAAGTCTTTTACACATAATATAGCACAAAATATTCATACCTGTGTTCCTGTCTTCATTCTGGTAATAGGTGCTCGGATTCGAATGGCAGTCAAAACCACAACCTCCACTTCTACTTGATCCTGAGGACACAAGAGAATAAGCTTTTGATTGCAGAAGAGCTAACCTAGCCATACACTGGTCAGCATTACTGATTTATATTTACCTGAGACACAACGACTAGCTTTCCAGTCTCTGCATCAATAGCTTGGACCAGTCCAGTCACGGTAACATTACCAATGGCAATGCCCCTGACATGGCCCATAGCATTAACTGAAGCTATATCGTCATTGGAAATAGAGAAAAGGATATTGGACTGAGGCTGAGGGCCACCTTCGGATGTGATCTATAAATAACAGCAGGAATGAAAAGAGGAAGGATAGTTTGAGAAGGAGAGAGGGAAAAAAAGAGAAAAAAATGAGTATCAGTCTCACCAGTGATCTTGACCACTTTAGCATTATCGCCAACAGCTTTCATCAGTGTAAGGCCTGATACTAATTTGCTGAAAGCCATCATGTTTTGTGTGTTAAACTAGTCAAGATTTTAAAATTTGAGATCCAACACAAATAATGCTTGGTATATTACTGAGTTTAATGATCACCAATTAGGAGGCCACTTGGATAGATGGTAAATGCTTTCTAATTATGGCATTAGATGAGGCAAATGACAGGCAAGCTGGATGTTTAAACCAAGAGCAATTAGGCTAACGTCATCTTCCAGAACCATTCTGGCAGAGGGCTCTTTTGGAAGATAAACTAAGGACCAGATGAACTCTTCTGGCAAGATGAACTGAAGCCAGCTGTTTGCAGACCCAGCCTAAGCATTAATATTCCACATACCTGCATCATTGCACCAATTAGCAGAGTGATTTTCCTTGGGATGAGTTTGAAAGGTGGAAACACCTATGGGGGGAAAAAAGGTACATTTTTTTCCACAACATGTGCAACATATGAAGGAGTCAAACTTTGAACTAACATTTAGAAAAACACTAAATTATACCTCAATTGGCTGCGGTGTAGAAGCAATTTTTCTCCCATTTTTATCCACAACAACAGCTGATAGAGTGGTCTGATCAACAGAGACACCTTTCACCAGGAAAACTGCAGTATCATTTTCTGTGGACTCTGCTACTGGTCTGCAGAATGGACATTTAGAAATGAACATAAAACCTTGTATGTTCTCACACTCCCAACCTAAACAACTAATTTCATATTACTTACCTTAGAGAGACTATCGCAGAAGCTGCCTTGAGTTTAAGATTCATGAACTGGAAATAGCTGGCTGGGAAGGGTTTTTTATTATCATCTAAGACTCTGACATAAGCTTTCACAGATTTTCCAATCTCCACCTGTAATCAAGATGAATAACAGTCATCAATATGGAAATAATAACTTTGGTTGACAGTAGGGCAAAACCAAATGATGGTACTTCAAGAAAGGCTGCTTCTCACTGAAAGTGGGAAGGAAAGCGCTGACGATAGATGATAACCATATTTAGTGCCTGGATGTCTCTAAGGCATTTCAGGGATGCGTGATACAACAGAGATTATCTAGTCAAGTAGTGCCTGGGCCCTCCAAGATGAAGGATTATGGAGCTGGAAACTGACCTTGTCGACCACCCTCACATAAACCTCCAGGATGTCAGAAACGTGTACTGTGGCTGTGGCAGGTGCTGGAAAAGCCAGACAAAGGTCATGAACCATCACCTTCACCACACCTGGATGGACGGGAGAAACCTGGGCACACACACCAAATGAAAACTCGATTATCTGCATTTACAGAAAGCACCGGTGCAATTAAATCTATAAGTTAACTATGAAAAAATAACCATAATGTTTCTTGAAAACCACAGTTGTGGATGTTCTTTCTTACCTGAGCTGTGCCTTGGGTCTCCTGGAATGACACATCCGCTATCCCTTTAACACTGGTATTGACAAAAAAGTGTCCCGAGCCCTCTCGCAAGGCTAGGTTTGCCTACAAAACAAAATACAGTCAGTGCCTTGTGACAGTGCTCTAAATGATTATTCCTCAGTTCCATAAATGATCCAAGTTCCCCCATTTGTCTTTCTGACAGACAGCTGGTCTTGCATGTGACATCAAAGTACACCCCTGAACACACTCACACTCTTCAAAATCCTCTTACACAGGTCACTAGTTGTTATTTAACACACACACCCCCCAACACTGCTACTATATCACACAGGATTAAGAGGAAACCCTGCCAAGTAAAGAGTGCAGAGACACAAGTTTCCACTGTGTCCAGTGTAATGATTAGTAACACTGTAATTCATTTAGTAGTTAGCAGTGGAATCAAATTACATTCTATTGTTTTGGCTCTGCAATGGTGAAAAGACTAAGTACTAACCTTTACAATAAATTATCAAATTTAATTCATTTTTAATAATACAAGCAATGATAAGCCAGTGTGTCTGTCAGAGTTCACACTTGTGAGTGTAAATGGTAAGCATGTGAATCCACAGCACTGATACTTCCATCTCCTACCTTCACATCTGGGTGGTTGTATATGGTCACTGTATCAGGAGAAACCTTCACGTCTTCAACTAAAAGGAGTTCCAGAGTAGCTGAGACAGGGGTCAATGGCTCAAACTGCAGAGGAGAGGAAAATAAATGCAAAAAGAATTAGTGCATTTGTTACATATGTAAACAGAAAGTTATGGTGGGTATCGTTTGTATTTTGACAAATCCAGTTCTTAATAATTCTCAGTTCTGATTCTTTGAGGAGCAGGTGGTCAGAGTTACTACAACAGTAACACTGTGCTTATAAATTACCTCGGTAAACAACAACAATCTAATGATATAATAAACTATTATAGTGCAACAATGATAGAAGACAATTTTCTGCATTGAGTATGTTGACTATTAAAAAAGTATGTTTTTTATTATAATTACATACTTTTACTAACATTTTCAATGCTTGGTTTTACAGTGTAGTGTTAGTATTTTTTCTTAACTAAAGGATCTGAGTACTTCCTCCACCTAATACTTATACAAATTAATGTAGCTACTGTTTTTCAACAAGTGAGGTTAGCATAATCAGAACCTGACAGTACATCCTCTTTAGGGAAGGTGGTGAACTAGACGTAAAGTCTCTGCCAGTGCAACAGAAAAATACCAGAACATTGACGCAGTTAGAAAAGTGTAAGTCCTAGAAGAGACAGTAAAGTTACTTTTGTCAGCTGTAACATGCCAATAAAGACCCCTGTTCATGTTGCTACTACATCCTCTGGCTTGCAGCAGAGTTGTGTGAAACACAACGTACCATGGAAAAGTGTTAACAACAGAGACACACAGCTAAATAAAGTAAGCATAACTGTAACATTAGTGGTCGCTTTTCTGGTTTCTTAAATATTTTGGGGTATACTTCACTGTAACAATAGCAGATCCTGATGTCTTTCTTGTAAAACCTTTAATAACAGTCACAAAATGTAGCAAATGCTGCTACAAACAGCTGAGTAGGTTAACTGAGAATAATGCTAGACTCATGATTTCTTCGGACACATGCATCAAGAGACTGAAAGACATGTATGCAATCAACTCGCATGAGAGCATGGATGAATAGTAGTAAATGTAAAGTAGGTGTTTGCAGTACAATGTTTATAAACTAGCACAAACCAATTTTTTTTCAGAACTAATGGGCAGAAGCAAAATTAACATTTTTTTTGTTATTATTATTTAGTTTTTGGGGATAGTTTTTTCCTTTATTGATAGCGAGATGGAGTTAAAGGGGGTAGACAGAGGAGAGAGACATGAAGCAAAGGGTCCTGAGCCGGACTCAAACCCACAACTGCTGCCAAAGGACTGAGCCACACATAGTCTGCGCCTTAATTTAGTGAGCTAAACGATGGCCCCAAAATGAACATTTCTTAATGATTTCTTTAGAATCTGACTTTTGGAACCAGTTCAAAGTTGGAACTGGTTCTTGATGCCTAACCCTACAGACAGTGCAGACAGACACTATAGTGGCAGTGCCCATTATACAGGAAAAACTGGCTTTGGAAAGTACATTGAAGATAAAACAGCTTAAAAACATGTAGTTACAAGTCTACTTGAACACAGCATCAATAGAAGAGGTAACATCTGCACAGAAAAACATACTTCTGCTTTTTCAGAGGAAGTGAAAAGCTTGCTGACATGACTTAGTGGATGACTGACTGTTTTCACTTACTGGACTGGGAACTTTTGCTGCTGCTAAATGTGAAACCTGGTAACCCAGAGCTGTCGCTGTGATGGCAGCAATGCCTGTCTGTTGATGGACAAGAACTGTCTGACGTCCTGTCAGAGTCGACAACAAAACAAAGAAAGAAACAGTAATTACATGACACCAATCAAAATTTATTGCAATTACGAAATTATTGAAACAGTCAGGAAGCAAAGATGTATCCCTGGTGATAAGTGGATGGATAATTCACTGTGTCCTGTAGGTGTTTTAGGATTAAATCCTGCCAGAGATTTTTTTCCTCATTGTTTTAAAGTTAAGCCGACCACCCACTCTTTCCGAAAAAGGAAACAAAATGCAATGCAGTCTTTTACCGTGAAGTTTCATCTGTTTGTTGCTGTCCTCAAGCAGTTGAAGCTCCATGGGCATAGTGGGTTCAATACTGGCCAGCGGCACCTTTGTTGATTCCCACAACATGCTCAGTGAGCTGAAATTGTCAAACTTTCTTCCTTGTTGATCAAAAGCAGCCAAGTCCAAAATGGGGTTGCGGTCATTCGAAACAGGTACCTAAAAAAACACTTCTTTAAATATTTTATAGAACATTTTACTTCCATTACACAAAAATAGTTAAATAATTAGTACATATTTTTAAATAACTAGAATTCGTTAATATTTCCAGAATCCTTCAGTAGAGTAACTGTTACTTTCTTTAAATGACAGGTTATCTCTTTTTATAACAAAAGCAGCCGTCTCCTTTCAGTACAAGACTATTTATATCAAAAGCTTTTTGCAAACAAATGAAAAGAACATTTCTTCAGTGATTTCAATCTTAATAGTACTGACTAAAATTAAAAAGTAGAAAAAATAACACTCCAAGAAATGTATCCATGCAGCAAAATACAGCAAAGGACAGCTTTTGGACCCTCTTGCACACATACCACTTGTTTGTTCTGCTGCAGCAGTGGGCAGGTCAGATCCAGCTGTGGGCTGGTATACACTGGGACCAGGGTGAGGCGAGATGGAGGAGCACAAACAAACTTGACCACTGCCGGCTCCACAGCAGGATAAGGATTGGTCACACTGGCCTTGTTCCCAACCATCACCTCCAGCACCTGAAGAATAGCATAACAACAACTTAGCTGACAGATGGCAAAATGCAATAGCTGTATTTCCAGGCATCACAGTAATCTAGCAAGAACAGCTCCACAGTGGCAATACAATTAACTATAGACCGATTATAAAGCTAGGACTTTGAACTATTGTGATTGTTGTCCAGAAAAAAACTATTTTTTTGATGATGCCATGAATTGCAAACAGACATGATTTCCATTGCACCTACCTGCTCGCCCAGGGCTCTGCAGGTTGCTCTGACCCAGTGCTGATTATAGTTGTGAGATGAGGGACTAGCCAGAGTAAGGCTGAGGCTGGCCTCATCCTCAGCGCTCAAGTTACAGAAGAACTTTGAGGGCTCTAAAACCCAAGGCCGTGGTCCGCCCTCAAACAGCATGGTTTTAGATGATCCCAGAGTCACCACAGCAACAGATACAGGATCAATTGCCTGCCAAAAAACATTAGGCATTATTATAAACAAGAAATTGTCATGAGATAAAACTATATTTCAATTAAAAAAAAAAACATTGTAATAAAAGCCATGTATTAATGTATATATTCTGAAATACACAGTACTACAAAGCAAAGAAAGAGAATTGGCTCAAACTTTAGCGCCAGGGCAAAGCAAGTAAGGAAAATGTCTGCAATATTTTGAAAAATTCTGCTCAATGCCATGACTAAAAAAAATATATAGCCTACAAAGTGTTGCATCAAACAATATGTTAGTGATAACTTAAAACTTGAACAAAAAACAGTTACTGTATCTATTGTTTAGAAATTACAAGATTTTTAAGAGCAGAGGATTTGGTCACATTGTCCTAATACATGTCTTATTGTTATATTCCACCACCACACTTAGTTTCATCCTTGTGCCTTACCAGAGCCCTTGCATAGAAAACAAATCAGTGCAGCAAGTGTGTAATGCATAATTAAAATGCACAGAAGAAACCCAGCAGGAGAAAATTTTAACACTTGCTGATCATTGCATTTCTGCCTTGGCAGTACAGAGGAGACTCTGCTCATGAATGTGAATGTGTGTGCAGGAGTGAATTTGTTTCCTTAGAAGACAATGGCTAATTGGAGCTATGAGGGTTGAGTCACAAGAATAAAAGCAAATCACAGCAAAGACTACAGGTAATATTCAAGATTATTACACATGGTATTTGCTACATATTAAACACATTTTGTCACACACAAAACAAATGACTACAGACTACAAAATTACATTCGCACTTGGACACAAATTGTTAAATCTTTGAGTAATTCACTTCAAAGATCACAATAAGCAAAGTCTTGCAAGGACAACACCTTTGGACTCACTCTGAGAGGAAGATAGGCAGCAATGGTGATCTTGGCACTGAGGTGAACATTGCCGTGAGTGTAGCTGACTGTAAGCATGGTATACCCAGGGGCCAGAGCCTTGGCTCTCACTCCACTGCAGTGGTCCTGGCCTGGAGCCAGCCTCCCTGGATCAGGAGGAACATGGTTGGAGAGAATTCAATATTACAATGTACCAAAAAATAATCGTTCACAGAGGTGTACACATTTATCTTCCCATTATAAAACACACTGGGGTACACAAAGGTCTCATTTTTCCAAACACATTCTTCCAAAATGAAAAATTATAGATCCTGCAAACAAAAGAACTCTCAAAGACATATACTTTATAGTGACAATCTAAAATCAATAAAAAATTAATAATACCGGAGTGCTAGTAAGGACTGTACCCATATTGTTTCTCAGTAAATAAATTCATAGTGTTTCCTATTAAATGTATTTCAGTGGTTGACAAGCTTCACCTCTAAACATTCTTATATTTATTATTACTTTAAGCTAGAAATTCACATTATAGAAGTAGCATTAAAGTGCGATTTGATTGGCAGTGCACCACTGTTTGTGTTATTTGTGGACAGGACCTCAAGGCACAGCCAGGTTGAGAAGGGTGGGGACCTCAGGATCACATCTCTGCTTTTTTTAGATGACATGGCTCTGTTGGCTTCTTCTCTTGGGGCAATTCTGTTGGCTTCATCAAACCTTGACTCAAGGTCAAGGGCTTCATCAGAACTTGACTATAGGTTAAGGTCAGATGAAGTCAACAGAACTGCCCCAAGAGAAGAAGTTTAAGTATCTCAGGATCTTGGCTTGTTGCAGCAATGGCAGTAATGCGGTTGTTGTACCAGACCGTCATGGTGAAGAAGGAGCTGAGCCAGAAGGTGAAGGTCTTGTTTTACCAGTCAAACTACATTCCATCCCTTATCTATGGTCATAAGTAGATGGGTAGATCGCGGTTACAGGGATCTGAAATGAGTTTCCTCCATAGAGTGGCTGAGTTCAGCCTTACATATAGGATGAGGAGTTTGGACGTACGGAGGGACTGGCTCCTTTGTGTCAAAAGGAGCCGGTTGAGGTGGTTCAGACATCCGATTTGGACGCTTCTTCTTGAAAGACTTCCTATGAAGGTTTTCCGAGCATGTCCGCCTGGGAGGAGACCCCAGGGTAGACCAAGAATTTGCTGGAGGAATTATATATTTCATCTGGCCTGAGTACACCTTGGGATCCCCCAGGAAGGAAGGAAGGAAGGAAGGATGGAAGGATGGAAGGATGGAAGGATGGATGGATGGATGGATGGATGGATGGATGGATGGATGGAGACAACTTTCCTGCACTACTGTTTTCATGGGATGTGTACAAAAAACAACTAATAATTCAATTTTAATTAGGTACTAATACAACAACCCACATGAAAATAAAAACCAAAGTTGTGCCTCCTACTGAATAATGGTACACAACCAGTAAAATCACAACACAATTTTGGGAGGGAAGCAGATACACTGGGTCCTATGTTGAGCCTCATAAACATGTACTTTCACTCCAGCATTGTAAAGTAAACCATACCCAAATCCTTTGCTCTCAGTTCAAGCACCATTTACTGGCCATAGTCATTATCACTCATAATTCACACTGATTAACTGACGAGATCAATAAATGAGTGCAATGAATGAGCATCAGTAGGTGAGTGACCTTTAATGACTGCAATTATAGCTGACAAGCAAAGTGACCCCTAATTACAATGATAACAGACCAGCTGCTACTCATAAGAATATTGTGTAAATCTTCTTTTTTAAATGGCTACAACAACATGTTTTAATAGGTGAGTCTGTCTATGTATATTTGTGTTTGTCATCATGGCAAAATATGGTTCTGGAACCACCCACTGTAGTGGGAACTACCACAAAGTGAGTACTTTGGCAGGTGTTTCTGTCTGTCTGTGGACACAGTTTACAAACACAATGTTGCTGCAACCATGCAAGCTACAGTCATAAAACTTGACAAGTACATAGCTGAGATCAAAATGAAAGCCGAGCTCGAAGGTGAATGTAGTCCGACCTATGAATAACTACTGAGTACTCTTGGGTTCAAAAGTCAGCATGTTGACGGTTATGACATTTTGTGAATTTCACTCATTTTTAGCAGTTTAGATAATTTGTTTCACCACACACCAGTCCAATCACCAGGACTCACCGTCCAGCAGTTCGAAGACACCATGGTTCTCCTCCTCAACGAGCAGGTCAAAGTGGGAGCAGTCACTCAACATGACCTGCTCATTTTCCACCTCCTCCAGTAGCCCGAAAATCCTGAGTGGCAGATCCAGAACCAGGCCCAACCTAGCCTCTACTTGGGAAGGGGCAAAATCCATGGCAACAGGCTCAACAACATACACCTGCAAGAAAATATGATGATGATGATTCAAGCTTTAAGACTGAAATTTAGCAGTAATATATCATTAATTCTGTGGCCACACAATTAATTTGGACAATAAGACAATAAAATTGTATGTCATCATTTTTATATTTTAATGATAACAATGCCCCCTGCAAAGAAGCCTTACTTAGATTGGTATTTTGTAAAAATTGTAGTGGCCAGCAACATAAAATTTCTAACAGAGGCAAATATATTTTGTTGCAAAACCCCACAGTGAAAGTAAAACTGAAACTTAATCATTAAGCAAAGTCATCAGGACAATTATATGTACCAAAACTTTCTTAGAAATGTTCAACAGGTGAGTTGTTTCACAATATGGCAGTTTACCATGTCAACTTACCTTCATATGGCCAAAGTGTAGAGGGTTACGTAGATCATGAGCATAAATTACACTGACACCAATGTCAGTGACTGTAGTCATCACTCCTCTCACGGTCACTGTGGCGACAGCTGTATTGGAGGAAGTCCAACTGAAATTCCCACTCCCTCCTGTTGCCTGCCACATGCACCAGAGAATAGGAGCAATCACTTGCAACAGACTGACACCTTTAATTTTGATCTTACATTTATACTTCATGGTAAAATGATGACAAGCTTCAATTAGAGTTGTGCAAATCTTAATAGCTGTAAACTGCAAAAAACTGTCCCATATGTTCATATTTTCTCCCCAAAAACTGACTAAATGCTCTCTTTAAACACCAAGTTTGAAAAGCAATAATTACCTTTATTGTGTACTGATAATCTCCAACTTTAGGCTGCCATGGAAATGTGAGAATACTGGGACTAAGGACTATGGGATTATAGATTTCCACATCCTGTTCATTGTGGACTGGGTTGGCAAGTGCATGGATCCTTCCACTCTGAAACAGAACAGAGGCCAATGGAAATGATCAAGTTCTCTCTACTGAAGTGGAAGAAAGCTACACAAGGTTAATGCAATAATGATTCTCCAAATAAATTCTGACTGATAAGGGTCAAAGTTGCAAATAGACTCACTTCGTCCACAACAGCTTTTAAGGTAGCATCAATGAGAGTTAGGCCGTCTTTTAGTGCTCTGACACGATGATATGATCCGTTCAGAGAAGACTCAAGGATTTCAAAATACTCCACAGGAAATTCAGTGTTGATACGGACATTCTGTGAAATCAAAATAAGACAAAAAAAGATTTTAAACTACTGACTGAATCTGATTTCATATACAGTTAGAAAAACATAATGAAAGTCATAAATATAACAGATACAAGCAATTTAGCGTTTACATTCTCTAACCACACATCCAGCATTCACAAAGATATACAGCTAAATTATTTTAAAGATTAACTAAGGGATTTTGCTGAAGCATACTTACATCAGAGAGGTAAATTTTGTTGCCAGTTTTATCAAATACTTCAATGTGGATATCATACTCTCTGCCTGTTTCCAGAATCCAACTGTCTCCTGGATGAATTTTAAAACCTAAAACAAAGAAAAATCATAGGTTTTCTAAATCTTTCAAGAATTACACTATGAAACATTTTTATAATATTTTTAATGATAGGAGCTAGAAACAAACCTAGGTAGCCTGGTTCAACGACAAACAGGGTGCTGTTGGGTAGGCGAGACACTCCTTGCATTTGAAGACCTGAGTAGATGCAACTAAGGAAAAATAGTTCAGACACACTCATTGCCAGTGACAGCTCTGAACTTACTACATTAATTTTGGCCAAATGCATACAACCACTCTGTGCATTTTAATCAGACTCTGCTCACAGATAAAAAACAATATTTAGAGTAAAAACAACTTAATCACAGACTATATATAATCAGCAGAAGATGTCACTGTAAAAAACATTACATTATGCCATTATAATAACCGCTTGACTGCAGGCGTAATTCATCACAAGGATACTCTTATGATCCAACACCACATTGATGTGTCCCAGTTGCGCTGCTGTAACTGTGGAGGTCTTTTGATCCAGAGTGGCCACAGCAACCTCTGGGTTTCCATTAGGGCCAACCACACTGTTCTGAAGGTGCAGTTCATACTGATCACTAGGCATAGAGAGTTCTGGACAAACACAACAAACAAACAGTTGCTTAGTAGATGGCACCACTCTATTACACAGAGAATTGAAACTGAAAAAACAGCGGAGCTGCTCCACTCATCTGTGACATCAGTGACTTAACCACATTTTCACTTCATATGTTACCTAAATTGATGCTTAAATACGACAAATTTTGAATTTCGTAGATATACAAGCAGCAACACCTAAAGTAAAATGATGAACTTTGCTTGTCACTCAACAGAGTCAGACCTGTGATTGTGCCCTGCCTTATCTTCAGGACTCTGTAACGGATGGAAGTTCCCGCCAGCAAGTAGACATCATGTGCAGGACTCAGCAGGATGTTCTCTAAGATCAGCAGCCTCACCTCTGCTGCACCCACATCCTGTGGTATGGATACCATGGTTACCAAACAACACAGCCTCAGTTTCCCGCCTTAACAAGCCAGAGCAATTGGTTTGCAGTGTTCAAAAATACTGATACAAAATAAAACCAATGAAACTAATCTGCACAAGGCTGTTGGTCAGTTTTTGAGTATTTTATACATTATCACAAAAGCAACTATTCTTTCTTCTCTTTGGACTGTACCTTGCTTGATTTTTTTTTTCACGTAACAATGTTAGCCTCATGAAAACACATGCCATCTACAAGACAGCACTACAATTTAACTGACACTAGTACTGTGACATCATATGTAAGGCGCTGCTATTATGTAATCCTTTGCTATTTTTAGATGTCTGCATTTCAGGGGATGAGCACAGAGGGCCCAATTTACTAGAGGTTACTCTAGTATTCTGATTTCCTTCTTTCTATTAAAATAGACAATAAAAACCTTGAGGATACCTGTGACTGTAACAATTAAGTACAATATTTCAACTTTGTGCTGGTGTCGACAGCCAAGAAATGTATCATTTGTACCACTTAACAGCTTACCTTATACAGTGTCTCTTGTAATTTGGCCTTCAACTTAGCATGGCCTGTTTTCAGTCCTGACACCAAAATCATATCGCCTTGTTTCCCAACACGCTCCATTTCAGATATGTATCCAGGGGGAGTGTATGTGGACTCAGAAAATTTAAGTACCCTTGACAAGAGAAAAGAGACAGATCAAAAATACACATGAGACTGACCTCTTTCATCTGACCACAAGAATGATTTGTTTTCAGAGGAGCCAAAAGGCAAAAAAGAAACACTGCAATGGCAAAACAACAGGATAGTTCCAGCAGTTTTATGGCTGGGTTAATAGTTGGTTGTTTGCTTTTGTCTGCATTAGGTTTACTAACAGATTTTTTACATAAACTTCTTTTTTCAATAAAGATTTAGTGCATATTAATACAAGGGAGCTTACCGTAAAGAACTGTAAGAGTCAGTGAATCCATTCACATCTACATCTTTCACTAAAGTCCAGTCAAACACTAGACCTGCAAGGGTGCTGAAGGTGTTTCCTGCAATACGAAATAATGCGTCACCATTTCTTTAGGCTACAAATCCTAAAGCTGAGTCTAGACATGAGTATTGTGAGGCTTGGTGAGGAACAAAGAATATTTTCATAGACCTGTCAATTTGTGTTAAAGGCTGAGGTCACTGTGCTTAAGTGTATAACAGATGGTGATCACACTTGTCTGAAAGCCCAGGCAGTTGAATTACTTAAAACAAAACCAATAGAAATTTTATTAAAGGATGCCTGCCGATTTTTTGCAATATACTCCATTTCAGAAATCTAAGATGTACTTTTGAGCCAAAACATAGACAAAACAAAACACCAGACCCTGGAGCCATCATCATAAAGAAAAAGGCTATAGCTACAGCTCATTAAACTAAGTGTGCCTGCCCTAAATGGAACCAGTGGAACAGAACAAACACAGCTACCTCACAGTGGCAGGGGAAAGAAAATGCTGTCTACAGTCAGTTCAGTCATTATTCTGTTCTCAGAGCAACACATAAACAATACAATATGGAATCCTTGCAACAGGAGAACTGAGTAATTATATTAATTTTTGTAAATTACTTGTCTTCTTAAGGGGCTAATTACTTATCAATAACTCCAGTAGCCTAAAATTAGAATGGTGCTATCCTGTCATAAGCCAGTAAATGTCACCTTCAGAGTCCAGTGCATGAATTGTGAGTGTCAGTGGTGAGTCCTCAAGGTGTAGCTCTCTGGTGGTAGATACTATCTTGATTTCACTGATGATGTCGACAATAGCATCACAACGCAGTACCTGACCTGTAACTGGAAATTCAAGACAGGACATGTTAAGCATGATAATTAAAGCAAACACTTCACAGTATTTTACACAGTACAAATACTGCACCTTAACCAAACAAGGATGCATTCAGAAATAAATTGTTTGGTGTTTTTAAGAAACAGGGATGCCTTCTGGTGTGCAAAGCATAAAATCTACCCTCTGACTGAATCATTTTATCATGAGTGTATGGAAATGACTACAGAGTATTATATCTTTAAAGCTTCCTTTGCTCCAAGTAGAATACTCTACAGTTATCAGTCTAGTCAACTGTTGTGACTTTTTTGGTCTGGTAAGTGGGCTGTTACACGAGTAACAGATTATGTTTCTGTAAAGCTAAAGCAGATGCAGTGAGTTAGGCAACATTCAAATTCAGCTTTTTTTTTCTTTTTTTGGTTTAAAGAGGGACATTCTTGATGCATGTGGAAGGGCAACAGGCCATGACAAACAGCGTTTCACAATTGCAAAGAAGGAAGAATGACAAAAGCGTTGTGCAACATAATGCCAAGTTACAAGCACAATACTGCCCATTAGAAATTCTATTGTAGTTATTATTTTATGCAATCTTATATATTATAAACCAATATGATCTTTAAACAGCTCAATAAACCTGACACTACAGAGACAATAAGACACCCGGGAGGTGCTGGAATCTCATATATAAATGCATAGTTAGAAAAAAAATAACAATTTGTAATTGTGACCATCAGCCCATAGCACTGTCAGAGGATTGTTTATATTTCTAAGAACTCATGAGCAAGGACTTTTTCCATGATTCCACTGGGGGCGAATGTGCTGCAATCGTAACGCAACACAGGCCCTTTAGAACGAATCCACCAGGCGCACTGCACCGCGTTTACGAAGCATCTTAGAAGCAGTTCTCCACTCTGCTCCACTAAAAATGTGTACCTAGTCGATTTCTTAGGGAAGTCATGTCGAGCAGAACAGAGCATATCTATCCGTGCAGAAAATCAGATGTAGAAACAGCATTGAGCATCTTGAAATTAAACACCCTGTGCAGATTGCTGATTGCATATCACATCAGTACATCAACATCATAAATGCAAGAAACGCTACAGTTCTCCTCAAGCTAACAAGTACTGTATGTAAAATATAGTTCTGAAATAATTATGAGGATGGATGTCTTTTTAATAACTAAGACACAGATGTAAATATTTGATCCATGTTGCTCATACTGGAGTTAACTGTATTAACTTTGAAGACTACAGTGCAAGAAAGTAAGAAATAACAATAAACACTATGAAAACGAACAAGAAATGGACCCATTTAACCATGTAGCCTAACTAACCCGTGGCAAAAGCACAAAAATCAAGGAAAAATTGACCAAATCGGTATGTCAACAACTTTCTGAAGCACCTCTGTTGGGGTTGTGGGGAGGACAATACATAACTGTGTTGCAGACGCTACATCACAGCCTCACCCAGTGGAATCCAAGGGTTGAAAGCCCAATCAGTGCTAACACACTGTACCCGTCAAGAAATCTTGGAATGTTTAAGCTAGTTTCTATATCTAGTTTGTTTGGTATGTATTTCATGGCGCTCTGTGTAACTATTCATGGAGCATTCTGCATCATAAACTAATCAAAGATAATTGTACAAACTGTTTTCAGATGTTACCACTCACTGGACCTTTTGTAGTGAAAAAAGCTAAATTAACTCAATTACAATTCATTCTCAAGAACAGAAAAATGCAAAAAAGACCAAAAAACATGAAATTAATTTCCAACAAAAAAACTGTTTCCACGCTTTTTGACTTTGTCTCATTTTACAGTAGTCGGTCGCTCTTGGAAAAACTAAGCCAACGCAATATTAACTTTCCAGTTTTCCAATACAGACTGCTTTGACCATGGACATTTCTATACATCTGCATACAACAATCTGAGTTAAATGTGACGTTACATTTACCAATAGCCTACATTTTATCCATCCAACTCTATTTACACTTCCAAAACAACAAACAAAATGGACCTCTGCATAAACTATGCACACAATAATTTGCTAACTCAGATATGGTAAGAATTCTTATATAAACAACGGATAGTATAATATGTTATTGCTGTATTTACCAACATCCTCAGCTAAAATGATGCTGGTGAGTCTGGAGGGCTGGGTGGACAGAGCCTTGAGGACAGCTCTCCGGGAGCAGCCTCTGCCACTTTCCTCATCCACAGCCTGGATGCTCGCTACCTCTGGTCTGGTAGAAGTCCTGGGAGACAAGGAACACAAATAAATAAACAAAAAAAATCAAATACATTCATGAAGTTGCTATATTGTGCTTCATCTGCCACAAGATCTAGGCATTCAAACCTGTGTCTTATGAATACTTTGTACTGTTAAAAATTCTCAATACAAAATATTTTCTTCTAAGTATACAAGAATGTGTACAGTATGTATGTGTAGAATAGAACAGAATCTATTGGCATTTGCATGGGTACATTACAGTACAGGTACATTGGAATTCTTGTGCGTTTTTCAAAGTCAGCTTTGTAAAAACATATATCAGAAAGTGTGCAATATCAGTACTTCCTACTCATGGAAGAGCCTGTGCAATATCAGCTTTATTCCTACTTTTTAGGGTTAGCAACTAAAGACTTATCTTTTCAAAGCGGCTTTTGTCCCACCTACTACTCAGGTTTTTAAACTGCATGCTCTTACTACTTTTAATATGACTACTTATCCTGGCCCTACTGTTGCTTTGTCTTTTATTTCCTCTTTTTGTTGTTTTTAAGGGCTTATGTTGATTTTCTCTGTTAAGAGCTTTGTGCTGCATAAACTTTACTTACTTGCATACATATAGAGCAATACAGTGCAATATTGTTACTTAGCACATTCAGTGGATTTTGTGTATTATCTGAATTTATGCATATGGAAGAATCTGTACAATATCAACAGCAATTATGCACTTTTTTGTTCATTTTTGCACCTGAAATCCCTACACTTGTGTTCCACTAGCTGTGGGATCAAGGCACGTTTATCTCATCTTATCTTAGTTTAGATTTCATCTTACCTCTCTTTACAGCCATGCCATTTTACTGCCAGTATAAAATGGTTTTCACTTTCATATCTGACTTTAGATTTGAAATGAACAATGAAGCCAAGAAAAGCTTATAAAAAAGGGGGGGAGATCTGCTTTCCAGGACTTTTATGGATCCTAAACTCTGACACATACACAGGCTGCACATGTGGCCTCGCATGCCCTATTGCAATACGACACTCCTTCACAAAGCATGTGTCTCCCTCAGTTAATAACGGAGACTGTCAGGCTTTATCGTTTCTCTACTCACCATCTGTAGCAGCCTTCAGTGGTCTCCAATGTGAAGTTAATTCGTGTGCTTCTGGCGAGCGGCAGCAACACTTTGGGTATATTCAACGTGGACGTACCGTTAACCTGATTAACGGTTATTAACAACAGCAAGCACAACACTAACGGCTTCATTTCCGATATTCACCGGACTGCGTTGAATTGCTGGCAGCTAAACCAACCGGTAAATGAATGAAGGTTAAGTTTCTACGCGGGCTAAACTTACTCCGTCACATTAAGTTAGCTACTTGTGCGGTAGTTGTGGCGCTGCGGCTCTGGGGCGGCGGACGTTAGGGTGTGCTAGCATCGCCGACCCCGAGGCTACTTCTCCCGTCAGACACACGCCGTCTTCCTGCCCGGTTTCAGTCTGAGTCAGTAGTTATCAGAGAACCGCCACATGATAAGAACAGTTACAAAGTCCGCCGCCGCTCTTATTCGGCTGCTTCGCTTTAGTTGACCTCGAGGATGCTTCAAAACACACCGCAACGGCTCATTTGTAATTCACGGTTTTTAATTAGCGCCCGCAGCTAGCAAACAGTTGCTACAAATACGCATGTTTTGTACAATACCCGCCATTAGCAATAATTGGACTTCCAGTGTGCATGCCGGGAGTACGCAGACGTCATGTACACGAGGGTGGTGGGGGGGCCATCTTAAAGGTACAGTCTGTCTTTTATTTACTACTCAACTGAACTGAATTGATTTGATTTGAGTTGAGTCAGATCAATGCTTTCAGTAGAAACTGATGTTCATACATGTAAACCCCTTCAGATGCACACCTGACTCACCCAATGGAAAAAATAATAAATAAAACCATAGAAAACCCACTGGATTCATAAAGGACAGCAACACTTATTTACAAAAATAGAAATGCTGCATGTAATAGTAGTTTGCATGGCCTGTCTAGCCCGGGTGGTCAAGCTTCCTTTCACAGTCCAAAGACATGCTGAGATTAACTGGTGATTTTAAATTGGACTCAGGTGTGAGTTTGCTTGGTTGTCTGCCTCTCTATGTGGCCCTGTGATAGACTGGCGACCTGTCCAGGTGAGCCCTGCCTTTGCCCTAAGTCAGCTGGGATAGACTCACTGATGATTCTAAACTGGCCATAGGTGTGAATGTGAGTGTGCTTGTTTGTCTGCCTCTCTATGTGAGGATAAAGCAGTGTATAGATAATGGATGGATGGATGAATTGAACTGAACTGAGTCAGATCAATGCTTTCAATATTGAGACTGATGTTCATACATATAGATTAAGCCACTGCAAAAACAAAACAAAACAAAAAACAGACATTTATTGGCATACTACTCTTCAAGCTTTTAAGTCTTCATATATATATATATATATAATATACATTCTACCTCTCTCTCAGTGGCAGTGTTGAAAAAATGTCACTGATTTATCACTTTGTAAACACACATACACCAATCAGACATAACATTATGACCACCTGCCTTACACTGTGTTGGTCCCCCTTATGTGCTCAAAAATGCTCTGAACCATTGGGCATGGACAAAGAGGACCTCTCAGGGTGTCCTGTGGGGTCTGGAACCAGGACGATGGCAGTGGATCCTTTGGGTACTCTGGCTTGTGTAGTGGGGCCTCTGTCAATCAAACTTGTTCCACTGCATCGTTGAAGCTTGATCAGAATGGGATGTAGGAAGTTTGGAGGTCAAATCAACATGTTGGGCGACTGTCAGTTTCCTCAACATGTTCCTGATTGTTTGATGTTTTTCCATGTGGTGGGGTGCATTTTCCTGCGGGGGTAGCCTAGTGACATTTGGGATTTCAGAACACTGCGTAGTACCAATATGATCAATGTTATTCACTTCACCTGTCAGTGGTCTTAATGGTGTGTGTGTGTGTGTGTGTGTGTGTGTGTGTGTGTGTGTGTGTGTGTGTGTGTGTGTGTGTGTGTGTGTGTGTGTGTGTGTGTGTGTGTGCGTGTGTGTGTATGTTTCAGATTCCCACCAGGCTCCCCTGATGGAGAAAAGAATCCACAGAGAATCCATAGGATTCATAAATGTAGACACATCATGCAGTATTTTATTGAATTCTAGGCATTTTATCCTAGGTAGACCAGGATAAAAATGCCCCCATGCCCCCCTTATATATATATATATATATAATATTTTTAATTCATACCACATAATTTTAAGTACATATTGTATGATTGTGCAATATCATAGATCAAAACATCTTGAAATTGTGAAGATTAAATGGCATCTGTGATCTATTACCTGACTATTACATTTGTTAAAATGCTCTCAGCCTATAGATTTAGCCACTGCCAAAACAAAACAAAACACAAAACAGGCATTTATTGTCATACTCCTCTTCAGGCTTTCAAAATTCCTTTAGAATACACATTCTGCCTCTCTCTCAGTTGCACTGTTGAAATAATGCCCCTGATTTACTACTTAATGGGCACACATATAATACACACACACATATAAAACACATTTAATGCATCTTAAAATTCCTTAATTTTATCCCCTCTATGCGAAGCTTAATGTAAGAGCTGTACATTAATCTCTAGTGTAGATTTTAAGCCTCCAGACGTTCTGTTTTGTTGGTCCCTGTCATTTATGTTGTGGCAGAAAATACATTACGAACATAATTCAACAGTCCAATACAGCAGAATCATTACTGCTCTCCTGAAAATCGGCCATAAAATGGAACCAGCACTTAACAGAAAGTGTTTTTGTCCATTCAGGAAGACATGTTTCAATGCTGAGCTATCTGAAGAAACTGTTAGAGTTTGCACAGGTAAACTGAAGGCTTTGTATGTTCTTGTTCTAATGGCAGCCTGCAAGTGTTGGAATAAACCTTGATGCTTGTAGCCAATTGATCTGCATGTCCATGGACTCTAGCCATGTATAATAATCTAAGCAAACATTAGCATTTTCTACTACACAGTAAATTTCTGCTCTGTCAGAACAGTTGACTAAATATGATTTGCAGAGCACTTAGAAGCTGAAGGCACAAGCAGCTAAAGAAAATATGTAGATTTTTATAGAAGTGTTTTATACATGATTTTTTTAAAACTATGAAGTGAATCTGAATAGCCAGACAAGGCAGACATCATGAACATCTGGCTGACAGTCATGCCTCTATTGCACCTTTTGGGTTCAACCTCAGTTTGACTGTCTGGGTCGCTATCATTCAGTCAAGGACATGCACTGCACAACTTTTCACCCCTAGATGTCACTGACAGCTACCTGTACCTCACCCAGACATGGACAACAGCAGTGTTAAAGTTCATTTTTTTCATCATGTCTCAACAGACAATGCAGCAATTAAACAAAACAAACAACAAATACACACACAAAAAACAGTTGGTGAAAGCAATAAGAATAAAATTGAGCTTAATTGGCAACATGATGGGAAGTTTATTGCAGTGTAAAATCAAGAGCAAAGCATCTAAAATCTAATTTCTCCTTAGTTTGTTTCTGTATGAGATCATTTTCTGGCCTCAAAACTGGCCCTCAGATAAAACATGAATTGTTAACAGACTGTTAATTGTACACACTGAGTTCATTTGGCCACATCATTTCGGATCCATCCCCTCATCTGCTTTGAAGTTATTACAGCAACGCTCCTCCTGGATTGTGTCTCTTCTGGACAAAGAGATGCACAACTTGATTAGAAGATACGCTGCGGTTTTGAAGTGTTTTACATAATGCTGCTCCGTGCCAAAGGTGACATATTGTTTGAGTCAGAGCTCATTGGCAATAAAAGCCCATCACTGACTCGTGCTGTGTTCCAGTAGGCTGACTTTAATAACAACCATATAGATGCAACTGCAGCAATCTGCTTACGTGATAGATACACTGCACATTCACACTACAGGCCTAATGTGGTTTAAAGTGATAGGCGTTTCAACTTGGTTTGACTTTTTCAGGCTGCCAAAGCTCTTGAAATAAAATGGCATATTTTTTCGTCAGCTGAGAATGAAACCCGAGAAGAAAATGCAGCTTTCATTTATTTTGACAAGGCTGCACTGTGTGAGCTCCAGCCCTACATTTAGTTTCATCTCTGTACCCTATCTATGGGCAGCACACGTACAATTGATGTTAGGAGTGAATGATGTAATGTCTGTGAACATGGAAAACAATACCTGAACGTCACGCTCTGTGACTCTATCTCTTTTACATGGAAGCCCAAGTCTGAAAACCACAAAGTGCAGGTCTGAACTCTTTCAAAGGGGCTTGTAATGTAGTTGAGTTGTACCTGTGCCTTGGCTAAATCTGCTTGGCCACCATAAACTACAACTAAGGAAAAAGCAGTTCTCAAATCATTGCAAATATTTTCTTTGAATGGTGCCTTTTTTCAGGGTGTAAAAAACTATTAACTGCATTACATTTTGACCTTCCAGATTACACTGTGTAGTGCATAATGACCACACACATTGATAATGGAACAGTGCTGCAGCATTATGCATCAACACTCAGTACTACCAAAGCCTTTAACCTCGACTATTAGACTAAAAGCATGCTGCAGCCCCCATATGTTACACATGAAATATTTTCTACATCACAAATGGCTGCAGCTGCTTTGCAATCCTGTCTAGTGTCTCCTCATCTGGCATGCATCAGCAGTCACATCCTTCCTGCTGTGAAATCTGGAACTTTTCTTGGCCACCATGCTTGGCTTGGTCCAAACAAGTGGGTGCAGAAGGCCATAGCACTTACTTAAGTGCTTACTCAGTGGCAGTGTTCTCAACTGGTGGCTCTGCTTTCACCAGAAATGCAGTAGTCTTTGGAAGGGTCAGCGCTTCAAATGGTTTGGGAAGTATGCAGCTTAAAGGTCACCTAGGTGTGAAGCACAGTAAAAACTGCTGTAGGTATGCATAATAAAAGGTGTTACTATCCAGTGAAATCAGCCCCTGCCTTGGGGAGCTATCGTGTGTGTTCCAAGAAATGTAAAGGAAGAAAGCGAGGTGGGTCTTGCTGAAATGATTACGACGGTATAACTCTGCGATAAGAGTGCGGATGTCCAGAGGGTCTTGACTCCTCCGTTTTCTCTGCAATATAATGTTGGGTGATGTTTTTATGAATTTTAATGAAAGAAAAGAATTAATATCCTTAAATATCAACCCTTCCCTTGAGAAGTAATGCATCTTTTCACATATAGGTGAACATGGTGTACACAAAGTAAAACAGGGAGAACAAGCCAAGTCTGCAGAGCTGTGTTATAAGGGCTAAATCCATTTACACAAACTGCTACATGCTTTCAATTCCCCTGCTATTTGAATGACATAGTCATTAGGTGGACAACAGAGCTGAGTGGGTTTGTATTTGCAGCTCTATGCATTCATGATCATGGACAATGGGGGTGTAATGTGACAAAAGTGACACCACTTAAACCACATTTATTGTTAATGACTTTTCATTTCACTCTTTATTTAATTCACTACAAGTAAATTTATATTAATTACAGCCTGCTTTAGAGTGGTTTGTGACATCTGATGATTATACCTGCCGTTTCACCACGCCGATGTCACACTGTATTTAAACATGTTAAATATTTAATTCACAGGGGAAGCAGAATTCCACATTTTGCTGTGGCTTAACCAAAAGCTGCTGCTCTATGGGGCTTAACCCCTCAGCAGACGCGCCATTTAACTACAGCCTGGAAAGTCTTTACAAGGCACAGGTGGGGAGTTACTTTCCCCACATTACATTTGGGTCTTAATATCCCATGGTGTAGCCCCCCACAGAGCCTTAGTGCCCTGTCTTTGCTGGTTTACTTTAAAGACTTCCTTTCTCTGCAGCAGTGCAATGATAGAAAACACACTGGAGTACACAAAGAAAAGTTTCTCATTTGAAAGGTTTACAACATTTATTGGTCATTAGCCACATGCAAAGTTTGTTACTGGTGAACAATATTATTGATAGATTGAAGAGAGTCATCTGGCACATTTTATTTGTGTGTACTTGTTGCTGGGATTCTGGCTGATGCATTGCACAATGCTGTGATGACATTATGTGTAAGGATGATTCCAGTCAAGTCCTTGTGAAATTATTTTCAAAAGATTTGTAGTATATCAATTTAGACCACCTCACACTGCACCTCTGTGACCTGACAAAGGTTACGACAAACACGATCAAATCCACCTGTTTAAACAAAGGCAGAGGAGCGGGACAATGTATCACACAATGGACAGATAACATTAACGCCTGATGCATTAGAAGGCCCAAGCAGACAATGATGTCACTATCACTGCCACGAGTTTTAGTGAAAACCCAGAAAAACATTGATCCTAGCAAGAAACACTTCACACTGCACTGGGAACAAATAATAAACACAGTGTATTAAACTTTAATTCAATATTCACAGTGTAAAGAAAAAGAAAAATGCCCATTAGGTAGATTATTAAGAGGTAGGGGTGCAGTCAGTGCGGTTGGGCAATTATTAGTGGCATAAGTCACCATTCAAACATGCATGAATGAGAAATTACAACAGTGTGGAGTGCAATTAGCTCTCCCAAATCAGAGCGTGTCAGATGACATTATCTCACCGGCTGAGAGCCATTACTGCACTGAGGGTTTCCAGCCCCAGAACAGTCAGGAGGGGTCAACTACTGTGGGGGGAACAGACCATTTGGTCGCTGCCTGCAACATGAGGACATCTCTCTGGAGTCAGCGGGCCTCAAATGTTCTGAATCTACAAGGCATGAAGCATTTAGGGATTCATTTCTGTTCAACCATTACTTTTTTTTTATTACAGAGTTGATTTATTTTTATACTGAAACCACTGAAACTGTACAGAAGTGAAACCAGCATGTGTAGCTGTTGAAATGGTACAAGGGATAATTTATTTCTAATGTGGTAATCACCCGAACCACCCAGTGCATTTCAGCAGATATATTACTGCAGGTGGTCAGGGGAAATGTGTGTTTGGTAATCTTTGTCATTTGTACGACATTTGTGGAAGAATATGCTCTTGTAAAACATTAATATCTTTAGCTGTGATTTTACTTGCCTAGAATTCTAATGATCAGGATCTGATGGGCGTTGCTGAGTTTTTTGTTAGTGAAATGCTGCACAGAGGACTGACAACAGCCGCCTTGGGAATGTCCAGCTCCACAGCCACTTAGCTCATGTGTCCAGGTTATTAATGACCATACGAGTGGGTCAATTGTGGGATGAACCTGAGTTCAGTGGACCTCATACGTGTTTCTCCTGCAGGGGCGTAAGACAATTTGACTACCAGGTGCAGGTCAGGAGATAATATTTAATAATGACCCATGAAAATCAATACAGCTGTCATCAGTATGAACCCCGCAGAGTTGTGCAAGTCTCTTTATAGTAGATGTAGATATGCTTAGAATAAAATTGGACTGTCATAGACTTAAAGAGTTGTGATGTATTACCCTGTATCCATATAGTGTTTCCCATCGCTGATCCACTGCCCGCAAGTCAGGAATATGTAAAACAGAGTATTTTAGCCAAATGGTGCATTAGATAAGAAATAAAGACCTCATTCAACCACTTAAGGGAACCTGGGGGGTCTCCATAGTGTGTGACTTTTGCAGCTGCGCATTTTATTATAATGAACAGAGCAAACTAATAAAAGGGCCACTGACTCATCTCTGTCATTGATTAGTCAAGGGAGACCCCTGAAACAAAGTGACCACTGGCCCCTCTGCCCCTTGTGCCGGCCTGATCAGTTCATGCATCCAACGAGGCAGCTTTTGTCTGTTTTTACTCTCAGTCGGTGACCCTTAAGATTAAACCTGAGGAAAACTTGAGAGAGGATGAGAGGATAAAGAATCACCAGTAGCCTGTGTTTAGAGCAGTCCTTTGTAGCATGCACTATATCAAATTTGAGTCATTACAGCTGTAATACTGTTAGAGTCTCCAAGAAGTTCACAGATAGCATGTGATGTCTAATGCTGCTTGTATGAGTTTGATTTATCAGTGTGGCTTGTTGGGATCTCAAGGAGGAGATGTTAAGACCAGTCAGCGATTTGGCACCTAATTGGAAGTTGCAGGTTTCATAGGTAATTATGGACTATGGGCAGTGATTTTCATGTCATTTAAAACCATTTCACAAGTGGAATGTCAGCAATATATTTCCACAGAAACCATCATGCAGTATTTCTGTTTCGCAGATAGTCACTCCACACAGACTCACTATTTTCCACGTAAACCTCTCCCTCTGTCACTTCTCGTATTTTGGATGAATTTGCAATGCAGAAAAGGGAACAGAAATCATTTCGGAAAAGTTGGAACTAATTCTATGAAAGTTTGTCCCGCCCTCCCCGCCTCAGAAAAAAAAGGGAGCGGAGGCGCTCCCAGCCTCACCAACCGGAGTCAGGACAGAAACTTTACGCACAAGTTTCCCTCAGAGGCTCAGCAGCGCTGCAAGTTCAGGGACGCGAGGTAGGAAACGTCGCTTTTATAAATAAAAACTCTGCATGTCAGTGCACGATTGGATACACTGAGCATTTTAATTCGCTTGAACGATCCCTCGGGGCATGAATACTCGATGTAGCCTGTTGTGCCCGCTCTTATATTATTTGATCAAGGATATTTTTTAGTTTGAGAGTTGATTTAAGTCTGCTGGTTCGCTTATGTATTCCTAATGTGTGCCTCTCAGACTGTAAATGATGGAAATGATGTGGAAATGTGCGCTGTAATTCTACATTCTCTGATTCATCAGTGGTCAAATGTTCAAGTATTGACATTTCAGCGTGTTTGTTCGCTCCTTGAGGGATCAGATGCTCGAAAACAGTGTTTGCACGTGTGCACGTGCGCGCGTGTCAGAGTGCGCAAAAAGGATAAAGGTCAGTTTTTGGCTACTGGGATGGCAAAGCACACAATCGCTGTTTGAAATGCTTTGTAGGACATTCCCTCAACTGATAACTGAACAAACAACCGAACAGACTAGTTTTCATTCACAGGAAAAAATAAATCCCATCAAGGTCTTTAAAGGTCGTTACAGCCAGATGGGTTTCATGCTCAGCCCATCGGATTTCCTCAACACCCAAAGGCCTTTTTCTATGTTGAATTCTCCCTGTCACTGCACTATGAGCCATGTGGACAGACAGACTTTTGATTTTGGTTCTGTTAAACCACCACTGCATTGGGCCATGTGCCGGTTAAAGACTGCAAGATCTGGTAAAATGATTTTGTACCCTCAGCACACAAAGACATCATTGATTCTCTAAATGGAGTTGCAGTGAGTGTTGTTCTGCGGCTTTGCCTGAATTAGAAAAGAAGAACAGATGTTAAATTTATTTTTGATGACCTGTAGACTATTGTGATGACATCTAGATTCCATACTTTAAATAGATGCATGTTTTTGCTCACCGTTAAGCAGATTCATCCAGGGTTGAGAGTCATATCTAAGTATTTGTAGATGTGTATGCTGCAGCAGAATCTCAATACATCTACAAACAGAAGGAGGCTGTTTCTGTAGAAAAGGAAAGAATCTGTAGGCATATACCTTCATTTGCCTTCTCTGTTCAGCTCCTCCTGTGGTGGGAATCTGTCCCAAGGACATGGAGTCTGAGACAAGTGTGATAACAAAATAGGCACTAAAATTGGTTCAAAACATTTCAGCAGGAAATACCTCAGAAAAGTTTGTTATGAAGGACAGTTTAGAGTTAATCTGTAAATTTGAACCAAACTTTTTAGTAGGAAATGTCACATAAGTATTTCTGTGGTTGGCACAAATGCAAGCAGCAAAAGAAAAAAAAAAAACAGGAAAAGTGAAATAGAAAACACCTGGTCTTCAATATGTTCTCTGATTTGAAGTCACATCACTCACTCACAGGATCAGGCCTGACACACACTGACTGTGACTCTGTCTCTGTATAGAGCGGTATGCAACCAATAGCTTCAAAGATCTCATCAAATGCATTTAAAGCTACTGCATATTACTTTTTACACTATAAAATTTCACTTCTGCCAGTTTATGCAGCAGCAAGAGCCTGGATTGCTAAAACTATTTCTGCTCCACCAGTTGTTATTGGCAGATATTAGCATTAGACTAAAACAACTGTATTCCAGGGAAGTAGACAGTTTCGTGAGAATACACTGCACAAGTAGATAAAGTTCGATAAGCAGATCTATGTGCAAAACATTCGGTATTTTCACATGGTAGACTACGGCATTTAATGAAGTGAGGTTTTGTTATTTCAACACTGTCTGAGAAACTTTGTTGGACTATTACTGTAAATATTTCCCCCAGTCAATCACACCATTGGCCGAATTTCCACAGGCAATCAAATATAAAACTGTAGCTTTCTTCCAGTGTGGTGCCAAAAGAGTAGGCATGGAAAAATGTAATTCTTACTCTAAAATGCCTACATTTGGCAGGTGGTCAAACTGAAGCTGACAAATGTGTTTCTGATAATAACTGTGAAAACAAACCATAAATATTATGAGGCTGATTGTTACCATTCTGAACACCAAAGAATTTTTGCACTGTAAATATATCATCAAACTCTGTTTATCTTCACAGGCTTAGAAACGCAAAATTCCTGCTCATCTGGAACCAGATCTAGCTTGCAAAGACGCTTCCTTTGAAGAACTGACTATTTTTGGTGCTTTTTATTCAAAATGAACATTCAAAGGGCAACATCACTTTTATGTTTGATGATTCTGTGCATGGACGTCTGTCTAAGCCAGAATGACTGCACAGGTGTGGACTGCCCTGCTTTGCAGAACTGCATTGAAACAGTTTTAGAGAAAGGTTCTTGTTGTCCCACCTGCACACAAAGGGGCTGCACCTGTGAGGGGTACCAGTACTATGACTGTGTCCAAGCAGGCTTCCAGAAAGGGAAAGTCCCAGAGGGGCAGTCTTACTTTGTGGATTTCGGAAGCACTGAATGCTCTTGTCCCCAGGGAGGAGGGAAGATAAGCTGTCATTTTATTCCCTGCCCTGAAATTCCCCCCAACTGTATTGAGATTTTACAACCTCAAGACGGATGTCTAGAATGTGGAAGAATTGGCTGTACCCATGGCAACAAGAAGTATGAGGCAGGACACTCCTTTCAGTTAGACCAATGCCAGGTTTGCCACTGTCCAAATGAAGGTGGGAGGTTAATGTGCTCACCTATCCCCGGCTGTGACCCTCGTAGTGTTAATAAGCCCATGCTGGTAACCACCACTGAGAACAACAACCCTTTGAGAGACATTAGCAGCCATCACAACGACCAACAAACAAGCTTTACAGAACCATTTTCCAAGCTGGCACCGGGGAGCACTCTACCGCTGTATAAGCAGGACCCACCCAGTTTTGGCACCGAGAATTATGACTACACACTGGCAGAGCCGGCGACGTCTTCCACTATTCAAGATCTGGCTCAACCACTGGAATCTACTACAGTACCACCAGTTTACCCAGTGTCAAGCTCCGCCACCTTCGGCTCTCAGGATGACAGGAGACATGAGCTGAAAGAAAAGCAGAAAAGCCTGAACCCACAAAGGAGCAGTGAGGATGAGGTTACACATAGCATGGGTCCAACCACTACAGGGGCTCAAAGCAAACCATTGACATCACTGACGAGTACAACCCCACAGAGAGTAACCACAGAGGGCCGCAGGCCACAAGAGGAAACGGGAGAAATTACCATGAGACACAACAGCGACAGAAAAAAAGTGGTTCATGAGGCTTTAAAAGACACGGCATACACTGCCCGCTCCAACACTGGTGTCTTCGGCCAGCACAAACACAGTCAGCGTAGCCGGAACAGGAGTCACGGCAGCTCCCATTCTGTCAGCCGTAAAGGCCAAGAAAAAGTGTCTGTGGAGCGCAGGCAGTCGGCTGAACAAAGTTCATACCCCACAGTCCAGTTCAGTCCCACTAGTAAGGCTCCAGTGAGGATGAGAGAGGAGCCTCAAAGACAACCTCAAACCCTCTACAACTACCAATCTCAGGATGTGGAGGGAGACACAGAAGGTAAGTTAGCATATATTTAACAAGTAAGTCAAGTGATCCTGAGCTTTCAGGTTCAACAGCATCCTCACAGCAGTCAAATTAAAAAGAAACCTGAAGCATAAAGTGTTTCTATTCATCTGAAACCTACATCAGAGTGAGATGATATACTGACATACTTTTTCTGAGGAAATCTTCCTTTTCCTTCTCTCACATCCTGCCTTTTGAGGAGAAATAAATAATCACTCTATTCAGGTTGGCAGGAATCCAGGAAAAACAATTGTTCATGGAAAGTCTGTTTTCCCCAGATAGCATTTATCTACCTTGCTCATAAGCAAAAATGATTAGATCTCGCATGTATTTATTTTCATGCATTCAAGTTGAGAGAATGCTCGCTTTACATCTCCAGAGGTTCGTCAATAGCGAGTAATGTTAAGCCCGGTGCCGTATTTACATCATTATGCTTCTAATGTTTCTGATAAATCCTGTAAGTGCAGCTGAAATTTATGATTTCTCCCCCTACTTTCGCTCCAGTGAGAGCACTCCTCCTGCCCAAATCCATGTAATTATCAGCATGTTCTCTAAAAGATCAGCTCCCCTTCAGGGCATATACTACCGGCCAATCTACTGCAGGCTGGGATAGAAAGCAGATGATGAAGTGATTACAAGGATGTCTAGGAGATAAGTTACACTGTACTGGGAAATATAGAAAATTAAACCACATCTTAGTGTGAAATACAGATACAGATATAAAATAAATCAAAAAAGATCCGCCTCATGATATTAATCTCATAAAATACCATATGATAAATTTATGTTGTAATCTCAAATGTGATTCTAAGCATAAGCACTAATAATAAATAACATTCTGGCCGAGGAAGCCTTATTAAACATGCTGTACTTTATGGCCATATGGTGTAGAGTCTCAGTATATTTCAAGACTTTCCTATGAGGTGAATAAACTAAATAACACAGTTTTATCTTTATAAACATTTCAGTGAGGGATTTTCTCAAGAAAGGGGTTCAGGATTCTGAGAATTCTTTCTTATCAGTGGTGTTTTGTCCAGCAAAACTGCAATTCAGAGGTGTGTAGTTAACCTACTTTACAACACTATGATTTTTGTTGAGACCTGTCAGAACTTTTCTTTCCTTTCAGCACCTGGCCCCTATAGGTATGTATAGCTGAATGCATCTGAGGTGTTTCAGGCAGAGGGGTACCTGTGGAGCATTTACAGAGATGAAGTTGGAGAATGTAGGCTGCAAACTGAAGGTGAATGTCCCTGAGCCAATGTAGAAACTTTTTAGTTTATTAAGGGGCAGATAGATGTGACAGATGTCCCCAAAAGGAAAAACTTGTAGCTTCATGGAAGTGAGTTTGACGTCACAGTAAGGATGTTTTTTTCTGGGAAAAGGACCTCTAACTAACTGGTATAGCTTCCAGGATGGAATGACACCAGTGAAGGTTTACTGGACTGGAATAAAAAAGATTTTTAGAGCAGCGACATGTTAAAGCACAAACAGGAAAAGCTGATAAGGTGCTTGACTGATGCCTGTTATCAAATGCCATTAGCTGAGGATACCAAAGTTATTTGGACAGGAAAAGAGAAAGCGTGAACAACAAGCAGACTGACATTTTTTGCTGAACATAAATGGATTTCCTTTGCTGCAGAACACAGCCCAAGATAAATGTTTAGTTGTTTTTTTTTGTTCAGTCCCGCTCATTTGCCTTCTTTCTTTCATTCCAGCCAGTGTGTGCTCAGAGGGGGGATGGGATTGTTTAGGCTCTCTGATGCCGGGCTGACCTCGTATAGGATTTCTTGGGGGCTGTACCTGTGAGGTGCATAATACCCATGTGATGAATGAGACCACTGTTATGACTTGATTGCCAGACGCTACTCCCTGCTCCCTCATGAGCCGCTGTGATTACCCATCTCCTGTGAGGCTGCTGGTTTCCCAATCTTCCCAGTAATCACCTCATCTTAAGCACACCTCCACACATTATCCTCTCAGTAACTTCTTTTCTTACTTCACCGAACGCCGAATACAACCTTGAACTAAATTAGAAGCATGTCAGACACGGAAAGAAAATGACAGAACACGTGACTAAAGGATCAAAAATCATCTGAGATAAGGTGAAATAAACTGGTGTAGCACTTTTTTTTTATCAACACAACTGTCACAACATGCTGTCTGCATGTGGGAGCGGGTTGAAGAGATGTATAATTTTCCTTAGGATGAATGGAGGGTGAATTCCAGGGCTGGCCATACAAGAGTTCATTCCTGCTGCACCGCTGCCGTAAGGAACAGTTTGAAGAAGATAGATCACTCTCGTTAATTTAGGGAGCCTTCTAGTTCATTTCCAGTAATTTTGGCGTGTCTCTTGGCTTCAACAGGTCCTTACTGAAAAACCGCCTCATCCACATGTCACCCATGCTTATAAATAAAAACAAAACATCTGCTCTCGATGCAGAAAGCCACCCGTAAAATAAACCCACAGTATAAGTAGAAAGAGATTGGTGTTACAAAACAACACATAGATCTGAGTTTCTGTCATTACCATACGGACATGTCGTATGCTGTGTATGGATGTTTAAAGATGTGCAGAAAATAGGTACTTCTAATGGAACTTATGAAACCACCAATTAGGTATGAATGTTTTTTTCCTCAGTGTTATTTTTATCTATCAGGTCCAAAATCAGGATTTGGATGGATTTCCTCTGTGCAAGAAATGAGCAAATTTCCTGTGTTCTGCTTTGCGAACACACCTTGGAATACATAAAGCATAATAAGGCGATGGGAGTTCAAATTACAAGACTCTGGAAAGTATTTTTGACAGAGGCATGCAGCGGAATTTCCTTTAATCAATTTAATATGCAAAAAGAAGTCTGATGCAGATGTTGCATAGCTCAGAGTTCAAGGACATGTGTGCCATCCTCAGGAAACACAAGCTATATGTCTAAATATTTCAATGCGCCATTTGTGGCGAGTCCAGGCAAGTGTGCGTTGCTGTTTCACTCAGATTATTTAACCACAAGGAGGAGTAATTGGATTGGAGGTTACTGTGTGAAACCATCAAAGACTGTGGCAAGCCATCACAGCTCCCATCATCTGACTCTAACCCCTGCTACAAATACAAAAAGACAAATCACACGATTGTTGGCCCACAGACTCAGGGAATTAAGGCAAAAGTTGTCAATAATTGGAAACTGAATTGGCTGTTTTGGAAATGAAGTCATGGTGATAGCAGGGGAGCCCTCCCTGTTATGTCACAGCCAGCTGTTCTTGGACAGTGATTACAGGCCTGCACACACACACACACACACACACACACACACACACACACACATGCACGCACAAACACGGACAGGCTTTTAAGCTTTCAGCATTAATCATCGAGGTTGTTCAGCCACATGAGCTTCTATGTAGGGGGCTCTTGGCATGTGCTGTTATTCACATTGTTTGTCCTGCTCTCCTCAGCCCACCTGTATTGTAAATCACTGCCAAGTCCACAAAGGAGAAGACACATGAGCCTTGATTAGTGGCAGCGCACTGCTTTATGACACCTCCAGACATGTCGAGAGTTGCCCTTTTTGGTTGTTATTTCCAGCTCCATATTTTCAGAGGGTGTGATGTCACCGGTTCTGGATTTGGACGAAAGCAAAGCATCTGGTGCTAATGTCAGTCTAATGGACAGATATAATGACAGGCCTGGAACGGGGGAGATGCTCTGCCACCTCTCAAATGTATATCTTGGCTCGCTATTGTGGGAGCACAGTAAATCAGCTTAGTTAATTAGTGCACTGCTGAATGGGATACTTTGCTGTACAGACTTAATTATAAGGTCTGTCAAAGAGAAAGGAAGAGACCTGGTTAGACTTGATATAGCTTGGCCAAAATAGTTTATCTCTGTTTTCATCTTTAGTTGCTATTTTGGTAAAGTGTAGTTTCCCCTCAAAGGCAGAATCCTTTGGAAACATGGCCATGAGCTGTATGTGTTTCAGCTCTGTATACAATCCACACTGCAGATGGACACTTGGAGCAAATTTTGTGTTTGGTCATGATGAGTGAACTGATTCCACCTGGAGAAAATGAATAGGAGGCGACAGAGGAAGAGTGAATAATTATGCTCTCTGTCTTTTGATACACATTCGCGCAGGTTCAAAGGATTTAAGTACATAGTTGGCACAGATACTGTAGTTATGTATCAAAGAGTAAATGTGTCTTTCAAGGTTTGGATTTTCTTATTTCTAAGCCTTTAAATTATGCACACCGCAGCAGTCGCTCGCTGTGTTACAAGTAATTACCTCGGTCTTATTATATAGATTTGTCAAGCAGAGGTATTTCAACGAAAATAAGTGGATGTGGAAGTTAAAATGCTATCGTGACCCAGGGCACTCTTAGTTATCTGTGCTGAGCTTCCTGTATTTAGAACTGCCACACGAGTTTTGCTTGGTCTTTTCTTTTTGCGACCTCTGCCCTCATTTTAGTTTTAAGGCTTAACTTGCGAAAGACCATGCTACGAGAGACCAATTAAAGATTTTTACAGGGTTGTTCATATCTTTATTTTGCCATGCTGGGGGCATGGCTCTAGGGATGGCAGTGTTTTTCAGTCCATCTGTTTGTCCTCCACTTTGGACTTATCTCAAAAACTTAAGAATTTAGGGCCATGGAATTTAGTACAGATATTCAGGGTCCCCAGAAGATGAAGCCCGCTGACTTTAGGGATGTTGTAGTTTTTCCTCTGTTGCCACTGTGAGGTTCACATCTGTGGTTCTGGGTGAAAAGTTCCTCAACAATAATTTTATTCACAATCACTAATCCAGTGTGGCAGCAGTGTCGTCATGGAATTACGGTTCTGAAGAACATTAAAACACATCAGTGGCAAAAAATGTTAAGTGTAAGCATTCATTTTTATGATTCTGTATGATGTGACTGACTAAGAAGATATGTATGTCATGAGTTGTGTCTTGTACAGTAGTGCAGAGGCCACAAATCAACGCTGGAATGCACTGCCCTGTTATTGAAGAAACACGTATACATTTTCCCTGTAAACTGGTTAATGTGTTTTTGCTCTGTCTGCTCCCTGACCCACTTCAAAATGAAGTGCTAATGTGTTACCCTTCCACTGCGGTACAGCAGTGATTAACCAGGATGTAACAAAAAAAAGAGCGATTTTACTCTGATGGTAATTTTCTAGAGTCTTGGGTTTCATACTTTTCTTGCCAGTTAAAGTGAGAGCAGAGTCAAGGAGTCTGAAAAGAAAAAAACCCCACATTGTACTTGATATGCTCAACGTGCAGTCACCAAAACCAGCCTGTTTCTATTGGACGAGTGTCTCACATAGGATGAGATTTATTTGCATTTCTGATATCAGTAATAAGATTTTACAGCATCTCACTGATGGCATTCTCGGACGGTAAAGGTTAACTATTCCAATCCGGCAGAATTCTCATTGTAAACATTATTTGATGTGATTGCTCTGAAACACTGCCTGCACCGAGCAGGATAAATCTGGATCTGAGTGTTTGTGTTTCATTACAGTGACTGCCAAGGAGCTGGTGAAGACCTGCTGTGAGACAGGGGAGAAATGGGCTTCAGCTAATGGTCACTGCAGCAACATGGAGCCACCCACTAAAGACAGGCACTCCATATGCTGGTAAGACCATTATGTAACACTCATTTACTTCACTGGACTTATCAACAAGGTGAATCTGAATAGGATTAAAGTGACCCTATGACACAAAAGACATAATAAAAAAAAAATTGTATAGATGAGGTGTTTTCTAGCAAGATTGGTATTGGCAAAATTGTCCTTACAGCTGATTTTCATGTCAATTTCTCCGTCTAATCAAAGTCACATCAGCTTGAAAACACAGTTCATTCAGCAGTGTTCTTGCTGTAAGTCCACAGTTGCAGCCCAAACACTTCTGCAGTCATTTCTCACGTGTGCCTTTCTCCTGCCAGGACTGCCCAACAACAGTGCTGCCTCGGTTCCCTGAGGGAAGCTCGGTGTTTGGCTGGAATGAAAGCAGCCAAAGCCGGGAGTGTGTGCGAAGAGGATGCCAGCAATAAATGCGACGTTGATTCCTACAAGGCAAGTATCAGTGACCAGGTACCACAGCAAAGAGCAAACACAATTCAATGGGCTCACAGTCAAACTTTGACACTGACAGTTTCCAATTAAGCCAACTTAAGCCAAACATCTTAAGCATCTGGACAGCTTCATTGTAGATGTCTTCTGAGGATTACTGCTGTGGTGCCAATTCCCTGTTATTTAATTATCTTAATTAGTTTTGACAAAATAATTTAGGGCCTATCGATGCTGAAGATTCCCACAGTCCTACAAGCTCTACTATCGTCAAAGCACACCTCAGCTATTGAAAATGTCAGATATCAATTCTTTGGTCTCTCTAAAACTGTAGAAACATGATCTGATAACTGATGTTGTAAAACAGTATCAGTGGGTAGTAGGTTATCATGGCACCCAATAAGGGTCCAATCGTAGCAGCTATCTAACTGTTGTGTTTGTCTCGATTCCAAAAGGCGCTCATTTATGTCGAAGAAAACCAGCTCATCTGTTCAGAGTGAGTTGAGCAGCTATGGTGCAGTAGAGCTGTTAAACTGGCGCTTTCACCACCTTTCTAAAGAATATATGTATTCATAATAATATTATGTCTTCTGCAACCACACTAAATCACAGCAGTCATTACTTCAGTTTGATGTTTTGCCGTGATCATGTTAGACTTGTATAGCCAGATTATTCTGCAGCACAGAATTGCCTGGCTATATAAGATGTCTGAAATTATTTTAGTGGAACACACAAGTAAAATGATGAATTCACAGGAAAAGAACTCACATGGCTGTTTTACAGCACCACCCAAATCCTAATCAAAGCTTCAAATTTTCAGTGTGGTGGTTTGCAGCTGGGAGGTTGTTGTTGTTGTTGTTGTTGGTAACACACAAATAGCAGGAGGGAAGGAGAAAGCTGTGTAATGTAAGTAGCCAGTGACAGGCTTCCACCCGCAGTCTACATCCAGTGAGTCAGACTATGCTTATATTCACTCAGTGGTGATCTTACTGAGAGCTACAAGGAATATCATAAGAGGCAGTGCATATCAGAAACATTTCCCTAACATCTAACTAGTCACTGTGAAAATTCAATTCAACAAAATAAATAACTAGCAGCTATGTGAATTATTTTTTGCACAGCAGTGCTTTGGGCAGCCTGTTAGCCTATTAACATTTGTTAGTAGTTTTTGATTCGACCCGATGATAGTGCTACTGAAAAGGGTTGAGCATCTCCAAAGTAATTAATAGTCATCCTGAGGGGAGCATTAACCTAAGGACGATCCATCCAGTAGTAGTTAAGACATTTCATCAAAACTCATTGATATCAAGCTAAAGGAAAAGTCAGGCAATCACTAAAGTTAGGAAGGTTTATCCTCTTTATACCATTATTATACCCCTTTTAACAAGTTAGCGTAAGACTCACGTGTTCTCAGAGTGTGTATTTCAAGCGTCAGGTTAAAATACTCCACTGATTGCTTTTATCATGTTATATTACATCCCCAAAGGGGCTGTTTCAGTGTTTATACCTTTAAATGTAAATGAGCTGCTACTGTCACACCTCTTTCAGTAAGAGGACGCTAAACATCTCATTCAGTGACACACTCTCTGATCTATGGAGAAAAGAAAGAAATGAGGGGATGCTCTCATATTATTTTTTAAGGAAGAAACTTTTATTTGCCACAAATACATTTTTACAGTATTGTGAAATGTTTTTTTTTGCATATCACAGTTGGGATCAGAGCGCAGGGTCAGCCATGGTATGGCAGCCCTGGAGCAGGAAGGGCTAAGGGTCTTGGTCAAGTGTCCAACAGTGGTTTGTATTGGGGTTTGACCCTCTGACCTTCTGATCAGTAGCCCAGAGACTTAACCGTTGCACCACCGCTGCCCCACGCTGGAGACGTGATTATTTTCAAGAAACTGAAAAACATGAATTTTTAGAATATGGGCCCTTTAATGTAGAGAGATGGAGATAGTAATCAACCTCCTGCATGAACTAGATTAAAAGTCAGGGGATCACACCTATTCCAGAGCCACATTTCTGAGTGCATAAGAAACAAATGTTGCAGTACTGATCATACTGTGAAGTGTTTTTCATAGCATGGTTTTTGAAATGTTTTTCCATGTATAGCAGCTGCTCTAAAAACCTGCATGACATTTACAAGACTACATGCATAAAGCCTGTCTGTTTGAACTGCAGGAGTGCTGTGGCTGCTGCTCTCTTGGGCTGCAGTTCCGCAGTGAGGGGCATCGCTGCGAAGCCCACCAGTACCTGGATTTCCACTGCAGACACGTATTTCTTACCTGCTGCGAGGGGAAAGAGGGGAGGACGGGGAATCAAGATGGCTGGCACACTATTCGAGAGAGACCTGCACTGGATTCCACTCCACTGCCAAAAAAAGGTATAGTCACCCAACATTAACATACACTCATATAAAGGCTTCACAGACATGTTTCAGGCTGACAGAGGTGAAGTTGTTAGCTGTAATTCGCTGCCCGCGAAAGGTACTGATTTACAACAAAAGACAATCAATTTTCTTTTAACTAGCTGTTAAAAGGAGCTACTCTAGCTAGATCCCCCGACCCTGGTGAAAAATGGTGCACCTTAATGGCCTCCTGTGTCACCCAGTACGCTGTAATTCTAAGAGATCGAGTGTCAGACTGCCTGCCTGCCTGGCATTGTATTCGTTTCTGTTCAAGTAAACCACTTGGATGTTGGAATTTGCCTTGTGCTGAAAAACTTGGCTCATATCAAATTCATATTGTTTTTTGAAGCATTATGTGCCAAATGCTTTGCCCATCCCATGGCGATATGTGAAACAGAATCAGAAATCTTTTTGTGCATCTTGCTAAGCTGCATGCGTATTTTTATAACATCCCATCTGAGGATGGGCGTTGCTAACTTGTTTGGGATCTGAATGATGTGGTATGTGGCAGTGGTTGATGTTGTGTACTTAGCCCTGTAAAAATAAACATTACAATAAAAAACAAGAAAAGAAATTCTCCTTATCATTGTGCTGTGTTGAAAAACGGCTGCTTATCTTCCCTGTAATTATTACTGTAGATTTGAAAAACGCTCTCTCTTTGTACCTTAGTGTCTGACAGCCCATACCCTAAAGAGGCATTCTCCATTGGGGAGGAGCAGGATGGGGGGAATGCAGCCGAGGGTCCTGTTGAGGTGGAGGACATGGATGAGTGCCTGATTCATGACGGCAACATCTGCCACCACAGATGCATCAACACGCTGGGCTCCTTCCGATGCGAGTGCTTCCCTGGATACGTGCTGCAGGAGGATGCTTTCACTTGTGCACCAGGTAAAGTGATCACCAATCTTATTTTGTCGCATGGTGCTACCAGACAGAAAGCAAATCTCTGCACCGTGTAATCTTTGAAGTGTGATTTATGGTCTGCATGCATGTCAGAGACCTCATTTGTCTACACATTCACTGTGTATTATTTTCCTGGCCTGTTTCAGTTCCTTCCTGTCTGTGAGGCCCGATACTGCCTAATAATAATTATTCCGTTCGTACACTAACATCCCTTTCCTGGACTGATAGCAATGCTCAACTGGTCACATCTCCACTGTTGCAGAAAATTATTTCAGCTGCAGAAAAAAACATTTTCAATCTGTTTAAAACTCAATTTGTTGTTCCAGTTAAATCGGAAGCTCTATTCAGGTGCACTGTCTAGAAGTGTTTTCAGGTAATACTGTGCAATGTACCAGACTTTAATCAACAGTGGCTTTTACCAACACAAGCCTGTCTCAACAGGATACTAATGCCAGAGCTCTCAGCAAATTACAGTGAGGGATTGGGACTCACTAATAAAACCAAATGTTTGTCTGCAGGCAGTGTTTTTTCCTGTCTCACCTCCATTGCTATTAAAACTTTCATCTGTAGCCACTAGCCCCATATCATTGGATGGAAATGCAGGCATTGCACAAGGTTTGAGTCTCTACCTAAGACCACCGAAGATGGAGAGGTGGAATTTGTGATTATGGTGTAATTCATAGCTCCTGTGTTGACATTATTCATGTTCGTGCAGAGACGGTGGACGAGGAGAACAGACTGAGGGAGGTTGACAGAGCGGCAGCGGAGCCCACCTCAACACTTCCGCCTCCCACCCAGCCTGCTGTCCCACTCAACCCCTGTGAAGGTTAGAAATGCACGGCTTAATCACTGCAGAGTCCCGACAGCTCACACTGAGCACTTTCATTCATCATTACGGCTTAATCAGACACGAGAATGCGCATCTTGAGGGATTTGAATATGTTTGGATGGAAAAGCAAGCACAGGCTGCCATAGACTGACATGTTATCATTATTCCATGCTCACCCTTTCCATGAAATGTGCCGCAAATGTCAAACACAGGCTGCATTTTGGCCACAGCCACTCGTTCTCACGAGACCTCCATATCATAATGTGTGCACGGTCACATTTTGTTACTCTTGTTTGGTTTCCATGACACCAGGGTGGAGGTCCTCCACACTGTGGGCCAAAAGTGAGAAATACAATATGACCAGGTCAGGGATCAACCTCGAAAAAGGAAATGAGCAAACAGCCATACAGTAAATACTGTTCTGTCTCCCACAGAGAGCCACAAAGCTCCCTTCTGTTTCTGCCTAAATAGTGCTGTGTGGAGAAGTGCTACAGTATATCACATTTGACTTGATCAAACTGAATTATTTCACTGTATTACTCTCAGGAAACAGCATCTGTGAGCAACAGTGCACCCTGGTGGGCAGAAGGCCACAATGCTCATGTTTTCCCGGATTCTCCCTCAGAGCTGATGGACGCACATGTGAAGGTAAAGAAACAAAGCGTTTTCTGACAATACACTGGGGTAGCATGTGGATTCAGTGCAATCACAGAAGTGAAACACAGCTCGCAATTTCAGCCCTCATTTCAGTTTTTCTTTTCAGCCAGAAGAGTTTGGTTCCAGTTGAGGAGAGTTTTTTGGCAAGGCTGTCTGCCACTGATTTGTCTCTTTCTCTCATCAGCGCCTCCAGATTTGCAGAGGAGATACAGCTCTAATCCCCTGTGGGAGAAGTTTTCATCTTGTTCCTGAGCTGAGTCTCTACCAGAGGGATAATCCCAACTGTCCATTTATTATCACGATATATCTTGCCAATTGCATACCATATAGACCCATTATTTCCACCCAAGAATGGTGATGGACTGGGTGTTTTATCATGAGACCGATCGGTACTGTGCTCTGTGTGTCTAAGCTGTCTCCCAGGGAATACTCCTTGAAGTTTAGCTACAACCATAGGTCCATCTAATGCTCGACAGCAGCAGTCTGTGACAGTGAGACATAGAGCAGCTCGGTGTGGTGACTAATTTCTCATTGTGTGGATTTTATTCCCAGTGGCCTTGCCCCTAATCTGTCTCCTAGAGGAGGGTTCGACTTGTCTCTTTAATCTGCTTCTAACTGCTGACTGTTACAGACGACAGCGACTTGATGGTTTTATTGTCTTGTCGCCTGCTTTTTCCAAACCTACGCAATGAGCATCTTCTTCTGTGCGCTTCTCTGTCTTCACACTCACATTTGTGTCGCTTCTTTTTTTTTAACATCCAGATGTAAATGAGTGTTTGTCTGCACGAGCCTGCCAGGTGAATGAGCGCTGCATGAACACCGCAGGGAGTTATGTCTGCCAGAGACTGATCACGTGCCCCCCTGGATACCAGATCAACAATGACCTTTGTGAAGGTATATTGCACCTTATCAGCATCAAGCAGCATCAAAGTATTCACTTCCACCAACAGTTAATATGATGTAAATAGCAGCAAGGGAGCATTGGTGCACAATGTAAGGAAAGAGCATTGTTCAGGGACAATCACTTTTAACAGCCTTGAAAGTTAAGTATTGAAAATGCAACTTTTTTTTTTAGTTTTTCACATCCAGTAGTTATGTAATTTTACATTTGAGTAAGTATTTGTTCCATAGAATGTACTTGCTGTTCGCCAAAGTATTTGCTTGCTATTTGATGAAGAGCTGCTATTCTTTGCAGGTGACATCCAACTTTGGGTTGCAATAGTAAACCTCCCAATACGTCTCATTATTTTCATGCACCATAAATTGGGCCTGTGCAGAGGTTTCATTCATATAGCAGCAGGAGTGTTCTGGAAGAAAAGTCCCTAAGATGAGTTTTAGATGTGCTGTAAGAGCTGTTAGTAACTGCAGATGGGCTTCTGTGGGTTCTGACGAGGGGACACAGCTAATCCACACTCCCTGGGAGTTTAAAAGATGTTCAGTCAGGCAAAATGTGTTACGGGAGGTGGCTGAGAACCCAGGAGCAGACAGGAGCATAGCGGGCAGGCTGGAGACAGAGCAGGAACGGCAGAGAAATGAGGTAGTATTGTCTATGGTCTGGCAGAGATTGACTGAATGAACCAGGGCTTTTCTTGAGGGAGGATGATTAGTGGCAGGTGAGCTGTCCCTTGCAGCTGTCTTGAATCAAGCAATCAACTAGGATGCAGGCAGGGCTGGCTGATGAGGGGGAGAGAGTGAAGGAGAGTAAGAGAAAGCAGGGTAGAGGGAGAGAGAAAGGGGAAAGAAGACAGGGAGAAGGAAAGAAAGATAGAGGGAGACAGGCAGGGACTGAAGTGGGGATCATGACAAAATGAGCATTTAACAAGAACGTATGTTTAATGGCCGATCCTCCAAACAGTCGCCACTTCAGGTCATTGCCATAAGTGGGGAGCGTGAACAAACATCTTTGTGCTGCGCTTCCAATTCCATTTTATATCTTAACAAGAGGCTGTAGTGAAATACTCAATTTGGCTCCTCTCGCAAATGAAGCAACGTCAGCACTCAAAGACAAATGGCATTTTCCTCTCTTGACTGTAAACAGAGTGACACAGTTTAGACCAGGAGTTGATTGTGCAGTCTTGCATCCGTGCTCAATATCTTTCTCACCTTTTGCTTAATGTGCTCACACCAGAAAGCACAGATTTCATACACACACTGCAGTTCATCTTACTCTTTCATGCGACATCCTATAAGTAACATCTTCACTCATAATCAAAGAAACTCAGACTGTTTTTGTACAACATACAATCCAGTTGATTGTCTGAGCATTGATGGTTATAGTGCAAACATGAATTGCTGGTTTCAAATGTAGCAAGGGTTTCTTTTGGGAAAAATTGCCAAAGTGTAAATGATAGCAGGTGAAAAACAGCAGCTGAGATCGAACCCACAGCTATTTTAGTACATCATAGCAAACATTACATTTCCTCTGTACATCACCCAAAATGTATTAATGTTGATCTGTCAAAATGACCTTTTAATGTATAGGCACACTATATTAAAATCCATGCACATTGTTGGGCTGTTAATAAAGGAAGGGAGATGGAGAAAAGACATTCCAGAGGTTGAAAGGAGTTAAATTCTCACATACAGCAGCGAGTGGACTCTTTTGACTTTTCTAGCTTCTTTGAGGCCTTTGCCATCGCTGAGAGGGGGAGTCACTGCCAACCTCTCCCACATTTATCTATCCTGGTTCCTGGTTTTTCTTTCTCTTTCTCTGTTGGTGTCAGGCTCACTCAGCTCCTTGTCGACTCTGCCAGGTTTGTGTCAGGAGCAAGATGCTCAATCACTGTTTCGAGACCTACCCTATATCTGCATGGCTGCCTGCCAGAGCTGATTTAGGCCTCTATACAGCAATTACAGAGGCAAAACCTCCTTGAAAACATAAGACACTTATGCATTATTCACACAGACACACACACACACATATGCAGCACTTTTTTTTGATCTATTGAGAATGTTATTTCCCTCCAGCTTTGGTTCATACTATGACAACAGATGTGGAAGACTGATTGACGGGAGGTAAATCCCTCAGTAGACAGGTGTTAGAGGACTCAGGGGGAATACACTGAAATGTTCACTCACCCGCTGCACAGGAAGACTGATGCTTGTGACTTGTGCTGGTTTGACTCGTTAGATATATTCATATTGAAATAATAAGCTGTCACTCATGCTATTTTGGCTGTAACAAGATTGATTAGTATACATAAGGCTCCCAAGTTGTTATATGATTCTTTGATATTTGATTAACCTCTTGAGTATTTACTGAGAGCTCTATGACAGATCATCAGCAGCTAGTGGGAGACATGAAATCTGCCATTTAGCCACAGTGCCACCCAGTGGTAAAATGTGGTATTACACTCAGGCATTATTTGCAATTAATCCTCATTACCTAACTTATTTATCTTTTTCCGCAGACATTAATGAGTGCGTGCAGGGAAGCCACAACTGTGGTGCTGGCTTCCTGTGCGTAAATACAGAGGGCTCGTTCAGGTGCAATCTCAACCCTCGCTGTTCTGCAGGCTTTAAACCTGACCAACAGGGCATGTGTGTAGGTAAGAGACACCATGTAGGTATTTTTTTTCCAGTACATGATTGTTATAAGTTAAAATAATCTATGCCTACGTTGGGTTTGTCACCCCCACTTCATTGTGTTTCATTGGCTACAGGTGCAGTTTTAGGTAATCATACAAAATGAGTAAAGCAAGATAAGAATTAGATTAGATTAGATTAGATTAGATTATACTTTATTAATCCCACAACGGGGAAATTTCCTTGTTACAGCAGCATAGACAAAAGCAGAAAACCACACAACATACCCTATACAGAAAAAAAGAAAATAAAACAATCTACTATAAAGAAACATTTAAAATATACAATAGATACAACAATAAGTGACGTATGAATAAAAAGAAAGGAAGAGGAAGAAACATGAATAAATTATAATTATAATAATAAATAAAATTGATGTAGTGAATCCCAGTAAGCATTTGTATTAATAGGCCAGTAAACACTCTACTCTCCTGTACACATACAAAATCTGCTGACACATACCCAGACACATTGATTTCATCCATTGCCTCCATGGTTTTGTTTTATGTAGCACATCCATTTAGCCAGTCTTGCTCTGAAATAGTCAATACTGCTGCAGATTTTATAAGAGTGATTCTCTCTCCACTCTGACTTTTCCGCCATTATTTTTTATCCATTTGTCTGTACTTCAGCTTCCTTTTTGCATCAATTTACTTTTATAGGCCTTATTCACAATATTCTATATAAATATTTGTCCTTTAAGCCACTTTATCAGTAGGAAATCCATCCAATGAGATGGATAAAATAAAATCAGGATCAGAGATAGTCATCATGCTAGATTTCTGTGTGATTTTTATCATTTCACACAAAAAACATGTCTCTGGCAGCACTGATTGCAGTTGTAACCAGTCCATAGACTGAAGGATGGATATATGGCTTTCATTTGTTTGGAATCAATACCCTTCATTGTATTTAGGATTGAAACATACAATATGCATCTTTGCCTTGTTATAAGCCAGGATTGTTTTTGTTTTTAGTGATTTCTTATCTTGTTCTCAAACAGAAGAGTGAAACAGAGCAGAAACACCAAGAGAAATTTCCCCACAGGTGAATCATAGTCTGTGAGGCTGCACGGTTGTACAGCACGCAGGTGAATCAGCAGGGCTGCAGTGACAGAGGGGTTAAATGCCACACAGACAGGAGATCAGAGAAGTTGCTGTTAGGGGCTGCAAAGGGGTGGATAAAAGCCAATCCTCTGTCCTACTCCAGTACAAACTGATGCTGTGGAATTAGCCCCCAGGGGCAGGAACTGGGGCATGTCGAGGCGGCAGACGCCACTATAAAAGGAGTGTAAAAGAAATGCTCTGAGAAATGAGAAAATGGAGAAAATGTCAGACACACACACACACAACAAAGTTATCCAGAGAAGCACAACTGTGTGCTTTGATATCACAGCACACTGTGGCTTAAGAGCTGGGCTCTGGTCTCTTGTGCCTTGTCTTTGTGCCTTTGGGGCTTTCCTCTTCTTCTACCTTCCTTCGCCTTTATCTCACTTGCTCTGTCTTTCTCTCCCTACCAGACGTTGATGAGTGCGCTGCCTTGACCCCACCGTGCAGTCCAGCGTTTAACTGCATCAACACAGTGGGATCCTACATGTGCAATAGGAAGATAATCTGTAGCCGTGGCTATCATTCCAGCCCTGATGGATCCAGATGTGTTGGTAAGATTGGTGCTTATTACACATGAAGCATATGTAATCAGATTAGCTAGACAGTCTTAAGGTCAATATCGACAGAAAATGTGTTGCGGGCAACAGAGATTTGAATTTATTTATCTCGCACGCCTATATGAACATAAAAACTGGATATCCATGTAATGGTACTATTGTAGTTTTTCCCTTAAAGAAAAAATATTAATTAAATGAAGTGAGTGATTAAAAAGTAAAAGTCTTATAATAAAAAATGCTCATATTTTCATGCATTTTAGTTTACAAACACAGAATATAATGGGAGCCAAATGTCATCAGTATTTTACTCATTTCTCCATCTCTTTGCAATCCATGTGCATCCTGTAGATGTGGATGAATGTCAGGACAGCCAGCATCGATGTGGAGATGGTCAGCTGTGCCATAATTTGCCTGGCTCTTATCGTTGTGAATGCCAGACCGGCTATCAGTATGACTCATTCAGGAGGATGTGTGTGGGTATGCTGAACATCATATATGTCATCTGAGGAAGAGCACTTGCTGAATTGCAAAAAACAAAACAACCTTTTCGTTATGGTTTTATCTTTATTCTTTTCCTGTTTTCTGCTCATTCTGTCGCTCCTTCCCTCTTGCACTACTGTACAGCCACTCCTCTTGTTTATCTTCCCACTTTGCTGCTCCTCTTTATTATTCTGTGGTGGGAAAGCTGCTGCTGTTTCCCAGCTTCTGCTGCTGGCTCCTGCAGTAGCCGCTGGCCCACCGATCACGCTCCTGCTGCATAGGACTCTGTCCTGGCCCTGCTGCTGCTGCTGCTGCTGCTGCTGGTGCTGCTGCTCCCGCTGTTTGTGATTCACTGTGTTGTGACTCTCATAATAATGGACTCAGCTCAAGTGTTTAGACTATCAGCAGACAGATGGTCCCCTCACATCACACTCTCATTGACATTCACACAAACATGCACAGGCATGCACACGTACGCAGTTGCGCAGGACAGCAAACCTGCACATGCTTGGCTGCATACATGCACTTGCACATATGGGTGCAAAAATGCAGTTGCCGAAGTCTGATGATGCTGCTTCTTCCTCTCAGATGTAAATGAGTGTTGGCGCTACCCCGGCCGTCTGTGTGCCCAGACCTGTGAGAACACCCCAGGCTCCTATGAATGCTCGTGTACCTCTGGTTTCCGCTTATCTGGTGATGGCAAGAACTGTGAAGGTGTGTTTTTGTTAATGTCTGTCTGTATGGGTGTGTGTGCATCACTGTGTGCATGTTGATGCTTGTCGCTGTATGTTTTTGTGAATTTGTGCGTAAAAATATGTGTGTGTGTATTTGTGTGTGTGTGTGCATTTGTTTGCGTGTGTGTGTCTGTGTCTGTGTTTGTCTGCTTGTGTGTTCATGAACAGTCTAAGACTGAGCTGATATTAAAGCTGGCCACTGCACAGCATGCAGCAGAAGAGGGATGGTGGTTCGCTGTATTAGTGCATTATACTGTATACCGTGCCATGCCTTCAGGCGGGATCCAGTAAAAGCATAATTGGCTTCATAACAACATCTTGTTCATATGTTAGGATAGAAACATTGAAAATTCTTTGATCAAGTACAGTGTGACAGTAATGAGCTCTAACCTCTAATCTCCAGATGTGAATGAGTGTCTGGCCAGCCCATGCAGTCAGGAGTGTGCCAACATCTACGGTTCCTACCAGTGCTACTGCAGACAGGGCTACTACCTCAGAGAGGATGGGCACACCTGTGAAGGTGGGGCGTCCTCTATTACACATCACCAAACTTAAGTTTATAAATCAAACTTACATGAGCTATCCTCCTTATCACCCAGACATCGACGAGTGCTCCCAGAGCATTGGCCATTTGTGTACCTACAAGTGTGTGAATGTTCCAGGCAGTTACCAGTGTGCTTGTCCTGAATACGGATACACTATGTCTCCAAACGGACGATCATGCAGAGGTGAGCACTCCCCTCCAAACAAAACAACACAATAAAAACATGTGTACAGTCACAGTGCGGTGTAAATATACCTCCTCAACGAGTTCTGCTCTGAAATGCATTTTGAAAGTGGCTCAGCAGCCGTTTAACTCTTCACAGATTGTGCAGTAATGGTTCTGCTCAGATAAATATAATTGGTAGTTTTACAGTGGCGCAGTAATTACACACTCTATAAAACTTTATTGGCCTAAAAGTCTTGTCATGCTAATTTGAATTTTTTACTTGAGCAATCTTTTTCCCCACAAGGAGGCTTTTTCCTCAAAGTTCTATTATCCTCCTCTCCGGGCTGTAAACCAGGCCTTGTGCATTAACTGTGTGTTTTAGATATTGATGAGTGCGCCACAGGGGCCCATAACTGCTCTTTAGCTGAGACCTGCTACAATATCCAGGGAGGGTACCGCTGCCTTTCTTTCAGCTGCCCACCGAACTACCGCAAAGTGTCCGACACGTGAGTTATAACATCATCAAAACTGATTTTCAGTATTTCACCTTGTTTGGATCTTCTTTGATAAGGTTAATATTCTGTAATGTTTTTTTTTTCAATTCAAGGGGAGACTGTAGAAGAATCTGCTTGATATTCTTGTTTTTCCTAATTGCTCTTGATAGTATATACAGTATTTGATGTTGATTTTAGTGCAATAAGAACATATTTAACAATATTAGTGCTTTTCCATGGTGATTATTATCTCTTGACATCTCTGACCTTCCCTTTTGCACAATAAAAAGCATTTTCTGTCTCATCAAAGCACTTTGAATTGCTGTCTTGTTTAACGATGCTTTACAAATAACATTCACTGTGCCGTCTGTAGTCGCTGTGAGCGCATCAGCTGTCCCAACTACCTGGAGTGCCAAAACTCTCCTCTGAGAATCACCTACTACTACCTCAGCTTCCAGTCCAACATCGTCATCCCCGCTCAGATCTTCCGCATTGGACCCTCCCCCGCCTACTCCGGGGACAACGTCATCGTCAGCATCACGCAGGGAAACGAGGAAAACTACTTCAGCACGAGGAAGCTCAACGCCTACACGGGTGCCGTGTACCTACACCGACAGGTTCAGGGTCCAAGGGATTTCCTAATCGACGTAGAGATGAAGCTTTGGAGACAGGGGACGTTTACCACTTTCCAGGCCAAGATCTACGTCTTCATCACTGCCAACTCGCTCTAACGGCTGGAGTTGTGCTGTGGCCAGTATGGACATTAGGGTCACGAGGACTTTTCATATCACTATTTAACAAAGCCACTGTTTGTCTTGATGAGTCTGAATAGTTAACCTTGCTCTTGTCCTGATGAAGTTAGTGTTACAACATTGCCATAAGTGTAGTGGAATATGTCACTTTCTATTTTTAAACATATTTTCTTCTCGCATATCCTTTATACACATTCCATATTTTGAAAGTTTTAAACTCTGAATCTAAAATAATATATTTGAGGATGCAACAATAGTCATGACAACCTTTTTGCCATTGTACTGCCAGCTACTATATATCCCAGGTTTCTGCTCACATGATCCTGTTATCATGAGGCGATTTGCAGCCTGATAATTGTGGAAAAAGCAGAATTTTTCTTTCTTTTTTTGAGTTCCCATTACAGAACAACTATCTTATTTCATTTAACCTGCACTGCTGCCTGTGTTCTGTCTTTGAAGTATTTAAAAAAAACTAATTTAACATTAGTCTCTTACGGTATGTCTTTGTATCCCTTTAATCAAACATATAATGGACGGATGTATCATATTTTTTTATGCTAGATTCAAGTATTTTAGTAAAATATTAAAAAAAAAAACACTGTGTTCTGGTGAATGCTGGCTAATGTTGTTTCAGAAGGATCGTTGTTCGTTGAGGAGAAGTGTGTCGTTTCGGTTTTGTGGTAATTGTTCACTTATTACGCACCACTTCTGCCTAATACTCTGTATATTGTGCGAACATTCCCAGTGGAGCTGTTAAAATATATAATTCATTCTTGTCAGAGCACTGCACACAGTAAATATCCTATTTACATAGCTGTTCACACCTTGCAGGTGAACTCGACATGAGCCTCATCCGTCATCACACGGCAGTTCGTGCACACACATTAAAAGTAATGGCCATGTAGTGTTTAATATCTGAAATAAAATCACTGAAGTCTTCTTATATTACCGTGTAAGGTCTTGTCGGCTCTGCACTTTACAGCTTCATCTACTGTAGTTTGTGAAATGGGAGGTATTACACTCCCACCTGCAGGATGAATGACGTCCTACACTTTTAAATACTGGCTTTCCTCCAAAGAAACAGCAGTGTCTTATACAAAAGCTTTTAAAAAAAAACACACAGAAATAAGTTGTTAAATACGTTTCAGTCAATAAAAACACACAAAAACATAAATGCCTGCTGATTTTCTTTTCATGAAGTAATCTAGTTCAGTGAACCTCCTGGACCTGTTGTAATCATCGGAAAGGGTGTGTGTGTCTCCCTGACAGCTGTATTAATGCATGTTGCGCATCCACACGGAGCCCCTCGCCAGTTTTCTGCTCTCCCACATGAGTTATACTGTCAAAGGTCACCTCGGCAAAAAAAGAGAAACAATTCTGCGATTTCTGCTCTAATTTTAGCCCCTCTCAGGTCTTCGCTCGGTGAAAATCATAATAGATGTTCAGGCCCCACAATGTTTAAGGAAACATTCAATTCAGCTTTGAGAGTCTCAGACCTTCCTCCTGACATAATAATAGCTATGTGTGCACGACTGACTCGAGCTTTCAAACACACCCAGCGACTGAGATGCCACTCGTGGTATGTACAGTACATAACAAGGCCCGGAGCAATGACTGATGTCTTTTTTTCCCCTAATTAGCTTTATCTGCTCTTCAAGATTAGGCGGCGCTGTGTTTCAGGGACAGTGAATCACGCATCCCACACCAGGGGGAAGACACACACATCTATTATGAGTTGAGGGACACGGACAGGAAGTTTCCAAACTTGTCCTGGACAAAGAAACTGTGCGAGAGTTATAGGAATAAACAGAAAGATGTGCGTAGTAAATTACATATATGTGTATTTATCTCTTGATTCTTTCCACCCCGGAGATCCCAATGAAAAGGCGACCCAGTTCTACTAAGTCCAAAATGAAACCAGCATTTGTCGAGCTTCTTTTCTTTTGCAATAGTTTGGGTAGACTTGCTGCTGAGAATTTTTAAGTGTTGACTTTTTATCATAGGGCTGTTCTTTACTCTCGAGTTTAGAGTTTCTGATAAGGCACAAGTGAAAATGTAAGTTTTAGTTGGAGTTTTCAAATCTCACTCTGCCATGATGATGAGGACACTTATCATATTTAATAATAACGTATTCTTTTTTGCAGATCATTTTGGCTTTGAGTCTTGACGCTGTTGTCGACATTAAATGTGGGGATGGATGTGTTTTCTTTTGGAAAACTTCAAAGGACAGAATGGCTTATGTCTGTAATAGCTGTTAAAGCCTTTTGTTAATGTCACCTTTTTCTATATTTAATATGCTCGTTTTACCTGACTTGTTGCATCTGATTTTGTTGTTTATTGCCCTTTTTTTTATTTTCATTCTATGTGTTTTCAATGTACTGAGTTTATCTAATCATGAATACTGATTTACTGAACTATTTCATCTTGACTTTCCCACCTAAAGGTCTTCATAACAGTTGTTTGAAATTGTTGTTGTTGTTGATGTTGCTGCTGCTGCAGGATTTCTGCATTAAATTGATAAATCTGGGGGACTCATAGGAAAATGAATGAAAAATGCTTTCCTGTGTGTCTGTACTAAATGCTGACTTGCGCTTGAGCCAGGCGCTTAATCCACAATGCTCCAGTGAAAAGTGTTGCAGGTGACAGGACAGCAAAAGACTGTAAGCAACAAAATCCAGACAATTAGGGTCAATATGGCATCAACTCTGCATTGAGGTAATTTCTCACAGAAGGCACAAAACCACAAAAAATATGAACCCACTACTTACTACCTATATTACTGCAAATTATTTTCCTACAATTTGCAAACAGTTATAATCTACTATTATCCTTTCTAAAATTCACATTTCACTATTATATTACTACTTGATACATGTATATTCTTATTTTTAATATTTAGACTTAGACTTGCTTTATTATCATTTAACAAACACACTATCAGTGCACATATCAAACGAAATTTTATTTCTTTGGCTCATATAGGAGTGGACACGTAAACTGTCCACAATTCAGTGTTCACTGAATATTTTTAAAATGCTGTTATGGCCTAAAAAGTTAAGCAATTGCATAAAAGAATAAGGTGATAACATTTCGCATTTTATAATATTATACATTTTATAAAATATGATTTCTTTGAAATTTAAAATTTGATGATTATCTTGATTAATCTTTATGTCAGTTACCAATGCACATTTGTGACAACTAAATAACTAGAAGAGATTGAAAGCAACCTATTGGTCCCTGGTAAAGTTGCAGGTTTTTTCTATAGTTGTGTACCCACGGCCCAGACGCCTTCAGGTTACTGCGCTGACAGCGAACTGCACCATCACTGGTTAAGGTCTGTTCAGGGACATTTGTAGCATGTCATTCCTCATCTCTGTCTCTTCTTGCTTCCTGTCAACTTTCATCTTTACACTGCTTAAAGGCAGAAAATACTCAAACAACAATAAAAATGCAAGTCAAGTCAAGTAAACTTTGTCCATATAGCCGAATAATCACAAATTTGCCTGTAGGTTGTTTTACAATTTGCAGAGCATACAACATTCTCTGTCCATGGACCTTTGATTCCAGTTAAGGGAAAACTCCCCCTCAGAAAACCTTTAAAGTAAAAGAAGTTTTAATGATCTAAGGCTATGATCTTTATTAGGTACAACAGAGATGGAGGACAAAAATCTAAGAAAAAATTTTAAGAGGTGGTTTCAACAAATAAAAAAACTGCATAACCTTTTTTGCATAACTTTTTTTTTCTGGCTTAAGCACAATAAACAAAATCCCATTCACTTCTCTGGAATTAAATGGGCAGTTTCAAATCCAAAATTATCTGCATGGCATAGACACAACTTAAGATCACTGAGGAAAAATCTCTCCCTGTCACTTACAGTTGTTCTGGATTGTCTTGAACAGCATTAATGTAACTGCCTGCTATGTATATATATATAAACAAAACCTTCACTGTGGGTCTGCAGGACACAACGTTGTGTTTGTCGCTGCTCAGGATATATTTTTTTTAAATATGCGATCATAGTGATGATGATCATGCAGGTAGTATGAACAGCGCACTTTTTTTCCGTGGAGAGCAAACCGAAATCCACCGTGACTCTGTGCAACTGTACAAGATGTGTCTGGGTGGAGGTCGGAGCAAAAGGCGGGGTGAGGATGGAGGATGATGAGAGGGGGAGGAGGGGGGAGGAGGCGGAGGAGGGTGGTGTTACAGACACGTTTGTCTTTGATAGCTCAGGTGGTCATCACCTGAGGGGGAAAAGAGTGTTAATGGGCATTCTCAGCAAGCAGACAAGCACAGGCTAGTGCTCTCTCTTCCCTGGCTGCCATAAACAGGGGGAAGTATGCATCATTAGATTAAGCTGAGGCTAACTACCTGCAGTTAAGCCCACTTCATACAGTAGCACTGCACACACTCAACCTCTGGCCTCCTCCGATTGGCCCGGTCAGAAGTGGGTCTAGAGGCACTGAGGTACGATTGGTCAGTTTGTGGCATGAAAATCTGCACCAGAGGAGAAAATATTATTATAGATCATGTTGTGTGTCACCATTTGTATTACAAGCATTTGGAAAGGTCATCGATCACTGACTGAACATGTGCATTACATCAGGACACAATAGCCAGATATGAGTGTATGAAAAGACACAGGGTGAGCGCATAAATATCAGTGACAGGTTGAAATAAAGCTAGAAAACTTAGGATAGGAAAGTTATAAGAACAAAAAACAAGAAGACAGCAGAAGAGTTGAGAAACACAGACAAGCAGACAGAGGGAGAGGAATTTGCCTGAGAGGAGAATGAAGGAAGGTATGCAAGATTGCCTGTCACTTTGAGGCGCCTGATAGCTCTACCTCTGTGTCATCTCATCACATTTATTGAGATATTGCACCATATTCCACCTTCGAGAACAGAACCGATCATACACACCATCAGAAGAGACTAAATGAGCTCCAAAGGACAACGTTTTGCCTCCAGTCTGGCCGGTGAGCTGTCCAGACAGGGACAAATCCAGATTAGTACATGAGATTTAGCCCAGAGGACAGACAAGGGAGAAAGCGAGACTCATCCCTGCAGGAGTTGGGGAGGGGGGAGCTGCTCTCCGAGGCTCCATGGGTGGGAAGATTTACTGGAGTCTTAATCACAGGTCAGGTCGACACCTTGGCAACAGGTCCTCTGACCAATGGGAGAGGAGCCACGGGTGATGTGCTGCCTTGTTAACTGCCATTTTGACAGAATGTAATGCCAGACATCTTTGGCATGTGTGACTTTTGACACCACAAACAGTGTTTTCTACTTCGTGGAAGTGCTGTATTGACTCACTAAAATAATTTTATTCCTATATATGGTATGTTTTAATTTATAGTGCACCCATAGTACTGTATGCACATCCCAGAAGATGGTTTTGGTCTTTTTTTGAGATGTAATTTTCGAAGATTTCCTTCCCTACCTCCATAGATTTTGATATTTTTGGCTATTGGGTGATCTATCTTAACAACTATTGGATGCACTGCCATGAAATTTTTATTTTTTGGTGTGTGGTCTGTAGTAACATTGACAATTCTCCAATTTTCAGCTACATCAGCATCATCAAGGGTGAATTTTTTCAGTATTTCTGGTTTGTGTACTTCATGTTAACAGCTAGCAGTTAGCAGAGTAACGCTAACATGACCTACTAAGCAGCATCTTAGCATTTTTAATGTGTGAACATGTGAGCTCACATCGCCACTGTGCAGTACAGTCTGACAGTAGTTTACTGGAGATGTATGTGGGCTGGTTCAGTTTAATACACTGACAAGAAAAGTGTATAAAAAAAGTTTATACACTGTTTATACTTTTGTTAAAGCTGATATTTACCAGATTTTCCCAAATTATTGGTGTCATTTTGCGTTCCTTATCATCTATATATCATAATTATATTCGTACAATATAACAATGAAGAGGATTACAACGCTCAGTAAACAAGTGTTTATCAGCAGATCACGTTATCCAAATGACTTCGAACTGATTCAACAATACCTTGAGTTGTGATTTTCTAAAAAAAAAAGGGCCTTCCCAATTTAAGTGGTGAAATTTCACAATATTGGGCAAATGAATTTGCAAGATGCAACAGGCACCACGCTGCTTTCATGACTGTCTGCATACCGATGTGACCACAGTCTAACTATTACTCTCTTTATCTCTGCCCCCTCCGGCACAAGGGTAGAAAAACCGTGTGTTCTCCCTCCAAAAAAAACCCTCTTCTTCAAAACTTCTGTGGGACATATACATATGTTTGTGTTTACCCCTACAGCAAAGTATTTTTATGACAGGTCTTTCATTTATAAAAGCCAAGTGAGCATGGTATTCTGAGAAATTGCATTGAGACAATCAACTTCATTAGATCAATGTGAATCAGTGTATTTGCTGCTCTACTAAAGACAACAGTGTCACTCAGCTGTATTTTCTTGCCCACCGCCCGTGTGGTGCGAGTGTTTTCTTAGAGAGATTGATGCCTGTGTGTTTATCTGGTGCAAATCCTGTTGTGTGAGGCAGCGAGCAGTTTCACACTGACTGACAGCTGCTCAATATTCTTATTCATAAACACAAGCAGCAATCAGCATAAATCATGTCATTCGCAGCACTTTATACGCTTCAAGAAATATTTTTTTAACGACAGGTTGATTTGTTGTTATTTCTGTCTAATTGTCTAACTTGTCACTGATGCACACGCTTATGACTCACAAGCAACACGCCCACATAATGGTCTTGTTGCAGTGGGAAATTTCCCTAACTCCTCACAATAACTTACGGGTAGCCACGGGAACTGTGTGGATATACCCGTTTCGCACTCAAGGCCTTGAAGATATTTCCAGATCCATTATGGGAAACAGCTTCACCTATTATATAGTCAATTTTTTGTGGCTGACAACAAAAAAAACGCCCCAAAAAACGACCAATGGAAACGCTTATCATGTTTAAACAGCATCACTGCAGAGGTATGAAAAAAAACTTACGGGATCTGGTTCCCTCTGACACAAGGTGGACAAGAAAATCAGCTGTGTGAAAATAGGTCATGAAACTATGGACTCAATTGTACCTTCAGTTCACCAAAATTCTCAAAAAACAACAAAAGACTAATCTAACACTCACTATTACCTGTATAGCCGTATCTATCCATGCAGTTAGCTTTGGTTGTTTCTCTTTCGTGTTTTAGTAAAGGGGTCACTATCAAGTAGTCCAGTTCAACACCACTACAAACTACAATCTCAATATTAAGCACAGACATTTACAGTTATACAAAGTTTATCTTAACTCCTAGAAACAGTGCCTGCACATGAAGGTGGTAAACTTGAACAAAACCACAAGAAAAGTCAACTTTATTCAACAAATACATGCAATAGATTAACATTATAATGTTCTTCTGTGGGAAAATAAAAGTAGCATCAGAAGCTGGTATTGCCCCCTTTAGCAGAATTATCTTCTAGTAGACATTTTACATAATTGTCCAGCAGCACCTGACATCGGCTTACCTGAATCTTTGACCACTCTTTAATGCAAAATTCCTCCAGTTGCAAGATGTTTGAGGGTTTTCTTGCATGTGCTGCCCGTTTCAAATTCCCCAGCTCAGGTTGCTCCCGAAGAGCTGTCTTTGCTCTGTGCCAGACATGTCTACTGTTACAACTCTGTCTTTGATTTGTCCATCCAGGGCACATTATTCCAAAAGCCTGGTCCACCCTTCTAAGTTAATTGACAAAGTCCGGTTTGGCTCGAATGTTCTTTTAGGACAGAAAAAGCTTTTTGCCTGACAGGTTGAATTTGTGTGATCTCTTTGTCATTGTTAGACTGCGTGCACTTAGACAACAATAGTCGTGAGAGGTGCCTACAAAGTCTGATAAAATTTGAGGGTTCTGGACAAACTGCCAGACTCAGAGACATCCTCAGCTTTTGTGTTTCTGAAGGCCTTGGAAAGATCTTTAGACCTAAGCGTGATGGCACTGCACATTTTACTAGCACAGAAAATACCAGACCCTGGAGGTCAGATGTTTAACTGAGACATGTGCCACGTCTCACACCCTGAGGAGGTTGAAAACTTTTGACATCTCATCTGAAATTCTAATTTCAGTAATTTAAAGGTGTGACAAATATCCTTGCTTTTTCCTTTTGACTAATCTGTTTAAATGTAATTATGAAAACAACAACAAAATGTTAAAAATGTTGTTTAAAAGAGCATCAAGGGTTTGCTTGTTCAAATACATCGATCAGGCATAACATTATGACCACCTGCCTAATACTGTGTTGGTCCCCCTTATGTGCTCAAAAATGCTCTGAACTATTGGGCATGGAGAAGAGGACCTCTCAGGGTGTCCTATGGGGTCTGGAAACAGGATGTTGGCACTGGATCCTTTGGGTACTCTGACTTGTGCAGTGGGGGCTCTGTCATTCCAACTTGTTTCAATGCATCCTGTTGATACTGGATCAGAATGAGGTGTAGGAAGTTTAAGTCTAAGTTGGTGATTGTCATGTTCCTCGAGATGTTACTTATTGTTTGATGTTTTTGCAAACATGTGGTGGGGTGCATTTTCCTGCGGGGGTAGGTCAGTGACATTTGGGATTTCCATTTGCATGAGGGAGTGTGTTTGTTGAGGGACAATGTTTATTTGGGTGTCCAAGTCTCATCAAGATGGATGCAAAATCCAAGGTTTTCCAGCGAAACAGCACATAGTACCAATGTGATCAATGTTATTCACTTCACCTGTCAGTGGTCATAACGTTGTGGCTGATCAGTGAACGTTGAAAAAGTCAGTAAGTTCAGTGATTTTGACACATTCATATTAACATGTGACAATCAGTGTCTGCAGAGACAGGATTAATGGCTGAGCTGTTGAGTTGAGACTGTATGATATTTAAACAATGAAGTGGCAACTGACTCTCATGTCCTTTGTTTTGAAAAGATACATTTGCAAAAAAATCAGTTATACTTTGTAAAATAATTGGCATAGAGAATTTTGCCAGTTAGCACAGCTAAGAACACATAAAGATGAAAGGGCTCTCAGATGTAACTGCGCCGTCCTCTCAGTAATCTGGGTTTAGAACCCGTGATCCACTTTCACTTTGTTTGCTTTGTCGACCTCCTTATATCTCAACCACCTGCCACACCAACACTAAGTTACAGATGTGTTTTCTCACAGCTTTGGCAAATCCCCATCCACCTGGCCTTGGAACCGTGCTTAAATGGCACGCACACAGAGCAAACTGTGCACAGACAGACAGACGACAAACAGAGCGTGGATCATTTCCAAAAAAACATGAAAACTTTCTTTGCCTTCTTACTGATTCTGATGTCCTGCCGTTTGCTCAGGGCCCAAAACCACAGCAGCGACAAAGATATCTCACCTCAGGCTCCTTATGGTGAAGAGATGGCAGAGATGAGGCCTGGGGTTGAAGGAGGTGAAGAGGAGCAGGTGCTTCTGTCAGACATCTGGGCTGAACTGAAGGATCTGAGAGACATGGTGGTGAAGCAAACAGTAGAGCTGAGGTACCTGACCGAAAGACTTGCAGCTGCTGAGAGCCTGGGGGAGACCTTGCAGGAGCAGAATTCAGGTAGATAGTAAGGAACCTTACAACAAAACAGATGTGCATTTTAAAAAGTAATTCGAGGGACCTTTTCAAAAAGATTAAATTGACTAATTTAGATTATGGATTGATGATTTGGGTTGGCATAAAAAAAGATGGCAATTGAACCGGTCTAATATTATATGTAATTTACACTTAAATTTCTGTGTTAGTTAATTTAAAACTAAATTCAAGTTGAGGTGACTTAAGGAAATTGGATTGATAACTTAATTTTTCTTCTGTTTGAGGTCAAGATTTCAAGTCCCTCCCCTATTTTAACATGCCTGGACAATTTCAGACAGTTAAGACTTTTAATCAAAAATGCATGTGATTGTGGAGGAAGAGCTAATGCTCCTAACTCAATAAAGCTTGGTGGTTAAACTAATTTCACTAGAAGCTGACGCAACTGAAAAAGACTGATGGACTCTGTTGTGTTCAGTGTCTTTGTTGATTTCCAACATTTTAGAGTGTACCTCAGCTTACAGATGGAGAATGATGGTAAATAGTGTGCCGTGCTTTGACATGGCACTCAAATTGAATAATTTTTGTGTTAAACCTTGGACTTGTAAACCTCTACAACATGCTTCCACTTTTCTATTTTTTTTTATCACTTTAGAACAAGCTTTCGAGCTTGCAGTCATTCAGCAGAAGCTCAGTACTCTTCAGGACAGGGTGACAGTAAGTGAGGATCAAGTGATGGAACTGAAGAAACAGCAGGAAGGTAAAGGCTGAAGGTTTATGATAGATGTAAGGATTTCTTTGTATAAGGTTATGAACATGTTTCCTGTGGTTTCAGGACAAAATGTAACAGTGCTGGAGCTTCAAAATGCCAACAGAGGTAAATATTTTTGGATTTTGATAGATGCGTCTAAATATGTACAGTAACTACAGAAGGAACTAAGAGTTGACTGTGTGATTTTTTTTTTTTTTTAAACTTTGCCACAGTTAGAGAAGTAGCTTTTTCTACCTCTCTCCTGGCATCTGGTGAAGGTGAGATAGAAACTGATGTTTGTATCCAAAACCTCTACGCACGTATCATTACAAACATCGGAAATCACTACAACCCACACACAGGTAGGCGAAATATTTGAAAAACAGGTTTCAATAATTTCACTTCTACCAGTTTAACTGTTTTTGTTTGTTTGTTTATTTGTTTTAGGTTACTTCACTGCGCCAGTAAGAGGAGTGTATTACTTCAGATTTACTGGCCATGCAGCACATTCTGGTGCCTATTTGATGCTGAAACTTAAGAAGAATGATGAATTCATAATTGTTGCAGCGGACAGGGGAATGATGTACGATACATCAGATCCTGAAGACAATGCATCCAATGGTGCTGTGTTGCAGCTGGAAGTGGGAGATGTTGTTTCTGTACAAACTTGTGGAACAGTTTGGGATGACCAGTACCACAGAACAACCTTCAGTGGCTTTATGCTCTTTCCTTTAGAACTGAAAAGTTGAGCAGTTGGGTGGTTTGCAAATTATCTCACAAGCAGAACCCAGGCTGCTCAGATAGAGGGCTCTTCTTCTGAGGTACTGCAAGTGAAAAAGGGCGTCCCTCAGGGTTCTGTGCTGGGCCCATTATTATTTACTATGTACAGGAATAATCTCAGACAGAACAAACTCAACTTTTCATTTCTACGCTGATGACACTGTCATACACTGTGCAACACCCACTCCTGCTGAGGCCTTTCAGTATTTACAGCTTGCGTTTGATAAAGTACAGAAACAACTTTATCTTCTTAATCAAGACAGATGATAATATACCTGTCACTTTTAAAGACACTGTATTAGTGGACTGAATTTGTTGTTATGCTTTTTGTTATTTATTTGTAATGGTGGAGTGTAATGTACAATGTGCTGGCTGCAGCATGGGTCAATAGCCCAAGACAAATTTCTCACCTGTGAGACAATAAAGCTTATCTTATCTTATCATCTGCAACTTGTTCTAAATGCAACGTCCTGGTTCCAGACCCCATAGGACACCCTAAGAGGTCCTCTTGTCCATGCCCAATGGTTCAGATCATTTTTGACCAACACAATATTAGGCAGGTGGTCATAATGTTATGCCTGATTGGTGTGCACTGCAGTGTATGAGCATCAGGTTACTTCATTTGTGTCTGATACAGGTTTTTGAAAGAAAATTATTAAAATTATATCATTAAAAAGTTCTAGTAATTCCAATATCTAGTAATACGCCCACATTGGAAATTCCAAAATCTATTAATATGAGCTTTCTTTTCATTTCAAATGTTTAACTGGTGGCCACAAAATATGTCTTACCTCCCTGAAAAGTTCATTGTAGGTGCAGTGGAGGCTTAAAGTTCCCATAACACTCCTGTGTGTGATGCATGTGGGACCAGGATTGCCTGATAAAGTTTAAACTCTGCACATACATCATTCTGCATAGAACACCTGCCTGAAGTAACAATATGCAAACAGAAGAAGTGAGTTAATTTTGTAGACAAGTCTCAAAAAAATAACTCCTGAGCCTCTCACATACAACATGACACAGTGGATAGTGCAGCACCTGCAAAGGCCTGCCAGGATGTTACTGCAAAGGTAACCGTCCTGTTCTTTATTAGTGAGAATGAGGTCAAGCTTTCAAACAAAACCTCTTAACAAAGGCCCACTTTCGATAAGGTGGACACATTACGTTGTGGAAAAAAAGACAGAAAAAAATCTCAACAAATTCCTCAGATAAAAGTGGAAGAAAATGACATCTCATGAATGTGATCATTGTTTCCTTTCCTTTGGTGTTTCACATCATAAACCTCCCGGAATGCAGCTGCATCAGCGTTTGAGCTTTGACTAAATCCATTCAGACTCTTTGTTGTGCAGTCATTCAGATCACACACACACACACACACACACACACACTACATGACACCACACCTCAGTTATCAGTCATCTAGTATGGCTCTGATAACCACGATCAACACACAACACAGAGGCCATGCAAGCTACATCTCCTTTCACTGTCAGTGTCCGTGGTGAATTCTTTCTCGCTCTCTTTTGCTGCTCTCTACTTTCCCTGTTGTGCACCACAATGCACAGGACGGCTATCAGTCACAACCAATCTGCAAGCTATCAGATGCCCTACAATTTCACACCCTCACTGGAAGATATAGTGACACGGTGAAATATTACTCCGTATCCACCGGTGTGAAGTTTGTCGGTTGTTAGGACTCTTTCTGAAAGAAAAATGGACGCCAGTTTTTCAAGCGAGGCCTGCTCAAAGGAATAACTCAGCTGTGTTTATGGAAAGAGCCTGGAGTGCATTGGAGACGCGGTGTCTCCTTTGAATCTGATGAGGAGTTTAGATCAGACCTGAAGCTATGGTATAGCTAAGGAGTGCTGTTAGTCTGATCAAACAGCTGCCAATATGAAAAGGACTACCATATCCTCTCAGCACCCGGGGGCTGTGTGAAATGAATACAGCTTCTCTTGGTTTTCCCTCTCACAGGCACCTCTTGGGTTGGAAACATTTTTTCATAATTGCCTTTAATTCTATGTTAGGTGTCCCCACAGTGCCACTATTAAGGTTAAGGCTAAGCCGGGAAGGCTTTCCAGCCTTTGTTATCAGGGCTTTTGCTCATTTAGAGGCAGCATCATTGATCCAACTCTAAGAGCACAAGAAAACATACAACACATTAAGGTGTATCCCTGTTATTGTCAATATTTGAATTATTCCCATGAACTGAGTATTTTAATTGATTATGTGCGTTGCGTTGTGAAATCCCTTTGTTTTGGCATAATTTAGTAGGTGATGAATCAGATGGCTTGGGAAATGGATCTACGTTAAGAGGCTTTAATGAGAGAGGGAATTCCCCATTTGAAAACCTTAGTCATTGTTTCATTAAGATAGTCTTTCATTAGGTTTTTTTTTCTCTTTCTGTGGGAAGCTTAAGGTGTGAAGGTTCATTACAGCCGTGACAGTGCCGGGAAAGTTGCGTGTCTCTTCCGTCTCACTTACAGCTTTTGCAAGAAGCTCTATTGAACTGTGAATGTTTTGGTTAGGGCCCAGTTCACCAGAAAAGGTGGTATAAAGTGTGTGATAGTGGCATCTTTGTGGTGGGCGACGATTTTACTGGTTACGAACTAATTCTCAGAATAGCAATCGGAGCAGGAAGACATGTTGGCAAAACTGGTGAAAGTGTACAGACACACTCATGCCTCCACTTGTATGCATGCGTTTACACACACAGACACACAGACACACAACACCGGAATGACAGTGCTTCTTTTGACTTTAAAATTAAAGGACTGATTCATTATAGGCTTATAAAGTCAGCTCTGGAGAGAAGAATCAGCCTTTTGTGAGATTAGTAGCAAATCTTCATAAAGAGTAACTAATTATGGGGTAATTTATGACAATAACAATAAGGCAGTTGCAAAATGAGGTAAAATTCAGTTGTGCTGTGCTCTTAACTTAGTTTTCTACCCATCTACAGATCTGAGAGAAAGGTAGTGGAAAAGGAAGTAAAGACAATCTCATTATAGTACATTAAGCAATGTCTATCCTTTTTATTAGCGCATGCCAGGCATCACATTTGTTAACTGTTTGTATATGATACCATAAAAATGTAAGTTCAGTCTTATGAGAGAACCTGGAAGTGTGCCATGATAGCAGTTTATGATGCAGTCGTATACATATGGGAGACCCCAGTAGGTGCTATTAGTCTCCTTTCTGCACTCCAAAAACATGTTTGGTGCAGGCTAGGCCCCAAGGCGAGCTGAGAGTAAATGTGCATTCCTTTCTGCCAGATTTAAAAGAGAAGTCTCATCTCTTTTTATGCCCGAAGTTGATCAGAGATGAGCAGGAGGCATTCCTCGATCAAAACCACAACTGTAAAAAGGCAGAAGTCATGTGACACTTCTGGAAATTTACCTTCAGTGCAGATGTGTTTAAGTTTCTTCGACAAAAGCGAATATGGACGCGTTGAGAGATTGAAACTGAGAGCTGATTTCAGATGTAGCAGAGGACCCTGCTCAGTATATAAAACTAGATTGCACCTATTATGCATTAAATGAAGCTGTTGACATGACATGAACACTGTGCAGAAATACAAAAGGCCCTTGCACCAAATGTTTGTATCTCAAGCTCCTTGATCCAGGCTTTCGGGTGCAGGCAAGTTGGAAGCAACAAACACACAAAGAGCCACACACGCATGCAGAGACTCATGCACAAACACAGGTATGCACACAGAGGGCAGCTCTGAGCCAACAATTCAGTGGAAATGAAGCCCTCTACCTTGGCCAGAGTCTACAGATGCATATCTACTCAGAGTCCTGAAAACACCTGATTGTACTCAGATTCAAATGACGAGCATTGTAATTTACCAGACAGCAGATGGGCTGCACAAGCATAAACACATAGGAATGTTTGCACTCTCTTTTTCAAAAAAATACGCTCACGTTGAATTAGTTACCGCTAAAGAAGCTCAGCATTACAACTGGTGCAGCCACTTCATTAGTTATAGTGTTGAAAATATGTTTTTCTTTTTTGCAGTTGTTTTGGGAATCACAACAACTGCATCATCCAGTTGCATCATCCAGTTGCACAGCTGCAGTTCTGGACTGGCACTTCCTCTCAAACCTGGTCACCTTAAGTATGCCAAAGAAACTGCAGCGGTTTATACCTGAACATGTTGACTTATTGAGTGGAGCCACCTACAGGTAAGGAGAGCAACTGCACCTGCAAGATTGGAACTTCTGCCATCTACAGGCAATTAACTAACAATACAGCTGCAGTTGTCTGCATTTTTTCAGACAAATACTAGGAATTATTTTAAATATGTAGATTGGATTAGATTCGATTAGATCAGAGTTAAAAACTGAAAACATTCCTTACCTTAAAGTCACAGTCTGAATCTACTGTAATACCCACTGGGGCTGATGTTACTCCATTTTTATTACAGTGATCATTTTATATTAGCTAACATACAGATGGCAACATACAGAGAACAGGAGCTTTAAGACTAACTTTCATTAAAATTGCCTGTTTCCATTGCCTGCAGGTGGTGCATGAGCTTAAACATAGCAGTAATTGAAGGAAGAGTCTGACATTTTGAGAAATATGCTTATCTGATGAGAATTTCTACACTTTTTATATATTTTTATACACATTAAACAAAAATAGATATAGCACGTTAATTAGTAATTCTACATTTGTACGACTGATCTGAGGGTGGTGAGACTGCTCCATCTTGTAGAGAAGTAGTGACTGCGTCAGTGGGAATGAGAGGTTTTGCGAGTTTGTCCATGAGATGCAACCCATCTCCATGAGACGATTTGCATCTGAAAGAGAGGAAAAAAAACATGTTGCAGTTTTATTTACTTTGGCTAAGTGCTTATCTACCATGATCACATTTGCTCGGTGAAACATACAGTTCTGGGTGGCCCTTAGAGGATCCTGAGAGTCAAAACTTTGATACATAACTGTGACTATCTGCTGTTTGTCAATCTCAGTCAGGCTTTGAAGTTTCAGCGCCGGAAAGCATTTTGTTTATTATCTTAACTTACTGTCATCCTCGCTTTTCAAATCAAATGACCTTGTTATGTGACTTCCTGATGGATAAAGATCCTGCAGCCCCAAACAGCTTGGTCAGATATAACACACCTGACACAGACAGTTCTTTCTTGGCGTGAATGACTTCATATGTAATGCCTCTCTCTCTCTTAGAAAACTAACGCCTAACCCGGTGGCTACGTCCAGGTGCAATAACTTAATATTATGTATGTGTATTTTCTTCTTGTTCGGCAGACATTTAACAACGTGGCTATTTCCCTTTTTGCCTGGCAGTCTTTTCAGCCCATTTCAAGCTTCCTCTTTGCATGAGTATTTTTACCTGCAGGGCTGTGTTTTTTGTGTTTTTGCTCTACTCTGCCTCATTGACTCTAATATGGGCTTCCTGAATGAGTTATCTTCAGACTTGTTCCCACAGGAGCTGATGACTCAAAATGATTTCAAAGATGCATGATGAGAATTCAGATCTTTGTGGTCTCTAACGACTAGATTTGTTGCACTTTATTCTACAGACCCTAATCAAAACTTCAAAGTCTGCGAGATGTAACAAATATGGAGCACAAAGGCACATAGAAAAACTCAGAGCAGCTGTCTTTTTTGTCCTGTAGTTCTGTGTAGATCAGAAGCCCAAGGCTCCTGGGGCCATTGTGTTCACCAGTCCACACCCAGTCATATTCCTTCACCATGCAAAGTTTCTGAACATAGCTGAATTTCTATGCAAATTAGTGCAAAAATGGCAATATCAGCAAAATACAGACACGAATGCAAGACTCCAGCCCTGACGGTGTCAAAAATATAATGTCATAAATACATAAATGATTGCTGTTTAGGGGCTGCTCAGTGGCTTGGTGGTTAGCAGCGTCACCTCACAGCTAGAAGATCCCCGGTTCGCGTCCCGGTTAGGACGCCTGGGATCTTTCTGCGTGGAGTTTGCATGTTCTCCCTGTGCATGCGTGGGTTCTCACCGGGTACTCCTCCCACAGTCCAAAAACACGCTGAGGTTAATTGATTATTCTAAATTGTCCGTAGGTGTGAATGAGAGTGTGCTTATTTGTCTCTATATGTAGCCCTGTGATAGACTGGCAACCTGTCCACAACTTTGGGTTCAGTGTCTTGCCCAAGGACACTTCGGCATGCGGAGGGGCCGGGGATCAAACCGCCAACCTTGCAATCAGTGGACAACCTGCTCTACCACCTGAGCCACAGCCACCCATGCCAGCTAATAAGATCCTTAGCTGGCATGACGCAATTTGTGGTTGAAGTACTAATCACAACGTTTCCCTGTATGCTGATGATTTTATGTTGTATACAGATAAGGCTGTTACTGAAATTTTAGTGGCCTAGATTCAGAATGAACTCAGCATTTTTTTTACTTGCAATAAGTGAGGTTTTAGGAGTTAATGTGTGTGTGGACTGTCATGAAGTGAAATGTCTCAGAATTACAAACAAAACAGTGGCAGAATTTACCAATCTCAAATAATTTCCCTGGTTAAGATTTCTGTTTTTTTTTTGACTGATATGTGACATCTTCCACCTTCTGTTGGGGTTTGGGATAAATCCCAAGATTAATTTGGAAAGAACAGCACCCAAGAAATTAAACACTTGATATTACAAACGGGATAAAATTAATGGAAGACTCAAGGTTCCCCATTGTGTAATTATACCTTCATGCTGAGAGCATTCAAAAACTGGTTTTAACTGAGAAAAATGTCACATCTTAAGCTTGCTGCTGTACATATAAAGGCAGTGTACAGTACATAGATTAAGATTAATACATGTTTATGTACTGCAAACAAAGACCGAAGTAGGAAACTTAAAAAAGGCATTACCCAATTTATGCTTGCTTCATCCCAATTCAGGCAACATTACATTTGATTTACAACATCTCTGTTGTTGCAAATTAGTTGTATATGAAATCAAAAATGTAAGATACAAAGTTGAAATATTTGTATGCACAATAATAAACTTTTGGGTTACTACACTCACAGACATGGAATCATTTTGTGTCTTTGAAAACCTGCTCTAATTGAACTGCAGTGATGAATTTGTGTTAAAAAATAAATAAATAAATAAATAAATAAAACACAGCGGAGGTGTGTCTTCATACCTGACATCTCCTCAGCTGGCGCAAGGCATTCCTCTTCAGTGCTTGGCTCTCACAGCCAACCAGCTATGGAATGCATACTGTCTACTCTAAGTGGATTTGAGCAAGGGTAATAAATTTTCTGTGGGTGAGCAATGGGCAGAGTTGTATAATGATGAAGAGTTGAGGCTTGCCCTGGAAGAAACAATGTCACCCGAGTAATGAGCTGGCTTCAAGTGTTTGTTATTTCTAAAGGCATTTTTCCTCTTCAAGGTGCAATCGTCATACAGTTGTGGACTTTGCTGTGGCATGTTGAACTCGTGGAGAGGGATTTGTTTTTAGTGTTCCCAAAAAATACTGTCAGTCTGTGAAAACGAGCAGACTCCAAAAATAGTATAAGTGGAAACGATGTTGAAACATGATCTAATTTAGGAGATTTTTATCAGATTGAGCAAATATATTAGAAAACTCAGATTTCCACCTTGTGGTTGTGGCCGCTGCCAACCAGTCAAGTTGCAGTTTACATCCGTGTCTGTCTGGAATCATTCAATACATGTAGTGAAGACTCTGAAGTTTATTAAGAGAGGCAAAAAAACATAACAAATTCCTTGTGGGTGTCTTCATACTTGGCACATAAATCTGACTCTAGTAGAACACAAAGTTGTAGCTATGACAGGAGATGAGACTTCAGCTACAGGGAAGCTTCATGCACATCTTCAACTTAGCAGCTCAGAAGATCTACACAATCCCTATAGTTTCCAGGTGAGCACGCAAAATTAGTGCCACAAATTTTGTATCAAACCAAATGGTCACAACCTCTCCTTCTGTTCTTGAGTTATGCTGTTGACAAATGGCCAGAAAAGGGTTTTTGCCTATAGGTTTCCTGAAGAGTGCTTTTAAACGTCAGTGTGGTGACTCAGGTTGTGGCCAACTTGGCAGTGCCTGACTCCACCCAACTAATCCAAAAAAGGGCAAAGATGTGGAACTGAGGAAGACCATTAGCTGTGACGGCATCCAATTTTTGCAGAAAGCAGTAATAATTCTGTATAAATATAAACCTTATAATTGATTAATTATTTATAAACAGTTGACCTCCTTACACTTGTCATGTAAAATTAGCCATAGAGACCAACATTGACTCCTGTACCAGGCTGTAAACATGTTTATTTCTGCTGTAAAGTGGAGCATTTTAATATGGCGGTCTATGGCGATCGACTCACTTTAGGAGCCAGCCTCAAGTGGCCATTCAAGAAACTGCAGCTTTTGCCTCTTGCCTCCATTCTTGAAGTTGCTGATTGGTTTTTGTAGAACATTATATTACGGATAGAAGTGTCTTCCTCACAATCAGCCATGAATCATTTGTACAAAACGTTGTCATAATTGATACATGAATTATTGAATTGTAGCCAAAAATTTACTTTGTGAAGCCATAGTGAGTCTAAGTGAACATATGTGACAAATCTGAAGAATTTCACTGTGTTCCTGACGTATTATATTCATGAGAATGGGACAGTCGGATGTACATACAGAGAGCCTGAAAACATAATGCCTCTGACCAAAACTGTCTTAGCACGGAGGCATAAAAAAAAAAGATGTTGACTAGTTTGGGGCCTCACCTAGATGAAACTGACAGTTGATAAATGTATTCACAATAAAGAATAATAATGCAAAAGAGTCCAACTATCTGTAGGTCTTTAGTCATTGTTACTCTGCAGAAGAGACAGATGAGTCTAATTGATCACAGTGGTCTTTTAAAAATGCTTCTGTTTGATGCACTCACCTGTTCTGTTGATCCACATCCTCCTTCTATTTCTAGAACTGAACTGAACACGTTTCTCATTCCAAATCATGGACCCTTTAAAATTATGCAGCATACAAGAACAGGCAGGAATCGGTCAACGCGAGGTGCAGTTATGACATGCACATGAGGTGCAGGTATGCCTTTTAAAAAGCCCTGTTACCTCTGCTGTTTTCATGAGTGAGATAGACATAAACAATGATAAATAAACAAACATAGTTACCACATTTTAATTAGAGGGAGTGGATGTAATGAATAGCTGCCACATCCATCTTTTAGTCTCTCACAGTGTGCAGGGACACTTAATCTTCCCACAAAACTGAGCAAATGTCAACTTACCTAAACCCCTGCGGCTATTTAAAGCACAGTGCTGCATTTTGGCATGTTTCCTGCACTTTATACCTGTTGACTGTTGCCACTTGATTAGTTGATTATAGCATGAGGCACACTTCATATTTGTTTGTATAATCAGACAAGTGTAAAAACAACACGGCTTCTTCTTACCGTAAGACACTCCTTCGGACTGTGTCTTTTGCTTTTAGCGGTAGCTGGCATCTGGAGTTCTGATGTTAAATCATTGTGTTCTTGGGCGTTCATGTAGGAGGATTAACCTGACATCATGGCAGCCCGTTTAATGCTGTTCTCCCGCACATGAAATACAGCTTCCATGTGCAAATACAGTTATGCAGGTTGGCACAGAACTCTGACGGAATGTACTGCTCTTCTTTTTATTGAATGCATAAATTCAGGAAGTCCAAACATTGGCCGACAGTGCTCACTACCCAGGAGATTTCGCAGAAAGCGATGTTTTCAAGTGTAAATGTGTGCGCTCAGTCAATCCCACTCAAACATGCGGGGATGATACCTCTGTCAGTGTGGCCCTCTCAGATGGAATTACTGTCATAGTTGGCAGGATGACTCTCTTCAGGTGATAAAAGAGGTGTTGATACAGAAGCATGTGGCAGGCCTCTGAGCTCCAGACAGATTCTGCTCTCACCCAAATCTATCAAACCACAGACAACATCTGTTTGGGGCTGTAGATTAGCCTAGTTAGCCGATATTGTGAATTTTCAAAGCTTGTTTCTTGTGCGGGGCAAAATATTGATTTTGTTGATACAACTTAGATTAATCATAAATTCACCCAAGAGGGGAGGGGTGGTGGGGGGTCACACTCACATAAGACATCTTCAGCTTCTCCTCCACAGCTCTCACATAGCAGGGTTTTTCCTGAATGCGTTGCCCAAGGCTTGTTTTGGAAAGGTTTTGATTGATTACGAGGATTTAGGGAGGGAATCTCACACAATTTAACACAAATCATGAAAGACTTTGAGAATAAACCACGAGGATGCTCGATGCCAGTGGCATTTGGAGGTTTACACAGTCTGTTATAGTACAACTGGTCTTGTTCGAGCCGTTGACAGATCTGGTTATTTAGATTTGACTGATGTCGATTTATAAACGTTGCTGACTGTCATTTACTTCATCACAAAGAAATGCTGACAGATACTTACTAGACAGACAGCTTCTTAGCAGTGATAAAACATTCCACAAAATGAGAGCTGACCATTTATATATATATACACATACTACCCCCTCACTGTTTCTTTTGTATAACAGTGCTTCTGCTTTCTCAATTACACACACGCACAGACACACACGCACACAAATGCACACACATATAAGCATGCAAAGACACCTCTTCTGTCTCTCAAATGTGGCCAAAACCCCGGAGGGACCAAAGCCATTTTTCATGTAATTACAGAAAACCTGCCTGACTGGCTTTGAGTCAGCTTGTGAAAGGAGGGCCAGAGTCGTCCTCGCACTGTACAGCACATCCAACCAGGCCCTATTAGAAAAAGGCAATTTCACTTCTCACTTTCAGTCACTGTTCCAATTTTGTCGGCACTTCTAAGAGTTCTTGTAGGTGTGCCACAGTGCCGGCTGGTTCAACAGCACAAGTGAGATATGTGACCTGCCAATTTTCATCACCTCCTGAGACTCCTCTCTTGCATGCAGCATAATTTAAGCTCCAAAACAAGCTCTTCTGTAAAGGACAGAGCTGAACGGCTGATCCGGGACTTAACTTTAATGATCCACAAAGTAGATTTCACCTGAGCTTTGTGCTCTCTTTCCAGCACACCTTGTCTGGTCCCCCATCAAAAACCCCACACGTGTCTTCGAGCTCTCACTGTTCATGCATGTGTTCACGATGGCGGAATTTTTTCCATTATTGAAACACACAAATATATCATCATATGACCCAACACTGACAACTACAGTCTGCTGCAGAGAGGGACAGTAGTAGAAAGGAATTTCCCCCAGGACAGATCAGTACAGACTCAGTGAACTGACGCTGTCTTTGGGGTGTACGGCAAGTCTGCAGCAGCACTAGAAGAGGCAGCTCTGAGGTAATGTTTGTCTCTGTCTCCCTTCAAGATAAACCTGTCATTAGAGCACTGACAAACCTGTCACATTCTGACTCTCTTCTCATTTTTATTTCTTCTTAGGGAAATAGTACCTAACTTGATGAATACAGAATGATGTGATCCAGTGCAACAGAGAGGGCTCTTTCTCATACTGATTCTGAGTGTAGATTTCATAAAAACATAGAACCATTATTATCTTCCCTGGATAATGCTGATTTATTATTTTGCTTAAAAACACACCAAAGGGGCCATTTTATCTGCCATTACTCAGAAAATATATCTGAGATTGTATCATATGAGCCACATTTTCCTCTGACAATGACTCTCTCTGGCAAAGGTTCATATATAAATCCATCAAGAGTCACTCTCCTGTAGTTGTTTTAGCATGTTTGGGCCACATGCTGGTTGTGTGCACATTAGCTTCAATAGTTGTAATACCCCTCTGTGCAACTGAGACTATTCTACCATTTATCTGTCTTGGACTTCACTTACCCAGTGGGTGTTCATGGCTTTATAATGGCAGTATGCAGCTCCCCTGCTACAGCACAGTTGGCTGACATCTTAATTCCTCCCTCCGCTGCCTTTGAAAGGCTCCAGCAAGCTTTCACCTAGAATCGGCCACTCTGGTGCGGACATAAGATATCACTTGTAATTGTCCTCCTGCCTCTTTACTTGTCAGTAGCATTAGCATCATTCACTGTTTATATCTTATTTTAAGCAGCTATAATCAATGCTTTAATGTTTGCAGTGGATCACATGATTACTTGTGAAAGAAGTTGTTCAGCATAATGAATTGTAAGGAATATACTGTGTATGAATATACACCGATCAGGCAGAACATTATGACCAGCTGCTTAATATTGTGTTGGTCCCCCTTATGTGCTCAAAAATGCTCTGAATCATTGAACATGGACAAGAGGACCTCTCAGGGTGTCCTATGGGGTCTGGAACCAGGACGTTGGCAATGGATCCTTTGGGTACTCTGGCTTGTACAGTGGGGCCTCTGTCAATCCAACTTGTTCCACTGCATCTTGTTTATGCTTGATTTGAAAACTTAACCCCCTGAACTCTAAGCAGTTTCTGGGCATTTTAATTCACTCTGGGTTCATTTTTCAGTGCAATTTAAAGTCCTGCATGTCTATGGAACCAACAGGCTCATGGATGGAAGTGGAGTCAACTCAGAAATGTCTTTTGTGTAGTATGACAAAGTTCTATTAGAATAATTTTTAAAAAACAGTTGAATTTCTGTAATTATTTATTTTACAAAAGTCGAAAAAACCTGCAACCATAATACACAACATTTGTGCCCACAGCTGTTGGCAGTTCTAGAAAAAATGGTTGCTCTGCTTACTAACATTATCTTTTTTTGCCACTTGCATTTTTGTTTTATTTCCATTCTTGTCTCCTATCTGCTCTGTAAAAACACAGCCTGCAATTCAGCTAAAAAACCCTGAATTTTCTACCACATGACTTTTGATCACAGCTGAGTCACTCGTGACTTTTCATTTGCTTCCAGAAGTACAGAATTTTAGTTTTTAACAGAATTTGGTTGCTGCAATTGATTATTTCTGGTGAATTTTCAAATGAGACATGTAAAATATAGTGATTTGACACCTAGATTTGGTTAATTTTCCCAATGAAGTCACATGTACCATGCAAAATTGAAAATCCAACGATTGGTCTTGTTTTTACAGTTTCTTCCTCTGATAAATGGTGTAATTCTGACAGTTAAAAAAAACATTTTCCCATTAAAATAACCTCTTCCTGCCTTAAAATGGCATAGATGTAGCTTTACCCTGTCCTTCATAATGTTCAGATCTATTAAGTGCACCCCCTTATCTCCACCTACATCTCCACCACTCACTGCAGCTCAAGCACACCAGCTCACCTATGACTGCTCAAATGCCGATAAGCTAATCTACACTACACAGTGGCAAGTTGGAATACTGGAGGTGTTCAGCAGTGATTGTTGGATGCGCGAACCAGTTCTGAAGAGGAATAATCATTAAGGAAAATCTCACCCTTCAAGTTCTTGCAACAGACATCGATCAACTGCAGTTTCAAGCTGGAAATGCTCAGCCGTGCCATTGACTGTTTATTGTATTGATCTTCTAGTGCATTAAAAAAGCATCATATGGACATAGAAAAGTAGTAACTGTAATCTGATAACTGAATTTCAGCACTGTAATATGTTGCATTACTGTGTTACAGACATATATGTATTGTGATTACATTACTTTGTAATACATTATCCTCAACACTACTGCTAATAAATTCCACATGGTAATGTTTTCAATGCTTCCAACTTTTTTCCAGCTTGCTGCCCCCAAGTGGCGAATAAATCTTTAATTGCACATTTTACATGATTCAATTTAGCATTTTGCCGTTATTTAATAGTCAACTGTCTTATACCTTTTGGCTGAAACAGTCTAACTTCTGTAGTTTCTGCAAGTATCTTTTCAGCAGAAACCTTCGGCCCAAGCGCTATGAAGAGCAGTTTCCTCTTCATATGAGTTTCTGTCACCGCAGACAGTGCTTTGTTCATCCGACTCATCCTGTCACCAGACACCTATCCTTTTTGAAGAGTGGTGATTTATGATGGAAATGATCGCTGTGGTGTCTGTGCCAGCTGACAATGCTCCAACTGCCTTTGTTCCCTCTTCAGGAGTTGCAAGTGACATCAGATCATAATCCGGATCATATTTTTTACTCTTCCCCTTGTGGAAACTGTAGGAGATACACAAAGTAGGTGACTACTTTATCCTCACAGAGCAATTTTCTCTCTAGGTGCCCTACTGATATCGCTGTCAGTGCATGACAGGGTCATTTCTTTGGCTGCAAAACAGCAAAGAATCTAAAGACTTCCTGCCAGAAACCCTTTAGGGTGTTTGTCATTGTCTGGCACAGTATCAAGAGTCCCTGTCCATCAGGCTTTCATTCTGGATTTAACTAGGCCAGGAGGAGACACTCACTAATGAATGGCCACCCCCCCAAAAAAATACCATTTGTACCGCCTGAACTCAGTGGTATAAAGACAACAACAGCAATATAACATTACAATAACCATAAATCAACACACTGTAGGTATAAAGGCTCTTTAAAATCATTAAGGGCGAGTGAAAGTGAGCTGCGGTCCCCTTCATCGCTCTCTTTATCCCGTCTCCCTTTTGTCCTATTCTTTATCTCATTACCATCACTGAAGCTGACCTCAGAGCAGAGCATCCAGCTGTGTTCTCCTGCCCTACAGACAAACCACTGACCCTGAGCTGAACTGTAGGATCATCTACCACTGTCACAGCCTCATCTACCACTGTCACTGAATGACCTCTATGACTCTGTGGTCAGTCGGTGCACATTACCTCCTCACAATTCAGTTTTCTTTTTTGTTGTTGTTGTTGTTGTTGTTTTTAAGTGGAGCTTAACAGCGATTGTGTGCTTTGCAGGGCAATATGGTGGCAAAGGGAAAATACGAAATATGTTTAGAGGAATGAACAAAATGACCTGAGATACAACCTGTCAGACATCAGGCCTTTACCTTGTTTACAGCCAACACTGGCTATTATTTACAGGGAGCCACAGACACAAACCTCTCATACAAGTGGTTATTACAGTTCATGAGATCAATGTCATGAACTGTGTATGCAATTAACCACGTGCTAAGGCCAGGTTGTGTCCCATGAATGCCACACTGCAAAGTTTTTGTTTGTGTTGTCATCACAAAATGTTTTCCTTTCAAAGTTTTCTGGAATATGCGTTTCAATCCGGCAGCAGGGAATGCAATGAAGATAACATGATTGAAAGGGTCTATGGGACCGACTTCAAAACACTTTTGTCACCAGCATTGCAGGATACATATCAAAAGAGGTACTTTCAGGTATCTCTTTACCTCTTTGGGTTGAAGGTGAGGGTGTTTCCATACCTTGGCAGAGCATGAGTGGAGAGAGGGAGAAGATTAATGATATAATAGCTCTGACCACACGGTTTAGTTATTTAAACTGGCAGCATCAGCTCAAATTGTTTCATGGCTTTCTGCAATGATACATTTAGGAGCGTGTCTGGACAGGTTACAAGATGCTAGAGGCGAGAATTCATTGCAACTCCCTCTGAACTCAGCCAGGAGACAGGAGCTTGGAAGCTATGACACCATCAGTGAAGTACACGCAGAATGTTTACATCCCAGCTGCTTGTTTGTGCACCTTTCTCTTAGGGAAATTTTAAAATTTAAGACACCAGTAACAGTCAGTTGCATTAACTGATTGCATGATATGCCAGTGGAAAATGTCCACCTTGACCTGGCATCACATTACTGTAAGTTGTGCCTTCTCATGGAAATGTTTGAGATGGTGGTTTATTACAAAGCGGCTGTTTTGTTAAACCAACAACAAACAGTCAAATAAAGGAGAGGAGATGCCCACTTCTTCTCTGGAAGGGCAAACAGTAGACTGTCAGGTTAGGAATCTGTCATATTGCCTGACTGTCATGACGTTTGGGTGCTGATCTGTGATATTTCTTAAGCGTCTCCGAGGTCTTACAGGGTTGTAGTGAGTTTGGTGTTTTTGTTCAAAACATCCCGTGTCAGGATGGCCGAGACGTCGGAGGATTACTGTAAGCTTAGCTCAGGTGACGTCTTCTGTGGGGGGGCAGGCATGAGGGCCCTCCATAACTCTGTTCCAAAACCACTCCAAAACCAAGGAAAAGTATCATATGGGGCACTCAGATCATTTGAAGATACACGCATCATCAAAGGCAGCCTTTTAACAAACTCACTCAAAGTCCTTATTACCCCATCACTGTTCCGCGATTAAATATTTCAAAAGCTTTCAAAGACACGTTAAGCAGGCTGGTATGTTCATTCAGATCATTGTAAATGGCTCCTTCAAAATCCCCCCAGAGTGCTTATCCAGTCTGTGTCCTCAGCTTTAATGCCGCTGACAATACCCCGAAGCTATTTGACCACTGTGTTTACCTGTAAAAATCAGATAGACCATGGGAAGTCAGATAGACCCTGTGAGGGCCAAACAGTTTTGGATCTCTCTTGTGGGGAGTGGATATTGTCGGCTATCTCCAGCTCCCATCGCAGAGCCTCAAAGAGCACGCGGTTAAGAGAGTGCATGAATGAGCTTTGTGCCCATACAGTATCTCTGGAATCACATAAAGACAACCTTGTGCTCTGCAATTTACTGTGCAGTGCTCAGGTGCTTGTGCATGTCTCAACCAGAGCAAAAACAAAAGTATGACTGACATAATCATGTGTCAGAAGATTTATGGTCAGAGAGAGCGAAGGGGAAAGAAAAAACTGGAGAGCGCATTTTCTTGCTCCTCCTTCTCCTTCAAATTATTGTCTTTAGTGCTGTCCACTTGTTTGAGTGAAATGTTGGAAACTGTTGAAACAGAGTGGTTCACACACACACACGCAGTCAAAGCCATGTGTTAATGAAAGCCTTGTGAGATGTATGATTTAACAACTCTTTAACTGTGAAATTATGAGTCATTTCCTTATTCATTGGTGGTATATTTTCAGGAGTCACAGGTTTTCTTTGAAAGACAGCAAAAGCATGCTGTGTAGGTTTCATGTGTGCAGCCATGGAGGTACAGTGGACGGCAGAAGAGGTTAAACTGCATAAAGAAATGCCATTGCTTTGTTCGCTGTAATTAGAAATGAATCCTAAATCCGACCACGTGTTTCAGCAAATGTCTGCATCATCAGATAAATTCTGCTTTCAGCTATAAATCTGATTAACTGGTGCGTTCAAAGCCGATCTAATGATAAAACAAAGAGCAGGACAGGTCTTGCTTAAATATGTTTTAAAGAGTCTTTTTGGGTTTTTTTTTTTGGCTTTGATGCTAATTGCTGGCTGGAGCTCAGTGCTGGGCTGCCCTGATGTAACAGGGTCACGGGAGCAGATAGGGAAGCTGTGGCAGACCTCCAGCAATAACAAAGGGAGCGAGCCAGACTACCAACCATAAATCTGCAGCTACCACCAATTTCCAACTACTGCAGGTGATGGGTGAGCACGTGTGTTTGTGTGTCTGTGTGAGTGTGCGCGTGTGTATGTGTGTGTGTATTTTTTTTATAAACAAACTCCAAAGGGTAACGCCACCCCACTTCAGAGCAACATGTATATTACACCCCTGAACATCTTGGCATGGGCCTGGTCCTGTTTATGGAGAAACACGGCTAAGAGTATAATTAGCATTTCAGTGATCCTGCGGGGTGTCTGACTTAGGCTGAAATATCAAAGAAGGTGGTATTTTGTGCTCGTGATTCAGCGAGGATGAAGTGGCTGTGGCCTCTGTGTGGTGGTGTTTTGCACCTGACTGGAAAACACTGCAGGTGGATTACCTGTAACAGCAGCTAAAACTACATTGTTTGTTTATTTTTTTAAAAAAAGAAGAAGCCTGTTTTGCTGTAAATAGTTGCATCACAGGTTTAATGGTGTCAGTCTTCATGATTAATCTGCATTGGCACCACCTAAGGGCACCTTGTAACTTTAGATCGCCACATTCAGAGTATCGACACAAAGCTTGTATTTTGCCCTTGTCATTCAAATGTTAGATTGCTGCAAGTTAAAGCAAACAGGCGACACATATAAAGGACTCCGAGATGCAAGAAGTGTTTTGTTCGCGAGGTGAAGTGATGTGCGTCTCGTGCACAAAACCCTAGTTTAGTTTTAACCAGAGCTTTCTGAGCAGCTGCCTTTTCTTATGCGTGAGTCTTTTGTATCAATATTATGAAAGCTGAATGCTTTTGTTACACATAGACAAGCCTCTGTTATTATCCCTTCACGCCCTTTTCTCTTTATTCTGGGTAGATTATCACTGCCAATGGTGCACGATATGGTGACTGTAAAATAAACCTGAATTCTCATGTGTCTCCGCTTTTTTTTTCCCCACAAAGAAGGTGAAACTGGATGTTTTTTTACTTGGGGTGGGGGTGTGGGGGGAGGCCCGCCGTGTGGAAACGTTCTAAAATACAGCACAGGTGAAAACTTTACAAGCTACATTTGTCAATCCTAGGAGATTATTGGGAGCAGGTTTTCTGTCAGCACCTTTGGGCCCGTCTCCCCACTCCACTTCCAGGCCGATGAGAGTGGAATCTGTAACGACTGTGGGCTTTCGCATCGTTAACATTTCCCTGACACGTCGGCCGGCCTCTCTTGGAGACTGCCCTGCATTTTCTCGCCTGCACTGGAGTTGTTGTAGCAACTAGTGGCCCAGGAGTGAATGAAGCAGATGTGCGAGTCATCTATCACCTGACAGCTCCCACTCCCCCGACTGAGCAAGTCATCACTGTGACAGTCTGCCCGACCAGCCTCATCAATTACACCGGTACCCTACCATTAGAACACAAACACTTTTCTCCTCGGACACATTCAACTGCTTCCCAGTCTGCAAGATGGGCCCTCAATTAAGCCTGAATAACTTTCCCCCTCTCAAAGAACATCTCTCTTTCTGCCGAGCATCGCAAACATTGCACTTGTCCTTTGAGGGCTGATTTATCTCCATGGTGACCATGTGATATTGGAGAACATTTATCTGCATTTTATGATGCCTCAAAGTGCCCGGTAATGATGCAAGCTACAACATGGCTACAATCAATTAAGATTTACTTTTATGTCTGTTTGAAAGTAAAAGCAATGACCTTATAAGTTAAGTGATTCCTATTTAATAAGCAGTTAGGGTAATTTATGCTATAAAAGTTGAACAGCTCCACTGCTACGCTAGTTTATGGCAATAAAATGATGACGTTAGAGCTGCTTTTCTTTAATTTACGATCATTGTTACCTTCGCTAAGTGACACTAAGTAATTTCTGACTGGTCTTTACAGCATATTACATCCTTGTAAAACCATTGCATTGCCTGTTGTTTCTCCATGTGTTCTTTTGATCAGAGTGATACTTGATGGGTGAGGGAAGCAATAATGGAAATCATGTCTTGTTAGTGTTATTCTGTTCCTGTATTCCATCAGTAGTAGTCATGAAATGCAGTAAACACAGACATTTGAACACAGACACATATAAACAGTCTCTATCACTTACAATATACAACTATGGCAGTGACAGCTGGGGCCAACGTACATATATCAGCTTTTTTTTCACAGGGGTCTTAAAAACAGATGTCAAGGTCAGAACGTGACATTGAATATGCAAAAGATATAAATAAAACATTCATATAAAAATAGGCTTTTACAAAATATACTCTATTAACCAATATTTTACCAAATGTGGAAAATGTGCCCGTGTATTTTGATCAGTGAATAAATTCCAGTTTAAGCTACATTAGCTTGAAGAGAGCAACACCACTGGAGACTATCAGTACAGCGTTCAAGCCTTCTACCTCGACAAGTGGGATTTTTTTCTAGACTAGCAGCAAAACAGAGGGAAGACAAACTCGTGAGAAGGTCAGAAGGTCAATTTGAGTAGCCTACAGCATCTGGAACAACATTATTCTACAACATGACACACATTACTCCAGGCAGATTCAAATCCAGTGTGTTAGCCATGGACATGTTGCAATTGCTTAATAAACTAAAACCTCATGACACTTAGTTATTTTTGATCCATAACGGACAAAATCAGTAGTTCTTTATAGAATAAATTAATATTAATTATTTTCATTCTCTAAATACAGTATGTTAAATATTCCAAATGGCTGTGTCGTTTCATCTGTGCACATGGGGCGAGAACTACAGCAGTGTGTCCTGCCCAGCATCACATCCACCATAATTCATCTGCATCGGCAAAGGCCAAGCAGTCAAAACGTCAGTACATGTCCATATAGCTTAAAGTCTTGACATTTTGCTTTGGTGACTCACACTGTGGTCATCCAGTCCCATATGCCAGGCTACAGTTTTCTCCCTTAACAGCTTTTTCTCACACTGTTTTTCGACACCGTGTCCCAACAAACAGTCCAAGAAGAGGGGTAAAGAGCTTTGTGTGCAAAAGAATCATGACACCCATCTTCAGCTTACTGCATGCACAGTAAGTTCCTCAAAGGACTGCATTAAAAAAAAAACAGCCTTCCTGTAAGGTTTGTCCATGAAAACACCAAATCATGAGCACGCGCATGCATCACCACACACACCGTCCAATAAATACTCTCATTTGCATGTGTACACCTCTGTCCTCTCACTGCAGGTGTTGCATTTAACGTAGCAGCACCACAGGAACTTGCAATTGCACTGCCAGACGCGGGAGTACTGGTGTGTGTTGTATCCCCGACCGCAGCACATCAAGTCGCAGCCGCTGATGTGCTGCATCATTGTCTTGTTACACACCCGTCCCTGTGTCCCCAAGCTCCCAGTCACAGGGTCCGCCTCGCAGTAGTTGGGTGACTTGTCTATGTACACCAGGTCTGTATCCATGGGCTTCCGGTAAGAATAAGGCTTCTTGATCTTGAGGAATTTAGGGCGCTTGTTGCGGCTGGCTTTGACTGGTTCCACGTGCACTGCATGGGCATATTTCTCCTTGAGAATGTAGCCAAGCTCGCGGAACTTGGGAAGTGTAGTCCAGCAGGTTTTGGTGGTGCAGGAGCCTGAGACACCATGACACTTGCATTCCAGTCGCATGTTCTTCTCCAGGACCTAGACGTACAAAAACAACTCAGTGAGGCAGTAACAACAGATAACTGTAAACACACTCCAGTAATGAGTGATAGTGACACTAAAATTATTAGAGCCAATTCTAGATCGCTATAATGTTTGTTGTATTTTTCATCTGTCATGTTTGCAGATTTTTATATCTACATATATGCTCTAAAACCCCAGTATTTAGATAATCACTCAATCCACATTTGGTCCCTTCAAAGCAAGTGAAAGCTTATTAAACAATGTGACTGACAAATAACTACAGTTAGGGATTAAATACAGCCCCACCACAGGGCAGTGTGATACCATACACACAGAAGCCAAAATAATGTATCAGATTTCAGGCTCTGTGTGTGTAGTTACCACACACAACACACAAATGTCAAGAGTGACTGTACAAGGCGCCGAGTGACTAGGATTACTGCTAAACCCTGAACTGATGACAATGAGACGAGCCATTGACTGAAACTAAAGTTTTCTTTAGCAACAAGGTCAATTGCGATTTCCTTTTTTTTTCCTTCCTAAAATGCTACATGTTTGGTATGCGATATGGTCTCCTAAAGCCATTCACGGGAAATTTACGTCTGTGTTCTTGGCAAGTAAACTGTAACAGTAAAACCCAAATACAGACGTGTGAACAAGGACCAAAAAGAACAGCTTTTCCCTGAGCAAACCACTTCATAAAAACCTTGGCTTCAACTCCCTAATCCATCAGTTGTTCTGTGACCAACACTTGTGACAACCATTGTCTGGACGTCTTCAACCAGGGAGCTGTGAACGGCACTCCTGCTCGGTGTCACTGCTTTTCATTAGCATAAATAAAGGAGGGGTAACTATCAAAACAGAGAGTCTATTTATTAGCGGAGAGAATGGGAAATAAGTAAAACCGCCGAAAGTTTGAATCCATGAGTACAGTCTTTTCCCTGGGAGGCAATTTAGCTGTCCAGATAAGCCAATTTGAATTCATGGTCCTGGAAACGCACATAGAAAATTATCTGCCCGCCGCAATTGTGTGTGAGGAGGCTTTTCAGCCACTGTGTTGGACGTGTTGGTTGTGTGAATCAGGCTGTTTTGGCAGAGTCAGGCAGAGAGTGAGAGGATATCGGGTCACTTGGGCAAAGCTGCTTCTTTATTCTGCACTAACTCCAACCTCACTTTGACTGTTTGGCACATTATTCCCCTCAATCTCTTAACTTCTAGACCTGCTGGAGTCTCTTTGTAACTCTGCAGTGGTCTGCAACCATGCATGGTGGAAAGGCATTAAAATTAATAGATAATGAAAACAATCCTTTCTGGCTAAATTTCCCATATTTTCATGCTGCAATTCCCTATGTTTAACTTAATTTGGTGTATTATTTTTTATTAAATTCTGTCAGCAAACATGACAATTCATGTGGTATACATAAATGACTTTGACTTAATGAAAATTCAGTTTAGACCTTGTGCCTAACGACTGGATTCAAGCTGTGAATCAGATTTAACTGCTGGAGTTCATGTACCTTATTGCACTCTTTTATACAGAAGACACATATTGCTCAATGATTATCAAACCATGCTACCAAACAGCAAACACCCCTGAGGCAAGCACACTGCACCTGATGAGGGTTTTTGCTGTTAGAGAAATTGTGGGTGGGGATTGTCAAAAAGGTAACTGTATACTGTCCCAGTGGTGCAAAACATGGGGTGGACTGGGCTAATGCCTTTTTGTACAGTGTCAATCTGTTTTCAGTGCAGAGATCTGGGTTGTAATCAAACCCTGCCACTTAGACAGCTCTTCCCTTAAAAGCAGCCCTTTATTCCGGTCCTTGTTTAAGCTTGGCCTCACTGCCCATATCTTTGGCAAGGTTCACCCACACCAAAGCATGGCAGAGACTGTTAACAGTCACTGAGACCAACTACTTAACCATCAGTTCACCGTCTGAAAGAGTGTCGGTGGAGGAGGTCTTTTGCGCTAAATCCTACAATCTAAAAAGGTAGGCATAATCCCATTGCTGATTTCTTACCTTGCGTCCCACCTCGTTATTATGGAGGTTCATGAGTGTCCTTGCATTCTGTTTGACCTCCCGAGCGTCAATAAATACTTTGGAGAAGCCCAGGCCGTAGCTGATATCTGCTGAGCAGCCTCCCCACTTCCATCCTTGGTCTTTACTGTAGAAACCCTGCTTCTCCTTGTCACAGCTACAGTCACTCAGGTTCCCCTGCGTACAGGCTGCTGTAATGGCATGGGCCACACCTGCTGCAATGATGGCGTAGGTGAACGCAGCCTCTTTACTGCCTGTGGGAGAAGAAGAAAAAGATGATGAATAAAAAGTGGCAGGTATACATTTAGATTTTGTAAAATAAAGGAAGTCATGGTGTTTCTCCTTCAATTTAAAGGGAATACTATTAGTATGTAAGAGAATTTTTTCAATAGGCAAAAGAGATCAATTATTAACATAATGTGTGCTTACATCACAGTCTTCCTGACATATCACTCAAGGGCTGCAGTGTTTTGAAACCTGACCTGGAAACTGTCCTGCCCGTGAACCAAAATGTCTGCTGGCGGAATAGTCAACAAAGCTGTATGAATAAGAGGGTTGTAGGCAAGGAAGGGCTATTGATCCACCTGGAAACTGTCACATTCTGTGTAAACTCATAAGGCAGTGACATTAGAATCTTCATTCTGTCGTTATCTGCACCCAAGTCCAGCTAACAAATCATTTACGTACAGGGAAATATCGACAAATAACTAAAGGTTAATCTCACAGGACTCAAAGGCAAAGACAGACCCTGAAGCTAAGTTCTCCAGCCACATAACGAGCCAAGAGAAAGTCTCATTTGTCTTGTAGGTGTATATAAGCCAAGCAAGACATTTACCTTCTTATACTCTAACAGCATGTAATAAACACACATGTATTCTTAAACTTGATCAGCAGGTAGAACGTTTTTTAATATAAAAAAGTGATTTTTCAAAGTTTTTAATTTAACTTCATCATAGCTTTAAATTTTTCTAATTCACTTTGGCACTTGTAAACGCTGTTAATTGTTGAATTACAACACAAAATTGCCAAAGGCAAGTGCTGTGCGCATTTTACATGCACAAATACGCATTGCTGTACGAACAAACATGCATGCATTCTTAAACCTGATCAGCAGGTAGAACGTTTTTTAATTTTCAGATCTATGATCCATTATCATGCAAACAGGAAATTGCTGATTACAAAATCCATCATATCTATGTGTAAATAAACTCCCCTTGTCACTGTTTGTTCAAAACAAACATCATACCTTCTTTGTGCTTCCTCCTGCCACCCGGTTCACTATGTAAAGCTGCCATGTATTTGATAAACATCTTGGATGTGTGCCCTTGCCATTGAAAAAAAAAACTCATATTGAGGCATCAATTATGTGGACGTTTTTATAGACTTGATGGGCTCAGAGCCAAAAAAGAAGGTGTGTCAGAGCAGTCAGTCAGTTCTGACTGCACCGTTGTTAATTTTTCCCCTACAGTCCTGAGTGCACAGGTTCACCACAAGAGATGGTATGAATTCTTCATAACCTTGTAATGAGAGATGGAAGATATTAAAAAGAGTGCTGACAAAAATGAAAAAGCCTGTATAAGTTAAACTAGCAGTATCAGTTTACCGTCACTCATGAAACTCTCAATATGCAGCCCATTAGTGTGGATCTCAGCTCATATAGCACAGTGTAACTACAAAGTTCAAACATAGCTGAGGTCTAAAATGCCACAAATCTGGTGCACCTTGCATTAAACGTATGTCAGTTCCTGGTCATTCCTACTTTGCTTTAAAGAACGACTGCAGGCTTCACAGCTCCACTCAGCCTGGACATCAACAATGGTATTCATTTACAACCATTCGTCTTCTACGCTAATCTGATCAGTGAAACCAATCTATTTGGTATGGCTGTCCAAGCCATAGACTTAAACTCCTCTCTTGGAAACATGGACCAAAACTCTTGATTGGCTAAAACCACTCATTCATAAAGGAACAGATTGTCAACCACCGCTGTTTTCGTTTCAGCAGCATGAAGAGATAATCCTTTCTTTCCAACTGCAGCAGGCAAGATGGCCTCAAACAGCTGGTCCAAGCTACTGACCATTGTGTTATTGTTGTTTTTTATTTCAATATCTTTACAAAAAAAATCGTTTAACATAATTTTCAAAATGGTGCTACAAAACCACCTCTGTGATTATCAAACTCCTTTCATTTACTTCAGCCATAAAAATACTATTTAACAAAATATCTAAATTCTTGATTAAACACTGTTTTGCTGTCCTGGTTTTGGTATCCTTAATATCTAACAGTCTTTAATCTACCTTGTCCTATCATCGTGGCCAACAAACAAGCCACACAACTCCAACTGCAATGTCAGCATCCCCTGGAGTTCATCGCTCTTTAGAGGAAACTTTTTTCTCAGCAGTAGGAACGACGATTTGGACTAATTTGTTTCTCTAATTTAATACTTTGGAGTCTTGTTTTCCTCTTGGCTATTCCTCACTGTAACTTATACCCGTGGTAAGATCTACATCCTTACAGTGAGAGCCACAGCACCCATCACTAGACAGGATAAAGACCAGTGAAAATGTGTCTCTAGAGACTCTGCTGGGCTGAAAGGAAAGGCTGCCAACATTCACAAGAGCTTTGTTACAATGCTGGCTTCGGATACCTTTTATATATGCTCAGAAAGCTCTACTCAATGAAAAGTCTGGAGCAAAACTAGGCCTGATGTAAATGACACTAGCTCCTTAAGGGATGCTTCTTATACTATGGGTATAATAATGCATGGCAGATGATGATGTTTGTCTGGGGCAGTTTTTGACTGGAAATAAGGAGCACCAGATATTAGACTGTGTCCTGGAAAAAAATGGTAAAAACTGATTTCTGAAAAAAATTAATTGAACTTCATTATAGCTTTAAATTTTGCTAATTCACTTTGGCACCTGTAAATGCTGACAATTTTTAAATTACAACACAAAATAGCCAAAGGCAAAGGATGTGCGCATTTTACGCGCACAAATACGCATTACTGTACGAGGGGACTGACAAAATGTGTTTACAGCTGGGAGAAAATAAAAATCAAATAGTAAAACAAACGTTAACAGACAGCAACATACCCACTTTCAACTCTTTTCCGAAGACAGTCCTCTCTCCCAACGCAGAGCAGTTCCATCGGCCGCTTTTGAACTGAAACTGACACTCGTTGATGCCCATTTGGGCTCCCTCTCCGATGACGATAATGGCATCGGGGCGACTCTGGCAGATAATCCGTTGTCTGGGGGCCAAACCGGGGATCTTGTTACAGATTATACTCGCACCTAGGGCCACCACCGACGAGAAGCCACTGTGAATGGAAGATGTACAGGACTGAGGGAAAGAACCATTTTCTCTTTAAATCTTTTTTTTGTTTGTTTAATTAGATTTTTTAAATCCTTAATATCGTACATGTCATTTTAATATATAATTTGCACTATTTTATGTATTAAATAGAAGAGATGGTAGGTTTAATAATCCAAATATGTATCACATGCTTATGGGAAATATAAGGTTGTGCCGGGTGGTTGGAATTTAACAGCAGGTACTATCACCAAAATTATGTTTCACTTTTAAAAGTCTGTGAGTTAAGGTGCACCTCTGTACGTCACCTGTATTACAGCTGCACATTATGAGAGTCTGAGTTATACCATCATTTAAAATTCTGATGAAAAAAACGTCAGTCTCCTTAGTTATAAGTACGCAGTTGCCACGAGTATGATATTCGGTTACGCTCCTCACTAAACACCTCATTTTCCATTTATAACACCAACTACCTGCTTTTGAGGAAATAAAGGAGACACTGAACGTTTTTGAAAGAACCAACAACAGGTAACTCTGCCGTCCGTTCATTTTTAAACTACAAGACTTTGTGACTGACTGATAAGAGGTCAAATAAACGCAGCTCACCCAATTTTCAGGTAAACAATTCCTAAACAAAGCAAAACTCTTAAAATCCAGCGTCGCGTTCTCCGACTCATTGCGGCCCAGCTCTCAGTTTCATGCACCGATCTGTGGAGCTGATTAATAACTCTGCTCGCTTATTCTCCGGTCGATCGCAGCTCAGGTAAATCCAGAGGACGTCCAAAATGACGAAAAGCATCAAAAGCAGCAGACGCTCGGGAAGTTTTACAAATCGCCGACTGGGGTATCATCCAAACCACCTTCAGTACGTGGGCCCCTTTCGCTGGGCCCTCTTGTCATTGCGAGGGTGTCACAGGTAACCCTTGGGGTGAGCAAGTGCGATTATCTCTGTCTCTCAGTTCCTCTGCTACCCGCAGGTCTTGCCTATATATCTGCCTCATCTATCTGGGGCGTGTTCACAGGAGACATGGGGCCCTGCTGAAGAATCCCGCCAGGGCTGAATCTCAACACACACACACACACACACTCACAGACACAGACACACACACGCACACATACATACAAACACAGGTCTACACACTCCTCTGCTGTGAATTCACCTTGACTGATTGGAACAGCCATTTATTTGTTGTTAACTGGGTCGCTGCTCAAATATATGTATGCGTCTTACGCGTAATTTTACGAACAGGCCACGATACCAATACCGCTGACAATATTTTCCCACAGTTGCCAAAAAAAAGGAGATTCAGAGAGGAAAAAAGGAGAAACAATATTAAAACTAACTATTTCCCCTGGATTCAAAGTAAGACAACTGTATGTAGACTTTTAAATAGAGACCCAGACCTACTGCCTTCACTCTGTCTAAAACAGCTCGCGAAATTACGCACTTATGAATCGTAATGCACAACTTTGGTTTTTTATATTCAAAAGTAGAACTCATCCACCTTCCGTCGTTGTATAACGCATCAGGTGCGCACTACCTGTTGTGCGCCTCCGTCCTGGACGTCTCTCGCCTCTCCTTTATAATGGCGACATCTGGCGGCGCAGGAGGCGCTCTGCTGGAGAAAGCTGAACCTCCCTCCGCTCCTTGTCCCTGTGTTCTTTCCGTAGCTTCGCCAAGCGTGTTGCGGCGCTGTCGCTGTCACTTCAGAAGAAGATAACTGGTGAAAAAGGTGAAGATTACTCATGTCAGCATGGATCCTCATCACCCACAGCTGATCGGTGACTGCCTTATTCATATCTTTACATTTCTGACCGAGGAGGATCTGAACAGGGTTTCTTGTGTGTGCAAGGTAAGGAGTGTCCAGTTTGCGGAAGTAGCTGGGGAAGCCTCTCACAAGTGTAGCCCTTTAAAACCTCTCCATTTCCATTTCTTCTTTTCATTTATAGAATTGTATTTCCATTTGCATTGCATGTTGTACTTTCCTTTAATGTGCTGAGGCATTTTTATGTTTGGAGTATTTTGTTTGTATCAGCTGGTGTTTGTTCTAATATTTGCTCCTGCTGAAATTCAGTATTTTGCATTTTTTTGTTTTTCACTCTACTTCTCCGCTTTTTTGGCTCTCTTTTTTCTTTTTTTTTTTGCCTGACGAGTTTTCTGTTCAATATTGTCTTCCTGGCTATCCTCTTTTTTGGTATATCTGTCAAAATACTTTGTAAATTCTGCTTTTAAAAGGTGCCCTATAAATACAGTTATTATTATTATTATTATTATGAATGTCTAACTATTGTCTGATTACATATTTATATTTTCAGGACTGGCATGAAGCTGCAGAGACTCCTTGGTTATGGAGGTGAGCTTTTCTGCACTTCCTGTCTTTTCAAAACACAGGCTAGGCAATAAGTGTGGAAATAATTCTGATTCTTAACTCTCTTTAGGAGGATGTGTCTGCAGCGCTGGAGTTTCTGTAACCTCTCTGTACTGGGGAGTGAACAAGTAAATCGCTCGTGGAAGAGATACTTCCTGAGACGGTGCCATTTGGAGACGAAAATGGCAAAAGGTCAATCAGGAGGATACACCTGCAAAAGCCTCAGAGGGCACACAGGTATTCTTTGTCTCTCTGCATTTCTAGAATCTCTCAAACATGACTTCAAAGTAGCACTCGTTGTGATGTTTGGTTCTTGTGTCTCGTCCATCAGGCAGGGTGGTAGGGTTGGTCTATCTACAGGGGAATTCAATCCAGCAGCCAGACATCTGGAGCAGCAGTGCCACAGTCTGTAGTGCTTCCACTGATGGTACAGTCAGAGCATGGAATGTCCAAAATGTGAGTGCAAAAACCTTCAGCAGCATCATTCATGCTCAGTAGTCATGATAATAGTATTTCCACTGTTGCACTTTCATAGTGCTTACAGATGATGCAAGCACAAGAGAACAAAATGATAACATCTCCACAATAAGTGTCGCATACGACTTTTTTCATGTCAGGTCGTGTCAAAGACTTTGACAATACATTTCTTTTTTATTCGTCTTGAAATTGGCCTCTGAAGTTCCATATTATGCAATGTCCTTTTCAGAGGCAGGTTGTGAAAGTACTGCACTGCCAGTGGCGTCATTTTAGGAAGACTACCATTGCTTTGCTGATTAGTGGTACTCTGGCTCATTCTGTACCTCCTGATTACTGCTATAATGTAGTACTGTGTACTGCAGTTATCAAAGGTGTACTTTACTTATGTGGCATTGATTTTCTATTTGGGGATTTCCAATATATATTTCTATTGTATTTATTTTTTAATGATCAGAAAAAGAAATACTCTGTTGTCAAAAGAAGCTACTGAGAGATGATTCAAGTTAAAATCATGACATTTTAGTGATTTTGCTCAGAAGTTGCTCAGTTTTTCCTGCATGTATAGAAGTTGCAGTATATTGAGATAAATGTCCCTCATCATGGAAAGAACTATTGCAGCATTTTTTTTTCTCAGGGTGAGCTCCTGTGGTGCAGTCCTGTGCAGAGTCCTTTGACAGGGATCATACGTGACGAACAGCATGAAGTTGTGATCACAGCAGACTCCACTGGCCTCATTAAGACATGGCAAAGCCAGACTGGCCAAGAACAGGCCTCCTTTTCTACTGCCTCTCCACATTGTACACTACTACAGTACAATATAAACAATGATTGGTTTCTGACTGTAAGTAATCGCAGCAATTCCTGGTTAGTGGATCTGAAAATGATATAAAAGTATTGTTTTGTAAAGTATCATTTTTGTCTTTCTTCTAGGTTGGAACCAGTCAGGGATCTGTGTGCACACTAGCTGATTTTGCTTTGACTAAAAAGTCCAGCATAATGGTGTGTGACACCTTTAAAGTCAATGTACTGCTAGTTTCACCTGACAAAAAGTGGATCGCAGCTGGAACAAAGGACAATGGCGATTTAAGTCCAAAGGTATTTCTTGTTGTCTTTGACATTCTGACTGTATGTGTGTATTTCCTGCTCTGGTCTGTTCCTGCGTGTCTTCTTTTACCACGTTAGTTCTGTACAGATGGCACAGTGGGAAAGTAGACACTAATTCATTTGAACAACAGAAGACATTTATGCACATATTGTAGATTTCTGCTGTTTGGTTTGTTGCCAGGTGATTTACACTGAGAGTTTGACCTCTCCATCCGAGGACGAAGATCCTCTGTGCCAGTCTGTGCCAGTCAATGGGTGCCAGGCTGCTGTCTTCATACCCACCCAGCCTGCCAGACTGGCCATCATCCACCAGGACCAGCGCTCAAACAACAGAGCCCTCACTGTCTTTGATGTCAGCATTAAAAAGTCCAAGTACAAGTCAGAGATTCAAGGTGAGGACTGAGATATGTGAATAATGACTAGTATTATGCTTCAGATCTGATAACAAATCATTATTCATCCATTAGCTACACCAACCAATGGAAGGTCATGGGTGGCTGGAGCCTATCACAGCTGACATAGGGCGAGATGCAGGACACACCCAGGACAAGTCGGCAGTCTCTTTGTATTGCAGGGCTAATACAAAGAAACAGGAATGATGTGTGCTCACATTCACACTTACTGACAGTTTAGAACCACCTACACCTAGAGAAACCCCATGTAGGCACTGGGAGAACATGTGCTGCACTACCAAATGATTAGAAAATAATAATCCATTGTTGAAGGAAAATTCACTTGTAACTGCAGATTCTGCTTATGTGCTTCATAAGTAGTGCTGGTACTAGATACTGTTTTGATCTATTTGTCATCGTGTATTTTGCTTGTCCCTACTGACATCACATCAAGACACTTCTAATGCAACTACAATATGGAGTATGTAGAAACATTTTTCATTTTTAAAAATTCACCTATGTTCAAGAATTGGACTGGCAATTATTGTTTCTGTACTCGTTATAGGTCAGAGATGTTCCATGGGCATTTATGGAGAAAACAGAAATACAAATGATCCCGTCATAGAACACATAATAGACCTGAATGCAGTACACCCACAGATGTGTTTCAAGTAAGGTTTCTCAATAACAGACTCTGTCATACCACCCTAGTGACTATTCCTTCGATTCACATTCAACATCTAAAAAACAATTACAATGTAAAGATATTAAAAGGACAATTTTTCTTAAATATTTGGCTTGTTCTGGTATAAATTGGGGGTGCATGGTGGCTCGGTTGTCAGCACTGTTGCCTCACAGCTAGAAAATCCCCGGTTCTAGTCCCAGTTAGGACCCCTGGCATCTTTCAACCATGAAAAAAAACATGCTGAGGTTAATTCATTATTCTAAATTGTCCACAGGTGTGAATGTGAGTGTCCTTGGTTGTCGGTCTCCATTGTAGCCCTGCGATAGGATAGGATAGGCTGGTGACCTGTCCAGTGATCCTGCCTTCGCCCGAATCAGCTGGGATGGGCTCCAGCTCCTCTGCGACCCTAGTGAGGATTAAGCGGTGTATAGATAATGGATGGATGGATGGTAGAATTTGAAACTTTTCTCCATTTCAGTCCAGCAGGTGGAGTTCTTCACTCTGACTCTGGACTTGTGGCGCTCAGATATCCTTCTAGAGGCCAAGGACAGCAACTGCATAGTGTTGGCAGCTGGTGAACAGCTATGGGTCTACTCTCTTAAAGGAGCCCTGCTGGCTACCTTTAAAGACCATATAATGCCTATTTCTTCAATAAGTGTGGTAGGCTGCTTTCTCTTTTGGAATTCAGAGAAATATCCCCTCACCTGTTTTATGCAGTACAGTATACCATCTCCGTGAAGTGAGTATAAGTACCTGAAAATGACCAATAATATCAGTTGCTGTTGTATTTTCAGGATAGTTTTCGTGTGGTGACAGCATCTCAGGACCTTTCTTTACGAGTGCTGACATGGAGAAATGACAGAGACAGTGGTTTGACCCTGGAGAGCCAATACCACTTACTGGGAGGCTCTCACACCATGTCCAGGTACTGTATGCTGTGACATTTCAGTATCTTTGCTGCATCAACAAGTTCAAGTATTTTCTCTGTATTTTATGTGACATGTTGCAAATATCCACCATTTGATTTTCCTCCTTTCTAGAGGGTTCACTCACGTTGCCTGTGACTACTCCAGCATTGTGGCCTCGGTAGAAGGCAAAGAGGGGAAAGACGTCTTGAAAGCTTATTCTTTCACCTCCTGAGGGCCACGGCTCCACAAAAGTGCCTGCATGCAGTTTTGCACAACCCACTGGAAGGAGGAACGTTTGATTTTATTATGAACTGTTGGCCATACATTGTAGATGTACACTGGGATGATCTTTGGCAGGACTATGTTTACAAAAAGGGAATGTAATACAGATAAACACTATGGTATGGGAAAGGCATTGACAGACTGTGTGAACAATATGCTTATTCAAAAATAAGAAGCCAGTCCAAGTGTAAAGATACTGTTAAAGATCTACGCTTTTACAGCTGAGGTATGTAAGAGCTGAATGTGACCAGGCTTAAGGCATAATGTGTTGCAAAATATATTCTTGTCATCTGTTCTACAATATGTTACCTCAGCAGTATTATTTTACCTGCTGAGGTCAAATAATACTGAGGCAAGTTAGTTATGTATTTGTGACAATAAACTACATATAAATGATTATATTAAGCCCACATAATAAAAATGTGTGTTTTTACATATTAAATAAAGTTGACACAAGGCACAAAAGCACCACATATACACGGCTGGCAGTATTTATGTCATTGGGCAGGGAGACATAGCTTTTTCATCTTCTTCAGTGGTCATACATCTCATGTCCTCAAGAACACACTTCAGGACTGTTGTCATGGACTCGTGCACTTTTCTCCCATCCTCTGAATTATTATCCAGCTGTCAAAAGAAAAACAAGATTCAGTAAATGCATTGAAGTGATTCCAAATGATTAGGTGTATGGATTGTCTTACCCATGTGAAAGCCTTGATAATACGATTCAGGAATGCATTTTCAACCTCCTCTGGTATAGTCTGCATATGAGCCATGCAATCTAGTATGCATGTTAATGTTTCCTTAGGGGCCTGAGAGGCAAAGAGAGTTCAACTCAACATTGTCCAGACAATGTGTTGCAGTATTGCCGCTGTTTTAAATTCAAATCAGTACGGACAAGCCTCTGACCTGGTCAAGTGTGCTGAGGACAGTCTTAGCATCAGTGTTGTCAGGTTCCAGGGATTTGGCATCCTGGATGGAGAGGACTGGCTCTTTAAGCTGCTCCAGCCATGCCCACATAAGTCCAGTGAGGATGAAGGGATCCCGCTCCATGCACAGCCTTTCCCATGCGCCACCTTGGTTCAGCTCTGCCTGCAACACATTTGAACTGTTAGGTTAGACTCTGGCTACACATATGCAAATTAGTCAAACACATTCTGTTACTGCTACTGCTATTTGGACTAGAGTGTTGAAACAATGATTTTGCGGTAGCTGCGAGTTGCAGTCTGTCATGAGCAGGTAACATTTTGTGATGAACAAATGAAAGCATTGCATAACTTTTGATACATTTCTAGAGAAATGCTCTTTTTACAACACTACATGACTGGTGTGGGTTAGTTACCTGCCAGGTTAAAACTCTGCTCTTGTGCTCTTCTTCCCCATCAAGAAACAGGTCCACTGCCAGGGCCTGTGCCACTAGCAACCTCCTGGCATCCAGAGACAGCTCTGACTGCAGGGTGATGAAGGGCACCTCTGAATGCTCCTCTTCTTTAACCTCAGACTTCATCCCATTCATAGCTAGCTCTTCCCTCTGCGATGCCTTCCACCTGGATAACATGCTACCCATTTTGGTAGATTCATTGTGTCCCACTGACTCGCTACGTTGGATTGTTTTCCTCTTCACTTTCTTCAGCAGAATGGATACATTCTTTGGGTTTTCCACATTCTTGACTTGCCAGAGTGAGCTTGCTGAGCCGTGAGAGACATCAGATGTGTTGTTACTCCAACCTTGACCCTTGGGTCCAATGTCAGATTGAGAAGTGGACATTTGAACATTACTCTGTGACAGTGAGGTCAGAGGCTGCGTGAGGAGGTTTAACTGTGAGCCCAATCGTCTCAAGTCAGACTCACTGTAGCTCAGACTTTTGCGATGATAGAAGATGGGTGGCTCATTGAAATGTCTGGGTAAGGTGGGAGTACCTGGTAAGCGGGGCTCCTGCGCGAATATCTTATGGCCCATCTGCTCTACTATGCTGAGAGTCATTTCTATGTCCTGAATATCAGGGGCCTCCAGAATATCTTCCTCAATCACTTGTCGATTCTCTGCAATGTCTAACAGCAGCCTAGACACTAGTTGGACGATCTTTGGTAGATGCTTCAGCTCTTTTCTCTCATAGCCATGCAGAATGTGTCTCTGGCGGTTCAGGTACTGTTGCAGGGTGACTGGGTTGGATCGGGGCTCAGCGCAGGAAAACACACTTCTTAAAGGGATTAGAAACTGAACAAACTCTCTGACACAACGGAGCTGACCTCTGGTCTGGATGGAGTTGGGTCGTTTGGCACGAACATATAAAATAGCTTGGTTAGCAGTCATTCTAGTAGCATAGGCCAAGAAACATGCTAACAGCACACCTAGAGGATAAGGAAGAGAAAAATATTCCTAAGTCCTTGTCATTCTGTACAGATGAAACAACAGAATGTATGTTCTAAGAAGTGTCAAGCTCTAATAAGGGGAAAAATTATTTTTATTTTGTTTTGGATGTTTTGGATGTCTAAAATAAAAGCTGTGAGAATATGAAGCCATTTACTACTACCATTCCAATAGCCATGTCTTAACTAGTTGGCATCCTGGTTTTATAAGCCAGTCAGAATTTCTTTCAATTTCTAAATAGAAACTGAGGAACTAATAGTTGTTGAGCTAAAAATTTGCATGATCCTGCCCCCTCACTGCCCCCTGCTTCCAAGTGAGTCGCTCTAAATGAACCGTTGCCTCATCGTCCAGGATTATTTACTTTCTACAGCCACTTCCGTTGATTCTAAAATGTCTCAGCCACAAGCAAAGCAAGCCAAATGTTCTGTGTGCACCTTCAGCATCTGAGGATCTGAAGGCCTAGTTGATTACTTTTACTTTTGATTGCGATTTTTACCTCAATAGATACATTCTTACTGTTACCACAATGTGCAGCTGATGTCTAAGGTTAGAGCTCTGTGGAAATTGTATAGCCAAGGGATATTTGGAGATGGTGGACACTGATTTGAAACCAATAAACAAGGACTGGGTGGATTACTATGTTTTTGTGTCACCTGTTGTGCTTCAGTGTAACCTAAACTCTGCTGGTGTTTACGTGTGTTTTCATCTTTCCTGGTCTCTGTGCTCACATATACTACATTTTGATAGAGCCAAATTCCACATAAATCTGTTCTCATTTACATGTTTTTCTGTTTCTGTTGTCAGACAATAAACATGTATGAAATAGAGACTGAAATGCAGCCCACTGAAACAACATGTTAACCAGAAGTCAGTATCCTAAATTTTATAACTGCAATATCATCTGAGAAATTCACCATTAACCTAAGTTAAAAACAATGAATGTGCTGTGAATTCAACAATATTTTCATGTAAAATGATTGCTCTGAGAGACAAAGGCCTGGGGTCAAACGCTGATTTACATGGGTCAATTGCAGATGCAGAGGTAGGCTTTTTCCTGAAGGAGGTGTGGACAATATCAGCTCAGCTGTATTTAAAGCTACAGACACTTAGACAGCCCATTTAGAACAGGGTTAAACCATGGGGCTATACAGTCATGGTTGGCTGAAAAGTTGAAAGGCACACTCTGGGAACATGTAGGGCTTTAATTTACTGAAATGGTCACAATATGGGACCTTTAAAACACTTCATATACATTTCCTTAAAAATCTACCTGTTCTGCCGAGACCAGCATGACAGTGGACTGCTATCTTTCCCTCCTGCAGTGCAAACGCCATTACCTTCACCATGTCCAGAACAGTGGTAAGGTTGGCCACTCCATAGTCACTCCAACCAAAATTATAGAAATAAACTGAAAAACATGGTTGTAAGTTATAACATGCTTTAGTCACCATCATGCTACAGCATACATGTATTTAATCACCAAGAATTGCATAAAGTACTTACTATTGTTTTCCATAAAGACCTCTGGGCGGTAAGAAAAGCCACTCTCTGGCTCTAGAGGACTTCCACAGCTGGCATGTTCACCAGGTAACTGTAGGTTGATGACTGTTTTAATGCTGCTCCTTTACGCAAACACATGTACAAACAGAGCACAGAACCCTTGTTTATTCTCATTTCCTCTGAACCATCTTAGCCAGAAAGATTCTGAAAGCTGCTGACCTTGAAACAAAGTCCTATATACCTTTTAAATTGATCAATAATGTTATACTTCTCAATGATTTCTGTTGAGGGTCTGGACATAGCCAGGAGCTGATCGGTGATCCTAAAACAATGGAAAAACAGTTAGTGAGATGAATGTTCCATAGCAATCTCTTTCTTTCTCATTCAGCTAACATGGCTTAAAGGAAAAGTTTGGTTTGTTTAAAGTGGGGTTGTATGAAGTTCTCATCCATAGTAAAAGCATTACCTACAACAGACTACAGTAGACACATTCCCACTTTGGAGAAGCAGGCAGGAATTTTTGCATGGAAGCTAATGAACCACTTTGGACAGGGACATCAGCAAAGTACAAAAAAATCCACCTTCAGTTGTATGCTATATTTTGAATACTTTCATCTCTCTCTACCTTTCTGTCAGACAAGCCTTTCTGACAGGGATTTGAAGGCTTTATTTTGCTTCTTTCGAATCCTCCACACATGTTCCTTTGGATCCAAATTAACATGTTAAAACTCCAAAGTCACACAGTGATAAATCAGCAAATCCTGCTTTTGGAAGGTACACTGAATGTTTTTATTGAAAGAGTCCGGTGGCTTTTAAGGGAATAATATAATGGCTTTAGGTCCTTGTCAGAAAGGTTGTCTGACTACAAGGTAAAGAGGTGAATATATTCCAAATACGGTGATGCTTTTTGCCACATTTTTTAGATGACTAAAATAGGTCTTCTGGCTGACCCCTTCCTCCACAGTTCATTGCTTAGCTTCTGTTTTGGTATTCCTGTCTGCTTCTTCAGACTTGGGGCATGTCGACTGCCGTTTACTGTATGTGATACATCGACCATGCAAAGTATCTTATAAAATTCCACTTTAAAGAAACCAAACTGTCCCATCAAGAGAAAAATATTTGCATTAGAAAATGGCCTTCTAAGGCATAAAGCATATTTACCAGGATGAGTAGAGGCCATTTATGGCCTGTTGGTCATTACTCCAATAACTTGGATTGTCATACTTGCAGGCTTGACCTCCACAGCCGATTGAGCATTGCATATGTGCAGGGATGACATAGCGTATAGCTTCTCCTACTATTGTGTACCTCGCCCTGGGGGCTCTGACTGTAGTTATGGGGGAAAGAAAAGAAGAAAAATCTGATATTTACACACACAGTTTTCAATGTAAAAATAATAAAATTGATGTTTATTGTATTTAACTCAAAATGTAAATTGTGACATTTGTGTCATTAGTTGGTAATAACTTAAGTTATTAGATTATACATTTTCCAGCAGAATCAACAAGTAAAAAGCATTAACATCATTTGAAAAGTTTCAGATAAACAACTGTAGTGCAGCACAGACACTCCAAGTAATGTAGTCTGCACTGTAACACCTAAATAGTTAAGATCATCAGTGGTGAGTGCTCACTTAGACGTGTCTAATCCTTGTTTGGCATTGCAAGTCTGTCATCAGGGCATTACAGTAAAAATAGCTACTCTTCTGGTACATTTGCAGAGCATTATAGAGTCATAGATGACCAACTAATTCAACCCAAGTTACATATTACTGACGAGTTTTCAACCCTCCTTACTTACTGAATTCCATCAGAGATCCCCCGGTTGTCTTTACATGGGAATCCATATGAATAGTTAGTCAGGCTGATGGTCATAGCAGAGCCTGGACACACATATTTACCTTGTTATACTAAATTATTCAAGTTAACACATGCATTCTGTAAACATTCTATGCTTGATTCCGGAAAAAGTATCTTATAAATAAGCAGTTCTCATAAATAACCATGGTGATAATTTAAACTGTAAAGGTCTTAGTCTGAGACTGAAAGATAAAAATGTTTCTATACATGACGAGACATGTTATGGAAAACCACTTTGCAGGAACAGTCAAAGGTCAGTATCATAAATCACATTCAAATGCAAGGACATGTCAAATGTAAATCAGACACAATCCATTCTAAGTGGATTGGCGAGTTATTACTCTAAGCTTCTAGTTTTAGCTTTGTGCCTCATCATAGTACAAAATTCATGATCATTTTTCAAGACCAGTGTGCAAAACACTCAAGTCTGAATTAGCTAACATGAAAAGAAATGCAATCAGTCTAACAATAAATACAACAAAATAAAATGAGTTCAATTTAAATCAGTGGTTTACCTTTAGTAGTTGAGGTGAGATGCTTGTAACCACCAGCTCAAAACACAAATGATTCACCGCTGCAGTTTCCAACATTTCTGACACCGGCCTCCCCAGCTCTAACGTTGTCTTTCCCTCATTTGCTCTGTGGAAGGTCAATCCTGTAGCTTTGCTTAATTTGATTCGTCTCAGATTATCTCTGTGCAGTGGGCAGCACAAGTTTCCAGCAGATTCTGTGTGCTCCCTTGTGGGAAGCCATCAATTCCATCAAGATGACAAATCAAATATAGCGATAAATCCCCATTGAGACTGTGTAGAAAAGTGGCAGAGATTGTGTTTTTGTGACTGGCTCCATGCACAGGTCCCTCCTCTTACTCTGTGACTGTCCGGCTATTCCTGACTCCTCCCAGATTAGACTAATCTTATTATGTACAGGTATAAAACAGAGCACCCACCCCTCAACAAAAACATGTACTATATTCACATTCTCATTTCCCCGCTGATCTATCACATACATTGTTTCTTTGTACATGTATATTATCACTTCACACCTGACTTGACCAACTACTCACCAGATCAGATTGTTGATATACAAATATATACCAGTCTTTTGTTGTGAGTTGGAAAGAAAACACGTGATTTTTGTCATGGGAAGGTTTGAAAGACTTCTGATTTCAGCACACTTAAGCTCTACTACCCTACTGCTACAAATAGTGGGACCTTAATGACATAGCAAGTAGATAAAATCTTATTGGCTTACCTTGCACCTTGCTAAAGCTGGTTAGCTTCAGGTTAAAGAGCGGAGATCAGTTTATTATGTATGGCATTTGGAGAGACTTCAAAGCCAATAATCCCAATGTAAAGGTAAAATGCAGCTGTCTATGTTATAGTAAACACCAACAATAGGTAGATTCTCGTGGGCTGATCCTTGTATTTTAAGCTGTTTTTAATGTTCTGCAATCTTTTTATTTATAGTTGTATAGAAAAAAAGGTACTACCATAGTATAAATGATGATTGTAAGTATATATTGCATTGTAAATATATGATGATGTCACAGTCCAATAACTTATTTGAGCTTATGTGATCACGTTTTTATCGATAAATGAGGCCTACTGATTCTGCAGCGTATGACACATAAGAAAGATACATAAGTAATCACATCTAAAAAGTTTATTTTTAAAATTGTCTTTACAGGTAAAAAAAAGAAAATGTTTTTACATTGTTTATCTGGCAATTTCCCTTAAAGCTCCATACTTTTAACATGCTTATTGCCTGTACTCTTAAAAATCATTAGGGGTGGAGCCTTTTCTAACTAGAACTCAAAGTGGAAGAGGAACAAAGCAATCTCTTAACATAAAACTAGAAACCTAAATTCATGTTTAAGTGTCATTTTCCAGTTTACCTGGCCTGTTGTTACGGGACAGAGAAGTGCAGCAACAAATGCTAGCCACAGGATGCTGCAACAAGTATGCATTGCACCTTTCACTAGCATGAGTAATGTGATCAAAGCCAGAGAAATTATGTATAGAAAGTATGTAAGTAAGTATGACACTGGTCAGACCAAATGGAACCAGTATTCCCGGTCACAAGTAACAAAAATGCTTCTTTGCATGAAACATGTCTTGTGATCACTTCAAACTGGCATGTGATGCTTTAGATTTAATCTGTACACTCTTATCTGTAACTATAAACATAACAGTTCTCCTTCAGTTCATCCTCATGAAGCTCAGTGACCAGAGAATTCAGCCAGACAGCAATGTGGAAACCTGGTGCAGCCTGGAAAGCAGGATTCATTACTTCTTCTGACATATAAAATGCCATTGTGTAAACTAATAAGAAATGAAGAAATACTTAGGTTCACTCCTTGAGTAATCATTGCAACTCCATACTATAAAATACTTTAACATGTAAATATTTTGCATTCAAAATATTACTTGAGCAAAAGTAGAGAAGTATTATCAGCGTAATGAAAAGTATCAAAAGGTAGAAGTAATAAAATTGTTGCTGTGTATCATCATTTATCTATATGTCATGTGTTGTATATAGTCTGTGTTAGTTATTATTTCCACATACATTTATGCATCCATTTATAGCAGTTTAACCATAAAGCTGGTCAAGGTGGAGCTAACCAAATTTCTAAACTGTTGTAAAATAAATGTAAAATAACTATCTCATCCTTAGTGGAGTAGCATATAATAATAATGATGATGATAATAATAATGATGATGACAATGATGATGATGATAATAATAATAATAATAATAATAACAATAATAATAATAATAATAATAATAATAATAATAATAATAATAATAAACTATCTGAGGAAAGCCTGCCTATATTCAAGTACAATTTTTGAGTAAATGTGCTTTGACTAGAAATAATAGACATTTTTTGGCTAGGCTACTCTTCATTGCTATATATTAGCTAATAAAAGCATACACGCAAAACGTGAATATGAATATTTACGTTGGTCATTCATTTAATTTAATGTAAAACAATTGAAATGTAAAAGATAGAAGAACGAGAGCGACAAAATATTATAAATATAAATAATTACCAATAGGCTGTGGATATCCAGTGCAGTTGCCTGAAAAGTTTAAATGCATAGCATTTTCCGACAGATGGCAGCAGACATACGTGTGGCAAGTCCGGCTGTTCTTTCTATTTCTATGACAACAAACGCTTCGGACAGAGATTTCCGCGCTCCACATAAGCAAATTGAAAAGTCTTGTGGGAAATGAGTTCTTTTCGTGACGTCGTAAGACCCATTTGGCTGACTTGAAGTAGTACATTTCACTGCATTTCCCGGCATGCACTGCTAGCAGGTAGGCGCTTTACCAGCTGATTGCGTAGGACGGTTCAGCTGTTTCAAACGAGACTATTTTGTTTTCAAAATAAAGCGCACGAGTTGTGATATTTTGGGAAAATATCAATGATATTTTTGTACTCTGCATATACTGTGAAAACGTACATTTTATTTTTATTTCGATACAGAAACAAGATAAAATAAATTTGCTCCCACTCACGGTCCAAAGCCTACTTTGATTAAACGGGGTTTTATTTTGAAAACGAGAACCCCGTCTTGGCAGTTGGTACTCCTGCTTCGGCGCTATTGCTCCGACAAGCCGGGGAGAGGAGGAGAAAAACGCAGGAGCGCAACGATGGAGCATTTTTAAGAGATACCGGCGGACTCCGCTGACGAAGAGAAGTGGACCGAGTACATGACCAAAGAAACGGGACCGGCGACGAGAAACGTAACAATCATGCAATTTAAATACAGACGAATTTGAGCAACGCGCCTCTTCTTCAAGGTTACACCGCCTGAAGACGCCCCAGCATCCCCCTGTTGTCGCAGATCAGCTCGTCGGTTGATCGTCACCTGGGCGCCGATCATGTCTGTGGAGGAGCAGGGCTACCCCGACGCTGCGCTGCTGCTGGAGGCCGGGCCGGAGTGGCTGCGGGCCGAGATCGAACGCCTCTCCCGGGAGCTGAGTGAGACCACGAACGAGAAGATCCAGGCGGCGGAGTACGGGCTGGCGGTGCTGGAGGAGAAGCAGCAGCTCAAGCAGCAGTACGATGACCTGGAGATCGAGTACGAGGCCGTCCGACAGGAGATGGACCAGCTGAAAGACGTAAGTTATTTTATTTTTGTTTCATTCATAGAACAGTCCTGGGAAATTCTACCAATATCAAAGGATTTACAGGCCCTGCACATCAACCTCCTAAAAATCATACACCTTATATTAACATTGGGGCGTAAGCTAGTTGTATGGGTTTCATTGACTTTGCCATTCCCATGATATTTTTATACTTTCATCAGTACAGCATTTTACATAGGAGCAAACAGGCATCCCCCTTCCCATCCTGCAAGGTCAAAACTGCAAGCTGAGGAGGGGATGCTTCCTCCTCCTCCCCACCCCCCTCCACACTCAGGGTGTCCCCCGTCGCCCTGCCACCTTTATTTATTTATGCAGCTCTCAAAGCCCCCTCTTCAAGACATTCCTGTCTGGCTTAAAGCTAGCCTAAGCCTGGCGTGCATCCACGACCACTCCTTTAATCATGTCTTAATCACAAGATGATTTCCCATCTGTACATACATGATCATTGTTACAGGCTTGTCTGTAATGCCACATAATATGAGACATCTATTTGGATTCTTATTTTTATTTTCCCAAATGCTGTTCATGTTCATGAAAAAGTGGCATTTCCCTGTTGAGATCCAATGCAAAACTGAAGCATTGAGATGTTAGTTTCGTGGATAGTTTGTTCTCGTGGCCTCGTTTAAACGGGAATGTCTTGTTCAGTTGGAAAGGGCGGGTGCATGTTTGAATTTCAAACTTTCCCGCTCAGAAGACAGAGAAGTGAGTAAGTTGCAGAGGAAACCAGACGAGTTCTGGCCTTATGGGAATGGAAAGAATGTCGAGAGTGATGGCTCAAGCTGGTCTGGTGTGTGAGATAAAGGAGGTGTCTGTTTTACTGAGCAGTGATTGGACTCATTCCCCACTGCTGTATGACACTGTGTCCAATTTTCTTCACTGGAGCAGCAGTTCGTCGCTGCATTGTGACATTCAGCTATTCTCCTGTGATTGTTTCTGCCCTCATGTAGTCATAGTGGGGAATTAAAAAAAATCCTGCTTTGACACAGGCTTATTCATGGTTGCTCACATCCTCCTTTGAGGTATAGCGTCTTCCTGTGTCCCACTAGGCAAAACAACCAACAGCTGAGAAAGCTCACTTCATGATGAATCCCTTTGTGCCTTGCCAGAAATCTGCTCATCGCTTCTTTGGGTTTTTGAGATGCCTACAGAGATGGTTTCCAGCTCTCTGCTTCTTTCTCTTCTTTTTGGTCTTCCGTTCGCCCTCTCTCTCTCTCCCTCTCTCTCTTTCCTTCTCTGGTGGTTGTTAAAATAGAGAGGAGGAGGTCTTTGGCCTGTCTCAGCAACTCCATTTTCCCATGCATTCTTTTGGCATGAAAGTTTAGCTCTGTGACAGAGGAACAGCAGCAAAAAGGCCTGAATAGAAGAAACCGACTGAAACGGTCTAAAAGAGTAGCCATGGCAGCAAACAAAGAGCGAATAAAAAGGAACAGGAAGATTTTCTTAGTTTTTCAAAATATGCCAGTTAAACTAAGCTGTCATTTGGGGCCTGGTTGTCTGATTGCATATGGGCCTCTTTCCGTCTCATAGTGGAGTGCAAACATCCATCTGTGTGGGTAATAAACTCAATTGTTTGCTGAGAGCTGCGGCAGACGTTCTTTCCTTTGCCACAGGCTTGTGTTATGTTGGTTGCAAATCACTGATCAGATGGCAGCCTTTAGAAGACTATAGCGATGTTCCTTTATCCCACTACCCCCAAACCCCAGCCTCTGTATGAAGAACAGAAGTGATGCTATCACAAGGGAAACACAAACACATTCTCCTGACAGCCCATCTCCTTTTCCTCTGTATTGTCTGCCCTTGAACCTTAGGTAATGGAGAGCAAGTGCAAGATAAGCTACTGTCATGAAGGAAGGGTAAATAGAATGTCACTGGCCAGTTTCCACACACAGTCCACACTTACAATTCAAGATATCATTGCCATTGTGAAAAGAGATATCAATCAGCCTTACAGCCTCATTTGTAACTCTTATATATGGGACATTTTAGTAGGTCAAACTGACCAGTTAGTTGTCAGCTGTGACAAAAGCACATGAGAGTCATATCTTTAGTCAGGTATAGATACCACATTCTCTTCAGCACACAGCTACTATTTACTCTGATGGCAGCAATGTTTGGATGTTCCTTCTCTTTTTCGAGGACTTAGACTGGAATAGATTGTTTGGAAGATTTACAGAGTTGCTTAACACAGGATCCTCTCCAGTGGCCCTAAATCTCTCTCTCCACTCACTGGCATGCACAAACATATCACAAAAGAAAATTGTTCAGATTTATGAGTATAAATAGTGTTTTAAATGCCCACATACCACTCTCTTGTCGCCTCTTGGACCTAAACACTCAATTAGAAATCATCATGACAGTGGGCAAACTTCCCCTGCCATTTAGCCAGTCCTCACCCCATCACCCATCTTCGGACAGGGCACTGATATTCACACCTAAAGCGCACACCCCCACACACGCTGCTCTTGAGGAAAGAAGATAGAGGAATTCTGTGCACTGCTGTTGCTTAGTAACAGCACAGCTCTATGCCTTAATTTGAACAGCCATGCTGCTTCCTCAGCAGGTGCTGCTTTCTCAGTGTGTTTGTGGGTGACTGCTGAGGGATGAGCTTAGGACTAGCTACAACACTGCACATGCATGGCAATTGGTAGGACGTCACCACGCACTGGTTAAAATTCATAGGATGTTCCTATCTGTCCTCTGATGTAGGAATCATTTGTATGTATAATATATTTTATGGACCATCATTCCCGCATCTGGGAGCGTGTCGCCCCGCCTGCTCTTCCTCTTTCTCATTCACTACATAGCCCTCCAACCGCAAAATTAGCCTCCCATTATTGACAATTCCCTCTAGGAGTACACTGCAATTCAGCCCCTATCCATCGTCTAAGTCTTTCATTGCACTGAAAAGGAGGTAAAGTACTAGGCTGCCTGCATGTAGTGACAGTCATGTAGTGACAGTCACCATTTCCTTGCAGTCCAGAAATAGTGCTCTACCCCACAGAGTGGTCCATCTGCTGCTACATTATAGTGAATGTGAGCCGTTTGGCCCACTGCCCCAGTGCTACTTTCTGTAGACCTGGACTGCAGCACTACAAAGAATTTATGCGCCCACTTTCCAGATTATGCTTTGTCCAGATTTTTTGAATATATTATATCTAAAGCCAACAACTGATTTGCTCACTTTTCAAGTAGTGCTCTGGGAGATGCACACTGGTTTGCCTGGTTGCTACTGAAGATAAGATCGAGCTGTGTGCACTTGTACCCAGTTATCACACAGATTGCAGAGTACAGCTTCAGACACAGGTAGCTAATGACATCACATGACACTCCAGCAGTCTAAGAGCGTAGGGTTAAGGTGGTGTTCCTTCAGCTGCTGTTGATATACTTAATTTAAGCCACTCACAGAAGACATCATGTGCCACACCTCCAACTGCTAATGTAGTTCTGAGGGATGTACAGGATCCTGTGCACAGTCTATGCCTGTATGGAAAACCAGCTGCCGGCCTTGATGTTTAGCCCTTCTGTCTTTCTTAGGTCTGTGAGAATGTAATGAGATACAACACACTGGTCACACAAACGTCATCTGCTGTCTAAAGACAAAAGATTCATTGAGCGTCTCTCGTCTTGTCCCTGATACTGGGCCTTTCTTTTCCAGACTACAGACTCTAAGACGGTAGTATTGGACAAAAGCCTCTAGCTCTTTTGGTCCTTGTTTCACTGTGGCAAGTGTCAGAGACCACACTGAAGTCACACACAGATGCAGCCCCTGCCCTCAGAGCTCTATCAGTGTAGCAGCAGCTTTGCACTGCGTTGTGGAATTCAACCAGACAATCAGAGCGCTAAATGTTGTTAAACTCAGTCGAACCTGGGCTCTCTATGCTGGCCCTTTGTGTGCTTGAGCCCACTGGGGTTAACTGGTCTTGAGTGTCAAAGATGAAGAGAGGGTTAACTGGCAGCAGAACACAGTGTATGACAAAGGCGAGATTGAGAGAGGCGTTCCATTGTGGTTACATTTGAAAGGATTGGTCACTTTTGTCCCTTTTGAAATGGCAAACCGCTAAAGGATATATCCCAATGTCCTTAAACAAAGCTATCTGCTGTGACTCTGAGCCCTTTCTGTGGTGTTAAATGGGATGGATGCTGATTGGACGTCAGTAGAAAATACGAGGAGAACACAAAACCCATCTGGTCCCTTATATGAAGAGTCATAAACAGGCAGTCTCTTTTCATTGGATTGCACACCAAGCTATGTTTCATTGGCAGCTGCTCATCCCTCACTTTTATAATCTTTCTTTTATTTCCTCTTCTCACAATCACTTCAGCCATTATTGTTGCTTATCAAACTTCCAGTTCTTGTAACTCCAAACCTTCCTCATAGCTTTCAAGGCACCTTACTCACCTTGTCTCATTTTCATTTGGCTTTCGATCTTTGTTTGGATACATTATCTGAGGCCTATTATATGCTAAACCTTTCAGCATTGTTTGGGATATCCTGATCTGCCCTTTCATCCATAAATTCTTTTGCCGGATGGCAAGACTGCAGTTAAGGGGTAGTCTTTTCTAAATGGCACTAAATAAAGTCCCAAATCCCCTACTCTCCGGGCGTAAGAGGATGAATCCCAGCCGCTATGCACAGGGCTTACGGCAGTCTGGGAGTCTGCCAGGCCCAGCCGCACTCATTAGCAGCTTCCATAGCCAGGAACAGATAGGTGCGTTTTGGGGGTAATGCTGCACAGACGCTGTCAGGTGCTGTTGGGAAACTGCCCTGTTCTTCCTTGTCTGGTCAACTGGCCTACTCCTGCGTCAGCCAAGCTTAGCAGTCTGTTCTCTGAGTGCTGTTAGGCCTGGCAGTCTCCTGTAGGAGTCTGTCTCAATAAAGATGTGCAAATCGCTGCAAAGACCACCCACGCAGTAGTTTCACAAACAAATTTCCACAGTAACTTTTACATTTCCAGACAGGATGGGTTATCTACTAGACCCACTTGCATAGACAAATGTTGCGTTCTGTGTTGCAGAAGGTCGACCATATGGTGTTGTGGTGTGATGAAAGAATCATTCAGCCTAGTTGTAGGTAAAATGACCTACAACTAAAAGCTTTTGTCTGCAACTCTGATAACAAAAATACACTGAGCACCTATCCACAGTTCAAATAGAGGCCACATTTACTCTGGCGCAGTACTGGATGACTGTTTTAGTGTTTTAGACCTGAGTGAGTAAATTGTTTGGGCTGCTTGGAATTTTATTGGCCTTTACTTTTAAAGAATGAAGTGTTTGTGTAGGGTGTTTCAGTAATAAGAATTTTACATTTGTGGAGCTGGTGTAGAAGGAGTATGCGTTCACTAGTCTTGGCGTGTAGTAGTGTGTCGGCTGCTTAGATTCCTTAATGAAACTACAGTTTGTTCCTCCACAAGCCTGTCGGAAGGTATCACTGCTCATGGGGATATTATCTCATTCCATGTGCGTCATCAAGTCACACTCTGAGATACTTCCTTCTGGCTATGGTAAACATAGATGAAATTATTTGGTAATCCAAATATGTATGTAAAATTATGCTTAGACACATTTGAGCAACAATGCAGTGTATGATTTTAGGTATTTATTATACTTAACCCTTCAGTTGGTGGTTATGACGCAGATAAATTTACATATATTTAGAAATACCCGAGTTTTTGAAGGTTTCTTTTAAGTCAGAAGTTCATGCAGAGAAGCCCTATGACAGCCCAGCAGGCTCATGACTCTGCTCGTGTAATCCAATTACTGAAGACTAGGGCCAGATCAGGCAGGAGCGTGGGCTAAAAGCAGGGGATGAGGTCATCATAATGACTGTATGCCTCTGACAATACAACATGGTTCACTCAGGCGAAAGGCCCGTCTCCAGTTTTCCCTCTGCTACTGACTATAAACAATTATAAATCTGTCGACAAAGAGCGCAGTGTGAATGCACGTGACAGAGCTAGATGCGTCTGTGTGTGTGTGTGTGTGTGTGTGTGTGAAAGAAACACAATGGCTTCTTATTCTTTCACGCCTTCATGTCCAGTTTCTTTATTGTATAGTTCCATTGTGTCTGTTTGGTCACATTTTACACCAACTTTTTCTTTGGTTACGACAAATTTAAAATGTGTTATTTTGTATCTGGTAGTTTAGTATTATTTGTGAGCTTTTTTTGTGTGTGTTGTGAAGCAAACACTAACTTGTTATGTAAGTTTTCTACACAGTAACACTACCTTGCTGTTTCAGCTTTTGGTAACTCAAGACACTGTGTTACATAAAGACTGTGAAAGATACTCTGTTTCCCAATCAAACACATGGTCCAGTTTGCTCCAGGCCCTTGAACTGCAACATAACTAACCCACAGCAGTTGTGTTGAGACTGTGGTGTCTTATGTAAATAGGTGACTCAGTTTGGCATGTGGGTAGAGCAGAGGTTGGTGACTGTAATAGTTATAAATCCTGCCTGCATCATTGCTTTAGAGTCTAGATTAAACCTGTGGGCTGTATCAGATTACCCACAAACCTTTGTAACCTTCTCTGCCCTGAATCCAAGTAACATAACTGACACAGAGTGACACCCTGATATAAAACATGTTGAAGGCGTCTGTTTATGACTTTGGGTTTTGATTATAAATCACTGCTACTATGGGTTTTTTCGTAATTATACGGACAGAGTCTAGGCTAAGCTGAACTCCATCATATCTTTCGTCTTCCTTCTATTGAAATGCAGTCAGAGCTCGCCCCCCTCCCTACCCACAGCTGTGCATCCTGTTTACTTGCGAGGAGTCTTTTTATAGGGGAAAGGAAGCATATGAAATATGTTTCTTTATCGGACCGGACATCTTTTGGTGGATCAGAGGAAGTGGCCACATGTGGTTCATGGGCTAAAGTCACTTCTGTCACCTATGATTAACAAGGAATACGTCTCCACACAAAAGATTTTTTTCTCACTGATAGGAATGCACTTGCCTGTCTTGGTGTGTTAACATCAACACTCATTATGCAGCATTTCCCTTCACTGTGTGCTGTACATTTCTACAGCAACAGAGACAGGAACTGAGATTCAATAGCCTTTGCAGTCAATGTAGCTGTGGTCCACTTTAGTCTGTGCCTCAAAGCTGCCCATCAATGCTTTTCTTCAAGTGCTGAATTAACTTTCCAGATGCACTGGAAACTTTTCAAACTTGACAAAGGTGGATTTGCAAGTTATAAACCCTTCTTATCTCAGCACAGCAAGACTTTCGAATTGTTGATGTCCTCTTATTGACTATCCTGGACTCAGACATGCACAGAGCACATTGATGTTTGCACAGAAATGAGTATTTGTAACTACTTGAGCTGAAGGGAATATTCCTTGAGGAACAAAAGATCTGAAGTGGTAGTGCAACAGTCCATGCTCATTTACATGTGTGACAAGCAGGAATAAACTTGGGGTAGCTTCAAGTAGACAGATGGTGGGTGCCCTGACCCCACCCCTTGATGAACGCATTCATATATCCAAAGGGTATGACATATCCTCCCACTAAAGAGGAGCTTTATTTGCAATTTGTTCTCTGCAGTTTGTCCCATTGCACTCTCTGGTTTGAAGCAGCAAATGATAGAGATCAGGGATGAGATGTAGACAGATAGTGCTCTCTGATTACTTGAGCACTCAGTGGCACACCCTTCTCTGGTTCCTCTGAAATTCTGCACAGTCCAGTTATTCACTGACTGACAGAGTTGTGCCGAAATTAATGACAGCCAAAGGCGGACTCCTCGTTTTAATAGACCCTCTATTCCAACATTAGCAAACCCAATTTCAAAGGGTTGTCCCTTCACCCTGGGGGTCTTTTTAACTTCAGCACCACTGTGCAATCAGGAAACAGCGGTACGTCTGCATTCTCCCCACCCGCTGCACTCCCTCCTTTCCCCTTGCTCTCCCCCTCCCCAGGCTCCTATTGTAAATAGGCTAGTGGGTCTGGGTCCCCCTGTCGCAGTGTGCAGTACCCACGTCTCACGGAGTCCACACTTTGAAACCCTCAGGCATGGTTGATCAGGGAGAAAGAGGGAGGAACTGGGAGTGGGAAAAGAGTGAAGGGAGGGGAGATAAGGAAGACAGACTTGTATAGTATAGGCAGGGGGGGATTGCTGTACAGCTATAACAACATTAGAGTTTGGGGTTGGAGAGATGAAAGAGAGGAGGGTTTTTAATTGGATGTGTGCCAGTCTCTCAGGGGTCCTTGAGAAATGGGGATTGCAGATGGAAAAAGGGAGAGAGAATTTTGAGGGAGGGGCACTGGGCAGAGCAGGGGTTTCCTGTGGGAACCAACTCGCTCCCTTTAAGATGGGAGAAGAATGGGGTTCTGCAATCAGCTGGCTTTAATGAGTTTAAAGAGCTGGGACTAAACAGCTCTAATTTTTTAGTGGGATCAAAGCTTAATAAATGTGTATCTCTTTAATGACTATAGGCTTTTTTCCAACATTTGTTCAGTATTTACTTAAGGGCATTGTATTTTGGCTCATATCATGTCTGTTTCATTATTTTTGCTTGAATGCTCTGTTGTCAGAGAGATTTGGGTATTGTAGAGATAATCCAAGTGTTTGAATATGGAACTAAAGAACTATTGTGTGATGCAAAGCCAATAAAAGAAAATAACTTGCTCACTGTAAACAAATACTACATCTAAAGTAGTTGTGTAAGGTACAATGTGCACAGTGGTGGTGGTCATAATGTGCTCCCAACTTATTCTTTCCAATCTGACATGGCCTCATATGGAAGACTTGCCATCCTGACCCAAGCATTAGCCTCAGTGGTAGAGAACGCGTGCACACTCAGTCACAAACAGGATTTAATTACTGAAAATGGAGAAGGGTGGTCATTATTCTCCGTCTGGCCGGGAGCAAGGGCAGAACACCCTCCCCAAGAGACCATATTCTGGGTTTGGGAGGGTGAATGGAGAAGTAGGAGAAAGGAAATAAGGGGTAGCACATGAAAATGACTGTGAGATAACTGAGGGCTTGTTTATCACTGGAGTGGAGGTGACAGAGTCGATCAGGAATGATGAATAGTTGTATCCTAGTGGCAATGTTTGATCCATCTTAGACCTCAGGAAAAAAAAGGCAAATCAGGTTCCTGCAATCCCTCCCCCATTCTGTCAAGGCTTCACTCTTATTGATTAGGCATGTCTCAGCACTAATGGATGTGTCTAGGATGGTGAAAGAAAATGTGTTTGGGTCTCATATTAATAAATGGTTGTTGGTAAGAGTGAACCTTTCTCCAGTAACTGAGATCAAATGCTCAAACAAATGGATTCAGTGCCTATTTTATCCTTCCTTTTCTTCCTAGAAACCTGATCACATGTGCGGGTTTCTGGATCTTAGTTCACAAATGTAAGTGTGTATTTGTGTGTGCGCATGTTGGCCCCAGCTGCAGCCCCAGCTGCTCTCCTTGTCTGCCATTTATATTACTAACAACAAGGGGCTGTTCAGCTGTGGAAGTCGAATGTGAAGGTTCTGCAGGGATCAGGATCCTTTGGGAAATAGTCTAAAACACACACTTTCAATCTGATTCACTGCTTGTTTACTGTGATGTAGACTTGATCAGATAGTGAAGAGCAAAAACAAGAATACTTCAAAGCAACCGCAGACCAGCAAGCTCTTTGTGCAAACAGATCTCAAATTGGAGAGGCATGAGACCAGAGAAGGAGGGAGGAGAGCAAGCTGTAGTGGGCTGGGCTCTGAAACAGCCATCTGTGTCAGTGGCACCCCTTTCCTTGCCTTTACTGACCGCCTCTCGCTCTGTCACTGTAATTGCCATAGTAACCATAACAACAGCTCTTCCCCTGGGGTGCCTGGCGCGTGGACCTTGGAGATCTCATCCAGGCAGCATGTCAGGCAGAAAGGGGAACCGACAGGCTGACTACAGGCAGGCACAGATAAGGCAGTCTTTGCATTGCAAATGATTGAGGTAGTGAATACCCAAAGCTGCTGCTGGTAGAGAACATTGTGGTGATATGAACATCGATAAAGATCCCAGATTTGGGCTCAGGCGCCAATATAGTGGTGCAGAGTAACTGCAGGGACCTATTGAATCTCTTCTCTCCCTCGAGGCATTCTGTGGTTTTTTCCTCCATTCTGTAACAGAATTAGCAGCTGAACGACAGACCCAACAAACAGAGAGCGATAAACGGCTGCTTCCTTAGGATTAATTGACTGCTAAGACTAAATACTGGAGCCCGCAGCATTCATTAAAACCTTGTGGGGCATCTCTCCGACACAGAACACACAGTTTTTCAATGTGACAGAAAAAAGAAACAAAACGGTAACCCAAGTCAAGACAAACCTTTCCAGGAAACGTTTAACTCCACCAAAATCTGTTTTTTCTGTAAATGTTGGTATTGGAACATGGTTTGTTTTTATAGACTTTTGTTTTACTCACGGGTGGCATTTTCTCATGAGGCTGCCTGTTCGTATCATGCAGATTTTGTCTTCATTTTGGGTGTTATATTTGCTAAATAAATTCCGCTCAGATGCAGGTTCAGATGCAGGTAGCAAGCTGCTCAGGGCATAATGACTGTTTACAGTATCTAATAACACAGGAGCCAGTCTGTGAACACCCAAAGTGCAGAGCCTTCAGGCTGACACAGACAGCGTAATGGTAGTGGGGGCCCGGGTGTCCTCCTTTTGCAGGTGTTTCACCTTATAAAGAACATCAATTTTCTTGAAGATCCAGTCTTTGTAGATGTGTAATGAATATAGATTAGCAACATGTTTGAACATGAGGTCTGATCTGACCAAAGACTGACTTCACACAGAATTTTTAATGCTTACTCTAGATTAGTGGCCTGGGTGAAGTCAGAATAAAATATGACATGTAGTTTTCCCCAGCCAGATGTGATGAAAGCACTAACTAGTGCCTAATCATTACAGCCTGATGTAAGCAGGGAGAATTCGTGTAGCAGCTTTGTGTTACTGAGCTCATGCTGCCCAATTATGCTATTCTGATATTTTTCATGGTTCGAGATGACTTCTTCAGTGAGCCGTGTAAAGGGCCTCATGAGTCTGATTAGTACATTGCTCTTACACAGAGACCCTGGTGTGTGTGCACGTACATGTTAGTGCTTTAATTGCGTGTGTCTACCTTCTCCCAATAGCTCCGTACCCTCTGGTATTCTCTAGTTTTCTGTCCTGGTCTGCAACACAATAGATCCACAACCTGGCACAGCTTTGTGGTTGTTTTCCGGAAGGTTTATGCCCTTCAGGTGTCATGATGGGAGAATAACATTCAGCCATCCTACTTGAGGCAAAACAGTTTCCTTTGAAGGAGGTGTGCATCTCATAAGCTCGCATGCATGTATGTTCCTCTGACCTCAGCTGTCTTATATTCTCTGTAGAGCATTCCCTGCCGCTGGCATGCAGTGCATCGCCTGTATCATAGGTTTCATGCGGTGTTGGGAGAACCCCTATGAGGCTTTGAACATTTGCCTCTTCCTCCTCAGATGGGGGAACAAGCCTCAACACGGCTAGAGTACCAGGTGCTTCAGTACGGCTCACTGCAGGGCACACTGGTAAAATTGGAAATGGGATGTATGTATGTGTGGGGAGTCTGTGAAATTGCCCAGGCCTGTGTGTGTGAATCATAGCCCAACAGCTCTGTGCTATGCAGCGAATCAATGTGGCTCTGTGCCAGGCTACAGCTAATATCACTGCCTCCCGTATTCGCATTTCTCTCACCCTCGCCATGCTTCTCTTTTTGTTTGGCACATATAACAGCTTGCTTACATTTAAATGTTAAATATAACAGTGTCTCCTAGATAGTCCAGCATTGCTCTCATTATTTTTGCTTTGAGAAATGCTTCTTAAAGGTCCAAATTCAGAGTTGCTGATGTGGTGAGAAGCTGTCAGCCAAGCAAGAAGGAGCTTAACTCCCACTGAAAGAAAGCAGTGAAGAGTTAATCATAACCGCCATGGATTTGTCAAAGGATGAAAGAAAATCTGTCTTTTCATTTCCTGCCCAACTGAAGAGTAAAGTCTGAAGTAAATAATTAGCTACTCTGTTACTCATTATAGCAAATGTCATTGGCTTTTGTACATGCATTCATCAGCAACTGAGCAGATTGAGTTAACTACTGCCACGTGATGGGGATCGCATTCCTGACAGAATCGTGTTATACAGCCAGTTGACGCAGAAATAACATGAAGAGCTATTATGTCCCAGACAAGCAAATGAAGTGTAGCGTAGTGAGGTGGTTTTGTGTAGAGCACTGGGTCAGCCTGAATGCTAGGTCATATGTATGTGTTGCAGGAAGCCGCTGATTCGCCAGTTGCATTTTAACCTCATGCCCCAAGAGACGTGCATTATGAACGGCTGATAGTGGATGGCTAAATATAGAATCAACACACACCTTCGAGCGGTTTGTCTTTTCGAAGGTTTGCCGGCTGCGCAGTGGCCTGTGAGTGGAGATGGAGGAGCAGACAGGGAGAGAGAAAACGAGAGCATGTCTGTTTATCATCGCAAAACTGCGACTCCACGTGAGCTGTGGTTCACGAGGCAAGAGAGTCCATTGACTGTGTTTGTTTTCTCTTCCTGCTCCACCTCTCCTCCTCTGCAGTCGCCTACAATGGCAGTTCCAACAGTGCCCAGCCTTCAGTGTTCAGTGCTCAAACGCTGCTCTGGCATCCAGGGTCAACTCCAGGACTTTGACCATCTGTGCGAGTAACGAAAGTGATACAAATAACACAGTGTTGTATTGTTCAGCTCCTGCCACAGGCTGTCATAGCCCAAGAATGTTGTTGGAGAGACTGAAAATTTCAGCTCAGCATCAGCCCACTCTTGCTAAGTCTTGCCAAATTCATGTCACATCTCTATATCTCAGGTGTGTGTTGTCTGGTGTCACGCTGTAGGCATGTCTTGTTGTGCCCTATCTGGCATCATGTAGTGGAATTACTTCATTTCTATAATTTGTTGAGGGTGTTGATCAACCAGTAAGGAAAATACTGGGGTTAATTATTTCCTTATTATTTTCCTTATTATGTCTGGCTCCTTCTATCTTATCCCGGCACTGTTTATCCCTTTCTGTCTGCCTTTCCTCCTGGTCTTTATGCTGCTGGCTTTACTTTCCTATTAGAGCCAGGATGTGAGACCACAGGGGGTTAAACTGAAACTTAACAATGAGATGATTGGAGCTGAACCAGAGATAGAAGAATCAGATCCAAATCCAGGGTGTTCTAAAAGCCTCACTCGTATCCACTGAAATACGAGTGAGGCTTTTCTCCTGACCTCTTACTTAAATCCAGCCTTATGTACAGCTCTTGTTTATTAACTGGATTGTTTTGGTTCTCCTTTTTGGAGAGTTTTCAGTAACAGTATCTTTGCAGACCCCCCCTTCCTATTCTCACTTCATACCACAGAAACACTAATCTCTGCCAGCAGAACAGGAACAGAAAATAGAATTTTAGATGTGGGCTTCAGCTCCACAGGGCCTCTGAGACTGGCTGTATTGATCTTTTTTGTTACCTGTCAGAGACCCAAAGACCATTTCCCTCGTGCTCTGGGCTTACTGTGTTAGAGATGCATGCGCAGGAGGATTCTGGGCTGAGAAAACCAGCGTGAACTCTGTGACCTATATTTTTTCCACTTTAACTTCCTAGCACAAAGCTGTAGTGTAGTGGCAGTATTGAGCATTCCCTCCCCTACTCCTGAGCAGGGATCACAAAGCAGAGAGGAGCGATTGACCTTTGAGTCCTGATTTGTGTCACCTTCTAATCAGTGGACTTTGCTTCCGAAGGCTGTCCTTGGTCAGATTAGAGGACAATGCAGTGATCGCACCATGTGTTGAACACAAACACACTAACAGTCGACATGCGTGCAAGACTTGTTAAAGAACATGCTGTCATAGCAACATTTGTTTCGCTGACAGATAAACATACAGCTAGCTAATTAAGTGAGTCAAACGAATCTAATCACTGGAGAAGCCAGTGTTTTGATACTGACTTTATCTAAGGCTAAAAACACAAACAAAGCAACATTCCTTTAATTAGTCTGTATTCATGTACCAACAGAACATTCTCTTTGTTAGTCTTATGACTCTGGCGGTTGAATCTTCTGCTTTGTGAGAGATGTATGTAATGAAATCATTCTGACGTCTAACTAAGATCATAAGTGACTGGACTCATTTTATCAACTCGCCAGTCACATGAAGCTTTGTGATCACAGTGGTTTTGTGCTTTGATCTCCAAATAGCAGCCTATGGTATGAACACCAGCCCAGCAGGGTATCTAACCTGAGTCCATAATGTATGTACTCATCTGGTCTCAGTCATTGTGTTATGTAGAAGGTTAAATCTTTTCAATTAGAGACTCTTCCTCATGTTAGCCACAGTCTGTGAGGAAATCCAGTCCAGACAACACGCTAATAACTAAAGACCTGCCTTTGATTAGCTTTACAAGAGATTAATAGTCCATGCTCCCATGTCCAATGTAAAAACTGCAACATATGGCAGCCTAAAGATGAATTATAAATTGGGTGGGCAGCTCACTGTGAGATTATAAGCTTGGTCGCGTGCGTCCCCAGTTTACCCTCCCTTAAAAGTAGCCTAAACCCCATGCTTGGGAAGCAGAGATTAAAGGCCTTGGGTCAGTGGGTTTTGACCAAGGGCTCTGCATATTTGAAGGACAGGCCTCTTAGATTGGATTGATTGCAGTCCCTTCAATACCAACGAAACAACCACCAAGATTATAATGATGGGATTCCACTGATTTCTGATTGGGTTAATCCTGTCTCTTGTAATGACTTTTTAATCAAATGCAGCTTCCTGCTGGTAGATGGTGAGATATTTGGAAGGCGGATGGATGGGCGAGTTATGAGGGGGAGTGTGTCACTAATTTATCAAGAGTTACAGACATTGGTTGCTTATTGATGATGGACACCCACGTGAAACTTGGTTATATAATAAATCAACTCCCAGCGGTTAAAGGTGTTTTTATTTGTGTAGAGGTCGTCGGTTCAGAGCACTTGTTTGCTAAATGCAAGTGGTTTAGTTAATGTGACATTTTTTTTATTAAATTAATTCAAGATTTAAATGCATTTGTTGTCAATGTGCATGAGAATACAATGAAATTCTGTTGGAAATCTCTACAGTAGCAGCATTTACCTGTACAAAGTCTGCCCATAGAAAGATAAGGTTGCTTTCATTTGTTGGCAGATGCCTCTAACTTTATCAAAGATGCTTCTATATAAAGTATATCATACATCAGTGCAAGAGTTTATCTGTTCCTCCTTGATATCTTTCCCTCATCATCTTTCCTGGAATGTGAAAGATATTCTGGCCACCGTGCACACGACATGATGTCACGTTCCTGTCACCCATTAAACTAGTTTTACACATTCACATATTCCTCTAAGTCCCACAAGTAGGTCAGTTTGACTAATACAAATTTCCTGATTTTCCTCTCTCTAAAGGAATTACTGGGATTAATGTGATACACAGTCAAACAGAGAAAATCCTGCCACAGCCAGTCACGTGCAGTGTAAATGGGTAGCAGGTCACAGAGAAGAGAGAGAGAGTGCATGCTGCAGCTCCAAACAAGGTCAGATTCAGAGCCTCAGGTGATTTCAGATTACTCGCCTGCACTGGAGCTGTGTGGTAAGATGAGAATCAGAATTTCCATCCGATCACTGGCGGGTAGAGGATTGGAAATGAAATCTATAATCAGGAAGGTGATTATTTAGAGAAGGGAGAGCCTAACCTACATTCTGCTGCAGTGAAAGTCTGTCTCTGTGTCTCTGTCTGTGTTTTTTGTTGCTGCTTGCAAGCTATTAACAAATTAAGGTCAAATTTAAGGCAGCACTAATAATAATAAAACAGTCTTTGATTTTACAGTCAAACTGCATGACTGGTCACAGCCTTTACAGCATATTCCCCTCCATATGTTAGTATTTCCTTCATAGTTATTTAATCTTCATGAAGTTCATCCCTTTCAGACACTCTGTAAAATCAAATAATATCTGGTGGCCTTCCCTTGCTTCACCATGATCTAAGGTATTAAGAGCATTAGGACGCAGGCTTCTCATGATCGCTCAGACACTAGTCCATTTGCTCTACTTTTCCTGTTTGGTTTTCCCATCTGTGGAGTCACTGCAGAGCACGTGCAAGAGCGGCCAACATCCTGGAGCTTGAAAGGAGGGAGTGACGCGTGGGGGGGGGATGATGCAGCCCAGATGGAGCCTAACTGATTATCTCAGCGGCAGTATTTTGGGAGGTTTGCTGAACCTCAGCTGAACCTTAGTAGAACAGATCAGTGTCAATTAAAAATGGCTGAGTCTCGAGTAACCTTCTGTCAGCTACAATCCTGATTTTGTCACATTTTATTTTCCATTTCCATCCTAACACTTCACACCATAGTTTCTAACCAACAGCTCCTTCTCTTCTTTACTGTCTCTCCAGGCCTTTGGACAAGCCTACTCTAACCACAGGAAGGTGGCAGCAGATGGGGAGAGCCGTGAAGAGTCTCTAATCCAGGAGTCGGCCTGTAAGGAGGCCTACTATGAGCAGAGGGTCCTGGAGCTGCAGAACGACCTTCGGCAGACACGCAACATCCTCACCAACACCCAGTCTGAGAACGAACGCCTTAACACCATCTCCCAAGACATGAGAGAGGTATGAGAGGAAGATACATAATCTGAATCACATCACTTTAATATTCCTAGTTTTATTAAGAGCATAAAAATTAATTAGATAATCTGATCTATTTGGTCAGCTGCAGATGTAGCATGTGAGGCTACTTATCCACACTGCTCATATGATTTTAGGTTCACCAGAAGAGAACTGGGTGAAGCCCCTTCAAATGTTATTGTTGTTCTTCTCAACACGCTGTATCACAGTGATTTCTTACGTCAATACTTTGGAAATGAATTCACTTCTGAGTGCTTGCTGAGGTTATCATCGAAAGCTTTTTATGTCTGAAGCTGCAGAACACAAAGAAGGATTCATCACTAATCAGTCTCAAGCCATGCACAATTAAGCTTCCAAGTAAAGTTTTCTATTGGTTTTAAATGAGTTGTCAAGCACTGATCCAAAGGCTTTTAATGCAGGATATGCAGCTGCATACTTGAATCTACATTTACTTAAGTTTTCAGTGTTGCTGCTGTCCAAACCTGCATTCATTAGGGTGTGATTGCAGAGCCTTGAATTAGTCTCTTTTTGACATGTTAAGGCAAGGTTAATCACACTCTAGTGACAGCAGAAACACCTTACCTTCAAGGCTAATGGGATGTACTCCACCCATATTTTGATCCAGGGTGGAGTTGTAATTACTAGAAAAATACTGAGGCCATGGGAAATAAGTTTGAGTACAAAAGATGACAAGATCCTACATGAATAAATAATCACTTGATATCTTATTGAAATAATGTTTAACCTGTTGCCTAAGCTGTAGCATTGTTGACATGCCTCATTATAAGAACCCTACCTCAAACAAGCCCATTTTTTATCCAAAATCTTTCTGGCTGAAGTATGACCAAGCCCTTTTTCTCAAATTCCAGCAAGCTTCCCTAAATATCACAATGCAGACCTTTATTGTCTGTGTCCCACTTTGGTCAATGTCTGACCTCTTCACTGTTACCATGTACATATTCACTGCTAATTGACCTCATTAGAAGAGACAGCAGCACAGTTTAGAGCGTGGATTGCGTGCCTTTGCCAGTGGTCATGTTGTGTGATGCTGCTGGTGATGAGAGGATTGAATTAACAAGAGAGCATCATGGGTTGAAATCACACTGCAAGCATGTTTGACACAAAGATGGGGAGACATAAAGGGATGAAAAGAGATGGATGGAGTCTGACAGGGAGGTGGAGGGAATCTCTCACCTTCAGACAGGTTTCTTTGATGCAGAGGTCCATGCTCCCTTGACACTAGTCACAGCTAGAATAGTAAAGACGGGATCTGAAGCAGCAGCTTCTTTGAAGAGTTTGGCTGTATGAGAATAGAAGGTACAGACCACTCATGCTACATTGACCTTGATTTACTTGACGCTCACAGCTCAGGGTTGTGTGCACGGTACTTGAAATATCAGACAGGAGGTCTGTTTTCTGCATGTTTAAATATGTTGCATTGTTTCAGTATTTTATGCAGGAATTCTTTGGTGCCAATTACATTTCGGTTATTGCATTTTGGACGCAAAGACTATTCAAGAATCAAGGATGGGCTAAAAGTGCTTCGGGGCTTTACGTTCTGCAGTGTGACATTAAGCGCTTTTGTTTTTGTTTCTCCATTTCTGTAAAATCCTCTCGCTGTGTGGTAGTTGAAACTTTGTCTCCCATTTTTGTACCACAAATCTAGCTGAGTCCACTGGTTTGCTGGTCAACAACATTAGACGGGTAAAGAAAATAAGAACGACTCCCCTCCCCAAGTTTTTAGCCCACCATGGCAGAATTCACTGATGGTTTGTGTGAGTCACTGCTGGAGACAGATGTCAACAGCCTTTTCTGCTGAGATTATGGTGACAGACTTAAAAATGGCATGTTACTCACAACGACTTAAGTTCCGGAAAGCTCCAAATTCCACTATAATTAGGTCAGCTGCTGCTCAGCTCTGCCTCTAAGTTGGTATAAGTTGAGCATTATCGAAGCCAGATGTGCCTCACCAGACATGTTTTTGAAACGGAGCATGAGTTCTGCATAAAACTTGCCTGTAGGCTCCTGTCATTCAGCTAGTATCAACTTGAACATTATCACAATTTTGGCTCCTGAATCACCCACCTGAGGTTACTTATTCTCGATATCTGTTTTGCAAACTTGGAGAGCAAAGGGAATACAGTGTTTGCTGCATATCTGATTTACAGCTACAGCTGGCGTTGCACTGGTGACCTGCATGTTGGCCTTTCTGCTGGCGCTACTCCTTTTATAAACACCCCATTCCAGTGCCATGGGCCCCGGACAGCTCTAATTGGTTAGATAAAAGGGTTCTGGAGTGTAAATTGCGCCATGTATGGGAGATAATGACACCCTTCTAATGGCACTTTGGTGGGTGCTAGGAGTGTGTGTGGCAGGCAAATGGAGGAAGCCTGGGCACTGAGGCTGGCATTGTGACTAGAATGACAGGACTGAAAGAAGCCTTTGTTTCCTGTATTTTAAATTAGCCCAAATGCTCAGGCTGGGAGAGGAGGAGGACGAGGAGGGGGAGGAGGAGGGCACTGGGAGACGATGAGTAGTGCACAAAAGAAAGAGGAGGAGGCCTAAAATCCGTTAGTGAAGGAGAAGGGTTTAATGAGAGTAAATTCAACACCAGTGGCGGATGGTCCTGCTTTCCTGGGAGAGCATGGCTAATCATATTAGCAGGGACAGGAATTCAATGACTCAATTTTATCATGGGTTGCAACTGACAGTTGGGCTGTAACTGTGGCCCTTTTGTGTTCGGTTAGGTTTTTTCCATATAGTTACGATGCACGTATGGAGAGAACTTTCATGGTGTCAGTACAGCTGAAAGGAGGCTCAGAAAAGGCATAGAAATCATAATTTGACCATGTGTTGTTCACAAATCAGTCATAATTCCGCAGATCTGGCAGCTTCGCTCGGTGTAATGGATTTTGTGTCTGTGTAGGCCAGTTCATTCACAGCATTTTAGTCGCAGCATTTCATCTGGTTGCATATGTCACATTTAAACCTCCCAGGCACTCTCTCCCGCCAAAGACTCGAATGTTAGCCCAAAGCACTGATAAGACCTGTTTCACTGCTGTGGTGCCGTCTATAGGATTAAACCACCAACAAAGAGCCAGTAACATTGTAAGGAGGCGCACTCTAATAGGCATGACTTCATTAAATTCAATCTCGTGTCATGAGAGGAATGTGCCTACAGTTATGCCTGCCATTATCCTCACAGAATGGGCATCCCCATCGCCTGCTCCTCAGGAAATTGTCAAGCAAAGCCGAAGATAAAAAATGCTTCAAATGTTGTCAGTGTAGTTCAATCGATCTGTTTACTCTATTCACGACCAAAGGACATATGCTTCCACTTCAGCATCACCTCATGATTGCTTGCAGTTCCTCATTTCATTTCCTAAAAATAATTCACATGCTTGGATGACTTTTTTCTCCCGCATAGACTAGGGTGTTGTGTTTTTTTATTCAGTTAAAATGATGTGGAAACCATTCAGATGTTAAACATGGCTGGTTTTTCCACCTCATTGACACGATAAATGAGGCTGTTAGACATTAGCCCATCCCTTTTAATTGAAGTGCTGTCTCCAACTGACTGGATTAAACACCTGACAGAGAAGTGGGGGATTGAGACAAGGGAGGTATCTGCATTGATGGGATGAGTTTAAAAGGGTGGAAGAGGCCAAGGGTTTAAGCTCATTGTGAGGAAGGCCATTGTGATTATTACAAGAAGAAGAAATTTAAATACGAGGCTGCAGGTTTTCAGTGGAGCAGATGGGTACGAGAGCGATTTCAGTCGTAGTGTCGAGGTTTTACTTTGATTATGAAAAGGTCAGAGTTGAGCGGTGTGAAGATCCACGAAGGCTTGCTCTTTGCTCCCTGTTATTGTCATCTGACGTGAGGCTAATGTAATAGGAGTCGTAGAGGGCGCGGGGGTGTTGATGTCGACTGCCTCATTATTTTTTGTGACATTAATGTCAAGACAAATCGCCTCCTGTCCTGTGGTAGTCAGGAGGACGAGGTAGTATGAGAAGACAAACAGAGAGAAGGTTGAAAAATTATTCTAGAAAAGAAAAAACGTACTGAATCCATACAGAATTTTTCCACCGGATACTACTGCTCATCCACAATCAGACACGTACACCACCTAGTCTCATGAGCCATGTGACTTTGAGATCGGTGGTTATTTTAAGATTGCGCCTCTAAAATACATTTAGAAGACTTTCATTGATCCCCAATTATGCTTGTATTGTGATATCAGCTTTACAGAAGCTCTGAGATGTGTTGTTCTTTATTTAAGCCCCTGGATCACTGGACCGAAGAGGTTTTTCATGCCGGATGAATCGATACTAATAAATCAACAGCAACACGCATGGATACACAAACACACACACACACACACACACACACACAGGCCTATCCTTCAACTAATGGGTGAAAACACATTTCTCCACTTTTCTCCTCTCTCATCCGAATGACCTCAAAATCACTAATTCACAGTTAAGTGCAGGCTGGCACACTTTCACCCTGTGGGGCTTTTCCACAGTCACACACTGGGCAGAGCACCACAGGCCACTCACTCACTCACTCGCTCACTCACAGGGTTCCCTTCACTTTTTAGTTTTTTAATTGTCCCATTGAGAAGTGTGACCTTGGCTGTGTTTTCTCTGCCTAATGGAGTCTGGGGAGTGTGAATAGAATGACAGTTGCTTGCAGCAGAAAGGAGGATGAAAGCAGATCTGCTTTCACCCACATTCTTCGCTTTGACAGTAGCAAGATGCCCCTGAGCTTCATTATTCCTTTGCTCTGTTTAAAGTTGTAACGGGGGTGGGGGGTGGTTGAGCTGTACTGCATCTGCAATTCATTCCTCGTCTCTCCTCAAGGTAATAAAGGGATGGGTTCGGCTTGGTAGAGTTGGATTTAACATGGGCTGACGTGACCTTGACTTGCTGCAGGATATTTAAAGTTGTTTTTTCCTCATCAGCTAACTTAAGTCCAAAATAGCTCTCTGTAGCAGAGCATCAGTAGAGCTCTATAGGCAGAATATGGCTGTTCATCCCACTTCTTTTTATCAGATAGGTGGATGCAGTGGAGCTGAAGCTCAGTATGAGAATGAAATTCAACTGTGACTGATACATGGCCTCTAACACACTGGGAAGAAATAGGAAGATGGATGGGGCCTGGAAAATAAGTGCAGCACTGTTGGTAAAATGGCAAAATGGAGGTCAGTGATATTAGAAAGAAGGTAAAGAAGGGGTTAAAAATACCAGTATTGAGCTGGTGTGCACTTGGTGTCATGCCATCTGGGAGTTTTGCTGCAAAGATGTAGTCCATGTGCGTTTTACTAAAGTGCAAAGTGAGAAGGATAGAGAGTAAAAATGGAGGTCAGTGGAGTGAGATTTTACCAGAATGGGGCAGAAAGAGGATAAAAAAATTATATTTATATCAAGCCTGTCTGTGCTATTATATCAATAATACAGTCTCGTGCCATCTGGGAGTCTGGGAAGCACTTTCGAGGGAACCAAACCAGGGGTAAGAGGTTAGTAAATATGGATTTTTCAGAAATGCAAGCTGGCTTCTCTGCAGTTATTAAGAACACAGCAGAGCCTTTAACAAAGCATTAAAACGTTTCTAATCTACACTTGTGTTAAGCCTGAAACCACCAACCAGTCACAGTGGCTTACTGAATGATGCAGCTACTTCACATAGAGGTGGAGGTTATAGTGCCGCACACACACAAAAATTACTCGGAGCTTTGGTGAGATTTAAGCAGGCTCAGCCTCACTATGCTGTCAAAAGTAGTTTACTAGTGGCAAAGAAGCTTTAGAGTTGAAAGTGAGAGTGTTCATAAAGTACAAACACTCTGACCCACAGAAATGTGCTGCTGTGACTCTTTTGCAGACCTGTTTAACTTAGAGAAGGTTTGTTTGATCAAAAAACAGCTCATTTGCTTTATCAAGCATTTACACACGATGCGCTAGTCTTTATTATGTTTCAAGTATCAAATATATCGTGCCTGTGCTGCAATTTTGTAGTGTAGCAGTACTACCTGGTGTTCTTAATGCCACCCACTTTGCATGGAAGCAGCACATTTGTCTGTCTGTCTGTGTGTGTGTGGGCATATTAAGGCAGCTGTCCAGACGTCACCTGTAGTGACAACAGTTACAGTCCCACACCACACTCCAGCCTGTGGTCATTAACAACCTCTCTCAGATAGGCTCTCTGTTGGTGGCACCACAGATTGCCTTCAAAATATCACACCTCAGTACTTACAGCCACACACACACACACAAACACCCATTATTACGATTCATCACAAGCATTCCCCAGAGAGCTGTGCGCTCCTCACTAAATTAAATGCTATTTACCCTTTATAGCGGGAACACACATGGCCACCGCAGCCTCTGTTGAATTTACTCAAACCTTCTGTCAGGCAGCAGGGTAGTGTAACACAGCTCCCAGTCTCTGAGGGGCTCGTTGGAGCGAACAATGTGGGAGCAAGGTGAAAGGTCAAGGCCCTGGTATACATTTTAATCAGATTGGAGCAGGATCTTAATCAGGTTCAGTGACGGCCTGCATTCATCTGGACCAAACGGCACTAACCCTCCAGCTGAGCCACATAACCCTGAACAGGAAAAGACCTGGACAGCCAGCTGGCACAGCTTTGTTGAGTTAAAACTACTCTTACGTTTAGATTATGTTCCCAATCTTTAAGATTTAATTGTGTATATGCTGTGTGATACTCCCATGCTGACAACAAGAATATCTGGATCTACTAATGCTTTGGAAGCTTCCTGCTCTTTTTCAATTTTTGCTTTAGAAGTCAGGACCACTGCACAGCAGCTCCGTGGTAGGACTGATCTGTATTGTACGCTCATGCATTATTTAGTACTGCGCCGACATCGGGGCTTTCGCACAGCAAACACCCACGCTCATTAGACATGCGCAAACCCCAAATGAGTATTAATCCACCTTCAAACATCAGCCTCCACTCAGTTCTGCACGTAGTGATTAATTATTACACCGAGCAAACGGGGAGCATGTACTCCTCATCATGGGGATTTAGCAACATACTTGTCACTGCATTCCGTTTTTCAGTAAGGCAAATAATTAGTGAGGGAATTCCAACTACATAAAGGCAGAAACAAATTGCTTTACATTGCATCAAAGTCTCTTGAGTCATATTATCGAGATGTTCTTTAGCTGGATGTATTACTGCGCACCGCTAAAGCTGCATTACTATGTAGTTCTGTGCTCATGGCCATTGTCTTGAATGGGATCTGAGTGAAATGCATCAAACCACTGACCTTCAGTAATTGAAAGGTGTTTCTGACCACCAGGATATCCTGTCATCACCAGCTTATTGCTTCACTTTTTAAATCAATACTGTTACTGATGTGTGTTCAGCCAACATAATGCGGATATGAGAGAGTCTGCAAAGCGAAAGCCTCGTGTCATGGTTGCTGAAATGATCCAAGAGCAGGGATTGTGATGGCGACAGCATTAGAGGAAGGGGCCACCTGGCAGGGGATTGGGAGGCTAATTGTCTCTCTGGTGTTAGGTTTTCTCTTCCAGCTCTCCAGAGAGAAGGACACTCACACATATGCATAGCCGCAAAACACACATGCAAATCGTAACCATAGAGATTGCTATCCTTCTTTGACTGCCACACATATGTAAATATACACAGATGTTCAGGTGATAAAAACCACTAGCTGTATATGTTGATTGAAACTTTGCCATCGGATGCATGCAGACAGAAAAGAACACATCATGATGTGAAAGTTTGCCCACATGCTCACCTCCACACACAAACATTCAAGGTCAGTTCAGAAACTGCTGAATACAGAGATCTGTTTCCTTTCTCACATTACAAACTCACACTTGTTCACTTCAAAAAGGGTGAGACGCCCACCTTCTGTCAGTGAGTTCTCCTTACTTGCTTACTCTCTGGCCGCTAAGATGTTCCTCACCCAAATGCAGGTTTTTCCTGCCAAGATTTCTGTTTTTGCATAGAACCCAATAGAGGTTTAAGCCAACATCAAAAGAAAATTCCCAGTGCCAAAGTAATAAAAATTGAGATTTTTTATTTTTTTAAACCAGTTTTGTTGATTGGGGTTTCATTTAATCAAGTACGATAGACATTTTTGTTTATCAAATCGTCAAAAATTACAGGAAAATGCATGCACTCCGGTTGTGCTTAGTCACATCCTCAAGAGCTCATTCTGAGCAATGGAAACCCCCAAAAATGTCCTGTGGGGTATTTCTGTTTTCGAAATGAGCCAAGAGCAGTGGGAGGGAGCGACAAACCTAACAAGAAAAAGGTTGGACAAGGCGTTAGACGAGCACAGGTGGCTCAGCAGGGCTGATCGGATCCTTATGGCTTTTAGTTTATGTCAGTGTCTTCCAGAGGGGGAAGGGCATGTCTCCTACCTCTCTGACCTTTATATAATTTATGGTGCTTTTGCTGAACAGCAAGACAGATCGAACCGCACTTACAGTATATTAGAGACACAGTGCTATAATGTAGTAACTGCCCAACAAACACAATGTACTCTGCTTTTTTGTTGTACATGTATCAACATATTGCGCCACTGATGCACATTCCCAGCACGTATCGATCGTAAAGCCTGAAAGTGGTAAAAAAAAAAAGGCCAGCTGATTTAAATTCCAACTGAAATTTGGGCACTTTTTGTACACACCTCTTATTCCTACAAATTCTGTTCAGTTCTTGTGTCCTCGTATACAAAGAATCAAGCCTAATGAGACTCCTCTTTAGAAAATTAGACCATTACAGAGCCTCCTTGTCATTGTATGCCTGTCAGCAAGAGAGCGATAAGTAGGCTTCAATCGCTTTGGTGCCATCAGTACTGGCAGGCGAGCACACTTGTGGCCCACTGCCCGGAGAGACACCTGGCGCCTCAAACACAAACAAGCACACACACACAAACACACAAGTTGGCTTTGGCCAGATGGGAGCTCGTTTATATCCAGCAAGATTTAGAGTGTTAAAGAGCCAAAGTGACACAGTTACACTAGAGCAACAATATCCAATCAATCGCCATCTCTCTCCCCCACTCAGTCAAAGACAATTTGGATTGGTGGTCACTGACAGCTCTTCCTCTTCTCCTCCCTCTGTCCACCTCGTTTGGCCTCACAGAACAGCCAGATGATGGAGCTCCAGAGGAATCAATTGCGTGACGACATCAAGGAGTACAAGTTCCGGGAGACTCGTCTGCTGCAGGACTACACAGAGCTGGAGGAGGAGAACATCTCGCTGCAGAAGCAAGTCTCCGTGCTCAAGCAGAGTCAGGTGAGACGATGTAAATGGTGAAAATGATGGGATTATGGTGTCCAAATGAGGAGAGATGAGAGCAGAACATCCCCCCTTCTTGGTAATTTGCCTTCACTGATGGTTATCTTCATACTACCTCTTCGATTAGACTTAAACTGGTTGCTTCAGGCATCTCACCCTGGTACTTTCATTAACACACGTGTATCTTAGTAGCCCTGCAGAACCTCATTTCCCACACACCAGCTCTTAACCCTTTTTCCTTTTTATACCATTTGACAGCCAAAATAAGCGTTACTGCATTAACATTCACATTTAATTACTATATTAAAAACATTCCTCTAGTACAGTGTTTTTTTCAAAATGCCTCAAGCTGCTGTTTAGTCTTAGAAGCATTTGACAGATCATCATTCATTCGACCAGAGATTCTAACACTTCATGGCCAAAAAAACACTTCCTCGGTTTATTCAAATGTGTTGAAAGAAGAAAAAAAAATCCCCTTTTCGCATCTGCACACATAAAGCGCAGCTGAATATCCAACGAGTATATTTCCACTTGGTAATTCTCGTCACATGCCCTCGTCTTGGATTCATCAAACGGGGCATTGTTGGATTGAACAAAAGATGCTGCTGTAATTTAGGAAATTAGGAAGCTGACATAAAAGGGATTCCCAAATCTAATTAACTTAAATACTAAATAGAAAGGGAAATTAAATGGATATGTTCTTGATTAACATTATTTTGAATCATGTAATTCTTTTTGATCCTGAGAGCTCGTTCTCACTGGAGCTGCGTCTGCTCAGTATGTACAGCATGTGTAAGTCTCTAGTACTCATGAAATCGATTCCCTCTCCTCTTTGTCCAGGTGGAGTTTGAGGGATTGAAGCACGAGATCCGTCGTCTTGAGGAGGACACTCAGTTCCTTAACAGCCAGCTGGAGGATGCCATCCGCCTAAAAGAGATCGCCGAACGTCAGCTAGGTGAGGCTCTGGAGACCATCAAGACTGAGCGTGAGCTGAAAGCGTCCCTGAGGAAGGAGCTTTCCCACTACATGAGCATTGGAGACACTCTGTACCACAGGTGAGTAGAACACAAACAAGGTGCTCACAGGCTTCAGCATGCACTAAAAACCGCTCAAAATGACACTCTGCTCCCCCAATATTCCTCTAGCCCTCTTAGCATCTCTCTGGATGGTCTCAAGTTCAGCGACGATGCTTCCACTGAACCCAACAACGACGAGGCTCTGCACGGGTACGAGAATGGCTTCACCAAACTGGCCAATGCTATCGCCGACGACGACAACCGCATCTCCACGCCGAAGATGGAAGAACTATTCCGTCCTGTGCCCAGCCTTGTCGACGACCTGCTCAGCGAACTTAACATCTCAGAGATCCAGAAGCTCAAACAGCAGCTGATGCAGGTTTGTGTTTTCACCATGAGAACATTGACTCTCTGTTAAAGCAAATTATATCCCTCTGTTATTTGGTTTCAGTAAGTAAGTTCTATCAATTGTTGACAAATTGAGCGCATAAAGGAATAGACTGCTTTGTTCGATTCTAATCTACTCGTTTCAGTAATTGTGTTGACTTTAGTTTCAGTAACACATCAACTCAATAGCAAAAAAGTAGAGTCAAATGAATTAAATGTTCGATGTCTGTTTACTTTCCCATGCATATGGGATTTTGCAGACCTTGAACCGTAACTATACACAGTTGCCAGTTTATTAATTACACCTTGCTCAATGTTCAGATTTTGCTACAATTGATTTAAGGAAATGATGATTCAGCTGTATTTTATGTATGTTTGGCAAGTCTTTCTATTCTTTTGTCCATCTTATTTAATAAAGAAATCTAAATAGCAGACATACATATATGTGTACCATGTAGTTGTAAAAACAAATTACATCTTTGAAAATGACCATAAAGTTGGATCAGAACCTCTTTAAAACATCTTTAGCAAACACTGAACATTAAAACCTTCAAGGCAGAATTTATTGATTAGGTGTAGCTAATAAACTGTCAGTCGAGGGTGCGTTTGGTTGAATTGAAGGTGTGTCCCAGAGAGGAGTGTTTTAGTTGTATCCAGCCACAGTCTGCTGCAGGGATCTAAATCCCCTTACAGCAAAGTTAATCCAGGGAAGCACACACACCCTCCTGGCTACGCTGGGTCTTGGAGGCAAGGCAGCGGGTGGTGGCACCAGAGGACCCGCCATCTGCTTGCTCATCACCCCATGAGTCCAAGGTCACGCCTGACTGGGTGCCATGGTTACCAGAAAGTAGTCGGAACCTGTGGATAGTAATTGTTTTGAGGGCTAAGGGATTAAGTTTCTCTTTCCCCCTCTTCCCTCATCAAACGTAAACATGTTTGCTGGATTAATATGTGAATCTAAAACCAACTCAGTGCTGTCCTGGTATGGTGTCTGTGCTGGTCCTCAACCTGACCATTGTGATGGAAAAACTAGCCAACTGTGACAAAATCCCATGTTTGATATGACCCACCAGCATGTCATGCTGCCTGCTGAAGCCTCTTGATGGGTCATTCCAGAGATTCCTGACAGGAATCAGAGCAGAGGGGACAAACCGTTTCTTTTTCCTGCCATACTCTTAGCTCTCCTGTTGTATTTATTATTTGTTTAGAGGTCAATCCCAGACATCCAGTACTTCAACATAATTAGTCCTTGGCAATCTAACAACATTTACTATGAATTCTACAGAAGCAGGATTGCCAGTGATGTGTTTTAGCTGCCCATTAGCCCTCTTTCAAATTTCTGTAATGTCATACGTAATATGTGAATTGATGAACAGTATCTAACAATGAAATGAAAACAACACGACAAGCCATATTAATTTAGCGTCCCATCCTTTTTGAGATGAATCTTGATTATGCTGTATATTGTGCACTATTAAATAATGTATGATGATGAGCATGACAGTGACGCTTTTATATTATTTACAGATCAGCTTCTAAAAATGCTCACTGCTCATATAAGCACAACTGTGTGCATGTGTGTAAGACGACCCGCCCTGGTCAAGTGCCAACGCTGATCTGAACTGAGTCCAGCAAATTGTCAAGGTCGTCCTGACTCTGATGTCGGGCTAGTGGGCACTACGCCTCGCATACTTTGGCAACACGAGGCTGATAGTGTGTACGGTTGCCACATGACAGATAATCCACTGATTTAATATGATATGTCTGAAAAGCAGAAATCCTTCACATCATCGAGTTACCAAAAACTGATAAATTACATGTGTGTAATAAGATGATGTCTCATCGCTTGTTTCGTCTCTACGTCTCTTCTCAGATGGAGCGTGAAAAGGTCAACCTGTTGTCCACCCTGCAGGACTCCCAGAAACAGCTAGAGCAGGCTAATGGTGCTTTGTGCGAGCATCAGGAGAAGGTCAACCGCCTCACGGAGAACCTCAACGCTATCCGCAAGCTCCAAGCCAGCAAGGAGCGTCAGTCTGCCTTGGACAACGAGAAAGAACGTGACAGCCATGAAGACGGGGATTACTATGAGGTGGACATCAACGGACCTGAGATCCTGGAGTGCAAGTACAAGGTAATTGGCTTCTGGTAGTTCAGAGAGGGTGCCACAACATGTCAGATTAAACTTGATTAAATGTCAAGTCAGAGAAAGTCAGCTGTCTTACATTTGGGCTTCTTTTACACTCATCAACTGATCTTGCTTTGCTAGGTTGCTGTGTCTGAGGCAGGAGAGCTAAAGGAGGAGCTGAAGACTCTGAAAGCAGAATACCAGACCTGTCAGTCACGTTACGAAGATGAGCGCAACCGTCTGGAGAATGATGTCACAACACTGGGAGAGAAACTGGCAACTCTGGAGAAGACAAGCTATGTAGAGAGAGAAGAGAAGGCCAAGCTCGAGAAGGAGCTGCGCAAGGTGGGATGTTACTCCTATACATGTGATATTGTCATTCAGTTAAAAAGCAGATCGGATTTTTCCCTTTCCTCTCTTGATAAAACAAAAAAAGTGGCCAACTAATACATGTCTTCATTGTGTTTTCAGTTGAGCGACGTGGCAGGTGAGTCCCAGGGCAGTCTGAGTGTGGCACAGGACGAGTTGGTCACCTTCAGCGAAGAACTGGCCACCCTGTACAACCACGTCTGCATGTGCAACAACGAGACTCCCAACCGTGTCATGCTCGACTTCTACAAAGAGGGTAAGGGTGGTCGCAGCAGCCCAGAGGGCCGTGGCCGCCGCTCTCCCATCCTGCTCACCAAAGGCCTCTTCCCTGAGCCTGGTAGGACCGACCTCAGTGATGGAGCCCCCTCACCAGTTTCCTCCCTGCCTTCTCCTGTGTCTGACCACCGACGCGAGCCCATGAACATCTACAACCTGGTTGCTATCATCAGAGATCAAATCAAACACTTACAGTTGGCTGTGGACCGCACCACTGAGCTGTCTCGTCAGAGGGTCGCTTCTCTCGAGCTTGGCACCGTGGCCGACAAGGACAAGGAAGCCTGCATGGAGGAGATCCTCAAACTGAAATCCCTGCTCAGCACCAAGCGGGAACAGATTGCAACTCTGCGCACCGTCCTCAAAGCCAACAAGCAGGTTGGTTGATCTGTTTTGTACCATACAGTTAGACTATCTATTCAACTAGCTTAATGTCACTACCAAACATCAGTTTTCCTTGAAAGACAGAAACAGAGGAAGTTATTTCAGGTCAATTCAGCTGTTGCAGCAAATGCTTTGCAGACAAGATCTGCAACACACTGGTGCAGACAGCAGCCGTGTGGCGTCAGCTGCCCTGAGTATCTCTGTGGTTAGGATGGGAGAATAGCCCTGCAAAGCACAGAGAACCATAACCCACAGAATGTGTATGCAGTTGCTCTAGTAAGCCTTTAAAGCATGTGTGTGGCTGCTGAGTGACAGACAAAAACAGGTTGCTGGGCTACCTTCATGACTTCCATATGAAACACAGGTCATATGACCCATATTAACAGAAGTATATTTTTTGTGGCAAGAAATACACCCCTGACTCCTTCCAGCTGCTTCAACCCTTTTGTTCTTCTTGTCTGCACACAGACTGCTGAAGTTGCTCTGGCTAATCTGAAGAGCAAGTATGAAAATGAAAAGGCCATGGTGACCGAGACCATGATGAAACTGAGGAATGAGCTCAAAGCTCTGAAGGAAGACGCTGCCACCTTTTCCTCCCTCCGAGCTATGTTTGCCACACGGTAAGAAGCATGCCGCCACCTGCACAGTGGAAAAATATGGTTTATGCATTCTACCTCATATAAGAAACACAAACGGTTATTATTCTGACCTCACAAAATGTTTACTTAGTTGGTATCTCCAGAGGAAACTGCCAAATAAACAGCGCTGTTGTTTAAGAAGCAGTGTTACCACAGAAGACAGGTGTTATTCTTAGTACTACTACGACAAACAAAGGCCATACACAATATAAACAGGTTAAAAAAAAAAGGATAGGATTATTGTCATAATGTCATCCGTGTTTGCCCTACCCTGACATGTTACGGAGACGATTGTTTGTTTCATTCATGGCCAGGAAGGGATACTATTTGCATTGACACTGACTATGGAGAACAGAAGGTATCTAATCTGGGTATCACTTAAATATGTCACTTAAGCATTGTTTTTAACCAGTGACTTAGTGAATGTGCCTGTGTGTGTGTGGATCAGATGGGCTGACACACACTAATCTTTTCTGATTCCGAAAAGAAGCCGGTCAAAGGTTCTGTGCATAATCCCACCTCAGCTTGGGTCTGGATTACACATTCACCCCTCAACACATAGTAGACTAAATGCTCACACGTTGCTTATTTGTTTATGCATGTATGCTGTTGCATATTTACTTTAAGAAAAGAATAAATTGTGCACTTGTATGGGCACTGATTGACAATTCACGACCCTTTTTTTAAAAATCATGATGCCCACTTTTCTCGTAAATATTAGCTATGGTCCAGATGGCAGTGCTGAGATAGTAAAACATTTTTTCCTTCTGGATTTAAGACGCCTTTGCGAGCCACAGGAAAGCTTAAGCTTTGCACAAGGAGGAAGAGGAGGGTGGGGGGAGATGGTATTATACTATGAAGGTTACATAGGCTGCATGCAGTAATTCAATACCCTGAAGTGCACTTGCTGAAGTAACTCCATATACCTGCAGTGTCTAATCAATTAGTAACACATGGAAAACTCCTCTGTCTGCAAGAGAGTGTGTGTGTTGTCATGGGTTTTGGGTGTGCTACTAGAAGCAGGTGACGCTGAACTATTTATGACCAATGGTAACCAGGGCTAATAGGGAACCAAATCTTGCATCTACTCATGAAATAATTTTTTACCCTGGCGGGGTGTATAAGTTGTAACACTTGTCATTGTTGCAACAGTGCAGCAAAGGTGTGAGATCATATTTGTTTCTTTAAGCTTTCTTTTTGCTGGAGAGGCTTCAGATGTTTTCGTCACTTTTTATCACCTCAGTGTGTCTGTTTTCCTCCATGCGCCAAAGCACCTCCTCCGATGATGATGATGATGAGCCCCCGAGCCCCACCATTCTGGGGCCTGTGCATGAGTTACATTCAGTCTGTTTATGGCATTCATGTATTGGTATGTAAATTTTGTCCTATACGGCACAGAGTTGGGTCAGGGGACTCTTTGAGAGGCTAGGGGACTTGCCTGAGTGAGGTTTCCCACACTCTCCCCCTTCGCCTCTTCCCCCCCATCCCCCTTCCGTCCCCCTTCCATCCTTCCTCGCTGCCAAACACCCGGTTCTCTAGTTATCTGGAAAAGAAAGAGAGGAAGGACCAGGCTTTCAGTTAAAGCCCACTACAGGAGCCTAATTTGACGGCCCTTTTTTTAATGGTAATCACTGCTCTGAAAAAGTCTGTAAAGGTGGATTTCTGAGACGTGAAAAACTCTCAAATACAAAGATGTGTGGTCTTTGACAAAAGGGAGGAGAGATGAGTGGAAATGAAAGAGTGCGTCAGTTTTTGTGTGAGCCTTAGTGTAATCTTGTGCTGCAGTCTGCGCCTGCTTTAGGCATTAGAGTTACTTGAGATTTTCTGTGAGAATTTCATGAACGTGACACAGGATTGAAGTTTTCAAGTTTGTGTGTGTGTCCTTCTCCCTCTCTTTCTGTGTGTGCCTCTCCAGCTGCAGTCTCTGGTGTCATGTTAACAGTGAGCTATTGCCTCGAACATTCCTAAGACATGCCTCGACATGCTCTCCCCTTCGGCTCCCACTGATTAACAGTCAAACCATTACTCCAAGTCACATTTTCTTCTCAAATGTACACCCTCAGTCACCCTGCTTTTCTGTTTTTAGCTGTATTATCTTTCCTTCATTTGTTCTCCTCCTCCATACTCCCTCTGTGTGTGATATCCATCCCACCATGACCAATCAAGCTCCAGACAAGACCACAGCTGAGGAGCTATTGTGTGTTTTTGATGGGGGACATTATTGATTATGAACCATGTCTATATGAATGTTTCAATAGCTGCAGCCATTAAAAGCCCTCAGCTACTGTAAACCACCACAGCTAGATACAGACAAAATTGTTGTTTGTCAAAGTTGCGAATATAATGACTCCTCATCCTCAAAAGACCTGCAGCCACCTCCCGACCCCCTTCAGCTATTGTGCCACAACACTCGATCTGCAGGGGCAAAAAGACTCCTATTGTATTCCCGAGTCCCTAGAATAGACATCTCTGTTTTTTTTTCCCGGGAAAAAACGCACAGCCTCTCACCCCCCATGCAAGTGACTGAACTGTCTGAAGGCGCACCAGCCCCCTGCCCCCTCCGGGGTCGTCGCCCCATCTCATACTGGGTTTAATGAAGTAGCAATGATCCCTATTGTCTGGGTGTGTGTCCCACAGGGAATCAAGCTGCATATGCAAGAGGGGAGGGCATGGTTTATGTTTGTATGGTGGTCTGGCAAGGCCAGAGTTCACGTGGCCCACAACCACGTGCAGCACCACACACAGGGAAAACATCTGCGCTTCCTGGTTGTGGATGATTTTTTGGTCTCTATTCAAGATTTATAACAAGAATGGTGTGGGCAATTCAACTTGTTCTTTGAGCATTGTCTCTTGTTTGACTATATCTGTAAAAATCTTCGTACCCATCTTGAAGCAATAAGCTAGAAGACCAGAATAAAATTGCAAAATGATGGTTAAAAATAAATAAGCTTTTAAATAGAGGTTATTTTGGTTGGAAATGGTCCAAAATATCTCAACCTACTGGAAGATTTTTTTTGCTTGTTTATCAGGAAACAAGTTTTGATTTGACTCAGTTGGATAATGTTTTTATATATAATATATATATTGGAACAGTTCAAGCAGTGACTAACCACTGATCGAACAAAAAAAAATCTTACAGTCCTGCTGGGAAAGTATTTAATAATAGCCAAGTGGCATTAGATAACTAATTATTGTGGCTTTTCAAAGATGAACAGTCTGTGTGAACTATAACCACAGGTTGGGGCGTTCACACATAAAGTAAATGCTTAAGAACCACATAAATAAAAGGGAAGGGGGCGAGGCTAACTGCCAGTTGTATTATATCTGAACTTTTTTGGTGCTGTAGAGTTGAAGAGTGAGGCGATGCTTACTAACCAACCTCTCCCTTTGTGGAGGTGTGTCAGTCATTACTGAAGAATGCCACTCACACTGCTTTGTCAGCAACACTGACAGGAGAGACGTGCAAGATGAAGAGAAAGAAAGTGACTGATGCAGGCAGACAGATGGAGACAGCAGCAAGGAAGCTGAGGATCCTGAGAGGCGAGATAAGGAGACCCAGGAGAGAGGATGTGATAGAGCGATGAATGAGAGAGCTACGTAATGAAAATGAGGACAAAAAAGGGCTGGCAAAGGTGAAAGCATGAAAATGAAGCATAAGCATGACAACGGCAGATGGAAAAGGACGATACAAACCCCCCACCTGGAATTCCTGTTGAGTGACCCACTTATGTACCTGTCCAGTGTTAGAGACGCACACATGCAAGAACAGCAGGAGACAGGTGATAATGCCGCAGTGCAGCAGCCAGTGATAAGGAGCAGGAGGGAGACAGACTTAATAACTTGTGCTATTTCGCACACAGATGGAAGATAGAGGAGATACATAGAAGTGATACTGTCTCACTGCAACTGCAAAACTAGAGATCAAGTGTCAACAGCTACTGCTCAGAGCAATGAACCACATTCCATCTTCATTTATTTCTCCTCTCTCACTCCTCAGTCTGTTCTTTAGGTGACGCAGTGAGGATCTTCTCGGTGACCCTTAGGTTAATGCGTTCATCCTTTGTGTACATGATCTATTCTTAACCTCTGCTGCACATACACACATATTAGTCAAAGAAGCTGTAAGCAGTGCTCAGGCCTCATGAATGATAATCATTCCCTGTAGCAACAGCCATATAAATCCAAAAAGCAAGGATTTAGACTCAGTTTAGGTCAGAGTTTGTCACTTTATCTTGCAAAATGTCTGTGCAAATGACTGGAAATGATCTTACTTGGTGAAAGTTGGTGGAGGGGATGGAAATGACTGATGAAGTCATAAGTTAATATTGCAGTAGCTCTGCAAGTCTGTTAAACCTGCTCTGTTTGGCTCAATGGCTCCACCTGGTGGTGACTTAAAAAAAACAATAACCAGGCAAAAGGTCACAACTAGATAGATAGATAGATAGATAGATAGATAGATAGATAGATAGATAGATAGATACTTTGTTCATCTCCTTGTAGAAATTCAAGGTATACAGCAGCTCACGCATGTTGCATACAAGATATAGTGACAATGTACAAAAGAGCATGCAATTGACATACTAATTGTGCTGGTCGAAGACATAACATAAGGTGCCTAAAATGCTGGTATTTACAGAAGTGCGCAAAAAAATGGTTATTATTTACAATAAGGTGCAAATTTGTGTTATTTACAATAAAAAATAACAACTAAAGCTCCAGTTCCACTTATAGTTGGTGCCAGAATCTCAAACATTTGGCTTAGAAATACATGTCATGGTTGTAGACAAAGCTAACAAACACCTCCATTGATGCAAAGGCTACTGTAGCAGTGCCTCCTTGTGGTGTGATACAAGAAAACCTCATGATGATGTTCCTCACTTTCAGCTCAATGTGGACAAAAGTGTACCTTACTTGACATTTCTCTCTGTCTGTGTGTCTCCTATAGTTGTGACGAATATGTCACCCAGCTGGATGAGATGCAGAGGCAGCTGGCTGCAGCAGAGGATGAGAAGAAGACCCTCAACTCTCTGCTGCGAATGGCCATCCAGCAGAAGCTGGCTCTGACACAGCGTCTGGAAGACCTGGAGTTCGATCACGAGCAGACCCGCCGGGGAGGCAACTCCGGCCGGGCTAAGGCACGCAGCAAGGCAGCCAGCAGCACCACCAACAACCCCCACGTAAGTCAGAGTCTCACCTGCTCTGGCTCCGGCCGACCAGAGCACAACAATGCCATGCCCAACGGCATTCTGGGAGGGCCCGTGGTCTTCTGCAGCGAGAAGTACAAGATCTACTGCGACTGAGGCGGCTGAAACGTCCGCATGGGACTGCTGTGTACAGAGGGGAGGGGGCTCACGGGCCAAACCCTCCCTGCCTTAGTGTTAAAGAGCCCCACTCGCTCGCTTAGCTACCTGGCCAGCCTGCGCTCCTCTAGGGACTGCTGTGTGACTAACCAGCTGCTCGTGTATGCTAGTGTAAACGCTTAGGGGAATGCAGATGTATGTACAGTGTGCACTAGACGTTTGGACTGTAGTAGACATATACGGCATGTGGGATTATAGGGCCCTGGTTATATTGGGGGTTTTGTGGATATTATGGAGTGTCTATTCTTTCCGCTGTCATGGTGCTGTACGTATGATGTAAAAGGTGGCAGCTTCTGTGCTTGTTTATTGGCCCCCTGAGTGGCTTGCCTGGTAACATAACACATCATGGGGGTGGAGACTTGTAAAGATGATGTCAGTCTGATGGCCTCACGACTAAATATGACATCCTCTGTCCTTTGGCTTTTCTGTTGGCATTGGTGCTCCTTTAATAAAAGCCCCCTTCTCTCCCCTGCCTCTCCGTCCTGGTACCCCAGGACTGACCTGTGCCCAGCAGCCCACTCTCTAATCAAGTCTCTTTAATGTTTACAACAAGAAAAAGAAACTAAAATATGCAAGCTCCTCCTGCTTTCTGTCTTGGGGAGCGTAATATGATTCTACACAGAAATTCAAAACTCATAAGTGGGTTGATGGTTTTATGATGGAATTGTTAGGGCAGAAAAGGAGCACCTGTGACCACAGGTGTTTATTGCAGGATCATTTTAAAGCTGTGATGCTAGCACACCAATACAATAGAGTCAGTAGAATCGCATGGCTTTGCAGCTGAAAACGCTTTTTTAACCTGTTTTTCTGTTGTCAGGTGTGTGCTGTTACGGTCGCTTGTGGATAGGACAAACTCATGTACTACAGGGCTCTACATTGTGAAAAGAGATGTTAATTGGTGTCTGGTGAAATACAGGAGGGCTATTGACTCCATGTGACCCACTATGTTGCGATGGATTTTTTCAGAGCCATATTGCAAGAAAGAAGGAAAGTTTGACAAATCGATCTCCACATCTAAATTAAGTGCACTTCAGCATAGGTGCCTCAGGTTCCTACTTCTGTTAAAATGGATATAACAATTACTGTGAACAGAGATACAATATAGTTTTGATCAAAGATGGTTTTTTAAAATCCTAGAAGAGCACAAATCAAAAAGGTACTCACATCTGGATAATAAATCTGCAAACAAAACCAACCGACTACTCGGCAAAAGTGCCTGTCGACTCAAACACTTGATGTTTATCTATCTGTTGATGTAAAGCCCTGCCCTTGTGTCTCTGCTTGAACTAACACCGTTCTTTTCCTTCTCTCTTCCCATCCTCTGTCTCCCTGCTCTATTTTTGGGAGAGCTCTCAAATGATTTCTGTGTGGTTATGTGGCTGAAATCCCTTTCCTTATGTCTCTAATCTGTGTCTTGTTGCTCGGTCGCCATGACGACCTTCTCTCTTGTAGATTGTCAGCAGCTTGCTCCCCCAGCATCACCACTCACCCTTTAACTAGAAAGAGGAAATGTGGGGAAATGCCCTCTGAATATTTTTGTCAGGTAACGTCCTCGCACACGTTGTGTTTCCGATTTTTGCCTGTGTGTATATCTCAATGTTGAAGTGAAGGGCCCTCATGTGTGTACTACGTTTGTAACCATTGCAAATGGAGGGCCTGTCACTTCTTTTCCTTTGTTTGGTGTGTGAGGACAAAAGAACCTACTGTTTTAGTATTGACAATAGCTTTAACCCCTTGCAAGCTAGTATTACGCAAATAGTAAAAATATAAGTGGGGCTTGTGTTTATAAAATCCATGTACTGCTTGTGGATCATAGACACATTAGCTTTATGATGCTGAAAGCAGGGTTGATATGAGGAAATCCTGCAAGATTGCTAAAAAATTAGCATTTTTTACTACTACCTAGCTATATATTAAACTCTATATTCTTAATGTGATCATATTCAGGTTATAATCTTGCAGGATCCGACTACAGTATTCCTTCCTCTTCAATACAAATGAAATGGAACAATGTCAGCGGTCAACCCTGCTTGTGCGTGCATCCATAAGCCACAGCACACAGCATGGAGACAAGGCTATTGTACACATTAGGGAAAAAGAAAAAAAAAGCCAGCCTCCTCAGAGGTCAGTCACTCTTATGTTTCAAATTCACTTAACTTACAGGTGCGATATATATTCTGTTTCTATCAGTTTGCGCTGACGGAGAAAAGGTTCGGGGAGTAGAGGAGGGAGAACTACTCGTGTTGTAAACCAGCACCTGAGAGAGGAGATAAGAAAGCTAGACATGCTGGTGAAGAGAGCCAGATGTGTGGCTGAGAGCCGATACTGTGGAGAAACGAGTCCAGGATTTTCCTAAAGGGGAGAAAGTCTTGGTGATATTTGGAGGATAAAATAAACTGAAGACTGGTTGCTCAATCAACCAGCAGACATTGATTCAAATTAGCTGAGCTCTGAACCCTTTTCCCTTGTATAGGCTTTGTGGATTCACTGAGCAGTAGATAGATCCCACGATGTGATTGTGACTAGAATCCCCACTCTCTAGATAGGTGAATTCCCACTTTGCTCCAACTAGTTTGAAATCAATGTCGGACTTATCCGGTGTCATTACAATATGCCGCCTAAAAAGCTCCTCCTACCTCTGCCTGCAGGCTCCTCCCATGTCATCTTTAAGTTTTCCTTCACACGATACATCTTGTTTCTGATTTTAAAGAAAGCCTGCATGTCAAAAACATAACCCATTTTTTCCATTAACTTGCATGACATATGAGAAAGGACCCATCTCCTTTGACCTGGGTGGTGGGATGTGGCTTCAGCTCTGTCCTGTGAATGAAAGGTCGTGGTACTTGTGAGTCATTGGCTTCCTAACTGCACCCGCAGGATAATGAATGTGCTTCCACATCAAAAACATATTGACAGCGACGTAACACTGGTTGGCTTCGCGCTACCCTAACATCGCCGCCTGTTGCTTTGACTAACTGCGGCCGCCATCTACTCTGTCTGTGTGGCTGCTGACCTTGCAGACAGCCGCTCTCAGGTGACCAACCATGCTAATGATGCTGATCATTTGTTTGTTTCTCCATTTTGCAGTAATTACAGTAATTCCGCGCGGACGACGAAGCTCCGACACAAGGTCCATTCTCGCAGCTGATTGGGTTCGCCGAAAAGAGTTAGCGCCATAATTTATTTGGACTTGAAGACAAAAATACACAACCAGGCTTAGCTAAACAGCTAAAATTGCTAAAAGAAAACACTGATTTTTAAGTCAAATCAACGGCCCTTGCTTTTGCTTTTGAACACTAAAATGTGATGCATATTACAATGACACTTGGGCTCATTTTAGCGCGCCGCTGCTGGAAGCCAATTGCTCACAAGTCCATTGAACTTGACATTCTGAAACAGACTGTGATTGGCCAATCTAACCCTCCAGTGAGAAGCCAGGGGATGTGTGGTTTTTTCCTCAATGTATATCAACAGGCTCTTTTGTTTGGGTTTTATTTTATTTTATTTTTTTAGTTTATTGTTTTGTTAATCTGTGCACTTTCATTATATAGGATATTACATGCTATTATTATTAACCTCTAGGAAAGCATGGTAGTACTATGGTTTGTGAGTTATCCAGTATAGGTTATAAGACTATAGGATAATACGTCCTCCTGAACTGTCTGCATTCAAATACAAGATACTATGTAATCCAGTAAAGGCTCCACAAACCACAAATGTACTATTATGACTCTGTCCTCAAGATTTTATCCATCAAATAATCATTCTTCAAATGTTTTGTTACATCGTATGTTATGCTGTTGGGTTTTCTTATATGTTTGTTCTACTGCCATGTTCTACACAAAAAAAAAAAAATCCAGGGTGATCAAATTCTGGGGTTTTTTCATGTATTTATTATTCCTAGGAATAGTTCAAAATTACACAATGAAACTTGACAACGCTCTAACTCAAATAGGTAAGTTGTGTTTTGGGAAAAATTTGAGAGACGTGATATGCTTTTCCTAGCTTCTTACCGAGGGCGTTCCACTGAAACGGGATCACTGATTTTCAGAATTCTCTACAAGTGCGACAATTAAATTCCAAATTGGAATTGTTTCATTCTCTCTTCGTTTATCGTGCCATATCTTGGTACACCGTTTAGGTTGAAAAGAATCAAGACGACAAGAAAGAAGACAAACCGTCACTGAGAAAGGAGTAGTTCGGGCCATGGTGCTCCTCAGCGAGCGCCGGGGTTTTGCTTTTTGGTTTGTTTAGTTCTTCGTTTCTGACCAGTAGTGCCTTTCATTGTTTCAAGGGAGAATCTTAGACTAGTGTTTTATGTTTCATTTTTTTATAGGTGAGGACTTTGGGTTCAAAATGACTGTGAGCAGCAATAAGCGCAAAGGGAGTTTTCCCCTTTCTGCATGAGTGAGATAATAGTTTTGAAATTAGCTCAATAAAACTGAAAATTGTATTGAATTCTGCAAGTCAGTGATCCATTCAATAAATTCAGGGGTATTAAGAAAAGGTTGTTTTTTTATCAAACTTTGGGAACCAAAAGAAATCCCTTTGGCCTCCTGTTATTGAACAAAATGCTCCAAGCATCTGTAATGTGTTGGGGTAGATCAGTGTACTATTGGAAACATCTACGTATCTCTAGCTTTGTTTGGTGAAGGTAATGTGATATCAATAGTATTGTTGAAAAAATGTGCAGAGAGTGCATTTTTATCTTTCTTTTTGTCCAATTTGAGTTTTGTTTGTTGTTTTTTTATTATTATTATTATTGAATCTTTTTTTTTTTACATCATCTTTGAGCATTATGTTTTCAGGAAACAGAAAACAAAATTTGCATCAACAAGCTTGAATAGTGCCATTACAGCCAATGCTTGTTTGTTGAGGCATTAAAGTTACCAATATGGATAAGAAGCTAAAAAAAAAAGTGCAATTCAAATACTGTTTTACATTTTAAAAAAAGAAAAAGTTTTCTGTTTGCTGGAAGCGATAGCATTGTGATAATAAAATTAGCTGTGCAAACTTTATATTGTCATATTGTGTTTCAGTATTGATCCATAATGAGAGTTTGATATCTTTATATGAAATAACGACTTCACCTGTATGTTGGTATTTATTTGAATTGTCATGCAGTACTGTATTCTTATCAATAATGTGCATTATGATTAGTGGCATATTGATTACAGCTAAATGTCATATGCATGTTTCTCAGTCATGGGACCTTTACACAGAATTGAAAACAAACATGTAAACTTTTGTCAGGGTGTTTAAAAAAACTGGGGAAAAAAAATTAAGTCTGATGTATTACTGCTGAACTAATCCTATGAAAGTGTTTTGTTTGTTTTCTAGCTGAGAGGTGGTATCTCTGTGTAAGGGTAGTCATACTGGTTAAAATCAATAAATGTGACTTAAGTTCCGAGCGGTTTCGGTGTTGTTATTTATAGCTCCAGCAGCAGCAGCAGCAGATGAAGGGTTAAGCAGGGAAGTGGATGGTCTGCAGCCCCCGTGTCCCATCAGAGCGTTCCCAGCTGGAAGTCAGTGGAAGGGGAACTTCCCAGCTGTCTAAGCGGCTCCAGGACATGATCATATTTCACACAATGCACAAAAACACCTCCAACCCCCCTCCCCAACCCTCCTCTCTCTGTCTTTTCTCTGCTGTCTAGCTTAAGCCTCGCTCCTCCCTCCTCTGCCTCTCTCCATTTCCCTTTCTTTCCTTTTTTTTTTTTTTTTTTGTTCCTCTCCTCCCCTCTCCCTTCCTTCTGGAGATACGCCCACGCACAGATCGGACCCAGTTTCTTTTTGACCTTTGGTACACCCAGCATTTCCTGTCCAGGCTCTGGAGGCCGGCTCTCTGCCCAATTAATACAGCAGTGATTTTCTTCGCCGTGATTTACAGTGGAGGAGAAATGCTTTGGGGCTATTTTCAAAAGCAGACTCCGCTTGAATTCAAAAGAAGCACACACTTGTGGTAGAAGACTGTTTTCTCATAGCTCAGAAGTGGTTTATATTTATACACATGAGCTCAAATACATTATATCAACTTTTAAATATTGGACTAATTCTCGTCTTGACTTTTGTGATGTGCTCAGATTTTGCAAATCACTTTAGATGAACATAACAGTATAAAGAAGGAAGTTATTCTAAACAACAGATGAAACTATAGATTCTGTTATTTGATTTAAAGCTATTGTTTCTTGGCCTGTTCTCTCTACTGCCCTACCAGATGAGATCAAATATCCCTATGTTAACATCTGTCATCACGTTCCAAATGTCTTGCTGTTAAACAAGACGTCATTAAACACTCTTAATTGTATAAATGCTAATATTGTAGCTTTCTTCCTGGATCCTGAAACTATCCTTACCTAGGCTACCTCTTGTATTTTCTCTGTAGGTTTGTTAAAATCTGAACATTTCACCCCTTAACCCATAATTTCTAGCGGCTTTTCTGATGTCTTCACCTAGAGGTGGTAGTTTATTGGTCATTAGTTTATTGGTAGGCTATTAGTTATCAGTAACATGCACAATACCAGCATGAACCATTTTCCATTTTTTTCTTTCATAATTTATCTAAGCTGCTTCACAACCTTTCTCCTACATTGGCTCTCTGTTTATTTTTTAATTCAATTTAAGATTACCTTGATTACTTTTAAATACATGGTCTGGCACCACTCTACATTTTGGTACTTTTAGGCCTTTCTTCTGCACCTATAGATGCCTCGGATAAGAGAATCAGCTGCTGTTTAGACAAAGGGAGACCGTGCTGTAGTTCTTTTAGCCCCACCACACAGGAAAAAGCTTCCTCTTACCATCAGAAAAACTCAATTGGTGCCTCAGTTCATAAAGTTTTTAAAACCCACCAGCACAGAGAGGCATTAGTATTTTATGTCTTTTCTAATGCTTTATTGTTGCTTCTTTTTTATTTTTATCCTCTTTACAACTTTTTTTATTGTCTTTTTTAATGTTTTCATTTTAGTTCGTGTTTAACTTGAGTTAGGAATTATGCTGTAGAAGTTTATTATTATTGTGGTCATTATTATTACCTTCTGATAACTGAGGAAGTAACAAGTACTTATGATCAGGAGGGATCCATTTAAATATTACCCAGCTACTGGTGTAACAGTTTGAAACAGTCCCATAATTAAAAAGTGCCTCTGATTAATTCTAACTTCTAACTATCTTGGATGGGAAAGGCAGATAATCCCTGCCAAATTCTGAAAAGCTGAGTGAAAAAGTAGCCATTTTTTTTATCCATAAAAAGTTTCCTTGACGTTTCTTCTGTAGAGAACTTCCCTAAGCAAACATGTGGAATATTATCTTGGCAATTTGGACATTGTTCAACAAAAACTGATAAAATAAATAATTGCACCAACAATTTGGCAATTTAGGAATCTCGTTGTTTTGTGTTTCATAAAAGTTGTCCATAATGTGGTTGTAGCTCCAGAAAAAGCTGCATACTGCACTTATAAATATACACAGTGGTAAGTTTGGTGACTGATGTGGAAAACTTCATCCAAAGCCACAGAAGACACGTGACAGGAAAGTGAAATTCATTAAATATTACAATTGTAACAATTAGAGCTATCAGACTTCTCAGGAATTAAACCTGAAATAAGTTCAACCAGTTGGCTAGCTGATCTTGCGCCGCTAAGCCAGTTACTACCATTTACCACAAAGCCTGCTGACTGAACTGAAATATCAGATTATTAATGAGGGAAGAGGTTAATTCACTGACAACCGATGACATCACTGTAGCAACAGTGGAGCCTTTGTTGGTGCCAGTCTTCTCTTACATCCTCCCTCAACTGGCAAAGGAAATATGGGTCAGTAGGCTTCATTCCATGGCATCGGTCCTGCTCTATTAATATGCAGGTGCTGTGATTAAACGCTGGGCGGAGGGGGGATTCATGCAGCAGCTGTTTCATATCTTGGCTCATGCACTATTAAATTCCACCACTTGGGGTTGCCATAGTACAGCTTGAGTCCCTAAAAGTTACTTTAAGGTCTACTGTTAGCCTTAAAAGACAGGCTAAGTGTTTGTGTTCTCTTACAAAGAGTCTTCTTTCTGCATGTCAGCCAGCGCTGTCATGTGATAAATCTATGAGGAGCCTGAAGACAGCCATGATCAGCTGGTCCACACTTGCAACACCAATCATCACATGGACTGGCTTTACACACACTTTTTTGAAGAGCTCTGCTGGAGCAGAATTAATGCCATTGAGGATGTTCACAAATTTTATGACCTGTGGAGTGTGAGCTCAGCTTGATGATGCATTAAAACATTCCTTAGTCCTGACAGTGGACGCTGGGTGTGAGTGTCCTCCCTGCTGTGACTCACAGATCTTGCCTGCATTATCTCCACACAGCTGTTGGTGTGGTCTCAAAATGGCAGAAAATAACAGACAAAGTGTTGATTCAATCTGCACGAGGCTTTAATTTGCACCTGAAAAAAAGTGAAGGAATAGAGGCTGGCACCATGATCTAGAGTGCGATTAGGCATCTGATTGGGGCTTATACACTGTGAGAGATTCAGATAAGTGCAAAAAGCTCGAGGTGGCTCATCTCACACTTATCTGTCTCGACTTTCACACCTATCTTTCAGCTCTGCTGCTCATCCGCCACGCCAATCCTCTATCTTTGTTAGTCCTAATTGGCTTTTTTTCATATATACCTCTTTTCCGTCTCTCACCTTTCCCCTTCTCTCACCTTCTAATTCTTCTCTCCTCTCTCCTCCTCCTTCCTCCCTGTTTCTGAATGCTGCTCTGTGGTTGTGAGTGGAGGAGCCACGGGGAAGCGGAGCAGAGGATGTATCCCAGGGGGCTGTTTGGTGTTCTGCTTTCTGTGGACCAGCATGCCCCAGACAGACTGACAGGCAGTTCCATGCACTCAGGGGCACTGGGCCCCTGGTCTATTTAAAACTCCAGTTCAGTCATCCACAAAACACTTGGCCTCTCAGACTCTGCACTGACACGTACAAAATTATTCTCTAAAGCACAAAAGTAGAAGGTTAAAGCAAAGGAGAATGCCTCTCTATCCTTGTATCTACTTGTGTCTGCAAAGTGGAAGCCATGTTTAGTGAAATATGTGACAAGAGTGCAGTCAGGGTGCTGCTATAAATGTGGGAGGAGGTGAAATATACATGCCAGCTTATTAGAGAGGAGAACAGGTCAATGAAGTGACCCTGCGCCTGGCAAGAAGCCAGACAGGGAGGCATTATCATTAGAGTCCCTGCTGTTGTCTGTGTTGATCTGGGGCCGACGACGAGTGTGCAGCAACAGCAGCGACCACAAAAGGGGTTAATGGTGCGTAGCTGAATAGACACGAGTTGGAAAAAGATGGGGGTGCTGCACACATAGACACCGACACAGAGAGGGGTGGGCAGGGTCAGCAGGCACACGCTCCTGAAGAATAGCTTCAAAAGTAGTAACACCAAGGAAAAACAAACATACAGTAGAGAGGTGTTAGCAGCAAAATGGACTTAAAGTAGTGATTCTAATTAAAAATGCCCCCTGTGAGTGATATATTAATATGTTTTACATTATTTAAATATCAAAGATGCATCAGAGCATGAGTGAATTAGGTGGAGCAAATTCTACTGCATTTGCAGCTTAGTTTTTTCAGCCTACAGTGTTCTGTGCCGCTTTAAATGAGTTAGGAAGGTAGAAAAAGGAATTTGCTTCACAGATTTGCTTTTATGACATTCTGTAATTTTTGGCCTCTTTTAAAAATATTGGATAAATTCACCACTTGTGGCCTCAAGCAGTCATTGAAATGAAATTATCTTAGGGTTTAAAGAGAATATCAGAGGTGTAGGGGACCCACACAGCACTGTTTTTTAAAGGGCCGCAAGCCAAAACACACTAGAAATCATCAGTTTAGCTTTTTTAAAATGTTTTTTTGGCTTAGTTTTTTAATGTGTAATGATTTTCAAAAAGTTACTACAGATGTCATGCAACAGAATTGCATACCCACTGTAAAAAAGGTACTTTTGTGCCACAGCTGATAATCTTACTCTGCTTCCAAGTAGTAGAGTAAGGCTACTCTAAACATTACACTTTGACCTCTGGATGAACACGATCACGGGATACAGCCTCATTTTATGACTCTAACATCTAACTAATCTGCAAATTCAGGATTTGTTCTCTCATTATATCAGTTCCTCATTGCCCTCTAAAATGATTCACAGAGGCAGCTGACCGCATTCACTGAACATTCTGAAAAACTGAAGATGATCAATTAAAAGATCAGGAGAAAGCCTGAGCAGTGGCGTGGAAACACAGTGCCACTTACTATTCATGTTACTATTCATGTTTCATCTTTTTTTTTTCTTTTCTCCACACTAATGGGCAGATGTGGAGTTTTTCAGTAGCAGGGCCTTCCATTGAAACAGGCCTCATCCTTTTCATGACTTCACGTGACAGCCCCTGTCATGCCTCAGAGCCAGAACGTGGCGTAAAAAATGAAAATAGAAACATGAAAATGACGAGGAATCCAAATAGGCGTCTTTGAAGGGGTTTGTTAAATGATATAAATAATTTGCTTATTTTTTTTCCTCAATGCTTTCAATGAATGAGGTTGTCGTGCACGCGCTTCGCACCGACGGGAACGCGCTTATTTTTTTTCTTTCTTTTTTTTTTTTTTTCCAAGCGGCACAGAGGAGAGAGTTCAGTCTCCGGAGAGGGAGGAGGAGGAGGAGGAGGAACGCGCTTCATGGAGGAATACACCCGCTCCTATTCTGCAACACACAAAAAAAACTGACCCGGATCACATCTCTCGCGTCCGTTAAGGAAACCATGAAGTGTCCTTAGTGGGTCTATGTGTGCGTGTTTTTTTTTTTTCTTGTGTCGGCGAACAGGAAAAAGCAGAGGAAGGAGGAGGGAGGCTCTGAAGTGCAGGCGCTCCTCCGAGTTCAGTCCACCGTCCGCTGGAGCCGCTGCTGCCAGTTTCCCCGAGAAAAAAAAGAGCCCCGGATTCAGCGAGAGAAAGACCGGAGAGGAACTTTGTGCAAAATGCAGGGGGTTTCAGCCACGGGTAAGTCACTCGATCTGCCTCAACGAACGCAACTCTTTCTCTTCTCTGCGGTTTTCCCTCAAGTTGTTTGCAAATGGCCACGGCTAGCGTTGCGCACAGGATTTGAATTCCAAAATGCTTTTGCCAGCTGTCAACTGGGCAGCTGCAGGGCCGCATCAGCTCCACCGAGTTGTTTTCGCTCGCCTAAATACAAGTTTGAAAGTCACGTTAATGGTGTGGAGTTGGAAGCTCGAGTCTGACAGGGTGGGAAGTGGGTGCCAAAGCCTGGCAGAAGGAGCTCTGACCTCAGTGTTGCCCCCAAATCTGCCTCTAAAAACCCCCACACAGCAACACCACAACATCAGTGCAATAAGTGAGTGGAAATCAGACAGCCGTTTCTAATAATGATGATCAAAAGGGGTCTCATTCATTGCCCTGCTTACTGTAATATGTGTGTGTGGTTATTAGAGCCACACTGTCCCTGTGAGGAATGTGATTCCACTGGAGGAAAGTGTGTGTGTGTGTGTGTGTGTGTGTGTGTTAGATCTTATGAGATGGGTTGAAAGTTTCTGCAAGTTTGCCCATCTGTTGTTGGATGATGGCAGGACGTGTTGTGTGTGTCACTGTGTGGTTTCCTCTCTTCACTGTGGGCAGCACTATTTTGGATGGCGAGATGAATTCGTAAGAACTCTTGCTTGTATTACTGTTCCACCACAATCACAAAGGAGGGGGCGGTTTTCTTTTTGTTTTTTTCTTTCTTTATGTCTTTCCAAATGGCCCATTATTTGCCGTGTCCACATCATTGTTTGTGTGTTGTGTGTTCTGTTTCGCATGGTCCTTGCAGATGACAGATCTGGGGCGTTAGTGCTCCCATCGAAAACCCACCACAATGAGTTTTAGCAGTGTGAGAAACAAACTTCCACAGGAAAAAACTCAGTGAGATCTCCAGATCGTCCGCGAGAGGCCTCAGAATAAATGTGGTAGCATGCAGACAAAGGAGGAGGGGGATGGGGGGGAGGAGGGTATGCGAGAGGGAGAGTGATAGAGATGAAGTGCTGATGGGACGATATCGGGCTGCAGCAGAGGTGAGCTATGCAGAGAGAGAGAGAGAGAGTGTTTGTTGTGGGACTCAGGGGAGGGATCGATCTGCTGTCCTCCTGGCGGACTTTTCTTTTTCCGGCAGTCCGGCAGTGTATCGTTTCTCTCCCACTCACACATATTCATTCCCAAGGCCTTGCTCTTTTTTAATGCAGTTCCCTCTTTTCTCTCCCACACTGTCCCAGATCAATCTCTGCCCCCTCATCCCTCTCTCTGCCTGCCTTAAACCCCCTCTCCCTCCCTCCCTCTCTTTCTCCCCCTCTCTCTCCACTGCAACTGCCATCACATGAAATATTTCTGCTTTTTTAAAAAAAAAAAATCCTTTTCCCCTCAGCTCTATTCCTTCCACATGGGAACTCCGAGCAGCCCATCGTGCTCCCTAATGCTTATTTTTGTGTTTACGATTGGGAGGGTCAAAAGGGTTGCAAGGCTGCTTGCATCAAATCATCGGAGAATCTATTAAAGCAAACCACATCACAAATAAACTGCGGTGGGATAGATAGCATGCCTCTCAGTTTGAGGTCCACCTCAATCCTCAGAGTTGTTTCCAAACTCCATAAAACTTTCCTGACAAGCTTCAGCCCTTCTGTCTTACGCTCTGTTTACGCCGGCGTACAAAAGTGGGCGAGTGTGTCGGCCCACAAACGTAGGACAATGGTGGTCGATGTGTGGCAGCGAGATACTCCGGCATGGATGTCCTGCGTGGCTGTTTGGGTTATTTATTATCAACAAAAAGCTATTGGGCCTGTCTGTGTTTAACCGAGCCAATGTAAACACCTCCCCTCGGCATTAGATAAACACACAGCACAGGAGTTAGAGGGAAGGATGGTGAGAATATTATCTGCCCAGCTGGAAAAAAAAGTGGAAGCTGCCACAAGTATTTGCAAGATTGCGCCGAGATTGTTTAGTTTTAGCTGTGAGGTGATGAGGACGGAGACACCATCGTGCCCATGGTTGGCGCTGGTAGCAGGATATCTTGAGTAATTAGCCTTATCTGATGCATAGTAGCAGCCCGAAAGCAGTAGCTTTTTTTACATAGTTGTAAAAGAAACTAACAACCCCCCAGGACGGGAGTTCCCTTTCTAGATATCAAGTATATTTAATGGAAGAAAAGTTGCTCTTGATGTACATTCCCTCTAATTTTACAAGTGCCAGCTCGCTTTTGGTTATATGTAGCCTGCCGGTTATTTTAAATGCAGACATACATACAGCAGGGGGTCTTGTCTTGCAGTCTTGGAGACACTGTGAGGTGTCATAATGCCGCACAAAGACACCACAGACTGTATACAAAAGTCTTTCAGTGCATATGAAAGCAAAACCTAAGCTCACTAACCATATCTGGCAACCCGTACTATAACTGGAGATGCTGCTTTTACAAGAAACTGCCTCAACACGTGACTGCCGTAAAATCAGCAAGTCTTATCTCTACGTTTCTGTTTGGGCCCAGATGAGTGAGCTTCTATTATAAAGTAATTACGGTATATGTGTTTTTTATTGCGCTTGCTGTTGAGAGTGAAAGAAGGCAACAGACTGAAAAGAGCTGAGAGAAATAAAGAAGTTCAGTGATATATGATGCCCTTTTAGTAGCAGACATTGGATCCATGTTAGAAATATCAATTATAGCCACTTTAACAGACCCACAAACTGCTCCATCAACATCTTTGGCATTTCCGTGCCGCCATTTGTTGGCTGGTATCTGCAAAGAGCTCAAATAAGCAGCTAATATTAGCTCCTGATGTGTCCTTTCTCGCTGAAAGATGTGAGAACTGTGTGGAGTGGCGCCAGTCAGCTACTATGACTTAGCATCGTGTTTACACCGCGCTGATTAATACTGACCCAACAGACCAACTTGGCGTGTTCCCGTAAGAGCCAATCCCTGAGATATCCCCTACATGTCTCTGCTCCTCCACGTCTCTTTCCCACCGACTTATGTGTGTGTGAGACAGCATGACTCAGTTCCATTCAGAGGCTTCGGGCTCTTTCCCGGCCTGCCTGAGTGTCACATTGATTTCCCTAATGGTGGTCATGTGTGGGTCCTGCTGCTGCGAAGATGACACTGAAGTTTGTGTTTGCGTGTGCGGAGAAAAGAGGCCTCAGAAGTGATTGAGAGTTTTTCTGACAGGCCATTTTTGAAAGTTGTTTTTCTGCACCGTGCTGCACAGAAGGTGTTGTTCAGTCACATATCTTAAGAACAGATGCACTTCTATTTTAGATAAACCAGCTGTCTGCCCAGGCCTTGCAGTAGCTCACTGTGTATTCGCTCTACACACCTATAAACTCGGCCTTAAGCGTATTTGCCAGAGCTTTAATAGACTGTAAATGTCCGTTGTCATGTCAAGCTGCTGGAGGGTTTGTGTTAAATGACTTCACATCCACCTTAGCCCTCGATAAGATTGTGTTTTATTAGGTTTGCTGGTGTGACATGAGTCTGGTGTGGCCAAGCCAGCGCACATAACCCACGTTTACATGAGGATAATGACTTTACACACAAACTGAGGCATTTAAACTCAACTGGGTGGGATTAGACACTGGTTTGTTTTGAAGTATGGCCATCGTGAACAGACTGCGGAGTTATATTGACACTCCTGCTTAACGGGTTCTTGCATCATTTGCAGGCGCGTTGCTTCGGAAGGTGTGTTTGAATTGCGTTGCAGAATATCAATAATGTAATTACACTGAATTTTAGTCGGCTGATTAAGTAACTGAAAAAGTCAACTGTCACAACTTTTAACAACACCTTCAGTTCCATTTAGCTGGAAACGGCCTGTAGCGGTTCCTAACCCAAATATGAGGTAATATCTTCTTCTTGTGACGCCTCATCACATCGTATGACCTTAATGTAGTTCAACCGTAGATGGATTGTTTTGTTTGAAAGATTTTAGTAGCTTGTAGAGGAGAAAGTAAGACTAAAAAGCCATTAAAGGTGTATTTATTTATTATAATTTTTTATCATCTTGGGGCTCATTAAATTAATGTTAAATCCTGACGTGGCAACCAAGTTGGGAACCAAAATACCAAAGTTAAAAAGTCAAGAATCAGAAATATCAGATTGTATGTTTGTAAGAGAATATTATGCATGACACTCTGGACTCATCTGTCAACACAAGTCTACTTTGGCATCTGTCATAAAGAGAGTTGAGCAGACATTAATAGTGCATTGTTCAGTTTATAAGACCCTCCAAACTCAAACTGTTGCAGTTCAACACAATAAATCGTGCGTTCATTGCAGTTATAATGATCTTTTTCGTGATAGAGGGGTGTTAAATCTACTTTATGATCATTCTGGAGTCTGTTTCCAGGTGTTTCTGTTATTTTGTCCCCTCCATTTATATTAAAGAGAGTAGGCTAATTAACAAGTGTCCCATCAGAAGGTCACAGATCACACTGCTGCTTGAGTGCCTTTTTTTAAACCGACTAATTAGAGAGTGAGTTTGACAGCAAGGATAGCAGTAGTGTTGAGTCAAATACTGTTTAGTATTAGGATGTTTCTGTTCAGAGTAGCAGTCCTTCCTGCACAATATGTTTATACTGGAGGTCTCTTGGCTTAGGGTCTGGCTGACACACACACACACACATTCGTGCACACACACACAGAAGGCGGAAGTGACCTAGTTTTCCTAAATGGTACCAACTGTTGAGGCCTTCTAGAAATGAACAGAAATACTCGGTGTCACCCAATAAAGGACTGACATGTTAGATGTTGAGCATTACCCCCTGAGACTGAATTAATCTCATCCTGGTCGTCTACATGTATCAAATCGTATGTAAGCCAGATGCTCGTCTGGAGAACTTTTAAGCTTCTGAGATTGGGGGCGCATATTGAGGATAATTGAGTGACTCTCTGCGGTCGCACTAAAAATGGAAAAAAAAATAATCTGAAATCAGCAACTTTTGCCCTGGGATCTGATCCCATTTCAGTAGTCCTTCACACCCTGGAAGTTTGCGTCTCAGTCGCAGCACTAGAAGGTCAAAGCCTTCTCTGTCCGTCTGTATCTGTGCCTCTTCTGCCGTCTGCTGTCTGTCTGGATCGGACCTACCCTGATGAGGGGGATTTTCCTGGGAAAGTCATATGGAAAGAAAAAAAAGACACAGAGCTCTAATAGTAAAAGCATGTTCCATTCTATTTCTCTGCCTTTGTGTGTGTGTGCATTTTATGAGTCGAGCTCCTTTCTAAGCACACTGAAGGCATTGTGTTTTTACTCTCTGATCATCAGAAGACCAGGCTCTCTGGAATCAGGGCTTCCTGTAGACACTGGGGTGAGGCAGAGAGATGCAGAGAGGTGGGTGGGGGAGACAGAAAGAGCCAGGTGGAGGTCACCTCTAGGTTAAATGGTTAGCATCAGCATTCTATTATTATATACATACATTAATCCTGCATGGATCCTGGAAGCTTAAATGCTGACTTTACTATATATTTTACTGGGGTCGTTCTGGTGGTAATTTATTATTGTGCTGAATCATAATTTATGTTCACCTTTCCTCTTTGCCCTATTTATTATCCACTTAGGTTGTTTTTTGGGTAAATTCTTGCATTTGCAGGTTATTCTACATATGCAACCTGTCAGTCACGGTTATTCCTAAGAATGCTGTTTTGGCCCTTGGCAAGTTTTAAACATTCGTATGTAACCCATGTTGTAATTATTTTTGTGATTTATTTGTGGTTCTTATTTTCTGTGGAATGTTTCGTCTATCATGCCTCACTATGGTATGTAGAGTATGTTCATTGGTGGCTGAGTCACAGCCACTCCCTATTTAGAATGACCTCTTTTTTTGTACCAAACCATTCGCCTGATGAAGGTCTCGCACAGAAACATTGCGAATAAAAGTATCTCTGCAAGTAAGACAATCTGTGGGAGTCTGTTGGAAACTTTCTATAGCATGAACATTCTAAAAAATAGTTCCACTGCAACTGGAACAGTGTATTGTCAGGCAAATCCACTGGCATGGCTGATAAGTTACAAGAAACTGAGGTGTGCGAATTACATGCTTGACATAATTTAGAAGTAGTCTTTCTGATACAAACTTACATCGAGCTGAGTGACAAATTAACGGAAAAATCTGAATAACTGAGTGGACAAGTGCAACAAATGCAGATGCTTTCATGCAAGAGCATTGCAGACTTCAATTAGCATGGCATGTTTAATTGTGGCATGTATGAAAATGCTGAGCGTGCCCAGTCGGTTCTGGTTTTGCATGAAGATGAAAAGAGGAAAAGATCTAAGGGATTCCAAAAGAATGTTCATTGTTGGAGCACAGATGGCAGGAGCTTCAGTCTCCAACTGCAGTATAAACTGGCTAATATTTCTATAGGAATGGTGGCTAAAGTGAAATTTATGGGGAAGACATCAGTAAATTGGATATGAAATTGTAGTTGTGGGCACATATTTTATTGCTTGTACAGTAATGCTTAGATAACTGAGAATATTAGTGCAGGATGTGATCAGGCTATCAGCAATAACAGGCCTTTGACACTTTTATAGAGAGGGAAGTTATAGAAAGGTTGCAGTGCATAAACTTACTATAACAAAGACGGATGCTGAGTGCAAAAACTCACAGAGGTGTGGAGAAACATGGTCAGATGAGTCATCCTTCACTATATTCTTGACAAGTGAGCGAGTGCAGGTGTTGTTTACACTGAATCGTACAGGCCTGAATGCTTGACTCCTGCAGTGGCAGTGGGAGGATCCAGAGGCTCTGTTATGCTGTGGGGACATTTTATTGGTCTGGTTTGGGTCCATCTGCCCCTTTTTAAAAGGAAGGATCATTTCAAATCAATACAGTGAGCGACATTTCAATCCTGAGAGCAGTGGTCTCCTCCGGGATGACAATGCCCCCATCAATAGGGTCAAGAGGGGTCACTGAATGATTTGATTACTATGCAAATATTGTGAATCATATGCGTCTTTCTACCACCGTCATCAAAACACCAAATGAGGGTATATCTTGTGAAGAAATCCATGCCTCCAGTGGAGTGTCACAGATGTAAATAATCAATGCCTAGATGCACTGAAGCTGTTCTAGTGGCACATGGTGGCCCAACACTTTACTAAGACACTTCATGTTGGTTTTTTTCTTTAATTTGATACCCATCTTAAGTATATTTTGACAAAATGTCCACTCAGAACGCTGTGCATCTTGGTCACACTTCTTCAAAAGGTGAAGATGGTAATATTTTTTTTTTTCTGAAAGTCAAATTCCATTAATAAACTAAACCCAGATGAATGTATCTGTTGTCTGCATAAGCTGAGCCTGTCATGGCTGATTCCACCATTGTCCAAAAACATCAGTGATCCACACCATTGTGCTTTGTGACATGCTAGGCCATAAATATTCTCTTGTGAACCAATTACCTGCTGAAAATAGCCTCCTGTTCAAACAATGTAAAAAAAATCTAGTTTCTACCTGATCGTACATATTCATGGTCAGTTTTCAGGATTCTTAGCAGCGACCAGTTGACTTCAACTGGTTTTTGACATGTGATTTGTTGAAGGTAACAAAATATTGAATCTCACCAGCCTTATCCTTTAAGGGATTCTCATAAAGTTTGTTTATGTCTTTTATTTCATTCTTAGTATTGATCTAAGCCTCAGCAGTCCAATAGTGGGAAGGCGCTTTGTTCTTGTATTTATAATTTATCATCCTCCAGGCAGAAGTTGGTTTCCATAGATTTCTCTGTGGTATAAAAATCCTTCAAAAGAACTTCTATTATTTTACACTAGCATTATGTTCATGAGAAAGAACTTGTACAAGAAACTCTCTGTGTTATTGCTTTCAAGGACGCTCATCCGAGGTATAAGAGTCAGCTGCTGAGAAGTACAGGGTTAACAAGTCAGTCAATAACACAGCATGGTCATGTGAGTTTGGTTATTTCTTGTGTTACATGGTTTCCGCTTGTATTACTGCCCATTCCTGTAAATGTCGGTGCATTCTTAAACGTACCACCAGTGACCATCGGCTTTATTTCCGCATGCTGATGGTGCAACTTTGACGAAGATATTGATCATCCATATCAAATGTCCACAAGTTTAATTTTACACTCTAGTGAAATGACACACAGTTGCTGCCCGGAAGGTTGGAAATCAATGTAAAGAACGGATACGATGCGCTTTAGAGAATGGTCAGCACTAATGTAAATTTAACATGATTTGCAACCTTGGGGCCTCCTCCAGGACTTTTTCATCCTTGATCTCTCAGCGAGGTTAAACCTTCCCCAACCCCCAGCCTCCTTCTAATCACCACACACACACACACACACTCCTCCATTCACACTCGCTCACCTGATGTAGCCATAAACCATGTCGTAAATGTCTTCCTAGTCTGGCTGATTGCAGCCAACAAAGGCAGCCTGTGTTCAATTCTCCACGCTCTCTCCCCTGGGTGCCCTCCCCCCACCTCCTCTCCCCCTCCTCTGCTCTGCCCTTCTGTTGTGATTAACCATTGTCTCGCCCTCTTTCCTCCTTCCTTCCTTTAAGCCTGTGTATTTTTGTTACCGAGTAAATCTTGTCAGAGCGCCGGGTTCTGCTACCAAAAGCCAACTCTCATACACTTCACATTTTTCGCATTTTTTAACACTTTACACCAGTGGACTACACACACTCAGCCTCAGGGCCTGTCAGTCTGCAGGAAACTCTAAACTTTTCTTTTGCTCTCTTCTCCCTGTCTCTCCTCCACACCACCAGTCTTGGCCTGTCACCGAGTAGCTCCTTTTTAAAATGGCACGGCTGTTTGAACAGGGCTCTCATTTACTGCAGTATAAGGCACTACTGGACGTGAAAGTGTTGTACTGTTTGCAGCCTTTCTGCATTGTAATCGCTGCGAGTTGGGGAGGAGAGATGCTGCTTTCATAGCTTGGTGTTATGATTTACTGTGACTGCTGATGCATCTGCAACAAATATACTCATGTGCTTTCTCTCAGCTGCTTTTACAGTCACTCAGAAACTGCTTTCCCTACGTGAAATTCTGTCTTTTATTTTTTTTTAGAAATGATTTTATAGCGTCACAGACTGATCTGTACACAGATGTTGCTATGTTGAGTGTGCAGCAGCTATTGCACCACTAGATGGCGCTGTCATGTTATTCCTTGTGCATGGTAGGGCTGAAAAGAGGACAGGAAGATGTGCCCTTATTCTCTAGAGTTTGGATTTGTCAGCAAGATAAATATTCCACCACAAAATAACGACTGTTTTGTCAAATCATTGCTTTTTCTCAGTGTGTGATTGGATAATTTTTTCCTTATAAGGCCTGACATTTATTTTTTAAAGAGGAAATCAACAGTTTCTTTTTGGTTAAAGTGGTCAAAGTTAGTATAAGTGCAGTTCTGTGATAAAGTTACTGTCAAGAAGGCTTTCAGATTTATTCTGCAGCATTACAAGTTTATAAAGAACTCTTTTCAGTGGCGGGAGGAACATGAAGGTCCACAAGAGATCGTGTGGCCCAACAGTGGCCTGATCTCATTATCAAGTCAGTCTGAGATTGCATGAAGAGATAGAAGACATTAAGACAGCCAAAATCCACACAAGCAAATTTTTTTTAGAGATGCTTAGAACAACCAACCTGCCAAGTCGTCTTAATAAAACAGGGACACCTTAAGGATAAAGAGTGGAACTGTATATTTTATTCAGTTTCTCTTTTATGCATCTGAAGAAATGTCTAATGTCTTTGAAAACCTTGCTAAACAGTAATATATTTGTAACCTTTGTAGGCTCAGGTTGGTATTACCTGGGATATGACAGCGCTCAGCGTGCCTTTCTGTTGTCCTGTCTCTGGTTTTTAGTCAGATCTGGGCGACACCGAGGTGCTTCACTCTGAAGGTCACCCTGGCAACAGCAGGGCGACTCTCCACCATCTCCTCTCTTTTCTCCTATTATAGTCTGCACAGCCTGTCAGCCATTTATCACGCTCTGCTTCTGTAATGACTTTGTGAAAGAGGATAGCTCTGGACTCCAGCTTTACCACTTTAATGGTTGAAGTGACTTGCATTTTCGACAGCAGTTGAGAATTTCCCCATCCTGATGTCAAGATGCTTCACCCAGATCCTCCCTTTGTTTTAGAGCATTGCCTAGGGATTTGAACTTGCGGGTTTTGTACTGTCACTCCACTGTAACCCCCCCCCCATTCAGCCACAGCTCTCATCACGGGACAGTCCTAACACCCATGCCTAATGAGGAGATGAGAGCTACATCCACACAGATGGATCCTGTTCCTGTGGCCCGCTGTGGATTATCTTCCTCAAACAGTTATTTCAGGCTTTTACCTTTTTCTTTTTCTTTTTTTTTTTTCTTTGTCGAAGCCCTAATTCACTAACAAGCTCTTCATTAGATTTGCATCGATCCCCAAAGGTCAGAATGTAATAAAACAGCACAACTGCCTCAGGCCTGCTCGGCATCTGTGTTTTGGTGCACGTGCATTTGTGTGTTCATATCTGTGTGTGAGCAGGGACATCAGCTGATTCCCTGAAAAGCTTGCACGCCCGCTGGCTGCTTCGCACACCTCAAGCTAAATTGTCGTAATTAATTTCTCCCAAAAACATCCTTGAAGTATGAATTTGATATACTGTAAGGTTGTTAACCTGCCATTTATCACTGTGTTGCTCTTCAGAGGTGAGTGATGAGTCTCATTAAGCTTAGACACACACACACATGCTGGCCCTCTGCAGCACGACCCCGCTGCTCCGTCTTCCTGCGTTCGGTAAGTGATAAACAAAAAGCAAAACAGTTAGAGGTGTGCCATGTTTATCTGATCCGCTCGACAGCTGGGAGGCTGTGCCAGCAATACACTTTATAGGTGAGGCACTCATAACCGCAATAAGCTTCAGACCTATTACAATAAGTAGCTTGTGGGCTCGCTTCTCTAAGTGACACTCAGTGAGGGATTGCGTCACTGTTGCTTCTTATCCAGAGGAAGAAATATGACTTGAGTGTTACTCTGAGGTCATAAATATGTTCACTGTTCACAGCGCTGGATGTTTTGCATTCTCCCTTTGCTCCCACTGTTTTTGGAGTTTAAATCAGATGTATATTACTGCAGCTTTTTCCCCCATAGGTGACTGCAGTGTAAAAGTTATTTATAATATACTTTTGTTTTTATGCAAACTAATTTCTTATCTCTTGGGTTGCAAATGTGCATGGATTTTGTACAACATCATGTACATTTTCCCTCCAAGTGAAGCCCCCCCCCACCCAAATCAACACATCCACAGTTAAATGGTGTTGGTTCAGTGAAGCGTTGATCATTTTTCACTGCTCTTTTGGGTGTGCTTTGCTTCCCTGTGTGTGATCCATCATGTCAAATCGCTGCTGGTGACAAATGTCCTCGTGTGTATTCCTTACTAGAGACATTCCTTTCTGACACGCTCTCATATATCTGCCACCACTGCACACTCTCAGGCATGATGCAGCACATGAAACCTGAGCCTGTAATTTTGGTTGCAGGTTTTATGTTTCGGCGCAGAACGAGGTGTTTGTGTGGCTTCTTTGCATATTTGCCTTCGGTTGATGCTGTGCTGGGTGAAGCGCGCTGCACTACATCATCGCCCTCGCTCTCTTCCTTTGACCTTTTTTCCATTTCATTTTGTGCCAACTTTTTCTTCATTTGAACTATTTATTTTTACTCTCTCTGTTTCTCTCTCTATCTCTGCCGCATGGTAATCTCTACTGAGCCGTGCATAATCACAGGCCATCTGGGCGCTGTAGGGAGAGATGAGTGCAGCTCATCAGATGACCAAACCCACAGTGGGTGGATACACGCTCATGTGTGCATCCTCACACACACACGTATATTCACTGTCACACCTTTAATAGTTACAGACCATCAAGGGGTTGTTCGCTTCCATCACACCTTTCATGACCATACTCAAGGACGTACACGCCATCCAAACAAAGCGCTGCAGTGTAACAGGATGGAAACAAACAGCGTGGCGTTCGACAACCAATCACACCTCTTTCAACACTAGATATTGTTCTTCCACAAGCAGAATTTTTATACTTTGAAGCTGATTGAGCAACAGGACCAAGCAGTAAAAGGGGAAAATCTTGCCTGTATTAAACTGGTTCTCCAAAATATAGGAAAATCTGTGTGTTTTTTTATTTATCATCCCCCAGGGGGCCTTAACATTTGCAAAGAATGCAATAACCTGACCTCCAAACAGGCATCCAACCCAAATAGCACTCCCGCTGTATTTATTGTCAGCTATTTCTAATATTGCTTCATCGTCTCCTGGATTTCCTGCTCATCTTGTCTGATGGGCTGCACAAAAGCTCACAGAGATCATTAGCGAAAAGGCTGACTGCTGCTTAATTGTAAACCCCTCTGGTTTAACAGTTGCAGTATTGTGGAACAGCAGATCACCAGATAAAATAATTGAAACCCTCTAATTATATTATAATAGTTCCACTGAGTTTTGTGCATTAAATTGGGGGCACATCAGCAAAGCAGCTCCCTGTGAGCATGTAATGGATTAAACCAGAGGAAAGGTTTTAACCACAAACATCAGAAGCACCCATATAATGGAAGCTGTTTGTCAGTGAGCTCAATACCCATTCCCTGTAAATGTTTACTGAATGAAGCATTATAGACTGATGAATGGACTTTATTACTCCTGTAGCATCCTAAAAGTAAAGAAACATCAGCCCTGAAAAAATCCAGTTTTGGTCGAGCTTCAGAAATACTCAGATGAGAATGTATTTTTGATATGTAATGCAAAAATTTTCTCTCACTAATCCTGAAGTCGAAGATGAAGTCTAGACTCCCTGGATTCGAACATTGTGAGAAAAGCATAAATTATATTTTTCTTTTCGATTAAACATTCCCTGCAGTATTGATATGTTTTGCTGCACTCTGGAAAATAAAAATATTAGACTCAGCACAAAAATTACAGTTTGAATTAATCTTTTTGAGTTATGACAGCATCTAATGAAATTATGTTCAACCAACAAGCTACACTGAGTTGAGGGAGTTAGCTTTCCCTCTGCAATGAAACATATTTTTAAGTCTTCAGTGTCTGAAACTGTCCAGGAAAAATTAAATTATCAAGCCAATTTGATTAAGTTAACCACAAATCTATGGAATCACAGGAGTGCCATAATTAAAAGGAAATAAATGTGAAAATATAAAGAGAATCAATAAAGGAATCAATAATAAGAAATAAACAAATGTATGAATATTCTTTTTCCATTTGGTTTTTGCTTTTTCCACTTTGTCTTTGTCTTTTCCCTTTGCCTTTTGCTTTTGCTTTTACTTGATGGATCAAGCTGTCAATCAAATGGCTGTGGGCGGGTCTTTCTGTCCGGGGTGACTAGTCGATACCTGATCACAAGATTCCTGCTTGACAGTGGTAGTTCTATAGTATATAGAACTATATACTATATACTAGTTCTATAGTATATAGAACTACCACTGTATAGTATAGTAGTATAATGCAGACAAGCAAAAGATGATTTACTATGATTCCATACAAATGAAGTTACCTTAAATCAACAAATGCTGACAATATTAAGTTGAGGGGATTACCAACAATATTATGTCGACTCAACTCATCAAAATAATGTTTGCAACTTAAAAGATTCATCTAAATCAGGAAATTAGATATGTTTTATCATGCAACCATGCGTTTTATTAGATAGTGGGAATAGGTGACTTTTTGCAACGTGTTGTTCTTAATATTGTATCTCATTTTCTCCTCTCCAACTGTTTTTACTTCTTCTTTTTTTTTCCCTTTCTGCTCTGCATCGTTGCCACCGTGCCCTCGGGCCAGGCACCCTCACACAGTATGGCACCGGTGTAGAAATACATTTTCCAGATCTCAAACCAGCAGCCAGCTCAGCTTTAACAGAACAGGACGGCGGTTCTAATGCATCAGTTTTCTGTCGGGGGGGCGTAACGCACAGATTATGCATGGCTCCAGCCTCTTTGTAATTCAGATAAGACCTCTCTTCCCCAGCAGATAAGTTTAAATATTAATAATGAATTAAAAGATTCTCCTCTGGGTGAAATATTAATGACTTCTTTGAAGAGAGGCTCCTGAGAGACGACGGATGACAGTGTGCTTGTTAGAGTTATTTAAAACATTTGATCTTTAGCTGCTGAATGTTTGAGGGGTTGAGGTAAACATGGTCAATATTTGAGCTGAGATATTTTGGAATGACCATAAACAAATCTTTTTTCATGCAAGAACAAAAGAGTTACACCTATAAAATGTGACACATGAGCTCACCTGTCTTCATTCATAACTATAATCTAATCTTATTTGCTTCTGAAAGCTCTAATTGATCCGTCTATTGAATCTTTGTGAGTGCAGTTCCCCCTGGAGAAAGCTGATCCGGAGGCTTAATGAGTCAACATGAATGTGTTGGAGGACTAAAGCCGCGTCCTTCCTCGACCTCTGTCTTCTGCTGAGGTTTGTCTGGCTGTTTTGTCTTCCTGCGACTCCGAGACCTTCAGAGGCGCGTGAATGTGAAAGTTACTCATTTTCTCAGCTTAAGCTTGTGTGAAAGTGCCGGCCTGAGTGGTTGTGTGTGGATTTATTTATACGTCTGCCTGTGGTGTCTTTCTGCGCAAGGACTTTTTGGAAAAATCCCAGAGTCGGGTCGGCATGCTATGGAATGTGAATTGTCTCCATGACAACAGCCCAGTGTCCTCCTTCCGGCTTTCATCCGCTGGGTTCGTGCTGAGGCAACCAAACCAAGTCTGCCACGGCATCACATTACTGATTGATCTGAGCTATTTTACACAAAAATACTTATTTATCTATGCAGATTTCTGTACCGAGTCCCCTCTGACTCTAACTGGGCTAAGTCCTCAGTGTGCCCTGCAGTCATCCAGAACTAGATAAAGAGAAGAAAAAAATGTGTTTATGTTTGTGGTTGTGCCATCAAATTCAGCACAGTCCTTTGAAAGCCAGTTGACAGAACTTTGACAGACATTCAAACGGCGTTGATGCTATGTTTTGCATATTGTTGACAGCATTGTCGGGTTTGTCTCTGTGTTGTAGACAGTCGGACCACCAGTAATGAACTGTGGCAACACACATTTCGGTTTCTTGACAGTATAAGCCATAGAAGGGAAGACAAAAACAAGTCAGCTGTTGGTTCGGTCTCATTGGTTGACCTTAATTTTTGCATTAAATACGGAAAGAAACATCTATTTTTAGTGAAAAAAACAGATTCCGTCATTGTACAGTTGTCTGAGTAACACAGTGATGGAAGTGTGCTATTTGTGATCCCCACTCGGCAGATGTGTGACAGATGCCCTCCTTAGGTTAGTGGAGCAAAGAAGATTTAGACTCGTTTTAGCCCTCAATATTCCAGTTGGTTTGTGTGCAACAGAGACTGTGAATAATCACTCAAAGTTTCCTCTTTGTGAACAGATGGAAAGAGATCTTTGTCGTAATTAGTGAGAGTAGCAAAGGGTGACAGAAGGGCAGAAGGACTGTGCCAGCTCACTGTATCTCCTCTTCCCTCTCTAGTCCCCGTCAGTTACTCTATCTGTATCTCAATCTTCTAATTCCAGTCTACAGCATGACAGTCCATCTTCCAGTTGCACCTTTTAAAACACTACTTTGAGGAGCAATCTCTGCCTTGTATAAGATTAGAAGAGGTAACAAGATGGCGAGAGGTCCGACATTCCTCTCTAACCCACAGCTCACATTCCTCTCTTTGGTGTAAAGAGGGGGCATGAGCATCATGCCTCATTAGATAACCCACAAAGGCAAGGCTCTATTCTTATTTGAAATGGGTTTTTCCCCTTTTTGGATTGCCCTCCAGGGCGGCTGCAGCACTTATTCTCTGGCTCTTCCTTTCCCTCGTGTGAGAAGATTTCACTTCCTCAGGTCTGCTGGGTTGAGCAGCCAGCTTTATTGCGGCGGAGAGCAGCACCTGTTCCACCCGTCCAGCGCGATGCATAATTCACCACGCTGAGAATTTCAATCAGTTCAGCAAAGAGGTGGCCTAGAATAAGCCGCTGGAGGTGAGGAGGTTTACACAGGAGGATGTGTTTGCTGTCGCTCCGGCGCCAAGACAAGAGGATCAATCGAGGCCCCGTTTTAACCCACTCTCAGCCACTCTCAGCTCCCCTCCAATTTTAAAGCTCTTGCGTTTTCTGAATTTAAATCGGAACGCAGCCACCCATCCCCCCCTCTTCACGTTCCCTGTCTCTTCCGCTCGCCTCCTCACACCCAGCTCTAAAGCCCTGTTATCATTTTGGAACTGGGGGATATTCCAGCAGTGTGTTTCCATGGTTATCGGTGGCATTCGTCTATGGGTTCAGAGCCGGTGTCGGGCAATGTCACCCTGTCTTTCAGGCCGGTGTCAGCCATTGAGCGGGTGGAAGGGGGGGAACTCGCAGAGATATGGAAGGAGGGGGGGGTGGTTGTAATTATATGTGCATATGAAGAGGGCTGGAGCAGCTTGGGTGCGTCATCCCGGCAGCTTTTGTGATCCACATGTCTGTGGGGGGAAGTCACACAGGGTTGTGGATGTACTCCCCAGAGACTTGTGGAAAAGCGGTTCCCCAAAGACACACAACAACATGCTGTATTTACACATCAGAGGTACAAATTATTTTCAGGAAAGATCCAGTGCTTCAGGGATCAGTCAGAAAGATTTTGACGGCAGTTTTGATAATAAATGGATTGAGGTTTTCGAATGTGAGCATCTGCTGCTATTATATTATTTACACTTCAAAATCCAAATTATTAATGGGAAAGAACCACTCAGCTGTAAAATAACCTAATTTGTTTGAATCCTTAATTTAAAAAATATCAATTTTAAGCTTTTTTTAAAAATCACTGTGAGATGAATATATTTTGTTTTGGTTTACTGACAGGACAAAACAAGCAATTTTAGGGAAGCTTTAATGAGCATTTTTCAGTATGTGACGCACAGGAGCTATGTGGTGAGCATCTGCTGCTTTTATATTATTTACACTTTGGAAATAGCTAATCAGCTGAAAAATAACCTCATTTGTTTGTCATTTATTCATTTTTTTAAAAATTGAGTTTCTTTTTGGTTTAACATAATTTTGAGATGAATATCTTTTGGTTTTGTGTTGCTCAAGCAATTTTAAGGAAGCTTTGATGAACATTTTCACAGTTTTCTAACATTTTCTTTGACACTTCAACACTTAACTAATGTTGACAGTAATTTGCTGCTGTATTATGGAGACCTCTCCACTCCCGCAGGGTGCCACGCTCCCAACGAATACCTGAAGAATTTCCTCCAAACGCTTCCCTCCCATCTAGTTTACTCATATCCTCACACACACACACACTCATGCAACAACTGTGTCGGCACACCCACTGATACTTACACACACTTCCCCCATCTTTCATTCAGCCACTTCTTTTCCTCTCTCCCTCCTCCACTCTTCTCTCTCTCCCTTCCTCTCTCTCTCACTTAACTCTCCCCTCCCTCTCCATCTCCCCCATTTTTTTCCTCCCTTCCCTCCCTCCCTCCCTCCTAGCCAGTCCGGGCCGTCATTAGTTTCCATGGTGACAGTTGGGGAGGCATTATTGCCGGCTGAGAACTGCTCCTGGGCTCCTTTCAGAGCGGCGGCGGCACAGGCATTGTTTGGTCCGTTGCTGTGAATGGTGTGGGGATCAGGACGGGGAGAGCGTAGGCCAGGAGGATCTCTCTCTCTCTCTCTCTCTTTCTTTTTTTCCCCCTCTTTTTTTTTGGGGCAGGGACAGTGTGTTTGTAGACGTGAGGGGAGGAGGAGGAGAAAGAGGAGGAGGAGGGGGGGGAGGAAAGAGGAGGAGAGAGAGGGAGAGAGAGAGAGAGAGGCAGCGTGGTGGTAAGAGAGAGTCGATGAGGGAACAGGAGTAGTAGCAGCGGCAACAGACTCATGCCGTCTCCCCAAGAGCACAACTAAAACATTCAGCCTCCTCGTGTGCTCGGACAACACCGGACTCTGCTTTTTTGTATTTGTGTGGCGCAGCAGGACACGACGGGGGCTACGGAGATTTCAGGCAGAGAGTGAAAACTGAGCCAGCATCGAAGGTAGATGGCAAACTGAGGTCAGCTGGTGAGTTACTAATGGCGCTTCATCATCCCTCTGCATTAACATATATATCTTTAGATATGTGGATTTATGTGCACACTTGTGCCTCGTGTAAAGACGTGTCCTGCCTTTAATTTATGTGTTTTTTAGTTTGTGTAGATCTGCACGTAGCAGGTGCTGCCGCTTCACCAAATTCATGTTTTGCTCCAAAGCGAACCTCAGTCTGGGTTATGTTTGGGTGTGAGGGCTTGCAGATGTCTGCTGAATGTGGGCTAATTCTCACAGCCCTCTGAAATATAAATGCCAGTCTGCATGTTTTATTGAGAACGTACATTGGGGGCAATTTTCTGCCGCCTTGATTCCTGGATTCCCTGCAGTGTTTTTTCAGGGAATTTCTGAGTGGGACAGCATCCGTATGTTTTTTAGCTCTGGTTTGTTTGGTTTTCTCTTTCATCTACAATGCACCGGGTAATTAGGAGTGAGAGCTGAGCCCTGTGGCTCCTCAAACAAGTGATATGCGGTGAGGAACGTAGTGAGCAGCAAACTGTGCCAATATATTTATTGTGCCTCTGTGCTGTCTCTTTAATACAACAGATTGTTTTTCCTCTCACAATGTTACAACTTCCAGGATCGGCTGAAGTGACACACTGATGACCACCACCAGCTCAATGATGTCATTACATGGCAGCGTGACAGTTATCTTCAGGATGATTTGAAGCTTAACAGATTACAGCCACTCCTTGTTTAATTTGTCAGTTATTTGCCACTGATATATTATTGCTTGCGCTCGGTTTCTTAGGGTTTTTTTTTCCTTTGGCACACTATAATTTAGCTGACTAGGGAGTTGTCTTTGAGGAGAGGGGAGTCTGAGTGTTTCCATGGCGACCGGCAGCAGCTGTGTAAGTGTGTGGCAGACACTGTGGCATCGCCGAGAGACTGCGAGACTCGGTCTAATCAACGACCTTTTGACCCAGATCAATGGGAGGATGCTGAGCCAAGCAGCCACAGAGTCTGGCTGGCATATAGGGTGAACTGTAGTACGACGCCACTGTTGTATAGCTGCGTACGTTTCCTGGAACACTGCAGGCTTCGCTGGCATCCGAGTGGTCTGATCCTCTTTGGTGATAGTATTAGTGTAGAAACAGGCTTTTCATATATCGCCATAATCATGTCCATTAGACGGATTTATTATAGGTGTAATTAAAGTAAGTGTAGAATTGGAAGTTTCTACTGAAACTGGATCAGCTTGGCAACCTTCTAGTGGGTAATTTAAACTATACATTGGATGGACAAAATTACAGCGAGACATGAATTTAATAGTTTAAAAGTCTGTTTACACTAAGTATGTTAAGATATATGTCACAGTCTTTTAAGGCATGCTTCTTTCAGTGCCAAAATCACTGATACTTTGCCAAAACAAGTGCTCTAACTTGTTCAAGGCAAATGGTTTTAAAACTAGAATAGTAATTGCTCATATGTCAGAAGTGAAAAATGTACTGAATCAGCTCCTGTGTGACCTAGTCTCAAGAAAACCAGGTAATCCTGAGCTGTCAGACAAGCCATAAACACCATAAGCTGATATTTATGGTGGGGCCGCCATGTAGAAACTGCTTGTACTCAAGGCCAACACACAAAGACTCACACAGTAACCTTGTGTGAAAGGCAAAATCCCAGAACCCCTGGGCAGTGGAAAAAGTAGTGAGTCATGTTTCACCCATTTTCCTACGTCTGGGCAGGTTTACTTTTAGAGAAAGCCAGAGGAGAGGATGTCTTTAGCCCGCAGTGTCCACAAGTATTTAATACAGGGGTGGGTCTCTAACTGTGAGCGCAGCCGCTCTGTGGAAGTCATTAGTTTTCATGATCGCTCTGTTTGTAGTTCTGCATGTGACACTTTTTTTTTTTACAGCGTTTTCCCTTTAAAGGAAGCAAATATTTGAAGCTGTTTTCATTATTTTGTCCACATCATGTAGATATAACTCATCAAAGTCCTGGTTGTGGTTTCCTTTCCATTCTTGGTTAAACACGGGGGAAGGAAGTGCTTCACATTGGTCAGAGATGCTGGAGAACTTGCGGTGACACTGACCAAACCACACGCAAACAGAAACAGATACCATGTTTAACAGTCAGCCTGATTACTGTGCTCCATCGCTGGTGGTAATTATACCCACAACTTCCTGTTAACCCAAGAACACCTGGGGTCCTCGTTCGCTTGGAGCTGGCGATGGCATTTCCTGTAGAGTTGGCATGATAATTATAGGAATCAGCAAAAAGAAAATTTCGAGTGATTAGATAATGATGGATGAGTAGACGCTGCTGCCACTGGCTTAACCCTCTGAACACCAAAACATGCTGGCTAGTTTGCAAGACATGTTATCTTTAAAAGGAATCTTTATCAAAGCAAATTGTCAGACTTTCACTTTCCTCGCAATCCATGAACTAGTTTTTTTTTAATTAATTTTTCTGGGGGAGATTTTTTTTGAAGCTTTGTTGATAGACAGTGTGAAAGGGGGTAGAGAGGAGAGACACATGCAGCAAAGGGTCGTGAGCCGGACTCGAACTCACAACCGGCTGCTGGCGACTTGCGCCCACGTGGTAACGCCTTAACTCGGTGAGCTACACGGCGGCCCGCAATCTGTCAACTAGTTGTCAGTGATTTTTGATGATGATCAAAAACCAAATCAAAGCTAAAAATTGTGATATTTCATCAAGATTGCTTTATTCTTTATTCTTTTAAAACCCTTTACACTAACCAGATTGAGAGATTTTTGCAGCTCAACTAGGTTGAACTGCAGGCTGTGTTTACACAAAGCAGATAGGAGAAATTAAAGTATGGAAATTAAACATGTAAGTAGTAAAACATCTGTAGTATGAAGGGCTTCACATACTACAGATATTCTACTACTTGCATTTGTTCCAGTATTGGTAACACTTGTGGGCACTTTCAAAAATGTTGCACATGTTGTTTCCAAGTTTTTTTTCATTTTTAGTAAAATAAATAGTCAACAACAGTCAACTTTTGTTCTATGATTTATGGCATTATACCTTTGTTTTAGTGCACAGAAGACAGTTCAGAGTTCTGTCTACTTCTAGCCATGGTTGTGCTGCTTCCACACAAGGAGGACTTTATATTGCAGTGAAAATGTGACAGGAGCAAAACAATGCCCAGAAACTGTCTGGGGTTCAGAGGGTTAACCTGTAGTTACAGTGTTTTATGCATTTTGTTTTGCAGCCATCTCCAAAAAGTGCACTTTTGGTGTGATATTGCTCTTCCAGTTTAAACTTTCACTCACATTCTTCGAGTTGAACAGTAAGGAGACACAAGTGTTTTTACGCTCTGGTATCATGTGTGCCCGTGCATCTTTGCGTGCATACGACTGTGTGTCTTTTACTTCTCCATTTGCTCTGGGCAGTCAGTCGGAAAGTGTTAGGCACTCTCTTGTCTCCATTGAAGCGTGCGTGTTGTCTTTGTGCAAGACTTTGGCATCAGACAGGAGGAAAAGAAGAAAAATCACACGCAAACACTTGTTCACAAACATCCACCCCCCCGCCTGCCAAACTCAATCAGGAGGAATATTTGCATCTTTTTAATCTGACCTCCTTCAGGATAAAGAGGCCATTTGCCTCTAATTGTAGCCTCCTGTTGTAAAATCACTGCTCACTTCAAAAGCTCAGAAGCTTTCAGTGTTAATGCTGGAACTGTCTTTGTAGTTGTGTCCTACTGCTGTGGAGAGGATGAGGGATGGCTTCCAGAGGCCAGTAACAAGATATTTAATGATTCTCTGCTGCAGGGCACAGTGTGAGTGCATGTACAGTACACGTGCACAAGTGTTTATGTCTGCATGCACGTACTTGCTTGTGTGCATGTGACTTACCAGACAGTTTTTTAAACATATTTTTTCCTTGAGGGAATTTTACACTGGTGAATCTTTCCTACCATATTAACATCAGAGGGGGGGACTTTAATGCCTCCTCGTAAAGTGGAAAGTCAGTACCTGTGCACACATGGAGCTGTTTGCAGTAACTGGGGAGCTACCATAAATGGTAAATTTCAGGACAGTAAGCTGTTCTTTGTGATCTCTCAGTTTTCTGCTTCAGCCAGACTCGTGTTTCTCTGCAGGAAAGATGGGGCAGCAGGGAAGGGTGGAAATAGGAAAGAAAGGACAACAATTATCTTGTAGCATTTATATGTTCTGACTTGTAATAATCAGTGTGATCAAACCAACAGAGGTTTGGCAGCACTCTAGAAAATGTTTTATATATTGTCTGATATACACACAGGAGTGTAGAGAAAGAGCTCTTGTCCAGTGTTGTTTTTTTTAGACATCTCTGGGGAATACTTGATGCTGACCATTAGACACTAAGTAGTGGCAGCAGCCCTCTCATTGTCCCCCCTGCAGGGACGGGCTGATGCGAGTAACAGAGGTGACAGATGACAGGTGGGCAGAGCTTCCTGCTGCAGGCAGTCATGGTTCTCTGCTGCCTTTTTCTATACAGTCTAAATGAGGATTATGATTTAGCCAACGGTCATGTGGTCAGAATGGAGGCTGCATGTGTAAATGATCCCCATACACTGCTCATTTCACTGCAAGCTGGTGCAAAGTAATTTTCTTTTAACACCGAAATTTGAAGGGATCGCATGGCAAACAGAATATTGTAAAAAAGGTAATGATAAAGGTAACTTGGGCCTAAAATACACATGCAATTTTGAAAACCGAGCAGGGAAAGTGTAGGTTGAGTTTGGCTTCTGTTGAAATGGGCAGCAAGATATGTTTGACCCTGTAAACCGCAAAACCCACTACCAGGTTTTGATGACATGTTAGCTTTATGAAATTGCCAAAGTTACACAATTTTTCTGAATCAGAAACTTTAAAAACAGAAAAAATCAAATCAAATGTTTAATCAAAGGGGGTTAAATATTCACTGTCTTTCCTCCTCGGATGTGAGGATTTTCATGTTATGGAAAAAATGGCTTTTAGTTGCATTTTACACCAAATGATTAATGGATTATTTTAAAAAATCATAATGAGTATATTTATCTTGATGACACCATTAGTTGCAGTTTTAATTGGATCTCTGTATTACTTACACAAAGGTCAGAAAAAGATCCTTCAATGTCTTGTGTGCGTGCATGACTTGCATTGTAAGTCCATAATGGATTGTAATGATTGCAGATTTTATTCCCAAAGGAGAAAATCTGTTATCTGTAAATCAACATGGACTCAGAGTGTCAGCTTGCATAGCCAGACCATTGTGCAGCACAGAATGATGCGGCTGCGCCTCATTATCATTCTGCTGTAGAGGAGAAAAAACACTCTGGCTTGCTTGTATTTCTTGAAAACCAGTCACAATCATAATGGGGAAAGCTAAGCCCAGGAGGCAGCAATGGTGTCCCTTCAAAATAGTGATGTGATTGTTTTTAGCGGAACATTTCCTTACAGGGAGGCGAGTTGGTTATTCACTGAAAAAGAAATAACTGCATGATCCAAATCCTCTGCAAAATGCTACATTTTCAGTGTGGTAGATCGATGCCTGGAGATTACTGATTTTTTAAAAATTTCCTATAGTGAAAAGGGATTTTTAAAACAGTAACATGTGCAGCAAAGGAGAGGAGAAAGCTGTGAAATGCACAGCTGAAGGCAGCTTATACTCACAAATCTACAACCAGTGAGTCAGACAAGCTGGATTACAGCACAACCATGATGAACGGTTAATTTCTTTAGCATCAGTTCTGCAGCTCTGTTTGCATGTAGCAGTAGGTCAGCATCCCTGTTTTGTATGTTTGACTAAGTGTATAAGAAGCTGGTCCTGGCAGCCCCTCTGTCTCCTGTGTGGGTACACGAACGAGGCTCTGAGCGCTGCAGTGCACTGCTGTAAGGGGAAATACTGGAGCCATTAGAGAGGAAACAGGAGCCTTTATTAGTCTGTCTAGTGTACACCTGGCTTCTATAACAGGCCTCCCCTTGTACAGCCATTTGTATTTGCTCACCATTCTTGGTATGTCTTGGCTTCTTTCTCTCATGTCTTAGTTAATTTTGCCCTCCAGAAAACTTCGCTTGAAAAGGTTTTGATTATTCAAGTTTCCATTCAAGGCCCTTTCTCTTTCTTCCTTATTGGCATTTTAAGGTATTCTCTGTTTTCCAAGTTGAGTGACTCATCCTGAAAAGTGGCAGTGAGCTGCTGTGAGGCTCTTTGGTCGAAGTTTAGACAGACTGACAGGAGCTGCTTGCCTCAGATGTTTCTTGGTGGAGAGATCCCGCTGCTGACGCTGCCTTTCAGGAGCCAAGTGACATTTTGAAAATGATTCTGATGTCAAAAGAAGACGTGTCGGCGTTGAGTGTGCAGTGACCTTTTTGTCTCTGTGTGTATGTTGGTAAGAGTCCAGTGTGTATCAGCATAGAGGAGCAGCAACAAAGGAGGAGATTTAGCCCTACACCCAGTTCCTCAACCTTTTCGTTTTCATCAACCCAGCCCTTTACATCCACACGCCCTTTCTGGATAAGACCAACCAGACTGGACTGAACTGGACTGGAATGGGCAGCACATTGACCTGTACTGGGCAGAGCTGCAGCGCTCTGGGACTCTTTGACTGTCAGCAGCTTCACAGACACTCCTCTGCACATGCTGACATCCATCCTGCCTGGAACAGATGCCGGGTGGTGTGATGGGCACCCGTCCACCTCACCTAATACCACCACCCGCCCCTGAGGATGGAGGCTGTGTCGAGGGACAAACACAATAGTTGTACACTTTTTTTTAAGATGTGAATGGGTTTTGGAAGGAACAGTGATTGGAGTTTGTCTCAACACTGACATCAGAATTAAATCTGAGTCACTTAAGTTAATTTAGAAAGAAGCTAGTACATGTTATATTTAACCTCAGTGTTGTCACCAACACAAAACTTGAAATTAGTTTATTTATAATCCCCCCCCCCAAGGTTTATATGCATATATATGATTTTAACATATTTCCAAGCATATCACACTGATTTTCAAGCGTACTGTTATTATTATCTTTAATCTTATTTAAGTAACCACATAATGCTTTTTTTTTCGATGTATATACTCATCAGAGGGTTGACAGTTACCAGTTTTGACAGTCTGTATATTTGTCCGACATGTACTCGTTCAAGCCCTGCTGGTTTTTCTAGTTTCTGTTTTCTGTTCTTGTAAATTCATAATAGTGGTTTCTGGTTATGGTCTGTTGATGTAGCAAGACATGTTTTTTTACTAATTGTTGAAATATATAGAGCAGGACTGCCACTGGCAAATATTTCCAGCATTTACTGATGTTCTAATTGCGTTTCCTGATTAATAATTTCTTCTATAAAATGTTTGGAAATAGCGAAAAATTCCCATTGATTCCTACAGTCTCAGTTTTCAGATGCCTTATTTTTTCTCTGATTCGGTTTATCACGCATTGTAGAGATAAATATCAAATCATCATATCCGAAAAGCTGAAACCAGCAAATGTTCACTGTTTATAATTAGTATTTTTTTTGCTTAAACATAACAAAACCTTTTATTCAATTATCAAAATTAATTAATCAATTAATTGCTATTTGATTTTTCAGCCACAACAAGAAATATCCGCTGGTTATTCAGTAACTGTAATAATAAGTGGTTAACTTAGGAAAGTGCACCCACACAAAAACATACATGTTTATGGTGAACCTCTGCTGCTTTTCCCTCTCATAGTGGAGACGCCTTTTCTCCAACAAACATGAGCAAATGTGTGTTGGAAAAGGCTGGATCCAGTGGACGCGCTCTGCATGCATCGCTTCCTTCTGTTGTTCTGTCGGGGAACTCTGGCTTTTCCAAAAGGTGTAATTCTGCGGCTGTGCACGGTGTGTTTTGGTTGCCTGTGAAATGTTCTCTGTGTGTGTGGGTTGCATTTTATTTGGGAGAAGGAGCGATTTGGTCGGGTGTGTTTTTTGGTAGCTGCTGGATGTTTTTCTGTGGCCGCAGTGGAGCACTTTGCGGCCTGCTGTAAAACGTTAGCAGATCAGAGTGCGATGGTAGCAATGTTAACATGAGTTAAGTGTCAAAGTAATTTCGTGGTTGGCGCAGTAGTGCAGATGTTTCTATAAAGTTAAGGGGCCAGGCTTTTGCAACAGAACAATGTATATGTGTGTATGTTTATACGTGTGTGCATACACATGTGAGTGTGAGTACATGCATATGGTGGATAGTGCATTTTTAGCTCCTAGAGGCTCTTCTAACATGTCATCAGTCAGCATTGAATCAATCATGCAGTCAGCCATGGTGACACATTTTGACTGGTCCTGTCCAACATGGTGATCGGTTAATCCCACCAGTCAATGTCTGGTTAAACAATCAATGCATTCACACTTCAGAGACCCTTAGTCAGTATGAAGAGTGATCAGGCCTTGATCCAGAAGATTAACCTGCATGATACTCATTACAACGTGGCCTTCTTAGGACAGGAAGTGATTGAAATTTGTTTTGAAAATGCTATTTCAGGCTTTGGGTGTTGGTGACTCATAGAGCAGACCTGTGTTTGTGAAGACCTCCCCACCCCCTGTGGCAATGGAAAGAGCTGGAGTATTTTTTTCCAGCACCAGCAGTTATAAATTCCCTCTGCTACTAAGGATGTGTAAGTGTTCAGTGGAACGCACTCAGAGGAAAAGATGGGCTCCCCTGCGCTGAGCTTTTGCCATGGCTGTTGTGCACAAAGTCCAGTTGGGTTTTTATGTTCTGCAGTGAAAACCGTCATTGAGAGCCGCTACAGTAGGTTTCAGTGAGGCTTCAGTAGTTTCTAGGGCAGTCAGGCTGTCATCTCCACAGGCAGGTTTGTACACCCCCTTGTTCTCCTGTGTGTGTGTGTTGCCCTAATTGCCAATCTGTGGTTGTTTCCTTTACAGTAATGCTCTGGGCGCCAGTACAGAGGCTTCTTTCTCTGCACCATGCATCAGTATATCTATGCCGCCATGCCTCATAGAAGTCCAGTTGTTGTGGTTGTGGTAGTGGGGCGAAGCTGTGAATTAAAGAGGCTAGCCATGCTATCAAATCACACATCTGTTGAAGAGTTTGACATTTTAATCATCACTGTGCAACGTCTTCACATCATTGTGCTACTTGCTGTAAACTCTGAGTGTTCTCCTGTGACTTATATTGTATCTGTGTAGTTGGCTGCTGATTGCAATGGCCTTGAGTCACGCTGTAGCAAAGAGGTCAGTAAATGTGTCATATCTTACCGTCAGTAACAGTGTTTAATGCTGTCTGACAAGTGCACATGTCTACATACAGTGTTAAACTTGCTGGCTTACTGAGCGGTGGGTGGTGTTTTTTATTTTTCCGTCTGTATCTGTAGACACCAGGAAGCTTTCTGATTTATTCATTTGGCAAGACAAGCATCAGAGTTGTCCTCCTCCTCACAGCAAAGGTAGTTTGTTACAGTTTGCTTGGGACCTACCTGCTATATCAGCACTATAAATCAGCTCGGCTGGCTTGAAAATAGCATCTTGTTCGGTTTCAGAGGGCAAAAACTGAAGCACAGTTTCTTCTAGAGTGATTTAGTTTGTTACTCAACATGCATGATGGCTCTCTGATACTAACCCTCTGAACCCCAAGCAATTATGAGCATTTCTTTGTTACTATCACATTTTTACTTACTGTATTCTCATGTTTTCTCTGCAAAATAAAGTCCTGCACCTCTATGGAAACAGCAGAGAGAACTCAGAAATGTCTTTTGTGCAGTATGACACAGCTACAGTGCAATAAAGCTTTAATTATTTATATTACACAAATTGAAAAAAAAAGGAATAAACACATACAGCATTTTTCCAAGTGGACACAGGTGTTACCAACAAAAGAACTGTGCATACTATAAATATTTAACTACTTACATTTTTAAATAGTTTCCAATCATGCCTCCTATCTGCTCCATGTAAACACAGCCTGCAGTTCAGCCGAAAAGTCATTGAATTTTTGTCACATGGTTGTTGGTCACAGCTGTCTCACTCATGGCTTTGTGTTTACATTAAGGAGTGTTTTTTTGTTTTTTACAGAATGTGGTTACAGTGAAATGTTCATTTTTGGTGAATTTTTAAATGAGACATGTAGAGTAAAGTGATTTTGCTTAATTTAAAGCTTAAATTTGGTTAAGTTTTCCATCAAAACTGAAAGTCAAGCATTATAAGTTTAGTGACCTTCGGCAAGTTGAAAATCTCAGTCATCCTTGTTTTGTTTGCAGTTTTCTTGCTCTAATAAATCGTGCAATTTTGACGATTTTGTAAAGAAAAAATGCCTTTCAGACCCGCCGGCGGGTCTTCTATCAGACGGTGAACTCATTAGTTCTTGTTTATGTTTAGCTTTCTCCACTTGTTGACAGATGACAATGGATCATTACAGGAACTGGAGGCAGATGGGCCTATTTTTCCTCCCTACATTTCCAGCTTTCACTACTACTGTTTATGTTTGCTGAAGCTGGCTAACACAGCTCATTACTGCTGTGTAGTTGCCTCCACCATGCTTCAAACTTTCTATCAAAAACCACTGAACAGTATTTAATCTTAATCAATCATTCACGTTTGTTATGTGCTACAGGCTATGTCTTTCTTCAACATTTCCAGCCATCTGCTCCCTCCTCATCCTCTTTCCGACCCCTCTTCCTCTCTTATCCCCCTGAAAATCGCATGGTCCTAATCTGTGGGAGCTGCTGAAATCTTCCCACTTAGTGTGGGAGACACCATTGTGTCCGCTGTGCCCACTGACCTGAATTAGGGGGAGAGGACAGACCTAACAAGATGACTCACATCCCCCTCCTTTGCCCCCGCAATGCCTGGGAAGCCATGATACCAGTTAAACGTCAGGCACCACTGACTCTTAAACAGCACAATAAATATTTCCACCAGAAGGCTCCGCACTAATGGACGTGCTGACAAAGAGAACGTGACTGGTTTCCGATAAGAGAGCTCGATGGGAAATAGATGAATATAGATTTGTAATCTGCTGCCAGATGCTACTGTACATGATTGGATAGCTGTTGATCCCTCTGTGTTTGTGTGTGTGTGATTGCATGTGTGTCAATGAACCCCGTGGTGAGCTGGGAGTCGGAGCTTCGTTACTGCACGAGGGAAATCTGCTGATTGTCAGAGACTGAGGATCTGACCCTGTAGATCCTGGGACAGCTGTTGTTATACTGACACCAATATTTCCTCTCGGCTGTTTTTTTATTCATTTCTCAGCGTGTGCAAGTGTGATTGATCCTCTTACAGTCTTGCTCCACCCAATGCATCTCCTATATCTGTAAGAATTAAACACTGAAAGGTTTTGTTGGGAGATTTGTTGCTTGCTGAGCGTGCATCTTACAGTGGGTTCTAATGCTGATGCATTTCAACAGTCCACTTCTCAGCTTTTCCAGTCATGTTTTTGCCTAAATAAATGCATGTAAAGTTTGCTTATTGGCGCTTAGGTTGTGTTGTGCATGTCAGAGCTAACATCATTGTATCACGCATATTAAAAGGAGATTTATTTGCCCTTTGTGGCGACCTTTTACTGTTTGGAGCCACATCACTTACTATTTTATCCCATCGTCCCTATGTGCTAACAATATCAGATATTTGTGATTGTCTTTGGATTTGCATCTCTCTGGCTTTAATCGTTGGGGTGGTAGCTGAAAAGTAAGTCAAGGTCAGAGCGTTCAATAGTGTCTCATGCTGCACAGAGATGAGGCGACGCGAGAGGATAGTAAGAGAGAAGGAGGAAATAGTGCTAAAAATAATGCTGCTGATCAACCTCACTGTCATCTCTTTCCTTTGCTTTGTTTTCTTCACCCTGTAGAAAAGCATCCAGGCAGAAGTTAAGTGGCTCAGTGACTGTTTACATGTAGGAGCCACTTGATAAGAGACTCTTTGCCTCAGTCTTTTAGGGTAACGGCTGCAGAAATCGGATCAATACGATTCGGAACAACAGGGAGAGAAAACATGGACACCGCCTGAAGGACAGGAGCAGAACAGGTGTAATGAAGCTGGGAAATGTGATGGAGACTTGGCGATAATGAGATACTACACACAGGAAGAATGTCATTGGGACTCAGCTGCACCTTGGTGGGGCATCAGGGTGGAGGGGGTGTGGTTGGTTGAAGTTAACGGAGCGGAGTTGTCAGCTCATCCTCACCAGGGGTTAGTTTGCGGGCAGGAGACCTGATTGACTGGCTGCCTGAGTAGGGAGACTGCTGAATGTGAGTGATCTGTCTCCCAGACAGCACTCGGGTGAGGGGACTGTACTCAAGGGATGATGGGTAATAAATGACTCTGAGGGGGTAGCCTCGGGGCTGACGGTGACTGACAGGCAGCCACGTTTATGCATTTTCTGTGTGTATTTTGAGTGCTTGATGTCTTGGGTGTTTGAGGAGAAGGGGGACAAGTGAAGGGTTTGTTCCAAAATGAAGCATTCACTACTTTGGAGTCTCTATAAATAACAGCAGCCTCAAAGTTAAGCAAATTATGGGTTTGGTTTGTTTAAAGCTGCCCTGGATACCATTTTCGGGAATCAAATACGTCACCAGGAAAGTGTGATGGAGGAGGCAACCTAGAAAGATGATGGATGCATCTACAATAATATGACAATGAGCCGAGATTGATAACCCAAAGTTACATTTTGTTAGGCTGCAGCTGCAAGATGGATACGCTGCTACCTAGAGTTTTCAGGTCATCTGTCAAACTAAAAGATGCGTCTGGCGCTCGACTTTTTGGGGTCATCTTTGCAAACATTGAAGTTATTCCAAACAGTAGAGTGTATGCAGACACGTGACTTTTTCAGCGCACTTGTAACTTGGAAACTTGTCATGCGGTCACATGTCACTGTCACAGTGTCAGTGCTGGTAATGTTAGATTAGGGAGCTATGAACCACTAAGATTACATGTGCCTGGGAATAATGAATAACTATGCACAATATAGCAATCCATAATGTTGGGTTAGAGTTTTATCTTCTATTGGTTATTATTATTATTATTATTGATGATGATGATGATGATGATGATGATAATAATAATAAAAGAATAAAAAAAAAATTGAATATCATTCTGGGTGTTGAATACCATGGGAACAGTCAGAGCTTTTAAGAATTGGAGTCAACCAAAGTCTCGTTAATAAAACGGGTCATTTATAACTATAATTTCTAAAAATTTGCAGATTTTGTTTTGTTCATTTTAGCTAGCATTTTTACAAAAAAAACCCCAACCTGAACCTGATGAAAATGTCTTTTTTTCAAAAAAAATTAAGAAAAATCCACTACTATTTATCTAGAACATTTTTTTTTAAAAGAAAGGCTGTGTTTTAAATACGTCTAGACTAATAAATCATTCGAAGCTTTAAAGAATTTGGATCACTGCTAGGCTAAGTTGTGTTTTTATTTTTTTAAACTATGATTTAGATTTGCAAATATGGCTTTATTCATTGTAACTCGCACTCCCCCTACCAAAAATATAGCTTTTTCTTTATTCTTTATTTTATTCATTTGTAAAAATGTACTAGTGTTTATGAAGAACCCTTTATAACCGATTGTGTATTCAATAGAACCCGACTGATACATCAAACACCCGTTATTGGCCGAGTGGAGAGAGGAATGATTTAGAAATTATGTCATCAAATAGTTTGCCCAGTAGAGCAGCTCAGACTCCATTGTTTACAACACTCTGAGCATATCGGACAGTAAGTCTTAATTTTACTTCTAAAAATTGGTATCTATATCAGCATCAGCCCTGAAGTCCAGCATCAGTGGAGCTCTGGTATTGAACTGTTAGGAAATGTGACCGTAGCAGTCACAATCAAGAAGCTGCATTCATTCCTAATCTTGTTTACTTATGTTTTGATCAGCAAATACCATAATTTGATTTACTCTGTTTTATAGAGCATGGGCTCGAACCGCACAAGGGTGAAAGTACACAAACACACATACACATCGTTGGTATGCAGTGACATAAGTGACACGTTCCTCGGGTTCCTTTCTGATGACAGGACCACAGAACCAGACACATGGTGCGACCACATGCTTTTCACTCACAGGTTTCCAACGTGTCCCTTTCAAATACCTGAAGGTATCTGAATATTTCTGTCGATCAGCCACACAGCAGCTCTTCTTTATGCTTAAAAATACACTGTAATGCAGCCTTTCAGGTTACGGGTAGAAATGTTTGCAGTGCTCTCAGGGTGCAGTTTATTCTGTTCCGGAGACTCGAGTTACCTCACAGTCATAAATGAACAGGCAGGTGAGATAACTTGTCACTAATTAAAGGTTTGCGTTGTGACTAATAGTGGCTGAAATTGTCTCTGCAGGAAGAGGTTGTTGTGTTAACACTCAGCTGACAGGGTTCAGTAATGATAAGGTTTTTTTTATAATCTCTAACTGTCCTATTCATCTGTTCCTCCATAACTAGAGCTGAGCAGAGGAAATTAATGAGCTCAGACCTCCTTTGTCTTTTCACAAAAGCCCTCCTAAAATTATACAGTCACAATATTAATATCATCTCTTGAGTCCAAATCAATTAGTTCACCGCCTCAAGATGACACAGTCTGCTCTGGTTATTCTCAGTTACAAAGGTGTCTTACGAGCTGTGTGTTATGGCCAAAGTTCACTCATTGTTGGCCGGCAGTAAGAGTATGCTGGGATTACTGGGCTCCACGGTGACACACCGTCACGTCACTTTGGCCCCGGAGGGAGGGACCTGGATCAGGTTTGGCAGGTGAACAGACAGGTGCAGCTCTTCCAACACAACTGGGTAAGGATAGTTGAATGTGTGCGCCTGGGCGTAATGCAGGACTGAGCTTTGAAGGACATTTTAGGGTGTGTGTGTGGGTTTGTTTGTCACAAAGACTAGTCTCAGTTGCGCACTTTGGAAAACTGGGAGGGCAGGGTTTATTTTGATATTGACTGGGTTGTGTGGGAGTTTTGTTTCTATTCACTTGGTCTTTGGTCTGTGGATATGTGAAACTAAAAGACAGGAGGCAAGGTAATGTTCTCTAAGAAGATCCAGAATGAACTGTACTGTTGATTATCTGTATATTCTCTAATGTTCATGTTTCTTTTTTAGTAACAGCTTGATGTTATTTTTTCATGCCATAATTAGTGAGAGACTTAACTTACTTGTTCTCATATTTTACATCTTGGATGGGTTCTGTCTTTTTGTCCATGGTTTGTGAAACTATGAGTGTCAGCTCCTTTCTCACTCTCTCTGCTGTGTTGTCAAGTCCTGTTTGGCGTTAAGCAGTTTGATATGAGGGCCAGGTTTTGCTCTCAGGTAACCATGACTACGCCGAGTTTCCATAGGCACCAGCCCCTATGGCTCCGTCTTCCACTGTTGTTTGTTTTTCCCAGGAGAGACCACAGCCAGTCTTGGGTCACAGAGTTCTTCTCTAGGCAGTCATTTGGCTAAAGGACATGTCTCTTCTCTTGATCATAGGTCAAACTTTCCCTCTGACTCAACCACGAGTCATATCTGATTTAGACATGGCAGCACAAACCAAGGCGAGAGGCTTGCTTTATTTCTTCTGCTACAGACTGTATGCAAGGATGATCAGAATGAACATAAAACCTACCTGCGGTAGGTACTGAAATGTGATGCTATGCGACAAACATTTTTTTACTATAGAGCTGACGGAGCTGTTTGATTAGTTTCCTCCCTGCCCTCCTCTTGTTCCACTGCGGTGCAGAGAAGGTGGGAAAGCCTGCAGTGTGCCACATGGGGCAGACAGCGTAGCAGGACTCATTACTGACTGAATTTTCTCCTTCCACTGCCTGCAGCACATCTGAAGAGCACCAAATTAGATGTGCCAGGACTCTTGTGGGGGTTCTGTGCAATTTTGGGCTGTAATCTAGTTGAGAAAGAGTCGGTGTGACTCGATCGAATCTTTGAGCCTGAAGGAACAGAGCTGTGTGAGCCATTACCATAATCTATGGAGGGACGTCACTTTGTCCTAATGAACAGACAGAATCTGTAACAGCGATGTCAAAAAAGGCTGCTTTGGTGTCCAATGTAAGTAGTACAGCTGTAGAGTGCAAACAGTGTAGCCAGGAATGGAAACACACTCAGTCATTCACAAAGAACTGTTGTGCAAACACTGGATTTCTTTTCTCTTGACTGAACTTCAAAGATCCTGCATTAACAGCCAACTGGAAAGTCACTGACACATCTATGTTGTAACAATTAGGGAAATTTTGTCACGATGGTACCTCATATTCTTGCTGCAGAAAAGACAAAACAACAACTTGTGTGTGTAGGGATGCAATGACTTCATGATTCTTCATCGATATAAACATGTAGTCTCTGCACCAAGGTGAGAGCCGAGGTGGTGGTATGTTTTCGGTGCCGTCTGTCTTGTCTGTCAGCAGGATTATGCAAAAACTATCAAGCCAAAATTCATGAAACTTGTTGGAGAGGTGGAGCGTTAAATTTTGACTCGGCTTTGGATGACTTCATTTAATATTGTGTACTAGGGCACTGGTGCTGGCTTTGGCAGAGAACTATACTCTGAGTGCACTCTGGTTTATTTTGAGTTCATCCCAAATACACTGTCCTGGTGGCATAAATATTCAGTATTGCAGTGAATGTGCAGCTGAAAACATTACCCAAACTTGTCCCAGTTTGGGTAATGTTTAGATTTTAGAAATACATTTAGACATTGTTAATACTGAAGCTTCATAGAAATATGTGACCTGTTTTTTAAGAATTCACCCTTGCTGTTCCTTTGGGTCTTGTTGTAGGATTTATTGACAATAACAAATGTAAAGAATATCATCAGCAAAATCCTATAAGCAAATCTGCTTCTTTGCACCAAGTATTTTAGGTGTAAATTAGTCCAAACAAATAAAAGCCACACTTTATAAATCAAAGATCAGGTGTTTAAAAGGGCACAATTCTGCATTATTAAAGTGGTTTCTCTCTCACACACAGTGTATTTACAGTGTGCAGAGAAGATCAGATGCACTCAGTCAGATTCAGGCCAGACAGTGAGAGAGAACCCAATCTGCAGCCTTTGCTGCCGCAGGCCTGGTGTCAGGATTAATACTAGAGTTTCTCCCCTCCCTCCTGGTCCCACTGCTCTCCATCTGTGGGCGACACCCAGAAACACACTGAGCTCAAGGTCATCCACCTACAGGACTGTCACTGCACACCACTGCATTGCAAAAGCAGGATTATGTCTTGATGTTTAGATGAATCTTGTGCGAGCGATCAATACGTGACTTTCTTACGTCTCTCCTCTGCAGACCTCCCTGCCTCCTCTCTGCAGTACCAGTGTGGATCAGTGGACTACCTGTGTTCTCCACGGCTGGTAAAGAAAGGCCCGACCCCAAGATCATGTCACGACAGGCCTGTCATCAAACCGCGGCCCCAGCCCTCCACCTCGCCCAGACCGCCAACCGCACAGAAGCCACAAGGTAAAAATCCCGCGACACAGCATGACTCCCTTCAAGGCCGGCTCTGACATTGAAGCTGCCACTGTCATTGAAAGGTGCAGCGAGATCCAGACCCCCGCCATTGAGCTGTCATTTATTCTACTCTGAAAAACACTCCTCTATAACATGGTGTGTGTCAGCCGTCTGGCCTCACTCTGCCACTCACTCTGCTCAGTAGGTCACCTCTGCAGGAGCTGCTGCTGTAAAGGAGGCCAGTCGCTCCCAGGTGTTTGCATCTGGGCATCATTTGAAAAATGCTAAATATGAACAACATGTGTTATGTTTGGAGAGTTACTAGGACACCACATCATAGACTTGGCCTTGATATTTAAAAGGCTCACAGCTATTCGACGTTTGCTGGAGAAATGTGACAATAATGACTTTTAATCATGATTGGGGTTTTAATACACATAGATAGGTGGAAATAGGAAAGGAATTTTGGGGAACATTGAAAGATTTGATGTTCTCCTGATGAAGATGGAGAGGGCTGTCTGTTGGTCCAAATTTATTCCACTGTGTTGGGATTCATCAGCTTTGAAGGCCATTGCTTGAGCTAGCAGTTATTTTTAGAATCGAGTTATTTGCCTGTTTTTGTTTTATCTGTAAAATATTGAAAACTGTAAGAGAAAATTAACCCAAAGCATAAGTAGCTAGTAGATAATAGTAGATGCTAGTTTTGTTTGATTACCAGTCAAAGACAGCCAATTTACAATGATACAAACATTAAAAAGCAGGTTTTTAAAGGCATGTTATCTTTTTAAAATGTTGCCAAAATGACACCATTTATCATAGACAGAAGATGCAGAAAACAGGAAGAATCAACGGTACAAAGATCCATTCTGTCAGAAAACTGATGAGTTGTGATGTTTCAACAAAACCACTTTATTCTATGCCTTGTTTATAAATGATCCAAAAATAAAACATTTGCAAAAAAGCAGATTCTGTAAAAAGAACTAAAAGTTCTATCCTGCACAGCGCATCCAAGAAGCCATGACTGATACGGCTGTGATTAACAGTCACATGACAAAAATTCAGGGACTTTCTGGGCTGAACTGCTGACTGTTTCTACAGAGCAGAGAGGGGACGAGTATGCAAACAAATAAGTATCTTAAGTAATAATATTTCTGTCGTATATAGAGCCACCATTTTTTCCTAGCGTTGGCAACACCTGTGGGCACTTGAATAAAAGTTGTTGTAATTTTTGTAAAAGTAAATAATCAAAGAGATCTAACTGTTTTCTTCTTTATGATTTATACTATAACTGTGTCATACTGTGCAGAAGACACTTTTGAGTTCTCTCTACTTCTAGCCATGGCTGTCCTGTTTCCACAGAGGCGCAGGAATTTGTGTTGTAGTGACAAATGAGGCCACAGAGAGTGAAAATGTAACAGGAGCAAAAAAAAAAAAAAGTAATGCCCTGAAACTGTTTTGAGTTCATGTGATTGCACTGCAGGAGCTGAAACCATGTAATGTTTGAGACCAGTTGTGAATCAGTTGATGATTAATCAAATTTGAATTACAGAATTGCCACGCCAATAAAACATTTTTTTGGCCCTACATGGAAACATACTCCTCTCATGCCTCCTCCCATTTATTCATTTTTTCCCTTTGATTTCAATAATGGCAGAATTACACCAGATCCAGCTGGTTCTTGTTTTCTAAGGATGATTAAGTAGAGAAAAAATGAACTATTAGTAATATTCAAATGGTTTAGAGAAAGGAAACAGCATGTTTGGATTGTCTTCTATTGGACAGACTGATATGTTTTGCTTGAACACATCACTGTAATTTCACTTCATACACATGTTGCTTATGACTTTGTACAGCTACTGATTACATTCATCATAACAGCTTAAAAATAACTGCCTAGCTGGTCCTCTGAAGATTAGTCTATAATTGCTAATCAGTTAGAGCTTGTTAAATATGAGCATTTTCTTATCTTCCTTCATTTTATATCATTAAAAATGACCTGTTTTGGGTTGCATTGTTGTTTTAGTTTTTATGTAGGTCAGTAATAATAATAATAATAATAATAATAATAATAATAATAATAAATTGCTTTAAAAACTCATTTCAGTGAATGTATATTTCGAATGTAAATTTTGTATTTCTGACATTTTATAGACTTAGAGATTAATCCTTATCAATAATTAATATCAATATATTTTCTGCGGTGGGCCTGGATATGTTATATTAACCAAAATGTATTTATTAATAAAGATACAGTAGTATGTGTGTGTTTCTCTATATAGTTTATAACACTGCAAGTCATAGAAAAAAATGTGAATGCAAAATACTAAAATGAACAAATTTGTGACTGTCTGTCGACAGCAGATATAAACTCTAGTACAAAACTCCACTCGACCTCTCTTGTTTTATCAGACAATGACACACAGACAGAGGAAGTTCTCAAATTAACAACTGCAACACATCACCACATTTCCTGGTTTCACGCAAGTTTGTTTCCTTAAATTAAACATATGCAAATATGCAGTGAGCCTATATAATGCAGGCATGCAGGAGTGCAGAGTGCATTTTGAAGACAGCTCTGATATTTCTCTATGTGTGCTTTTTAATACATATATGTGTGCCTATTTGTAATCGCGGTGGCTGACGCACACACTGGTTTCAGCATCCTGTTCTGAAATAAGGAAGTCAGCAGAAAGCTGACGCTCAGAAGCTGATCTCGTTCTGTCCAGCTGCTATATATTTCTATCTTGGACTATTTATTGTTTTGTTTTGAGGTTTTTACTAGGGAACAAGCAGACTTAACACATGGACTCAGCCATGGAGGTTTTCTCACTCGGATTTATCCGCGTTACCTGATTTTTTTAAGTTAATTTCTGCAACCTCATGCTTCTCTCTCGCTCTCTTGCTGTTCTTCCTTTGTCTGGACTTTTGCATCTGTAGTACCCCCTAAACCTGCGCACCTGCTCGCTCTTGGGCAAGACAAGAAACCGAAGAGGATTCCTCCGGCGCCCTCAAGGCCTCTGCCAGCACCCCCTCCTCCACCTAAACCAAAGCCTACTTTGAGCCCTCCTGGACCGGGAGCACAGCCGCAGAAAGAAGCCCAGAAGGTTGGGCTGCTCATCGAGAGGTTTGAGAATTCAAAGTAAGCGGGACATTTCTTATTTGCCAGATTGGTCATTTGCTCTCTGAAAGAAGCTTTGGGATGCAAGCTAAAACCCATCTTGTACCATCAAGGTACAAGATGGGTTTTAGCCCATCTTGTACCTGTTTCACCTGAAGATAACCCCCCCAATAAAATCTTATTTCTTGTTTTTAGTTTCAGTCCAAAGTATCAATTCTTCATTTGGCTCTGACTGATAATGTTTCTTGTTCTCTCAGGGTGCCCATCCTGGGGGTGCTTCCACGCTCACAGCTGCACCTGTGTCTGAGAATGGACACTGCGACTGACATCACATCCTCCTGCAGCCAGGACACGGCAGCGAAGGTCGGAGGAGACTCCTCCCCTGTGGACAGACTTGCACTTGGCACCTCTGAACGGACAGATGAAGTGTCTGAACTTTCCTGCCTGGCCTCCATGCACATCGACGCCTCAGACGATGCCGTACTGGATGACTGTGCGGAGGACGATATCGCGCACGGCGTTGGTTGCCTCAACGACGTGGAGCGGGAGGACGGCTCGTCCCACAAGCTCCTGGACAATCCAGACTCATCTGAGCAGAACGGGAAGATTCCCAACCGGGACAGTGGCATCGACAGCCCGTCGTGCACCGCAGAGGGGGAGGTTTTCCCCAACGAGGACGCCATCGACGAGGAGGACCATTACGACAGCGTCACTGAAACTGAGAGTGTATCCTGCTGCGTTACCCTGGGCAACAAGCGAGACTCCACACAGGATGAGGACAGTGACTTGGACGAGGGCAGCAGTGGGGAGATACACTCTCTGACAGACACACAGACTGGCTATCTGACGGATACACACTCAGAGGCGCACAAAGTGAGTACCATAAACCTGGATGACTGTAATTAAAAGTCTGACTACACACCACCTCACCACAACCTTCACTATTTAATTTTCACGTTGTGTGGTAATTTTCAGGAATTTACAGAGCCTGTTTAAATAGAGCACATCCTGCAAGTTTAAGAGCTTCATCTCAGACACTCAGACGGCCTTTCATGTAATGGAAAAAGTAGCTTGTGTCTATTATTACCTCAGCTTGGGTGAGCGTTTTCAAAGAATACTTCTGCATGAAACATTAGACATTATTCTAGCCTCAGTTTGCTGGTCACAAGTGACTGACTTGTATCTAAAAGCAGCTCTGCAGTTACATAAAAGGATGAATACCTGTCCGAGAGCTGTAACAGGAGCTGGTGCTGATCGCTGGATCAAAGAGTCCAGAGACAGAAACCTTCCCACAGCTGAGCTAAAATTTCAGATTTCTCTTGTCCTTCAGTTTAGCTATTGATTGTAAACAACACTGATACCTCAAACAATGCACATGCTCTTCCTTGTGGCCTGTTTGGGCTGTCAATATTTCCTTCTTCTTGTGTGATAAAGAAGTATCAAGGCAAGTCTTAAAATATCCTGTTATGTCAAAGATAAAGAGATTCTGGAGACAATGACAGAAAGATGAAACTATCAAAAGACAGAGGCTTAAAAAGGCAACACTCAGGCAAGCATGGGAGATGTTAGACAGCATAAACCCAAGGCAGAGCTGCAGAGCATGGTCACTGGCAGAAATATCTTCCTCAAATGCTGTAAACACGTCTAATCCTCGTGCAAGTGTCACATGGAAACACAAACTGCTCACACCCTCAGTGTTTTGGGGAAAAAGGTACCTCTGCTCTTCAGCGCTTCCTGAGCGCTTCCTGAGCGCTTCCTTCCCAACCCTGTCGCGCACAGAGGAAGGGCGTGCTGTTAAATGTGCGTGTGCGTCTGTGCTTGTTAGTCTTTAACACTACAGCTGACATGTTGATGGCTCTATAATGACAGCGTTGTCACAGAGGATGTGGGTTTTTCAGCGATGTGCACTGCAAGAGGATAACTGAAAACAAGTTCTGCTGACTTTGTGCGCCATCCTCTTTGCAAACAATGAAAAGTTTCCTTTTTCTTAGCATAGTAAAAGCTGGTAATGCTGGATTTACTCAGTGTATAATTTATGGTGCAAGTTTCACACTGCAATATCTTAGTATATGTGTGTGTGTATTGCTTGCAACATAAATCTAGACAAAAACAACTCCCCATAATAACATTTTAGCATTAAGACTTGGTTAAGGCTATGGTTAGGTTTGAGCTAAAGCTACGGTTTATATAAATCTCCAGGGAATGAATGTAATGCACTCTGGAGTGATAGAAACATATTTGCGTGCTTGTATTTATTTGGAAGACAGTTGTTGCGAAACCCACATTGTCGCAATAGGCTAGATGTTTCATGGCCACAGTGCATGTCATGCCTGTGATAGTGGGATGAACTCTATCAACAACATCAGTTTTATGTTTACTTGAACATTTTTTTGTGCCATCTCAGCTTCGACACGTCAGAATGCGGGGAAAGAGGAAAAAGTGGCTTCTCAGTGTCACCACAGCAGCCTATAGCGTATCATATCAGCTTCATCGCTTACTGCTGCTGCTGAACTAAACTGGTGACTGAAATAGCAGCTTTGTGAACGTCACCTTCCAGTCATCTGCTGAGAATTTGCCCGGCCGCAAGAATAAACATTTAGAAGGTTTAGTTTAGTCAAAGATCATCTCCAGACGTGTGTTTTAAGACATGTGTCTGACAGGTTTTTTCCCACAAAAAGGTCCACGTTAAAAGTACAATTACAGCTGCTTCTTCTTCCTTCGCTTAAAAAATATATCTCTCAGGCTATACCCACTTATGATTTAGAGGTTTGTGGGGGGCTTTAGCAATCCCAGCTGGCACAGGGTGTGAAGTGGTTACACCCTGACCAGTCAAACAGGGGTCTGACACGTAGAGACAAACAACTCCTCCACACTGCATATTATTATTTTGCATTTGCGTATGTTTAGCATAAGTACGTACGTATCTCAAACTAAGATTAAAAGTGACACAGATAGAGAAACTTTCTTCCTTTAGCAGATAAATATGAAAATAGCACATGTATTGTTTATGTATATCATCATAATGATCCATAGATGAGGTCAAACATCAACGTTAAGAAGCAATAATCAAAACTCACTTATGGAGTTTTGATGGAGTTTAATAGATAATAAGCACCTGCATGTTACATGGTTTAGTTCATTTCTAATTGAAGACAAATCAGTATTAACTGACCTTAACTGGCATCACTAAGAGAAACACGTGTTCAGTAATTAAACTCATGTTCTCTTATATTGATTCTGTTGTTGTGCAACTTCCAATCGTTGTGATTGACTGTGTCTGACTGCCAAACAGAGCAGCTGCTTTTTTTAAAAAAATATTAGTTTATTCATTATTTTTCCTATTTTAATGTCACAGAATTAACAGCATAAGCATCAATGACAGAGAAATGAAAAATATAATTATGTATTACAGTTGCACATTTACAGAATACTCATTTCTAGTGTATTAGTGCAACACAAATCTAGGCAAAGTATCAAAAATGATTTGTTGTGACATCAACAGCCAGAAATACGTAAATAAAACAAAGTAAGGAACATAATCACATGTGTTATGAAAATGCATATGCTGTCAAGAGAAGAGGTTGAAATTACTTTGTATCAATAATGATAGTAATCATTTGCTTAAAAACAAGCTGCTGTTTTTTTGGGGGTTTTTTTTGCAGTACGCGTTTTGTTTCTGTAAATGCATAGTATAACAAAAACCCATGGAAGCTGATTATGTGGATGTTATTTTTTTAAAATCTTGTGCAAAAACAGCCCAACTAATCTTGTTTTTGATCTGGTCTTTGATCCTACAAGTTGTGTAAGAATCATGGAGGGCCAATAGTTGTGCAGTGTGCTATAGAATTTGCTTAAAGGTGGTGAATAATGTATTGGTGTGGAGCTTGTTAAACATGATCCAAATGACCCTCAGTGCCTTTTAACATGACCTTTTCTCAGAGAATAAATTGTGACTCTAACTTGTAAAACCTAGAGTCATGTCCCTTGAGCTCTGGATGCTGAAAACCTTTCAGAAACTAAAGGGGTTTTATGGGTTTTCTAAGCAATATGTTGGTTTTTGTGTTCATGTTTATCTTTGTTGTCATGCTTCAGGTGTCATCTTTAATGTTTGTCTGTTTCCTTCAGTGCTCAGAGGCTCAGAAACTCCTGAACATCGCCAAAGAGCTCCTCCACACAGAAGAGGCCTACGTGAAAAGACTCAACCTCCTCGACCAGGTAACATTCAGCCTCCATCTCTACATGTTTGTTGACTTTGTGAGTGTGTTTTGGTGCCGCTGGTTCAAATCTCAATCACCCAAGTGTGCCTGTAGTGTTTTAGATCAGGCCTGAGCTGGATTGAGAGTGGCACAGTGATCTGCTGCACAATAACCCTCTGCTGACTGGATTAGTCAGAGCAGATCTTGTGAGAACCATTTTGTGCATAGAGGTTTATTTTTATACATGTGCAACACAAATACTACTTTGTCACCACAAACGTGAGCATGCGCATAAACTCTGTGCATCTATTAAGAGGCACACATCTCTCTGTGTGTGTTTGTGTTGCAGTACAATACCTTCACAGTGTCCTGCATCTATTTGTGTGTAAATCTTGTGAATTAAATATATGTGTTTCCTGACTCTCAGCTGGGTTTAGAATTATAAAGCTTTTTTTTAAAAAATAAAACAGTTTGGGCTTGATGATGCTGTCTAGCTTTGGCTTTTTATAATCCTATTTTGATACACAAATTGCATTAAAATTTGTATTTAATTCATGCTTATTGTGTACCATATATTAACCCTCTGATCCCTAAGCAGTTTCTGGGTGTTTTTTGCTCTTGTGACATTTCTTAATTCACTGTGGACTCATTTTCCACTGCAGTATAAAGTCCTGAATCTCTATGGAAACAACACAACCAGAGAGAACTCTAAAATGCCTTCTGTCCAGTATAACAGGGGTATAATACCGTAAATCATAAAAAGAGTTAAATCTCTTTAATTCTTGAATTTGAAAAAAATATAAAAGAAAGAGGAATCAATATGTACAATTTTTAAGTGCCTGCAGGTGATACCAAAACTGGAACACGGTGACTCTGCATTCTGTAGATTCCATTTATTTTACTCCGTTTTTGTTTCCATACTTGTCTCCTATCTGTTCCATGTAAACACAGCCTGCAGTTCAGCCCATTTTAGCCAAAAAGTTGCAGAATTTTTGTAAAGTGACTGTTGGGTGGAGCTGAGACATTAGTGACTTCATTGTTGCGCTGAGGCATGCTGAATATTTAGTTTTTTACCAAATCTGGTTTGTACAAACTTTGTATTTTTGGTGAATTTTTAAATAAGACACACAGAATGAAGTGATTTTGGACGAAATGTGACAATTGTACGCTTAAATTAGGTTGTTTTCCGATGGAACAGCATGCTGCAGATGAGAAGTTCAAGGACCATGAGATAGTTTGAAATCTGATAAGTTTTTCCATTTTCACAGTTTCTGGCAGTGACAAAAGGTGTCATTTTGGCGATCTTGTCAAGAATATCTTTCAAAGCTGTTGCTGGGTTTTGAAGTTCAGGAGGTTAAAAATAGCACAGAGCGAGACTCTGAAGACATTAAAGAGAGACATTAAATGGAATTATGGTGAAAGCCATTCAAGGCATTCTGGCTAATCATTGTGGCCTTTAGTTTATGGAGTTGTTTGAAGTTAAACCTCATTCTCTGATTTCCAAGATAATATTCTAGATAAATGTCATTGTCATTAGGCCCATAAAATGCCAGGAGATAGTAAATAATGGTTGTTACAGTTTACTAAAGTACAAGTTGACGTTTTCACATTTGTTGTTTGGCCTTATCAAGAGTCGAATATCCAAAGATAATCAATTTTATGTCGCTACAAAAAAATGAAACTCAGGAAGATTACTTTATCAGTGATAATTATTATTGTCAATCAATTGACTAATCAGTTAATCAGCCTATTGTTTCAACTCCTAACTATCCATTAAAGCTCCCTTCGTTAGTTTTACACCCTGATTTCCTTCTTCTTCACAATGACAAGTCATGACTTTTTTCATTTCTGTGCTCTTTAATTCGATCGTCTCTCATTTTAACAAAAGGGTTATAGTTTCTTTTCTTCTAGCCGCAGTATATTTGCGTTCACCCATGCTTGTGATGTGAACTCTCTCCCAGTGGTTGACTCTTCCTCCTGTGTGTGGTAGAGGAGGTGAACAGCTGCCCTATCACAGAGCAGCGATGGTTTACTTGCTGCTGAGAGCAGAGAACCCTCATTTTAACTTCCTGTTTTTGTCTCACTGCTTTCACATGAAACGACACTGGTTTCCATGGATACGGCAGTGCCAATCCTTTGGCATGGCCAGCAAGGATGGTATGATGGAGGTCATGACAGATCGTACCTTTAAATGCAAAGCTGAATCTGAACATTATAGACTTGCTGCTGTCAGATTTGCCTCCTCACTGACCTTAATTTGTAATAGTGTTCCATTAAACAGAAAATCCATCCCTAATGATACTGATAATCAATTAATCATTTAAATAGTGCTTTGGGGTTCACAAGAGATTTTAGTCGCTGGTATGGCTAAAGTTTCATGAACAGTGCATCCTACATTTCCCATGGTCTAATGACCTTGTTCATTAGACCTTTGCTGCCCACTTCATGTTTCCTGTATTTCAAAAACCACATTTGTGGTTTCAAGCACAGGTTATACAAAAGACATTATACAGCTAACTGTTTGCTGCATTATGAGTTTAATATCTTACAGCATCAGACAGAACAAGCTATGTGAAAATAGTTTGCAGGCAGTTTTAATAAATTTGTGTTATTTTTTTGTTAAATTAAAAATCTGCACTTCTTGGCACAACCGTAAAGCCAGTAGTGACTCAGGTGCAACCAAGAGTCGAGTGAAAAAACAGCAGGTATTTTTGGGCTGAACTGCAGGCTGTGTACACACGGAGCAGAGAAGAGACAAGTATAGAAACACATTTAAAATGTAAGTAGTAAAAGATCTACAGTATATACTGCACAGTGACACCTGGGGACAGTTGGAAAAATGGTGTACATGTTGATTTCAGGTTTTCTCAAGTTCAGTAAATTCTAAAATCAAAGAAATTCAACTTTAGTTTCTTTATGATTTATGGCAGACATTTAATACTGCACAGCACACGTCGCCATTATTGTGCTGTTCCCATAGAGGTACTGTATTTTGCGGTGCCTACAGTGAGTGAAAATGTGCCACGAGCAAAAACAAAAGACACACACAAACTGCTTGTTAATAATATCTTGCCTTTGGTCGTGAATTATTTTCAGCTTGTCGAGGACAGTTGTGAATTGGATGATGAACGTATGTTGCTGCTGGTCACATTTGAGAAGCCAAAGCTGAAAGGATGTTGGAATATGTTTGTGTAGATAAACAGCAACATGGAAAATTCTCTGGCAGTGTTTACGTGTAATATCTTTTTGCCAGTTTTTGGTCTGTTTTTTAAAAGTTTTCCCATACAAATGTTTCCTCTGCAGGTATTTTGCACTAAGCTCACAGAGGCTGGAATCCCTCAGGACGTCATTACAGGGATCTTCTCCAACATCTCCTCCATCTACTGCTTCCATGATAAATTCCTGCTCCCTGAGCTCAAGACACGGATTACTGGAGAATGGTGAGGAGTAAACATTCATAAGTTCAGCAGGTTTTCTAAAGTATTTGTGTAGAGTTATTCCTGAGATCTGGTTTGGCTCTGCGGGGATCAGTGACGCCATCAGTGCTGGTTGCAGCTGATAGGACGGCTCGGTAGCAGCAGGGGGGCATTACAGTCAGGTTTTCAGCAGCGTCTGATTACTAGGTTGTGTGTTTCTGTGTGTGTCAGAGTTGCAGATCGAGGGCATTTTTTCTGTCCTTTTTTTCACAGTAAGCAGGAAATTTACCAGCAGTGTGTGATATTGTGCCAGCATCAGCCACCCTTGGTAGATAATGACTCCACTAGAGACCTGTGTTTAGGGGAAATCACCTGTCACGTAATGGTTCCCTTCACCTTTTTTCATTTTTTGGTCTGGAACTCATTAGCATTTATTGGCTGGGATAGAAAGACTAACCAAGAGACATCCGCGCAGCGAGTCACCTTAGGAAGAAAGAAGGATTAATTTGTGCACTGCTCCAATAATGCTCTTGAGACAAGTCTTATCTCTCAGTTTTTTTTTTACATCTGATGACCAAAGCTTCCTGATAGTGCAGTGAAACATAAATCCATGTCAGTGGAAGCGATGTAGATGAATCAGCTAAAGAAAATCTTTAATTACCAATCTTATCGTCCAAGTAGGAAACTGTATGAATGTCTAATCTCCCAGCAGACTTTGGGGATTTTCCTCCAAAGCTGCAACTCATAGTGTTACATAAGCAAGGAACTGATTATACAGGGACAGGTTGATCCAGAAGTCAATGAAGGCTAACAAGCTGCTGTGACTTTTAAGTTTCTAAGATGGAAGAAAAAGGTTTTAAAATAGGTTGTATTTAAAAACAGAAATTCTTGGGCTTAAACTGGCTCAAACTAATCAGTACAGGAACCTTCAGACACATAAAATAGTACTTACGCATTACTAGAAAACTGAAAATGGATATTTCTGTGCGGTCAACTCAGTGATGTGTGTGTTTGCTGCAGGGACTCCAACCCTCGCATTGGAGACATCCTCCAGAAACTGGCTCCGTTCATGAAGATGTACGGTGAATATGTGAAGAACTTCGACCGAGCTATGGACTTGGTCAACACCTGGACGCAGCGGTCTTCACAGTTCAAAAGTGTCGTCCAGAATATACAGGTTTGTATCTGTGTTTGTATTGTTTGGTTTGTGTGGCTTCTACACTTTGTTCGCTCACTCGTAAGCAGCATGTTTCAAATACGTCTTCATGAAAAGTCTCGTTAAAGCAATTAGTCCCACTTTTCCATTTCTGCATCTGCATCTACCGTAAAAAAATCATGTCTAATGTAGCTGATGATTGTTTATTACATATATATTACAATAAACAACTGATTTTAGAAGACATTTTTTATTATTCTGTTAATATATTTGGAGAATTTCAGCCAAACTGAAGATATGTGCCCTTTCTGATCATATGCATTTTCAAGATTTATCCGTTCAAATATCAGTTTTTTTTTTGGGCTTGAACTTTCAGAAACAGGATGTGTGTGGGAACCTGACGTTGCAGCACCACATGCTGGAACCAGTCCAAAGGATTCCTCGCTACGAGCTGCTGCTCAAAGACTACCTGAAGAAGCTGCCTGATGACGCTCTTGACCGAAAAGATGCAGAAAGTGAGTCATTAAACATCACAGTTTTTACTGCAACTCACACAGCCTGTTGTATCTCAGCTTCACCGGTGCCACCGGAATATCTTGAACATTTTCACCTGCATTTGTTTACGCTTTTGTCAAGGTGCTTATTATGTGGCATATGTACTCACATTTTTTTTTTACAAAGTTTGACTGAATACAACTGACAGTGGTAAAGTCAGTCCTCAGATGCACAAAAGATTTAGTATATCTTATATTTTAGTAGTTTTTCTCACAAATGTAGATGTAAAATGTAAATTGAAAATTGAAATAATACACTGTTGCCCATAAAGTTGGAATAATTTAGCTTTCAGACACATTCCTCTTTTATTTCTATTTATACACATCAGTATCACTTTGACCAGATTCAGGGGCGGTGTTGTCCTTTTCCTGCTAAAAATCTGGATGCAGTAAGTCCACATTTACAGAATTGGCTGCACAATTTTCAACCAAATTTGACACAGAAGTTCCCTAGACTATATGCCTCGTCCGACGCAACTTGCAATACACCAAAGAGTGCTTGCACTCCGACAGGATGGACACAAACAAGCCAACATTGCTGATTTCCTTGGAATATCGCAGAGTGCGGTCTGTAAAATCCTCAAACATCATCGACAGGAGGATCATTTGAGGTCACAAAAGTCTCCAGGACGACCATGACTAACTACCAGACGAGATGATCGGCAACTGTTTAATCTGTGCCGTAGAAATCGAAAAATGGCAGCGAGCCACCTTCGTTGTTTGTGGAGAAGACACAGAAGTAAAAAATATTTTATTACAACTTTATGTGCAACAGTGTACATGAATTATAACTCATCTAGTTACAAAAAGCATAGTCTCGATAAACACAATACAAAGACATATATAGCTGGCTGGACTAAATCTCTATGGCAAAGAGGAGCCATGTAATAAAATAATTAGAAGTAAATGATAATACCAGAAAGGATGTGAACCATTGCAGATCCTCATTATTCACACATTCGCTGGTCAATCGGAAACATGTTCACTTGATGCAGAAATGAAAATTTCAGCATGACTCCATGAATGCACAATGTGGAACTGATCATTTGAGAATTACTGAGAGGATTTTGTAAAAACATTACCTTCCAGAGGTATTTACAAATTCACATCAATGCAACAGGTCATCAGTCCTGACACCCAGAGCTAAAGCTGTGAACCTGACAGTTTGAATCCTTCATCATTCCTCATCACTATTAGATGTGTGTCCTACAGTTTGAAATGAGTCTACCTTTAACAAAACACACTTTGTTTACTAAATTGATTGAAATTAGGAAAACTATTGGATTCTAGGGCGGGTCATGAAGTAAAGCTGCTGAGTAAATATGTTATTTGTATAACTTATCGACTGGATGATGCAGTCTGCAGCCAAAACACTGCAGCCTGGTCCACTTGTTCAAAGCATCAGCCTTCATCATCTTCACCACTTCACATGATGCTTTATAGACCTGACATTGAAACTTGTATGATCTTCTGTGACAAATGCTGTTTGCAAACAGTGACATCTCAGTTGTTAGTCCTCGTTAATGAAGTGGCCAATCAGACTTATGTGGGGCTCCGTTGTCCGACTGGACCACAAGTCCACTGTGAGAGCTCTGTTTCAACTCATTCCTTGCATTTTTCCCCCAGCTCTGGCGTAGCATTTTGAGAGAAACACGGCATTCAGATCTGACTTTGCACTCATCATACAGAGCTTTGTGGTGCAGCTTTAAATGGTCAGACACATTACTTTGCGTTGCCTCGTGCGCTGGTAATAATTGCAAGACGCTGCTATCGGAGTGCCTGTTTCTGTTTAACATCATTCTTTCTGTAGCTGAAATATTTCCATACAACTGACGTGGTGTCTTTTTTTTGGGAAACAAATCTTCCTTTTCACCGTTCCTCTCCAGTTCCTTGCTCATTGTGCTGTGGAGCCTGCATGTCAGAAAATCTGTGTCTTGTTTAATTAAAATGAAAAAATAAAGTCAGAGTATCTAAGAATCTTTAAGTCAGAGTAAATTAGGTTTCATCAGACAGACGTCTCTTGTATATTAGTCATTCAAAAAGAGAACTATACGAGTGTTCTTTTTATGTCGAGCAGAAAAAAGTTACAGGTGTTAATTCGCCTCCCTTCACATCACACTTCTTGTAAAGTGATGTGTAAAACCATATATATATATATGTGTGTGTGTGTGTATATATCCTGCAGCCTTAATATCACAATTTTGTATTTGTGAAGTTTCACACAACTCTATATTATTAAACATAAAGAGGACTTGATATGTCTCATCTCAGGATTAGGTTAACTTTTAAAATGTGCTTTAACTTTTTAATCCTTTAAAGGGTCCATGCTTCTCCCAGTTCAAGTATTGTAGCCAATGCAGGGTGATGCTTTAAAGTCACATCTTAACTGACTTTTCAGATACAAGCTAGCAAAAGAGATTTTACATACTATTCATGTAATGTTGAAAAATCCTCTGTATAAACATAATACAGCAGGACTCTACATATCTATGTGTACAGCACAAAAGTGGAAAAGCTAAAATCAGGAGTTTCTCTGTAGGATAAACAGTTTTTATATTCTGTGGAGACAAGTAGCCTCAGTAACGCTCTCCCTGAGATAACTGATTATGAAGATAAAAGCAGGACATTGGGTAGCTCCAGCTCCGCTTGTTACACATTTCTTAGCATTACGCCTCAACTTCACACTCTTCCCTCAAACAGTGCTTTTTGTGTAGTTTCACCTAAAACCCGATGGAGACAGATTACACGTTCTACACAATCTGATGTCCTCCCACGTCCATGTGTCCATTTACTTAAGCCTTTACGTCACCACTCTGTGCTGTTTGGAGTCCACTCCAGCTGAAAAGCAATCTATCCTAGTTGTTTTGGCCCCGTTTCCCCTGCCTGTGTGTCTCTTCTGTTTATGTAGGTTATGATTAAGACGGCTGAGTCAGGTGCTCGCAGGCATTAGTGCTAGACTCTGCTGGCCAGAAGCCAGCCGAAAGCAGACAGTGCGGTTGATGTTAAGAACGTGTGCTCAGAGTTTGATCTTGTACAACATAATTACTGGAGCACACATAACAATTTTTATTTTTTTTCTGTGGTTTGTGTGAGGGATTGTTGGAGTTTCTGATCATCAACAGTCTTGTGTTTTTGTTATCTCTGGATTTTCTTCTCACCTCCTTCTGTTTGTGTGTTACAGAGGCATTGGAGCTCATCTCTACTGCAGCGAACCACTCCAATGCAGCAATCAGGAAAATGGTAAGGCTTTGCTCAACACTGCTTTGTTTTTCTGTTTGTTTTCATGTCGTTCGCACGTAAGACTCTTTTCAACACTCCGGTCTGATTGACAAAACTACTGTGTTACCCAAAGACTTGCTGATGTTGTACTGTCAGTCAGCAACATTGCATTAGTGCAGACAGGAAGCTGCTGTTTCCTGCCTCGAGTTTTACAGTTCGCGGAAGTCTGACTGACTTTTTAACACTCATCCTCTTCATCTCCTTCCTCTGTCTGGCCATGAGACCGTATCTCTCACATCCTTTAAACGACTCAAGTGGGCAAATGTGTCTATGAATCGATAAAGAAATATAATACCTATTTTTTGACTTGCTGGAAAACCCATGAATGAATCAGAGCTGATAACCTAATAACTCCCCTCTCTAGTGGAGTTTGGCTTAGAGCTCCACCTATCTTCTCTCTTTCCTCATCCTCCTGGTGCTTCATGTGTTTTCAGGAGAAGATGCACAAGCTGTTGGAGGTTTACGAGAGGCTTGGGGGAGAAGAGGACATAGTGAACCCCGCCAATGAGCTCATCAAAGAGGGACATATCAAGAAGATGTCAGCCAAAAACGGAACAGCACAAGACCGATACCTCTACTTGGTGAGAGGATTGTTAGATCAGACAGAAGAATGTTTTTTTTTTGTATTTCTGCACTGTGCATCATCTGCATTTTTTCTGTCTTTGATCCAGTTCAACAATATGGTGCTATACTGTGTGCCTAAACTCCGACTGATGGGGCAGAAATTCAGCGTCAGAGAGAGGATTGACATTGCTGGAATGGAGGTACATTTTTTGCTTCTTGGCTTATTACTCACATGCCTTTTTTGTTTTTCTCCTCTGGCCTTTTAGGTATTCTACTAAATGCAAATGACATTTCCTCTGCTTCTTGACCTCAGGTGCAGGAGAACGTGAAGCAGAACCTTCCTCACACGTTTGCCATCATCGGCAAACAACGTTCGCTGGAGCTGCAAGCCAGGTGAAGAAAATCAGCCACACTGGAATTTTACAGTGTTCTCTTAATATATAAGATGCAGTTAATCTTCCGTGGCATTGTTTAATCTTAAGCAAAGGAACAAGATGGAATGTTATAGTCGTATGAATAGATACAGTGCTTTATATACAGTTGGGTGGCTTAATGAAAGGAAAACCAGATGAAGTGTCTTAGTAAAATTGTACTGGACCACCAGACAGCTTTAATTCACCTTGGCATCGATTCTCCAAGTCTCTGGAACTCTACTGGAAGGATGAACATCATTCTTCTAAAAGATATTCCCTCATTTGGTGTTTTGATGATGATATTGGAGAGCGCTGTCTAAAACCTTGGTCTTAAGTTTCCCATAGGTCTTCAGTTTGGTTGAGGTCTGGTGACTGTGAGGGCCACAGCTTATGATTCACATAATTTTCATAGACATCAAACTATTCAGTGACCCTTCGTCATTTATGGATGGAGGCATTGTCACCCTGGAAGAGACCACTGTCATGTTTCATCATAGGATAAATGTGATCACTCAGACCAACTTAATCTGCAGTGACTCTTTCCTCTAAGGGGACAAGTGGAGCCAGAACATGCATATCAGAGCCACTGGATTCTCTCATTGTAGGGGTCAAGAGTTCAGGGTTTTCCTTTAATGTGTCACCAAATTAGTGTAAGCCACTAATTTAATTATTAAATATTTACATTTTCTTCTTCCATTTTTTTCCTGAAGTGCCTGAAATTGTAACTAGTCATCAAACTGTCACCTTTCAGCCTGTAAAAGCTGCTGTTAAACTGAGTAATAACTGAGTAATAACTCAAATTCACAAACCAGCTCACCTAGTTAGCTGACTAACTGATAAATAACATGTGTAGCAAGCTGCACGACTCACATGTCTCTTTCTGTTTAGCTTGTGAACCTGTGAACTAAACTGGTTTTGTGTGCTCAAGTTATGATTATTTCATAATGTTGCTTTTTAACATTTATTTTTATTGCATTCATTTCATTTCTAACGTGGGTGTATTTATTGTCTAATCTTAGGTGAATATTTGAAACCATTTTATTGTGATGGTCTGTGTTTTTTGTTAGGATGAAATGATCTCATGTGTTTTTTTCTGCATTTTAGGACAGCAGAGGAGAAGGAAGACTGGATTCAGGCAAGGATCTCACACACATGCGGTCGCACACCCACGCACATATGAACACACAGCCTGTCATGCACATGCAGCATTTTGTCGCTCTGCTTTATTAGAAGAGTGGAATTAGCTACCATTTCCTCCACACACTCATGCAGTGTTTGGGAATTATATTCTCCAATAAAGCTGCTCATTATTGCTCGTTTAGCCCATTACCGCAGAGTAAAGCTGATTAAAACATTTTGCAGGATGGAATAAGCGGGTGGGCATATTGCTGAGGGGGGTTTTCTGTGAGTTTTGAGTCGGTATGTGAGTATGAGGGCTGAAGTGAATAGAGGTAGCATTCCAAAACTTGATGGACAGTGGAAAGTAAAGAGAAGAAAAGATTTATCTGCACTACTAGCCAAGCAGGCCTCCGGATTGTGACAGAGGCCTTGAGGCGTCAGCAGCAGGACCATGATGCTTTTGGAGCAGTGATGTCATTGCTGCTGTCATTCGTTTGGAGCGCGCTCACAAATGCTCTCTTTGTTTCCTGCTCAGGCACGAGAAGGAAAGACAATTTTTGTTGAGGACTCATAGCATAAGATCAGACATTTATATTTTGCTCTAAGATTAGCATATTTACTCTGTCTGATCAGTCTCTCCTCTCTTTCCTCTATGTCCTCTCCATCTCTCTTCAACCTCTTCCGACTCCCAGGTGATCCGGGCCACTATAGAGCGGCACAAACAAAACAGCGAGACGTTCAATAAAGCTTTCAACAGCTCCTTCTCCCGGGAAGATGACCATCAGCCTGAGTCACCGGTCAGTCTCACTCTCCCTCAGTCAGTTGCTTCATTGATCAGTCGGTAGGCAGGTCATCCGGTGCAATGAATCATGGGAGACTAGTGGTACACCAAACACGCCTGTCATAGTCTGGTCTTTGTCTGCCCGAACAGCTCTCCATCTATGGATGTGGTAGTATCATACAGACAAAACACACACATAAAGAGGCTCTTTATTTCCACATGTAGCGTCTGCGAGTCTCTTCTCCCAGAGCTTCTCTCATGACCTAATAGGGAAAGCCCAAGTCAGAGTGTATACAAAACTATTATGGATCTGCTTTGACCCACTTTGGGCTGGCCGGAGCTGGACGCCAGCCAAGCGTAACTTGACACGAGGAGCAGATTTAGAAGGTCCGTACTGACACCTAGTGGAAGAAATACCCAACTGCAGGAAGAAGCAGCTCACAGTGTTTGTTCTTCACTTCAGGGTCCCTGGTCCAACACATCCATCGACTCAGACGGTGAAAGATTACATGAAAGGGTGAGTTGCACAGAAACACACTAAACCCTTGATCCACCTCCTTTCGATTCACTGATTTAATTTTGCCATGCAAATTCTCAAGGTTCTCCAATGTCCGGCCAGAGAAAAGAAACAGGTTTGACTTCTCATTAAGGAGAGTTTCTGAATAGTTCTCATTCATTTGTAACTGCACAGTGAAATAACACAAGCAAGCGTGGTTCTTGTCTGCGGTGAGATGGATTGAGTTTGACCTGACTGCATCACGAGAAGAGAATTAATCAGACTAATTATGTGTGGTGAACCAGGGTTGTGTGCAGGTTTAAAAGTAAAACTAAAAGCTTGAAACAACAACGCATCTTTTCTTTTCTGGAGTAAACTCTAGCTGATAAATGGCCTTAAAGCATTTTTTATCCCTTTTTTATAAATGTATCATCCTTTTTTGTACAATAATGAGCTGCTATGTCTGTAAATTCTGAGTCATTCATGTCAGGAAACCTCTTGGATAAGAGGTTAACACCCTCAAAAACCAAAAAGAGAAGCTCCTAGAATGTGGTGTTATATGTGTGTTCTTGAACAGGCTGTGACAGATGTTGTTGTGGTTTTCCTGAAAAGGTACAGTGATATCACACTGGATGATTGTGATAGTAATACTAGTGTGACAATGGATCCATCTGCTTCTAAAAAAGGAAAAAACTGCTTTGTCTTGTTGACCAGCGTGCTGCAAATGAACAGGGATCTCTCATGTTATCTGTACAAAAAGGAGATTAATTTCAGTCCTCATCTCTTACAACAATCTGACAGAACACTGAATAGAAATCTGCCTGTGTGTGTGTGGGCATCTGTCTTTGTGTTAATAAAAAAGGAGAAATGGAACACAGACAACCAGACAAACAAAGGATGAAGCAAGACAAGCTGTCAGACATTCCTTGTGCTTCACTTGTGCTGAAATTGAACAGGCTGAAGACCTTGACACATGACCCTTGTTTTTTTTTTTCTTTCCAGAAGAGTTCCAGGAAAAAGGAGAAAGAGAAACAGACGTGTAAAGGCTGCAGCGAGAGCTTCAATTTCACCAAGCGCAAACATCACTGCAAGTCCTGTGGAGCGGTGAGCACAGATGGAACGAGAGATATTTGGGCACCGTGTGGTGGGATGCAGAAATGAAGGGATAGAGAGGAAACTCGGGGAACAAGTGGAAAATTTATTTCAGACAATTGACTGTCTGTGTTTCTCTCTCTCCCTGTGTCCTTCTGCAGGCCATCTGTGCAAAGTGTTCAAAGACCTTGGACAACAAAACGAGCCGAGTGTGCCCCGAGTGTTTTGAAGCCAGCCTCAGCCTGGAGAATCTCGGCGTCGGTGAACAGAGAAGAAAAGCAGCACCTGAGGTGAGACACACACATATACACACAGCACTGTACAGCTTGTGCATGATAGTTTATTTTTCTGGCTTGAATCATGCCAGTCCAGTGACATTGATGGCTCCCAGTGTACAAACATTCAATGTCGACCAGAGTTCAACACACCACACTGCACTGCTGGCTACAAAAAAATAATCACAACAGTGCTTCTTAAATCCAGTACTGCCTTCTTTTGATGCCACTTTGTTGTCTGAAATCATTGCACACAGCAAAACACACATTGAGCTCATGCAGTACACACACGCTAATGAACGCATTCATACTGAAAGATCAGCTAATCCCTCTTTGATGACTAATATGATAATGAGGTCTCAGCCTCAGGAGAACCAGCCGTCTCTGCTGTCTCTGCAGTCTGGCGGCTTCAGGTGTCTGTACCTCTGTCTGTCCGTCTGGGATCCTGCAGATGGACATACAGTCTACTCTGGTTGCACTGTTACGCTGACAGGAGGGTATTGGCTGTATTTATAGCGCTGTTGTCACACAACTATGATTCAGGTTAAAAACACGAGAAAGGTGAATGCATCAGTGGGTAGAAGAAATCGTGTATCGGGTGCTCTTCAGGATCCGTGGGAAAAAACCATTGTAACAGCAAAAGAGAGAGGTCCGAGGCACTCCAGATAAGTTACTTAAAAGTCCTTTAATAAATCATGGACCGCAGTTAACGCGTTTCGGCCACCTCAGGGCCTTCGTCAGAAACATAATGATATGATATGAATATGATTCAGGTTAATTCCGTCGGTCTCCATGACAGGATCCCACCTGGGAATCTCACTCATCCGCAGTGAGATTAGTCACCACATGGGGGAGCTATAGGCCACACAAGACTTAAACGAGGGCCAGCAGGAGCTTAAACACCTGTCCATGTACAAATCTCACTGTGTCCTACATTGTTATTACGTAACGTGGAACTGTGGAAAATCTCCGTTGTCATTTGATCATCAAATTTAAATCTGCAAAATATTACACACATAGATTAGAATTAAAAATGTGCTCAAATGAATTTTAAATATTGAGTTCAATACTCAGCTCTGAGTCAGCTGTAGAATGAGGAAATCATTAACCATTGATCTTATTGTGTCTCTGTAGAGGCAGACATCTCTAACTACGGAAAACTGCCTGCTGTGTGGCCACCTTCAAGTGCAGGAGAAAGGGAAGAGCTGGTCCAAGATGTGGGTGGCCATCACCAAGGCCGAGCCACTGGTGCTGTATTTGCAAAGCAGTGGGCAGGTAAGAGTTAAACACACAGACGCACTCTTTACACTGGCATGATCCTGCTGTTAATTACAAAATAAATCTGCATTTTATATAGTTTAAGTACTTGTATCTACAGAAAATCATTTACAATACATAGGATAGATTACATGTGATTCCCACTGCAATACTGCAGATGTTTCCACATAACAACAGTTCTTCAGTCACCTCCTATATGTCTGGCCTTCCTATACATCCTGTCTGCTTCCCACTTTTGAAGCAGGATATCTGTACAGTGTAGCTTCTGGGCACATGACTGACTGTGTGTAAGTCCCATCTATCCAATCCTGTCTGCGCCCGGCCGTCTGTGCTCTGTAGATTTGGGCCACGAGGATTTGGTTGTGCTGAATCTCACCTCAGGTACAGCTGCCGTCAGTGATGCTGCTCCACTGTGCCACTGGGTTTTAGCTTGCGCTGAGCAGATGATGTAACTCGCTGGATTTGCTGTAGTTCCTTGAAATCTTGGCTCTGAATATAGCAACATGTCTTCTGGCAACATCCTGAGGAGACGTATAAAACAAGAGCTTTACATGATTGCTTCAAAAGAGATTACACAAGCAATCTATCTGTGCTCATATTATACATGTATATGTATATGGTGCTTAAAAGAATTAACTGACAGGAATCAGTATGTAAATTATTTGAGTTCAGAAGAAAATGTTTTGTCTTTGTTAAATGGCGTGCTGGAGGCTGTGATCGTCTGTCATTCGTAGTGGATGGCACAGAAATGAAGTCAGCCTGTTAAAGCCTCCACGGGTTTCATTTCCAAGACTAATATCCCAATCCCAGTGCAGAAAGCTGCCATTCCAAAGATTAGTATTAATGGGAGTTCGGCGAGCATTTCCTGATTATACAGAAAGAAAGAGGGGGAAGGGAGAGGGGAGGATAGGGTTTATTGTATACACATAGTGGAATATTTTCCCCAGCAACTGAAGAGACAAGCTGTCACTTGCATTGATGTTAGTACTTTCCCTCGTTCCTCGTTTTCAACGCTACCAGATTTCTTCTGAGTGACTCTTTTTATTTTTCATTTTTTGCAGGACTCCAAGGGGTCGCGAGCGGTGCCTCTCCCCGGCTTCGAGGTTAGCACGGCGCCATCAGCTGAGAAGTCGGAGGTCAAACACGTGCTCCGGCTCAGTCACACCCAGCAAACTTTGCTCTTAAGTGCCCAAGATGCAGAACTTCAGGCCAAGTGGGTGGACATCCTGTCCAAAGCTGCCCGCGGAGAAACACCCACAGAGGCGTCGGCGAGCCTGAGTGAACACAGGAGGAGTCAGTAGTGGCCATGTTGGAGGCACAGGACTTACTTCCCCTCCCCCCGCCCCTCCTCCCTTCCTCCCTCCCTCTCCTGTGTATAGAGCACACATTACTTGAATTCACTTTACCTTGGCACTTTTTGTTTTTTTCCCCCTATGAAAGGACCACTCAATCCTTCCCATGCCACTTCAATCCTGTCCTCATGACCACACAGCTAATTCTTCTTCTCTCTCTCCATCTTCTTTCAAGCACACACACACAAACAAGGACTATGCTACCAATGCCACTGGTTAGGATATTTTATTTCTCAGTGTTTTCAACAGCTGGAGCGGGGACTTTGAAGAACCTCTATTTGTAATATAGCTGAAGAAAGTTCCTGTATGATTTTTTAAAAAGATGAAGTTCCTTGTACATTATTCAACGGTGTTGTGAAGCATTAACTCTTATGTGTCTGTCTCTCTATTTGTGCGGAAGTGTATGTATGTGTGTGTGTGTGTGTGTGTCTGAGTGTGAGTCCCCTCCTGTGTTTATTAAGTATTGAATGTTAGTGTAAGAAACCCATGCCACCTCTCTGTTCTCTTCACTCCTGCTGGGGACACGGCGGTGGTTCAGTGGGTCTTGTACAGTATGTATACTATAGCTGCGACGTAAGGAAACAAAGAAAAAAAGACATTTAACTTAAAAAGACTCAGAGATGTGTACATTTGTGGCTGGCCACCTGATGCTCCCACTGTCAACTCCCATCTTACAGACCCTGTCTTCATTCTCTCTTTTGTACATTGGTAATAATTCCCTCTCCATCGTCTTCTTTGGATTCTAAGACCTCTAATCTAAGTCTGATCCACCACATTTCCACTCTCTCATTATTGTGAGTCGTCCAGATGAGAGAACGCAGCCAGAATGGGATCACATGGCCTCACTGCTACAGGTTCAGACTCTCAATCTCTCCACTTGTACACATGATAAATCCTTTCTGTGTAGTTCTCTCTCTCTCTCTCTCTCAGCATAGCAACCATTTTGCCTGCTTCTCTCCCTTTGGTGATGTGATGGAAACCAAGTACTGTACTGTTAAACTGTTTATTCTGCCTTCCCCCCATACCCTGCTCCTATCAGCACCAGCCTTTAAGCAAAAGTAGCAAAAAAAACTTGTCATTGGATCTCTTTGTGCATGTAAACTCAGTCATATTTATGTACCGTGCTATGAAATCTTGCCCTTGTCCGTCTTTTTATGCTCCAGAATTCATTCTTGTCGTACTGTAAGTGAGCAGAGTCAGCAATGAGTGTTTTAAACATGGATTGTGCACAGTGGAAAAGCAGTCAAGCATATCATCAGTAAACAGACGTGGTTCACTCAGTACCACGCTGTCCAATAAAGATCTTCAAATCAGATCAAATAAATCTCTCTGTCTTTTCTATTAACATTAATCCGTTTGAGCCATACAGTGCAGATTAAAAGTGTTCAACCCTCTTGGATGTTTTCTCCTTTTATTGCTTTTCAAGAGAGAATCATGGTCAATTTAATTTGGCTTTTTTGACAAGAATTTACTGAAAAAAGACTTTTCATGTCAAAGTGAAAACAGATTTGCACAGAGTAATTTCAACTAATTAAAAACATAAATGGTAAAATGAGTGAATCCATAGATATTCCCCCTTCACTTCAGTATTTAGCAGATGCATCTTTGGACTGCATTGCAGCAGCGAGCCTGGGTAGATAGATCAGTCAGCCTTGTCCATCTGGAAAATGCCATTTGACCTCATCTTTGCGAAACTGTCAGGTTGCATGGGGATCATGAGTGAACAGTCCTTTTCAAATCGAGTCACAAATTCTTAATTGGATTGAGGTTTGGGCTCAAACATTTCTGTGTAGATTTGACTGTATGCTTTAGGTCATTGTCTTCCTGTAAGTCAGTCCTCTTGCAGACTTCATCAGGTTGTCCTCCAGGATTTCCCTGTATTTTGCTGCATTCATTTCATTTTACCCTCTATCTTTACAAGGCTTCAGGGACCTGCTACAGAGAAGCATCCCCACATCATGATGCTGCCACCATCATGCTTCACTGTGGGAATAGTGTGTTTGTGATGATGTGCAAAGTTTAATGGCTGCCAAACACAGCATCTAGTTGAATGGCCAAACAGTTCAATTTTGGTCCCATCAGACCAAAGAATCTTCTTCCAGTTGACTTTCAGGCTCTCCCACATGCCTTCTGGTGGACTCTACTGGAGATTTAATACAAGCTATTTTCAACTGAGGCTATGTCTTTACCACTCTTCCATAAAGCTTTGACTGGTAAAGACCCCAGGCAACAGTTGTATGCACAGTCTCTGTCCCTGAAGCTTGTAGCTCCTTCAGAGGAGTCATAGGTGTCCAGATGGCCTCTCTAGTCACTCAGATTAGACTGATTCAGACATGTGCCAGGTTTCTTCCATTTCTTAATGTGGATTTAACAGTACTCCAGGGGAGATTCAGTGACTTGGAAATTTTCTTGCATTCATCTCCTGCTTTTGAATATCCTTTCCATGAAGGCGCTTGAAGTTTTCTTTAGTCCTTATAGTGTAGTTTCAGCCAGGAGTATCGATTCACCAGTGACTGGACCTTCCAGATACTGGGGATTTTAGACTACAGTTACTCAAGATTCATTCACTGCACTTGGATGATCCCCATTTCACCTGTGTTGAATTAAGTGAGTCACTACTTATGCTTATACTTGTGTGCGTGTGTGTGTGTGTGTGTGTATCAAAAAGGTGGTGAATATTTGTTATAGATACTCCAGGTTGATGTTTATTCACTCCAGCCAGTGATCTTGTATATCATCCACTAAACAGCATATATATTCCTGTTTGGATGAGTCCTGAGTTTAAATTCTCATCCTGCACTTTAAATTCCATTGCTTTTTATTTCATGTTCACTTCTAGCTTTCACTTCAGTTTTTATGATCATATTATTAGGATGAGTTTGGCATTCAGTACACTTTTTACTGTAATAGCAGTGAGCAAAGCTAAAAAAAAAGGTCAATATAAAAATAAGCCTACAGCTATACTTACTAATTTTAAGGCTGCTTATGCACTTAGCCACAGGGATGGTTTGAGATAGCTTATGTGCTATCATCTAAATGCTAAATTCTGATTTTCAGTGAGTATACCGTACTTAGTTTTAGTTTTAAAGCACTCACATTTTCTAATTAATACTAAGAAGATATTGCAAATTACAACACTGTGCTTTATATTCAGCACTAATTGGCCAATATGCATTTTTTGTTTTTTAGAATCAAACATATTACTATAAAGCTTTCTCCACAAATCCACAATAATTCTTACCATATGATATAGTTTAGTATGTTGACATGCAAAAATTATCTAATTTGCACTTTCAAGTATTTGTATTTGGTCACAGCTAAGTGTCGAGCAAATTAGAAAATGAAATGACAAATTTTATGGCAATCCCTCCGACAGTTGTTGAGACATTTTTTCTCAAAACCCCAAACTGAATAAAGGATTTGTCTTCTGGGAAACATGGATTTCTGTACTGAAAATCTTGGCAGTCCAGCCACGGTTAATTCCTTTGCAGATGAAACATAATGTTTTAAGTTAGGAATCCAGGCTTTTGCAGCTCCCTGTTCACTTTTTTCATGCTTAGTTCTTGTCTGCTGTGATTCCATTGATTTGTCTCAGTGCATTTTGTTGTTGGCATGAGAGTTTTTGTGAGTATTTTGATTTGGATTCAAACTGTTGAACATGATAGATCTCTGGCAACTGCTGGAACAAAAGTGTTTTATCGACATGAAGTCAAGTAGACTGTGTCTTTAAAAAAACCACATTGCCTGCTGGCTGCAGCAATATAGCCAGCTGTCACCATGATAACAGCACTGAAACTCTCGGTAGTGCGGTGACTTATGACAATCTTCTCAGTGTGGAAAGCAATACCGGCAGAGCACTTCATGGTCATCTCATTACTGCTTTTTCAATCGGGTGTCAGAAGATACTGATCCCACAGAGCCTCAGCTGCTTGGATGTGTCATAGAGAGTTCTTTAGCAAGAAATGTGCAGTCTAAAAATCAACTTAACGCACTGGTTGTGCACGATTAGGTGTGCAGTAAACACGGTGCCTTAACACTTATACATCTACAAGTTATAGATTATTTATTGTTTATTCAGGCATCTAAAGAGAAAACATGATGAAAGGTAAGAAAGGAAAGATATAGAATATAGTTTTCTGACTCACTGAAAGGGCTGGGTTGTTTAACTCTGTCTGATTTCAACTCTCAGATATGTATGTGTACATAAAAGAAGGTGTGGATTGGGTGGAGAAAAGCTGTTGCAGCTGCCTGAGGTTCATTTGTCTACATTTTTGTTTTATTTCCATTTCAGTCTCCCTCCCTCTGTTTTGTCTCTATTTTGCAGCCACCATTTGTTTCTGCAGTTCTGTAGGACACAGACTTATTGATATTCGCACATTTACAAAATATATATATATAAATGGTGATAGGACAGCTATTGATAGGTGGTATGAACCATAACTTTTTTATTTAGCAAGTCAACACTGAGTGTCAAAATGATAAATTGGACAAGCTGCTGTCTCTGTAGGGCTGTGAGCTGTGGTGCAGATAGAGAGCAAACTGCTGACTGCCTCCTTCTGTCATAGTTTTACATGGTGTACATCCAGAACAGAGTGGAGCAGGGTGGGTACTGTCTACTGCAGGGCAGAGACCATGCTGAGATAAGCTTTCATCATCTCTCCAGAGTCCTCCCAGAAAACTCAAGTCTCCGTGTTGCTGTTTTTCATTCTGACTAATCTTTAACTTTTTTCCCTTGTGAATATATCTGAGCAGCTTTTTTCACAGCCGTAGAACTGGGAGTTTTGCTGGCTGACAGCAACCACAAGTTTTGTGGCAGTTTTGCGTCTTCCTAAAGGTGAAGGGTGTTTGCTCATTGTGCAATGCATCTGTCAAGGTTTCTGCACCTCTCTTTCTTGCTGTCACTACTTTGTGTGTTTTCCAACAGCTGACTCTGTCAAGGTTGCAGAGGAACCGCAACATGACTGACCTCTATCCAAGGCCCCAAGGCTTCTCTTAATGGCTCTATTCATCAAGGGCACAGACCTCTTTGAATGGCCACAAAAGGCAAGATTGGATGATCCGAGCCAGTGATGGTGCCAGAAGTGTAAAATGGAGCTCTTCAATGTGAAAGCATAGCAAAGCAGAAAATTTCAAACGAAGATATTTGTTCAGGATTTCAGGTTGTGACCACAATTCTGGGAGGCTTGTTCCTCTCCCACAACAGCTGAAGAGAATGGATTTAATGGGAAAGCTGTTATTTGCCATTGGAGCGTAAGCCTCTTACCAGCTGTTTGTGTGTGAGTGTGCATGTGCGTGAGTGTGTGTTTGTATGCATCTGTGTGGCTCAGAAACATTAGCATTTTGCATTCCCAAACCTCTGAATACACACCCTCTCTGACCTAACTATTTGGGGAAGTGGGGAAAAACAAATGACCACCTGCCTTTCACAGACAGGACCTTCAGTTTCTCTTCTCTCGCTCTCTTTTTAGCCAAACTGGCAGGATATTCAGATAGCAATGTGGTTTACTTTGATCCAGAAACTATGAAAATTATAGTTAATTTTCTCCCTTTTCTCTAATTACGTTTGTTTTGTAACTATGATAAAATGCTTCATCTAACAGATTTCCAGAAACAATTTGTATATGCAGCTTGTGAGGAGAGGAGACGTGTATTACTTTAGAACTAGGGGCCTTAGTAGTTGAAAAGATGATATGATTAGTTGCTTGTTTTCACATTTAGAAATTATAGAAGAACATTATAATTCATTTGAATCTGTTCCTTTTTTGCTGCAAAATGCTCCATTAGGTTCACCAGCTACTTTCCAGTTGTGTCTGTCTGCCTGGTGCTGAGCAGATACAGCATATAGTGGCTTTTTAGAGCTTCCTGCCTGAAACATTTAGCCTGCTGCAGCCAAAAATGACTCTATGAGAAGAGTGAGAGTGAACCAAAATAGTGTCGTGGCAGACTGGACATCAAAATAATGAGCTAATTAGCAGCAGATTCAGGTGCTATTTTTCTGCAGGTTCATCTTTAAAAGCAACCCCTTCCACATTATCACATCATTTCTCATGCCGTCATCTGATTTATTGTTAATATAAAAATATAAATTTTAAAGCTTAGACGAATGGAAGATGGTACAAATCTTGCTGTGACTGAGATGTGACATCTTAAACGAGCTACTATACAGCAGATAAACCCTTCTGATGCAACTTATCGACAGACATTTTTCCACACTCAGCGTTCACCCTCGGTTGAAAACACGATGTTCTGGATAATCGAGGATCTTTCATACACTATAGTCACTATAGTCTGTGTTGCATCATGTTGCATTTAGGCCTCATATCTGCAGCAACACCCACACGCAAATGCAAATGCGGAAACCTTGTCTCTGCATTCTGTGGTGAAGCAAGTAGACAGTTCTCCATTCCTGTAAAGGAAGTGGCTGCAACAGTTTCCTGACACTTTTGGGTGTAGTACTGTATGAGGTAGAGATGTCTACCTTCCCAGTGTCATTGCCTTTGTCTGAGTTTTTGTTTTTAAAAGTCTATGAGAGAGGAACACATTTTCTTGTCACACTGAATGACATAAAGTGCAGTTGATGCAAGTTGGATTTTGAGGATGTTAGATGCAGTACAGTTTTATAACCACTGCTCTTCCTAAGTACTTAAATAGGAAGTAACTTGTTCTTTAAGATGTTTCCCCTCTCATCCAAAAAGCTACTTCACTTCTCTGCCTCTTGGGTGAGAGGTAAACAACCTTAAAGAACCAAAAGGCAGAAGCACAGTTTCCATCTACTGAAGCTCGTGGAATTACCATGACCTGGATGACTGACAATCCACACACACGACCATTGTTTTTGCTAAGCAAATTACACCCTGGCCTCCTCTCTGAAACAAAAATTCAAATGCCCCAGGGAAATGTCCTGCTTTTAATCAAAGCATCTAAAGGTCCGTGATAAAGATTTACTAGATGATGATGAATTGCTGTAATAGTAACAGTACATCATCAGAGAAAACATCCTCCTTTATCTTACAGCCTGAGTGGATGTGGGGAAAAAAAGAATCTCATTCAGATTCACAGCCAGCGGAGAGAGTTGGTCATCCTACCATTATATTCTAATTAGAAATCGTTAAGCTGCATTTGATGATGATGATTTGAGCTCTATTTAAGTAAATGACCAGAATGGCCTCAGAATAGCTGTATTATCTATGGCTCCATCAGCAAGAGCACAATGACTTTCCCTCAAATCTTTTTAGTTACACTCTCCCACAAGACAAAACAGTATTTTTTCATGGAACCATACATTACTTCTCTGTTCATTCGTCAGTAAACTTAATATGAGCAGACACACTGAGCTCATCCAATGAAGTAAACACCATCCATAACTGCACATTGTCTATTCTGCGCCATTGAACAAATTATATTGTTAAACACTCAACCTGAATATGTTATTGTACAGAACACCCGGCATCTCATAAACTTGTTTGGAACATTGTGAAATGATGTGGAGCTACAAAGCACTATGGAAAGCTTACAGAGGGAAACAATGAGTTATTTGGAATGACAGCAATCATTTTTGAATGGGTCATTTGGCAGTAGCACATAAATAAAAACTCAAGTGAGATGCAGCTAAACAAAATAACAATGTGCACACAGAAACATAACCTAGAAAATGAAGTGTTTGTCTAAGATAAACAAAAATGCTTTTGAGGAAGTAAATGCAGGTACTGCTTTAGCAATTACCCAGCCTGGTAAGGACATGAAGAGGTTTTAGTAAAAGCTGTATCTATAGACAATGTTCAGTGTTTAGTTTAGAAATCTGTGTGGACATTATGTGCTTAGAAGGTTTACTGAGGCCAAGACCTTCCAGTGTGCTCAATAATAACACGCAGTGTTTATATTTTGCCCTTTGAATGGAGGAGGATGAACGTAGACAGAAACTGAGTCCAGATAAGAAGTGGAGGAACTTCACAGTGGAGCCACCAGACCATAGCAGCCCTGATATAAAATGCTTTCCTGTTATCAAACCCAGAGTGTGCCTGTTCTCTTTCTGAGCTGACACTCTTTTGCTAAACAAAAAGTGATACAGCTTTTCTGTATTACCCAGAAATGTACAGCTTACTTAACTGTACAAATGTCCATTTTTCAATTACAATTTCATTTGTATTTATATAGCTAACAATTTACAACATATGTCACCTCACATAGCAAGGTAAACCCAACAAATACAAAGTTTTCCTTAGATTCCCTCTGAGCAAGCTCAGTGCAAAGAAAAACCAGCAGGAGAAGAATAAACATTATGAAGGTCGGCGAGGCCTGTAACAGCAGATCAGAAATGTGTATCTCCAGATCCAGAGATACCTGCATAAAGTAAAAAACTGAAACTATGGAACAGAAGACACAATGTAGTGACATGTCATAGTGGAAAAAACTTGTAGACTGGAGATAGAAAGAGGAGAGTGGAGTAGAGGTGCTCTGTGCATCATGGGAAGTTCCCCAACAGTCATGGCCTACAGCAACATAACTAAGGGATGGATCAGGTGGTTTCCTGAGCCAGTTCGAAGGAATCAGATTTACCAAAGAGGAAAGTTTTAAGCCTAATCTGCCTCTTGAGCTGGTTCTTGAGCTCTGCTTCCCATTCAACTTTTGGAAACTCTTGTAGCCACGAGTAAACCTGTAGTCTGAGAGGTAAGTGCTCTGTTAGGATGATACGGTACAATAAGGTCTTTAGGAAATGATGGAGCTTGGTCATTAAGAGCTTTGTATGTGAGAAAAAGGACATTAAATTCTATTGTGCTGATGAAAAGAAGCTAACATTAAAGAAATATGTCTCTCTTGCTCGTCCCTGCCAGAACTCTGACAGCAGCATTTTGGAGGTTTTCAAAGAGTTATTAGGACATCCTGAAAAAGAAGTTACAAATGCATGGACAAGCTTTCTGGCATCACTCTGAGATACAATGTTCCTAATTTTGACAATATTGCAACATTTTTGTTGACATTTTTCATGCTCTGTTTGGGCCAAGCTACTCTCTAATCTTTCATTCTTTGTCTTGAGCACTGTAGTTCCACCCTGCTGTTCTGTCTGTGTCGATACCTCAGTGGGAATCGTCCCCCGGTTGCACCAGTCGTATTGACTCTGCTTGGCACACATTGACGACCAGGCACTTGTAGAACCTGCAGGGTGGCTGACACAATAAAAATGCTGTAATTCCCTTACTATGTTTTGTGGTTTCTATCACTTTCCCCCCTCTCTGCTTATGTCTTTTGATTTTCCGTTCAGTTTTCTAATGAAGGATCTGCATTTCAGGGTTCAGGGGAACTAGGGAGCTGTGCACGGATGTGTTTTGCATTAACGATTTGCAGGAATGTAATATAACAGCTGTCAGGTCACTCCTACCTCCATATGAAGGCTAAATGAAAGAATGAATTATTTACAGTGTATAAATCTTTATCCAGTCGTGGAATTGAAATAATGTCATCTACCCTTTTGGTCCAGACTGAACTAAAATGACTAGATGAACTCATGTGCACTCTTGTTTTCTTTGTGTGTCAGCAGCAGAAACAAAAATCAGTATAAGGCTTCTGTTTTTATTCCACAATTAGTGTTTGCTTAATCTCAAAAGTCTGTTTTTATATTCTCTGTAATGTTTACTGCTTCAAGCATTAGCTGAAAACTAGTCCCCAGCTGAATAGAAAACAGTGTACTATGTGAGCTTGTAGCTTTTATGTCTGATTGACTGAATTTCTACTCCAGGCTCTGCCACAGCAGCACCGTGTCTGTGAAATGGAGTGCATCTCCTAGTATGTACCATGCCTTACAAGCTGTACACGTCTGAGGTAGCTCTGCAGCGAAGAAATGCCTGATCCACTCAATTTCCTCCAAAAGTCTCATTCTTCTTACCTGCCACCCGTTTCCTAACTCCTCTCCCTCCTATTTCTCTCTCTCTCTCTCAGCGAGCGTATGAAGGTGCAGATTTATGGAGCAGCCCAGTCGCTGATGGCCACAGTCCATCCTAAAAAAGTGATTTGTTCAGAGATTACAGACACAGACGACAGAGAGAGAAGCATTAATGATGCCATGGGCAGATCATCACTGTGTGAGAGAGAGAAAGAGAGAAAGTCGGTGTCCTTTTGGATGTGAGTCTTTGCTTAGGACGACCGTCTCTCAGCAGTGCAGAGATACGGGTCGTCTTTAATGAGACCCTGGTGTTGAGAGTAAATGGTATCTAAAGAAAGACTTTCTACTAGCGTTGTGTTTCAGTTATTCCAAAATAGAGCTTGTTTTGTTGTTTTTTTGTCTGATGACTCATACTGGTAACAATAACTCTTTGTGGGCTTTATTTGCATATCAGAAACCTCTGAACAAAGCCACCCATTTCGAAGGTAGAAAAAGCCTTAATTGCATCTTGGTGGTGCTGAGTAGCCGAACAGTTCCCATTAACATTTCACTGGATACTTGTTTCATCACTTTAGGATCCAACCAAGGACACTTGGAGAGGGCACCTTCCGTCTCCTCTGCCCAGACCTCCAGCCATATATGGCCTGGTTTGGGCAGCAGTGTTGATGGGGCTTTTGGCAGAGTGAGATGGTTCCCCCTCTGTTCTACTTAATTACCTTTGTGATGGAGTGGTTCGCCCCCAGCAGGGCCACCGTGCCACACTGTGTCAGGGGGCAGGACGGACACGCCGAGCTGACCAGCCTCACCTGCCTCACCTTTCTCTGTCTGTCTTGTCATATGAGATTAATAATAAAACAGCAACAGCCAAGGATATTTTTTCACTTTCTGCCTAGTCAATCTTTCCTTGTCTGCTTTTTCTGTTCTCCTTTTTGCCTCTTTTTCTTTCAAAAGCTGCTTTCATATAAAACACTTACCCATTTGGTGGTGATGCCACTTGATAAGCAACATAGTCAATTCCAGCTTTATTTCTTGTTAATACAGCGAAAGAGCTATTATTGACTGGCCTGGGCATCATTAGCAAGCCTCCCGGTTGTTTATTGGGCTGCACAGAGGACAGAGAACACAAGCCTGGGTGGAGAATAAAGTAAAAGGCACTGAGAGTCCAAACTGTACCCACTGAGTCTGTGCCAGAACACATTAACTGTTGCTGTAGCAACCGTCTCCAAATCAGAAGGAAACTCGAACACTTAACCAGACTAATTTCTCAAAATGTCCCCATCCACTGTGTCTCTGTCTTCTTCCTCCTCATCGACCTCCTCTGAAGATAAAATATTCTTTCATTCTGAATCCCTAAAAGAAGATGATACAGCTGCGGACACTCAGCAGTTGATATGATTTAATAAAAAGTTTATTCAAGGGGCAGGTGCACATTTAGAGATTTTGCTTGCCCTCAGCCATATCTTTATTTAAATTCCAGACATCACTCATATAAACAAACACTGTAACTGTCTGTGACACTGAAAGCTGATCTCCAGCCTCTCTTCCAGGGTTGCACTGAAATTTCAGGAGACTTGTTTCTGTCTCCACTCGCAGAGCTAAGTGGAGATAATGAGCATTCGTTCAGGACCCTAGGCTCCATAACCTGGGAAGTTCTGGTGAGTTTGCTAAAGAACTGTGCCACTTCATAACACCTTTCATTAGCGATGATAGTGCACTCGTGAATGATGAGGCAACCTGCTGTCGGAACAAAGACTCCCAGAGTGTGTGAGTAGGTGTGTGGGGGTTTGCTCAGGTGAACAGGGCTGCGCCTGTGGAGACACTTATCACCCACAGCAGAAACAGCCGTATGCATGCCCAGAATTCTCAGTGACATTAGGCCGACTTGCAGTTAGAAGAAGAGAACAGTTCTGCTTTCAAATGCAAATACAAACTGAAACTAGGAACTTCCATAATGTCTGTGTAGCCTTCGTGTTTTCTGATGTTATGTGACTATATGCTTGATGAGTGGGTGAGTGTGTTTACCGTGTGTATAGGTAGATTATTTTTGAACGCTTACCTTCCTTCTTTACATAACATTACATTTTCATAATTGATTATTTAATGAAGCTCTAGTGAGAGCTGCTTGATCCTTCTTATGCAAACATGTTGCTGTGGCTGAAAGCAGTCAGTAAAACAATTTGTTCAAACTATTGTTCCAGAACAATAGTTGGGACGTTGACCACAAACCTAACTGATGCACGAGAAACCGAAAGAGAAGTGAAAGAATTTTGCCTCATGTGTCGTCAGTCTGAAGTATAGTGACACTAAGAATCCGTTATTGTGGTTATTTATGGGAAAACTGGAGTTTTGACATTACAATGTCAATGAAATGTGTTATGACGCAGAAACAGCAACGACTGGGCTCATCTGAAACATCCCCATCTCTTCTCTTTACACCTTTGCCTTCCTTCTTCTTTCATTTCCTCCTCACATTTTCCCCCACTCTCACATCTGACACTACTATTTACATGCTCAGCTTTACTGAACACAATCTGAAGGAGATGCAGTGCAAACTCCACAGTGGTGCTCATGATTCAATTTGGTAAAATGTTAAAATCCTCCACATGCCACAGAGGCTCCCAAAAAGACAAGTTAAGATCGAATCAGACAAAAAAGCCATCTTTGATTATGAATCTCTGAAATCACTTTTAATGGTTATAGGAACCTGATTTGTGTGTGTAGATGTTGATGCCGAAGCTGTGCGGTGGTAAAACAGAGCCATGGGTCTCTGAATGACTTAAGGGTTCTTACAAATCACAAGTACGTCACTCAGTGTGTGTGTTTCTCACATTTCAACCGTGTCTCAACCGCCGCATCCTGATAGGCTCCACCAGAGCAGCGGCGCTACATCCTGCCCAGTAAGAGCGGCTTATTGCTGCTGTAGTTACCTACTCATCACTGTCCTGCTCACAACTCTGACACGCAACTTGACCTGATGTAATCCTCAAAGTCATTTTTGCTTCGGACAAGGTCTCGACTGATCACTTCATCTCTCCCAGCGTCCTCTGGAGCGCTCATCCACGGCGCGCTCGGAATAAGTGAGTGTTGCGGCGAGAAGGCGTCTGTGGGAGGACTCTGAATGACAATCTGCTCACTGTGAGGTGGAGAGAGGCGATAAAAGCCGCATGAGGAGAAGCTCGAGCGACGAAGTCCCGGTTTGTTTACCCTGAAGTGGAACACAGAGGAGCGCCGCTGCGTTTTATTTTTGAGTTTTTACGCACAAGTGAAAAAGAGCGAACTGGGGGCGTCTGTCTGTCACCACCATGTCGGCGGCAACAGCTTCCATAGCAGATGTGTCCAGAACTGATCTCACAAACAGAGATGACAGCCGGAGTAACTCAGGTAAGACAGATGGAACAGAAAAACCAAATGGTGTCTAATTCGTACGAGGCCAACGTGAACGGTGCGTAGGAGGACTGTTTTTGGCACCTTGTGGTTCATGCCAGCTCGGTTTTAACTTCAGCATCTTGGCCCCTAAAATATCACTGCAACATTTTTGGAGATGTAATGTGTTGTGTGCATGTGCGTGTGTCCGTGCGTGTGTGTGTGTGTGTGTGTGTGTGCAAGAATGAGAGAGTAATGATAGACTTTCCTCTTGTGCAATATCCCTTTGTAGACTAAGACTACTTGCTGTGGTGGCAGTTTCCCAACAATTGCACTGTGGGATTAATAACCAGTGTGATGCATATAGTTAGATTGTCTTTGTTGTGGGTGTGTAAAATATTAAATGCAATAACAAACACATTTTATGTTTTATTATTTCAAAGCAAGCATGCACATGTTGGATTGATTGTCAGATTAGTGGATGGTTGACTCAAAATTCTTATAGATCTCATGATTTAAGAAAGAAAGAAAGAAAGAAAGAAGAGACAAAGATAACGAGAAAAGGGAAGTGAAATGTAGGTTTAACGTCAGAAACTCTCGCCCAGGCACAGCTGGACACCTCACACACGCTCACACAGACACAAACACACAGTTACATAAAAGTGATGCTCTCTGCTTATTTGCACTGTGTGTGTGTGTGTGTGTGTGTGTGCGCGTGCATGCATGTGTATGTCCTTGTGTTACATAAATGTGAATATGGTGAAATAATGCTAATGGCCTTCATGGGAGTATTTATCCCAGTTCAGTCTGGCCCAGTGCCACTTTAAAGTCTGTTCATCAGAGGAAAAATGTGCATGTTCTTGGTGTAGTTTCATGCTTTGTTTCTTTCTGTTGGTCTGTGCGTCAGTGAAACCCGGAACTTTTGATATGGTTTGATGCCCCTTGTGGTGATAAATACGCACCCCGTACCCTTCCTTGAAATGCACAGACTCAATGAGATTCTTGGGTATTTTGCTAAGTGGCAAGTGCCCAAATACCTCAATACAAGTCTGTTTTATTTAGGTAAGAAGAAAATTACAAAAGCAGGTTTCCGTCAGTAAACAAGCTGGTATTGACTCCTGACTCCTGGCCCTGATCACAGTATCTTTCCCAGCTTTGTTGGAAATCACCGAATTGAAGTCATTGTGTTTATTTGCTTTCCAGCAGTTTGTTTCATGATGAAGTCATACTCGTGTGCTGTGGTCTCATCATGACAGACTGCTGCTGCACTGAGCAGACACAGTGAGAGTCCTCCCTTCCTGTAATATACCGAGCACCATGCTGTTATGTATGATAACTAGTTGTTTAGCATGCCTCCAGATGGCCCATGTGCTTCCACCAACCTCGCAGGCCTTTTGTTTAATGATTTATCACATTTCCTGCTTTGATACCGTTAGAATTTGATGCAGCACGGCACCGGGCTGTCATAGGGGGGTTGTGTTTTGTCACACAGCCCTATAGAGGTTCAGTGCTGATAGCTGTGCAATGACTGTCCCGTTCCGCACTGAATCTCATCCGCAGTACTCCCTGTTTTATGTGTGTTGTTTGTTTTTGGCTCATACTGTTCACCCTGAATTGTTGTTGTGCAGCTTATGAATTCTGAGTTGTCAGTTCATTTCTGTGAATACAAATTTTCTTTTGAAGATGCATGAATTATACATGTGCCCAAACTTGAGTGAACTTTATGTGATTAATGCATATTTAACATCTGCAACATAATTGAGTCAGAACAACTTTGTTTGCTGTTCACCTTCTGATAATTATCATCAAATGACCATCGGCTCTCTGCTTTAGGTCATCCTCTGACTCAGTGCACACCCATCCCCCTGCCAGCCCTGGGCACCCAAAGGATCATCCAGGGCAATGGTACTAATGTGGGCACAGTCATTTCCCTACAGTGTCCAGCCAAACACAAACTGGTGGGCAGTGAGGTGAAATGTGTCATGGACACCAACAGCACCCACTGGGTGGGGGAGACCTACTGTAAACGTAAGTTGAAGCGAAGATCAGAAACCTTGAAAATAACAGTTAATATAGAAAAAATTATGCTCATTAGTCACCTGCTTCTGTCCAGGCACAGATCAACTCATAAATCTATTTGTTCCTTCATTTTATCATCAGAATGTGTGTGTGCAGATAAAATGTTTCACGTTGTTTTACTGGGAGAATTGCAGAGGCTGCAAAACTTTCCTCCGGACCGTCTGTCAGCTCATTATTCTGAAAAGATGGAATATATATTGAACATTATGTAACAGGATTGTGGCTATGGGCAAAGCTACATGAAGACAATTAAGGCAGTATTTGGCTTTGCAATAATTACTACTTTAAATTGCGTGAGAACACTCTTGAGACAAAATAATTTGCAGCTTGTGGCTAAAGCTCATTAAAGGGTTATATTAATGCTAATATAGGTGGAGAGGAACTATTTCAAGCAGGTGCACAGTCAGTCGGTTTTTGTGGTGAGTAAGTGGAAAAAGTGAAGGCAGAATTTTAATTATATTTCTGAATCAATCATCATGGGAGAGAAGAAGCTGTCTGATGTGAAACTGAAAGAAATTAAAAATTGAATTTATATTGTATTGTCCTTGCCATGATGAGCTGGCACTTTGTTGCAAAATAGCTTTTTTTTAGATTTCTGCCAATATCTCTTGGATAATGACAGAAAAAGAGCTGTGATGTATTTGATTGGTCTTTGTGGCCGACCCTATCTGTGAACCTGAAGTGAGGCAGCAGTGTTTGGTGTGGTGCTTAAGGCTGTTTAGGAATGGTTGTACACAGATTTTGCAACAAGATAAAAGAAGTTGTCCAATGTGCTGAGTGCATGACATAGAACTAAATCCAAACTCTCTTCTTCGGTCACGCTCCAGCTATGTCTCCCTATGAGGACTACGGTTTCCGTGTGGCCGTGCTGGCATCCATTGTGAGCTCAGCTATAATCTTTTTCATGTCTGTGGCCTTCATCACCTGCTGTTTGCTCGACTGCATCAAAGAGGACAAAAGGAAAAAGCAAGAGAGGTGAGTGGTGGAAAAAAAAATACCACTCTAAGTCGAAGTCCTTCAATTAAAATTCTATGCAAGTCAATGTGCATAAGCTTTATTGGCAAAAAGTACTTTAGATAAGGAAAAATATTCACTGCATTGCACTGCAAAATAATGAATTGTTTATAAGAATGCATCATGAATAAGTAGTAGCTGAGGCTGAGATGGAGCTAGTTTTTAATGCGAGTTAGGCCAAAGGGGAGCAACATCAATTCGATTGACCATGAGATGAATACTAGTTCTGTTTCACAAATTTGAGGTTTTAAAAAAACTTCAATGATGCCCATTTTGCCAAATGGAGAAGTTTGGAGATAAAATTTCTCTCTGACAACATGACAAGTGGCCACAGTTAGGCACTGTTGTTTGTCAAGGATGACAAACCAAAAAGGTGCAACTAGTTTCATTTTAAAAATGTGTAGTATTTTCTAAGCTCGTCATGTACTTGAAAAACAATCCTTCGCACTGAAATAGAGTTAAATAAAAGTATAAAGCAACCCAAATGAAAGTACAAGCACTTAAAAAAAGTGTAAGTGAGTACTTAGATATTTATTTTAAGGTAACAGGTCAGTCAGTTTTTGGAGATGCATTTACAAACTGGGATACTGACATTCAGATTTTAATCATTTTTGTTCCAGAGAGCCAGATTACTGGCAATGGGAGGAGCAGGCCCAGCATCACGAGAGCAGGTCTCGCTACAGTCGAAACAACAACAACAACAATGCCCAGGAGAAACCACCCTCTCTGTGGGAGTCCGGTAACCCAGCCCTGTGTGACAACATGCGATCCTGCAGGTGAGATGTGACTTAAATGCTCAAGAACGGACAAAACATTCAAGCTAATCCGTAAACTAACAGATCTCTATCTTTTCCCCCTACAGATGTCAGCAGCAGTATGCCTACGGTCCTGCCTGCACCTTCGGCTCCACACCTCAGCTTGCCCCTCTTCCTGGACACGACTATGACCAGCCTCTCTTAGCCAGAAACCCAGAACCTGGTCCACCTCAGTACCCCGGACCTCCTCTGTCCCCTCGTGAGACTACGAGCTCAGGCCTGGTCCAGATCTCGGCAGTAGGATCTGGTTTGGTGTGGCAGTACGGAGGACAGCAGAGCAGTTTATCAGAAGGGAACCCATCTGCCAGTGACGAGTCCAGAATGAGGGACACAAACAGGAATGTAAACTTCAAAGAGTTTTCCATAAGGATTATATCAGTGTGAGGACACCCAGAACATGAATGCCTCCATTTAAGACCCTGTTTACTGGACACATCTGTACAACGTTGTTAACTATTAAACAATGCAGTGCTACACAGTGTAAAGGCTCTATAGACGAACTGATCTGACAGACTTACTTTATGTGCCTTTTGCAAACTGTGATGACGCGCTGCCCTCTGTCTGAACAGGGGAGCCATTACACTTTCAGGACACCAGCCTTGATGTGGATGACGACCCACTGTAATTCAGAGGTCAAGAGATTTGTGCCGTTGAGGTCGTTACACTTGTATAGTTTACAATACGTTATGGACAGTCAAGGACATTGTCTGAAATTCCACCTTTGCTTGATGAGCAGAGCAGCTGGAAAACACTGACCAACATGTAAATATTAACTTTAAGAAATCTAAATAAAGGATGGACTTCTACTAATGATGAGTGATGTGTTGAAGTGGAGACAGTTCAACACTGTGCATGTCTATGTGCAGCAAAACATTAGGGGTGAGTATTGTTCAAATGGGACACCTGGAAAATTGGGAGAGGCAAGCTTTGCAATGAGAATCTTTTCAGGAAAGACATAAAATAACAGCAAAACTAACGCGATGGGTTGTTGAAAGCAGACTTGATGAAGACAAAAAGTTTACGAGAGTATAACATCCTAGAAGGTGGGTGTGATAGCAGGTACAGTGACTCCTGGTCTCAGTATCACACAGGTAATTAAAATGACATTAGTGTTCTGACATTAAAAAAACAAACATTCACCAACTGAGTCCAATTTATTTCATAATGGGATGCAGTTATCGATCAAAATAACCACGAATCAATTCTATTCACCTTTTGTCCTTTTGAAAAATGTTAATTTGTTAGTGTCCCATTTTGCCCACAGCATATTATTAATATGGGATGCACTGATAATGTTAAAATGGGACACTCCATTTTGTGCTCTTGATAGGAAAAAAGCTTCAGAGAATCACACAAAATATGCTGTGTTAAAAGAAATCAAACATCTAGATTGGAATGAATATAACTTCTCTTAAATATGTTACCATCTAGCTGGCTGGAAGTAAACCAAGCAGAGCATGACCACGTTTTAGCTACCCTACTTAGAACTACTTACCACACATACAAAAGCTCCAGCAAGTTATTTGTAGCTATTTTACCTCTCCTGCCAACATTTATATGTTAATTTAGATAAAAATTAAACATATTTTTAAGTAAATAAATAACCAGGCCTATATGGTGGCTGTGGAGAAAATAGTTTTTCGAAAAGCCCTGTTGGATTTGTTTTTATTTTATTTTACTTTCCAATAGGGCACATGAATGCTAACACAAGTATTTCAGTTGAGTTGCTGTATTTACTTTTATTTTATTTTTTGAAAAAATTATGATGTGCCATTTTGCTAGCAGTGTTTGTTTAAAAAAACACAATAGTCTCAGGGCATGTTGTGTGTGAGAGGGAGTCATCATCTCTGATTAATCTTTATTTATATCTTTATAAAGTGCTAAATGACATCTCTGTGGCTGGGTGTTTGCAACATTAATTTTTAAAAAATATTTATTTTATATTTATACTGTTTTGGGGGGTTGGGGTAAAAATGCAAGCTAAAATAAATAAAACAATATTTGCAAATAGAAATTATAGCTATTAATAAACCATTTTATTAACAAGTTTTTGGCTGATCCCATGTCAAAATAAAGCTTAGACTGTTGCCACGGTATTAAACACCCACATTAGTATTCAAATGCTTTTATCATTATTGTTATGATAATAATAATAATAATAATAATAATAATAACAATAACAATAATAATAATAATAATAACAATAATAATAATAATAATAATAATTATTATTATTATTATTATTATTATTATTATTATTGTTATTATTATTATTATTATATTAATATTATATATATTATATATATATTATATATATATATATATATATATATATATTATTATTATTATTATTATTGCCAGACCTTTTTGACCCAGTGTAGTCATTAGTGTAAATAAAATAGATACACCTCTGTGGCTGGGTGTTTGCAGCAGACTGCTGAGCTTCCTGTTAATCTCCCTGTCAGCTGCGTTCAGTTCCGTCTCTGTCCGTCCGGTTCGTCCATCATGTGTCTCTGAGCTCCGTCATGTGGCGCCGCAGCGGCCGAGCGCGCTGATGCAACCCGGCAGCAGAGGCACACACACCGGGGAGAGCAGGGAGCTTCACCGGGGGACGCCGTGGGTCTGTTGTCGGTATGGCAGGTTGGTGAACGAAGGCTGAGGTGTTTTGTGTCGCAGTGGATCACTTCCAGTGACTTCTAGGAAAGTCTCTGAGCTGTGTGGGTTCGACACTTGTTGCTGAGGATTCACAGCTGAAAGTTGAGTGGTTGCCATAGCAATGTGGCATTAAATAGAATATTTCTGGCTTGATGTGAAGATGTATTTGGGCGTTGCTCAACACCCCAGGAAATAGATCTATTTTCTGTCCAATATGCAGCCTATAAATAAATGAGAAGCTGTTGGGCCTGTGGTTGTGAATCTGCACAGAGCCACTCAGTCCTCTAGAAATGCAGAATAAAACACCTAATTCTGCTTGTAACATCCACATTTAGTCATTTACTAGATAATTGTGTAAGTAAGATGAAGTAATTTTTTTTTACTTAATCCTGTTGAAGCAGGTGAAGGTACAAGACATCTCGACTGATTATATGTCTTTATTTATTTTCTGTTCTTTTCGTCACACAAATGTAGTTAAACAAAATCGTCATTGTAATGGATTAACCGTTAAAAACCAGTCTGCTCTTTGCAAATTTACTTTTAATCTTATGCTGCCATGAACTGAAACCTGTGACTAGAAAGTAGGAAGACCAAAACAAACATGTAGTATTAGTAGTAGATGGGCCAAAGAGCCTTAAATATGTCTGTTGGATCCATTTGCAGAGGTTTAATTAAGCTACATGGCTATAAGTGAGTATTTTTTCTAAATATCATCCATTATGAAATTATTACACTGAGAATAACTGGATCATACATGGCAGCCTGACATCACCTGTCTCTGTCCAGCTAATTTAAGAGGTGACACACATTATTATTTGCCTATATGTTGATCAGCTGCAAGCATATTATACATCTTTTTTTGTGTCAAATATCATTTTAAACACACAACCACACAGGAAAATATCAGTAATGTTCACAACAGATGAGCTCCAACTCACCAAGGCTAACATATTTCCTTGTATATGCCTCCCTTTTCGTAATAATGCCAACAATGTGGCTGCACCACAGTAAAATACAGCCTCAGAGCCAACAGCGTGAACAGCTCACAGGCTTCCTCTTGTCTCTCACCGTGTCATTTCGACACAATAGTTGGCTGGTTTTGAGTACCAGCATTAAGCTATAGAGGCCATTGAAATAAAGTGTGGCCAAATAGACAAATTTGCAGCGACTGCTTTCTAAACTGGGGAAATAAACCTCTTAGTAATTTATTTTCAGAGCAGGGCTGAAGCCAAGACCAGCTTACTAATAAACTCCTTAAGGCTAGACATAAAATCTGCAGGTCCTTATGTTGAGCTTTGTGGCATGCTCTAACTGTGCAGGGTCATAACCTGTTTCTGACCTGCGCTGCGACACGCAACAACTTTGAGTTCGGTGTAGTTTGTTTGCAGTAATGAGTGCGTTTTGTGAAATATGTCTTCAATCTTCCTTGACCAGATACTGATGGTTACCAGGAGCAGCTGGAGAATGACGCCCAGTTCCTGTGCTCAGACCAGAGGATGGACACTGAGCTGGTAGACAGGCTGGTGCTGCAGCTCAACAGGATTTACCCCCAGATACTGAGTGACAAGGAGGCCCACAGGGTCAATACAGATACAACAGACAAACATTTTTACACTTGATTCTGCTAAACACAAGCGTATTGCACAGATGTATCCAGTGATTCAGCCTGTGTCTCCCTGCAGTTCAGGAACCTGAGCGTGCCCACGACGGTGCGTTTAGCTGAGCTGCTGAATCATCTGCACAGTGGAGGCGAGGAGGCTTGTTATGAATTCTACAGAGCACTTCACATCCATGCCGAGGACGTCTACTTCAGCCTGCCCACAAGGGTCAGACGAAGAGGTAAAACACTAAGCTGGACTCAGGATAGAGATGGCTGAGCAGGTGACTACCCTCTCTTCTCAAAGATGTGGCCCCCACAAACTCGGATAGTAATTTTTTTTAAGTTAACCCTCTGAACTCCAAACAGCCTACGGTCACAATTTTGCTCACTGTGGGCTCATTTTTTTACTGTAATATAAAGTCCTGCACCTCTCTGGAAACAGAAAAATCATGACTAGAAGTATAGAGAACTCCAAAGTGTCTTCTGTGCAGTATCGCAAAGTTAAATTGACATAAATCCTTAAAAGCAAAAGTTGAATTTTTTTGATTATTTCAAGGCAAAAAAACAAAATTTAACATATCCACAGGTGTTACGAGCACTGGGAAAACAATTGTGGCTCTGCAGAGTACAGAAATTATAATACATCCATTTTTAATTTGCTTCCATACTTATCTCATAGCCTGCAATACGGCTGAATTCAGGTGAAATTCCCTAAATTTTTGTCAGATGACTGTTGGTTGCAGCTGTGTCACTAATGGCTTCCTGTTTGCGCCGATGACTGCTGAATTTTTTCTTTTTTAAAAAATCTGGTAAGTGTCATTGTTTTATTTTTGGTGATTTTTAAAAGCACAACATGTGGCATAAAGTGGTTTTAAATAAATATTACAATGTTAAACTTAGCAATTTTCCCAGACAGAGCAGAACATCTCGGATGAGTAGTTCATGGATTGTTGGAAAGTTTAAATAATAATTCCTGTTTTTTTTACAGTTTCTAGCTCTGATCAATTACGTAATTGAGATGATTTGTTTTGAAAGATAGAATGCTTTACCACCCTGGAAGGGTTTGGAAGATCAGAGAGTTAAAAAGTAAATTAGTGTGGAAATTGTTGTAAAAGTTTGTGGGAGTGACCTCAAAAACAAGAAAATGCCAGAAGATGTGCGTGGCATGGTTGGTGTTCAAACACATCATCTTGTGGGTTTCAAAATCTGTTGGGTCATCATTTTCTCCTGTGCATGTTGTTAAAGTAATTACACTGATGCATTAACAAGCGGTTTTAACCGTAAAAACTCATCTCAGAGCATGTGTCGGGTTCTCCGTAATAGTTCAGCTATACTTCAAAACACCATTTTCTTTTTCTATTTTTCTTATAAATGCAAGGTCTCCACTTTATCCCATCTGTCTGAAGTGAGGCGGTTAGACAAATCCCACTAGCAGCCTCCGTAGTGTCCTCTGATGGTGGCTCCCCTGCTGTGTAATTTCCCTGTCTGGCTTTGTGTCGGTTTATCCTGTTTAAGATGCAGAGAGAAGCCGGCTTGCTGCAGTTCAAGTAGTCGGTCTGACATTGGGCAGGTTGTTATTTAAAGTGTGGGCGTTTCTCTTTAACCACTTTTACTCTGTGTTGTAGAGATGGCCGATCAAAAACAGACTAACGATTTGGCGGTCGAGTCAAGTCAAGAGCGATTCGTCCTGAATGACAGAGGTAAATGAAAGCAACATCTCTGTGCTGATTCCAACAAAAGCAATAGATGGGTTTTCTTTTTTTCCATTTATAGCTTTAAGTTTGATCACACTCCAGACATGTTTTTATTTGAACATTGGGGGAACATAAAGGATCCTAGTAGTGGTTTGAGCCCAGTTATTATAATCCTGTGCAATACTATTCATCAAGTTTTCTCCAGGTAGTTTTTTTTTATTATTTTCTAACTGCATGAAAAAACATTTAAACTTCCTTGCAGTGTATAATCCATCACAGCAGCCAATCATGCAGCTTCAGTTATTGTCAAGTTTATACTGCAACATGATGACATGTAACCATGTAGGGATGCAGCTGCAAGCTGGAACTAATATTCTTCCTCTCTGGTGCGTTGAGGAACACTTCAGATTTTTAAGTTTTATGATTGTATCATATATTTGATTTGTTTCCCTTGACAACAGAGCTCATAAATACTGTCAGCAGCTAACTTCTGCTGATTTATTTTTGTTACTTTTATGTTCTTCTTTAACAAATACAGTCAAACAAAATGGCCATTGTGATGGATTACCTGTTAGATAAAATGTCTAGTCTGCGCAAATTGACTTTTTTGTCATTTTCTGGCATGAACTAAAACCTGGAAAACTAAACAAACAGGATGTGCTTGTAGAAATGGTGGACAGTCTTGTAATATATAATAATTTGTAGATATTGCTCCAAAAATAGTCTTCAAAACTGTCTTTTAACTCCAGCTGTAGAAGTTAAATTTGACTACTAGTGAGTTATTTTTTCCTGAAAATGCTAGCCGTACAGTTTGTGTGAGTGTGTGTCAGGGTGCCTCTGTACCCCCTCACTGATCCTCAGATAAGCCCCTTAAGCCCAACTAAGCTTTGTTCTTCAGCAAACGTAGTTGTCTGCTGAACCTTTTAACCCCCGGCATCAGAATGTGGGCCCCACTGCTCTGTACTGCGGCACCATTCATCATCCCATTACATCCAGGGCTCTGGCTTTGTGGGTCAGTTAAGCTCACGTGCAAAGCAGCTTCCTCTGCGCTGCATTCCTCTGGACAGTCAGGGGTGCATCCAGAGGGTCAAAGGTGTGTCAGCAGGGAAATGGGTCATCTGTGAGGTAGCGAAACACTGGTTCTCAATTATTAGTCACACAAAGAAATGATTACTTGTTGAAATTGTGAACAACAAAACATCTACTGTATGTTTCTTGGCCTGCTGTGTACCGGTTTACATTTCAGTTTATCTTTAGTTGTTTAGTCTATAACATTGATTAGATAGAAACAGATCCACTTTGCACATGTGTCATCAGATATCTATGTGTTTATAGGTTTTAGTTATCACTTATAATAACTTTTAGTCTTTTCTTTCCTTCTGTAGGACCGATTTTCTTCCTGAGTTGTTTCAGTTTTGTGGTTGGAATTGCAATTCTCTACTATTATGGAGGTGAGTCATTACTTTTTCCTGTGCAATTCAAATTAATCTTGTATATCAAATGTGTTCAAACAACTCTTAATTTTTCTCAAAACTTTTCTACACACAGAGGGTGACACATTGAGATGTACTGGAGGGTTTCTTCACTGCTCTGCAGCAGCAAGACTTAGTAAAGACGCTAAAGATGTTTTCATTTCCTGTGCAGAGGTTGGAAAGCAGAAATAATAAGGTGCTGAAATGCACTAAATGAACTAGTTCTGTGAGGAAAAACAAGCCATGAAATTTGCCTTTTGCTGTGCCAAACCCATTTGAACTTACAGAACTGGAGCACTTTCTTTTCTGGAATTGCACATATTAAAGTACTAATTTAAGTGTAGAAGTAGTAACTGAGAACTGTAAGTGACTCATTTTGTCACAAATTTTCATAACTGACATCTCTTCAAATGAAAAAAAGTATGTAATGTTCTCCCATTTTATCTGTGTGTGTGGGTCTTGATTAATGTCTTATGTGTACACATTTATAAATTTCATATTTTTAGCTAAAACGCAGCATATTGATAACCTAATGTACCTGCACACTTGAAAAGGTGTTTTCAGTTACTTTAGACTGAGTCAGTTTGCACTCACCAAAACTGTTCTGAGAAGAGGTTCTGTTCAGGCCACCCAAGTGAAAACACCTGTGTGGGTGAACCATTGGTGAGCACAGGGTTTAGCAAACTACTTGAATTTAACAGTGCACGACACATTCAGCAACACAGTTTCTTAAATGCACAATGGATATTTTCAGCACTTAAACCCACGTGCAGTGCCTTGTAATACTGTGATAAATGGACTGTTGAAAATCTGCTTAGTAGGAAAAAAACTATAACAGTGTGGCATTTTGCTGAAATAAAGCACAAAATAATAACATAACCTGAGGCTGCGTGTTGTTTTTAATCTGATATGACAAATAACTCACAAAGATGTTCATAGAAATCTGTAGACAATTAAATTAGCACATTAAATACTGTACAGTGGTGTTGTCACAAAGGGGAAATTTACAATAATGAGCAGCACAAAACTGTGATCAGTTTCTCTAGGTTTGTGTCCGGCACTGTTTTAGTCTGCTGCCAGACCCAGTTGTCTGCATACACTGTCAACATGAAACAGAGATGATGTCGCAGCATTTATCTCATTGTTTGAGCAGCATTAATAAATACACTAGAGGGCACTGCTCTCTCATTCAGCACACTGAAGTAAGAAACATTATGATGGAAAATGTTCTTGTATGCTATAACAATGACAGTTGGAAGCAAGAGACATGCCTCATCAATTAATAATGAAAATCAAATTGATTGAATGAGTAGATTTAACTTAATAAAATGCTGCATTAAAGGCTGTTTGTTTCACTGCTCAGGAAAGACTTGTGTGCCTTATGGATGCATTTCCCTTTCTGATTCTTGTCTTAAATAATCTATTGGAAAATGGCCACATCAGAGATGTAATATGCAGTACAGCTGTGGAGGAGAGCTCAGGTGTCAGATCTCTGGAGATGACTGCAGCACTGAGCAACACTTTTCTGCCTCTGTCTTCCCTGCAAAGAGAGAGCAACAGATGAGAGTGGGGAGTCAGGGAGAGAGAGAGGGGAGGAATGGGGAGGTGCCAAAGGGGGTTAGAAATGTCACCAGAGTGATTGTTCAGTTTGTCTGCTGGCATCCACATTCCCACGAGAGGGCTATTAATAGTGTTGCTTCGCAAGAGCTGAAACTCCTCGTTGATCACCAGCATCCTCTGATGTTCGACCCCCACAGAGTCAGTTTGTTTAACTTTAAGAGTGGGATGGAGCCAGAACAGTAGGAACCATAGACATACATTATGTATCTATATCAGTCTGCAGATCTGCCCTGAGTGGAGCTGTGTGTATCATCAATCTGGCTCTTGGCTGGTCTGGCAGTTTCCACGGTTACCGATGATAGTTGTGGAGGAGGAAAAGGATAAGATTGTGACGTTGGTTTGTCATCTGAAAGGTGCCTTGTCACAATCACATTGAAGAAATTCTAACTACGAATATGAATATTATTCAGACATTTAGCTGATAATTGCATGAAGCGGCCTCGAGTTGCTTTTATATTCTTGTGATAAGCCACTGAAGTGTATAAAATGAGCATTTGCTTGGACTCTAATTGGGGTTTCAGTGACACTGCTGAAACACAGTCTAATTAAGGCTTCCATTTTAACAAGTAGTTCTGCTGGGGTCTGTGCCTTGTTGACTCTGACTCACCAGCTGCTGCTGGTCCACAGAACCACAGACACAGTCCAGCTTTGCTCAAAGCAGAGGGATTCATGGCACAACCAAACATTGTTATAATTGAACGTTAGGCCTGACGCCTGTGGTCGGGGACAGATGTGACTCTAAGGTTAAAGCTGTGGAGGTGGGCTGGAGCTTTGAGGCAGATGAGGCACACCCCACTCCGCACACGTGAGCTCAGCAGACCCATCAAACCTCCCAGTCCGACCTGCTCGGAAAAGAACATGTCATCCCGCTCAAACGTCATCAGTGCAATTAAAAATTAAAGTGCCCTCAGCTTTGTGTGTGAGACTGTGGTTGTGCGTTCGCGTCTGGCTCGTGCTCGGGGTCACTGTCGGACAGAAAAGGAGACAGACAGCATGAGGTCACATGTGCTTGACTGCTGTTGTCTCCACTTTCCTGTTTGTCCACCAGGAACAAATGTTGTGTTGTTTACGCACCAGACCCCTTTGTCAGTACGACTGTTTCTCTCTTGTTCGTTGTTTCTTCTGTGTGCCTGCAGCAGCGCAGGACAATGAATTTCTGGTAAATTACCAGCGGTTGGATTTTGTTGGGCCTGTTTGCTGGTGGAAATTTCTCTGAGAGGCTGGAGAGGTCAGTGTGTTTGTAGGTCAGGTAGGGGATTGTGAAGGTCAGGGCAGAAGAGGAGTGGGACAAAAACATGCTGACTACATGGATGTCTTTAGGGGCAAACTGCATAGTTAAGCAGGAGAGAAAAAAACCTGTTTGAATGGAGAGAAAGGAGCAGTGAAAGAGGGGGACAATAAAGAATATATGGGATTTGCAAAAATGAAAAGAATACCTGCTTGTTCTTGGTCAGTTGCTGTGGTTTGGTCGGTGGACTCCAAAGGCTGTGATGAAGATGTTGACTACCACGATGATAAAAACAAGGCCTGTGACCAAGTTTTCCATAAAGTTCAGCCTCCAGTGTTTTTGCTCATCATTCAGGTTCCATCCAACTGTGAAAAACATGAGAAAACACCATTTCACAACACACAAACACACACTCAGTGAATGTTTAAACAAACATCAGCAATCATAGTTTATCTAAGGGATCAAGCAAACTCGCTATGACATGTATGCTTACCGTCAAACACAAGTCTTTATTTAATTAATTCTGGGTTTAGAGAGCTCATTTTTCTAAGAGTGATCATACAAAGAAAACATGACATACAGTATCAAATATTTCTCTTTGTCAAGAATACATCAGGAAAAAGTAGTAGTATTTTTCACCAAACTGGGACAAAGAAATGTCAATAAAACATTAAAAAAAACCTTTATATAATGAATTGCCTGTATTTTTTATTGCTTCTGCCTGTTTTGTATTTATTTGATAAAATGTGTGCTGAACATAGAGTGTCAAGAATGTGTAGATCATAACACATTTTACTTAAAGGCGTCTTTCAAGACTTCCAAGGACACCGTACCAATAAAGCTCAAAAATAATATAGAGATATACAATAAAGGGCGCTAAAATACAATTAAATAAAAATAAATACAATGCTAATGCTAATGCTAATAATATTAATAATAATAATAATAATAGTATATGTTTAACACAAAATCACTTTTTTATTAAATTCATTTAAATTTAAAATACTTGTTTTCCTCACTCAAAGGGCAATTAGTCACAGTAAGTTTGCAATGACGGCAGATATGACACAATATAATGCCTCTTAAACGATGATCTGTGTTCATCTCCATGTATGCATGCACACATACTTGTTACTTTTAGGCATCACTCAACATGGTTGATAATAACAAGTATCTGATTTAAATCACACAGAAGGAACAATACAGGGGAAGAAACTGATGGAGGGAACCTGGTATTTCCTATATAAAACCCTGTGTCATTTGTGCTTTGTTGAAGCTTGACCTGAATGACACAAAAACAACTAATCGATGCAGTAACAATATTGTCATCTTTATCATCAGGGACTGGCCCATGAATAATGCTCAAATGAGAGCTCTTTCACAGAAATGTATGTGTACACTAGCTGTGACTCTACGAGGACATGATGTATGTGTGTATTTGTAGGTAATTACCAAAGGTTAAATGGTGTAAGGACCCCACCTGACTCTGTGTGTGTGTGTGTGTGTGTCCATGTGTGTGTGTGTGTGATCTGCCCGGGCGGAGGCAGGAGTGGGGTTGTGGGAGCAGTATGTAGGCCGCACACATCACGCACCACTGGCTGCATTAGACAGAGCTGGATCCACAGGATAGGGAGGGGAGGACAAGAGGGGTGGGAGGGACAGTGAGGGCAGCGGGGTTCAGAACAATCAGAGAAAATGAAGGAAGAGGAATGAAAAGAGTGAAGAGAATGAGATGTGTCTGATATTCTGGCGGAGGCGAGGGGGGCTGCAGGGGAGCGCTGGAGTTTGTAGATTTGGCGGATGGCCGGGGGTCAAAGGGGCGACGAATGCGAGATGACTCACATGCTGGCTGGCCTTCTATCCGACACGTGATCCTTTAAAATTCACAAGTCACTGTGAAGATCTTGCAGTCATTTATGTCTGATTATAATAATGATTAATAACAGCTTGTGTGATTTTCTTTTAGCATACATTAAATTAACAAGCTGATAATTATCTTTTTTTTTCAGAAAATAAACCAAACGTTCATCTGGGCACACCCAACAACAGTCAATTCATAGCTGATTATTCTTAGATTATTGTAGTCACTGATTAAGAAATAAGGTTATTTTCTACATTTTTGAAAATAACTACCTTCTGATAAAGCTCCATTTATTTGTTCATCCTGCTAGAGCTGAGATGAATCAGTGTGACCCGGCCAAAGTTCACTAACCTGCTGTTCAGTCTGTCCCAGAAAAATGAACTGCAATTCAACCTGCACTGGTACATCTCATCCCAACTCATCTCAGTTTACCTTCTATTTGCAATCGCAGACGTGGCTATTAAAAGCAGACATGTTCCAAAATCACTGGACATGCGAACAGATTGAAAGCTTTGCAGAATGTACATAGCTCAGTGGAGAAATCAAAATCATGAATTTAGCACCAAAATAAAATCACTCATCATGTAGAATGGCATTTTTCATAATAATTTATGTTGTATTATTGGATTATCATTATTGCTGCACTAATGTTGAAGCTGGTTTAGGAAGCTTAATTGCTTTATATGGCTAATCTGATGGGAAGCTTGTGAACTTTACTTTTGGGATCAATAGATTTTTATGTTAATCTATAATATCTTATCATCATAATATATTAGTTGATGATATTTTGCATTATGAAACCAAACTTGCACAGTAACTGATGGTGTCAAATAAATGTAGTGGGGCAAAAAAGTTCAATATTTACCTCTTAACTGTAGTATGAAGAGGCAGAAAATCGAAATACTGCAGTAAAATACAAGTACGTCAAGACTGAATCTTAGTATAGTGCTAAATGCACTTATTTACTTTCCATTTCTCTTTTTGAATGTTTGATTTTATTCCAAAACGTGCACAGACATAATCAGCATGTGCACACATATTGACACCTCCACACATGAGAGAATTGAAATCACCTCCCTCCCTCGACTCCCACAAGTGATGACAGCAGCACTAAAACCTATTGAACTCTGACCTGGTGTCAGGCCTGGTTACCATAGTTACAGCTAGAGCCCAGTGGGTAATAGGTTGTTTATCAGGAGTCAGTGTACTTGACATTGGTGCTTGTTGGGGGGGAAAGGTGGAATATGGTTAGGTTTGATGTGGCTAAAGGACATGTTGGAGGGGATGAAACACGAAGGGCAAGTGGAGGTTATGAGATGTGAAGCTTTCCAGACAACAAAAACAGCTCTGGCATACCAGAAGGGCTCAGGCGATGTGTTTTTTTTTCTCACCTATGAAGATAAGCAGGATCCCAACTGTGACCTGCAGACAGAGGGAGATGCTAATTAGGGTGATGGTGGGGACGTAAAAGGAGAAGTTTGGCCCCTGATCCAGCACCGCTTTCAGCTGGGAGGCATTGGCCATCAGCAGAGCCACATCCAGCATGCTCTCAGCTGCGCTCTTCTTATTGGCGTAGTGGTTCATGTTCAGAGGGGCTGGGCTGCGGGGCCGAGCATCTGGATGGGTAGCCTGGGGAGAAAAGAGAGCAGTTGGCACAGAGATGATGTTTATGAGCGGGAGATAATGCCTAAAAGAAGAATGTCGGGGAAATAAACAGAAGGGCGTGCTGTGTGCTGCGTTTTGTTCTCTCAACAGAGCAGCGAGGCAGCATGTTGATGAGACTAGCAGTAATTTTTGTGCTTCCTGTGCACTGATGGTAAGGATCTGGTTATCATTCTGACCTAATTAGCACAACAGGCAGCCATTACAGAAGAGTGACCTTTGAAAACAGAGCCATTAGGACAGCACAGAGTTACTGACAAACTGGTAACCGGCCCATTAAAACACGGTGGACATGAACAAGTCAGCGTTTGCAGTTTGTGCCGACGGTTTCAAATGATCACATTCAGTCTGCACATTTTCTTGTTCTTTGCTCGTGCCGGATGTCAGCAATCTCTGAGGATGTTGTACTGTTTCTGTGAGCCTGCGCTGCACTCTCAGCGCCCTATTCCAGTATTTGTTGACTTTTCAAATCAGAGCAGTGATGACTGACTGCCCTGTGTCTATAAACACAGTGTAGAGTGATACAGTGACCCTTCAGTCATATCCTGCTTATATTTCAGCCTCTTGAAGTATGATTACAGAGTTAGCTGCAGAACTGGACTGATTAAAACCCAGAAGAAGTCTTTTTATGGCAGCAGTTTACTGAGATCAACATTTTATTTATACTGAACAGATAGATAACAGAAGCCTAAATGGACAGTTAATATATTGTATAACATTTGCCATATAGCAGGGACGTAGAAAAGAGGAGAGTAATTCATGTGACATCCCAACTATGAGGTCAGCAGGTGATAACAGAAACCATTCAAATAAATAAACTTGGTTTTACTCTGAATTCTGTATTGATTCCTGTGTGGGCGATGATTATGCAACAAAGATTTCCTGGTTTTACTCTGTGCATCCCCTTCATCACAGTGGACTATGTACCGTGCAGGAAAAAAATGATGGGCCGAGCCTGCAGGTGCTGGATAAGCAGTTGTTGATAAATAAGAAATTGCTCTCATTAAAAATGATGAAAATACATCTTGATTTGTAGCACTGCTGCTGAATGACCATCCAGGAGGCTTGGGTAGCACCTGAACACCATTGCTGAGGTTTCGAAGTGGTGTCAAGGCCGAATCCTGAACAGTAACACTCTCTGTGAACATTAAAACAATCAGCAGTCTCTTCTTGAGCACCAAAACCTTCTCTTTTTCTCACAACACACCCAGAGAGCAGAGATCCTAGTATGCCAGAGATTAACCAAACCACAGAGCTGGTACAAACTCTTCCTCCTTGCTCCAGGGATAAAGACAAAAAAAAGAGAAAAGAGAAGCTGCACCCTCTAATTTGCTGCTGGGTAGGCTACAGCTGAATTACAATGTCTTTAGGAGTGTCGCAACCATCAGCTTCCATAAATTAAGATGATGTACGAGGGGAAGTACGAACTGTATCGAAGGTGTGGTTGGTGGTTTTGGAGAAGAGCTCGTACCCTGGTTAAATATTTTTGATGATTTCTTTTTTTGTCAGTCCTGTGATACTGTAACTACTGAACAAGCTATGTTTAATTCTCTTGATAAGCGAATGCTTCATAGGAACCGGATTAAATGTTTAACCGGCCAAGTTCTACATCTGGCAGCTCCCCTATCAGTTTAGATTTTATAATTTGGCACAGCTTCATGAGAACACTGCGGAGACATCCTGACAACATCCAGCAAACCTTTAAAAAAAAAAACCCAAAACATCTCCACGGACTTTCCCCAAAATCCTTTTCACTGCGAGCCATAATGCCCCGTGGTACGACTTCACAACAAGGAATTGAACTCCTCCTCAAAACATGTTTCTCTGCATTCCACTGGAAAGCAGTGTGGTGCGGTGTGGTGTCCTTGTGGCTGTGATTTGTTGCCAAAGGCCACAAAATGGCACGCTGTCGTGATGTGTCTGGGTCAGCCATTCTGCTCTCAAACACCGACACAAGACTTTCAAAGGCAGCCTTTTATCCCTGAATCAACAGACCACAGTAAGATAATGCTTGTTGTGAGATCACAGGTGGTACACATGGAGTCACTAAGTCTAGTAAATTAAATCGCAAGCAAATATATATAAAAAAATCCTTTTACTGATAGTTTAGTATTATGTATATCACAGGAAAATGCAACCATCAAGTCAGTCTCAGCTTTTTTCAAGATTATTCCTGCTGTCTACTCATATAACATGGCTGAGTAATAATCAATCGCAGCAGAGGAGACATGTAGAGCAAAAATATTGTGAATATAGGCCATGGTATGTCATACTGAACATGCTACACAAACAAAGACCCATATATTAAACGATGCGTCTGATCCAGGTTTACATTTGAATAACTCTTCAAACTAAAACAAAAAGAAAGACAAACCCCACATTTCCATATTTGTACAGACTTTTGTTTCCCAGAGAAACAGAACGCTTGTCAGTCACCCATTCCAGATCCACTGTCATCTAAAACGAAAGAAAGGTTCTCATTAAGTCAATCGCTCCATATTGGTTCTGGGTTTCAGTGCTTATTTTGGTTATGAATTATTCACACCGCATTTCTTGTCTGAATTAGACTCAGGGGACACGCTGAAGGGAGAGAAAGTGAGGAGGGAGGGAAGACAGTGAGAGATAAAATAAAATAAAAAAAATTGTGTGAATCTGTATTAACTCTCCGTTATGTGTCGCAGTGGAATAACAGATGGATTCATGTAATAATATTTAACATAACCCGCTTCCTGCAGGATCAGATCAGGTGACTTATATTACAGTGTGTGGCTAAGGGAAAGGAAATAAGATATTCGGTAACAAGTTTGTATAGCACCTTTAAGATTTTTTCTGCATTGTGGAATAGAGAAGGCTAAAAAAACAAATTAAAGACTGTTCCCTTACATTCACTACCCTTGCACTCCTGAGAGAATAAAGTCATAAACAGCTGTTTTAGGCCCTAGCTAGTTGCAGTGCAATAGGCTGCCACAGCTCTGGGAAGGCTGTAGTTTCTAAAAAAAAAAAAACCTGAGACTGAACCCAAATCTTACACCTGTAAAAAAAAAAAAAAAAAGCCCATTTTTCACTGCATGTTCAAAGGCCAACTCTAGTTCTGGCCGACTTCCAAGAAAAACGAAACAAACTCATTCAACTTGTACACCTAATCCTAAACTTTCCCCCTTTCCCACGTCGTCACACTAACTGATTACGGTAAGATAAATACCTGCATGTCAGTGACTGGGAGAGTATACCGCGACTATTGCACTGTGCCATTGAGCTCTGCGTCTGACATGTACAAAGTTCTCTGCAGCATCAATGCAAAACACTTAAGACATGGTGAGAGCCTGCATTCATTATTTACCTAATTGAATGTGCCGCAGTTCAGCAACATGATGAAAAAACAAATCAGCTCTGTAACTGCATGGGTCTGTGTTTCCCTTCCTTTTGTTTTTTTTTCTCATACATAAGCACTTCTTCGCTTTCCATCCATCATGTCCTATCAGCAGCCTTCCTCTCTCACTCACCTCAAACTCTGGCCCTCCTCCAGATGAGGATCGACCCAACTGTAAATCTAATTTCCATGATTCTCTGTAGAGCTTTTAGTTTTACAGCCTTACACAGTGCAAAGCAAACATGGCTGTTTGTGAGTGTGGTCTATGGCACTTAGAGAAGGAAAGATTTTCTCATTCCAGAGGCAGCTGCGTTGAAAAAGCAACTGACTGTCAGAATAAACGATAAAAAAAGGACAAGAACGTGGTAGCGCTGTGCTCAGAATCTGTTTGGCTTTAGATTTCACTGTAACACAGACACAGATATCAAAAGCTTGTGGACAGTCCGCATAAAATCGTCACTCCACAAAACAATGATGGATTGATTCCATTCTTATTGACCTGCACTGGTGGGAGACACATAGTAAATGAGATCAATTGCTCATTTTATCGAGCGTGGGGATATTACATTTTGCATCTGCTGGCTGAGCTCTGACAGTCACAAGGAAGTATCCCCGGCTGCCAGGGCCTCTCTTCCCCCTCCCTTGTTCCTCAATCGCACAAACACATCTATCTGAAATTAAATGCCGCTATTAGGACAGTGACTGGGGAGATGGCAGAGTGAAGTCCATTTCCTTGCCCTGTAAAAAGGGATGCTGTGGCTGCATATAGCTCTGAACTACAGTATATGTAATTACTTGTCAAATGGCAATTTGAATTGCCTCATAAACCATAATAAACACTGTAAGCTTTGCACTTGTCTTGCAGCAGTCTAGTTGTGGCATGAAGTAGGATGACATTATGTGAAAGTAAAACTTGGTGTGTGTATCGGTTTTATGTGTGCATTTAAGCCGGTGAAGTGGAAACAAAGGAGGGCATTCGTTATTTATGAGGTCACTCAGGTGCCAACAATACTTCACTTCTCAGCTGGACCAGACTGTCATCTGACCCAGCATGCCTGCAGCAGACATGAAGATCTCGGTTAAATTGTTTTTGTGTATTGACTTGTTCCTGTGCGGACATGCAATCTGTCCCATTCTGCAAGTTCATAACGTTTTCCCTTTTCATTTAGATCACATGAAATATGAGAAAAGGTATAAAAGTTGCATGAAAATGGGGGTGGATATTTTTTCAGCTTGCACTTAAAACGCCTTAAAAAAACTCAGAAATTACCAATAAAAGTAACATTGAAGCTGAACAGTGATTGCATGTGTGCTGCACTGAATTTAGTTATTTACTCATTCTCTACTCTTCTGTAAACTGTTAGTGAGACAGTAAGAATGGGAAACTCTTTGGCAGAGCAACATTGCATCCAGCGTATATTCCTGAGCTGTGCAAGACCAACCTGCTTACTGGTTAGAAAAAACTGCCCACTTATGCAGCCTAGTGTGACACAGTGAGGAAATGTACCTATTTCCTTAATGAAAAATGGTTTCAAATATCTTACCTCGATCCCACTTCCCCTGTTGCTGTTGCTGTTCATCATTTTCCCATGCGTAGGCTGCTGTGCCTCAGCTGCAGGCTGCAGCTCTGAGAAACTGAGCTGCAAGAGTGCTGCTGTATGGGATGAAAGGACAGGACCTGCAGGCATGTAGCCTAAAGACAGAGGAACAGATGCACATGTCATTACTGCAGTCACACTATTGTTCTGCTGCACATTTACTATGATGCTTTGCATTTTTTGTACATATTTTTTTTTTCCAGTTTGCTACGCCTCCCAAATGCTTGTAGTAAGAAACATGGTTCCAAAGCTGAAATGTCAAACCTGTTTAGGAAGAGAGAGCTATGAGTTTTGGTGTATCTGCAATGGTAAATGGTTTCGCTAATATCTCGGCAAATGCTTCTGGTGGCCACGCCCATGTGTGCCATAAAATTTTGGATCATTTACAATTTTTGTGTGCTGTGTTCCACATCTCAGAATTTATCTTTTTACTTTAAGTATGTTAGTTACAGCTTCACTTACAAAGTACGTACTGTTTCTTGCAGGATAGTTTATCACAGCATTGCAACATTAACTATGACTGTCGCAGTCTGTAGTCTGAAATGACCTGTCACCTCTTGGCGGCTTGTTTATACTTATGCAAGACACTGTAATGTATGCAATGTAACCAGGAAGAGGTTAGATTTTCCAGTATGCCGATGCAGTACAACATCCTGGTATTTTTGATGCTGTATTTGATGTAGGCCTTTTAGCAGAGAATGCTAGTATGAATTCTGGAACACATCCAAACTTTTTACTCCCTATTCAACATTTTCCAACCAACATTCACCAAACTTGGCACCTGGAATGTTTAGAGAAGGCCCAATATTGCCCATATATTTGTTTTGAGATGAACCCTTGTGCCATGGTTGACTAACAAACCTTTGTGGGTGTGGTCGAATCAATTTAAACTGCTATAACTTTTAAATGCTTCATCCGATTGATACCAAATTTTGATCAAGTGTGCAGCCCCGAAAAGACCGCAAAGTTTCATTAAGTTTTGCCATCTATTAAAAAAAATGCAGATTTTTTTGCTGCTCCTTTTATATATCAAACCCTTGAAACATAATTCCATGTTAAAAAATGTCAAGAATACTGAGGCTGAATTCGCTGTCAAACAGCTTCTTGATTTCTCTCAAATCACTTTGCCATTTTGGTTTTTCTGTTAAATATATTTTAAAAAATTAAATACACTTTATTATTATCTCTCCATGCTAGGCTAACATACTTCTGAGGAAGTGTCCATATAATTTCCGTAACTCCTGCAATGCTTCATGAGATTTTAGTATCATTTGACTCAAGTGTACAGACAAAGGCCACGTATAACAGTAGTAATTCTAGTAGAAATCAGTACTACTTGAAATCTTAAGCAATTTTTTTGTAATGTCAAGAACCTCTAGTCAAATTAAGTGTAAATTTTTTGACTTTTAAAGTTGGGGTCAAGTTACAAAGTGGTAGAGCTCCTGAAAGATGCATCCAATTTTAGTGAATTTCGGACCCTTTTTATTTGCATCTTTGGCTCATTCCACAAACATTTGGCTTCCTGCAATCATCACACGCATTTTTCTTCAGTATGCACTTTCCAATTCTATTATATCATCACCACATTAGTGATAATTTAATTTTTTTTTCGAGGGGATTCTCCTCCACAGCAGGCTGAGGTAGGGACCCACGTGACTGCGATATAAAGGGCGTGAGAGGAAATTTTCTCAGATGACAAACAGGCTTTTTTTTGCGTGGATAAATGCGTCCAAGTTGCCATTTAACTTGCGCTGATCAATCTTTTGTTGTGTTATAGATATGTGTCACTGTGTGTTGGACGGTGTAGCAGCAGCAGCAGGATGAGCAAGCCTCTCCGTGGTGCCCCACAGCGCCGTGTGATTGGACGGTCCCTCCGGTCGTTACCAGGGGCGTGGAGCCAAGCGGACTGAATGGGAAACACATTTGTGTGCCTCGCCGGTGAACTAACCTTAATGGGGGAGAGACGATGAAAAGCGAAAACAGCTGTCCGTGTAAGTTAATTGCCGGGAGAGACTGAAAATCTGCGTGTCTTGAAAGCGACCCGTCCATCCACACGCTCCGCATACAGCGGCCGCGGAGAGGCTCGCATCGGGAGCTGCAGCCGAACAGAGGGGATGCGAGGACTTCGGGAGATAAATACAACATATTAGTCTCTTTTTCTCGTTAATATGGGGTCTACGTTCAGCTAGCAAAGCCCGAGTCCCACCTGGGTGTTGTTCTCGGTCGCTGGGGAGGCTGTTGTGCGTGAAAATGGAGATAAAATGCAGATAGGGCGTTTTAAAGTCCACCTTTTGTCGTGGACAGTTGGCGCACGTTAGCGAGGTTTTCTCTCACACTGGACCTGGCAGGTTGGGCTCGCTAGCTTGAGTTTAGCTGCGCTTGTTCGGTCGGGTTTTCTTCGCTTTTTGAGAGAAAGAGATAAAAAGGTAAGTCGTGTCTCATTGTGTTTTAATTTAACAGTAAAGTGAGTGTTTGAAGAGCACTCATCAACATTGTCGTGAACGCTGAGGGCAGGTTTAGCGCTAGCAATCGTTTCGCTAGTTTTGAATTGTCAAACTTAACTTCGTCGTCACAGCTAGCTTGCTGGTTTTTCGTCCACCTGGATGACGATGGTTTCTCGAAACGATATGTTTTAACTCGTGGGCTTGTCCTTTTTCATCCGCCAGCTTTAATTGACACCAACTAACTTAATCTTAGTCGTTATTAACACGCATGAAGCTGAGAGCTAGGCCCAGTGTTGCCGTATTTGTCATACATTGTTGGATTGTGTTTCACTAACTGGCACTGTTTGTTTTGCAGCTCTTATATATCGGATGAAATCTCGTCCATGTCTCCATCCCGGTGCTGATAAGGGCCTCTGCTGGCAAACTGCGTCACCGAGTGGGCGCTGCAGGTATTCATCTGTACATCTGCATGTTGGGAAAGTCTAGCCATGGCACGAATGACCTGGAAACCAAAGTGACTGAACTTCTAAATCACCATGGAGCCGGGGTCTAATTCAACCTCCGAGGCCCCCCAGGAGCCCAAATATCCATCTGTGCCCAACTCTCAGTGTGACTTGGCCGTGAATATGTATGAGGCCATGGGTGATGGAAATGTCAATCTTGTGGACTCAGTCATGAGAGGTGGGAGTGACCCCAGTGCATACCCTTCCTGCAGTTATCAGAGGAGTGTTCATCAGAGATTCATCAGGAGAAGTCTGTGGTTTTCAGACACAGATGAGCAGGCCTTTGAAGCGCCCGAATGTGATAACAGGAGTAAGATCCTAAACATAAACCTGCGAACAATAGTGGACAGGACGCGGGGGACTAGTTGTGGGATACAGGAGGGTTCCAGTACTGAAAGTCAAGCTGGGCACAAAGACAGCGCGACAGAGAGCGCGAGTGCTGATGAAGAAAAGGAGAAAGGTGGAGATGCATTAAATGTTACATGCAGTGATGGTGGGAAAGCTGCCATGAAGGCAGCAAGTGAGGAGAACGAGGAGGAAGCAGAAATGAAGGCAGTCTCCACTTCTCCGGGAGGAAGGTTCCTCAAATTTGACATCGAGCTGGGGAGAGGGTCCTTCAAGACAGTCTACAAAGGCCTGGATACTGAGACCTGGGTGGAGGTGGCCTGGTGTGAGCTGCAGGTAAAGTAAAAAACTGTCCATCTGATCTGTGCTGGCTACAAGTCAGAAAAAACATATTTATCAGGCCCCTATTTTTTTTAAGGAGCCTTATTTTCATCATTTTTATTCTAACAGATGGTCATTGAAGCCACTGTCAAACCCTAAACGTTATTTTTTTAATCTGCAACTCTCTTCACTTTTTACCTTCTCCAGTAAATACACACACATCGATGAAGCCATTGATATTAGTGGAGGAAAGCCTGACTCCCACAGGAAGCCCTGTATCTGTTTTCCTCTCTGTTCTCACACTTCATGATACTATAATGGAGACGTCTTCAGGGAACTGTCAGTCAGCTTGAGTCTCATGCAGCAGCCTGCTAAGTTGCAAATGGGTTCAACTACATTTGAAATGGTTTACACATGAAAAATGATTGGCAAGAATTAGCTGCCGATGTAGAGATGGATACCACTGACGTACAGTGATCGGCAGTTTTACAAATGCACAAGGAGAGTCTATTTTCTTGCATCACACAGACACAAGAAAATCACAAGCTTAGACTGTGCAAAGGTATTAACTAATTATTTCCGTCCTTTGGAGACTGCAGCGGGGATTATCTCTCTCTCCTTCTCCCTCTCTCTCCCAGGAGGCTTAAGGGGGACTGTAGTAAGCATGACTGGCCCCACAAAGAAAGAAAACCTGTACTGTATTTAGTTATTTTTCCACCGTTTAGATAAAATTGTTATGGATTAATTTCCAACAGTTTACATTCAACCAACCTTATTTTTTCTCTTGCAATTTTGCCAGCTGACAATGTAATGACGCTGAGTGCAGCTATTGGAGTGGACAGTGCAGGAGATGCCTGTGTTGTCTCACCCAGCAGTGTTGTCTTCACGTTATGAGTGGTGCTACTCCCTGCATCCCTCCCTCTGTGCAACAGGAGGTAGGCTGACAGGAAGCAGCTGAAGTGCGCTGTAGCCTGCTGTGAACCGTGTGGTGGTCAGTGGCCTCAATGAATACTTTGCCTAGGGTACTGAAAACATGCTGCGTCAGTAACCCATGAGATGAAAGAATGCAGTGCTGGATGCACTGAAAAGAACTAAACCTGTTTTGTATGACTGTAGCATCACAAGACAGTGACCATCTCATCACTTGAAAGGACTTCTAAGATAACATGCCATTGGTGAGAAATGAGTAACGATAGCTCTGAGGTACAGTGTCTTTACATGATGATGTCATGCAGACTGATAGCAGTGAGCAATCCTACGTCTCCATCAACCTGACAGCAGGGAGCTTCAGTAGGGGTTCAGTCGATGACAGAATGTGGAACAGGAAGCAATTTACTCGCTTTTATTTTTCCCTAATGACACATTAAAACTCCCTCTAGTGGACAGTCAATAATAAATGTTAATCACGATGCAAATTGCCATCTAGTTGTCTCTCTATTATATAGTATTGTAGCTTCAAGCTGATAACCTTCCATTAGAAACTGTTGAATAAAGAAGAATACTGGTCAGACCTCTTTATAATTTATCATTCTCGCTCTGCTTCATCAGCTTACTGACTGGATCAGAACCATTCATTGAAACTTTGTGTGCCTGAGTCACTAAGGGACCTTCTTCAGTTGACCAGAACTGCTGATGGCTTAATGTTGCTTAATCCTTTTATTAATTTAAACTACTACTACTAACTTTGACAAGTCATTACAGTTGTTATAAGTTGGATCCAACAGAAAGTTTGGCATTTAATTAAATTATTATTTCCTAGATTAATCATTTTGGCTGTAAAATATTGTGTAAAAGGGGGAAAATGACCATCACATTTTTTACAGATTGCAGCTGCAATGATTTGTTAATTGACAGAAAATTAATTTGCAGCTGTTTTTATTAGCTGTTAATATTTTAATTCCTTCTCAAACAAAAGTTCTTCCAAAATGGATGATTCAGGCATCTAAAATGTGAGAATTACTAACAGTAAAATGCTTCTCACAGACATTCTGTAGCACTGGCACAGCACTGTGCAAGAAAGTCTGGTTGCACCTCATTATCGCTCTGCTATAGAGGGAGAATAAAAGCCCTGGCTTGTTTGTATTTCATTAATCTAATCATGGATGGTGCTAAGGCAAGGAGGCAGCAATAGTGTCCCCTCAAAATAGTGACAGGAATTGTTTTCGTGTTATATTAAATCCTCAGAAAGATTTGAAAATTTTAGTGTGGTTGGTTGCTGTCTTGGAGTTAGTTGCTGTTTTGCAAGGAGAACAATTTTAAAAATAAGGTAACATGTAGATGATGCAAGGGGAGACTAGTCATTCTAGATATTCTAATCTATGTTACATTTTAAGTTACTATAGTACACAAAGTCACAGCTGACCTGCCATTTGTGCCACTTTCAGACACAAGTTAGCGTATGATGCAGCTTGATCCAGTTCAGATCCATTTGTGAGAGGACTGTCACCTTGCTCCTCAAGAGACTTAAGTCTCCGGTGTAGTTCTATACATGATAAACCAGAAAATTCCACTGAATTGTATCAAGTACTTATCAGCAAATGTTACCATATGTACCCACCCTGTCTCAGTCTTCCAACCTTTCTTTGCAACCTTTCTCTTTCCTATTCCCTCTGTATTGCTCCCTCGCCATTTTTTAAATGTCTGTTATGACATTTAAATGTCAGTATCACTAAATTTACAGTAAGACCAAGTCACCAAACAAGGCAGTGTCCAGCTTGGTCTAGAGGAGGGTGGGAAGGAAGGTGACGTGGATTGACTAGGTGTGGCTATTAAATATCAAGGCTGGTCTTATGGAAGTCAAACCACAGTATGCAAGTTCAAACCATGTGGTACACAGTGACCAATGGGCAAGCATAAACAACCCCTGAAAGTGTAAGTCTGCTCGAATTAAATAAAACTCATGAATAAAATTGAATTAGGGCCACCGTATAGCTTGCCAACTAAAGACGTTACCTCATGGGCACAGGTCGCCAGCAGCTGTCATGAGTTCGAGTCCGGCTCATGACCCTTTGCTGCATGTCTCTCTTCTCTCTCTCCCCCCTTTCACTCTATCAATAAAAAAAACTTGGAAACTCCCCCCCACCCCCAAAAAAGAAAAAAATTGAATTATAGCATTAGTCCCATTAATTAATAGTCACCCAAATAGGGTATTATTATCAAGCTGTTATTGTGTGATTGTGTTAACTAAATGCTTCTTAAACCTGAGCGATTGTAATAACATTGCCCAGCTGACTGTAGTTTAGAGAATAAAATGCTTTATACTTAAACAGAGAATTAGAATTAGTTGCTCCAGTGGGATTTATAAGCAGGCTTTATGTTGTCTGTCAAGCTGCTATTGGAGGACAATAACCTGGTAGTATTTTAAGAGTCGCTGTATAGACTGGGAGTCTGAGCCAAGAACCCACTCTGCCCATAATCACACCACATCTTCTTGGTCACATTCAGCAGCATACTCATTTACAGGTATAAACATGCCTCAAGAGTGCACTCAAAGTAGTTCAGATTTTAATCCAGTGTTATGCATGTTTACTGTTCAGTGTTGCATGTGGATGATGCCAGCCAGCTTTGCCTTGCTGAACAAGCTGTCATTTATAACAGGATGGGGCAGATGAGGTTTATGTGGAAGATGGAGAGACATGAGATATGACTGTGATTTTCCACTGTATTCACTCCTTCCCAAAGTCACATGGCTTTCTTGCCTAGAAATTTTAATCTGGTCTCGTGTTTATTTTTTGTCTCTCGTCCTCCCTCCTTTCTCTCACCCGCTGCCCCTTTCCTTCCATGCCCATCTCCCCCACATCTCTGTTTCTGTGCCAGGCTGCTGGCATAACACAGATGGCCCTGGCTCAGGCAAGGATGTTAATCTGAGAGAAGGATGCCTGTTGTGAGTTTTTCTTTGTTGAGAAGAAACACTTCTTGTGTTTCGGTTTGCCTTGTCTTATTTCATTATTGCTCACTGGAATGTATTTTTTTGTTTGAAACTTTCTGTTTCTCTCAGTTGTGGCTCTGTGTATAGATTTTAGCCTTAGAGTTGAATGCTGTGCACACACTTGCAGACACTCTTTTTTTCTGGCTTTTTGCAGATTCCTCTGTGGTATTTGGCAGTGAGCTTGTTGTTCTGTAGATTAAATCTGGTTCTCAGCTTGTGAATGCGAGGCAGGCAATGATACCATGGCAGTGATTATGAGGCTGCCTGTCTGTGAGTTCTGTGTGTGTTTGCTTGAGATTTTGGCTTCCCTGAAACAAACAAAACCAGCAGATGACCCAATGAGTTACTAGTCAGTGTCTTGATTCAAACACTGGGTTTTTCTGTAATTATAGTTGAGATTGAGTTATTTTATGCAAGGGTAATTTGCTTTGGAGTGTAGCTTATGTTTTATTTTGGGGGGGGTAACGTGTAGGACTAACAAGAACTCCTCCTTGGCTGCTTAGATGGAAAAAAGGAAATCTGAAGAAAACAAATTTGGAGATGCCCAAGTGGGTCATTGGTTACACCCCATTTGGCATTGAGAGGCCCAGAGCAGCAAAGACAGCCAGACCCAGTGGCTGTAGCTAGCAGTGCCTTATCAGCGGCCCCATCTTCAGGCACGCCTGAGTTCCCGTGTCACTCAGCCAACTGAAGAGCCTGAGGAAGAAGGACAAGCCTGTTAGAGCCACAGCAATGTGGCTTGTGGTATAGCCTTCACAAGCATGATAGAAAGAGGCGAGTTAATAAAATCTATATCCAACACATAGAAGTAGAGCTGCAAGATTATGGCCAAAAGGACAATCACTATTTATATTATCAAGATCATGATTATTTACCATAGTTATCCATTAATCTTGGGGACAAAATATTTTTATTGCACTTTTTTATTTAAATGAACAGAGCGAGCACTGCCTTTGTTTTCATGTTTTGCTGCTTTCCTGTTGATGTACAAATATTTGCATCAAAATTAGACTCGATAAGATCCATCTTCACCTGAATTCAGTGTGTCTCTTAAAACATGCATGAACTTTTACATAAAGGCCTCACTAGCTTAATATCTGCTTATTCACAGACACAACGGTTGACCAGTGTTCCCCAAACGCCTCACATGCAGGTTATGGTAGATGCTGTTTTGGAGGCTCTGAGCAGAAAAGCCTCTTGTCTCCATGATCAGTTACTGCAGCACAGCAGCTCGGACACATGGGTGACCAAAATGTTTTTGGAAAGGGTGAGATAAGGCATTCTAATGTCAGATTTAGATAAACTGATACTAGGTAATTTTATCTACATGGGCTGTGGGCAGAGTTTTCTATGAGTGGAGGACGTATCATAAACAATATTGCAGTTGATCATGTTCTTTTAATTATGAGATGCTAAAATTGTGATAAATATTCCAATAATTGCGTAGCCCTACATTGGAAACAGTTAACTGGCTGTTATTAAATATCACTTTTTAGTATTATTCAGAGAAAGGATGTTTTTTAAAAGGTTGTCAGTGGCATGCCATTACTTGGCCCCATTTTTTTTGTAAATATAATGAGAAACTAATTTGAATGACAAGGTGAATATTACATGAACTAACTTAGAAATGTGGGAATTGTTTGCTTTCTGTGCCTCCTCTGTCCCTCCCTGTGGTGGCTGCAAGAAAGTAAAAATTCTAAAACAAAGTAGCTCAGGGTTTTAAATAAAGAGCATGGCTTGATTGTCAAAACACGGAAGCCAAGGAATAAATGTTCCAAAATAGCCTTACTTTTTTGCCTTAAGTTTATTAATGCTTTTTGTTGTATCAAGGGTCATTGGAAATGCTTACACACACACACACACACACACACACACACACACACACACACACACACTGACTGGGGGATCAGTTTAAGATGTTACAAGTTGAGTTTTAGTCATAAATACTGAAATGTCAAAGTGCCTCTATAAGTTTTGTATTTGGCAGAAAGAGCTACAAAATAAAATAGTGGACAAAAGAAAAGAAAACCTTTTACAGTAAAATGCCGTAGTAACCCATGATTCATTTGGTGAAGCTCATAATGCTTGTCAGATAGGATGTTTTGTCACTTCACAGTTTCTAGTAAATCAGCTTCCAATTCTGTATTTTAGTCAGTGTTTACAGCAATATGCATGTACATACCTCTCTCCCACTGCATTTTTAGATGTTGTTTCTCCTTGCCACATTACGTCACTGTGTGGCTTTAACTAAAAATTTTCCTCATCAATCAACTGACTTTTTGTGTTTGAGCTATAAAATGTTAGTTCTTTGTGTGCAGCACTGTAAACTGTCCATAGCTGAAACATATTCAGCTGACTTAAACGACTCATTGCTTATCACAGAGCTGCAGTGATTTTCTATTGATAGTTATTTATTTAGTTGACTAGCAATTACAGGTCTACGTTGGTGTTTACCAGAAATGGTGCAGCATTTACAAGGGTGGTTGTCTGACCTTTTGTGTGCTGCCTTGTTTTGAATTAAATATTGCAGCTGTCAGACTTTAAATAAAGATGACACACATTGCGAGTGCTGTGTTTTATACTTCCTGTGTTATCACATCTGACTGACTGGCTCTAGGAGTTAGGGAGCAACCTTCAGAGTTGCACCTTACGTGAGAAGATTTAGCCAAATGGCCTCTGACCTCCTCCTTCCCTCCCCCAACAATACAAGGTGTCACAACTGCTCATTAGGACTAGTAATCCCTTTTGGAATTTAAGAAGGTTATTTGTATGAACAAACCTGGAGCACCTTTGTATCCTGTTAAGGCCTCCTGCTTAGGCTCTGTGGTATGAAGACACGGGTTACTTTTAATACACACTCTAGTTGACCTTTGCATCACTAAGCCGTTTATGTAATAATAGCTGAACAACAAATGGCCTCACTGTAACACTTCTATATTAAGTCAATATCACATGAAACCTTTTATTTTGATAGCTCATTTTACATACAAAACCCAGTAGGTGCAAAGACTGTTGGAGGGTGTTGTCCTGTGGTTTTTCTGTTTATCTTTAACAATACCCATGTTTAAACTAAGTTTGTTTTGGCAGTGCTCTATGTATATTTTGCATCACGCATTGGTCTTGGGATTTTCATTGTGCATGTTCTTATTTTTCTTGGCTTGTCATAAAGCAAAGTAGCATGGTTGTGATGAAATGTACCCTGAAAATCTGTGAAAATTAGCAAAACTAATTAAACATCCAGTCTTATCTGTATGAGAATCTATTATTTGCATTGAGTATTGAGTATTGTAACAGTGAGTTCTTGATTCAAACCTTGCATAATTTTGGGTTGTGTAGCACTGGTGTAACGTTATTTCTAAGATGTATTTATCATATTATGTTCACTATGGGTAAATTATTAGAAAAATGTGACAACAAAAGCAAAATGATCTTTTAATCTGCTTGCTGATCCCTTTATGATAGATAGCTGTATTACCTGTTTGTACATGGCCTACGGAAATCACATCTCCTCCCAAATGATCTTAGTTTTAAAATTTGTAGGACTAAAACCACTTGAGTTGCATCTTACTGTTTGTGACTCTGACTCTCCCTTCCATCTCTGAGTCCTTTCTCTAGCAGCAATTATGCCATGTTCTCGTCTACTGACAGTTTCATATCATCTTGTTAGTCACGTGGATTCTCATTTTAATGGTTGGTACTGCTAGCTAGTCTTATTACATATTGGAACAGTGAAGTAGTAGTTTGTGTTGCAGTGTTGCTTTTATCACACTGGTGAAATTGTTCTTATTATTAATGACCTGGATGGATTTTGGTAAAGACACAGGAATTAGAAAACTCGGATGCTTTTCCTCCTTTAGAACTGAAGAACCCTCTTGGATGAGGGTGAAATGTCTTCAAGATCCTAAAAGAGAAGTCAAGTTGCATTTTACTGAAGCTCCCGGGATTATCATGACCAGGATGACGGAGGATCTTCACAGACAGGGGTGCTCTTAAATTCTGCATGCAGGAAGCCCGTTTGCCTGTGTTTTGCCTGTGCTGAGTTTAGTCTGGGTCAGGGTATTATGCTGAATCAAGGCTGTCTCTCTGGCTCCGTTCCCCCACACTGCAGCGTCTGAGAAAATGGTCAAGGGAGGGAGGCTGGCCAGGCTACATAGTTCGACTCGGGACATCTCTACCCACTCTTCTCTGCCTTATTTCAGTGCCAACCGTCATCGTCAGTGGTTAGTGAAAAGCAGTACGTGTGCAAAACTGCAAAACTGCCCACCCTTCGTACTCTCACTTTGACTTTTACCGTTCTAAATTTCTTTAGGCTTCAGCCCTTTACATCAGCATTGGGCACTTTTGTGAATACTTGTCTCAAGTTCAGAGCAGATGGGTAAAATTGCTACCCTGGGTAGCATAGCGCCACAGCTATTTGTAGCTAATTGTATTAACAACTCTATTTTTCTTCTTTTACAACGGGTCTGAGTGTCTGTGTTACCATTAGGCATGGATGTTGGTGTCTGTGCAGAAGTGTGTGTTGAAGATGTCATTGCCAGCTGTCGCACCTCAAGTTCTTCTGGACAGGCTAAAGCTGCTTCTTGTCTGCTATAAACAAAATTGATTAGAAATAGAAAAAACTAAAACCAAACAACATGGCCTATTTGCTGCTTGAAATACTAAGAAAGATAAATAATATCTTTGATTTTCTATTTTGAGTTTTTTTAGACTAAATTATTATTCAGTTAATGAAACTAATGATTGAGTCAAACAATATTTTCATTAGATCAATATCAGCAAAATGAAATAAAATTTATTTCTATGCTGCATTCTTATGTATTTTGCGATTATATATCTAATTTCACAAACCTGATGTTTGCAATAATTTGTAGAAAATTAATTTCAAGTAAAATTTATATTTTTTAAATTTGCTATTATTTCCTATTGCAGTCGGCTTTAATAATTTAAGTTTCCAGTAGTTTACTCCATTTTTTATGAGGTCTCAGTGACTTTAAAGGATCCTTGTTATTAATATCTGTTTCTGTTAGGTGTAAGAAAAAGTACTGTCAAATATTTACACTTATTTGATGCTTAAAACTCCCAATGTTGATAAGTGTTGTCCTCAAATCAATGCGTCAGACTCTAAACAAAGGTGTAATCAGTTGACAGTTGCCATTACCATTGCGTAAGCAGCACTAGACTTTAAAAGAGTCAAGTAAGTAATTAAAAAATGTTTTCTTTGTCTGTGTCAAAGAACTACTTGTTGCTCAGCCTACGCATTTAGTTTGACAGATAATAGGTTTATAGAAGGTTTGTATGCCCTAATCCACATTGGCCAACTCTTGGTCACAATTGGCTAGACACAGTCATACACTTAAGCACCCATGCAACAAACATAGCCTCCACTGTGATCCACCTACAGTTCATTCTTTTCGAGAGCGCAGCACTGACATAATTTGTTGTTGTTGTTGTTTTAGTTTTACCAGTGCTGGAAGTGTCTGTCAGACATCACCTTCTCATGGCTTGTCCTTGTCTGTTTCCAATCATTTTTCTCTGCTAATTTTTTTCACACCCCAACAGCAAAGTAGTGATTTGGTGATTGTGTGATTGTTGGTTTACTGTCACAGTATCTTAGTGGCTTGTCATCTTGGATAATGCTCCTGTTTTTTAGGATCCTCCTTGACAAGGCAGGGTTATGCATGTAAATTTTGCTCTCCCTTTAGCCTTTCAGACCACCAGCCTTTTCTTGTGCGCATTTTGCACAATACAGCTTGGCTATACAGTGGCTGTATGGCAGAGCTGTAACACTAAAACAGGGATAATAGCAGCTGGCACATCTGCTGGTCAAAGCCTCCTGCAGTCATGACTGATGGGACACAATTCAGCTGCGGGCAGTCTGCTGGCTCATGGCTCGCCCTGCACCAGCTTTTGTTACAGCAGCGGAAGCACTGCAATAGTCATCTGTTATTAAAGATGGGTGGAGAGGGTGGCCAAGTAAATTATCATGCCTCCGTCAGCCTGGCAACCAGGGTTTATTTCCCATGATTCCAACATCCTCATTGTTGAAATGTCTAAATAAACTGAACAAGACATAGCCGTGCTGGTGATGTTGTGTAGCACCCTGTCCTCAGTAAAATGAATAGGTCCTGCATGGATCAATAAATCATCACATTGACATTGTTAGCGAGAGTGAAACTGACTTTTTCATAGCAGTGTTAAAAAAAACTGTACCAAGACCTGTTTTCACTGCACTCTCTCTCTCTCTCTCTCTCTCTGTGCGTGTGCAAGTCTGGGTTTATCTTATTTTACAAATACTGTACTTCCTGAGGTGAACTATTGTTAATCTTCTTAGCCAGAAGTTGTGACACACTGAGTATGCTTGCTATAGCTGTCTAGATTTTATAGTATAAATTGTTGACAGGTTGTTTAATTCAAATCCCTGTCACACTATTGTTACTAAGTCCAAATGTTGTTAATCTGCTCCTTGTTAACGAAGGATCAAGATGAGGCCAAGTTAATGAGGGAACGAGGAAATTGTAATTAGGAACACAAAGTTGTTGAGAGGGACCAATCCGACACGGTGTGTAATTTAGCTGATATAATCGGCACTAATGCTGAAACTTGTTACACTCTTAATACATTTAGTTCCCCTGAATGTGGATCACGCTGGTTCACTGATCTGAGATACTTTAATGTTTACTAAGAACTTGTGAACTTTGTCTCATCAGTGGTACTGTTAGAGTAAGGAGCGCTGAATTAGTCCACCTTTTACTTAGTTTGACCATTGAGAGGGTGAATTTGGCCCACTACTTGTTCATTTTATAGACTTATTTGGCCCATTGTCCAAAAAACACGACGGATTAAGAGTAAAATTTTTATTAGTTGTCTTTGCCTCTGTGCTTTGCTCTTTTGTAGATTTAGCAGAACTTTGTTTTGTGTATGAGCTATAACATTTCATTAAAGATGAGACTTTTCTGAAGTTAAAAATAAAAATCTAGTCCCATACAGCTTTGGGGCCTGTTAAAGGGGCTGGTGACATGGAGACAGATGATGAAGGAGGGGATCAGGTTACATGTATGTGCAAAACATTTAAATTGTCCATATCTTGTCGTTTTCTGTGGCATTTTCAAATGCAAAATTTTTTTCTTAAAATTATTGTAGTTTTTAAATTCAGAATTACTTTTTATTGAATTTTTCCTGTTTGAGAGCTCCATCAGCATCTCTCTTTCATTGCATGTGTATGAGGTGCAGGAAAGTGCAGGCAAATCTGTCAGCTGTTTTCACACATGCACTTCTGCCCTGAACTTATCTAGACATTATCCGGATGAGCTGTATGTGTAAAATGTAAATGTCTGAATCGAGTGGAGTGGACATTTAACAGACTTTACCATGTCGGCTGTCTAGCAGAAAGTCTGAGTAATGTCCGACTGAACTAGTGTGTGAATAGAGCAAGGTCATTGTCCAGAGTATTCACAGCGAGCGAACGGTTGTGTTGATGACATTTTAATCGTGTAATTCGTGTGAAACTGGAAGAATACAAACATCTGAGTGAAAGGAAAAAGGGTCAATTACACGAAGATTGCAACAAAAATGTGTAATTAGTGAGACAACATGACATGGGAACTTATATCGTTCAAGGCTGATGCTAAACAAATTCAAACAATAGCCCAAGACTCATGTGTTTACAAACAAATTACAAATCAGCTTTGTGACTTTTTCTGTCATGTTTTATATGCTCTTTCCAGGTGCCACCCTTCATCTAAACCAAACTGAGTATTTCAAGTAGTTAAAATGTGTCGCATTCGGACAGTCTCCTGTTGTATGGAAGGAGAAGTCCAGACATTATCTAGAGTTTATATGAGAAAATGGTTTGAGACTGATGCTCCAGAGAAATGGCCTACCTTAACACTCTGCAGCACCACAGCCCCTTTACTGAGAGCAATTTGATTATATTAGTGAGTAATCATTAGATGCAAACAATTTGTGCCTCTTCAATCCTTGTGATACATCACAATCTGGTGGTGGATGGAAGGGAATTTCTCATGTGACGACAGTAAAGTGAACAAAAGGTCTGGGATCACACATGACTCATGGGCCAAATTTGCACAGACATGACTGCTGTCTTTAATAGAGCATTAGGCACACACAGTCAGATTGCCCTTATTTAAAACAATCAGTGTTTGTGTCCTCAGATGTCAATATTAGATTTGATGGCCAATTGGCAAAAGGCTAGTTTGTACAGAAGATCAGTATTTGTGATATTGTGAGCATAACAGGTTGTTTTTTATGCTTATGTATACTGCAGAAAATCTAATTTAATGGTAAATCCCTTGACAAGCATGCAGAGCTTTTTTATTGTTAGCCCAGTAATAGTGTGTGTTGGAGAGCAGGATCTTTCGGAACTAATTTCACATGAAGGATGTTCATTGTTTGACAGAATTGCTGAGTTGCAGGTTTTTCCTCTCTGCTTTGAGTTTGAGAGGACAATAATAACTTGATTAACGACACTGATTACATTACTCAGGTTAATTTCCAGTTTTAGTTTCTTAAGCGGGGGCCACGTCAATTTTCAGTCAAGGCTGTTACGGTATCAAAGGCTTGTCAGTTTTCTTGTCTAGTATATCATGTGGAAAATGTCTTCTCAAGTGTCCAGATAGATTTCAGTACTTGACAGTCTACTTGGTAAGAAGTTTTTCGCATTAACAAAATATCCATTTTGCTCGCTCTGTAAGCTAACTAAAGTGATAGCATCTACCAGTGCATTCTTCACATTCTGTATCATAGGTAGCCTCAGTGTAACTAAAGATCCAAACTAAGGCCATGCTCTACCGAAGAGTTATATCACGGAAGCAGCTAAAGCCTTTTATATAAGATCATGTATTTACTGCTAGATCTTCAGGTAAAGTTGTTGGGACGATGGCTGTCTCTTCACAATAAGGGTACTTGTTCGGTTTTTACGTTGACAGTATGGTGTAAATGCAACATGTGACATTATGGGAGGAATTTCATTTCAACACATAGTTTTGCAATTACATGGTATATTAGCCTGCAGTTCCCAGGACTAATATTTTAATCTATTACCTGGTCCCTCCAAAGGGACCAGAGGTCCACTGTCTTGGCATCATTCGGATGTGTCTTTGGTCCTCTATGAGATACCAGAGCTGTGGAACTAATAGAGTTGAACGCACAGATGTAGTGGGTGGCAGCAGTGTGCAACACAGCTTCAAAGATTGCTTCCTGATAATGTCACAATCTATTTTTCTATCTTCGATGCCTGTGTGTGTACGTGTGTGCATGCGTGTGTGTGTGTTTACCCTTGCCTGGATGGCTACACACACTGCTGCGGCCAACTGCGTCTTTTCTTTAGCATACATGTCAAGTGTACAGCAGAGGCTTGATAAGGTTACGTGCTGATTACATGCACATACATGCACACAAACTGTCGGTGATGTGTTTGGAACACAGTTTGGATTGTAAATGTAATTTAATTGGTCATACTTGTTAAGAGCTGTCATCCCTCAGAGTAGCTAAGAAGAGACTCAGTTTCATCTGTTGACACTTATGTTTTGTCACTGTGTGTGTGTGTGTGTGTCATACGAGTGACATTCTTTTGGTATATCCGTGTGCATATGTATCTGAGTATATCTTGCCATGCAGTGAACAACACCTCTGAGCCTACATGTGGCTTCTGAATTATGCAGAAGCCCCAATGTTGGCAAAGAGGGAAACAGAAGTGGAGGAGCAAGTGGAGGAGTGTGTGGGGAATGTGATTGGGACTTGTGGAACACTGAGTTGGGGGTTATTTAGAAAAAGCAGCAGGATTCCTGAAAGATGAGAGCAGAGAGATGATGAGGGAAGGGGAGGAAGCAAGAAAGAAGAAGGGGGTAATGTGGGGAAATGAATATTGCCTAAAGGGAGAAAAGCTGCAATGCTCACTGGTTTAAAATCCTTTAAGCTGTCTATTTCATTCCTCAGTGTTGCTCTCTTTAGACCAGCGTTTCAGGTAAACTTCACACCACGTGCTGCTTCTGTGCAACAAAGAGCACATGGGGATAACCCAGCCCAACTTAGCAGCCCCTGCCTTCCATTGCTCAGCTCGCCTCAGTAGAAAGAGTTCTCTGCAGAACTGAATTATTCATGGGACTTCAGAAGAGTGCAGTGAAAATCCCCACCCCCCACACACTTGCACACAAAACCTGATATGCTACATTCTGACACACACGCACACCATGCTTTATCATCATATCACTCCATTCCTCAGCACATTGCGTCACAACACGTCTTACTCTATTGTTAATTTTAGGCTATTCAGTGTAATTATGTGTTTGAGTTTCATCTCAGGGGGAGTTAACTCTGGTTGAATAATTAAAAAGATCAGATGCCGCTAGGTTGTGTTTATTGCATTGCACCGTCAGTGTCGTCCATCTCTGTGAGGGGTGGGGTCTTGCTTCAAGCAAGTGTTGAGTCTTTGTGTTATGTAAGTCATTGATGTGGTGGTCTAAAGAAAAAAATCACTGGAAGAAACCACTACCTAAAGCAAGGTGTTGCCAGAGTGGGGTCTGTCTTACAGAGAATTGGAGAGGGAAGGGATTCAGAGGGAGCGGTTACAGAAGATGTTTTTGTATATGTGGGGGATGTTGGGTGATGAAGAAGGGAGTGGTTGGTGTGAGGGGTGCAGAGAAAGAGATGGATTGCAGATGTGGGGGGATGGGAGAAAGGAGCAAAAGGTAGTGGGTGAGAGTGAGCAAGCAAATGAGGGAGATTGAGAAAGATAGAAGAGATCAATGACACATAACCTTTAGCTGCAGCATGTTGTGGGTGTGACTATGTTAATGCCTGGGTTCATTCTCCCTGACTGTGGTTTGTCACCCCTCTCTTTACACATCCTCAGTGTTTCTGGAATTAAAGCTAACAAGTGAGAAGTCACATCTGACTGTATTACCCGTAAAGTACTTGTGTACTTTAAATATCAGCCACAAGAAAAATATTCAGGCAGAATGTTCCTACTGCTTCCAAAAGCCACTGATGTGGATTTTTTTCCTACACAGATGCACACTATGGACAGTCATCAGCTTTTATGTACATATGGTCTAATTAGAGATGTGTATATGGCTGAAAGACTGACACTAACCTCCTCACTCCCTCTGTCTTGCTAAAGCATACTGGATGCATGAATTTAAAATGTGCAAGAAAGGCGACAGGCTCTTTCATCTGGCGGTTCTTCTGAAGCAAATTTAGGTACCTGTTATTAGGACTTCATATTCATTATTTCTTCATCTGTCATTTCTTTCAGGACCGTAAGCTGTCAAAAGTGGAACGCCAGCGCTTTAAAGAGGAGGCAGAGATGTTAAAGGGTCTTCAACATCCCAACATTGTCCGTTTCTATGATTTCTGGGAGTCCCCTCTTAAAGGAAAGAAGTGCATTGTTTTAGTAACAGAGCTCATGACTTCAGGAACACTTAAAACGTGAGTACTGGTGAATACACATATTTTTGAAATAGCATCCTGAGAAAGATATTTTGCAGTTCTTATATGTCATGTAACGTGTTTCCCTTTCCTTCATACAGCTATTTGAAGCGTTTCAAGGTAATGAAGCCCAAAGTCTTGAGGAGCTGGTGCAGACAGATCCTGAAAGGCCTCCACTTTCTCCACACCAGGACGCCCCCCATCATCCATAGAGATCTCAAATGTGATAACATCTTTATTACTGGACCCACAGGGTCAGTGAAGATAGGGGATTTAGGACTGGCAACACTCAAGGCAGCTTCCTTTGCTAAGAGCGTCATAGGTAAGAGACTTTAACACGTGTATCTACCTATATTTATTGTTCTTATAGCAAAGAAGTAGTGACATGTTCATTGGGCACTCTGTCTGCAGGCACTCCAGAGTTCATGGCTCCAGAGATGTACGAGGAGCACTATGATGAGGCTGTGGATGTCTACGCCTTTGGCATGTGTATGCTAGAGATGGCCACCTCAGAATATCCATACTCTGAGTGTCAGAATGCTGCTCAGATTTATCGCAAAGTTACTAGTGTGAGTAAGACTGCAAGATTTTACATTAATTTCCTGAAGAAAGAGGCAGCTTAAGGCCAGTTTATATATATACATATATATACATATATATATATATATATATAGATATAGAGGGAGAGAGAGAGAGAATCAAACAAGGGACGCTTCACCGTTCAGCTACCAGGTTGCCTCCAGTGTGTATTTAAAAAAGATTTAGTCAACATGTTTAAATAGATAAGTTTAGAAATTCTGTTCATGTAGACAAAAAGAAAATTACATATTAGAGTACATTAACCCTCTGGGTCCAAAGCAGTTTGTGGGCATTTCTTAGCTCCTGTCACTTTTTTTTCTCACTGTTGGTTCTTTAACGCTTCAATATAAAGTCTGGTACCTCTACGGAAACGGCAAAACCAAGGCTTGAAATGGAGAGAACTAAAAAATGTTGTACTATGGCATAATGTCATAAATCATAAAGAAGACAAGAAAAAAAAGTTACCTACACTGGGGTAAAAAGGTAATGGTGCTACATATTACAGATATTTTTGGTACTTTTTTAAAGCCTTTCCATATTTGTCCCCATCTGCTCTGTGTAAACGCAGCCTGCAGTTCAGCTGAAAAGTCTCAGAATTTTTGTCATGACTGTTGGTTTGTAGCTGAGTCCATCATGGCTTATTTTGCAGCAACATTCAGATAATAAATGTGCTAATAATTTGAATAAAGAAATTGATATATTTATATATAACAATACTTTTGCAAATTCCTTTGGCAGTCCAATTTAGCTCTGTATAATTTAGCTTCTAAAAGTGCTAGCACAAATGCTTGATCATTCACTGTCTTCTCAAAGAGACCCTGCTGGTAGCATTCATTTTGTAATATTTCATAGTCATGCTTCACAAACCTATACAGTGGGGGATAACAAGGTCAGAGATGTTTTTTTTTTAGAAGTTTCAGAATATAATAAGTCTGGAGAGTTGTACAGAGTACAAGATCTGCAATGTCTTCAGGTAGATGGATCCTCAGTCTTGAATTTCTTGGGCGAAGAATCTAATGAGCCATACGGAGTCACAGAGAGAGTCCAAATCTCTCTCTTGCTTTTCTTGCATAAAGCCTAAAGGCTGTATTTTGTTCTATTTCAGCTTGTTTCTTTCTAATGGCAAAGCATACTGCAAACTGTTTTCAGATTAGGGGGTGTCTAAAGTCATGATGGACTTCCTGATTTGATGAAGAGTATTGATTTTTCACTGTTAAGTCTTGGCAGGGTTGGAAACTAAGAGATGACTCTTTTACCTGCTGTTAAAGCAGGGAGAGCTTCTGTGTGGATATTAATGGTTGGGCAGCATCAGTGCAGCTGTCTCTAGATACCGTTTTCTGCATTGTTACTGTATTCATATTAGAATCCTGCAGGGACCACTGCGGGATATTAAGAGGCGATTGATCAAAGAGAAACCTTGATAGCGTTATACTATGCGTGTATACTCCCTGAATAGATATAGCAGTCAGCTGCATATTTAGTGAGAATGTTAATCCAGCGATTGCATATACTTTACATACATATTTTAGAAGCAGAAATATCTTTTTTTTTCAGGAATTAATGATTTCACAGGTATTATATACACTACACATACTGCTGGACCCCAGAGAAAATAACAAAAGCTGCCTGAAAAAAATGTGCCTAATTAGCAACTGTGAGTGTTGAGAAAATATTCCACCAATTTAAAAGTAGTAATCAACCAGATCTATTTAGTATCAAACCCTCAAAAGCTTCCTAAACCACACCTACTGTGAATACTCAGGATGTTCTCAACAGTCAAAATGCCACAAACAATGTCCCCACATGCTCATTCCTCTGTTTTTTTGTTGTCGTTATTTCTCATCAACACAGCGTCCTTTGATTGCATGTCAACACTGTTTTGTTTATATTTCCCTTTCCTCAGGGAGTGAAGCCAGCCAGCTACAACAAGGTCATGGATCCTGAAATCAAGGAGATTATTGGGGAGTGTATCTGCCAAAAGAAAGAGGAACGGTGAGTGACTGTCCTCATCACTGCCCGGTGTCCAGCCAACAGGGCCCACAAAGTGCCCTCTCATCTTTCGTGCCCTGTCTCGCCTCCCCTGCTTTATTGCTGCAGCGCTGACAGTTGGGATCTCAGCAGCATTGCAGTTTCCCTGCATATCTGCAGGGTGTCTTTCGGTTCTGTTACATAATTAGTTTGTGTACAGAGGCGAAAGAAAACATTAATTAGCTTCCAGTGGCTCTTTTTAAAAAAAGAAAAATTATTTGAGCATGACTTCGTGCAGTGACTGACTGTCGTGGCAGCACAGGTAACGCATGACCTTTATATGACATAATTACTATGTGAGACCATGCTAAAATATTACTTCACTATCAACACAGCAGGATTCTGTACCATCGTTATCTACACCTATTTGTAAATCTTTGACATTACAGTAAGTGGCAGCATTGTGTGTGGAACACTTCTGTGCTATAGTCTGAACTTGCTTTTTCTTCTCTTAGGTACACCATTAAGGACCTCTTGAATCATGCTTTCTTTGCTGAGGACACGGGTGTGAGGGTGGAGCTAGCAGAGGAGGATGATGGGAAAAAGGCCTCAATAGCTCTCAAACTGTGGGTAGAGGACCACAAGAAGTTAAAAGGAAAGTACAAAGAGAGTGGAGCCATAGAGTTCACATTTGACCTGGAAAAGGAGGTCCCTGAGGTTGTGGCACAAGAAATGGTGAGTTCATGTATGGTAAGATTCACACATGAAAAAATATTTGAAGATAAATCTGGATTTAGAATCCTGTCACTTGTTTTATGTACCTCTTTGTTTTACATGGGCATCATGTCTACATTAATATTTTTAATTTTTTTGTTTTAACCAAAGTTAGGTTTTTCCTACTTTGTGTGTCTTCTGGGCTCAGTGTGTTCTAACTGTTGGTAGTGCTTTTGTCTCATGATCTGAAAATATACTGAAGTGAAGGCTGCTCATGATAACTTGCTGTTACAGGAATACAGTGATTGCAGGTTTATTTTTTCCTTTTGTTTACATAGTTTCTCCAGGGGATCTCTTCAGATAAGGCACTCAGGCCTAGCAATAAAAACACAGCCAGAAAAAAAATGAATTTCTCTGTGTGGGCTTCTTGATAATATCTACCCCAAGCCTCTATATTGCTCATCTCACATTCTTCAACATTATGAAAATGTCTTTAATGGGGGTATAGGTATAAGAAGACTCTTGAGTTAACTTCAGATGAGGAATGTAAACATTGTCATTATTAGGCTTTGCTAAAACAGATTTTGGCGGAAAAGGAAACTTGTACCACTAGTGGGAACTCTCATCCCTTTGGTGAGAATAATACAGGAAGAAATAATTTAAGCTTGTTGTTTTGTCAAACTATTCAAAATGGCCTTCAGCGGCTTACATTCAAAAGAACTTTTTTCAAGCGGGTTTATGTTCTATTGCTTCAGGAAACAAGGTGATCTGCAACATAGATATACATGTTTGTATACTACATTTGAGTTTAGGAGTGAAAGACAGACGCTGGGGGCTGTGTCAGCTGAGGGTTCTGCATACTCATTTTAGTAAGGTGTGTTCTGCCTCAGATTAGATGAGATTCAGATTGATATTCAGCTAGCTGATTCAGTGATGCTTACATGTCTAGCTTCCGTGGCCTGGTCTAGTGTTTAAATCAGTGTCATCATTGTCATTATTACCCCCTCTCTTCCATACATCTCTCCCCTCTTTCTTGTCTGCCTTCTTCCCCTCCATTTGTCTGTGCCAGTGAGGCCTTGAACATGCTGTGAACCTGGAAAAAAAATAAGGCTTTCTGTAACAGTCACCTTAGGATGAAAGCACATGTTGACCAACACCACAAAGAGACTGTCTGACCAGCAAGCTTGCATGTCATACCACTCGTTATCCAGTCTAATGAATTATTTCTCTACAGACAGGCAACATGAGATGTGTGATGTTTTTCCTCATTGAGAATCCTGGACCCCTTTTCCTGGCCATTCAGTCTGGCTTTTGTGCTGATAATGCCTTATTATATTGCTTAATGTTTAAATGGCATTTAACAGCATACTGTGTTTTATGCTGCACAGTTAAAGGATAAGCATGATTTATTTAATCAGATTTAGTTTTAATATGTGCAAAATAACTGCTTTACTAGTGTTGTTTTGCAAGAAATATTAACTTGTTCAGCTCAACTGGCCATCATCAACAGTCAGCTTGAAATTTGTTTTGGCTCTGAGTCAAAAATATAGTCCTTATTTAAGTTTTACATGTATTACCAGGTGTTCTATGCATTGTGTCTTTATCTGTATTTTGCAGATGTAGCAGTCCAGACAATTCTGTTGTGAACAATGAACTGAACTGCTGCCGACAAAGGGAATGATTTCCCACTGCTCTCATCCCCTTAAAATAGATTTTCTATTCCTTCCTTTTCTTGCTCTTTCTGTCTGCCTCACACACTCCCCTTTTTAATGCACCCTCTCTCTGCTCACATGCTCAATGCTAAAAATATCCTGGAAGTCATGCTCTTCCCTTTTCTCTGTCAGGTGGAGTCTGGCTTCTTCCACGAGAGTGATGCAAAGACTGTGGGAAAGTCGATCAGGGATCGTGTGGCACTGATCAAATGGAGAAGAGAAAGAACTGCATCTGCTGCAGTTCCAGTGGATCAGGGTGAGGGAGGGCACAGGCTCCAGATGATACCATCTCAGGGCACCTCTGCTGGGGCTCCACATGTAGGACAGCCCCTTTTGCTGGAACCAGAAGAGCCAGAGGCAGACCAACACAACAGGCTGCATAACCTACCAGCCAGTGCCACCTCGGTGACATGTAAGAGATTCTGCTTTTGTCCACTTAAAGACACGTTGGTTTAATCATGGACTTTTTTATGAGTGCAGGATTTGTGTTTCTGCAGCAGACGGTACACTTGATAGTGGCATGGGCTCCACTGTGTACTCAGACTCCCACAGCAGCCAGCAGAGTGTCCTCTACCAGTCCCTGCTGGAGCCTATTACTATGGCAACACAGCAGGTCTGTATCAGAAGCTTAAACACCCTGGTGGACCATGTACATTCAGAGATATAAAATACACACACTCTTTGAAACCAGCCATTGCTTATGTGACCTGAGACCAGAAAACAAGCACTGTATTCACACACTTACAAACAAGAGTCACCATGCATAAACATTTTTTGGACATATAGAGATCAGTCACAGTTATGCACATTTCATGCATATGTATTTTTCATTTCTTTGACACCCATGCAAACAAGTTTGTTTGTCCTCATTTCATCATTTTGCTCTTCTCTTTGGGGTTATGTCATGTTCATTATGAATAACTTGTGTTTTGCTTTTGGATTGTTCCTTGATCAGTGCCAGAGCAGTAGCACTTTTCTGACAGATCGACCTCACTCCTGTGGAAAGAGTGAATTGCGGATGACAGCATTGAGCCCAGAGCTCAGGACTCAATTGGGAGCTGCAGGCCGAAGGGGAAGTGCCCCTGTTATTGACACTCAAAGGGCAAACCACATTGCTCAACTCCATGCCCTCATTCAGTCTCAGAGATCTATCAGTCCCACCCCCACGGTACCAGAGAACCAGTTGGAACTCAGCCCTACTGAGTTTCACTCGGAGGCTGAAGATGGGTTTCCCACCCAGAGTGCTCTACCAGTGCTGAAAGTCTCCCCTGTCTCGTCACCTTCTGAGTACCGCCGCCTTAGTGATACCTGCATTAGACCACCATCAGAGGCCACCAGTGAGAACTTAACCCTGCCTGCAGCAGGTGGACGCAGACACTCTGACCTGAGTAGTCTTTTGAGCCTAACCTCTCATCATAGCCACCATTTAGCAATGCATAGAAGCTCCATGTGCCAGGCCTGCCTCTCTTTGCTTCTGTTGAAGTCACAAGGTGGGAGCCATCGCCGCCTTTCCGTTGTCATGCCAACACACCACTGTCCTTGTGACTTTAGACACCATCCGAAAGGACACCCAAAAAGTTCAAACGATTATTCCAATTTCTCACTGCTGCAGCAGTCTTTGTTAAATATAATCAGCCGCAAGGCAGCCCCTTGTCACACCACGCCCACCCAAGCCTCCCTGCTGCACTCCTCAGTTGCCCGCAGGCCTGCCGCCAGCAATGATGACTGTGGCCTTAAGAGTCCTGTCCAGTTTGGCAGTTTGATTGGGGACCAAGAATCTCTCCAGGAGTGTGAAGACAGATACTGTGCCGCAGAGCAGCAAGTTACCAGGGCTGTGGGAGTGGTAGGTCACAGTAGCAAACAAGTTGCTTTAGTTTCCTGTAATGGAGCCAGCACCTGATTAACAGACTTCTTCCAGCCTGTAGGAGGTATAGCATTATTCTGCATGGGGCTGGTCTGATCTCCTGTCCTCTGTTTGACTCCTGCTGCTTTCATAGGTCTTCAGCGCTGACCGTATTCATAAAAATCATAAAAAATCATCATAAAAACCTTGCTACTGTTGAAGGACATGGTTCAACTTTTTAACAGATAATGTCCCTGCTGATTAACCTTAACTGATTCCTTCTACAACTGACCTAGATTTTAACATTTCCCTCTCTGCTTTACTAGCCCAGTGCAACAGCTGTCTTCCTCCTTAGCTTGCCAAGTGTAGATGGCCTCTAACTGAAGGAGAAGTGCTGGCTGTCTGATTTCCATCCTCTTTGTCTCTCCTGCTATTTCTTTTTTGTGTCCTCATTTTAGCTCACACCTGTCAACGCCTGTTCATTGTTAAAACAGTTGTTTCATTAACTTATTTTTATCCCTTATCCTCTCATTTTACTTGCATCCTGTATAACCTAATGTAACTGACACACTTATTAGATTTTTGGATTTAATATTGACTAGAAAATTCACTCCCAAGAGAGACTGACTTGAATTTCTCTTGTGTGTGTCCTTAGGCCAGTTCTGTAGGTCACCAGAATCAGCCCTCTGTCCAGGGCTTGCCCTCTTCCAGCACAGCAGTGAACACACCACCGCAGTTCCTCCAACCTGGACACAGCTACCCTGCTGCTCCATATGCTGGTCAACCCAGTGCTGCAACACCAGCTCCAGCCAGTCTGTGTTCAGTCAACATCCAGCACACAGCCAGTGCTTCTAGCTACACACCTCAAAATGTGCAGCAATCCCAAGCTGCAGCAAGTATTGCAGCATCAGCTATACCACAACATGTGGCACAGAGCTACCAAACACCAGGCCACCAACAGCAGCAGGCAACAGCTGCAAGCTCTTTGACTTATCCTTTGCAAGTCCAGCAAACTTGCCAACACTCTGTGGCCCCACCTCAAGAAAAGGCTCAATCTGCATCAGGATATCCTGCATCAGTCAAACAACAGATTGCAGCAAACACCCTGCCAGCACAGCAGCCAGCACAAAGCTGCCCTCTTGCATCTGTAGCCCCAACTATGGCAGCCACAGTTCAGTGTCAACCTGCACAAGCTCCCAGCGCACTGCAGCAGGTCCAAGCCACAGTCAAACCGCCCAGTCAGCAGCCTGGTCAAACACCAGCACTTTACAATCAACAAATATCCATTCAGCAAGAGCACCAACAGCCCTTACCACAAAATACGCAATCGAGTATACAACATGTGCAAAATGCCGGGCAGGCTTATATTCAGCCTCAACTCCAGCATAGCCAAGAAACCATGCATACCATACACCACCAAATGGCACAACAGCCTACCCTCCAGTCTCAAAGTTTTCATTGTTCTACACAGCAGAAAGTACAAACCCCACCTCTACAGCAGCACAGTCAAGCAGCCATGCAGACAGTGATTCCACAGCAGAGTCGGGATGTATCTCAGTATCAGCCCCATCCCACAGCAACCCCAGTTGCAGCCAAACATCAGAGTTACCCTGCTACAGGTCCACCCGATGCTGTCTCTCAGAGCTATGCACAGTCTGCCCACCATCAGACTGCTCCAGGTCAGAGTCAATACCTACCTGCACAGTCTGTTGCTGCCCCAGAAAATTATGGAGGAGCTAACCGGGTAGCGACTCATCAGAGCCTTCAAAATTCTTCCCAGCAAAGCCAGGCTGCACATATCAACCAACAGGTGAGTGTAAAATGTCAACATCTCTATACAGTACATTCTAGTGTAGCATACTTAGTGCACCAGTTTTGAATTCTACTTGTTTTCCCTCCTCTGACCCTTTAGCCTGTCTTGTGTTTTCATCAGTTTCAGTCTTATCTTTGCATCATTGCTTTCCTTAATTAGGTAGGACGCCTTTATCTTGACAGAATATGTCACTGTGGGACTGAGAAAGTAATTAAGTTAGCATAGTAGACATGTAGAGAACATGTAGTTTTCATACTACCTGTATTATTGTGCCTGGTTTTGATTTGGTGCAGCTGAATTGGAAACAGCTGTATTGGTGGACAGTAGATGAATGAAAAATGAACAATCCAATAAACAGGAGTTTCCTCGGGCATCAGCCAACAGAGAGATAATGGAAACAGTAATGAAAACAATAACAGTGGTTTTATCCGCTGTATCCGCCAGCCCTTCTAGGCTTGCTCTGTTTTGTGGTACAAAGTGCTTCAGTGTGTGCAGAAGATTCTGACCGATTCCAGACACAGGGACAGGATGGAAAATGTGAGCTACTCTGAACTGGGTCAATAGCAGGAAACACAGATTTCCAAACTGAGGGATGAAAGTGTAATCCCTGCCGTCATTGAAGTTCCTCCCTTCTTTTTGTTTGTGTTTTTGTTTGATAGAACATCCCTTCTGGTCAGATCATTTCACAGCATGGACAAGATGGACAGGCCCATGGGCAGACTATCAGCCAGTCAGCTTCCAGTGTGCCAGCACAGGCACTTCCTCCTCAACAGTTAATGACTCAGACTACTGTCCACCAACAACTGCAACCTCTGCAGATTTCAACCTCACTCCCACCATCACACCAGTCCCAGGTATTGTCAGTCTGTTATCTCTACTTTCACAAATATCTTACCTGGATAGGACCCCTTCATTTTTCTTTTGTGTGAGTTATTGTGAGTCTCGGATGTTTTTCTAATCTGCATTATATTTAAAGATCAATAAAAATATTGACCTGGAGCAAATTGTTTTGGTGCATCTTCCTCCTATGTTTGAACCTTTTTTTCTCTAGACTTTCATTTTCTTGTTTCTTGCCTTTTTCCTTTTCCCTTCAGTTTCCTTCACAGTATCCCACAGTCCAAGTGATGCCAGCTGTGACTGACTGTGAATCCTCCTACCCTCACTCCTGCACTGCTCCTCAACCTTCAATCTCCTCTTCTCTTAATCACATCTTCCTTTCTCCTGGACATGCTCTCCCTGTAACCCCGTCTATCTCTCCCCTCTCTCCCTTGCACATTGAAAACACATTAGTTTCACCCATCCCAGTGTCCCTCATACCTTCCTCCTCACTTATGCTGGGTAAGGTGGAACCCACATCCCCACAACACCAACCACCTGCTGTTCTGCAGCAGAGTGCTAGAGCTGAAACTTCTCATGCACAACCTGCATTTATATCAGCAGTGTCCTCCCACCCCATACACACACACATGGCCCCGTGTCAGAACACACACCCTTCCACAAATGGCAGCACTCAGCCTCTGATACAGGTAATTATAACAGCTGCAATGGAGCACATATGTTTGCCAAGAAGGTGTGAACTGAAATTTAAGTGTGTATATAAAGGGTGGTTCTACTGAAATAAATATATGATTGTGATAATCTCTATCAAGTTGTTTTTACATCTGTTTTGCATCACAAAATTCTTTGTTTTCGTAGTAGCTGTGCAGAATATAATCAATGTGTGAATATGTTACACTCATATTAATCAGTTATTCTGGAAGAAAAAATGAGTGAAGTCTTTGCTGATAGAAGCTTGCAGATACTGTACTTCAAAGATGAAGATCCTGTAGAATATTTTGGAAGGAATTCTTATCAAGAAAAGACACAACAGCCATGTACTCATTTAAATATCTCCAAACATCAGCAAGGGATGTTGGATCTGCCACTATCATTTCATTATGGCCATTAGTGATGCAATTGTGTTATTTTGTTTCTCTATAATAGCAGGTTCCTCAGGCCCAGACCGGCCATCCTGAGCTTGTCCCCTACACTCAACCAGTCCAGCCTGCTCAGCTCACACAACCTGCAGCCTTTTCCTCACCTGTGCTCAACGGGACAGACGTGGGCACAGCCACAACGACTTCCCAGCTGGAAAACATAAGCCCATGCCAGCTGCCCCCACAGGCCCAGCCCCAGAGTCAGGTTCAAAGCCAAATTCCTTTGCTGCAGTCCTCTGATTCTCAGAGAACATCATCTGGGTCTGCCAATTCCAGTTTGACTCAGCAGAAACCACTCGGTAGTCACGCAGGAGCTGCAGGACAGGCTCCAACAGAGATAAACACTGAGGTATGGACACACTATGCAGTTTAACACTTTTTAATTTCTCACTACGTATTCTTTCTGTAAGCTTTGGTCAACAGAGATGCCAGGCCAGTGGCATGTATTTCTCTTCAATTCACTTTCAAAATATCTAATAAAATATGTGACACATGTAATAGTCTCCATTGCTCAATATTTTTCTTTGGTTGTTCATCTCTGGGTTTTTGTCATCTGTAGGATCAGAGTGCAGAGAAACACACTGGAGGACAAAGCTATGACAGGTACTAACTTATCACTAACTTATTCTCCTTAGCTGTCTTTGCAGGTGACAAGATGGTGATTGCTGTTGTAAGAATGTATATTGAATGAGCGTAATGTCAGCCAGTTTTAGGAGCTGTTAAATGTGCACTAATCCCTGGCGGAACATCCTGCCTGATGAGCAGTGACATCAGTGTTGACCTAATGCACATGGTTTTTAATAGTCTTTGTATCAGTTAGCCCAGACTAAAATATTTGAAAGTTCTGTTGTTTACACTGATATGGTGTAGTAGCCACACCAAAGATCTGAAAAGTGCTACTTGTAACCGCTGACTGGCTACATTGCTTTTGCTGTTTTGATTTAAACTTTCCAAGGCAGGGACTTTTTTTCTTTTTTAGGGTGCTGATTGCATTTTATTTGTTGTGAATGTGAAAGTGTTGACAAAGGACAACTCTTCACTTAAACACAAACATGTCTATAAAACTGGGAGTGCACTATGATTAACGCTGTAATGGCATCTGTGAATTGCTCGTGGCATTGTGACCAACAAAAAAACTCCTTTCGAGTTAAGTTATTTTATAATAGATAGCTGATAGCTAATTCCCCACAGATCTATATCCCCTTTAAGCTCATATGGAGTTTAGTGTCACCCATACCTGATAAATTAGACTTTTGCCAAATCCTGCAGGCATTTCAGAGCAGCCTGCAGGGTAAATTTTACAGAACCTTTTCATAAGCTTCAGTTAAGGAGATACAGTAAAGATCATTAACCTCTCCCCCTTCCCAGTACTAAATTGCTATTGTGTAAAGATAAAGCTTCTTATGTTTTAAATTTCAGAATGTAATTTATGTTTATTTATCAAAACTTTGTGTGCACATTTGTTTCTTGTTAGTTTATCTTAGATACTGAGTACAACTGCAGATACATTTGAATCATGAAACCACTAATGCAGTACTGTATAGTTGGTAAATAACACTATATTTGTACTGATTAGTTTGACTGATTTGCATCCCCAAAACCAGTGTCAACTCTGATGCTACATCAGGAAAGGAGATGAGTGATGGTTATGAAGGGACGCATGGAAGTAAAGGTGACAGCAAAGTCCGCAAACACCACCGCAGGTCAACACGCACTCGTTCTCGGCAAGAGAAGATTAGCAGACCAAAGCTCAGCATGCTTAATGTAAGTCGACACAGTATAAACCCAGAAGGGGCACATTTCTTTAAGCCCATGTTAAAAGAATCTAACACCAGAAAATGTATGTATTGTGTTCGCTCTTGTTGCAGGTGTGTAACACCGGGGATAAGATGGTAGAGTGTCAGCTGGAAACTCATAATCATAAAATGGTCACTTTCAAATTTGACCTGGATGGAGACGCACCCGAAGAAATTGCTACATACATGGTATTTAGGAGGCAAATGTGCCGCAAATTCAATTGATGCAAAAGGTTTTTGTTGTGTCTTGTAAACTACTCATGGCACAAGATACCTTCTTGTGGCTTCAGAACCCTGAAACTCCCTTTTTGCTAATTTCAGCTGCAATGCAGCAAAAATCTCACGTCTGTCTTGCTCTTTCTCCCTCCTCCGATCCCAACTATTCATATTGGGCATATTTATAGATAGACATATGAATATTTAATGAAATAACTGCTTGCATGTTAAATATTGCTAGTTAAGATAAGACCTTTAATTTCTTCAGGTTGAGAATGATTTCATTCTGCATCTGGAAAAAGAGGTCTTCATTGAGCAGCTGAAGGACATTGTGGACAAGGCCGAGGACATGCTGAGTGAGGACACAGAGGGTGAGAGGAACTCTGACCAGGGATGCAGCCCCAAACAGAGTGAAGGAGCTGGTATACTGGGAACAGAGGTGAGAAAGGAACTGTTGACGTTTGTAGATGTCTGCGAGTTCCGCTGCCTTGGGTACATCATCCTGACAGCACTCTTAAGATGACTTTGGATGCAATGCTGCCAAAAATACCAGTCTTGCTGATGTGACATTTTGATCTAACTAAATTTATTTCTGAGATCCATCTTTTTGGCTGGCTGTGGAAACCTTTTAAGTCTCTATTAAATTGATGCCCATGCTTCATATCTCTGTAGTAATCTTTCCTTTTTTTGAAGGCTTCTGCACCCAGCACCCCACAGCTAGTGTACCAACAAAATGGTGAGACTTTTGACCAGCTGAAACTCATGTATTCACTTGCATCTTTGAGTTGTAGTTCAACCCAGATTCAGCTACTGTTTACATCTGTCATCTCCAGAATTTTATTTTAATGTCACATTGGAGGGAGAATAACTCTGTAAATATTGCTTTCATATTCATTTTAAAGTGGTTAGTCAGTCCCTTTACCTCTTCTGCTACATGCATGTATAAATGTATTTTAATGTGGATGTGGATGTATGAGTTTCTGTCTTTGTACTTGACAGTCCTCCACACTGGTAAGCGCTGGTTTATCATCTGCCCTGTGGCTGAAACACCCATGCTTGACAAAGAGAATACTTCATCGCACTCCTCTACAGCCCAGGGTATGCTGCATACTCAAAACTATTTAGTGCTGTTTATTTTTCTCTTAGGTCTTTAGATTTATTACTTATAAAACCAAAGTCGTTCATAGGTGCATTTGTTTTACATGGATAATATTTTCTAAAAAATAAACTTAAATGTTTGTGTCTTACTTGCTGCTGTTGTTACTGAGGACGTTGCACATGCATTAGAGTGTGCATCTGCACAGTTCAGCCGCTTGGGTCAGTTATATAAGAGTGCTTCTGCAGTGGTTCTAGGCAGAAATGAAGGGCAGGATTTATACTCCAGCTGACATAGCCTGATGGGGGGGAAGACAAGCAATGATGTAACACTCTGGTACCCAAAGGACCTAGCTCCTCTTCTTCACAGCCTTGGCTGTTTAACTCCCAATCTGTTCTCCTTCTAATTAACTCTCATCTCTTTATTTCTCCAGAATCTGAAAAGTCTGGCTCATTGTCAGTCAGGCCCAACAGCAACACAGCTGCAGTGACTACCCTAGTCACATCTTTATCCTCCCAAAGCCCATCTTCTTCTCTGCCCACTGCAGCTCAGAGTTCAGTGCAGCCTTCGGACCAAATCACTGGCAAAGCCCAGGTCCAGCAGACCCAGCCCTGTGTAAATAAACATACCCATGCTGCTGGTGGCATGAGCCATCAAAACTCCCTTCCTGTGGAAGAACCTTGCATCTCTGCTGTCTCTATGGTAACAGATATGCCATGCTGCGCTATTGTGCCACCTGTCTCTCTGGATGTGAATGCCTTTGATAAAGTAGCAGCTGGTGGTTTGGTCTCATCTCAAACTAATCAACCAGTTCAGAAGGCCAGTCCAACTGGAGAACTACCCCCTCAGCTGGCCTCCCATCAGTCTGTGGTCCTGCAGCAACCCTATGCCACACCCATGCAACCTGGGACAGTGACCTCCCAGCCCCAGAGTCCAGCACATCAGACCTCCCAGAACTCTCAGTCGTCAAGCCAGCAGCAGAGTGGGGGGCCAGGAGAGTCTGACAGTGAGGGGCCACGCAGGGTGGAGTTTGTTGACCGCACCATCAAGACCTTGGATGAGAAGCTGAGAAACCTGTTATACCAAGAGCACACTCCCTCCCAGGCTTCCAGCACTACGTCTGACCCCCAGGCCTCCAGCACAGAAGGAGTCTGCTCCCCTCCAGTATCAGATGGCCAGAGCACTGAGGGACCACTTACAAAGAAGAAGGGGGAGCCACTGGTAAAATGCTTTAAAATTTCTACATTGATTATGAACTATGTTGAAACATTTTCCCTGCACTATGCTATTGATTTGACTATTGGCTCTAAACAGCAATGGCACTGCTGTGTTATAATAGGGTAACACAATTTATGCTATCTCCACAATAATTCCTCCTGAACTCTTGCCCTCATTTTGTGTGCATGCATGCAACCAAAAACTCAACAGGTTCTGACTCATTCACACAAACCTGAGGTCAGGAGAGGATAATTGGTTAGCCTTACCACACTCATCTTGTGTTTGTAATGTTTTATAATTTGCCTTTATTAAAATGATTGCAACTTCCCACACACACACACACACACACACCCTTCTCTCTTTCTCTGTTAGCCTCAGATTCCTGAGCGCACAGATAGTGTGGGTGCATTAAGTGACTCTGCAGTGGCAGGTAAGTAACAGTGTTTATGTAATGTCCATATCACATTACTACTGTATGATCATTTGAAAAAGGCTTATTTAAAATAAATTCTCTTTGCTGGTTCTTTAGCCACAAACAGGGTTTTGAACAAAAGAGATGTGACGGCTGGCTCCAGTTCTTATAGCTCCAAAAGCCGTTTTCAAGTAAGAATCCACTTTGAAACTCTTCATGAATAAATCTGCTCAATATAAATGTCATTTGTCAAATTATATTGTATTACAGGTCATTTCTTATGCCATTGTTTGTTCTGTTTCCAGTTTGTTGCTGATACATTGCATTAGTTGATAATGTTTATGGACCCTAATTCTGTTACAAACATGGGTTTCTCGTCCTTCCAGATCATCCCTACTCCACCGGATGTCATTTGTCGTTTAGAAAAAAGCAAGACAAGCTGCAGCACCTGCAGTTCCCCAGCACCCTCTAGTGGTTCTGGTGGGTCTTACAGCCAGACCCAGAGCACGAGTCTCAAAGAGAAAGGCTTTGCAGCTGTGCGCATGTCCTCTGTGACAACTGAAGCTGACGATGAGAATGCAGGAACATCCAAATCTCACAATAGTAACCGTCACTCTGCCCCACCAAACTTCTACCAGGCCACACCTACTTCTAGTCCTGACGCCACCCCACATCATATCCCCCGGGCTCAGACCATTGACACTTCGACCCATCACCACTATCACCACTCGTCTCACCTCTGCTCTGACTCAGCAGATGAAGACAGCAGCAGCATAGCCCCTCCTCCAGCTCACCCTGCTCCCCCAGCTCATACCCTGTCTGAGCACAGTGGAAGTGACCTCATGAAGAGGGCAGTTGCCTTCTTGCGGAGATCTGGTAGGAGCAAAAGTGAGCAGAGCTCTGATTCACCAAGCCGACAACCGGTGGCAATGAATGGCCACACTCCTTCGCCTTCTGCTGGACATGCCCACTCATCCTACATTAGCAGTGACAATGACTCTGAGTTTGAGGATGCAGATATGAGGAAAGAACTGCAGAAACTGCGAGAAAAGTAAATAACTTGCACATGTTTGCATTCACCTACATCTGCACAGATGTGTTGCAGCAGTGCATTTATGAAACCCTTTTTTTACCTTTGTGTTTACTGTGGTTTCCTATGTATTTTCAGTTTTCATGGTTTGACTGTTCTAAATGAAAAATAGTTTGAATTTATTGAAGATGCTAAACATAAATCCATTTTTTGCTGCAAACAAGTATTTAGTTTAACAATACAAGTAAAATTAGTACAAATCTGGATACAGTTTAAGTTTAAATGTAACAACCTAATTTCTGATCATCAAATGAAATGTTGCAGCTGTATTCAATGTTCTCTGGGGGCATAGGTGCAGGTACATCTCTCTCCATACTTGTCAGTTGTCTGCATGACTTAATTCAGATTTACAGCATTTGGCAGAAAAAACATGTATTACAGAAAAATATCACTGTCCAGAACATCTTAAATTAGTAAAGTGAACATTTAGTAACATTGAGTACCTTGCTTACTAAACCACAACTCAATACAAGTAGGAACATCATTCTGTGTGGGCAACTCAGGAGGAATCCACAAGTAATCATCTGCAATAGCATGAAATGTTTTCAATAACTGGCTGCTTAAGCAATTATCAAGAGCCAGATCATGCTGTTTCTAGTTATATCATTTATTTTGCCAAAACTATGCAATGTCAATTATTTGGCTTCCATCACATGATGCACAAGTACAGTATGTTGGCCACTGCTTTTACTACCATTTTTAGCAACTAGATGCCAACTTTGACATTACTGGAATCTTCAGTTCAATTAAATTTTATTTATATAGCGCCAATTCACAACATGTGATCTCACGGCACTTCACATAGTAAGATAAAGACTGTACAAATCTTAAACAAGGAACAGAGAACCCAATAATCCAAAGTAGCCTCTGGATTCCCAATGAGCAAGCAGTCAGCGACTGTGGGCAGGAACCAAAAAAACTCTTTTAACAGGGAAAAATTCTCAGACAGAACCAATCTTAATACTACTAAACTAAATACACAAAGGTATGTTTGCTTTTTTGCATTTTCTTAGAAAATCAAAATGTTTTCTTTTCCTGAGATAACCAAAAGTTTCAGTGTTGGTGTGGTGTGATTAGATAGTCATGGCCAACCAAATATAGTGCTTGCCTCTTGGTGCCTGGGACTGGGGGGGCACATCATGTGGCCTAAACATCTTGGACCCTATTTCGAACAGTGGTCCTTGTCTCAATATTGTTAGTAACATTAATGATCATATGTAAGCATCCAAATTAGTAATCTTACATTATGTGCAATTTTGTCTGTTAAAGCGACACAACTTGTGTCTAAAAAATGAGCAGAGGTTTTTGAATATATTGATAACCTGACATACTCATCAGGAGAAGATGTCTCTTGATGCAGGAATCATTATTGTATGTGCAATGATGGAGGGTTTTGCAGAAAATCAGAAGCCTAAATTACTGAAGAAAAAAAATATGAAAAAGGCCAGCAATCTGTGAGTAATCTTTCAGAAAAATCATTTAAGCAAATTTCTGTCTGTTCTTTCCCTGTACCTTCTCACTAGACACATGAAGGAGATCTCTGAGCTGCAGGCATTCCAGAGGAGTGAGATTGAGAGTCTGTACAAGGATCTGGGAAAAACTCTGCCCCCCAATGTCAGCCTTCTTCATGCTGCACCCCCAACTGGTCGTAGGCGCAGGGCCAGCAAACACAAGCTGAAAGCTGGAAAACTGCTCAATCCGATGGTGCAGCAGCTCAAAAACAACCTCAATGCCACCAGTATTGAGAGAAAAGGTGTGTGGGTTGGGGATTGTGTTTTGTGAGTGGTTTGTGTGATGATTTATGTGTATGGAAGAGCATTTTCAGTCAGAAGCACTCATTTTGTCTGTGGAAAACACAGGAATGGCTTTATGTTCAGACAACCGTAGGAGTGTGTGATTCAGAGTGACTCACTCTGACTCATACATTTTTTTTTCTTTAACCAAGGTGATAGCGGTGCCAGTTCATCCGGCTCCCCGGCTAAAAGCTCAATCCTATCAGATGGCTCTGCCCACTCCAGTGGCAGCTCCAGCTCCAGCAATCAGCCTAGCACCGCCCCAGAGCAGGTCCTCACACAGCAACCCTGTTCCTTGAAGGGCTCTTTCTCCTCTGACAACATCTACGCTGGGCTTCATGGTGATGGAATTACCAACCAAGCTGGCCCTGGCCAAGGTACACAATATAGGTTCATGTGCATGCTGGTGTGTGCGTGCAGACGGCTTAGAATGTTGTTCATATTGTCTATGCACAACATTTTGCAAACTGAAGGATGAAGGACCACCTCATTTTCTAAACTATATACTTAACGTATTGATGGAAAAAAAAAACACATATATTATCAGTAAAGTCATGTTAGATGTACAGATTTGTAAATCTACTGAAGGCCGAGGTCATCCAATAATTTAGCTGTTCGACATTATCAGGTTTTAGACTGTAAATTTCCATCTATAACTTTAAGTCATACTGTGTTAATGTAGCAATGGAAAAACTAGATTGGACAAAGAACATGGAGTTGATATACAGTGCATACCAAGAACTTGTAAATATAAGGCAAAGATGGACCATTATTCAGTCAGTTTGCTAAATTCTGCAATATAGAAGATGAGAGTGAACAGTAGTAATAATAAATATTTATACTTACTTGAAAATACTAGCATGTGGCTCTTTGACTTTCAGTAGCCAAAATTTGTCCAAATTATTGTCCAAGCTGCTTTTTGGTCTATGAAAGTTTGACATTTGCACAAAAAGAGAGTGTAAGGTTGGTCACAGTACTCTTGAGCCATGTCAGTAACATTTCCTCACAACAGATAGTAAAACATGCTTTTTGTAGTTTAGTGTAGAATTTCTAGCCACCACTGTAAATAGAGTAAATATTCTACCTTGTTTTTTTTCAACAGTAGAATTAATTGCTGATTTTCATTTTTAAATTTAAGCTGTTCAAATTCATCCAATCTCTAAACACTGTTTAAATAAATAGACAAGCAACTCCACAGACCCTCCACAGGACCTTTACACGATAGGTGTTCTTTTTTTCCCAGCACCCACTAATTATTCGGCTCTTTATTATCAGATTTAATTATTTGATGAAAATCCATCATCAGGCTGATTAAAAATAGTTTCCCATTCATCACCAGATAATCCAGTGAGATCCTGCTTATCGTGCGCTCCTTCTTGGTGTCCTTTTCTGGTGCTTTTGATGGTGGGGGTTTCTCATCCCAGTCTATTTGCACTTTTACAAAGTGTCTCTCTTGTTTCTTCTCTTCTTCCCTCTTATATTCATTTTTACAGGCTGGACGGTTTACCACCAAACGTCAGAGAGAGTCACCTATAAATCTAGTAGCAAACCACGCACTAGATTCCTCAGTGGACCTGTGTCTCTGTCCATCTGTTTGTATTTGTTCTTTTCTATTTCCCCTCACTCATTTCCATCTTCTCTTTATTTAACCTGCCTCTTTCTTCTATCGACCCATTTATATATATATATATATAATACAATGGATATTTTATTTCACCCTTCTCGAAGGCCTCCTCACCTGACATTCATCAACCATTTTCTATTCCTACCACTCACACTTTCCTCAAAGCTTGTGTTCTGTATGATTTTTTTTTTCTTTCTTACCACCAGAGGATATCCACGACATGCACACGTGATGTTGTTATGCTAAACTCATACATACAAAATTGGCTGAATTTGGCTAATAAATGCACACATTGCCAAAATAGAAGGCTTGTACAGCCAGGAAATGTTTCTTACCCCTCAAAAAAACAATCAAAGAAAGAAGCAGGCCTTTCTATGTAGCTGGTGTTTTGGGTTCTGACTGCTCAAAGTCCCTTAGTCTTTTACTGCCTGTAGATCTTATAATTGGTGCATTGGTGTTTGTGGACACGTATTTGTGGCACTTAAAGATAGATATTGGCACGGTTGGTTCCCAGGCTTGTCATTTTTCATGAAAGAGCTCAGCAATTATGACTTCCAAAATAAAAACCTGTGTCCTCTTAAAGCATAAAGCTCAGCCGTTATTTAATGCCAAGTCGCCACCTGGATTTGAAAAAGCTGTATTTTTTTGAAAGCTGCATTTCTTAAGCATCTTTTGTCTGAGTAAAAAGTATTTACACTATATCTTGAAGGGACAAGAGTACCTGTATCTGTGACAAAGACATTATCTGAACACCATCGTTGCCTTGAAGGGAATTAATTAGGATGCCTGTATGTATGAAATTGTCTGACTTTGGACAAAAGATGGTGTTACAGGCAGCAGTTTACGCATGTTTAAAATATGAAAAATATCTAAATTCAACCCTAATTCTATGTTGTAGATTTTTAAATTGAATCAACCCTTTTTTAAAAGATCTTTTAACTCTGAAGAACTGTTACATACTGTCTTCAGATGTGTTGCACCTTACACAGGAGTTGAGATTTGATGTCCAAATGACAAATGAAATGTTTTTCATGCCTACAGGTAGAGATTAGTTTCTGAACCTCTTGATATTTTCTCCAAGATAATTTACTGTCCGCACTGAACAGCATTCGCCTGTCTTATCATTGTGCTTTGTTGTACATATACGCTTTTCTACATGACCAGCTCATGTTCTGTGAGCAGTGTTTACAAAATCAGTCACAACACTGTTTCTATGAATTCAAAATTACCCTTAAATTGAAGGATGCTGGCATAAAGATTGAAAAGGAAACATTTCAAGGCTGTGCTGCCTCCTATGCATTCATGTGTGTGGTCTTAAATAACTAGGCTGCAAGTAGCTTTGATGTAATAAGTACCTGTATCAGTACACAGTCTTTCCTCTGGCAATCATCCACAACTCACAGAACCGAAGTTACATTCATAACTATTAATTTGTGGGTATATTGCCCCCTTCCCCTCATATGATTGCTTTGTGCAGTGCTTCTGGCTTTAAAAAAAGAGACCCCACAAGCACACCTGGGCTTGTGAATGGCTAGTCCTGTCCAAACATGGGCCTGAGGTCAGATCTAAAACAAGACAGTGTGCCTGTTGGCTCAAGTGTGTGTGTGTGTGTGTGTGTGTGTGTGTATGCTTGAGAGAATGCCAGAGTGTTTATACATGGTTTATTTGTTGTGTGTTTCCATCCACTGTTAATTTTGATTGTAAAACATCCCCCAAGTTGAGGCATTTCGCCAAAGTCTGCAATCCTGTGTGTACTAACACAGAGAAAATCCCCCAACCCTTCCCTGGTAGGCAGGGCCCCTTGCTATGGTAGAGGAGAGCTCTCTCCGTCCCTCATGTTTGGATGGAGAAGACGTGCATGGTGCAGGCGCCAGGCAAGGCACTGATGGAGACTTGCTCCGCCATATGAAGGGCTGTATCATTAATATTACTATTTTGTTTTCCTCCTTTCACCTCTCCTGAGTTACCTGCATGTTTCTTACAAGTGCTGACTGATGAGTGCCAGCTAGTATCTGTGTGCTCTTTCAGTTTTATTTATTTTTGTTTCACATTTTGTTTCACAGGCAGTCTCACATCGACAAAGGGATCTCTTTCTCCAGTCTTCCTTTCATAGAAAACACAATTTTCTTGTTCGGATCTCTCTCTACCAACTCATGGGCCAGAAATTCATGCTAAATCTTAAAAACAAACAAATCCAAATTGTTATCCTATTTAAGTGCAGAGGCGGTTAACATGGTAGTGGCTGCCTTTTACACAAGTTGTGTCCAACTCAGTATTGTAAAAAAAAAAAAAAAGAAAGAAAATGCTCTCACTTTATTTACATTCAACAAAAAAGTGATCCTGATGAGGTCGTTAGAATTGCAGGAGCTGACTGAACATGCAACATCACAAGCCAAGGCAAAGTGTGCTTTCTCTTATGCTTGTTAGGTACACTTTCTAAGAGTTCAACCTTTCATTTTAAAGAAAACACCTAGGCTCTTTCTTCCACTCCTCCTCACTGATTTTTAAACCCCTTTCCTCCTTTTTCCTCTTTCTCTCTTCCCAATTGTTTTGATAGCTGAATGTGCTTTTGAAGCAGCTTGTCCACATTCGTGTGGTGTGCAGTGTGTCCTGGCCTAACTGTTTCTGTGTTGTGCTGTTTTACCTTTTTATAGGGTCCACTCTGAAACGACTATGTCTAGGCAAAGAGCGCAGTAGTAGTAACTATCTCATTTACTTTCTTACTCTCTGTCTTTCTTACTCTGTCCTCACTATTTTAGTCCTTATGTTTGTACACTTTTTTTCTCTGTATTGTTTTGGCACTTGGAAATGTGGCAGTTCTTGTTGAAGATGTGGGAACTCAACAGATTTTTGCGTTGATTTACGTTTCTTGTTTTGCATGGCAATGTGCCTATGTGTCTTGATTGCTGAAATTTGTCACTGCTTGCATACCAAACATTTCATTTTTCTGTAAATACTCATGAAAGTCGTGTATGTTGTAATCCTTTGGCTGCTATGTTGGCAAAATATGTGTCACAGTTGTAGCTGTATGCACATTTTCTCTAGCCTCACTGAAATCATTAGGACTGTTGAAAGGCTTTTATGAAGGTGACATTGTAGGTTCATTACACTGAAAGTGCCCTGAATTCTGCCATGCAGCAGCCAATTGATTTGACAGTCGATCCTTTTTGTTTTCTTGTGTAGTTTTTGAGGGAGGCCAATTTTTAAGACCTCTCTCTTTTTTCAGGGTCCTCTCTCAACACCACCACGGCTCAGACAGCTTCCAGTCAGACACAGCCAACCCTCACCGCTGCCACACCCTCACCCTCCCCTCAACCCATCACACGGCTCGCTCAGGTCCAGACCAACAACAGCAACAACAAGAGAGGCACGTTCACGGACGATCTTCACAAACTGGTGGATGACTGGACAAAGGAGACTGTAGCGGCGGCGAGTCAGCCACGACCCTCTCTGAACCAGATGAAACAGCAGAGACGCCAACAGGAGCTGGAAGGCAAAGCGCCACCAATGGGAGCAGTTCCACGTGAGGTATTTGGAATTAAGATGTGCAGTCAGTGATGGAGGGGATTTATGATCAGTGTTCAAGTCATACTTTAGTCTGACATTTTTAGGTATGAGTCAGTCTGTGAACTATTTGGTACAACAGCTCCCTTCTGTTCCAGATGAAATGCCATGTTGGTCCCAGCAAGTTCCAGCTGCCACTTTCATGCCCCCTGACTGCTGCTTTAGGCCCTGGTATGCCTGCATCTCTAGCTCCAAACTCCTCTGCAATGCTCTCTCCTGGTTACCTTCTGCCAGTAGGCTCCTATGGTGGGATGGTTCCTGGTCCTCTTTACACCCAGCAGTGGCCTGGTATGCCTAGTCCCGTAGGGTCTGCGGTTCCTGTAGGCTTGCTTGGTGCTGCAAGAATGATGCCCTATGCTACAATGGCAAACCCAGGGATTCAAGCCTACCCTCTGGTCATGCACAACCCTGAGAATGGCCCCTGTCCAAAAACCACTAGGACTACCTGATCTGCTAAGAGAAATTTGTTAGTGTGTGCGTGCAGGACAGTCCAACTCCACTCTGCTCTCTTCATCAGAGCCACACATGTACATATTCTGGTCTTGTAAATAACATGACGCAAGTGTTGATATTCTTTATACACTGCATATATCTGTAGTAAATTGTGTGTGTACGTATGAGCGTATACTGTACAGTACGTGTTAAGTAAGTATGTCTGAATGCCTAATGCTTTTTGGCTTTGGTCTTAACAGCCATACGAGACATTTTGTCTGCGGTCACAAGAGACATATTTCACTTTATTCTTCATTACTGCAGTTTTCACATTGCTTTTGCCTTTCTGTGTTGCGTACACTTTTCAAACACTACATTGGAATCCAAAAACCAGTGGCTTGAGACGCAGTAACAGGACAGTATTTATGATGAAAATATTTGAAGGAATGTAGTGCCTTGAACATTGATTTGTATTTTTTTCTTTTGTGAAACAAAGCATGTCTGCATCCAAGTTATTTTATTTGAAGGTAGCTTGAGTGCAGTCATTTTTTTTTTAAAAAAAAGCATTACAAACAACTTTGTTTTTGGTTTACATATGAATGCCCTTGTAGTACTGCACTATTAACACAGTATATAGTCTTATTTAAATCCTGTTTTAACTCTTGTTTACTTTCCACCCCTGTGACAGATGGAATGCCATAGTGGTGAGATGTACCGATGCCTTGCAGAAACAAATGGTTAATGTATGACTGATGAGGGAAGGAAAAAAATGCCAGCAGCCAAAATCCACTCATTCAGGTCAAATGGTTCAGCTGGACACGGCCTCTTTTTGATAGGACAACAGATACGTAGGACAGCACGAGAGCTGTCAGTGTTGTAGCCTTGTGCTCAGAGGAAAGGCAGTGTCCAGAGCCATACATACTGTACATAGTTCTTTCGACAGTATATGCCTCTGGTAGTGTTCTGATCAGAATGTAGCAATTAATATGTGAAGGCTTGAGGCTCAAAAGTGCAATTCAACCCCTCCACAAAGCTTTGATCGTGGCCTTGCCACAAGCCTTATCTCTGATGTGTGCAACAGGAGCAAGCTCAGAAGTTGAACAAAGTTACAAATCACAAAGCACCAGACAGTAGTTACCAGGAAAAGTATAGATATTACAAACCACCCAGCAAACTCTGAATTCACTATTGCTAAATGTTCTTTCAACTTGGCTCGTACTCAGCATACACTGTATGTAAAATGTTCTGTGCAATCACCAGTTAAGGCTGACGTTTTTAACTTATTCGATGTGTAAAGCTTGATTTTTTTTCTTCTTTTTTTTTGAATGCTGCTATTATCTGTCAAGGTGATTCCACTGTATAGTCAAGCATTCTGCTCACATACGATGGTACTTCAAAATAAGAGTCCTCAAATTAAATTAACAAATGAAATGCTCACAAAGCAGTGTTATTGCCTTGTTGAAATTTTGATGTCTTGATTTCACTGGTCGTTTTTAAAGACAGCCTCTTTTTTTCATTTTCTTTTCAATAATATATTGCAAAATTCAAATGATACTTGATGTGGGAGATTTGCACAACATATAGTCTCCCTTTATTCTATGTTAGAGTTCCTACACTGTATATAATGGGTTTCACCCGCCTGTACTTTTTTATCACTGACAAGCATGGCCAACTTTTCATGTTCCACGAAGCAAAGATAAACAATACAGCTACTATGGTTAGAAATCCCACATCTCCACAACACATTTGAAAGGTTTCAGCACCCCAATCCTGCCAAGCTGTGAAATGTACAGTTTTCTTGTTGTTTGTATTTGTACATTTTGTTTGTTTGACTGTTTAGGGGTGGTGGTGGAGGAGGGGTTGCTTTGATGTATATTATTCCATCAATTCGGTTTGAATTGGACTTTTATAGGATATTATGCAGAGTCTTCTGCTTTGGTGAAATACTTCCAGTAGTAAGAGATTTCTGTTCTCTGTCACTTGTATCTGGTATGTTTTGTTCCACCTCCCTCGCTGCTAACTCATGGAGAGCAGAGGAGGGAACAACTATAGCTGGCATATTCATTTGGATGCAGTGATCAAACCAGAGAGCTGAAGAGTAAAGAGGAGGAAGAGGAGCAGTGCTGACTTTTTCCCCCCTCTGCTCGTCTCACTTCTCTCTGGACAACATTGCCCCCTGGTGAATATGTTCTGATTGTCAACGGCTTGTATTCAAACTGTGTGGGATTGCTTTTGCCTGCTGTATGTCCCACTGCATTACCCCACCCTATCCTGCTGCACTCTTATCACAGACTGTATGTTGAGAGAGAGAAATAAATATTATTTTGTGCTTGATGACATGTCTCATGATTGTTTTTTCCATTTGGATAACTTGAGTCTATCATATTAAAATAAACTTTAGGCTTTTTTGCAGACTAAAAGAGTTTTAAAAATAATTTTATAATGAGTTTATGATGAGTTAAACTGTAAATCTGGTTGAGTTATTTTTTTTTCTACTATAAAACAAGTATTTCTAAACTGATTTGAAAGTCTGCTGTTCATGCAGGCCAGACCTCTCTTTGAAACGAAGCCACAGATTCGCAACATTCAACACGAACCCTGTGGGAAAATATTTAAAATCAAAATAAATCATTCATCAGACCCCGTGAAGAAATATAGTTTTTACGATCGTGAAATCTCTTCTAAAACGTACCCACGGACTCCATTTTGGTCGAGAAGTAGGTCCTGCTTTGTGTGGCGAATGTGTCAACCCGTGTCCACGGCGGCGTAGCGCTACAGCAATGGTTGCCCCTTTTGTTCAACCGAGTTCCTGAATTATTCCCAACACAATGAAATGATCGGGATAGTATATGGTTTCATAAAAACATCTCACTGTACCTACGCTTCCTGGGATCTCATCTGGGATTATCTAATGAATTAAAAAATCGATCTACAACCCTTCTGAGCTGCTGTGAGCTTTCCGACGCACGCAGTCTTGAGGAACGTGGAGTAGTAAGTGTTTATAACGTTAGTCCAGATCTGTGGTATTAGCGTTAAACGGTTAAAAAAGGGCTGGTTTGCTGCAGAAATGGGTCACATTTTGCCAATACAAAGATAATTCTAGGCGCAGTTTTGCGGTAGTTGCAGTAATTTCAGTTTAGCCCACTGTAACCTGAAAACACGAAGTGACGTTAGGTAGAGCCCTGATGCAAAAATAAGCATGCCTGGCTATTTTCCTCTTACCGCAAACACAATTCAGACAATTATTAGCTGCTAAGATGCTAAGTGGTTGATGGACCTCGGTTTGATTAAGGATCACACACGCTGCTGCTGTGGGGTAACCTCGTGAAATCAGACGTTAAACTGTCAATTAGCTGCACAGTATCTGGGATTTACAGGGTGAGGTCATTGTGGAGGGAAACGCTGCTGCTGAATGGTCATTTTAGTTCCAGTCAGGCTACAGTGTATGTAACTTCAAACACTCTTTTGGGTATTATTTCTTGTTAAGTGGCTAAACTACTTAACAAGAAAAAAAGCCCTGTAACGTTTACATCTGTCTGTGTTGGAGCTAACGTTTGCTGTGAGGATGCAGCTACGAGAGATAAACGTTACTGAGCTGAGTAGGACACTTAGCGACGGTTAAGATGGACAAATAACGGACGCTAGAGTTAGCTAGTTAGTGTCGTTACTTTGTGTCTTGTAGCTGTTCTCTTTAGCTATGCTCTTTGGGAAGTGGCTGACTGTTGTTATTTGCTAACCTCTGTTAGCTTGCTGGCTAACAGCAGCCCGCAATATTTCATTGTTTGGGGCAACTGCTCACGCTAACGTTAGCTAAATTAAAATGCATTTAGTTCTGTGGTTGTGTTGGGGAGGGCTTCAAGCTAGCTAAAAAAATTCTCCCCGCTCAGTTGGTCTCGCCTGATTTGTTTGAAGGCTGCAAACGAGCTTGAATTTACAGTCTGCTGCTTAGCCGTTTGTTTCAATGCCAGATAGCCTCACATGACTGTATGATCATAAACAGAGATGTTGACCCAAAATGCACCTGTTACTGGGAAACAGAACATAACAATTAGTTTGCTCCTGGGAGTAGGGGGCTCGGTCACGTGACTGCACCATAACAGGTGCACAACGTGCAGGCACGACTTGTCTAGACTGGTCTCTGCATCACTCCATTAACAGTATCTAATGTATAACCAATCTGCTGTATTTTGAAGGCTCAACATTGCAATCAAAATTAAATCATGGTTCCCCTGTTTGTTCCCCTGTTTCAGATGTAAACGTGAACACCATCTGTCCCAGCAGTGGCTGTTGGCACAATGGGGCTGGACTTTGATGTAAAGACATTCTGTCACAATCTGCGGGCCACAAAGCCCCCCTATGAATGCCCTGTGGAGACTTGCCGGAAGGTGTACAAGAGTTACAGCGGCATTGAGTACCACCTTTACCACTATGACCATGACAACCCAACTCCTGCGCAGAGTGTGCCCCAGAAGAAGAGGAAGGGACGACCTCCTCGTGCCTCACTGGCTGGCTCAGGGGATACAGATGACGGTGGGGGCAACGGGGGAGGAGGAGGAGGACCGGGTCATGGGGGGAACACACCTGGTAGCCCCAACCGGTCGGAGCGCTCTCACTCTCCGGGGAGAGAGACCATGACTTACGCCCAAGCACAGCGCATGGTGGAGCTGGAGATTCAAGGGCGCATTCACCGCATCAGCATCTTTGAGAACATTGACGTGGTGTCAGAGGAGGACAGTGATGCAGAGGATGTTCCACCGTCTGGAACTGGCAGTGGCGGTGGAGGGGTTTGTAACGGTAGTGACGGTGGCACTGGGGGTAGCGAGGTAGGCGGTAGTGGCAAGGACCGCTCAGATATCCCATCTTCGAATGGGGGCAAAGCCACTCCAAAGTCTGGGAAGCATAAAAGTAAAGAGAAGAAGAAGGACGGTTCATCTCATCATCACAGTGCTCAGTCTGGTCCTGCAGTCAAGCTCCCTGAGGCGGTTTTCAGAGAACTGGACCAGGAAAGACCCGATGCTCCTCCTCGGCCATCATCATACTACAGGTGTGTACTGAGAATTATTATGTGATTTCACAGGCAGGTAGAACAGTTAGAGGCAGGATTATTGATAAGTACATGAAAGGCCTGACATAATATTTCACACACTTTATTTGCAATTGTATGGCTCACTGTTGATCATGTATCAGGAAACATTACCTCAGATTCCTCATACTATTCTCTCATTATTTCCTCTTTCTACAGAAAGTTGAAGTTGGAGCCGATCTTACTCTTCACTAAATACATTTCATTTTGTTCCATCTTTTGTATTTAAAAATATATACACATTTTACTCTTCTCTCTAATTGTGGACTTCAGGTATATTGATAAGTCTGTGGAGGAACTGGATGAGGAGGTTGAGTATGACATCGATGAGGAGGACTACATCTGGCTCGACATCATGAACGACAAACGGCGGCGTGATGGCGTGACACCCATCCCTCAGGAGGTCTTTGAGTACCTAATGGACCGCTTAGAGAAGGAGTCCTACTTTGAGAGCCACAACAAGGTACCCGAACTTGGATGTTCAGTGTTCAGACAATATTATAACATAATATAGTTTGCATTCAACTCTGATGTGTTTCTCTCAGGCCGACCCCAGCACCTTAATCGATGAAGATGCTGTCTGCTGCATCTGTAATGATGGAGAGTGTCAAAACAGCAATGTGATCCTGTTTTGCGACATGTGTAACCTGGCAGTACACCAAGAATGCTATGGTGTCCCCTATATCCCAGAGGGCCAGTGGTTATGTCGTCGCTGCCTGCAGTCGCCAAGCAGAGCTGTGGACTGTGCACTGTGTCCTAACAAGGGAGGCGCTTTCAAGCAGACAGACGACGCACGCTGGGCCCACGTAGTGTGCGCCCTCTGGATCCCAGAGGTAAATTCATACATCAGTGCATGCGTGCTCGATTAGAATTACATAATCATGCAGATATTGAGGCACTCTGAATTGTCCATGGATGATGAATAAGTGCATCACACGTTAAGCGCAGGCAACATGCATAAATTATAGAGTGATTTATAGTAAGATGAATATCGTCATGATTAATGTACAATTTAGCAGCGCTCAGTCTGTCTGCTGTTTTGTTAACTTTTTTACATTATGTCAGTAAAATGAATTTTGCTGCCATTCCTCAGGTCTGCTTTGCTAACACAGTCTTCCTGGAGCCGATCGATAGTATCGAGCACATCCCTCCTGCACGCTGGAAGCTCACCTGCTACATCTGCAAACAGCGTGGCTCAGGCGCCTGCATCCAGTGTCACAAAGCCAACTGCTATACTGCTTTCCACGTCACATGTGCCCAGCAGGCAGGCCTCTATATGAAAATGGAGCCTGTCAGAGAGACTGGGGCCAACGGCACCTCTTTTAGCGTCCGCAAGACGGCATACTGTGACATCCACACGCCCCCAGGATCAGCCCGACCTTTGGGAGGGGTAGGTGGAGCCAGCATGGGTTCGTCTCACAGCGAAGGAGAGCTGGAGGAGGACGACGAACCCAGCATCGGTCACGATGATGACTCCAAGGGCTGGAGCTCTGAACGAGCAAAGAGGGCGAAGGCCAAATCGAGGCTGAAGATGAAAAGAGCGAGGAAGATCTTAGCTGAGAGGAGAGCTGCTGCACCAGTGGTTTCAGTGCCCTGCATACCTCCCCACAGGTAGGCATGTCCCTCACCTGCGCTGAATGTGCTTCAAAGTTCCAAATAGATTTTAAGCTCCCTGGTTGTCTTTTATTAAAAAATGGTACGGGAAACTAGTCAACCAAAACCAGTTTTTCCTGGGCATATTTGAGATGTTCTCTGTTTGTCAGAAGTCTATGTATTTTCCAGTTGTTGGTTGTTTTTTTTTTACAATTTGATTAGCAAAAGTGTTTATTAGGCTTGAGTGAATGAAACATAAGTTAACAAAATAATAATAATAATAATTTTCCTGTGGTGCTTACTAAAACGTTTTTTAGGGGGTGCTGAATTATGCTCTACGCAGAGAAAAACATGAAAATCAAAACCATCACTTGGAAGAATAAATTAGGTTCATGTCGCTGTGGTTTGTTATTGCATACTAATCTGTAAGGGCTGTAAGGCGAAGTCTGCAGGGTCTTTTGGAACGAGGAAGATATCCCCTGTGCTAATAGAAATGGGCTTTACATTTAAGACATGAAAGAGTTAAAGCAGCGTTTGCTTCTCTCCAGGCTTAGCAAAATCACCAGTAACTTAACGGTACCCAGGAAAAGCCAGTTCATGCAACGACTTCACAGCTACTGGACCCTGAAGAGGCAAAGTCGCAACGGTGTACCTCTTCTACGCCGGCTTCAAACCCACCTTCAATCACAGCGTCATATTGACCCGCTCCCACCACAACCTTCATCGCAGCTTCCTTCGGTAAATTCTTGTGTATGTTGCTGTGAATTTGTGATCACCCTGCTGTCTGTCTCTGCATGTTTATGGGTTTGTACATTTTGATGTTGCAGAGAGACAGTGAGGAGAAACAGTCTGCTTTAAAGGAGCAGCTAAAGGCGTGGCAGAGATTGAGACATGACCTGGAAAGAGCGAGGTTATTGGTGGAGCTCATCCGCAAGAGGGAAAAACTCAAGAGGGAAACGGTGAGACACAAATTAGATTAAGTTCTCCAACAAAACAGATATCTAACCCCTAATTTAGTACCAGGTTTTTCCAGTGAGCTGTATAGAATAGTGATTAGTGTTTGTCTTCTTTAGGTGAGGCTGAGTTGAATTTGTGTACACATACACACTTACTATTTTAGAGGCTTCTGTATTTATTTATTCAGTGAAGAGGTCTATATTGTTAAAAAATGTGTCTGTTCAGATTAAAGTGCAGCAGATGGCGCTGGAGATGCAGCTGACTCCCTTCCTGGTGCTGTTGAGGAGTACGTTGGAACAGTTACAGGAAAGAGACACTAACAATTTTTTCACTGAGCCTGTGCCACTGGCAGAGGTAAATACACACACACATGCAAGAGGTTTGCTTATTCGCTTTGGCTTTCTGCTTTTTCACAGCAATGTAATTTTTGAAATCTGTTTTTGTTGGTGTATTTATGTTTGCCTCCATTTATATCCAGCAGTAGTAGGGCTGTAGTCAATTAGAGAAAACCTTGGTCGACTGAAATCGTGCCCGAAGTTGATCGGTTTTTCATTGCTTTTTGTGGCATTTTCTTTTCCTGGGAATTAGCTTTGTAATGATTAAGTTTCCATCTCAGCACATGAAACTCAAAACAAGTTTCCTCCAGTCACTGTTTTGCAGAGACACACCCCTCATATCATTTTCCAGACTGTATGTATTCTCGACCCCTCTCCTCACGTCTGAATCTCCTCCCACCTGCAATGTAAGTGGAGGAGGTGAGGAAAGAGAAGCTGGGGAAACAACCATTTAACAAGATCAGAAATCGTCACCCCAGAGCCATTGTTTTAAAGTGATGCCAATTAAATATGACATGGCACAGCTATACCACCGGCCCCTGGTTTTGAGAGAGTGTGTGTGTGTATGTGTGTTTGTGTGTTATACATACATAACACACACACACACACACAGTTGTGGTAAAAAGTTTACATACACCTGTAAAGAACATAATACCATGGCTCTCTTGAGTTTCCAGTTATTTCTACAACTCTGATTTTTCTCTGATAGAGTGGTTGGAACAGATACTTCTTTGTCACAACAATCATTCATGAAGTTTGTTTTTTTTATGACTTTATTATGGGTTAACAGAAAAAATGACCAAATGATGGATTAATCCTGGAAAGCTGTTGATTTTACACTTTACTCCTTATGGAAAGGAAAACAGAGATTATCTGATCAGTGATAAGTTGGGTGGATAAGAGCGTATTGACTGACCAATCGATCAGTCAGTGTTGACACTACAGTCCTAAGTAGTGCATGGTGTATGCTTTCTGTTCTCTCATAGTGTTAGGAACCTCAGAAATTCAGTGTTTGTCATCTCTCATCTAATAGATGATCATTAGATGATACCTTTTAAAACTTTTTTCACACTATCACACCCTAACTAAAATCCAATGCATAATATAAACACATATTAGAAGGTGTAGGTCATTCCTCTGTGTGATTACTCCCCTTTATCCTACAGGTGCCGGACTACCTGGACCATATTGACACTCCAATGGACTTTCAGACCATGTGGAACTTGCTGGAGTCCCATCGCTACCTCACTTTTGAGGCCTTTGAGGCTGACTTTGGTCTCATTGTCAACAACTGCCTCAAATATAACGCAAAGGACACGGTTTTTTATCGTGCCGCCCTGCGGCTCAGAGAGATGGGTGGGGCTGTCATAAGAACAGCCAGACGGCACGCTGAGCGGATCGGTTTTGATTATGAGACCGGTATGCACCTGCCTCGAGAGCCAAGCCCAGACAGTCAACGGGACCAAGAGCGCGAGAGAGAACGGGAGCGAGACAGGGAGAGAGAAAGAGATCGGCCATTGTCTTCGAATGAAGATGGTAAGTATTTCCCTTTTATTTTGATGGGGAGATTTTTGGCAGCCAAAATATTCTTGTTAAGCGCCAGTGGGAGGATAAGCGAGGGATGAAATATTTCAAATGAGTTACACTTAAAAATAACTTCTAGATTACATTTTGTGGCGGATTAGTAGCTTGTACTTTGCACTGCAATTTGTTCTAAAATGGTTAGTCCGGATCATGTGGCACACTTGAGAGTTGATGAAATTTTACACCTGTGCTTTATTTCAGTGTACCACACCAATGTGGGTGAAACACTGAAGAGAATTAGGGTGGCTAAGAAATGGGATGTGGAGTGGATGGCACAAACATACGGTAGAGCTGAAGAAGAATTGTTGTTGTAACAGACATTATGAGTGATTAAGAGTGAGAGTCTATTTTTCCAAGCTCTGTGGACTTTTTGGATTTGTTGATTTATTTATCCAATGATTGAATGTCACTGTCAGTTATAATGCATTCTTAGTCATAAACTGTGAACACTGGAACAGTATTTATGTGAAGTAAGATGCTCAATAATAATTTATTGTAGAGATAAAAGGGATTTTTGCTACAGTGAAGCTTTATAAGCAGCAAATGGCACTTGTCATTCATGTGAATTAGTTTTCAGCTTAGCTAGAACCTCATCACAGTATTTTATATTCTGGTTTTTTACTACTCTAATTCTTACTTTTAAAAACAAAGACAATTAGATGAACAGATTAAGTTTTATCTACCAAACATTTTGTCTGCCAGAGAAAAAAAACATCCTTTCTGTTTGACAGTTTCCAGTCATGTTTGACTGCCTTTATGATTATTAAATAACCTTTTTGTCTCTGACATATTTAACGGCTTTTCACAGACCTGCTCCTGCCAGAGAACAGACGCCGGCTACCGCTGGAAGAGCAGCTGCATTACCTGCACACACGTCTCGATGAGGTCAGCTCGGGGAAGCACAGCATTGGCCAGTCTCGCAGAGCCAAAGCTCTGAGAAAGGAGATCAGTGTGATCAAGAGGAAGCTTGCACACCAACGGGAGGGAGGCTCCGGCATGGGAGGCCGGGAGTCTGTGGGCGGAGGAGACCGGGGCTCTTCCCTGCCCCATCACTCATCATCTGCAGGACACCACGATGAGGGAGGAGAGAGCAGCAGCCAGGAGATTGGTGGAAAGGGTCAGTTTAGGAAAATATATCAATATCATTAATGTGCCACATGAGAAAGATTAACTGCTGTTAAAGGAAAGCAATATAGTAAACACTGGCTTGTGTTTTAACTTCTCTCTCCGGCAAGATCTGAGTGTGTCCTCATCGGCCCTGGCTCCAGAGGTGGGTCGTCGGACATCCGTCCTCTTCTCTAAGAAGAACCAAAAAATGGCTGGACCCCCTAAAAGGCCAGGACGCCCCCCCAAAAACCGGGATGCTGGTTACGCCGGGGCAGGGGTGAGCCAAAGCCCCATTGGACCCCCACAGCTGCCCCTGCTATCAGCAAGGCAGAGGAAGAGGCCCCGCAGCCCCCATACCAGCTCCAGCTCCGACAGTGACAGCGACAATGACGATCTGCTGCCAGGTATGCTTGGACAGTGCACAGCAAACTTTTATTGTGCAGTTTTTCACATTTGATGCATCCAGTCACTCCCTTCTGTCTCTTTCCCTCAGGTTTGCCAAGTAATGGTTTTGACACGGGAAACCAGCCAGTAACAGAAAGCTTCCGTGTGTACAGAAATGAGCCTCGTCTCCCTCGTTCAAGCTCAGACTCTGAGTCCACAACCAGCAGCAGCAGCAGTGCAGCTTCTGACAGAACCAGGTGATTAATGCTTGTGTCTGTTATTCTTTAAAGCTCCTCTGATATGAAGTTTTTCTGTTACCAATGTGTCAAATGACTACATGTAAAGTGAAAGGAGTCTTTGGTAGTAACAAACCTGGTGTTGCACCACCTTTGCCACACAGTTTGACTGTGTAAATTCTCTGTTATGGCTTTGTTCCAGCATGTTAAACAAGCAAACTATATTTTGTTTGAAAAGGAAACACTCTAAGAAATCAGAAATCAGAAAGGTTTTATTGCCAAGTAGGTTGTCACATACAAGGAATTTGACTTGGTGTTTTAGTGCATAACAGTAAAACAGCAACATATAGATTAAAAGTGTTGCCAGTCGAGGTAATAAGTGTAACAAGATAAATGTCTATCTCAGTAGTCTTGTTTGTCTTTTTGTCGCAGCACCACCCCATCTAAGCAGGGCAGAGGGAAGGCGTCGTTCTCTCGCTCCACCTTCCAGGAGGACAGCAGTGAGGAAACATCAGGCACTGAAAATGACTCCTACTCAGTTGGAGGGTCACGGAGCGTTTCACACTGTAAGCACATTCTTACACACTCAAACCCACACAATGCACATGCAGTTTGTTTCTATTTCTGTCAGCAGTGAGTGTTTTCTCAGATCAACTTGAATATTCATGCTGGTATTTTATGGTACAGAACCAGATGATTCTGCAGCATAGCACAGATGGTGCTAAAGATAGGATTAAGTGCAGGGGCAGGATAGAGCTACTTATTTGCGGCTGATAGGTGAAAAGCAGCGTAGGTGCACAGAAAATATGACATTTCAAAATTTCCATCCTCGTCATTGCTGTAAGCTGTCAAAGTCACCAGACACGAGCACAGTTGCTGTAGCTGTTGAAAAATGAAACATGGTCAAAGAAAAAGAGATAGCGGGGACAGTTTTTACTGTGTCAAGTATTTAATTTTGTAGCTCAAGTACCATTTATTGAAGACAAACCACCCTGTATTTTATGAACTGTATCTTGCATAAGCATCACAGTTGCCCAACAAACTGCTTGCTTAACGTATTTCAAATGAAAGGGATGTGGTTTGTAATAAATTCTTAGAGCCGTGTCATTATGTACACAACAGCCGTTATTTACCTAGAAACAAGGTTGCATAATGGTGACCGGTTTCCTTATTGTCAGTGGTGCGCGGCCGAGATAGGTCAGGATGCTGGATGACCTCTGATGACTATTCTTCTCTGGAAGCTCTAGACCTGGTGTGGGCCAAGTGCAGAGGCTATCCTTCCTATCCTGCTCTGGTAAGGAACAAGCAGACAACACAGATAGTGTATATTACAGTCAAGTGAACTGTGATCTCTCCTGTAGTTTCTGGCTGCAAGTATAATCTTCCTTATGCTACTGTTTGCCTGCAGATAATTGATCCAAAGATGCCCAGGGAGGGAGTGTTCCACCGGGGTGTCCCAATCCCTGTTCCCCCTTTGGATGTGCTGAAACTGGGGGAACAAATGACCCAGGAAGCCAGAGAGCACCTGTTCCTGGTTCTTTTCTTTGACAACAAGAGAACTTGGTTAGTACTTTGGGTTTCTTTGTCTCATCTTTTTGTATTTACAATCTTTAATGTGACGAATCATTCTTATTCTTGTCAACTGTAAATTTTTCTAATGTACATAAAAAATACAGGATGCAAGCAAAAAAGGCTTCTCAAGTTACTGGATGTGTGTGCACAAGTAACTCTGTGGCAATACTTCAAAGCAAACTGAAGTCTTTTTACTGAGACACAGGACGACAACACTTAGCAGAAATAGGGCAAATGTGGTTTTTCAGAATAGAAAACGGGGGAAAGAACACGTCGTATTTTAGGTCACCTTTTGCTGTGCTGTACACTTCCATTCAATGTCTGCTAAGTTTGAAGCAAACGTACTGTGAGAAACATACTGACAACAGTGAGTGTTATTCCGTTCTTCACTCTCACTTTAAAAGGCATTCGGAAGTTCACCTGCTTTCAGGTCATACCCTGCAAATCACCTCAACTCAGTATTATTTGAAGAAGTAAGAACTTTATCTGCAACAGAAATCAATGGGCCTGTTATGCCTTCACTGGATTTTTTTATTGCACTTATACAAAATATTAACTCAGTCGGGACTTACAGGCCTGCATGTGCATTTATTTTTGCTCTTGCAAATCAAATTTGACATATTAACACAAGTGTCTCTGTGTTTGTGTGCATGCAGGCAGTGGTTGCCACGCTCTAAACTGGTGCCGCTCGGTGTGGACCAGGAGCTGGACAAGGAGAAGATGCTGGAGGGCAGGAAATCTAACATCCGCAAGTCAGTGCAGGTGGCGTATCACCGTGCCATGCAGCACCGCAGCAAGGTGCAGGGAGACCCCAGCAGTGAAACCAGTGACAGTGACTGAAATCAAACATGCACGCACACAAACCTTATGTGTTGGTCCTTGCAGTTGTAGTGGAGTTTTTGTTTCTCTCTAGAGAGCCCAGCCCTACATCATAGATTACATGAAAACAGTGCCAGTAGCAAAGAGTGGGGGGAAAAAATCATCCACTACTTTGGCCCCAAGATAAACACACTCATGCACACTAAGCCGTATTTAATCCGACATGTAAAATATTGTATTTAAGAGAAGTGAAAAAAATGGTATTGATAATAATGATGGAAAAAATATGCTATGTTCAGAGTCATTAATTAAAATTTCCTTGTTTGTGGTCGATATGTGTTTAATAACAACTGAGATAATGGTTTACAGCTTCAATCAATGAACACAGAACTACGCTATTGTGCACACTCAACTCAACCGTTCCGTGTGTTTTTCTCACACATACAGTCACGCGTGTTATCTTACATTTGAACAGGAAAATGCATGCAGTGTACATTGAATGCACACACTGCGGGTATGGCTATGAATGCCTTCGCCCCAGCACATCTTTGTCACATTCTCCTCTCTGAAAGAAAAAAAAAAACAGGCCTGGTGCTAGTGTCAAGTCATTTGTCAGATCAGCACAAACAGAGACTGTTGCGGCCTGGATTGTGGGCAAACCAATGTTACTGTAATTTATTCTGCTGACTCCTTATTACCAGATCCACAAGCTTGTTTCAATTTGGACTAAGTCTAATCACTCTGGCTGCACAAGACATCATTGTGTGGTGCTTTCTCATTTGTCAGTCTGTGTTTATCACCTGTTTTTACGGTTTTGTTAACATATGTACGTGTCACACGGGCCATTGGTCAATGAATAATGTCTTAGTCTCAGGCTGATGGCTTTAGATCTTTTATATATACAGATTGCATAAAGATAGAACTTTAATAAAAAAAAAAGAATTGAGTTTTTTAAACTTGTGGTTTGTGTTGTGTTCACTATTGTTCCTCTTCAGTGTTTTCTTTGCTCCTGCTTAATTGCTGGAGACTAACTTTATATTTAGCAGAATCTTCTGGCCCTCCCATTGCTGCTTTCCGAGTAAAGGGTGAGTCATAAGCGCTTCTCAAGAGTTTCTCCCCCTCACTGTCTGATAATGATTCATACAGTCAGACAGCAGTTGGGGGAAGATTTGCCGCCAATAAGCGTGACACGTCAAGTTGTTTATGTGTATTTAGAAACGCTGCTGACGATGCAAAAGTATATGTGTTAGGGTTCATATTTGTCTTTCTGCTCAAGTTAACTTCCTCTTTTCAAAAATTTTAAATGCAGCATGTGTAACAGCTTTGTCCGTAAGCTTTTTGCGTTGTACCTGAGGGATTTAATGGCATGACAATCAATGGACTTACTGTATGCTGTATGTTTACCAAACTGAACAGATTAGTATAGCTGCAATCACCGACCATAAATCCTTTACACTGGTTCTGCAAGTTTCATGCTCTTGGCAGTATGGTATGGTATTTAAAGCTCAGACTCACTGTATACTGGTTCTACTTGTCAGACATCCATGTATGTCATGTTTTTACAGTGTGTCAGAAAAGCCTGGTGCACTGTGTGAATGTTTGCAAGGCCTAGACGTTAAGACAGTCATTTAGTTGCCCATTAATTGTACCTGGTTTTGAAAAAGAATGTCTCTATATAATAATAATTACAGATGATATAACAACAAAAATGTTTAGATTTAAACAGAAAGTATACAGGATATCACAAGTTTATTTTAGCCATTAATCTGGATTACCACCTTCTGACATTATACGATCATTTAAGCCACATTTCCCATAAACTGACTGACAGTCATCTTATTTACATTATCACTTGCAATGTGAGCTTATTTGATGATGACAAACGTTTCATTATGAATTTCCTTTCCCCAAATCAGTGTTTTTGATCAGCTTTTCCACACATAAAGATCCCCCACCCAACTGAAGCACCCACTCACCACAACATGTGTGTTTAGGTTTGCAGCCATGCCGACACCTTCTCTCTGTGGAGACAGCTTGTCACCCCAACCCCCACCGCTTCTTCAGAACGTGAGTGGAAACGAGTGATAAGCATCAGTCAGCGGTTTCAAAAGAACTCGCGTAGCACAGATGAGGGCCTTGAGGTGTTTTGGAAACCTTTTTTCTTTTTTCAAGTCCTGTTTTAACCTTCCGCTCTAACTGTTACTAGCACATTTGTACCCTTTTCTTTCTTTAACCTTCATACATGGGTGGGCAATCAGCATGCGATTAGATGGATATCTATTTTTTACTTTACTGCATGAAATGATGAACTAATCTGATAACCTACCGCAGCAGTGGCTTAATCGGAAGTTTGCAATCTTTGGTTATTTTATCATACAAGAAAATCACATGTAAAAATCACCTCACATTTTGATCTGCACAGTATTGAGGTTTCACAAATAAACTACAACCACAAGAAAATGGCATTTAGATTCACACTGCCATTCATCAATGTCCTTCCTAAAGCAGAATTATAACCAAAAGTTTGCATGTGTTAAAATAGCGTGCAAAAGTTTGTCTTTATGTGTCTTTTATCTGCAAGGAACTTGTAACTGAAGCCTGTCGCATAAATGTCATTGAGCAACAAGACTACAGCCTGATATGTGAGGCTTTACACGGCGTTTCTTTGGGCTAAATACTAACATGCTGATGTCAAGCACTTAAGTTTAGTATGTCTCTTGTCTTAGTTTTACGTTTTAGCTGAATTAATCAGCACAAAACACACATTACAGCCAAGACGGATGGGAGTATCATCAAAGTCTGATGTGATGGTGGCACTTGATGAGAAGGTAATTCTACCTGAGGTTTACATGGATGTTTGCGCCAAATTTCATGGCAATTCAGTCCAAGAGTTGAGGGATATTTCACTTACAACTCAGTGGGTGTTGGACTAAAGTGGTGCTTTACATTAATCACAAATATAAGTATGTAAAGTAAGTATGGGACCAGTTCCACTTCTGTGTATTTGGCTACATTCATTTTACCATCTACTCTCAGAATGCTTTCAGGGCCTACAGCAAAGAAGCATATCTACAGTATGATTGTGCCACCACCATGCACCAGGATTGAGATGTTGTGGTTCTGATGATGCGCATTGTCTGGTTAAGGCCAATTGTGTTGTTCAATCTGATGGGCAAAAAGCACAGTGTTGTGGTCTTCTCAGATTCTCTTGTGTCCGTGAAGTTTTCTTTAGAGTTAAAGTAGATGACTTGGTGGCCTCCAAACTGTGGTTGTTCAGTTTTGGGTGACATCCTGATCTAAGCAGATTTCCAGCCTCGTCATAAGCCTTTTATTTGCTTATTTAACTGGGCTGAGTCATCCCATGACTTGTGCTTTTTTCAGTCACCTGAGCCTTTATCTTCACGGAGTAGATTTTGCCACAATGCTCACCGAACAAAGGCTGGTCCTTCCTCATATACTTGGGTGCACTTCAATTGACTGAAACACCTTGACTACACACAGGTGATCCATTGTTACTTCTAAAAACAAGTTGCTTCACCAGTGAGGCTTTACATGTCCTACGTATCCAATATGCAAGTATTTATTTTATAAAACTGCAAATAATGAAGATCCCTTTAGGTGTTTCTCTACCATCTCAGACTTTGTTCAGAGTTTACTTATTTGGTATGTGGGACCAAAAACTTAGTTCTGCAAATTATTTTTGACAGACCTTTGCGAATTTCATATATTTTCATTTAATTTACATTGAATTTTTTGCAATTTTACTATCAAAAGAACATCTCAGAAATATAACTCTTACAGTCATGCAGTTTGGTGAGCACACAGACAAAACAATGTCCAAATGACTAAATGGCTCCAACAGAAGCCAAAATTAAATTATTGGCCCTTGAAAATTAAAAAAAAAAGTACAGCATTTTTCAATCAAGCGTGGTACTGGGGCCCGAGAAAGTTCGTATGTATATTCGAATATATCTGGATTTTGTACTTGTACAGTCTTTGCTTGACATTTCACAGACTTTTGAGACCTTTTTCCATCTTGAAGGCAACATGGAAGCAACATTGCAACCATCGGAAGTAACTTTGCACCTGTCCTGCCAATACACACTAGACCCCTATGCAGTTTTTGTGGTCCTACGACTTCAGTCCACCACCATTTTGGCATGTCAAAATAGCAAGAACTAGTACCTTGGCTGGCCATACTTGCCACACTCTAATTCCACTGATGTTAGAGGCTTCAAAAGTTGGTGAACTGTCAACTTAAGACTATGTTTTTAGTTGGAAATATGGATACATCCATATATACACACTTAGTGGAACTTTTATTTTTCTTTTTTTCCCCATATTTAAGAGCTAATAAATGTCTATGTTGGAGCCATTCAGTCTTTTCGATCTGCTGAAAACCAAATTTCATGGCTGTGGAAGTTAAATATCTGGAGATATTGAACCCTTAAAATGGCATCTCACGAAAGATGTTACAAGTGAAGGTGAAAAAAATCCTCAGGTGTGAAAACGTATAAAGCTCTTTTTTTGCCAAAATATTTAATAGAATTTATTTTTTGGACCCAGTGAACACATTTATGAAGACTGAAGAAAATCTGGGACAGTGTGGCAAACTGTTCCTGTTGATGTTGACTGTCAAAACACCCTTTAGATCTTACAATGAAGTTCATACATTTTTACACACACTATTTTTTTTTTTTTGACTGACTCTGCACAGCATTAAGTGTTTGGTACAAAAACTGAAGATGTGCCCAAAAAAGTAATATTTACAGTCATCAACCAGGAGGCTCAGGTTTGTTGCACGTCCCTCTGAGAGTACAGTCCTCATCACAGGAACTTCAGGGTTCAGATTCAGGGCTCTTCTGTCTGCTGCTGCTGTGTGGACAGACTTTGATGAGAGGCGGAACTGCGGTTCACGAAAAAGGAAAAAAAAGACATCTTTCAAACAAACGCCCTCGTGTTTTAGTCATTTGACAGGACCTGAAAAAACAGAAAAACAAGCAGGGGTAGTTCTCAGCCCCGCGGGTAGATTTCATGGAACTGTGTTGTGCGCAAAAGTTCCGCAACCTGGAAGCACATTTCACGGCTTTACCGACAGACACCAGCCACACAGACAAGCGGAAAGACGTCTCTTCGCCGGCACGACATCCCGGCGTTTAATTATGAGGACATTTCACCAGCTTCAGTGTGTTTTAGATGTTTAATATGTGTTTTGGCACCGCGCTGGCGCTTCTCGCCGTCCTGGTGTCTCCAGTGCGGCTGCAATGTACAGCAACGTGTCGGGTGAGTTCAGGACAGACTCTTTCTGATGTTGTACAACAGGGTTACTGGGGATGAGCACTGTTAATTCTAAACATATAGACCTGTATTTTAATTGCCTGTGTTATTTGTCTCCTCGTTTCTTTAGATTGGAAATCAAACTGGTAGGTTTGCTCATTTCTGTGCGCTTTTTCCTCATATTAAAGCTCCTGCCGCATCAGTTCATGGCTACACGTGAAAATCACAGGCATCACCTAATGCTCTTGTCTGTGTGGACAGGTTATGTTGCGGGACAGTGTCCGATAAATCTGACCTCAGAACCCTTCCTGGACGAAAGCAGGACTTACTATGAGTATGTCACTGTTCAAGTTTGGATGAAGGCTGAAGGTAACACAGCTTCAAAGTCCATGTTGTTATCTTGTACACACACAAACCTCCACACGTTTGACCAGCACCAAAGCTGACAAAGTGTCTCAAATTGCTGTCAACAGACTTTCCAAGCAAGACCCTGGCGATTGAGATTCTCAAACCACATAAAGTAACACTGAAGCCTACTCTGAGAAAAAGGAAAAGAAATGTAGGACTGGTTCTTATTCCACCTCCTGTAAACAGCATGTGTCCTGAGCCTGCAGTTCATGATTCAAACAGGTACAATGGTGTCATTTTTCTGTTTTCTCTCTTTCTTAGCATAACAACGTAATGTGCCATGGTGAGAAAAGAATCTGGTGTGCGAGCGGTGTCACGCAGCAACTCCCACACAGCAATGCTTCTTTCACCGTGGTAATGTCAGTTTTCTTATCACTGCCAAAATGTTGAGGATGGTTTTATGCGGACAGTTCTGATGGCTTCTGTGCTTTTCTCTTCTTCCAGTGGGAGCTGGTCTACGAATCTGTCAAGGCTGAAGTTGGAAATGAAGTTTATGTGTCCTACAACGCAAAATCAACACGCTGCAATGTCACCTACACAGTGCAAGGTGGAGTATTTATAATTTCTGGTTTCCGGTTTAGTCTTTAGTCTTTTAGTTTTTTTCCTTTTGCCATGCGCAAACTTCCTTTTTTCACACACAGAGGCGATAATGACATATTGGGTTACATCTGGTGTCTGATAGGAAACGAATTATAGGAGAAGGCCAATGTAAAGGGTATTATGAAGGTGTTTGGCCACATGTAGAACAGCTTCAGTGCTCACCGGCATAGATTCCATAAGAATCTGAACCCGATGGAGGAATAAACACAATATTTCTAGAAAATATTCCCTCATTTGGTGTTTTAAGACACCTGTCCAAAATGTGTTGCTGTGAAGGTCAACCAGTGGCATTCACATAAGTTCATACTCATCAAAACATTAATTTGTCGTTTGTGAATGTGAGCACTGTTACACTGAGATAAACTAAATTGGAAAGGAAAGGAAATGTTTCATCACCAGATGAAGGTGGGATCTTAGAATAACTTCTGATTCTTGCGTTTCCTTTAGTATCATAGCAATGAAAGGAAAGCCAGTCAGTATATTTCACCTGAGATCTGCAATTGTTCTGTTTGTCAACTCATTTATCCATTTTTTTCCCTTCGATTTGTTGCCCCTCTCTACATACAGTGGTGGAAATAAGTTTTTGGACATCCCGTGCATTTGTGACATATTGCATTAAGAATCCCTCTTAGGTCTTCAAGTGCATTTTCTTTTAGTACAGTCACAGCCGAAATTCTAAAGAAATCCTAAAAAAGCAATTAAGAACTTAAAAATACATAAGAAATTTTGAGTATTTTTTATTTTGAGTATTGACCTCTCCCCAGGGGTGCTAATATTGTGTGGCTATTTGTTCTGTGGCTTAGGTCCCAGGCCAGACTTTGATCTTTCTGTGGATCAGTTATCGAAATCCATCAATGTCACTGTGAGGCCTCAAGGGGACGTCCAGCCAGTCTATGCCAAATGGTGTTACCAGAAAAGTGCATTCAACTGCATGAGTGGGCCAGATTCCAAAAAAATAACCGTAAGTATTATGCTTATCCACATGTACCTACTTCTGTGGGGACAGTAAGCAAGGCGGTTTATCCTGTAATGTATCCATGTGTTCTTTTCAGATCGATCCATCTCAGCCTCAGTCAGCTGTGCTTAACTTCCCTTACCTGCTGCCCTGTGTGTGTGTACAGGTACTTTGAGCTCCATATATATTTCTGATGTGGCAGTATTTTGTGGAGTCAGTGTGGTTTTCATGCCTATATATATGTGCTGTCTGCATTGGCAGGTATATTACACCTACCACGATGCTTGGCGACGTCAAAAGTGTCTATTTCAAAACAACAGCCTCGTAGGTGAGTGCAACAGATGATCCCTGTTAGTCAGATTATATCTTCAAGGGACGGGTTTGCGTCATGGGAAACTATCATTGTTTTGTTATTGCAATGCAGGCTGTTATTCTGTTCCTGTAGACAGATATGTTGATGCTAGTGGCCACATTTACTGATGTTGTGATTAAGAGTGACCAACTCTCAAACCTATGACTCAGACCTTCAATCAAGAGAATTTTAAATATGACTTATTTAGCCTTGTTTCCAGCTTCAGAGAAAAAAAGAGCCTAAAAATCTTCCATGTGACTCGTTCTCTCAGCTCACTGTGCACAGTCTTAGTGGTTGCGTCCTTTAAATTAGTACACAAGCTGTTGTCTATTTTCCTTGTTTACCTCAAAAAAGCACAAGGAAAAGGAAAAATGGGAATTAATTTTAAGCAAACACTCTAGATTTTGTTTAGAGCAAAACATGTTTCAGGAAAATACTGGAATTATTGTGTTTATGCAGTTATATTCTGGGAAATTGTTTAATTATAATTATTTAATGTTTCCTCAATTTTAGGGGCTCTTTTACCAATATGGCGAAAAATTTAATAAGCACATAGTTTTACTTCAGTGTGTGCTAAGATTTTAAGGTGTACCAGTGAATGAAAGGGGGAAATCTTAAAAAACAGTTCAGCATCTTGGGAAACTACTTGTTTCACATTCTTGCCAACAGTTAGACGAGAAGATCAACAGAACTGTCAGATCAACCCAGTAAATATGAAGTGACAGCCAGAGGCTCCGGTTGGCTAAGCATAAAGACTGGAAGCACAGGGAAACTTGCATGACTTTGTCTACAGGTGGCCAAACCCTATTACCAGCACCTGAAAAATAAAAAAAAAAGTGGTTGCTTAAGTATTCACCAGCTCCATGTCACTACTTAGTACATGCATGGATGCAATTGCAGCATTGAGCTTGTGTCGATAGGCCTCAGTCAGCTTTGTACATCTGGACACTGCAATTTTCCCCCATTTGTTTTTGCAAAATCACTCAAGCTCTGTCAGGTTGCACAGGGATCAAAAGTGAGCAGCCTTTCCACGTCCAGCCACACATTCTCGATTGGATTGAGGTGTGGGCTCTGACTCCAGAAAATTCACCTTGTTGTCTTGAAAGCATTTCTGTGTCGCTTTCGCTGTTTGCTTTGGGTCATTGTCTTGCTGGAAAACAAATATTTTCCCAAGTAGCAGTTCTCTTGCAGACTGCATAAGTCTGTCCTCCTGAATTACCTTTACTTTGCTGCATTGATTTTGCCCTCTACCTTTACAAGCTCTCCCAGGCTAGCTGCCAAAAAGTACTGCGCATCATGATGCTGTCACCACCATGCTTCACTGTGGGGATGGGTAGATGTTGTGTTTAGCATCTACTCTGTTGGCCAAAAAGCTCAATTTTGGTCTCATCAGACCAAAGAACCTTCTTCCAGTTGACTTCCGAGTCTCCGACATGCCTTTTGGCGAACTCTAGCTGAGATTTAATGAGCTTTTTTTTAAAGCGTGGCTTTCTCTTTTCCACTCTACAACAGAGTTCTGATTGGTGAAGAACAGGCTGTATGCATTGTCTCTCCCATCTTAGCTGCTGAAGCTTGTAACTTCTTTAGAGTAGTCATAGGAGTTTGGTGGCCTCCCTCACTAGTCTCTGTCTTGCATGATCACTCAGTTTTTAATCAGTTAACATCAGATACTTTGACATGAAAGAGCCTTTTTAAAAAAAGGTTTTTTAATGGTGCTGTATCTTGTTTGTCTAATATGAACAAAAACTGAAGTATGAAAAATTTCATATAGGGTCGTATACTGGACTATTTCATGACATGGAGCAGTGACTTCTTGTATTTTTATTGTGCAGTTTTTTTGCTAAGCTAAGCTAAGCTAAGCTAACAGTTTCCTGACTGCAGCATCGTATAAAATGAGCATGATATGAGAGTGGCATCAACCTGCTTGTCTGAAGCTCCATCCACACATGTAATGATTCACTTGTCGTCTATTGCTTTGGGCATTCCAGGCTCTGGTTGCCTCGGTAACCCTGTTGTATATTTCCCACCTCAAATGTTTCAGAGTGAAACTGGTTAGCCTACACTTCAACAGTGACAAATAACCCACGTTTAATTTATTTTAATTCACACACAGTAAAGTTTTTAGATCAAAGCTGTAACATTTTGCAGAAATAGTTGTAACTGAAGTTGGGTTTGATGGACACCGCAATGACGATTCTATTCTGATTTGGTTGATTTGATTGTGGGAATCAAAGTCGTGGACATTATTTCATTGTAGTAAATGTTTGGGGCACTTAATGATGATGTTATACATCACTCAGTGGTATACTTTGCTCCTATTGGTAGTCACCTCTATCGTGTCACCTCAGGTTTGAGATGGGTGGTTATTTTGCCTGCCATTGCTACATTTCACCAAATTACACATGGTCTTCTTCTGTGTCCACACCGCTTAACTTTTGGCAAGAAAGTGAGCCGGTGTATTTTCTAAATGTGAAACTGTTAGTTCACCTCAGTTGTACTGGCCCACTGGGTTAGTGTATAGAATCAAAACAGTTTGCATTGTAAATTAGAGTACTCATGCTTTAAAAGCCTGTGTGAAGTACTTGTTTGGCTATGGTAACTATTACTTATGTTGTTAAATTTAAATGTAGTACCCACAACTGCATCCCTGAATGAACCTCGGTCAGGCTTGTTCGTGTTGTAAACATCTGTGACCACATGGCCTCAACAGATCTTGGAGATGTCTGGCGCTCTTCTAAAGTCACACTGTATGAGTCAGAGCTGACATGGAGCTCAGAGTGTCCAGCCAACAGCCTGAACATCTCTGCCTCCCTCTGCTGGATGCAAAGTGAACATGTCTGCACACCTGTTAACTCGACCCTGGAGAAGAACGATGGACCAACCCTGGTACGTTTCGCAGCTTTGGTGATAGATTCTTGTTTAAAAATGCAGCTTTCTCAAATACTCCTGTGTGTGTTTGGCAGGTATATAACACAGCTGCTGTGGACAAACACCCTCAGATGTGTGTGCAGGTGAGTATCTAGATGAAAAGCAACACGTGTTTGCATTGAAATGTGTCCTGTTGCCTGCCTTTTAGTAACAAATGAACACATTTCTGTTTCACTTTTACAGTTTTCTCTACAAGACAGCCATAATATCACTTGCCTCTTCGAGAGCGGTGAGTTAAAGAGGAGCTTATTTTACTTAAAGCTTTGTTAAGTGGCAGTTTATCTGTATGTTTTCCTTGTCCTTCCAGATATGTCTCCTTGGGAGGTGTATATTGGACCAGGCTGGCAGAGCATATTAGTGTATCTTACCTCTTCAGCCCCAGCAAAATTCTCAGCTCAACTCTGTGTCCTTACTGAGACGGGATGTACACCCATGGGACCGACCCACTCAGTAACAATGGTTAATATGCATGGGTGTTTTTCAAAAAGAAAGGTTTAATTAGTGTGAATGTGAGCAAATATGTGATCCTTCTTATCAATTTTACAGGATGGAAACACCAAGAAAGAGAAGATGATAAATTTTCCCTTTCGCTTTCTTGCTGAGAAACCGTGTGTGCAGGTAAAGTAAATATCATGGTATATTTATGTACCCTGTGCATTACAACTTCTCTCTCCTTACTCTTTCTATTTGCTTTTCTGCAGGTGTGGCAGTCAGATCCTGCTCTTCATGGAAAGAGAATTCTGTGCCCGGACTGTGAGTGTATTCACACAAGTGTACCAACACATGTGGTTTTGCATATTAGTTTATACATGAATCCAACAGCAACTGGAATTGCAACAGTTTTTCAATTATTTGATTAGTTGTCAACAATTAAATTCATCACCAAATGTTCTGATAATCTAATAATTGGTTGAAGTAATGTTTGAAGAAATACATGTGTTAATTCTCTGACCAGACAATGAAATTGTAATATAATCTAGTTCCTTAACTCTTCTATGACTTTAAATAGAATATCAGTGGGTTGTGCATAAAACAAGACATTTGACGATGCCATCTTGGGTTTCAGGAAACACTGATTGACATTTTCAACTTTTCTGACACTTATAGATCAAACAACTAATCGATTAATTTAGAAAATAACTGACAGATTAATCAACAGTGAAATGTTAGTTACAGCCCTACACACAACTTCCTAGAAAGTAAACACACCCACTGTTTGCTGTTTTTCTACAGACATGCACAGAAGAACTGGCCTCTATGCAGTGGCAGCTTTGATATTTGTAGTTGCCGTTGCATTAATGGGAATTTTCATCCACCGTATAACCAAGAATGGAGCTACAGGTTAGTTCAGTTACCTCATTATATACAAGTTCAAGGCACTGGTTCATTTTAATTCCATTATTGTGTTGTTTCAGTTTATTTACATCATTGGTGTTAACCTGATGTGCAGTCTTAAAGGAACAGCTGAAACTCTGTAATCACCTGATCCCTTTTTCTCTCATCCTTTCCTATGTGTTTAGGCTGGCTGTATATCCAGAAGCCATTGTTGCTGGTGTGCTCTTCTGATCAGCCAGCCCACGTCTCTGCTGTGTGTGCGTTTGCTTCATTTCTCCAAGAGGAACTAGGTGCTATAGTGCACACAGCTCTGTGGGCCCAGACCTCGCAAAGGCAAGCCGGGACTGAGGCTGGTGTGGCAGATCTGGGTCCACTTCCCTGGCTCTATGGGCAGTGGGAAGCTGTCTGTAAGGCACAAGGAAAAGTGCTGATCATCTGGAGTCCTGAAGCCAAGAAGACCCATGATAAGTGGAGGGAAGAGAGGGTGAACAGGGAAGAGGAAGATCTCAGGAAAGCAAATGAGAAAATCTGTGTAGAAGTAGATTTAAAACAAAGTGGAAGAAAATGTAAAAAAGAGAAAGCTGCAGGACACAAAGAATGTGTTAAATTATTTGACGATAAAGACTGGTGCTCACAGAAAGAGGCCTCTATGGTGATAGGACCAGTGTTTACGGCTGCCCTGGCCTGCCTGGAGGGGTCACTGCAGCAGTGCAAAGGTCGAGAAGTTGCCTTTGTCTATTTCCAGGGTCTCTGCCACAGCAGGGACATCCCAAAAGCCTTCAGAGGTGTCCCCCGGTTCTGCTTACCGCAGGATTTCTGGGGTTTAATACAGGAGCTGGGAGAGATGGGAAGACGGTCAAAAACTGGTAAATATAGGTGGCACTGCTGGCCCAGACTCCTGTCTAAAGTGCTGTCAATGTGGCTGGCACGACAGCTGGCTCAGAGGCTGCAAACACTGCTGCCTAAGACCCAAGGAAATAAAATGCAAGGCCTGAGGGTCCCATCATCCATTAAAATGACATCAGATAAGACAAGCAGGCTCAGGTTGCCGCTGGCAGCCAGACCTGGGACTGTACAAAAGCAAGAGCTTCTCCGCGGGTCGCCATGGAGAGCAGAGAAGCTTTAATCTCAGGTTTCACATGACAGACTTATTCAGCTGGAAACATGATCCGCCAGACACGGGAGCTGGTGTTCCATTGTGAGCACCTTGCAGCCTCTCACTATGTAAGAACTATTCATTGCTGGGCACCATCAGTTCAAAAATGCCACCACTTGTTTTGCATATTAAGGAGTGGTAAACACTCTATCCTACGTCCTGTGTTCAGCCTCTAACAGAAGGTTCTTTATGTTGTTCTCGTGACTGAAGCCATAGCGAACACCTGTCTTATCTCTGTAAATATGCTAACTACTATGAAAATCTTGTTGCAAATGATACCTCTGTTTTTTCATGAATGCATTTAATGTTTGAAAGTGTTGTGAAAGCACAGGTGACCCGCTGCATTGCTGTTGTTTACAGAAACTCACAAATGTGTATGGGATTGCCTAAAACACAGACATTAAGCCAAAGCAGTCCCAGGATTTTCAGTATTAGAATGCAGCACGTGGAAAAAGTGAAGTGTGCTCGACTGAAGTTAAATGTGGTCATATGTTCATGGTTTTCATGTCTTTATCATCTTAGGTCAACTAAATAATAAAGACGAAACATTAAAACTGCCTGCCTAATATTGTGTATGTCTTATACAAACAGCCCAGACCTGTTGAAGCATGGACACAACGTTGACATTTTTTGGGTCCTATGGGTTGAAGGATAGTTTCTCCGTGGATCGGACAGCACATCTTGCTGATGTTTGGAGCAATGTGCTGAACTCTTTGTCGTGTCCCTCTAGCTGTTTCTAAGCAGTTTGGTGTGGTGTGTTGTCCTGCTAGAGGAGGCCAATGCCATGGGTTAGTGTCATTTCCCTGAGGGGTGTGATGGCCATGTTTAATGTCTTTGCACACGCACTACCTCTTGCATGTAAGTTTAAATCAATCAATGTTTGCTACCACTTTAAAGTATACTGTTCTTCTTCATTCTGCAGACTCCATTGTAGGTAAATGATTGCAGGACAATACTGAAAAGTAGCTTTAATGCTTCGCTGTGCGCCCCAGTGAGAGAGAAAAACAGACAGCCAGTATTATTCAAATACTTTTAACAGCGAATATACAATGCAGTGGTTACTTCAAAATCTCAAAATCTCTCTGTATTTAGAATAAGAGGACCATGACTGGGGTACTTTCCCTGGTCTCGTTATATAATTTAACTGCAGGAACCCCACTGAGTTCAACGGTAAGCTTTATGCAAAGCAGCTTTTCCTGATAACGTCAGGATATAAACACAAATATGAGAGCCCCTTGAAGAAATATTTTAGTGTCATTAAAAAGCTACTGAAAGGCTGTAGTTGCTGTCCCAGCATTCAGAGTCTCTGTTCTATAGTGTCGTATTTCCTTAAACGTATTTGTTCCACTAAATTTCACTGAACAACGCTGATAAGAAACTCAGTGACAGACCTGTCTGAGGAAGACATTTCACTCATCTGTCAGGCTGGAACTGTCAAGACAGTAAATCAAGCTGTAAATCATACAAAGAAATAACTTTAGTATGCAGCAATAAAATGGAAAAAAAACATGCCTATGCCGTCTGTTAATTATTAGGTCAGTTTAGTCACCAAACTACACTGGTAAAAATGAGAGTTTTTAAAAACAGTTTTTAACTCTTTTTTAACAACTTACTGTTATTTTGTAGATTTTGTTTTGTTAAAATACAGATAACTAGAAAAAAATCATTAAAAGTAATAAAATACATATTAACCATACAAAAACTGTCCAAAACTGTAAATAACATCCGCATCAAAAATCTACATTTTTAATGATAATTTGCTCTTTTACAACTTCTGACTGTAAAGTGAAACAAATTTTTTTTACTACATTTAAATCAGAAAAATATATTATAAGAAATGTGTATATTAAAGACTGAAAAAAGGAAATACACTTCAAACTGCTTTTTACAGATTTTTCCAGTTTACCAGTTTTGGTAACTTACAGGTAATATCCTGTAAAATCATACAAAAAAGTATTAATTTACATGTTGACAGTAAAACAAATAAAAAACAAACAGTCCCAACTTGTATGAAACGTAATTTGTTCTTTTACAACGTGACTGTAACATTACACAGTTTAACTTAAATCAATTAAAAATGTCATTATTTTGCAGATATTTGCCAAAAAAAAAAAATTTTTTATTACAATTTTTGAACATTAGAGTATTCCACCATTTTAATTTTTCTGCTTCCCTGCTTCCTGTTTTTTTTTTCTTCTGATTTTTATTTTTTTTAACAGTGTACAGTACCATAAAATAAAGAACCAGACCGCAGCATTCGTAAGCCATCATGGATACAAATGCATTAATCTTCCAATATGCATTTGCATTTTCCTAATTGTAGCACACACAGCGGTTAGTGCAGGTGTTTTAGTCTTCTAGATAAACTAGAATGCAAATTCTAAGCTACAACGGTGGCCTTGATTGACTTGTTCACTTAGAGGTTAATAATTAAACTTTAGCACTCAACTGAAAGCACTCAGTCTTTGTATGAAGAAAACAACTATGGCCTCCCTGTAGCCAAACTGTCAGAGGTCCACTTCCATAATAGGGCAATTCATCAAACCCCTGCTGTCTTACTGGATGTTAAGAAATTTACTCAGATGCTAAAATTTAGTACATTAATGACCTTTTAAAGTGTTGGCACGCCGACAGTTCAATAAACTGAGTACTGAGAAATCATAAAGATGAGAGATAAGGAAATACTTGACCCAGTCTGATAAGCCTTTCAGTCATCTTGTTGCTCACCTTACAGCAGTCTGGATGGTTGTTTGGTCATTAAAATGAAAAATGGGTTTGTATTTGTTACTTTCATTTTTGTTTACTTCACAGATGGATTAGTGTCTCTCATTTACTGTATGATTGCTCATATTTGAGTTGCTTCAGGATTTAATTTTTAAAGCAACATTTTAAAATGACTCAACATTATAATTTTCCATTTCTGTTTTGGACTGTACCATTAGAGCTCAGCCACAGACCCAGTAGCACATCACCATGTCATCATTCATATTTATATGTTAGACATTAAGCAAATTCTGTTGGTAGCCTAATAATGTTATTACTTTTCTTAGTTTGTCCAGTTATTAATTCTTTCTTTAGACCACGTCTTACTGGTCTCATGTTGTGAATTACTCCTTTTAATCTAGTTGATAAATGATTCATCAACCAGGTGACAGTTTTCCCCCACTCTCACCTGGGCAGGTGGCGCACCTACACGCCCATCACTTCCCGAGCTGTCCGTCAGCAGGAAGCACGTGTGGAACAAGATCCCAGGAGCGTCACAACACCTCTCCAGTGGGGGATCCAGCCGTGGTCGTGGAGGGAGTGCGTCTGTCATGTCGTGGCGGTCGGCGGCTCGAAGCGCGTCGAGCTTTCTGATGAGGGGAGTTTAGCCGGAGACAGTGCGCCAGAGAGAATCGCTCTGTGCCAGGCGCAAAGGCGCACTCCAGAAACATGGCTCCCCCCCTCCAGCGGGTGCCGCATGTCGTCTCCTTGCTGCTGTCGCTGCTGCGCTTCTGGACGTTGGTGTCTTCAGGCGGGCTGCAGATGATCGACCGAGACGCGCCTGAGCTCAGCTGTAGCGAGGTAACCTTCAGAGAGAATGCGCGTGGAACCAGGAGGTTTCGGTTTTGTTCAGTCATAATTATATGTATACGCCTAATTGCAGATTACGTGTTTGTCACAGGACAACCAGACACAAATCACTTACAGGTGGTTTATAGTTTAGCTGATGTTTGGTTTCTCCAAGTTTCTATATTGTCATGTATGAAAATTGTAGCAAATTGATGCGTGGAGAATAACCTAATTTAATGCCCAGGATTCCGTTTTGAGGGTGAACTAGAAAAAACAAGACACAGAGACAGCGATCAGAGTTTAATGTCCATTACTTATTTACTACTGTGTTGGAGCATGACACCTTACCCCACGGCTCCATTTCCAAGGAGCTTGAGCTCCCTCTGAGTTTTGCTTCAAAGACTCGAGAACCAGAAAAAAACTTCAGCATTTGTCGTTTCAAACCTCACCCTGTGAAAAATCATACGTTTAAGAAGGTTGTTTTATATACTTTTAGAGATAAAACACATTCATTTACATTAATGTGATGCAAATGTGTCAGATTGTGACAAAGAAATGACGTCAAAGGGGGAAATGAAAGAAACACAAGTAACATCCATAACAAATGAGATATTATCACAAACACAACACAACACACACACTGTAAGTTTTTTCAATACTTTTAGAGAGATAGCTAAAAGTCCTGTCAGTGTTATATCATCATATGTTTTGCTGGAATAATAATCTTAATAAGCTTGCTCGAGGTGGACTTCTTGTTTTCCATTATTACATTTCTGTCCAACTGTTTGTCACAGCAGGAGAGTCGCATACAAACCACTTAAAACCACCACCCTCCAACTCAGCTAACCGTATATCTATATCTACATAAATAACAAGGTAATGCAAACTGTACTGGCAGTGTAAAATGAGCTAGTATACACTCAAGTGCATGTGCAGTAAGGTGCAATATTATAAAAGAATTACACAAATTAAACATTTATCAGAAATTAGAAAAACTGCATGTATATCTTGAGATCGGGCCTCATTTGCTGGCATTTAACCCTCCTGTTGTCTTAGGGTTGAAATGACCCATCACTATATTTAACAGCAGAGAAAAATCCCCTAAATTATATTTTTTTTAAACTTGAAATTTGATGACTTGTCCTATATTGACCCCAATTTTAGAAAATGTGGAATGTTGCCTTTATTCATATTAACATGTAAGCTGTACAAAAAAGGTACTAATATTGCCTTCAGGTGACCCGACAGTCAAACTGAGTTGAAATCTCAGTCACAGAGTCAGTTTAACACCACAAAAATGTGGGAATGAAAATGTCATAGGATGTTATGTAGTCCGAAAAGGCACAAAAACGTCATACTATAGTATGTTGTCAATAATGTCTTAATATGTAGGATTGATGGTTTTTATTTTCTGATATAGTGAATATAAGTTCAATCCAGTGTTTAAATGATGACAGTTTGACTGATGAGTTCCACTTTTTCAAAATGATTCTCCATCCAGTTAACACGGCCAGTTGGTACCACAGGTAATGGTGGGAGAGCGCTTTACAAGTTACATTAGTTAAAATTTCTAATTGCTTTTCAGTATGATTCAATACACCTGTGTGTTTTTCCTTTAATTTGTCACATGTCTATAGTTTCCTTTGCTATTAAACTTTGGAGTCCCAAAGTCTGAGATCTCATTAAGTATCTTTCATAGTTTCATGTAAACGTGGATCTAATTAAACAGTTTTAGGAGGGTTAAATGTATTAAATTTAAAACAAATGCAAAATGGAACTGTCTTAAAGTTTTTTTTTACCTGGTTAACATTTTCATTTGGTGTTTTCTTTATATGCTAGATGACATATAATTTGCTAAATAAGCAGACAACACAATGACTGAGCATTTTTGGCTTTAAACTGCAGCACACCATTGATTAGACCTCTGGAGGTTTGTTGTGTAACAAACTCATAAAACCAGTGTTTCCGCTTGTGGTACTGAGCTTTCTGCGTCGCTATTCTTCTTAAGAATCAGTTTTTGGTTCAAGCATGAATGACTAAACTACTCAACTGTCTCAACTTGCCATTGTGGAGTCAAGAGTGGTTTTACAATGTTTGAGCAGAGTCGTAGGTGAGCTGTTTGTGCTCCAGCTGCAGGACGGGTGGAGATAGAGGCAGGGACTTCATACATCGACATATTGTAAAGGAACCAAAGATGCAGAGTTACTTCTAAGTCACTTTATGGCAAGAAGGGGTTATTTTCATGGCAATACAAGTTCTAAATATGTAATTTTGGTAAACAGAGATGAGTTTTAGCTCTTTCCTTCTGTGGGCGCTTTTTTGCCAACAGAAGGATTGTAACTGGTGGTCTCAGGTTTTTAGACTTCATTTTATGTACAAACCTCTGAAAAGAACTACTGAAATTGAAACTTATTGTAACCCATAAATAATTGCACTGAAAACTGGGCAAACAATGCAGAAGCAAATACTCCTCACAAGCAGTGAAGTAGAAATACAGCAGAAAAGGTTTTCTTTATTCCAGAAACTACATATTATGTTGTTGTTGACAAACTATTTAGCATCTGATGTAACAGCAATCATATTGCTACCATGTTAATATTAATGTTCATTCAAGCGTAACTTTTTTTATGAATCCTTGAACACCTGGATGTACTTTTACTGTTAATAATCATGACTTTTACTTGTGGTAGTTTTATTTCTGTCAAGAATCTTGGCATTTCTTTCACCACTGTTGACGTCTGTGGTGTTTTGTTTCATTCATTTCTCTTTTTTCTTTCTTCAGGGTTTGACTGACTGCCATGTGAGCTCAGGTAGCAGCATGATCAATATCTGTCCGTCTCATGTCATATCAGTAATGTCACATCACAATGAGCCTGCAGTTTGTCTCAAGCAGAAACATTCTTCTTTTCACAGGCCATCAGTTCTCTGCTGCTTTGCCGAATCCCTTTGGCCCAGTGAACGTCAAAGAGGTGCAGCTTAAAGTCATCCTGTGCTGTTCAGCCAGCCGAGACTGTAAACTCTGCCTGCAAATCGCCATCGCTCTCCAAGGTATGCTTTGCCAAACATCCTTGATGTTGCTGGGTGGCGTGATGCCCTTGGATCATACAGTTTCCTTACTGCAACAACTGCTTTCGTCGGCGCTGCATTGCCAAAGCAGCTGCATTGTTTTCATAGCTGTTCACTTTGTCAACCCGTCAGATGTTGTGCTCTTAAAATGTTGTGGTATTTACTGACGGCAGCTGCATACATGTCGTTGCAGAAGCGGATGGAACGGTGGAAGTTTCTGCGGAGTCAGGTGACGACAGTGATGATGAAGGTTAGTTTGTGCCTCCAGTGGAGTTAAGACCCATTAGGTTAATCATAAACATGTCACCTTTTCATACTTTTTCTAGTTAATTGTTCTTGCTTGCTCTATTTTCTTTACTCTCTGTGTTACAGCTTTGGTGAAAGTGTGTCTCAGCTCTCCAGGCGCCAAAGAAGTTTGTAAGGCACTGCAGTTTAAACCAAGCTACTCCACTTTAGGTCATCACTCTGAACAGTCCACACATAAGGTAACACTGACCAGGTGTGAAGGGATTACCTCATGTAGGTGTTTGTTTCTGTTGTTTGTTAATTATTTAACTAGTTTTCAATGATGGAAAGTAACAAAGAAAAAGCCTGATCAGTCACTTTTTATATTATTTTATACTGGACAGGTTGACAGTCCATCACAGGCCTGACAAGAGACGGAGAATCATGCACATTTAGGAGTCAGTTCATTTAAATACCAAGCAAACTCTATACAGAAAGTTGGCATCCAGAGCCGTATTGCTCTCTGAAGCTACAGTGCTAAATACTGCAGCACTGTGCAACCCCCAGTGATTCATAAATACAAAAACAACAACAACAAAAACAGGGTTGGTTGAGGCCCACAATTTGATTTCGGAGTTGTTGGATGTTTCACCAAACAGCAATTTCCCTTCCACACTTCAGATTGTTTGACTTTAGTAACTGTTTGAGACCCCCATGTTTTTATAAAAAGGCAAAAATTAGAAAAAAAAATCCAAAAAACAAGTATAGATTTTACATTTTATTGGAAGTTACTGACCATCTGTTCAAATTCTCTCCAATTACAACAAGTTAACAACACAACCACACAGTACCACAGTATGCTCATTTAAAATAATACTAATTTCACAAATATTCACAAGTCAGCTTTATGGCTGTGTGAAATATCCTTTGTTGATTATAATTTATCCAGTTTCTTTTTTAAAACGATTAGCTGAAGCAGTGAAAGTGTGAAGTTCACTTTAATCTGAAATAATTATACTTACAACTCCAAAAATGGATGCCAGGCTATGACATCATGCAATCTATGAACAAGTTTAGAGACTTTAATTCCTCTATGTCTCCTTTATACTAAAGTAGATAGTTGTAATTTACTTGATCTCTCTAAATCTGATCTCACTTTTAAGCATGGAATCAATGTAGCTCCTCTATAAATCCTCTCAGTTTCTTCTATACATTTTTATGTTGTAAGGACTTCAGCTGAAACTTAGAAATTCTCAGTGAGTATTTATTTATACAACAGCAGAAACATGTCCACGATTCAGTTTTGAAATGCTCTTCCCCAGCATCAGAGTTTCCATTCAGAACGTGAAGTGAACTATCAACCAGTACACCTTTATTCTTTTTCTTTTCCACCTGCAGAACTACTAGTGTTCCGACTGATTTATCACCTTTATTATCATTTTGTTTCTTGCCGTATACATGTTTAGTATCGAAGCGAATGTGGAAACAGGGAAAGCATTCTTCTTTCCTAACCTGTTAATCATGTAGCTCAACCAGCCGCAGCAGTAAAATGATTATTTTGAATACTTTAAGTATATCTAATCAGTACTACTTCTGTACTTCAGTTAAATTTTTGCGAAATGCAAAGCTGGTGTGTCTGCATTCCTACTGACCGACCTGATCAGATACTACCTTCTATTTATCTTCATTTGTATTTATCTGTTATTCTGTGATTTAAATACTTAATGTTTGCAATATGTGCACATGCCTGCAAATACAGCTGCTGCTGACAGAGAAAGTGGAATTCGGCAGTCCTGTTGTGGTCTTGGCACATTCAAAGGAAACGCAACGCATCCAGAATATCACAATTCCATCCTTAGAAGAAGGTGAGTGTTGTAATGTGGGCAAGACCACACCAAAGAGCAGAACAGTGTCACTGAACATCTACTGCTACTACTCTTTCTTTCAGTTTGCTCCATGAAGCGTGAGGGGACCATAAAGGAATGCGATGGTAAGCGAGCTTGTAGACAAATGTTTTAAGACAGCGTGCTGTTACGCAGCTGTGTGTTCTCTGCCTCCGCCTGTTATTTAACCAGTTGAGTGTGTATCATGTACATGCTGCTGACAAGTGCCAGCAAAATAGTTTTGCATATGCAGCTAGTGGTACAGCTCAGGGAAAGGTCGTGATGACTGACACATTCCTGTCTCAGTTCCCAAACTGCGGGTGGAGACTGATCATAAGAAGAATGTGGTCCTTCTGCAACTGGAGAACACTGATGCCAGGCAAGATGGACTCATGTGGCAGATGGTTTGGAATGGAAGCCCTGGAGAACTTCTTGCATGGGTGAGTAGATCCTAAATGATGTTTAGGAGATGTTGAGTAGATCCCCTCATGATGTTGACATTGTATTCATATCAACATATTAGTCTGTGTAATCTGTCTGTGTGACTTTTTTTTTCTAATCTGTGCAGCCCAAAGGCAAGACAGAGATGGTCATTCCATCAAACTATGTTGCACCGTGCCTGTGCTTCAAGGTAGTCACATGTTAACTAACACTGATGCAAACATTTTACAAATAAAACTTGATGTAAAAAAAGAAGACCCGCTTTGTTTACAGGTGTGGTGGAAGGGAAAGGAACTTCATGGAGAATACTGCCCTTTCAAAAATCAACAAGGTAAAAGGAGCTCGTCATGCCATTAGTCATCCTCAGATCGAGATAAGTTTGCGTGGTAAACTATTTTTATTGGCTCACAGCTCTGTATTGTTTCTTTTTTTTACCGAGATGCACTTGAAAGAATGCAGCGCAACGTGTCTGTGTCTGTGGTGGAGTCTCAGATGAGGAAAGGTGAAGCAGGGCTGAGCTGGAACGTATCCGCCCCCTGCAGACTGGAGGCAGAGGTGTGGCTGTGCAAGAAAGACCTGGCAAGAGACCAGTGTGAAGAGGTGACAGGCTCCAGACAGAGACTACAAGCTGGCTGGATCACAACACGCAGCGGACACTGGGTAAAAACGCTAAGAAAGTAGCTGAACCACTCAGGCTTGACTTCCTACAGAGCTGCATTGTTTGCATCCAGACATGCAGCCAAAAGTTTAGAAATAAAGCAGCAAATCTCTCCAGTCGTCCCTCTTACATAACTGACCATAAACCAAAAAGAATATTTTTATATGTTATGAGTAAATAAATCTGACATTCCAACCTGAAAGTCCAAACTAAACCATTTAAAAGCTTCACATACACTGTCAGATTTCATTTCTGGGTATAATGCTGAAGCCTCTCATTTATGGTTATTTTATTGGCTCTAAAAATGTTTAAATAACTTAAATACCCAATCAGTTTTTCCCTTCAGGTTCCCAAAACCCGGGAAAACTCAGTAACTCACACTAACTAGAGCTTAAATCTCATCCTAAGGGAAACATACTGACTAGATTGTCCCGTTTAAATGACGACTGGTCACGTTACAAACCAAGCCAGATGCTTTAAGAGTCACTTCCTGCTTTGCAAGCTCAAGGTAGATTCTTTGAATTCAAATACACAATGAAAATTCTCTTGGCACAGTGTTACAATTTGTTAAGAATGGTAGTCCATCACAAGGGAATATACTGTATGAATACAGAACCTGGAGGACATAGAAATATAAATGAATATAAAACTTCACCCAGATGAAGACAGAGGCCACCAAGTCAGATTAGTGAGACTCATTTATAATGAAAGTAATGAGAGTTTTGACACAAGTTTAACAGGAGCTCAAGTTTAGTTTGTCGCTTCCAGCTGTTTGTAGGAGTCTGTCCTCTGAGTTTATAGAGTACATTTTTAAGACAGCAGCAGGATCCATATGAGCGACTTTAAAGCAAGGGAGTTGTACACATCTGACCACATTGTACAACAGCAGTAACTTCATGAATTACCAATAATTATAAACTATCCCCAACATGGAGACAGAATTGATCAGGATCTAACAGCAAGTACGACTATCTACTTCTCTTTACCTCAGACAGATGCATTGTCACACAGAAAAACAGTTTATAAACTGCTCTTAAATCATTGGTGATATAGTGAATTTAGATTTAGTCGTAGGCAATGACATGTTACATCCATACCGTGGCTCTCTTCATCACCGTCATCAGCATGTGTGAATGAAGCTTACTGTAAACGTGTTTTAATGACAGAATACTTAAACAGGGGCTGCACAGTGGCTCAGTGGTTAGCAGCGTCATCTCCCAGCCAGAAGATCCCCGGTTCACGTCCTGGTTAGGACACCTGGGATCTTTCTGTGTGGAGTTTGCATGTTCTGCTGGTGCATCATGGGCTTTCACTGGGTACTCCGGCTTCCTCCCACAGTCCAAAAACATGCTGAGGTTAATTGATTATTCAAAATTTTCCGTAGGTGTGAATGTGAGTGTGCTTGTTTGTCTGTCTCTGTGTAGCCCTGCGATAGGCTGGCGACCTGTTCAGGGTGAACCCTGCCTTTGCCCAAGTCGACAGGCTCCAGTCCCCCCGCGACCCTACAGAGGATTAAGCAGTGTACAGATATTGGATGGATGGAAGGATGGATACTTAAACAGAATGATAAAGCTAGCAATGTTACTGATCCCATGTGTGAGAAAGACTGTAAACATGTAATGATCTCAACATAATGCATGAAAAATCATCAATGCTGAATACATTTACATTTATAAACACACTTACTGCTTACACAAATCAGATTTAGACTTGGAAGTTACTGCGCTGTGGTTTGTTTAATGATGCTGTGAAGGAACAAATCTCCTGTCTCCAGGCTACAGATGTGTATTTACGACCCAATGGAAGCAGTGTGAAGGGTTGTGATGTTTTTTCTGTTGTGGTCTAGTACGTTTGGGAGGAGCAATCAATAACTGTAAAGACATTATGGTTGCTGCATATGAGTTTGTCCAAACTGGATGGAATGAAACAAGTGGAATAGTGAGGGAGAATAGGTTGAAGTGTACTTTTGTAGAGCAGCAGCAAAAGGTGGAAGACAACAGAGAGTCTTTGTTATCAGCATTTGTAGATGTCAGTGTTGTATTGATTTCAGATCAGCTCGGTTTATTCTCCGAGGTGAGGTATTTGCAGCACTTCACTAACAGATGCCACATCGTGGTTAGTGATGAATTTTCTCTTTGTTCTTGCAAATTATTTATTGATTCATTTAAATCTTCTTTTCAGCAAACGGGAGAGTTCAACGTGTCATCCCACCCTCTGCTTTGTGTTCAGGTGACACTTGTATTAGAACTTAATATATGTGAATCATGAAATTATTATTTATCACAGCATACTGTATTAACATTAGCTATTTTTATTATTCTTTAGTTAAAGATTAAAGGGATGAAGTCATACTTGGAGCCCCAGTGTCCATTTATAGGTAAGCCTATTAATTATTGTCCAGATCCAGATTAAATGAGTGATGTTTGACTCTAATCATCTAAAAACAACCTACATTTTACATCCCTTACTCTTCACTTGACACTGATGGTTAATAACATTATTGCACCTATGGAACTATCTGCCATTCTTTAAAAGACTTCATCATTCATTTATTTTTGCAGCATCTCGATCGAGATGGAGCGTTCCTCTTCTCATCGGATTATTCCTGATATGTTTGATCATACTAGGAGCCTATGTTATACAAGGGATCCTAAAAGGTCAGCTGTCCATTGGTGGGTCATTGAATATTAATAGCACATTTAATGCAAATATCTCAACTTGATCTCTGTTTTCCATCCAGGCTATGTTTGGAGATGGTTGAAGGAGGATGACGTTAAAGGTAAGACAGAACCTCATATTCATTTCCTACTAGGGGACTGTTTTCCACTGTTTCTCACACACTCTTTACAATGTTAATATTACATGTTCATACTTTCATTCATATGTTTGTTGAATGAATGTTGATGCTTTTGTCTTTAAATGTTCACTAACTTTCTTCCCAAATGTACATGTCTGGTAGGTTTTTAGGCATCTGTATCTTCTCTAGTTGCTACAGTAAACTGCTCTTATAGCTCATTCTTCTCTGCAGGAATAAAGGAATAAAAAAATCTTACATCCTATCTCATTGTTGGAATAACCTTAAATAAACAGTGTAATGTTTGGGGAAGTACTTATGTTACCGATTGGAGCGTTAGATGAGACGTTTGATATCCCTTTCCTATGCACCTGTTAAAACAAAGAAAACAGAAAAATGTCCAGCGTGGTTCCATCCAGTGGTCATAAAAATCACTGTGGAGTCAACAAAGGAGACGCAACATGTTAATCAGTGAATTAGTACGTCGTTAAAAATGTGGAGCTATTAGATTATTTTGTGTAAAATGTATTAAACCTGCAATCACTTTTTTGGTCACTTGGGGGCACAAAAAACAATTGACACATCATCATCATCTTTTAATTATGTATTATGTATTAGTATTTACACATCTAGCAGTTAGAATATTTTTGGTAATTACACCAACTTAATATTGTGCAGAATTTCTGCATTGACTGATTCAAAACAAAATTCAGTTGTAGTAAATTAATTAAATTGGCTTGATAACTTATTATTTTAGTTTTTTTTTTTTTTTTAGCCTAAAAATGTGTTTTTAGAGTATACAGTGGGTTTTGACACTGCTATACAATTAGCCTGATATAAGGGATATTTCTCTTCTGCTGACCCATTCTACATCTTATTTGCATTATCATTTGATAAAATATTGATAATAACAGTTTTATTCTTCTGCATCAGGGGCTGTTGGTGGCGGTCATGTGTTGCTGCTGTACTCGCCGGATGACGACCAGGGTCTGCCAGGGTTGCTGTGCCATTTGGGTTCATCCCTGCAGGCCCTTGGCTTCAGCGTGTCTCTGGACCTGTGGAGCCAGGCTGAGCTCAGCATGCTGGGCCCAGTGCCATGGCTCCACTCGCGATTGGACCGACTACAAAGGCAAGGAGGCAAAGTGGTGCTGGTCCTAACCCGGGCCACCTGGACAAGGGCAGAAGAGTGGGGAGCTCGGAGCTCAGAAAGAAACACTCCCGGAGAGAGGAACAGAGACAAGGAGGAAGAGGAGGCAGGAAGAAGCCACGTTCCCTCTTCTCCCTGTGCAGATGTGTTCAGTGCTTCACTGAGCTGTATTCTAGCAGACTATTTACAGGGCCGTGCAGGTGAGCGCTTTATGTTGGTGCAGTTTGAGTCCCTGCCACCTGAACTTCCAGGTAGTATCCGGCCACTGCCACAGCTTTTCCGCGGCCTTCATGTCTACAGCCTTCCCTCCCAGAGTCTGGGTTTTCTGACTGAACTGGCTGGAGCTCAGCAAACGGCTACTGCATCAGCGAGACGAAAACGGGCAGGCGGGCTCAGGATGGCATCCCGAGCTCTGGCCCAAAGGCTCTCTGGGTTTACACCAGGGACAAATGTATTACGGCTTGCAGGGATGTCCCAGAGCTGTGTTGGTGTAGGAGTGGAGGACTCTGGAGAAACTGTGCCCTTACAGCCATGTCTTATAACACCCCCATCCAGCCCTGACACAAACCCCAAGGTCAATGAAATGGAGTGGGTCTGACAGCAGGAGAGGACGCCCATACTTTAGTGTTGGGACAACCAGCCAGTAATAACTTAAAATACCTGAAGTTATGCACTGAGAGATGTTCAGGAAAATATCAGTATTAGTTTGCAGCTTTTGTCTTTGCTGGTCTAAACATCTGTTTTCAAGGATCTTTTGAAAATGAGGAGTTTTGTGTTTGTAGCAGCAGAAGCAGTAGCCTGTTTTTCAGAATAAAGTTGGGTTACTGTGGCTTGAGCAGTTGAGGATCCAGAGAAATTAAAGCATTCAACATTAAACCACCAGAAAATACAAGGAAAAAGATAATAGCAGTTGTACACAGTTTGAATGCAAAGTGCTCTGTTTTGGAGATATAAGGCAGCGTGCCCTAATAGGCCTTTAAAATTACACTAAAATGCAAAAGAATATCTTGAGGAAAATCATTCCTCCATTGTTTTGCAAACCCTTCAGCTATTTTTCATGCTTAAACCAAGTCATTGTGAGTATTTACACCTTTACAAGTACATAACATTTTGAATGCACACTAAAGGCATGGAGAAAACAATAAATAATGAACTGTCTCTGACCATATTCTGGCTCTATGAATATATTCAACCAGGTGTGTTGAGTTGGTTTTATACTGTGTTTTGTCTTATTCTTGAAAATGGCATTAAATAAAGAATTCATCTTGGTAAACTTGGCTCATTTTTACCTTTCAGGCAATTCAAGTTTTTTATTTCATTTTTTAAATTTTTCACCTATTCTTATTTTAGTTGATTCACTATATTTTTTAAACTTAATTGCTTTATTTAGTCTTAATGTTTTTTCTCTTTATTTTTATTTCAGTAATTTGCCTTTTTCATTTTTATGCTAATTCTATCCCATTTATATTTTTATGCCTACATCTTCTCTTTATTTGTGTCTTTACTCAGCTATATAGTAAACAAAGCCTACATCTCATCGTAGCTCCAAGTTTAAACGACAGATATGCTTGTCTGTTTGCCAAATTTTAAACAAACAACGACTACTTTTAAAGCATAGTTTACAGGTTTTGTCAACACTGTTAAAAGAAACTAAAAGTAATATTCTGGCAGCAACATCTAAAATACATTGGTTTTTCTGCTAAATGCATTTAAATAGGAGTAGAAATGTGGTAATACATTTCTGTTCTTAGTTTTACATGAGATCATGCATTTTTGGCTTGATAATGATGATAATGTATATTACACATTTAAGAAAGCATGTTTACATTTGTAAAAGCAATGAATAAATATGATTCATAATATATATGTTTTTGATAATAATTATTATTATAGATATAATGTGAAATTATATTCATAATGATAAACACAGTATTTCTGACTGATCAACAATGCCTATATATGTCATAAAACACGTTATTCAACATTATTGTAGAAAAGTCCTGTAATTATACACAGCATTTTTCATTTAACAAACAAATCAATGTAAAATGAGCTGACAGAAGAAATCGTTTTCTTTTAACTGTCACCAGTTGTATCTAATTATAGAAATGTATTTACAGTAAACTTGAATTTAAGAGTTTCAATTATTAAATAAAAAGAAAATATATGTGAAATCTGCCAATGCATTTAAACAGTCTTTTATGTAAATAATAGTAATAATAATAATAATAATAATAATAATAATAATAATACATCTATGAATGTTTTCTTTTTAATTAATTCAATTCTTATAGTTACAGATTTTTAATTTACATTAGACATGTATTTTTTTATATTTAAAGATACAGGAGAAAAAAGTAAATTAAGATTTTAAAAAATCTTATTTTAAAAAATTACACCAAAGCAAAGATGTTTTTTTTGTTGTTGTTTTTTTTTTTGTTTCGTTTTTTTTTGTTTGTTTGTTTGTTTGTTTTTTACCGTGTTTTTAATTATCTCGGCATCATTTATTGTTTAAGTGGTTTGATAAACGGTGGTCTTCTTGATTTCAGCGCCGACGTGACGCTGGTTGGTGACTGATTGGTTGGTTCATTAAACCCCGGCGGCTTCGGGCGGCGCCACATCCTGTGTGGCAGCAGCTGCATGGCAAACACAGAACCGACTGGAAGCTGGCCGCCGCCTCATCATCACACTGCAGCCCGGTGATACAGCAGCACATGAGCCCGGATGAGCGGCACCAGCGTTAGCTAGCAAGTCACCGCAGGAATGGCCCGACTGAAGCGTTCAAAGTGGCTGTTCAAAATGTGAAACTCCGCCTGCGTTGTGTGAAGCAGCGGGGGATCAGACAATCATCGGTGGTGCAGCGGACGGTGGTTTTTCAACAAGGTAACACCAGAATGGCCAGTAAAGGCGGTGATGCTAGCTAATTTTACTGGGACGTAAGATGCTTAGCAGGTTGTTAAACATCTCCAGGAGGACACACACTGATAACACAGAGTTAAATAGACTATAAACATTCATCGAACAGATAAATAGATCATGATAGACAACGTTAGCTCAGGCTAACAGCTAACTACTGACCTTAGCCAGCTGCTAGTCGGCTAATTGTTTTGTGATGCTGATGCTGAGCTAAGCTAACCCTGAAACTACTGCATCCCAACTGACCGGCGATTTTTATACCCTTTCTAACAAGAATAGCGTTAAATGAATATAACTAGATTAAGATACTGCTTTACTTGTGGATTTATTTAGTTGACTACCTGGTGTACATTTCACTCTAAATATGAAATTAAATGAACCCTGTATGTAGACAAAACATCTGGACCGCATTGTAGCTGCAGTAGGGCTAAAAAAAACTATCAAAATAATAGCATCGAGTTAAACCATCACTACTCTGACAATCTGTCAATCTGATCTCTTGTTAGTTTTTTTCCTCTTTCTTTTTTTCTTTTTCACCTTTATTGGACAGTTGATGTTGTCTTACAAACCAACAAGTGCAATGTTATATTATAGAGATAAACCCAACACATTGAGCACACGCTTCTATCTATCTATACACCACAAATATGTGCAATTAACTTTCTTAGGGTATTTATTTAACACTTTTTTTAAAATACAAAGTGCTTTTTTAATAATGTGTACTTTTTATAATGTATATTTGTATTTCTTATTGCTGCTGCCCTTACCCTTTACATTATTTTATTTTTTTCCTGTGTATAAAACTGACTCAAGAAAACAGACAAAGAATTCCAGTGTACCTGTACGGTAATATCCCGTGCAAATGGCAGTAAAACTTTAATTCTATTCTGATAGTGAGGAGGCAGACAGGAAATATGTGTTGAAAGTCATGCAACACTGAAAATTGTTCATTTTCAGCATCACAGAAGTATTGCTATTGTATATTGCACAGCTTTGGATTGTATTACACTAAATTGTACAGATGTTTTTGTTTTTAGTCCACCTCCGTAAGTGGCCTTCAGTTAATTCAAGTTATTTTATAACATTCAAACAACTTTTTTTTGAAAGTGCAGATGTGTTTGATGTTGATCACTGAGAAGTCTTTCGACCTTATGTTAATTATGTGTCTGTATCACAGGAACATGTGGTGGACTTGGCCCTTCCTTCCTGCTCTGGTGCTTCTCTCAGAGCTCTCTGTGGTGAGAGTCCAGACGGCACCATGCCAGACCTGCCGAAAACTCACTGAGAGTTTCATTACGGTACTGCAGTTAACTTAATGAACCATCAATTCACGCTTGTCGTCTTTTAGCTGTGCTTTTTAATTTTCAAGTCTGTTAAATTTTTCACTTTTTAGGGCTTGGAGAGAACAGCCAACAAGAACTTTGGGGGAGGTAACACTGCCTGGGAGGAGGAGAAGCTGGCCAAGTATGCACGCAGGTAAGTTTTCTTCAGAGTCTCACCTACTGAAGACTTTTTCAGTGATTCCTTTGTCTTGTCTGCAGATTTGCATGATTTATTGTGTAAATGATTACATAAGATAGCTAATTTACACTTGGTGGCTAAGAGCTAGGTTACACCCTTTTGATGGGGGTAGGGGAGCACGTGTTCCATTTTTTGATGAATGTCTTACTATTCTATTTGCTGGATTCTTGTTTCAGTGAAACTCGGCTCCTGGAGATAGTAGAAGCAGCTTGTGAGAAAACAGATTTTGAATGTAACCAGCTGCTGGAGCAGATAGAGGACCAAGTGGAGACGTGGTGGTTCCACAGGTAAACATGTCTGTTAAATCCAAATGAGCTGCAGTCTCAAAATGAGAAAATAGGACTATTATTACATCTTTATGTTGTGAGATTGTCCTTATTGTTTTTTTATTTAGAGTAGTCTGAATTAAGTTTGAATCAACTGTACTTAAGCAGTTTGAATCCCTGATTCACTGTATTTTTTATATTAAGACACTGTTGGTTCCATAATGTTTTGTTGACATGTGTTATCATGCCCCTGTTTTAACTCCATTACTGACATGCTGTTTATGTCCTATAGGCAGCAGGAAGCACCGGACCTGTTTGAGTGGTTGTGCATAGAGGAGCTGAGACTCTGCTGTCCACCTGGACGCTTTGGACCTGACTGCAAAGGTGTGAAGAATGTAGAGCATTAAACACAAGCTGCCTGATATCAGCACAGAAAATCTTACTATGTCAAATGTAGTTTTTGATTAGATGTTCCAGGTTAAGAATGATTTAATTAAAAAAAAAATATATATATATATTTATAAGTGATGGTCATTTAAATCATGGTAATTCAAAAGCTTTGGTTTAAAGATGACCAGAGAACCACTAATAGCATGTTTATCCAATACAGACTGTCCATCTGGGCCCGGTGGTGTGTGTGGAGGTCTGGGCCGCTGTGAGGGAGAGGGGACTCGCCTTGGTGATGGAGAGTGTGTATGTGATCCTGGATACTCGGGCAATCTGTGCCAGAGCTGTGCAGATGGTTACTACAGAGAGAAAAGCTCCAATGAAAGCGCAGGAGCCTGTGCAGGTACCTCAGAAGCAGACATCTGTTTCTGCATTGTTAAATTCTGCTTCGAGTCACTGAAAATTGACCCCATCCATGTCTGTCATCTTCGGTAGCTTGCTACCATTCATGTAAGAAATGCTCAGGGCCACAGGACTACAAATGCCTTGACTGCAAACCGGGCTGGATCCTTCATGACAACAAGTGTGTGGGTGAGTGTGACGTTAGAGGTCATTCGCTAACATTTCAGTGATTCTGTGGCAGTTTTCTGGATGTGTTGTTAGACTGCCCTTGTCTGTCTCTTAGACATTGATGAGTGCGGTACAGAGCTGGCTCGCTGTCCTTCTAACACCTACTGTCACAACACAGACGGATCGTATGAATGCAGAGGTATGCTCCCCTGTGAATTAGATTGTTATGTTAGTGTATTAATTGTACTGCACCTAATGAAATCATGCAAATACTTTTAAGATTTGTAAATTTTATGCAGCTAGTGTGATAAGAGACAGATTTTAACAACATTCACAAAATTGGTGAGAGTATCACAAAAAAATCTGCCAGATCTAATCACAAAATATAAATCATTGTCGACGTTGTTGGTTTGTCTCCACAACTCCAGCCAAAGATGTTCAGTTTACTGTCACACATATTACAGAAAAAGCATAAAATCTTCAAGTCGGACCAGTCAATGTTTAGCATTTTTGCTTGAAAATGACTTAAATGATTATGATCATCAATTTTCTGTAAAGTACTGGTTACTTTAAACTTCATTAGCTACATTTACAACAAACAGAACTGTATGTTGCACTCTTGCAGTTGTAAATATAGCATTTAATGCTAAATTTAGAATATAATGTTGACCACTGCACTTATGTTTTATCCAGGCTGTGACCAGGCATGTGTGGGCTGCATGGGTAGTGGTCCTGCCCGCTGTAAGAAATGTGCACGTGGCTACAGATTGAAGGGAGCCAAGTGTCTTGGTTAGTATATAATTAACATCTACATTTTTATGCCATTTTACTTCATTACGTACCTCTTTGCATCCTGCTGTCATGTAAAGTGTCATGTAAACTGTATTTTTGCCTCCCTACACAGATATAGATGAATGTAGTGAACGTGCAATAGCATGCCCAGGACTCAATGAGGCCTGTATCAACGAGGAGGGCTCCTTCCACTGTGACTGTGCCGATGGATTTATTAGAAGAGACAGCATTTGTGTTGAGAATAAGCCTCCTGGTAAGTAGAAGATGTAATGAATGTACCAACACATATATAGCTTCTAATAATTGTTCATTTCTAAGTTTCTTCTCTTTTTACCTCCTCAGCTGGCCCAGAGAAGGGCCTGTTTGACGACATGACAGATGACGAGGTCCTTGTGCTGCAGCAAATGTTCTTCGGCGTTGTAATCTGTGCACTAGCTACACTTGCTGCTAAGGGGGACATGGTCTTCACAGCCATTTTCATTGGAGGTGTGGCTGCTATGGCTGGATACTGGCTGACAGAGAAGGGAGACTACATGCTGGACGGATTTCTGAAGGGACGCTAGACCATCTGGGACCACAAATAGAAAAGAGGAACTTGGAATACCAGCCAATTGCAGTGAATGAGACTCAGTTGGGGGCCAGGAAACTATCTTTACAAAGCTAGCCTTTCAGGGATTTACTTGTGATCGAAGAGTTACTTAAAAGGGCTCGGGTTTGTTAATTTATCTTTATGAATAGGATAATACAGGATAAAGCGAGAACTTGAAGACTTTGAAGCAGAGTCTGTAAGAGGTATAACAAAGCAACACTGCACTGATATAAAGGAACTGAACTTAATCCCCTACCTCAACTTTGTTGGGAACAAGGGTGACATAAAGACCACTACTGATTGTGAAAATCTATTATGCATTTTGATGTCTCATCTGGCCTCTATGTCGCTCAAGAAAAGATGTCGTTTTCTTCCACACAATGAAAACCTGTTATCATGTCCATCCATGTTTTTCACTTATTTCCCATAGTTTGAATGGTGCATACGTTTTAACTGTGTCAGGTTACTGCAACGCTTAAGCTTATCACTAAGGCATGGGGTTAGAGGGAGAAATCTGAAGAATTTCCCAAATCACCCTCCAACAGAGCACTCTGGGATATTTCCATTAGGAACGACTGGTTATTTATCTTCACAGAATGACTTTTTACCTCCTCCTTGAATGATTCTTTTAAGTAATAATGCATGATAATAGGATTTGAAATGAAAGGTACTGAACCGTACGTATTTATTTATTGTCTCATTTTGGCATGGAAGATTAACTTTTAATAGCTGCTGGATCACCAGCATTACTGCTTAGTGAGCGTGTGAGGGAATGTGCTTTAGGTAAATGCCAGCTCTGGTCTGGACGATGCAAGCTAATTTCTGTTGCCTTTGTTTTGAAAGCAATATTTGTTGATGTTTATCATATTTTTTTTCTTGACATTTCCTCATTTTTGTGTGCATTGTCCATGCAGATTTCAATCTGTTCAAATGTAATTCTAGCAGATATAGTAGCATCATGTCGGAGAGCCACTGGAGCATCACTTTCTTATCCGTCCATCTAATTTATCTTTGATTTTCCTTGTGTGGAATGTTGTCCACAGAGTCCGAATTCATTGTAGATGTTTGCTTTAGAATAAAAAAAAATTGCCACTCCTCGTGTTTTGTTTGAATTTTTAATATCATTTTGTTAAGCTTTTTCTGCTCTTTACATAGACACAACTGGGGGAAAATTCTGGCTTGTGGAAAAAGAATGTAGTTTTGTTTTGCATTGTGAATTACAGACCATGCAGAGAAGTCCAAGACAGAAGTCCTGGGTGAACCGTGTACTGTGAAGCTAACCTTTGTACAGGCAGAACAGAAAGACTTTAGGATTCAGGTAAAATGCCTAAGAGCTTACTTTGCTTCTTCCTAGTTTAACACCCCCTAGAAAAGCTTGTCCGATCATTCAGTAGATACATGTACTGTATATCTTAGATGTCATTTTTCATGCCTAAGTGCTACAGTGAGGCCTGAGTTTTAAATTTTGACTTCTTGAAGAGCTTCAGCCTATTTCAGTGTTCCACTCCAGTTAATGGGGTTGAGGCGCAGCAGTTGTCTCTCCTTCAGGACCTCCTGGGAACGTGTTAGTGCTCTATCCCTCCAGCTCTGCTCCATTAGCTGTACACACAAAGCACACACACACAGATGAGGGAAAGAAAACCTCAGACACTCCCTATATTGTTGTAACCTGAGAGCATGCTGAAGAATTTTCAGTACAGTAGCGTGAGGGCTCATAAACACAAAGCATTAGCAGTGGATACATAATGCATGTGTGGGACTGTACCCTCTTGTTCTCATCTCTGTATGCTGTCATCGCTTTGCTGTGCTGAATCCTTTGCTCTCTTTCGCTGGACAGGGCGAGGCAGTCCACTTCTTGGAAATACTGGGCTTCCTTCACTTTGCTGGCCAGCTGCAGCTTCAGTGCCGCACATTTCTCCTCTATTTGCCTCTTTAACTGCTCTCGCAACTCCTTCCTGCAGAAAGAATTTAGCAGCTTTTCCACCAATCACCAATATTGTGAAAGTGTAAAAAAAAACATCAGTACAGATGGTGATGATGAAGTGTTATTTTTTTATTTACCTGTACTCTTCTCTCTCACTGCTGGTTCCATAAAAAGGTTTCTTCCACACTTGATGATATCTGTAACATCAACATCAAGTCGGAACTTAGCTGTTCAAAGCAAGGACAAGTCATTCTCTTTGAGGGATTCTCAGTGACAGTCAGTTGGAGCATGATTACTACCTGTAATGCTCTCTTCTCTGCATGATCAGTGTCCTCTGGTGGTTGTGGTTGTGAACAGCTGGCGTCTCCAGACTGACGGTACGTTTAGGGACCAAAGGTGGATGTAAGGGATTCAATCGAGGAATACTCTAGGGGAGCAGATGCTAAATAAATATATTTTTTCTTCTTTTGACTACAAAGCAAACATCGCCTTCCAATGACACAGAAGGTCAGAGTCAATAAGTCTCTGCTCACCTGATTGCTTGTCCACATCCGGGCAGAGTCAGAGATGATGGGAAATGTCATGGGAGTGACCACCAGGTAGCGACTCTGCCGGACAGGAGGTGTGTCGTGAGGGATACAAACTGGTGTGGAAGCTATAGAGATGGCTGCTGTGGAAATAAAGAAATGAATCAGAGCACATACTTATAAAGACTATTGGTAATGCTAAAAAAGACTGCAAATGAAGAAACAAATCTCTTCTCTCACGTAGTTTCATCTTGTGGTTCGCGCTGAGTCTCGCATTCAACTCCAGAGAAGTCGAATCTTCACGTGCAATGAAAGCTTCTTCTTAAAGTTGCAGTTAAATCAAAGCATTAAACGGCCACACAAATCCAAATGTAAATACAGCAAATTACTGTACTGGTGCTAGTTAGAGATTAAACCTTGGCATGCTGCTGCGTTCACTGAGTGTTTTGCGATGGCAACAGTTGCCTTGGGGATCAGGTTACTCCCCCAGCAAAAGAAAGCTGCTGCGTGGAGTGGTCATGCATCAGTGCACTCATAAAGAAAGATTATTAGCCTGTGACGATGGACTAACCAGATACAGTCGGAGGACGTCTCAGGATCACATCTGCATACAAAGGAGCGACTCAATGAAACCAGTCAGGAGACAGACTGAGACTTCATTTAAACTTTTAAACCACTTAAAACATTTTATTCAACCTGGAGTAAAACTTTTTAAAAGAAAGCTTATCTTTGGAATATTGCTGCATAATTTTGAAGCAATACAGCTTAAAAATTGTAAGTTCATCATAATGCTAATATAGTTCGATAACTGCAGTGTTTATGTGATTTTCTTCTTTGTGCCACGATGAACTATCCTTGTGTCCTTGTTTCTCATACTTGATGATGCCTCAGATTCCTAGTGTTTCATGGTTCTCCCACAGCCAGGCGTGGTATTTGTTTAACATGTGATCTTCTGGTGTCACCTTTGACATAAAAACACCAAGTAAATATCAGATTTAGCATCAGTTAGGATTACAAAGCTAATGTGATCCTGCAATAGTAAAATAAGTGGGGTCACACTCACCTGTCTCCACTCTCCCACGCAGAAGATCCTGTAGGAGTCATTGCCGTACTTCCCAATACCATGCAGCTCGATAGGGTAGCGCCACTGTTTAGTCAGATATTCATCTACACAGGAGAAAAGCGATGTTTTTTCTGGACACTGTCGCTGCTTCATATATTCTGACTAAAATCACACAAAAGCAAAAACAGGCTGCATGCACACAGACGTGGGTTGTAATTTATTAACAGACAAGCACATTCACCTGAGAAGCGGACGAGTGCTTTGGCTCGGACATCATACAGGCCGAGTGGCTTTATTAGCTCAGCAATGGGCTTCCAGTTGGCCTCCCGGGTCACCTCTGCAGACGGATATCGCTCAAAGAACTGCCACAATACTGGAATGGCCATCTTGCCTGTATTGAACACACGAGTGACATTTCAGGTTTCAGAACTGGTTAATAAAACATCCAGAGTGCTGCACTGTGTCTCCTACCACTGGTCTTGTTCAGAAAAACAGTAGCCACCAGGAGCTTCCAGGGGTCATGGAAAAGGGTTTCTTGCACGAGATTGAAGGGAGACCGAGGGGGTGTCCACTTCTTGAAGACTTTCCTCCTGGGTGCTCCAAGTCCTGAGTGTGGACCGAGTATATTTCTCATAAGCCCCATGTATCATTTAATTTCATAACGTGTAAATACACACAAACTTATTGTATCAAATTAACAATTCAAACATTACCATCTTGGAGGGGTTTCCCACTGAAATAAGGGCTTGTTTTCCGTTTGTCTTCCACACTCTTGGACTCTAAGCAGACAAGAAACATTTTTGTATATTTACAGAGTAAATCAGCAATTCTTTATGTCACATAAGGAAATGAAACACTGTTTAAAAAGCCACAACAGTAATGAGGACAGAAAAAAACCCTCCAATGTATATCAAATATTTCTGTCTCCAAACAACAAAATACTTGCTGAGAAGCCAGAAAGCAAGTATATGTAGACACCTTATCACACACAGAAGTTATTCAAAGGCAAAAATAAAATAACAAGTGTAAAAGATGAAATATAAAATACAGGAGAAAAAATTACATTAGATAAAAAATTTGATCAAAAACAGTAAACGAAGATGTGTTTTTTTAAAATAGAATAATTAAAACGTAAAGATACGAAAAATGTGCAAAAGATAAAATGTCAAATAAAATATAAAAAATAAATAAACTCTAATATAAGTTTAATAATAGTACAGGCAGTTTGGACAAGACTATAAGAAAATTAATTATTTGAAAGCAATGGAGAAAAGAACTGTCTAAGGCTTATTATCATTACATTATTTTAAATGTAAAGGAATAACAGGATGCTTTCAGTGACGACTGATAAATCCCACTTATATATTTTAGGTCACACCCTAAGCTACGTATGTTCTGGAGCCCCTAAAGAAGTTCTCTGCTGGTTACAAATCATATTAGTAGTGTATTAGAAAGTGTATTAGAGCTAGGTGGTTGGAACTTGATCCTATCCCATATAAATTATGGAATCAAAAAGGATGTGATGGAGCAAATCACATATGCACAAAGGCTCCATAAGCACAAATTTGTGGTCGAGTCCTATCATGGCATACTAAATGCAGTACTTCAATCACTTCCATGTCATCCAATGATGCACTATTCTTCTCCTCTCAGATTGACGGACACCTATATTGTTGTCTTTTTGGAAGGTTCTTTGTATCACTTATTGTATTTGACTTCTTGCAAAATGCAAAAGCTGCTAAAGACTAGCATGTACTAAAATGTGAAACTGCATTTTAATTTTTTAAAGAAATAAATATTAAACCAAAAAAATGAACTTTAACAAGCTGTCACACACTCTCTCGATGACACTTACTATTCTGGGACTCTCTGACTGGTGTACAGCTCCCATCTGTGATGTCAGGTAACACCTCCTCTTTCACATCCTGATGACTGTCAACGTCAGCCTTCAGTTCAGAATTAGGCTTGTTGTCACCTTTGCTGTGAATCTGTGTTTCATCTGCGTCTGGCTCATCCTCACCTTCGTTCTTGCTCTCAGTGGCAGGTTCAACTTTTACAGTCAGGACTGAAGGCTGCGAGTTTGCCTGTTCCACCTTGTGAACAACGATGATGTTTTGTTGACTGCTGGCAGGAGCCAGTCTGAGTAGCTTCTCTCTCAGCAGCCCTGCTCTCTGAGGGCTCTTCTGTAGTTTTGCAACACCCACTGTTCCTGAAGGTGCAGCTTCTAAGCAGCCAGTCTCATCAGTCTTACCTCCAAAAACTTCCGATACATGTGTGATCTTCTCTAGTACAATGTCAGCCCCATTATGGGCAGTTTCTTCTGCACTCTCTACAATTCTGTCTTTAGGATCACTTATGAGGGAGGAAGAAGCCTTTTTAGATTTATTCGGGGGTGGATCCAGAATTTCTCCTACGTCTTCTGTTTTCTCCTGCTGTACAACTGCATGTTTTTTCTTTCGTCTCGTCTGCTTTACTCTGGAAGAGTGTATTTGTGAAGCAGCAGTGACATCATCTTTGGAGGTGGTGAAATCAAAGAGGCTTATGTCTACGTTCCCGTTCCCACTTTTAAGGAGGAAAGCATGCAGGGATGCTCTTGATCGGAACCTCTGCCCCTGCGGACTGAAACAACAGAAATATCACACATTGATTAAACTGCATCTGTGATACAATTAGTTTTAATCCGAGGTACACTAACTTAGAGACAAAATTACAAGAAAACACTTAGTCACCTTGTGATGTAGACATCAAGCTTGCCTGCTGTCTTTCCTGCTTTCCGCTGCCTCACTTCTCTCATCCAGCCAGGGGGCATTGCAGAAGTGTGCCACGAATCTTGCTCGTCCTTGTGACTTTGGTTATTCATGTCTGTCCTGGTCTCCAGTTCCATATAATAGGAATGTATTTTAAGATGAGTGTTGTTTTTATTCCAGTAGTGGTAGAGTCAGAGATGAGGCTGACAGCCTTCAGTTTATTGTCCAGTAGGCTACTTTTACTCCTACATCAGCAGACATTTCTGGTCTTTATCATCTTTGCCTGGAATTTACAACAACAACAAAATTTAGATGGCATTTGTCCATTTCACAGTATCGCATAAAGTCGAAAGTATCACCACACAACACAGAAGCAAATCACCAAAATAATATCTGAGGTTACATACATGAATACCGGTCATTCTCGAATTCATTCAGTTGTATAACTCGGTGTCTGTACGATATCTTCCCCGTTACTTTCTGATGTAAACACAGCAGTGGAAGTCCAGTCACGGCAAACACACATACAGGAAGTAGCGAGGTGATCCGAGTCTGCGCAGTGCGAACGAATCCTGACAACGGAGCTTAGTATGAAAAACCCAGCGAGCAAGCAGCAACAACCTGTTGATAAAACATCTGTCAGACCTTTTTGCTATTAAACAGTGGAAATGAGAGCCGTTCTCGTATGGAAAGAAAAATTTCCTGAACAATGGTAAGACTTTAAATGATTACGTCTAATCCGTAGACCTAAGACTGATGCTGGGCTGTAATGCTAGGTGGTTAGCAACGGTGGTTGCTATGTAAACTACGGTTAGCTAGCTCGCTAGCATTAGCACCCTAGCAATTCGATTATGGCCAACAAATGAGGCGGACACTGAGGACAGTTTAGATGTATTGCATGTACATTATCATGCTGAATATTTGCTCGATAAATACTCTAGCGTGTCAGCGTTCTTTTGCAATGAGATATCATTTCGGGCCAGAGCTAACATTAATGTTAAGCTAGCTAGCTCTTCATTAACAGTTAACGTTGGATGTTGTTACTGCACATTTCCTTGCTCTAAATAACACATTTGTTTTTAAGAAGCTGCGAAACTGACACTATCCAAAGTAACAGACTTTTGTTTTATCAAAAGAATCTGGTCACAAAATATCATCGTATTACCTGCACCTCACCCAACGAATCATGCCATTTAAAAAAAAAGCTATATTCATAATTTACATCTCCTTACTTTTGTGGGTTTTCTGAAGCTCGGACTTTAGACTTTTCCCTTCAGGTTTAAGGCTGCGAGCTACTGAGAAACTTGGTAAAATATTTTTTTTATTCTTCGTGCCTTTTTAAAGGTCAAGAATGAACTTTTAAACTCATTTTCACTTTTTTTTTTTTTCCCAATATTTTTATTGCTTTAAACTTTTATACAAGACACGATAAATGATAATATACATAAAGAACATATATCAAGACACAGATACCCATACACACACCCATTCACACCTGGTAGACTTGCACCAAATGACAACTATATGCCTACATATGTACACATAAAACAATCAAGTAACCTGTACTTAACAGAAACAATTATAGAAAGTAAAACTGTAATAGCTTGAATGTCATGTTCTCATTTTCCAGATGCTATAAAGCTCACATACGGTTCCCATAGTTGTACAAATTCCTCCAGTTTTCCTTTGGTGATGTAAGTCAGTCTTTCCAGTCCAATGCATTCTGATAGTTCTTTTATCCATTGCTTTGTAGAAGGGGCTTCCATGCTTTTCCAGTTCAAGGCAATAGTTCTCCTGGCGTGTAATAGTCCAAAGTCCAACACTTTAGCTTGTTTCTTAGTATGTGCAAAATCTTTGGGATATATTCCCAGTATACAAAGTTTGGCACAAAAAGGAATCTTGACTTTAAATACCTCAGACATACAATTGATTACCTCATTCCAAAATATTTTTATCTTTGAACATTCCCATAAGCAGTGAAAAAGAGTTCCTTTATTATCTTGGCATTTAACACATGTATCAGGAATGCAATTTGACATATGATGGAGTTTTTCCGGGGTTATATAAACTCTTGTTAACCATTTATATTGTAGTAACTTAAGTCGCGTATTTATGGTTTGTTTTTGGGCCTTTAAACAGGCCTCGTTCCAATCAGTTTCATCTATGTCTTCTTGTATGTCATTTCTCCATGCATTCAATATGTCTGTTGAAGAGTCCTTGGAGTTTGACATAATCAGGTTATAATATTTAGACAGTAGGCCCTTTTCTCCCCGTTTTCCCATTTGTTCAATTAATGATAATTCAGGTATACACATGATTTCTTTTGACCTAGATGACAAGAAGTTTTTTACCTGTAAATATTTGTAAAAGTGTTTTGGTGGAATTTGGTATTTTTCAGACAGGTCATTGAATGTAAGCAGTTTTCCATCAATATACAGATCCTTAATTGCTTGGATGCCTTTGATTTTCCATATTTTAAATCCTCCATCTTTTCTGCCAGGTATAAATTTGTCATTGTTCCATAAAGGGGTGAACTGAGACATAGTTACAGATTCTCCCACATGCCTGTGTGCTGTGTGCCATACAATAATGGTATTTTTCAAGAAGGGATTTTTTGTTTGTTTTTTCAGTTTATGTAAATCTGCAGAATAAAAATAATTGCATAATGGTAATTCTGGAATAGACTGTTGTTCAATTTGTACCCATGCTGGAGGCGATTTTGTATAAAAGTAATGTGAAGCTGATGTCAGCTGTGCCGCCATATAGTACCATCTTAAATTTGGAATTTGTAGGCCTCCTCTTTCATAAGGCAGGTATAGTAGTTTAAGGCGTAGCCTTGCTTTTCTATTATTCCATATGAATTGTCTAAATACCTTATTTAAATTATCAAAGAAGGAAGGTGGTAATGCCAAGGGAAGTGTCTGAAAGTAATATAGAAATTTCGGCAAAATTGTCATTTTTAGAATATTTATTCGTCCTATCATGGATATAGGTAAGTTCGACCATCGATTTAACGTTTCTACGACGTCTTCTACCAGGGGGTTATAGTTTGTAGCAACTATTTTGTTTACATCTGGAGTAATTTTAATGCCTAAATATTTAAAACCTTCTGTTGTAATTGTAAATTCAGTGTTTAGACTAGGATTTTTTCTGTCTTCCTCATTCAAAAACATTAGTACAGATTTTGTATTATTGATTTTATAACCTGAGAATTCACCAAAGTCATCAATCAAATTCACCAAGTTGGGAAGTGTGTTACTGAGATCTGTCAGAAAAAATATAATATCATCTGCAAAAAGTGAAATGAGATGATTTTGTCCTCCAATATTGACACCCGATATTCCTTCTTGAGTTCTCACTGCAACCGCCAAAGGTTCCAAAGCTAGTGTGAACAGCAATGGGGACAGTGGACATCCTTGTCTAGTTGAGCGCTGTAAACTAAAGGGTTTTGATATATTATTGTTAGTGAGAATTTGTGCAGTAGGATTTGTATATAACAGTTTGACCCAATGAATAAATGAATAAATGTTTCTCCCAAACCAAATCTTGGCAGGAGTTTTAAGAGATAATTCCACTCTATTCTGTCAAATGCTTGACATGCATCCACTGCCAGCATTGCTGTATCTTTTGCCTCTCGTTTCTCAAATAGTATATTTAGAACACGTCTAATATTGTGATAACTTTGTCTTTCTTTAATAAATCCTTGTTGATCGTCAGCAATTAATTTGGGCATATATTTTTCTAATCTTTTAGAAAGTACTTTACATAATATTTTTGTATCACATCCCATGAGACTAATTCCCCTATATGACGAGCATTCTGTTGGTGATTTGTTAGGTTTTAAAATAAGGGTTATTGTTGCTACTCTTAATGATTCTGGGAGAATACCGATTTCAAAAGACTCTTTGAACATATTGAGTAGTGGCTGTATCAACTTATTTTTAAACATTTTATAAAATTCTACCGGTAACCCATCTGGCCCGGGTGCTTTGCCACTATTCATGTCACTTATCGCTTCTAGTATGTCATTAGTTGTGAGTGGACTATCAAGTATCAATTTATTTTCCTCTGATAGAGTTTGAAATGGTAGTCTGTCTAGAAATTTATTTTGCATTTCGTCATTTGGATTACAATCTGATTGATATAAGGATTTGTAAAATTCTCTAAAACTTTTGTTTATCTCTATAGGGTCTGAAGTCAATTTGTTCTCAGTTGTTTTTATACTAAGGATTGTTCTCTCAGCCTGTTGTTTTTTTATTCTCCAAGCCAATAGTTTGCCAGATTTTTCTCCCTGGTCATAGTATGTTTGTTTAGTCCACAATAAACTTTTTGCCACTTTATTGGTTGTCAATTTATCATATGTAGCTCTCATGACAGTTAGGTTATGTAGTTTTTTAGGGTCATTACTATTATAGAGTTCGTCTTCTAGGGTCTTAATTTGTTGTTCTAATGACAGTACTTCTTGGTTATATTTTTTATTTTGAGTACTTGTGTAACTGATAATCTCTCCTCTTACATACGCTTTAAAAGCTTCCCATCTTATACTGGCTGAGGTTTCTTCTTTATTATTTTCAAAATAATCATCTATACATTTTCCTACAAACTTAATAAACATTTTGTCCTTAAGTAAAAAAGTTTGCAATCTCCATCTTTTTGGGGACTTTTCAACTTTACCTAATTTTATTTTCAAAGAGATCGGTGCATGGTCACTTATCACAATACTGTTATACCAACATTCTGTCACATATGGTTGTAGTTCCATGGATATTAGAAAATAGTCAATGCGCGAATGACTTTTATGAGTGCTTGAGAAACATGAATATTGTCTATTAGTAGGATTTATAGCTCTCCAGATGTCCTTTAATCTAAGATCTTGTATATAGTTATTGAGTAGCTTTCTTGTCTTGCCATGTGTGTTGTCTTTTTGAGAGGATCTATCTAGTGCTGGGTCCAGGGTGCAGTTGAAATCTCCTCCTACAATATACAGGCCCTCTAAAGAGGAGACCGTTAAAAATAGTTTTTCAAAAAAAGATGGTGAATCTTCATTGGGGCCATATACGTACTCATTTTCACTTTTAATTCATCTGTCAATGTTTTTTGCTTAGTCCTACAATCGGTATTAAAAAAATGGACCTCTCTATGTGCCAGATCTCAAATAAAGATTTCGATGCTTTGGAAGCTGAATCGTCCAAAATATCAGAATATCCAGTTTACAGTGTTAAAAACTATGAACATTTGCAAATTCTTAGATTTCATTCGGCTTTGAATAACTGAAACACATTGTTCACTGTGTTTTCTTAAAGGGTCTGTGTTTTATATGCATTCAGTGTTTTACATCAGAGTACACTGTGTATGTCCTTGTGATCCAGGAAAACTGTTGAATGTCGAATGTGATGTCATTGAAACTGATTTTTTAACATATATTTCATTTTTGTGTTTTTAGTATGCATTTTATTTCACAATAGTTCATAAACATGTTGGCAGTTTTTTTACCTGCCTTTGCTGCATATTATTGCATTACCTCCACTTGTAGGTTTGAAATAATGTGAAACTATTTGGAGGACTGTGTATTACATCATCTATGCGCACATGTGTACATACTTGTAAAATACTGCTACTTAGCACCACTGGAGGTCAAAAGCTCCTCGGGGAGCCGTTAATATATTACTTTAGTGTCGCATATATCCCTAAAATTGTTGCTGATGGACTAATCAATTAACTGAAATCCCATTTCAACACAAATCTGTTATTCTTTATTGCAGTATTTATGACCTTGCCTTCAAGCCAGATGGAAGCCAACTCATAATTGCTGCAGGGCTTCGTGTCCTGGTAAGGCTTTCCTGTTTTCTTTGTCCAGGAAAGGCCCATATCCACAGAATATACACGTTATTATTACAGATGATGTATTTTTGTTGCAGGTTTATGATGCAGCGGATGGAGCTCTTATCCAGCCTTTAAAAGGACACAAAGACATAGTGTACTGTGTGGCATATGCCAAAGATGGTATTTAACTAGTTTTACATTTGTATGCTACATTTTCTGATATCAGTCGGTCATTATTTTTTATCTGCTAACAAGTGCATTGTTTTCCAGGCAAAAGGTTTGCCTCTGGGTCAGCAGACAAAAGCATTATCATCTGGACTTCTAAATTAGAGGGTATTTTAAAATATACGTAAGTGTCTTTTACTCATCACTTTTGTATTACATAATATTATTACAGCATGATGTACAGTCCTCTTTTTTAAGTCAGTTCTCTTAAGTCACTCTTTTTTTATCCACATGTTTATCTGTAGTCACAATGACTCTATCCAGTGTGTTGCCTATAACCCTGTCACTCACCAACTTGCCTCCTGCTCCTCTGGTGACTTTGGTGAGTGCACCATGAGTTTAAGTCAACACTGGATTTTATAATTGTATACATAGCATGCTATAAACTCTTAAATATATTAAGTAGAGTAAAGGCCACATGGAGCAGTGAACATTTTGATTTTATTTTACATTTTTAGGTCTCTGGTCTCCAGAGCAAAAATCTGTGAACAAACACAAAGTGAGCAGCAAAATAACATGCTGCGGGTAAGTGAAGTTTGTAGCTGGAATTTTCTGCAGCAGTAGTACATTTTCATGTGATGCGTTGATGTTGCAGTGAGTAATTCAATTACAGGTGGACAAATGATGGGCAGTACCTTGCACTTGGCATGATGAATGGAGTGGTGAGCATACGGAACAAGAACGGAGAGGAAAAAGTGAAAATAGAGCGTCCAGGAGGCTCCTCTTCTCCTATCTGGTCTATAGCCTGGAATCCCTCTAAGTGAGTCCTTCTTCATTATTGTTACATGAAATTGTAGGAATAGATGGATGTCTTATCTTAACCAATTTGTTACATGTATTGCTTCATACTGCCCCATACACTTTTGAACTGTCCATCAATGTTGCCAAGATGCGAAGTAATGATGTACAAATTGGAGTTTATTGCAGTTTAGGTGAATAATTTGTTGGAGGCCAGCAGGTGGTGCTAGTCAGCCAGAGAGTGGGAGAACTGTCTGTGTGAGGGAAAGGATTATGATGCCCCTGACAGCCAATGCCAAGAGTGCGCTGATAGCCACAATGGAGATCCACTGAACAGGTTATTGGAGGGAAAAAAAGACATCAATAAGATGGGAAAAATTGCAGGATGTTGGTAAAGATGGAAGGCCCAACAGGTTTATCATTACTGGGTTGCTTCATATATTATGATTGGTCATCACACAGAGGTCCAAGCATGAGGTAAGCCAGGGAACAGTGTCTATTGAGTTGCTAGGGATTAAGTGTCTTGGGAATTAAGGAATGCAATACAGTTTTGACAGGGTGAATTTCTCTCATCACAAGAGCTTAGATGTATAGGTGCATAGGCTCCCAAATAACACAATATTCTGTCCTCTTGACATGCAATTAAAGCTGTTCTGGATGAAAACTTAGCAATGCTTTCCATTGCTTTCCGTCATAAGAAGCCAGAAAGGGCTTGACTGTATGTCCTATAGCTGAAGGTTAGCTTCTCTGTCTTTTTCGGTCATCATTACTTAAACAACCAAAGCCCCCATTAGTGCAGAATGATGTCGTGAGTACCTTTGCCTAAAGTCATTTTGTTGTATTTTCACAGGGATGAGCACAATGACATTCTGGCTGTGGCAGACTGGGGTCAGAAACTCTCCTTCTATCAGCTCAGTGGAAAGCAGGTGCATATCAAAAAGTCTTTGAAATACTCTTAAAAACACTGAACCTTAAATTATTGTATTCTACGTTTAAGTGCAGACAACACAATGACTTGGCAATACACAGACATACTGAGTCTTGTTATTGCAGTATGTTCTGTCAAATGTTTCTCTTTAGTCACTTTAGTCTGTTCAACCAAGCCTTTATTAGAATGAATGCAGGCAGTTTTATTGCCTTTCATGCGAAATACCAGAAGACTTGTAGCATTTTGAAACACTCCCACCCTGCCATATGTGCTATAATTTGTTGTAGCAGCAAGAAACATGAATACTTGAGTCTGTTTGTCCAAAATATGTACTGTATGTATATGTAGTGGAAACACTTTACTGAGTTTAGGATCTGTGTTTCCTGTTGTAGTCAGACTGTCAGGGTCTATTGAAACCATAACAGTGCATTGGAAGTGATCCTGCTATGCTTTAATAGCCGCCTCAGTATCCCTCCTTCCTCCTAAATTCCCTGTGGGCAATATCGTAATTATAGACAAATATGCACTGTTCATTACACTGCCGTTATGCCTTAGGCTCATATATTGTCATCGGCCTATTTATCTATTTAAATGAACATTCTGTTTTGATTACAACACCAGGAATTGTTCACAGTGAAGGAAAATAACCATGGATTGTCAGGGAGGCTTTTTTTCTGGAGTGAGGAGAAACAGATGTGCAGAATCGGGTGACCTGATATGATGCTGTGCAAATGGACTTTGAACACTAATACAATAGAGGCAATTTAAAGCAGACAAACACTTTTTTGTCTGGCTTTTTATCAAATACTCAAAGGGATGGTTGAATATACTGAAGACTTTGAAGTGTGTCAGCCCAGACATGGGGGAAGTGTTGGCCCAAGCCCCCGGGCCATACATACAAGAAATGCTTGTTTTATTCTTATTTTGACGTCCTCTTCACTCTTTGTCTCTCTCAGATTGGAAAAGACAGGACTCTCACCTATGACCCGTGTTGCGTCAGCTACTTCTCCAAGGGCGAGTATATAGTCATGGGCGGCTCTGATAAACAGGCATCCCTCTACACTAGAGATGGTGTGCGGTTAGGAACCATCGGAGAGCAGAATGCCTGGGTGTGGACATGCCGTGTTAAGCCTGACTCCAACTTTGTGGTGGGTCCGCAGCTTGTGAAGCCATATGCCTAGACAAGTTAGCCCTACTCCTAAATAACAGTGCATGTCACAGTGAGAGAAGATGTATGAGAATGTACTCTAACACACAAAGCTCAGACCTGACATTCATGGTGCCAGTCTCAGTTGATACATTTTTTTGATCTTATAACACATTCCTTCTTCACAGATACACAAGTCATTTTGTTTTACAGTAACACTTTTCCAGTTTTTCTGTACACTATATTTAACTGAAAGTGATGATCTATGCAAGAGAGAATTAGTCGCTGGCTGATTCTCGCAGTTCTACGGTGAAGATGCTTTAACAACAGGAACACTTTCCCACTCTCAGTCTTTTCTTAGAGGTGTTAATAGGATGTACTGCTACATTGTTGTCTCTTATCTAGGTGTTGGGCTGCCAGGATGGGACCGTCGCCTGCTACCAACTTATTTTCAGTACAGTTCATGGCCTCTACAAGGATCGCTATGCTTATCGAGACAGCATGACCGATGTCATTGTCCAGCACCTCATCACTGAACAAAAAGGTGCGCTTTTGCTCGAGCAGCAGGCTATTGAGTTCATGATGAAAGACCTATTGTGATGCCTCTCCAAATAATAGGTTGTATGTCTTGTAGCGTCACACTGACATTGATCAGTGATATAGAGGCAGGAAGCATTTTGTGAACTAAAGCTTGAAAAAATGGCTAATATTTTAAATAAGGATTCATTGTCTGTTTGCTGTTGTCATATTTGTCATGTCAGCAATCAACAGTGATCCAGCTGACCTTTGTAAGGGCAGTCTGTTGTTTTTCAAAGGTCAGCTATCTAATTTTTGAGGGAAAATCTTCATATAGTAAGATTTTTTTGTATTAACGAGACGTGACAGTATTTAATGCCATAACATAAACAGGAAGGACAGTCTGAAGGAAAGTTTACAGAAAAAATGGGACAGCAGATGCATTGACTAAGATAATGGAACCTTCCTGACCCTGCTTACTGTGCATATCTACTCACTCATTCCTCTGTTTTTCCTAGTGAGGATTAAGTGTCGGGAGCTGGTGAAGAAAATTGCCATCTACAGAAACCGTCTTGCCATCCAGCTACCTGAGAAGATCCTCATCTATGAGCTCTTCTCAGACGACTCCTCAGACATGAAATACCACATCAAGGAGAAAATTTGCAGAAAATTTGAATGCAACTTGCTGGTGGTCTGCTCCCAGCATATCATTCTGTGTCAGGTCAGAAGGGATATAATTCCATGGTCATTGTTATTATAGTACTTAGAAAAACAGAGCAAAATGTACCAAAACATTTAAACTTGCTAACTTTCTTGCTGCTACTATAGCCTGTTTGTGTTCTGCTTTTTTCATCATGAAACAGTTTTTCTTCAGTTATGCTTTCCAGACTAAATTCTTTGACCTCCACTGACACTGTTGTCCTTTGTAAATGTAACGACAGCATACGTTATTGTGCCAGAGACTGTAGAGACGTTTGAGCACTATTAATATAATGAAAGCAGTGAATCAATGTTTAGCCATTTACTAGCAGCCCAAACAGCCCAGGAATGAAATTGCTGGTTCTCCAGATGTTTCTGCCTCGCTTGCAAAAGGCTCCAGCTGTGCATGTGCTCTGTTGGCTCTCTTCCTCCTTCCTTTTCAGCCCTCTTCAAAATAGATAAAGTAAGACAGTTGAATAAGGGGGATGACCATAGTCTGTTGAACCAGTGGGTGTCTCTTGGGGTTCCTCTCCGTGTCTTGTCTCTGTGTGTCTGACAGAGGCTGGTAGGGAGGAGGAGCAGCCATAACACAGAGGTTATTTCCTTTTAAATCTGCCTGTGTGTGACAGAGGTACTTCAGATCTCTCTATCATGTTTCATGCCTGCGACAACTTTTAAACCTTATGAATGGGCTGTGTTCATATGGTCTGTGTATGTCTCTGTTAAATCAAATCATTGTTTATCTTTATGGCATCGCTTCCTGACATTGAACCACACTTTGCAGCCTTTAAACGAGCAATGTGCTAAGATCTGCTAGACATTTACAAGCATGTTTAAATAACGTAAAGGGTGAGATAAATAGGCTGTGAAATTACAGAAAGAGATTAAATTGGCCATACTGAGCCAGTCACGGTTTCATTTGTTATATATAATTGTGGTATCACCTTTCCCACTGTGCTCTTGTGTAGGAGAAGAGGCTCCAGTGCTTGTCCTTCACCAGTGTCAGGGAAAAAGAATGGGTGATGGAATCTCTAATTCGCTACATCAAAGTGATTGGTGGTCCACCAGGCAGAGAGGGCCTTCTTGTAGGGTTAAAGAATGGAGCTGTGAGTATTTCGAGAAAATGCATTCCCACAGTAAGTTACCTTAGAAATGGCAGTCATGCTTACATGACAGTGCTCCAGGAATTTGAACACAAAAGAAACTGCTGTCTCCATATAAGAGGATGGGAGTACAAGTCACAGCATATATTCCTAAACTTACATAGCATTATCACTGGTTTTCTGTTTTAATTTTGCTCTGCTGGTTATTGTTTTTCTGCTGTAGATCCTGAAGATATTTGTTGACAACCCATTTCCCATTACGCTGCTGAAGCTGTCAACATCAGTGCGATGCCTGGACATGAGCGCCTCCCGCAACAAACTGGCTGTGGTGGATGAGCATAACACTCTCCTAGTCTATGACATCAACAGTAAAGAACTTCTTTTTCAGGTCAGGAGGCAGTGGTAGAGGAGCCCAATTTGGCAGATTTTGAAATGTGTTTCAGAGACGCAGTGGAGGGAACAAAATAGAAACATGCATGCGTGTTTAATTATTTGCAGTAGGTACAGGAACACATTTACTTATGTACACCTGTGTAGCCTGTGTTTCATAGTCACCTCTAAACCTTATTATTCCTATACCCTTTTTTGCTCTCCCTGTAGGAGCCTAATGCTAACAGCGTGGCCTGGAACACCCAGTGTGAGGACATGCTGTGCTTCTCCGGGAATGGCTACCTTAACATCAAGGCTAGCAACTTTCCTGTACACCAGCAAAAGATGCAAGGCTTTATGGTCGGCTACAATGGCTCTAAGATATTCTGTCTCCATGTCTATTCGATGTCTGCGGTGGAGGTGCCTCAGGTAGGTAACATGTGGGCGCCCTTCAAAGATGTTAAATGCCGTCATAATGTAGAAATGGTAGCACATAATTGCCTAGTGATGTGTTTTAAATATCATATTCATTTTAAACACAAAGACATAAATACGTGTTTGTACAGCTTTTTAAATTAGTTTTTAATCATTTGTTTCAGTTTTTAATAAGCTTTTTTCAGACAAGTATTTGCTGAAGTTATTTTGTCTGTTTTGCGTTTTTATTATTATTTTTTTTTATTAGTTTGCTGCCGTTTTCACAATGTAAAATTTTAATCCTTTTTGACTGTTTTGTCTCCCTACCCAGTCAGCACCAATGTACCAGTACCTGGAGAGGAAGATGTTTAAGGAGGCCTACCAGATTGCCTGTCTAGGTGTGACAGACAGTGACTGGAGGGATTTGGCCACTGAAGCCCTGGAGGGACTTGACTTTGACACTGCCAAGAAGGCCAGTTGGGCACACACAAATTGTTCTGATTAAGATCACTGTGGGGATTCTACACAATTTACTGCTTTTAGTAAAATAAACCATAATAATATACTAAAGCAAAGACCTTGTTTTACCTTAGCGTTACTCTTTGGCTTCATGTAATCTGCAAACCGCTCACCAGCAATCTGTAGACGTTACACAAGGAGCCAAGTAAACAATATAACAATGTTCCTAATGAATCTCTGAGGCAGGATTTTTAAGAAGCTGGTAATGGAAATTACCACATAAAACTACCATCTAAATCATTCCTTTACCCCTCCATTTTCAGGCCTTCATTAGAATCCGAGACCTGCGCTACCTGGAGCTCATCAATAGCATTGAGGTAATACCTACTCACCAGAAAAACAAGAAAAAAAACTTCAGGATTGTGTTAAGCCACATTTTTTATTGATTTACTAATTTCTGTTCTGGCCAGGGCATGCACTGACATAATCAAAAAGCCAGTTGCAATTATTAATTTCATTATACATTTAATTACCAGGCTTTCACTAGGATACATTTCAAATCTTCAAACAAGGGAGTAGCCTGTGTCCTGACTGACTGTCTAGTCCAGTCCATACACACATGCAAGAAGACATTTTCACACAGCTAAGCACATGCATAATCCTTCACAGTATGCATGAGCATAAGACAGGCTGTTTGCACTGTGTTTCTCTTCGAAGTGTCCATTTTTAGTAGTCTACTTTTTTGAATGAAATTAGTATGGACATGGAAATAAATGTTCATTGCATTCAGTAAAAAATGTTTTTTCTCTAATATTGCTGTGACTGATGGTAGAAGAATTTTGTGAAGGTTCAACAGTGAGGTTCAATGCATCCAGCAAGCTGATACATTTTCAGTGTGTGTAAACGTGCAGGCTGGATTTGTTGTGTGTACGTTTATGTGTGTACATGTATGTGATTGTTTATATTTGCATACATGCCAGTGTTTGTGTTGAATGATTTGCAGGAGAGGAAGAAGCGGGGTGAGAACGACAATGAGCTGTTCCTGGCAGACGTCTATGCCTACCAGGGGAAATTCCATGAGGCAGCCAAACTCTACAAGCGAACTGGCCACGAATCCAGAGCCCTGAGCATGTACACTGACCTGCGCATGTTTGAGTATGCCAAGGTGATTAAACCACTGATAGACAAAAACACAGGCACGCACATACAACATACCTTTTTATCAATACAGACAGAAAGACCTGAGAAGTATTGCATGTTTTAGGACTTTAGAACATGTGTTTTTCTTCATCATGTGCACTTATGCCAAGTTGGGGCCCTGCACTGTGTTCAGACAGCCCCCCTTTTACTGTCTGTCTTTCATCTCCTCATATATCACTGGAATCTCCACATATATCATATGATCAGTACACACATGGCATACTTTTACACACATATCCCTGTACAACACAAGAGCAACTTACACACGTAGTTAGAGTTGGAAAGGGGGGACAAAAGGAGAGAAATACAGCAAACGTCTGTTTTTATAGGAAAACTTTCATGATTGGGTCAGTTGGACCTGAGGCAAATTTATGCTTTATTGTGTTTATATGTGGGGGAACACTTTTGATCATCAGCATTTACTTTGTTGGAGCAGATGACACAGCCATGACTTGTTCATGTATATTTGTGCATGTGCGTGTATCAGATTGTATGTGTGTTTGATGTGGCTGCTGTATATTTATGTGGCTGTGTGGCCATCTGCTCCCACAGGCTGTTTGTTTTAGGTAGGACGGACACCGGAGGGAAAGGCCTTCTAGCTGCCTGCTGTTTGTGTGACTCTCTTCCTCCTGTCTCAGACTTGACCCACATGGCTCTGTCTGTCTGCACTGGACTTCCCTTGTTCAGTTCAGATTATTATTAGGATTCTTCTTATGACATTAACTGTGTTTTATGTTGCATTACATTCCATTTGTCACTTATCATCGGTCCTAATGGGGATTTCTCAGTTACTAAATAGTATGTTTAATAAGTTTCTAACCATGGATTTTCTTTTTTCAGGACTTTGTTGGGGCGACAGACCCTAAGAGCTCTCGGATTTTGATGACCAAGCAGGCGGACTGGGCTAAAAGCAGCAAGGAGCCGCGAGCAGCAGCGGAGATGTACCTGTCAGCAGGAGAACATCTAAAAGCTATAGACATAATAGGCGAGCACGGCTGGGCAGACATGTAGGTGTCAGTCACTGTATTAAACATTTCAAATCAGTCTTTCACCCTTAGATATACTATTACTCTTGTTTAATCGGCTCTAAGTCACCTTTTGAGATGTGTATGATTTTTTAATTTCATCTAAACTTCTGGTTCTTTTAATTCATTGCTGATGCAAAAGTCAGTAATATCAAGTTAAAATAGTTAACTCCAGACTCTCAGACTAAAATGTGCCAATTTTATTTACAGAGGTGGAACTGTCAGTCCTTCGGTTCTCTACGTATAACAGATAAAAGGTTTCAGACACTGACTAAATACTCTGAAATTACTGAAATGACGGAGCAAAATACAACAATGCACCAGAATTAGCCTTCAAGATCCTCATCTTGATGACTTATTCTGGTTGTATTTTTGGCCCAGATTTGATATGTTCAAGTTTATATTGCAATCTGTGTTTCACACTTTGTTGCACAAGGCAGCAATAGTAAATATCCAGATCACGTGTTCCAGACACAGAGCATTAGAAGTATCTGAGATACTGAAGAAAAGCCATGACAGCTAAGAGAGTAACCAGGAGCAATCACCTGTCTATTAGATTTCACTCATACATGAGTAGTGGGAATTCAGGGTGTGTGTCTGTGATGCTGAAAACTGGGTAAATTGATATCTGGTGGTCATGTCAGCGCTCCTTGCTGACTCCATCTGACCCACTGTCCGCATACTGCTGGCCTCCTGTGGTGCTACCTATGGGTCAGTGCAACTAACACTACAGTTAAACACAGTCAGAGCTCTTTAACCTGAAACAGATTTAGCTTGTGACCCTGACTGATTCACATTCTTTCTGCGGTCATGAGCATAGTCTGATACAGTGGATTTGAGGGTTTATCTTCCCTCGCCCTCTCTGTGTGTGCTCATTCCTCTCTTCTCTTACTCAGGCTGATTGACATCGCCCGTAAGTTAGACAAGGCTGAGCGCGAACCACTGGCAAAATGTGCGCTCCACTTCAAGAGGCTGAAGCACCATGGCTATGCCTCAGAGACTTATTCCAAGATGGGTGACTTGAAGGCTCTGGTGCACCTGCATGTAGAAACGCGACACTGGGAAGAGGTCTGACACACTTACGCACACCTGCTTTGCTCATTATGCCTTATGTTGGATATAGAGAGTCCTGAGACATCACATTAATATAATATAAAACACATGGGACTGTGCTTAAAAATAATCATTTCATGCATGCAGCATTTTTCAACAGTATAAAGTGTTTTCACAAAGTGTGATGACAAATTTTGGAACAAAAACACAAGAACAGTGAAATACAAGCACACTGTTAAGAGATCATACATCAGTAATTTACAAATTAGTAATGGGTAGAACAAGTGAAACAAAACTAATAGAATTAAAATAATGTGTTACACAACAGAGCTGTATTATGTAAACAAATAACACTAGAAAGCAAGTCTGTAAAAATGTGTCTTAAGACAGGATTTAAAAGTAGAAACGGTGTCAGTATAGATCAGTTTCTAACTGGATGACTATTCCAGAGCTGATGTGTCAGTATAGGACACACTTAATTACTCTTTAACCTTAACCTTGACTCTGGAACAGCTAGCAGGCCTGAAACAACAAATCTATAAATCTGTTTATTAAGAATTACTGATATACTCTGGCACCTGGCCATCTAAGGTAGAAACTAGCACTCAAAAACATGTCTTGTTCAGTTTTGCATGTGTCTCCAAAAAGTATACTGTATCTGTTAGAGTAACCACACAGGATGTAAACAAGAACATAATATGTCTTCCTAATTTCTTCATACACTGACAAAGCAAAACCACACACACTCCAAAACTAATCATCTAGCTTTGGATTTCTCTGAATCCATGCCTGCACGATGATTAGGGAGCGAGAAGCTCAAAACACTCTATTGCACTGAAAGAGTATCAGCTTAAAGCTCTGTTCTGCTTCCAATCAAATTCCTCCATCAGGGTGGATCATGCTGCTCAGACAAGAAAATATTGCATTTCTTTAATCCATCTGCAGTCTATAATCGAGTTAAAGGCGTTACACAGATGCACATTGGCGATTTGCATGCTGAAACAGTAGATCCAAAAACAGAACATCAAATCATGATCACATGGTTCTGCTGTAGTGTCTGAGGAAGTCTTCTGGAATATTTATTTAATCCTCAGAGAGAAAGAAGAAAGAGCAGGGGAGGGAAGCAGAGGTTGAGAGAACTGTTCAGCTTTATGTGCTTCTCTGGGGGAGGTGGACACCAAAACAGACCAAACTGCAGCACATACAGAGTTACAGCCTGAGCCATATGGAGGCTATTCACTGCTCCCACTCTTCTCTAAAACAAAGTATTTCTTTAAGTGACTTTGGGCTCACAAGCCTGGGACACACACAGACTCTCTCACACTCTTTTTCTTTCTCTCTGTTACTGTATGGTATGACTGGTGTGTGTTTCTTGGCTCAGAATTTGCCACAGGGCATTTAGCTTAATTAGTCACCATGACAGGCAAATATGCGTCCACAGGGCGCTACAAGAGCTCAAACTGCAGAAGAGCTGCAGTTTTAGTTTTAATTGAGTGTGAAATCAACTTAGCTCACATACTTTGCTTTGTCCTCGACTAATTAATAATGTCATAAAAATATTTTGACTTCAGGTAAAATGTGTGTTTTTTTCTAAAAAATGTGTGGTAGCTTGTATCTGTTTAATTGACTGCAGATGAACCATAATTACCCAAGGCAGTACAGCACTGTTCTCTATATATTACAATCTGTTGGACTAAATTCATAAAGTCAGCTGGTAACATATATTGTACTACATCTCTCCTGTCGTCTCACTTGTCAATTTCTCAGGCCTTCTCACTGGTGGAGAAGCACCCCCAGTTCAAATACGATGTTTTTGTGCCTTATGCCCAATGGTTGGCTGAGAATGACCGCTTTGAGGAGGCGCAAAAAGGTGAGTTTACATCACCAACAAGGCTGAAACGTCACCTTTACTAAGCCTATATGGGATACTCCAATGTATACAGTAATGTTCTCTTTTAAAATGTCTTTTCAGGATTATTGTAGTGAACATTATATTACTATTTCAGCAGCCACCATACATATGGAAGTGATAAAAAAACCCAGCTAACTCTGGACACAGATATTTTTCACTACTTCCTTAAGATTCTCTTCATTCAGTTTAAAACATGATCCTCTTTGCTGAGGCAGAGCAGGACATAGCTGGGCTGCCTGTTAACTGAATGACATGCATACATGCCTCTAATCACCACTACTACAAGCGGCTCTGATGATGATTACCAACTGTATCCATAGTTATAATCAGCTCATAGATTTATAATTATGATCTCAGCAGGCATATTTCCTCTTCTACATAATCTTCCTCTGCCTGTCTCGACATGGAGTACATGACTGAACAGGCCTGATTGTATTGGAGTTTGCTTATGTCTGTGCCTTTTGCCAGTTGTGTGTTTTTTAGTCATGTGGTGATGCTGTATTCCATTACTTAGTGAATATTATGACTCAGATTCTGCCGTGTCTCCTGTCCACTGCACTGGTACCTCTCTGTGACAAATTTAGAAGTAGTTAGCACTGCTGAACTCAGCTGAAGAGAGTTGTTATATTATTGTTGGGGGCTTAAGTTGGAGCTCAGTTGTTCTCAAAATAGGGTTCTGGACTGTCAGGGGTCCTATAAGAGATTCTGGTGGATCTCACCTAAGGGCAGCTTGGCTGTTTTCCTATTTTCCAAATTTCCTATTTCTTTAATTTGGCGATGTCTTTTATTAGCATATGTCTGTCATGTGACATATGTCTGTGATGACGTTACAATTGTCTCTGAAGATGTCTTTGTTGACTTTATTTTTCAATGAAGTACAATGTTAGGTGGATGCTTGCATGGGATCTTTGGCTAGAAAATGAAAAACCTTGTCAGGTTGTCTTTTGTTTTTCCATAAGGGGAAAGGGGGTGTTTCCATTACTAGCAGCAACCGTCAGCGGCTAAATGTGGTTTGTATCCCGTTAGGTTGACTGATAAATGTTTTCCACTAATATGTCCTGACCTCTGCTGTGGCTGCCGGCGCAGGGTCAATGGTGGGGTCGACTCCCTAATGCTGCTTCTAATTATCCTCTGATATGAACATAAAGAGTAGTGGTTATATTTATTACAGATTTAAAGATAAAGTGCTTTGGTGTTTGATATTCAGGAACAGCCTTCCTGTTTGGAAAAACATGGTGCTGGATGTTACATGTAAAGAATTTGGATAGCATTAGAATATCTTTGATTTGTATGAGATAAGAGCTACTCCTGGCATTTACTTAGCTTGCATATGTACATAGATGTACTTATACATCTTTGTTTGTGTCATTTGGTACAATAAAATTCTGTATGTTGAGAAAGCAATTTTTTCAGATTAGCCATGTATGTGACTATAGACACAATATATTACATTTATATATTTATACATTTTCATAAACACAAACCTCAATACAACAGGCATAAAGTCATTCTATGTAATGTTTGCCTAGTGTTTGATAAACAATTACCAGGAAAAACAGTTCAAAAACTATCATATATGTGACCCAAAAATGTGTAAACAAGTATGCCTTGAATTGCCACTGTAGATCCAGAATTTTATCAAGACTAGACAGTTTTTCAAGGGCACATATTAGCAATCCATCAATCAACACTTTTGTTCTTTAACTTTTTAGCATTTCACAAAGCTGGACGTCAGAATGAAGCTGTTAAAGTCCTGGAGCAGCTCACCCATAATGCAGTGGTAGAGAACAGGTTCAATGATGCAGGGTACTATTACTGGATGCTGTCTATGCAGTGTCTAGACATCGCCAGAGGTGAGGCTTATCTTCAGTGCAAGCAACCACAAATTTGTTTTTTGATGCATTTTTTGTTTCCTTTTAAACTTTCTGGTATGTCTGTGTCTGTCTGAACCAGAAAGTGAAGAACAGCGGGACGAAATGCTGAAGAAGTTTGAGCGTTTTCAGCATCTGGCTGAGCTCTACCATGTTTACCGCTCCATTCAGCGTTACACGGTGAGAACATGATACCGATCAGTCTTAAACTTGCATTACCAGAGCGGACTAAACTATGAGGAGACTTTGAAATCATGAGGTAGCCATTAGATTGGCAGTCAGATCTATTTCTTAGCCCTGGAAACAGTAAAACAGTACCTACTATGTGTTTAGATTTCTGTTTGGGTACAAACATGCTAGTTCCTTTTTTTTCAAAACTTTACTAGCTGTCTACCGTTTTTCTGCCCACTTTCAAGTGAGTTTTTGTACACAAATTTTTCCAGACTGCTGTGAGTTTAACAAGAATGAGGTCTGGCTCTGCAAGATTATGTCAATCCAAAAAAAAAAAAAAATAGGATTAAAGGAAGAATTAAGACATGCACAGAGGGTTTTAGGTAAAGTGAACAAAAGACAAAAATTGAGGCCATTAAGTTCAGGTTGCAATTCAATGAAAGGAAATACCATCTTGAATGAGCCACCTTTATTAGAATCCTGAAACCTCTCTGACCCCTATCACCATGGTAACCAGCTGCTTGATAGAACAAGATGACAACCTCATCAGTGGTCCTCTCCAAGCCCCCAGCCCTAACCTACTTACAAACAAGCAATTCCTGCTTATGAGTGTATATGAGTGACCTGGTCTGTGTCAGTGTTTTGAGTTTGTTGTTTCAGCTTTTTGCTCTGCTATGGTCACACCCCTGCAACAGAGAGGCATCACTGTGATCCAGACCAGAGCAGGAAACTTCTATATCTCAATTTAACTCTCCCAGACAGGCAGTATAGATTTGAACTATCAACTTTTAGGGATAAAGTGCTGCTAGTGATTGCTTTAGAAACTGTATCTTTTCCCTTCAGGCCTCTGTAAGGAGCGATGAGGCACTGAAAAGGGTTAGGCTGCTTTTTGACCAGGGTAAATGGTGAAAAAATTAAGAAGGAGGGTGAGAGACAAGGAGCGTTTTTCTGTTTCTGTTTGTTATTAGTGATTTCTATTGTTTTGTCATGCCTTAAAGTTTCACCCTTCACTGTTTCTATCTTCAGGATGAGCCTTTCAGTTCTCACATGCCAGAGACACTCTTCAACATCTGCAGATTCCTCCTGAACAACCTCACCAAGAACATACCAGCAGGCATTTCTAAAGTGTATCCTAACATCTGACAAGTTTAGCGTAAGATATCAAGGAGATGTTTTTTAAAATTCAGTATTATGAAGCTCTTTCTCTCTGGAAAACTCTCAGTGACAGACATACCACTCTGAAATCAAAACTGTTAAAGACAGTGGCGAAAGAGTGGTGGAAAAGAGAAGTAGGGGGAAAAAATGGAAGGGTTGGCACCACTGCGGAAACTGTGCTGCTTCTGAGGGAAAGAAAAGGGGTGATGATAGGGAGGAGAAGACGATGCCAGCAAGAGGTACATTCTCTGTTATCTAAACAAGTGGTTTGATTACTGAACTCTCTGCATTCGTATGCATACATAAACACACTGAACAACAAGTTTTAATTTGGACAAATACACACAGTCTCCACACCCACGACCACACAGAAAAATCAGTGTTGTCTCACACAGTAGAGACTGGTATGAGGAAGGAAAGCCCAGCCTTTGAGGAGGAAATCAGGCTGAGCAGCTGGGATACTCTGTGGCCAAATTGAAACGTTCCAAACACTTTGAACTTAGATTGAGACAGACTTAATTTAATTTCAGCAGTTAAAGACAATGTCACCAAAACAAATTCAACAAGTTACACAATGGGAGGACGTGCGTTTGTCAAGAGTTCCAGCCGTGGAACAGAACATGTTGTGTGGGAGGAGCTGGAGAGGAGCTGAGTGGAGCGGAAAGGAGAGGAACGGTGTTGAGTTTAGGTGATGGAGAAGTGCCAGTGTGGAGCTGCTGCAGCTGCAACTCATTGACCTGTGATTGCCACTCTCAGAGCTGCTCTCCTAACAACCTGTCTCTGTATAAATACAAATAAGCAACAATTTCCTCAAATCAAACCACAAACAAACTAACCAAGGTATTACTTTCAAGGCATTCAGCCAGTGCTATTGGCTGAGCAGTGCCGTTCTGCTCATTAAGAGAAACGAGGCAATATGCTTTACTTATTTATGAAAGCACACTCCCATATTATTTTTTAATAAGATAGCTAAAAATCAATATTCCAGAGTCGACTCCTACTCTAACATTAATTTTCCTTAATCTAATTATTAGTAACACTTTGTACGCGTTGGCCAAGCAGAGTCGAAAACTGGGTGCATATAAGCTTGCCAGGTACTCCTACGAGAAGCTTCAGGAGCTGCACATTCCCTCACGCTTCCACGAGTCCATAGAACTGGGAAACCTCATCATTCGATCCAAACCTTTCCACGACAGTGAGGTGTGCTCAACGCTTGAATGCACATTTAACTTGTTGTATTAAAGCACCTTCTTCTGTCCTGTGTCCTCAATACATTAAAACTTGATATGTTTCCTGCAGGACCTGATTGAGGGCATGATGTGTTACCGTTGCTCCACTAACAACCCCCTGCTGAACAACCAGGGGAGTGTGTGCATCAACTGCAGACAGCCTTTCATTTACTCAGCCTCATCATATGGTCAGTGACACTCAAACACACTGTGTGCAGAAGCTGCCAGACAGGACTCAATTGGTCTTTCTTTAACGTGGCATGTCTCGCTGTGTACAGAGGTGCTTCCCCTGGTGCAGTTCTACCTAGAGGAGGGCATCAGTGATGAGGAGGCTCTGTCTCTGATTGACCTGGAAGTTCCTCACATGGATCAGAGCGATGCACGATGGCAGGATATGGACAATGGTGGTATCCTTTGATCATCTACAGCATGCAACTGCACACACATACACACAGAGTAACAGGTTATTCACATGATTTGTGTGAGTTACTAAGTCCTTAGTCTGCTTGTCCCAAGAGTCTCTATTCCTGCCCTTACACCCTGCATATCTCTTCAGAATGAAACACGTGGCTCTCCTCCACCTTGTGACAGTTCTAAGAAGCTGTTTAGTCTGCGTTGGCCTTGATTCTGTGCTTGTGGGTAAGCTGTCAGACCTAAGTCATCTTAGCTCTTGAGCTAATAGGGTTAGTGAGGCTCTCCAGTCTCATCTTAATGACACTAACCCTCCGAGAGCCACAGCCACAGCCCTAGTGCAGGGATTAACCTGCATTAGCCAGCAGACACTCAAGGGCACCAAGGTCTGCTCTGTTCTTCCAGAGCCACGATGTGACTGACAGGCACAACTGATTTTGAACACTTTGCCTCTTAGAATAGTCTCTGATCATTTTTAAAGGGTCTTCCTGTTGTGCAAATTTCATCACGGTAAATATATGTGACAAGTAAAAAAAATATGTTAAAATGTGTGAAATATGTACCTTGCTGTAGTTATTTGTTCTCAATTAACAACACTAAGAGCTCCAGGCTTTGAAGATGGATGATGGTTTGGATGATGCAGAGGAAGACCCATTTACTGCCAAAATGAGCTTCGAGGTAAGAAGAGAAAGGACAAAATAGATGAGGTGATTAATATTCTGCCAACTGGGCAAACCAGCTGGAGAGGGTGAAAGGACAGAGTCTGTAATAGAATGTGGATGTGTTTGTCTGTGTGTCCAAACAGCAGGGGGGTTCGAACTTTGTCCCAGTCAAGGTGAATCGTTCGGTGCTGCGCTCCATGAGCAGGAGGGACGTCCTGATCAAACGCTGGCCCAGGCCACTCAAATGGGAATACTTCCGCTCCCTGCTGCCTGATGTGAGCATCACCATGTGCCCCACCTGCTTCAAGGTACAGCATTTATGATGCACAGCTTGTATAACCTGGTGTGAACCATATGGTCATTTCTCTTTCCTAAGGCAATATTTGCTTACTGTTTTTTCCTGGGCATTAGCTTGTACTCTGTAAATTACACGTCTTTTCAGGTTACTTTATTCTGGAATGTTTTAATTATTCCATCTCTGTATGTCTTCGTAGATGTTTCACAGTGAGGATTACGAGCTGCTGGTGCTTCAGCACAACTGCTGTCCTTACTGTCGCAGACCAATCGATGAACCAAACTGATCTACTTAAAACTGAAGCAGCTATATTAAGCATTTCACTTTTTGCACCCGCAAAGTAATCTTTTGTCCTCTGGATTTTTATTCTGCTGTTGGTTACCTTGAATTCGTTAACTGTATTTATGTTTGTATTGTAATATAGCTGTCAGTGCAGTATGCTGTGTGTATATTACAGCGTGAATCTGTTACTCAAGCTCCTTCTCAGGAGCAGCTCTTGGTTATCCAAGGATGAATGGCTGAGGTAATACCTGTAGTGTTTGTGTGTTGATCATTATAGAGTGTAAGAGAAGTGCACCATCAGCCAATCAACCCAACTGGATTATTAGGATTACCTTGGGCCATTAGTGATCACATCATCACTTTAAAGGCAACATAGTTGTAAAAAAAAACTGAAATACAAATTATTTTGCAAATTTAGTTTAAAAACACTATTCTAATAAAAACATGTTTGTTATGTAGCTAATGTTGTTACTCAAACATCAGGTAATCTGCCAACATGTGCATTCCACAGATTTACTGCATCTACATATACAGATATACTGCATCTGTACCTGATGTTTGAACAGCAAAGGATGGGTCATGATAAGTCAGATGAATGTATTTTTTATATTGTTACAAGTCTTTCCAATAAAATATTTTGGTACTTTCTTTTACTGTTGATTTCTTAGTGTCACGAGGACAAGTTGAGTAATATACTTATTTAGATTGAAGCGAGAGCTGGAGGGAGAATGCATGCAGTGAACAGTATGTGCCACTGATTCTGATTACACTCAAGCCTATGAGTTGAGCTCTGCATTATGCAGTGGTTAGGGATTAGGCTTTTACAGATGCAAATAAGTTGGATTGCTCAAGGAAATTTTCTTGTGTAGTTTGTCCACTCTGAACGCTTCAAATCACAGACAAACTGGTTCCTTTGCCTTCCTTGCTGCTCTCTCCTCTCCTCTCCTCTCCTCTCGTTCCAATGCAGCACTGATGCATATGACAGTAATGATGGGGACTGGTTAGCCATGGTTGTAACCTCTCACCTTGAAAATGCCTAACATACTGCGTATCTGTTTCTGGAGTTTTCACCTGTAATGCCTTTGTGTGTGTGTGTGTGTGTGTGTGTGTGTATGTGTGTGTGTGTGTGAATGTAAATGAAGGACTCTCAGTTTGAGTGCCTTAATTCCATCTCTGCTAACACTATGCTCCTTTCACGCCCCTAATCCGACCAGCCTGTTAAAAGGTGCTGCACCTCCTCAGCGGGCTGCAGAGAACATCTTACTCACACCAGATCCTTCCCTCCGTCCGTCGTTTGTCCCTCATTTCCACTTTAGCTGCACCACAAGACTCCCTCCTAACACTTTACTTCAAGACGAGAGACTGTTATATCCACTGCTGAGGTCTCAGAGGAAGAAAAGACATCAGCAGCTGCAGCTATGAATGGCACAGAAGGACCCAACTTTTATGTCCCCATGTCTAACAAGACTGGGGTGGTGCGCAGCCCATTTGAGTTCCCTCAGTACTACCTGGCTGAGCCCTGGAAGTACTCTCTTCTGGCTGCTTACATGTTTTTCCTCATCATTACTGCCTTCCCCATCAACTTCCTCACCCTCTATGTCACTGTCCAGCACAAAAAGCTCAGGACCCCTCTGAACTACGTCCTGCTCAACTTGGCGGTGGCTGACCTCTTTATGGTGGTTGGGGGCTTCACAGTCACTCTGTACACAGCCCTGCACGGATATTTCACCTTAGGTGTCACTGGCTGCAATATTGAGGGATTCTTTGCGACCTTAGGAGGTAAGAGACTGTGTATTTTCAAAACAAATTGCACTTTAATTCAACTGTCTTTTGCGTGATATTTTCAGTTTTACGTTGTTGTTTTTTTATTGAGAAAGCTGGCTTGTCTGAATACTTTAATATAATGTTTAATATCAAGTAAAGATGCTGTGTATGGACTGTATTGGAATTTACACCTCCCTTGTTTTATCTCAGGAGAGATTGCTCTTTGGTCTCTAGTGGTTTTGGCTATTGAGCGCTACATTGTGGTGTGTAAACCGATGACCAACTTCCGCTTTGGTGAAAAACATGCCATCGCTGGCTTGGCGCTAACATGGGTGATGGCCCTGACCTGTGCAGCTCCCCCTCTCTTAGGATGGTCCAGGTACTGCCCTTTTCAGTGTCCAGACTGTGTTTTCTTGGCTTTTACTGATCATTTGCACACAAGAAAACAATTATGAAATGATTCTTTCTTACTAGCAGCACATGGACTCAAAAACACATATGTAGTATCAAATACTGTGTGTAATGGTGTTGATGGAAAGTCTTAGATTATTATCACGTGTGGCTGCAGGTACATCCCAGAGGGAATGCAGTGTTCCTGTGGGATTGACTACTACACTCCTAAGCCTGAGATCAACAACACCTCATTCGTCATCTATATGTTTGTCCTCCATTTCTGTATCCCCCTCTTCATCATTTTCTTCTGCTACAGTCGCCTGCTCTGCACCGTGCGAGCGGTAGGAACACCACTGCCAACGCAATATTAATAATAACGACGTGATACATTCTTTATCCCTGTAAAGAAATCCTTTTTTTAATACTACCTTCACAAGGATGGTAGATCGTCACTGTTTCTCTGGAGACGTGAGATTTAGTGGCTCAAGGACACTTCAGGAGGTCAGATCATTGCCAACATGGCAGCTTATACCCAGGTCTTCTGGCTAAAGGGCACTCCGCCTGCTCACTGTGTCATCCTGATGCCCTCATTAATAATACTATAACCATATTTATAATATATTAGCAATTGTGAATAGTTAAAAATAATGCTGAAATTCTTAATTAAAGCAGCTATGATCAATAACTGTTTATACAAACAATTTGAAATGGGTTGGGTCGGTACCAAATACCAGATATATGTAGTCAGAGGAGCATTTAGCAGCTAAATGGCCAAATTTTTCTCCTCAAATGTGGTAGGAGACCCTACACCCAATCCGTGGCTCTAATTTATTTGCATAAAGAGGCAGCAGTTATCTCTGAAAACAAAGCAGCTTTCACAGTTGTTAGCTGTGTGTTAGTTCTAATTGCCACTCACGCTTTAATTACAAAACTGAAAAATTTGCACAAAGTTTGCTATTAAGCAACTTTGCTGTTAAGTCTGGGTATATTCTTTGGAGTTAAAAATAACAAAAAAACAATAGAAAAACATGGCTGAATGAATAGCAGCATTAAACTATTAGCGGCCTTCGCTCGAGCAAAAAACTTGTGCGTTGTAAAAGAATTTACCATTTGCAGCAATGTTTTTTTTAATTATTAGGAAAATCCGTAATTTCCTTCATCATTGCTCGCTCCACAATATTCTAACAAAAAATAATTATGAGCAATGTAATTATTTTTTACATTGCTCATGGAAAAACAGGTCTTTTTTCTGTTAGCATGTTTGGCTACATTAGCATTTTTGGTCAAGTTGGCCTGAGATCAGGGGGCTTTCTGTGAGCTTGAAACATGCCAGTCTTTTTTTAAAACTAGGTAACTTGCATTAGACTATTCTACTATTAAATTTTAAAGTGTTCTAACTATTAATTAGTCTTAATGTCTCAGTGAAATCGCCCAGGACTGTTTGCTAATACTATTACAATAGAGGCACACACTGGGCTAGCGAAGAGCAAAAGCAGAGCTTAAATTACATGAATGAGATTCACCACGTGTCCAGAAACTCACTCAAAATTAACGATAGCAAGTCGACCAAAATCATCAATGCTGTGTTCACAAATTCTGCTACTCCCATGTGGCCAAAAAAAATCACTGCAGGTTTAAATCTGATAAAGCCGCATCGATTTGCATAATTAGAGAGGGAGAATTAATGAAGAAAACTGTAGCTTCACTGTTTTATTTGAAACTATCACAAATTTAAAACAAATGCATTTACCAGCATGAAAAAATGTGACTAAATTACTGTAGAACTGGCTGTTTTGTTGTCACCTTGGTAGACTAATCCTGTGTTCTTCAGTACTGGGGATGGGCAACCTGTTTGTGTACATGTGGATCAGTGTTTCCTTTAAGCTAATAACCTGAATCTGTCTGCGCTCAGGCTGCAGCCCAGCAGCAGGAGTCTGAAACCACCCAGAGGGCCGAGAGAGAGGTGACACGCATGGTTATTGTCATGGTGATCTCCTTCCTGGTGTGCTGGGTGCCCTATGCCAGTGTGGCGTGGTACATCTTTGCCAATCAGGGAACAGAGTTTGGGCCAGTATTCATGACTGCTCCTGCCTTCTTTGCCAAGAGTGCTGCTCTGTACAACCCAGTCATCTACATTCTACTAAACAAACAAGTATGTCGAGAAAATATCCTGGTTTGCTGATTTTGTTGTGTAAGAGAGAGCTTCAGTAAAGATGGTTGTATAATGTAACTAACTAGTATCTCCAAGTCTTACTATTATTTTTAGATTATTGTATTATGGTATTTGCATGAATCCTTTAATTTCACTATATTATAGAGGTGGATATTGTAAGCTTAATTCGCCATATTTATCAGGTTGAACATTAGATAAGTCATTTCCACCCTTTTGGGATTGTGGCCCCTTTTTAAAAAATGGAGCCTCTTGTCACATTTCAGCCATCTGTGGATTACTCTCATTCTCAGATGATTTCATTTAAAGAATTAATGAGAGAACAAACAGGTAAAACCAGTGCAAAAACTGAGATAAGTCCAAAAGATGAATTTTCTGTTAGAACTGTTTTCTTTTTGTCATACTAAATTATTCATCTCACTCCCCTCAGATTTATCTTGTATTAATCTTAGAGTGCCCAGCTGCAACGGCAAAATGAAATTTTTGCATTGTTGAATCTGTATTAATGTAATAATGTGATATGTGACCAAATATTAGTAACAGTGGACATACTTCTACTGAATGTATACGTTTCACACTTCTGTACTTAAGTAGGAATTTGAATGAAGGACTTTTACTTTTAAGAATTTTTCTAAATTATTGATTTAAATGCTTCTTCTGCACTGAGACAAGGTATCATAATTGTTTATCTCACCTTTTCCTCACCTCAGATGCATATAAAGGCGTTAAATCTAGCCCCAGTTTGACCAGCTACGACAGTAAAATGCCATTTATGCATTGTTGCATCTGATTTAACTGAATAATGTGATATGTGACCAAATATTCGTAACAGCAGACATTCCTCTACTGAATGTATGCACATGATGCTTCTGTACGTTAATAGGATATTAAATGAATGACTTTTACTTGTAAGAGTTTTTTAAATTAATTATCTAAATTTTTGTTCCTCCAGTGAGGGAAGTTATCACAACTGTGATTCTCACCTTTTTCTTCTTTCTGGCCTCCAGTTCAGAAACTGCATGATCACCACTGTGTGCTGTGGAAAGAACCCGTTTGGGGACGACGAAGCCGCTGCCACTGTCTCCAAAACCCAGACTTCATCTGTCTCCTCCACCCAGGTGGCCCCCGCTTGACCTGTGCCCCCTCACTCCCCCTCCACGTCCCATCTGTCCCTGCTCACCTGGGGACTCTCCACCGCCAAGCAGCACTACGTTCTATTGGCCAATCCTCTTGACTTACCTCTCCATTTGTCTTCACTGCAGTGCCACTTCTGCGCCTTCGGTGGGACCGACTTTACTCAAGAGCCAGCATGTATATTTTCAATCCATTTAATCATGGAGCGTGTTCAGCTGGGCTCACAGATTTTAACCCGGCATCAAGGGGGTGTCATCTTGGTGACAATCCAACTGAACACCATCCAAGCTTCTCTCTACCCAAAACATACATAATCTAATTCAACAAGCCTCATTGTATCATTTTATCCACATCAACTCTTAAATAATTGTTGCAGCTATATGTTTCCAAAAAACATGCGCTTTAAACAATCAATTTTATGCATACTTTTGTGAATTCATTTTCTTAGATATCTCAGATGAGTTTTTAATGTATCGGATTATTCTCTCCCTGTCTCTCTTCTTGTTGTTGTTGTGTCGAAGCTGAGATGTTAGCTTCCTCTCTGTGTCTTCTGAGACATGAGTGTAAACAAATGGACCTGAAAAGATCCTCTGCAGGAAGAAGGAGCCTCTTGCAAAGAGACTGGATGTGTGCGTGAGTGGTGGATATTTATGTATTTGAATGGGTGTCAGAATGTCAGTGTGTGTCTTAAGAAGATATGGGGATGTTGTTATTTTGTTCACTGTGTAAAGGCTAGGATTTGTGGAAGTTGTTTTGTGTCCTGCAATAAAAACAAAGCTAAATGTCGGCACGACTTTTCCCTCACTCGCTTTTTCATGAGAACATTTACAAGGCGCTCTGAGAAGTTCCAGATGCTAGTTTGTGGGATTTTTGGGTGGAAAGCCAGATCTTAATGGTTTTCAAATGTTCTTAAACCTCTCTCAGCTGTAATGCATTTAGACGTGAAGCACATTGAGAGTTAGTACAATAAATGCCATCATTAGACACATTAAAATCCTAAATACTGTAATTTATTTCACAAACTCTGACAAGTCATTTGGCATCACAATTACAGTCTCTCCTCAGATTATATTGAGCTCACTTTTTTTCATTAAATGTAAATTTCCCTCTTTTAAATTGATCAGAATCCAACATGATACTCATTCATTTACAAACACACTGATCAACACTTTTATACTGATGCAGCTCTTCCCAGTGAACCACATTACATTTGATTTCATGAATTTCAGTCTTTTATATTCTTATCTCCCGTCCTCCCGAACCCATCATCAACCTGCAAAGCACATTGGGACATATTGTTCAAAGCACCGATGGGAGTCAGTCGCCCATCTTCTTCAATCACACCTGAGAACATTGCAGGCTTTAGGAAATGGGAGGAGTTTATGACGATCATACTAATCCTGGTGAACAGGCCACTTGAAAGCATTATAACACATCTATAAATATTGCTATGGACATTATATTACAGTACAGTGCATCATTGGCTCGTTCCCTTGAGAAAAGGGTTCAGTGCGTTAAGATTGCCACCAGGGCTTACTGTAGGTCCCAGTAACTGTAAAGCCTCATCTCTGAGCTCCTACACATTCCCTCTAAAGTATACTTGAGCCAGACTGGAATTGTGTCGGTGTCATAGGGAAAGACTTGGGAAAAATGCTTGGCTCATCCTCAGCTGAGAGGAGGAACATGTCGCAAATGTATGAGGCTCGACAGGCAGGTTTAAGTCCTTTGTTCTGCTACGTTTCACCCTTGTTCCAGTCCATGGGAATAATAATTACACTTATGAAGGATAGCTCCTTTGTGACCGAAATTCCCAAGTAACCATATAGGTGGGAGAAAGGCAGCTGGCAGCAGGGGAAAGAGACGGTGAACGGGATTGGCAGGTTCAGGCTTCACTGCAGCACTCATAGATATTGTCCTCCACAAGGGCAATGACCTGCTCGAACTTGTGGTGCAGCTGAGTGCGACGTGCAGTGGGGTTCGACTCCAGAGCATTCACCACCTGACCAAGAAGAAAAACACAACAAAGATGACTTTCAGTGTCTGTCGAGCATTCATGCATCTATCTGTCTAGAGAGAGAGAGGGGGGAGGAAATCAGCCACCTGCCTGGACATAGAAAGTTGAGCGAGAGAAAAGGGGAGTGCAGGAGAGGAACAAGTGAAGTGCTTCAGCCTCTTCTCATGCCTTCACGCATGCCTCCACACCACAAAAGCGTTTGCTCTACACATATTTACAAAACCCACATCTGCTCTGTTTTTCATGCCCAATAGTTGTCACCGTGTCAGTGGGATTTATGGGCTCTTAGCGACAGTGTGCTACGAGGCAGAGCGAACTGAGCTGGGGTGAGAGAATAGGCAATCAGGGGCCATTCACAGAGCTCTGTGAATCAGAGTCTAAGCCCCTGGCCCACGTCAGTACAGTAGCATGACAGAAGAAAGCAGCTAAACGGTATTATCATGAGGGTGCTCCATTAAGGCACAGTCACCACTGACTAAGCCTCTCTGGAGAATAGTCACAGCAGTGAGGAAGCATGGGGGAGGACTGCAGGGGCCTGAAGAGGGCTTGTTCAAAGCAAAACAGGAGATATGAGGGAGCAACTTAACGGCGTCATTAAGCAGATAGGGGTGCTGGATAAGGAGAGGGTAAACAGCACGATGTTTGCTTAAAGTGAAAGGTATCTGTTGTCTAGAAACAGATGATTGGACACACTGAACAGTAACTGCTGCTCAGAAAACAGTTCCTATCTGATTGTTTTCCTTCTGGTGACATTTAGCAAAAGTAAAACAGCTATTTAGTGCAGATATTTAACCAGAACACTGAGTGACAAGTTGCAAGTCTGTCTACAGTCTGTTGCATCTCTCAACGTGGCTGTGATCTTCCACACTGATATGTCACGCTCTGATAGCCATCTGTGAAACTTAATACAGGGAGTGGGTCTGGCTGAGGTGTTGTGGCTGCCAAAAAAGGGCCAGTTCTAGCATTCAAACATATCTAATCTTAATCTGGAATCACAAAAACAGAGAAGCAATGCAAAAAAAAAACAGCTCTCTTACCTGGTTTCTGTATCTCTTGGCATATTTGTAGATTTCAGTCAAGGCCAGGTTGGTGTTGAATTCATTTCTGTATTTCTGCAGGACGAGCATCAAAGTGTTAGATTAAATTCCAAAATACGACCTGCATGTAATTGCAGGCTTTTGTGGAGACAGATGAGTAACACACGAGGACTTTCTGAACGCTTTACTCACTCGTGACTCCTCAGCCAGGTGAGCATTCATCTCCTGCTCACTAAGAGGGGCCATTTCCTGGATCTGCTGGTAGTAGCACTGCACTCTCTTCTTGTACTCTGGGATCTCCTTGGCATACAGCAGCTTATTAGTCGGGGAGTCCTGGAAAAAAAACAGACAGGACAGCTCATGTTAATGTTTTAAGCAATAAGTATTTTAGTTTGGCAGTGTGACCCTGACTGAGACAGACGGCATTTGACACCCTCCAGATTTTAGAATCCTTCTCCTCGCATGCAAAGCCCTTAATGGCCAAGCTCCATCTTATCTTAAAGTCCTTTTAGTACATGATTATCCCAATAGAATACTTTGTTCTCACACTGCAGCTTATTTGCGGTATCTAGTTTCCAAAAGTTGAATGGGAGCCTTCAGCTGTCAGGCTCCTCTCCTGTGAAACCAGCTTCCAGTTTGGGCTTGGTAGGTGGACGCCCTCTGTTTATATTTAGGGCTGCTGGAGGACTTCCCATGATGCATTGAGCACCTCTCCTCTACTATCCTCTCTTTCACTCTCTATACATTCATATACCACTGTTGAATGTTACTACCTTTGCATCTTCTTTCTCCCGTAGTCTGCGTTTTGTCCTCTCTGCAGGTATCTCTGGTTCCTGATCTGCAGCTTATGGTTCCACCAACCTCCCCAGTGTTTATTGTTCTTTCATACGTTGTTTGTCTGTTTCTCACTGCTTTTTCTTTTCCCTCTCCCTTTTAACCTCACCACAAATGGTCAAGGCAGATGGCTGCCCTCCCAGAGCCTGGGTCTAACTGAGGTTTCATCCTGTTGAAATTGAGTTTTTTTCCTCCCACTGTCACCAAATGCTTGCACCAAGGGAATCGGTGGATTTACTGGGTTTATTTCAATAATACAATATTGAATAGTGTTGACCTCACTATGTAAAGTGCCCTGGGATGACTTATGTTGTGACTGGCAGCTGTGTGGATGACGAAATCAAAACAAGGTTCTACATATAGTATGGCCGAATTCAGCCTTAAGTGTTAGCATCGTACTTAGGTAATTCAACTCTTGAAAGGGGTGTTTAATGATTTATGGCTTTAAAACAGTGTCATACTGCACAGAAGACATTTTGGGCTTCTAATCATTGTTGTGCTGCTTCCATAGAAAAGCAGGACTTTATATTGCAGTGAAAAATGAGCCCACAGTGAGTAGAAAATGTGACAGGAGCCAAGAAATGCTCTCAAACTGCTTGGAGAGGGTTATAGTCAGCAGATAAGAGAAATAGCTTTATGTTTCTCATATGCTTGTTACTAAAAACTAGTAAAGTCCCCCATTAGATGATACTGCTTTGATGAAAAAACACATTTTCTATGATGGTGTTCTAATGGACAGGAAGATTAAGGCTTCAGTGCTACAGCTCTGGATATGAATCATGACCTTTAAAAAAAGAACAAGCTAAAAGGCTGTAAATTTAATCTATACATGTTATTTTGATCTGTTTGGATCAACTGCTTGTGTTGTATCCAAATATATCTGTCAAAATTACCCAATTAGTCACTCAAAGCAATTAAAGTAACTTATATTGCAATTCTATGCTATTTTGTTGTACCATACCATTATATTTCAGAGGTACCTTGAAGCTACAATAACCACTTCCATCGCAGATTAATATTCTATTATACAAAGCATATGATCAACCTTTAAAATATGATATATTATTATGGATTATTCTGCACAGTATTATTTAAAGATTTAAACTGTGATCCTGTGACCCGCTACAGCTTTACAAAGCTGCTCATGTGTTGATACATCAGTATTGAAGCTTTGGCAAAAGTTCAACAAGGAAGATCTCTTTCCTCACATTCTGACTTTATTCCTGTTTTTCTATTTCTCTCCGTCACTTCCGCTTTTCCCCCCGCTGTCAAAATTCCTACAATTAGAGTCCCAACGTCATCACATTTGAACAATGAGCTTTCCGCCCGCGTTCCTCAGCCTCATCATTTTCTTGTTGCTGTGCTTTAAATATCATTGCAATTTCGGTCCCTGTCTTTCAGACCCACCACTGCACAACCCACCTGCTCCCCATCAGCATACTGACTCCCAGGACATCCACAGAGACTCAAACTTAACATTAACCACCTGCTGTCCTCAGTGTCTCAACTCCAAGATATCGTGTCTCATCTAATATGGGCCTATGCATAATGAAAGCGCTTTCCTTTGATGTGTCTAATCACAAAACCTTCTCTGGTGCTACCTAAAATATTGTTATAGCTTCCAATTAACCTCTAAACTCCAATAGTGCAATCTATACTAAAATAAAATCACATGAAAGTCAGAAATAGTCATTCTCACCAACGGATGCTTTTACTTTTGATACTCTGAGTACACATAAGTGGCACATACCACTTTTGTTGCATGTCATATCTCTATCTCTCTCCCCACATATTTTTTTTTTAAAAAGAGGTTCTTCTTGTACAGTGAAATGACTACTTCTTCCACCACTAGTGCTAATGTCCTAATAAGTAGCTACTGAGTTAAATTACATGTTATTTGTTGACCCTATCAAAACCAGCCTAAAGTGAGACAATGGAGGGAGGGAATGGTTTCCTTTCCACACAACAGGAGACTCAAACAGTCAGAGCCAGCGAAGGAACATTCCAGTCTAAACAGCTCTCTCTCAGCCACTTCAGGCTCTCACACTGGTGCTTATTCAAGCAGGAAGAGAAGTAGTGGGGCTAAAAGGTTGTGGGCATATTCGGGCTTCAGTGGTGACTAGCGAGTGTGTCTTTGTGTGCTGTGCGAGTCTGTGGGAGAAAAAAAGGGACACGGGGGAAAGTAGGACAGAGGAAAAGAAGTGGTAAAAGAAACGGGCAGCCACAGCTTTCAGCATCAGTGAAGGTGCTTACAACGCACCATAATATTTCTATGTGTCATGAGTTATTTGTGTCACCTATTCTGTGTTTATGTGAGTGCATTAAATGTGCTGAGGGACTGAAAAGCTGCAGCCACAGTCGCTCCTTCTGATAGGGAACCCTCTCTCTTCCTGTCCACAAGGTCAGTTCCTGCTGTTCGCCCATCTGCCCGGTAACCCCCCTGTGACCCTGTGGCCTTCTGCGTTCTGCATCTCACCAGATAAGAGGGTTTCTGTGGAAACAGCGAGCGATGCTTAGTTTCCTACCCCTCGCTGACCCCTGCCGGGCTCCTTCTAATCCAGACCCCATACCCTTCGCCGCCTTGTCCCAAGGCCATCGCATATGCACAAACGGACGACGCGCAGAATGTAGAGGCGGGTCGTAACGCTCTCCTGAAACCTACAGGAGAAAACGCTGCCATAACCTTGAACCCGGTGACTCCACAATACATTCACGGCCAGATGTGACATGTTAATGAGGAAGCTGCAGACAAACTCTGCAAAAAATGACGTGTCATCACTGGAGGTTTTATGTATGCCACTGTATCCTTAGGTATGCATCTGTCTGCATGTACATGTGAATATTGCTGCTGTGAGCGCACTGGCCTTTTGGCGCTGAACTGAAGTATATAAATCAGACGGTTTCTCAGTGAAAGAGGAGCATTATTTGATGAGTCCTCGGCTCCCTCCAGGGAGGAAGCCAGTCAGAGAGAGACAGGAAGCAGAGCGTGCTCAGGGTCACGGTGTCTGAAGGATGAGACGGATTTGTGAGCAGTGAGGACATTGACATGCAAGCGCGCACACACACACACAGACAGATAGACAGACGAATGCACACACACTTACACACAGACTCACACACAGCACAAAAAGAGATCCCTGGTGCTCATGACCTTGGATCAGCCAACTGGGCTGAAATAACATGAGGAGAGGTAGATGGAGCTGACAGTCTGAAGGCTTAGGGATGAGGGTTCACAGGGGGACTTTAGAGGTGTAGGTGTGTGTGTGTGTGTGTGTGTGTGTGTGTGTGTGTGTGTGTGCATGTGTGTGTGCTAGATAGACACATACAGCTGATACAAAAATCTGATAGTTAAGTACAGTAACTATCACATCTATCAGATCAACTGGAGGAGGATGTGAGGCAGAGATACCGCACAAGGTAAAAGGAAAAGGTTATCATATTTCAGTTTCAGTATCAAAGTATCGCAGTGATATTTGTATCCATGAGTACTCTGAACCTGCTAATAGTGACTTTGAATTCCCTTGAGAGAGAGAAACTAAAAGGAGGAAAGTTACAAAATGAGAAAAAGAGATGCCGACGGACTCACCTTGCCGAGTTGCAGGTCAGAAATGGAGCAGGCATCGATGAAAGCCTGGGCGATGACTGACAGACAGGCGTCCATGTGATCTGTCTTATCAATGTCAAACACAAACTGGGGATTCTTCAGGATGTTCACCCAGAAACGCAGAGGTAAACTGCACAGACAGGGAGAGATAAGCTTTTAAAAGCTTTGCACTTGCACAGCGAGCCTGACCAAAGGGGGAACTAAGGATATCGTTTAGCTAGCTACCTGTTGGTTTTCCAGATGTGCAGGGTGTCTGGGTCTGTGATGCCCCGTTTGTCAGCCTGCTCCTCCAGGAAGTCAAAAAAGTATTTGACAGCCAGAGGGGGGCGGTCCGGAGGGATGCTGAGGATGGCCTGAAAGAGGTCATCCAAGAACTTCTGAAGAGTTCCCTGCGGAGGAAAAGCGGGAGAAAACGGCTCACATGTATCCAGATACACTGTTTCATGTGATGTGTGAATTTCTCTGTGGCTTCTGAGGTTCATAATGTCCATAAAAATACGAGACAGAAAGATGACTTGAGTTTTATAGTGCTGATAACATGAGCGGACTCTTGTTTCTGGTTACCTTTGTAGACAGCAGGCGTGTCAGGTAGATTTCAGGCAGGACTTTCTTGCGATGACTCTGCCTGTGAGACCTCTTGGTCTCCATTAGCTCATCATGAGGTAGGACCTGAAAAAAACACACGAGGCCAGAGGTCAACAGGTTGAAAGCAATGAACCCCATCGTGAGCAGATTAATGAAAGCACCATTGTCTGTGTTACATGAGGGGAATTTTCTTGTTCTTGCATTAGACACATGATCCAGAAACCACATCAGGGTATTTGGAAGTGCTGAATAATATACAGAATTAGAGAAGTGATGGGAGCTGGGGAAATTTTCATGGTTTTCTCTGGTTGCTATGCACAGGATCATGTTGCTGACTTGCTCACGAAAGTCTAAAACAGGGGTAGTGGGAAGAAGGAAGCAGTCAAATTCCACATACTTGTGTCAAAAAAGGGCTACAGAACTATCCTGTAAAACTAACTATTCACCCGGCAAATTGTGTTCCAAGGAACTCATTATTCTGAAGTCAAAGGGCCCATATCTTGGCTGACGTTTATAAAAGAGCTTAAGCGGCATTAGTGCTGTCATGTCCTCTCAGCAGCTTTCCTTTTCACCTCCGTTCACCCCCATTCTCTCTGTCATCAGGCATGCACTGGGCTGACTAACACTGGCACACACAGGAATAGCTCTGGTAATAAACTCAGACATTACTTAAAGAAACATTTTGATTACCTATGAGGATACTCACCAAGTGAACATACTTCTCAGTATCCAGATCTTTGACTAAGGAGAAAGAGACAAAAAAAACATACAGAGTGAAACAATGTGCAATCAGCAAGGTGGAGACCTGAGAGAATGAGAGGAGACAGGAGGAAGGAGCACAGAGGAGTGTGACAGATAGGAGGGAGAGGGAAAAAACGAGGGAGATTGACAGGAGAGCAAGGGAGATAGAGTGCATGCAAGAGGAGAAAGTGATTAAGGTGGACTGTGGGCCGGTAGGGGAGGGGAACTGTCTGAGAGAATGAAAGAGAAAGATTACGAGTGAAAGGAGAGAGAAAAGAGAGAGATTAGGGGAGACAGACACACAGAGTCTGTGATTGGTTCTGGAGCCGGTGTAATGAGATGGTAATGCTCAGCCAACGCTGGGAAAAAAAGCATTAAACCTTGGTGGTTTATATATAGATCTAAACACAAACACGCTCATACACATGCATGAACAGATATGTGAGGGCAAGGACGCATGTAGAAACATGTTCAAACGTAAGCGCAGTACAGGCACAAAGACAAACATAGTAAATTATTGTACACACACCGGCAAAAACAAAGGCTGGTATTTGTGCAGGTACACACACACGCACGCACACACACACACAGACACCTACATAGTGAGTGCCTTCTCATTACAGTCTGCTCTGCCAGAGATGCTCCTGCCCAGCGGGCCTCAGTCCAACCCCTCAACACTGATCACAGGCAGGCAGGCAGGCAGGACAGTGTTTTATATTAGCCAGGGAGCACTACAGGCTCATAACACCCTCTTGATGCTTTGAAGCAGGAGCCAGGTTTGGTCCACATAAGCCTATTTTTGGCCGAGTATGAATGAGAGGAGAGGCTTTGATGGACAGCGCCTGAGCAGGAGTGAGCTCTGGTCTGGTACTGATTATGTAAGGTAGACCCTAAACAATAAGCGGACAGGCCCATTAAAGGCTGTATGTAAACTCATTTGTCAACAAGCAAAGCAGTCATTTTATTCTGTGTTGGTTCTGGACAATAGACCAACTTTTGTCACATTTCTCTGCACAAGCTGACACTTGCTAATGGAATACATCTAGAATATAGAAAAAAAGGAGGTCCGGATGAAACAACGGCAGAATTGAATGTGTTGGGATTTATTAGGTGCGAGTGTGTTTAGATGTCCGCTGTGACGTTTAAGGACGAAAGGGTGTGTGGTTTCATGCGTGTTTACATGAGTGTATCATGTTCTCGTGACCAGCTAAGCATGCGCCGTTTCCTGTGATTGAGTGGGTGCGCGTACTTATCCAAGTGTGGGTGAGTGTGTGTGACAAAGCGACAGGGAGTGGGTGTGTTTGAACGTACCTCTCCCAAGGGTGTTCTCTTTCTTGTCTTTCATGCTCATAGCCAGTGATGCCCCCTCTGGAATCTGTGAAGGGGGAGAAGAAGAAGAAGGAGGTGGGAGGGGAAGACGAGAGAGGACAGAGGGCATGAGGTCAGGGGTGAGCCGGGGAGCACAGAGCAGCGTCATTAAGCTTGCCCTCAAGGGAAGTGAGGTGCTGAGAGGTGCGTGTGTTTGTGTGTGTTGGTCCTGCGTGCATCCAGAGTTGTGGCAAGTTTGCGGGAGCTTGGCTGGGCTCATTAAAGTCAACCCGCAGTGAAATGGATTGAACAGCCTCGCAAGTGAACCCAGGCTGTTAGTACATGCTGCAGCTCGCTGCTTTCACAGCTCTGTCCCCATGGCTCAGCAAAAACTAAACAGAGCACTTAACAAGTACAGGTAAGAGGTCAGAGGTCGAGAGTCACTGAACGTCTGTTTACTCATGCACAAACGAACACAGACATAAGCAAACACACACACACACAAAGACGTTCTTAATGGGGGACCAGTACATGACTTTTACTTGTTTGTTACTTTCTTTATAAGACCAGTTGTTGGCAATGATCTAATGGCAGGAAGTAAAGTGAAAGCAAAATAAAGTTACTATAAACTAAATTAAACTAATTAAATTCCACATTTTTCTCTATTTATACTACATTAACACTTACATAATTATTTATTATTTATTTATTGCAAAATGTGTGCTTTTACTTATATATGTGAAATATATGTACATTATGATAATCTTATACAAAGCATATTCACATTTAGTCTCCTATAATGAAGTAAAGAAGCAAATGGCAAAAAGAAAACCATAATTAACAATTACTGAAGTATTGTAAATATCAGTTACATCTATGCAAGGGCTCATACAATGCTGGTCATTAGTTCTATTGGTTTATTTAACAGAGACATTAATAATGCACATTAATCAACATTGTTGCACCAGAGTTAACACCTGAGCATTTTATATATGTAGATCCTGGGCAGATGTTTTTGTTAACCGACTTACTTCTGCGCAAGTAATTTGTAATTTAAACACTGGCACAAAACCTAAAGCAATGTATGTGTTACTCAGCCAAGTATTTAAACATGTAGGAAATTCAAACTGTTGTTATTAATGACTTGGGTCTTTGACAATTACTGCAACATTTAAGTCGTTTAAGTCCAACTTTGCTAAAGTTTTTGCTTATTGTTTTTTCAGTTGGATGTTTGACCTTAACTGTGCGGAGTGATTTACGTATGTGCTGAGTTTGTTTTCACATCGGCTGAAGGGGGAAAGTTTCTCTGACACCTTAAATGTGATTTAACACATGTAGGTAGGAGCATGACTTTGAGACATGGCAGCTCTTTGGAAGCGGGTTACCGTAAAGTATGGAAGAAAACAAAAGTGTGATCGGAAAGTTGAAACTTCCTGAGCACATAAAATAGGAACGGATACGAGTGTAGGAGAAATCTTGTTTTTGGAAGCTTAAACTTTCAAATAAAAATATTTTCTTATCCATAGAGTCCATGATTATAAACTAGGAGTGGTAAAGAGGTAATTTTACTTTTTTATTATTATTTAGAGTAGCGCATCTTAACCCGCTAAACCCCAAAACCAGCAGGAGAGTTTGAAAGGCTTGTTGTCTTTTAAAGAAATCACCAAAATTACACCGTTAATCAGAGCCAGAAACTGTAAAAGAGGAAAAATAGCCAGATATTCAACTTTCCTGTGGTCTATGAACTAATTATGTGTTGTGTGCCATTCACGGCTAATTAAACCAAATCTCAGCTTGAAATCGTGATAGTTCATCAAACTCACTTGATTCAACACGTCTCATTAAAAAAATTGCCAAAAGTAAACCGTGTGCACTGACCAGATTCTGTAAAAGACAAACTCGGTGCAACCAAAAAAACATTAATGACTCAGCTGCTATTAACAGTCATGCACAGAATTTAGAGAGTATCGGGCTGAATTTCTAGCTATGTTTACACAGAGCACAGAAGAGACAAGCATGGAAACAAATTAAAAATGTAAATAGTAAAATATCTTTAGTCTGTAGAGCCACCACTTAGGAGAACTTGATTAATGTTGTCCAATGTTGAATCCAGGGTTTTCAAATTTTTTAAAATAAATGATCAAAGAAATTCATGTGGTAGAATAACTTTGGAAACCCTGAGATTGATTGAGATTGTGTCTTAAAAATATCTGTAACTGTCTGAAACCCACAATCTAACACCCACTTAATGCAACTGTTGGCCAAATGATCAGTGTGAACGCTCTGAAAATCATGTATTGTTGATTAATAAGAAAGGAACTTGAAACTCTTATTTTGTCGGTTGCTCTTACAAAAACACTGACATGAACTATCAACAATCTGTTACAGCTATGCTGCAGTAAATGACCCGTGCAATGCAATCATAAAAAGAAACATGGTGCAGCAGCAAACACCAGCACAAACAGGAGCACCTATAAAACACTGTTACAGCTACACAGTGGCCCCACCCGTGAACAGCCAGTGAGACCCTTCACACTGAGTTCTCACATTCAACATTCAATATCAGGAATACACATTACAACACCCACCACACTAGTCTCCAATAAATATAAATACACACACCTGGTAATGGAAGACTGTGTTGAGTTTCTTTCGTCCATCCTCCATCACTGACGAGTTGTCCAGGTCCTGCAGAAGCTTACTGTTGCTGCCTGAGTCAAACCACTCTGCAGGAAACAAAAGGAGAGACAAAGGCAGCGGCATTAGACAATTTCATTCTAAATTTGGAAAAGAATATCCCAGACAGACGGCAGGCAACTCTCTGTGTCACGACCTGTGGAAATATTCTCGGGCCATTAATCAAATCAGCTCTGCAGGCTGCACAGCTTTTGAAAGCAATAACTCTTTGTGATTATGACTCTACACTCTCCTCAATGCATTCTGTCATTTATTATATTGCGGCCTCAGGTTAGTTCAGCTTCATGAGAGGAATTGACCTTTTGCAATGGAGATTACTATATCTTGGAGGGTTGGGGAGGGGAAGAGGAGGGAAATAATCAGAGAAATTGTGCTCTTACCCAGGTCTACATCCTCTGCTCGAGGCCACTGGGAGAATGGCAGGTTTTTATAAAAGGCCTCTATGATTTTTTCTTTAACCTGGCAGATTGTGTCTGTATTCATGACCCTAACAGACAGCGAGTCCATGCCACATCCCTGGAAGGAAACATTCATGTTCTGCGAAAGCAAACATAGAGCAAAATGTGAAGTATGTCGCAAAAAAAAAGTGCAAGTTTTGATTTCACTATGACAAACTTTGTTGAAGTCATTTTAAGTTTGACATTAACCTTCAAGTTCTACAAAGGCAAGACTCTGGAGGTGAAAGATGAACTGAGGGTGTATGAGGTAACTGACCTGTGGCTTGGCCTCGATATTCTCACGGAGCAGCCATTCCTCATTGAGGGTGTAGCGGGCCTTCCCTGTGATCGCATCTATGGAGCCCTTGTTGATCTGCTGCTTGATTGCACACAGCAGCAGGAAAAACGGCTCACCCACTGTTTCCTGAAGAATGTGACACAGAGGTGGAGTCAAAAATCACAGCTGTGGTAATTCTTTCTCATCAAACATGTCTCATCACATAGCTGAGCCTCCTTCTTTTCCATCCCCACCTTGAGGTAGCTGTACATGCAGATGGACATCCAGTTGGTCAGCATTTTCTCCACAACGGACTCAGTGCGGCGCAGCATCAGTTTGGGGTTCTTGGAGGCTGAAGCATCAATCAGGTCCACCAGCAGATCTTTCATGATGCTGGTGTAGTACTCAAGTTTACCGTGGAGGGCGATGGTAAGCAGAGACGCCAGGCTGCATCTGACAGGTGAGAAAACAGATTAGCAGAGGAGACGGACGAGCAATAACATGCTCCGGCAAACATGCCCTGTCAGTGTGTGGTCAGGTTAGATTTAAAATAGCAGAAACATTACAGAAACAACAACACAGTTCGGCCATCCCCACGGCACCTTGTGACTGCAAAAGCCAAATAAAGGTATGATCTAATGCGGGGAGTGTCCGCGCCAGTAAGTCCAGAGGTGCAGGGGATTTCCCTAACAAAGCCCCTTTAATCCCGCAGAAAGAGGCTACATCAGTCAGTAAGTGCTGACACTGGGCTGGGACAGGGATGTGGTCTCGCCCCTGGAATTTCTCTCCGACTCACAATGACTGGTCAGTTTTAGGACATCGGGACCAAAACAGCTACACTGATAGATGTGCAAGTGTTTACAAAGATGGAGCAGCTGCTTTCCCACACAGATATTTTTGTGCAACAGTTTACAGACAGTTTTAGCTTGAGAAATAAAGAAGCTCCCGGGTAAACAGAGACACCAACCGTCATACAATAATTATTACTACACGCATAAAGTTCACTATAGACTACTGACTTGGCCGCTTAAAGCAGCAAAGTGTAGAATTAAGTAAAATCTATCATAATTATGTTTTCTTTCTTCACCTGCAACTACAAATTGCTGTGTTTTTGAAAACTTAGAATGAGCGCTTCATATCTACATCTTCCCTGGAGCCTATCACATTGCACTGCCAACTTTCTACAGTAGCCCAGAAAGAACAAACGAAACGCTGGCTCCAGAAAAGGTGCTATTTACACTGAAGTTGGTTGCAATCTGCAGCCTCACCTTTAGACAACACTAAATCCTACACACTGGTTCTTTAAGTGTTGAGGCTGTAGTTTGTGTTGAAATTGTACTGAAAAGCATTTCAAATATTTTCCCCATCTCATCAGCCGTTAAAATGTTAAACCTAAATGAACTCAAATGTACTTTTGGCCACTTGGGCCACAACATTTGCATCATTTGGAGTCCTGTTTCTGGATATTTGGCTAATGTGCAATACTTGCATAGAATTTTGCTCCGTGTTGGTCTCCGTCATCCCCTGAGACACATATCAGGTTCTCAGTGTTCCACTATGTTCGTCACTGGTTAGTTGCTAACTTTGTCTGCCTGAGAAGCAGGAAACTTTTTTGTCCGCCTGCCTGCACTGATGAGATAGATCGGTAAGAGTGATAAATGGCGTGGGTCAGAAAACCGAAAGTTGGTAAAATATTCTGCAGAGATCAGGAGAACTGTAAAGTTGGGTGATAATTATCTGTGGGCTCCTCCTATAAAGACTGTTTTCACTTTGGCCATTGTTAGTAATAAAAAATGCAGATTTTAGCAGCTTTAAAAACACCTCACCACATAATGCAGTTCGATACACAACCTCCACCATCTGCAGCTTCAAAAGCTACCACGGAAAAAAAGAATGACCTTCCTCCTAACAATGGTTTCTCTGTGTGGAGTCCAATTAAATACAAAGCGAGCAGTTACCTGTCTCGTACTGCAAAGTCCTTCTGCTGCTCCAAGGCGTGGACGAACGTGATCAGGAAGTGCTTGTTATTGAGGAGAGTGGAGAACAGGGTGATGCCCTCCTCTACGTTAGGCCTTGTCGTGTTGGTGGCCTGATGAGAAAAATCGGGGATGAAACTATTATTTCTCAGCGTGATTTCACCCTAACCGGATTACACACCTGCTGCGAGCTCCCTCAACTATTTCACCACCTCTTGTCTCGAGTGACCCATCTACTGAACGCTTCATATTTCTATCACATCTCTTCCCGACTGCTTCTTCGGGCACCTCCCTCCCTGGTTTTCTCCACAGTGTCTGTATGTCCCTTACTGTGTGTGATTGTCTCCAAATGTGCCGAGTCGACTTAATGAGTATGGCCTATCTATGGGTGCGACTAAGCAGCAGCGTGATGAAGTCTTCCCTCTGGACTGCAGCCATATGGTGTGGTTTGCAGCCTGACAGAAGGAGAACAGGGGTGTCCATTAAGATAAATGCCCGCCTGTGAGATTTATTTGCTGTGACCTGGAAAACACTTCCTGGGAAGACGATGTGGATCCAAGGCACTTCATCACCGTTAGACAGCCTCCCCCGGCTGCCGACCCAAAACTAGCGCTGCAATCTTTACTTTCTCTCGTTGGACTACACACATGCACGTGCTTCCACTTTCGCACATAGGTGTGTGAAAGCACAACTCCCCCCCTCCCTCCCACTCTCTTTATAACTCTCCCTCCCATCTGCCCACTACACACACATACACAACAACCAGACATGGATTTCGATGAAAAGCATACTGTTCGGCTGTCCACGAGTCGGTGGGAAGTGTGTCAACAACCTGCTATCAGCTTAGTGGGCAGTGTGTAGCTTGACAAGCTGAAATGTTTTGTCTCACTCAGTAAAAAAAACACTGAATGGCATACACTAGGATTTATAGATGCACACATGCAGTACACTGACAAATGGAAAAGGTGCACAATAGCTTTCCTTTACTGCTCATCAACAACACCCTCACCATGAAACCTTAATAAGCTTCAGTGTGACCCAGTTGAGAAACAAGAGAGAGTGAAAAAGAACCCAAATCGAGGCACTCTGGCTAAAAAAAAAGCCTAACCTAATGGCTTAACCCCTCACCTGCCAGTCCTGCAGCAGTGGGTGGGTCTCCGGCAGCGCTCGGGGCCCCAGACCATCATTCTCGTAGGCAGGTTGGACCAGGCTCTTCTCATAATCTGAACACATCTAAAACACAAATAAACATGCACAGAAATCTGTAACACAAAGTCATCTGTAGTCATAAACATAAGATGATGGATAGACGGGGAGAACAGAAAGAGCCCAGCTTTGAGATGTTGGCTGTAATTTCACAGTCAAGAACCAAAAGACTGAATTTCCTGGGTAACATATGCAAAGGAAACATGACACCGTGACTCAAAACGTCACAATCCTTAATGGCTTTGGAGACAGAGTGACCCAGTGTTAAAAGGCAGCCTTTCAACACAGTCTGTCAGTTCAGGACAGCTACATTTGGCTTGTATTCTAACTGTGTCCAAATCAGTGTCCAACACTGTTTTGTGCGTGTGTGCATTTGTAATCTCAGACAACCAGAAGCTCACATACAAAAACAGGAGCGTTAAAGGTCACGAGTGGAGCGTTTGTTGTCTGTATGCAATACTATGTAGAGACGGCAGCGATTGAATTTATGTTGAACTCCATGCAGCTTTTCAACACTCTCCAAAGTCTCTTCTCTTCTTAACCCAAAACAGTGTCCACTGCACCCAGCATGGCTGTCCTTGCGCAAGATTGTTTATACTTGCAAAACAGCGTGGGTGTGTGAGCTGAGTAAAGAGTGTGTTTTGAGAGATCAGGGAGAAAGTTTCCTTGTCTCTGTGCCCACCATTGTTCTGTCTCCTTGAAAGTCCATGCCTGTGGTTGGAAGACAAAGCCCGCTGAGTTGTGTCTGTCGGTATTGGTGGAAAAACACCCACCCACAGACAGACCCACAGTCTACCTTTGGGGTGGATCGCGCATCAGAAAAGTGCTTACCTATAGAGAACACATTAACTCTCCTGCAGGGTGCCAAACTGAGCTACACTTCTGTGGATGTCTGCTGTATGTGTAAAGGTTCCAAGGTGAATTTTTATCCTGCATATTACAAGCGGTGGGAAGTGTGAAATGGGACATGTAGGGAAAAAATATTAAAACCCCAGTGAGAAAAATGGTATTGTCAGTCTGCCAGTCGAAATCAGATAACAGGTAGAAATAGGGTTTCTCACCTTGGGGAAGAACGTGCGTGTGACAAATTGTTTGTACTCCAAAAAGGGGATGCCCTGGCTGCGATTCAGCTCCTTGGTCAGGTCTGTCATGTCTGTCTGCAGCTCTGCAAAGCCTGAAAAATAAACAACACAAAAGGATTTGAATCATGGGACTGTTTTTTAAAGAGCAGTTGCATCCTGTTTCTGGCTCTTCAAGATTCAATTGTTGCTAAGTAAAATGAGTGAGACATCTGTTTGCGACCACTAATGCAGTAACCGACATTTTTCCCAGAATCTGTCTGATTCCAGTGGAAGTGATGTTAAACTAAACGTAGAATTGCATCGTTTAATTTCCAAGATCTGGTGTCATGTTCTGGTTGAATCCTGCATACACCAAACACTAATCCTCTGATCTTTTCCCCCTTTCTCTGTGTCTCTCTCTGCCAGATTGTGCAGCCCATCACGGCATGCAGGCAAATATTTACCAAACGACAATCAGAGCAGCCAAATCCAGGCTGAGGCTCTTATCCAAAACATGTGTGCAGCCTGAGGTTTACATGCAGAAACAGTATCAGCATGTCCAGACACCGACTTGAATCTGCATGCTAATATTGTAGCCACCTTATAGGGTAGCATGTACCAGCCGAGGATAATGTTCTCCTCTAATGAGGCGCTGGAGATCTCTTTATGGAAAAGTGCTTCCTGTCACAGGATGAGAGACGTATTTGGGTTACAATGGCAGTTTCCTTCAGACTGTGTTTGTGCAGAAAGAAGAGAATACAAGACCGGTGGGATTTAAAACATATTTCATTACTCCTCCAGGTTATTTATCCTCCTCTAAAACACCAGTCACTTCACACCGTCAACTCCAGATTAGATGCAGCAGGCCCTGAATACCAAGCCTCCCCTCTGCCTCACTTTTCAGACACCACCCGCCCATTTGTGTAACCTGGAGTATGTCAATTTCCCGTTTTCTTTTACTCCCCCTTGTTCTGCTTTTATCACATCTTCAGTCTCAGCAGAAGTATCCCTCGCTTTGTGCACACTCACCCCTGAACAGGGCCGCAAATCTATCTGTGTCCTCTGACTAAATAACCTCTCCTCTCCCTCCCACGCTTCTGCTTCTCCTCAGGCCCGCGGCCCTCACTCCCGCTCCTATCGCTTCCTCCCTCCATTCCTCTTTCTCTATCCGTCCCCTCCATCTCCGCACCATAAATCTGGGTGCTCAGACGCGGAGTGGCCTTCACACGGCTTTACTCTAATGCCCCAGACACACACAGAGCTAAAAACACTCACACACACACACACACATACACACACAGGCCTCGCTCCTATAGGGTAGACACAGCAGAGGAGATGTGGCCACTCTGTGCGTCTGAGTGTGACTGATCATTTGTCAGACACTGTGTTTTGTGAGTCACGCTTACTAGGCACAAATCTGTCAACTGTTGTATCTCCCTCCCACTTCAGAGTAGAAAACCTCTAAAACAAATACAAATTTCCACGCACGCACAAACACAAAGACACAGAGAAACAGGCAAATATGTGTGGTCAATATTCCTCTCTTCCCACGAGCTCTTTTTTCTTGTCAATCGACGCAAAACATCATTTGTGGTCTAAATGAATCTGATAGTGGAGCTCATTTGAGAGTATAGAGGGGGTACATGTGTTTCTGCATGTGTGTGTTCTTCACCTTTACGGATCTCCTCTCTGATCTGAGACTCCATCTCCTCCATTTGAAGCAGAGTTTTCTGCCAGTAGCGCTCTGCCCTTCGGCTCTTTGTGCAGTACACTACGAGAGCTGAGAAAAAAACAGGAAAGAGTGTGAGAAACAAAATGGAATTTATATATGTTTTCAAACTAACAGCTGTTATCACACACTGACAACATGCAGAACATAATAAAGGGGTCAATGCGGGTATCGAGTGGGTCTTTATGGAAATGATTCCCAGGAATAATTGCTTGTCACCTCTTATGGGGCTGTGAAAAACATTTTTGCGTGACTGTATCTGAATGTGAGGACATGAAATTTGCGCACAAATTATTTCAACAGTTGTCATACCCACAAGAAAAAAGGGGGATTTCGTGAATAACTGAGAACAGATGAAAATCCACGCTTGTGCCAGTTCACCCGTACACCTGCCCTGCAGACACACTCGCTCAGAGATTACAGAGTACAACACATACACACACACACATACACCAGCACTCAGACAGCGAGGAACACTGGGGTCTTTGTCCACTGGATACTGACGAGGGATGAAGCAAGTGCGGGAAACTATGACCCCTGAAATTCTTTTATCTGTTCCACATCTGGAGCATCCATTGCAATCGCAGGCACACATCCATCATCTGCTGGTAAGCGTGTGTACACAACCTACCCACAGTGCACAGCAGCAGCAGCACACAGCACACCACAATGGACACCACGATGGCCAGCTCGCTGCCGCCGAGCTGCACTTTGGCGATGGTGTGATGAAAGTTCCCCACTTGCACCTAGAAAGAAAAAATAGGAACGGCACATGAAACTGGGTCGAGCTCCATCAAACTCTGCTTCTTTTGTTCCATTCATGTCTGTTCTCTTCTTCTATGATTCCCTCAAATGCCATGACACTCAACGGATGCCACGCATTTCATCATATCATGCGTATACTTTTATTTTTCAGCAGCTATTTTTCTTTTATGATAGCAGCCACCTTTTTCCCAAGTGCCTATGGGTGTTTTAGCGATTTTAGTATATTTAATTTTCCTCTCTTGTGTCCCTGCGTGGACACTGCCTGCAGTTCACCTGAAAACTTTGTCTTCTGACTGCTGGTCACAGCTCAGTCATCCATGGCTTCAGGGTTGCACTGAATAGCACACAATTTGTTTCATTTTTATTTTAAATTTTTTAACTGAGATGGATTTAATTAATTATCCACACAGAACCACAGGTCACACATGATTAGTTAAAGGACCAGCAGAAATTTCAAATTCCAATGATTCATTCTGATTTTAAAGTTTCTGGCTTTGATCAATGGTGTCACTTTTAGATAATCTACTTTTCACACCCACCGGCGAGTTTTGACATTTAGCTAGTTGAACTGTAAAAATTTTCCTAATTACTGCAAGTAAAATCTTCCAGCAAGGCTACATTTATAAAACACAACTACAGTTTATAAATATCAAACCACAAGAAGTCATAAGACATGAAACACATCTTATCATAGCCCTAAAATCTGTGTGTAATTAGAAGTCAAAGTGATCTAAATCACACAACACAGCTCATCTATATCTCACTAGTCCCACGCATTCATGAAAATACTCCAATTGTAAGATCTTTCGAGGGAGCTGCTGTTTAGATGCCATCACAAACCAACTCCAAAGCTGCACAAAGACGTCAAAAGCCCAGCGGCAGCGCTTTGGATAGACTAAAGACGAGCAACTGATGTATATTAGTAGTAACGATAACTGCAGCAGTCCAAATAAGATGAAAAAAAGAAATGGACTTGAGATCTGCAACACTGATTTAATTTTAGCTACTGTCCCTGGATGGTTGGTTGTCAAGTGATCGGTTGGAGTCAAATATAATCTTTTGTTGTCCTCCTTTAAAAAATTCTGCATTCTACTACAGAGCCACTAAAGGGAATTTGAGAGAGAGAGATGAAGACAAAGACAGAGGCCAAGAAAGATATAGCAGTAATGAGCAGAAATAGTGGAGATGTTTTCTTTCTAACACAGTGTGAAAACGTCCGCAGCACAAACATAGGCGCTTCTTAATGGGAACACAAGTACCTGCACACGTGCACATCAATTATTTTCCTGGACACAGGTGCAGACACGCAGAAAAAAATTACACACTGTAGAGTCTGAAAAATGGTCTCTCGCTGCAATGAGCTGGAGGAGTCACGCAGTTCAGAGTAACCCAGATGTGACAAGAAAAGAACTTTCACTTCTGCCTTCTGATTAGTCAGCAGGGTCTCTGTGGTCCCTGCTCGCATTGCTCCTTCTCCTTCCCCAATCCGAGCGTACTTCATATAAAAAGACTCAGATAAAAAGCCTCCAATCCTCAGACCAAATCCCTCTTACACTGGTCTTACTCTGAGGGGGGGAAACTGCCTCACCGGGCTCCCTCCTTTTCTCATTCCGTCTTTCTCTTTCTGGGCCCAGGCATTTATTTACTCAGACCAGCAACCAGCAAGAGAAGGCCTTCTTCCAGAGACTGCAACAGCCAGTCCTGGTGTAATGGAGGGGAAAATGCCATTGTTCCATGTTCCTGTTTCGCTTGTGGTACGAAAACACTGCTTCCCCACATCCACTTTTGCAGCTCAGCTCCACTTCAGAGCCAAGCACAACAGCATGTAAAAATAGATCTGCCACCGAAAGTAAGTGAAGAAACACAAATGGCCATAAGCTATGCAGCAGCCCAAGACGTATGCATTTATTCAAATGTGCCGACACAAAGGAAAATATACGTGTGCTCTGTATTTATGCCCCTGTCAAATGTGCACACAAATCATCCATGGTGCTCACGTGCAGGCGGCCCACCCATTTGTGTTATGACATCTCGTCTGACCCCTGCCCTGCCTTTATGTCTTCGCTAATTGCTCGTGTTTATTCTGAGACATCCTGAGAGACAGATGAGGTGGGAGGCTGCTCAAGCGAGTCACAGGTACACAACGAGAGAGAGAGAGAAGCAGAGAGAGGAGGAGAAATAAAAAGGACTTTCCTTCTATTTCTGTGGCAAAGTGGGGAAATGGTTCTTACAGTACAACTCAGCTGAGAAAAGCACAGACTAACATGTGTTTCTGAGCTATTTCAGCAAACCACTAACAGTTTGGCTCATATTTAAATATAGATGAATGCTCTCCCCCCTTAATAAAGCCCTATCCAAACAAGACCAGAAAGGACACCAACAGATGGGAAGGAGAGCCATGTGAGTGTCCCTTTTTATCAGGACTGCACAGGCCTTGACCATGTCTTGATTAAGATCTTTAATTGTTATGGAGAGAACATGGAGACAAAACAAAAACACAAGAGGGGAGTGAGATCTTCACTGATTCATAATATTTGTGAGCAGATAGTGTCTGTGCGAAAAGGTGATTGTGTCAGTGATGATAGATGGCCTGATGGAGGACTGAAGACGCGAAGAGTAATTATGAAGCACGTCACTGTTTTGTTGTGGCATTGTGGCACAGCGTGACAGCTCACCACCCCCACTAACTGCTGATTTATGGTGGCATGCTCGGATTCATAATGCATGAAGAGTGGCACACGCACACCACTTACAGTGCATGGACTTGTGCAGATCAAATCTGTTTCAGTGAACATCACAGATGGTCCAGATTCTGACTAATTGTTTGGATTGAATTCTGCCTGACAGATGGGTGATATCCTTAAATGATCAGAATCCATCCAGCAATATTTTTCAACACGAGGCTCGCCGTGTATTTGTATTTTATCGCGGTGTTTTACATACTTACAGTGACAGGCAGCTCTCTTTCACTGGAGCTTGGCAGTCCGTTGATGGTGCAGTGGAACAGCTGGTCGTTATGGAAGCTGATGTTACAGGGATAGGTGCCAATCATCACCGAGTATTCCTCCGGCACCAGCTCCAGATCGCTCGGCACTTTCTGCACGAGAAAAAAAAACGAACAAAAACAGCCGTCAGCCGGTCAGTGTGAGAGATCAGAGAGGGCCTACTTTGAACAGGCACAGATAACATTCATCAGAAGCTTTAACCCTCACATATGTGCAGACGATTATGTGCACACAGAGAAACCGAGTCGCATGTGGCAGGCCTGTCATGCAGCTGTCACACAGAGAAAGGCAACAGAAAGCTCATCCAGTCTGGCCTGGAGTTCAGCTTAAAGCAGCAAACATTCTCGCTGCCTCTCTCACATGGCCAGCAAAGTTTCTCCAAACAAACTCAGTGACGGTTGTCCCTGCCTATGCCCAAAACAACATTCTCAGGGCCTTTGCATGAGCTTGCTGCAATGAGATGCAGGACCATTGTATTTAATCAATCTAACTCTGCCATGCATCCATCCAAGTCCTGCCTCTGACAGCTAAGAGGTAGATTAATTAAGGGGACACTCCTCTGAATCTACACATAAAGTGTGATGAAGGGCAGCACTCAGCCTATTGAAACAGTTGCACAACATCCCCTGAAGCTCTAGAAGGACCTTTCTACAGTCTGAAAAAACAAAGTCAGTGACGTCATCACAGTTATCTAAGCTATGTAGAAAGCCTGCTTCACAAACAGAGTTTATCATGGATGTTTATCAGACAGTGAGGGTTTAATGAAAGATGCTGTTAAGCTGCACTATGGGAAATTTGTGTTTTTGGAGCTTGTCCCATACTAGGGACTAAAAGTCAGGATATCTTGGTCTCTGCTACTTAATTTTGTTTTCCTATGGGTCTCTCACAAGTCCCAAATGCTCTAGATGCACAAGAATAAATCATGGAGTACCCATTTACTATCAATAATGTCAAGTCTTTATCTATTTTTGTTTGGCAAATCTTTACATTGAGTTTACAAATGTTAATTTCAAAGGACAGTCATATTAGCCTTAAAAGGAACTACAGTATTGGGTCTTATTTTTATAGCTTTCTATCAACTTTGCCCTTTACTACTGGCTCAATGGATATACTGTATAATGGTATTTATATATGTCAGCTGACGATTAACAAGAAGTGTTGAAATGCCAGATATATTCTGAAAGAGTTTACTATACAATGGACAGATTGTATGGACAGACAATCTGATGTTTTACTGTTAACAGACTGCATTAACTACAGCACTTTATTTGAAGGTAAAAATTCAGCCAGCAAGTCAGTTTGTAAAATGTGTTGACTGTTCACAAAAGCAGCAGTAACACAAAAACAGCAGAGGTTAATTTAAAAACATTCCCCTCTTCTAAATAATTTTGGCTACCCTCGAGGTTTGTGTACAGCCTGTCTGATCATATGACTGTTTGTGTGTCTGCTTCTTCTTTTTTTTGTTGAAATGTTGCGGCATTCTTAGATCTCTGCAATTAACTTGGTATGCACAGTTCATTTTTATGAGTTAAAATTATGTCCAAAACTACAAAAATACGACCCTATTTGTACAAAACTGCAATTCCCCCAAAAATACATGAATCACAAACGAGGAAGTATGTTGTGTGTTTGTCCCCTGTGTGCTTCCTTGCTTTGATTACACCCTCAGGGCACAGTCCTGTCCCTACTGCAGGATGCAGCCCCCTGGGTCTCTGTCAACAAATGCTTCCTTATGCAGACACAACACACAAACATAACTCACATACACAAAGAGCGTCAAACTATCTTAACAAATATGTTTCAGCATATTGTGAAAATATATTTCATAAAGCCAACATGCATAACATTTTCACACATGAATTAATCAGACGAAAACAACGGATTGTGAATGCTGAAACAGGATGAAAGCAAACAAAACCCGCCCACATTCCAGCTCATGTCCTTAATATAGGAACCGCCTGGCTAACAAGCCCCGCTATTAAACAAACACATTCCCTCTCCAGCCTCTCTTCCCCCGCTTCAGGTCCACCACAAGTGGAATCCACCTTCCTAAATAAAACAGGAAACAACAGACTCGAGGAGACGAGCTGAGGCAGCGATTCCTGCAGGGGCCTCATCCTGGCACACAAACACATAAAGAGGAAGCTGCATCATGTTCAAACTTCCTCGTCTGTGCTCTTAGCATGTAGCACGTCGCTCGGTGTCACAGCCGGCAGCCCTTTAGGGAGATGAATTCATGCAGACAGGTGCTTAGTTCAGCCAGAACACAAGAACATGGGACCTCCCACTGAGCTGCCATGGCACCCTTCCCCCCCGAAGACCCCCAACAGGAATCAACACATTTCATAGGACAGGGCCTTTGATGTGTTTTATGTGCCTCTGGTTTATGTGAATATGAATAAAGAAACGTTCAGCTCTGTCTGCTGTTCACAGTGGGTGCAGTCACGTTTATAGCAGCGCTGCTTTTGGAGCCAAAACACAAGCTGCTGCCAAAAAATAGTATCACTGGTTCAGGAGTCTGAGTGATTTTTCAAAGCTGAGAATGTCAGTAGTTCGATCTCTCCTGATAGTATCTTTATTCCTGACTGCTTTTTGATGAAAATTTGGCTTATTGTTTTGTCTGATTTTTAATAATGATGCCGGTGTTGCTGCTTTAACAACTGCTATGCCAGTTGATTCTCCAGTGCATCCACCACTATGGCCCAATGAGATATCTCAACAACTACTGCACATTGTACAGGCAGTCATGAACAGTCATGGTCCCCTGAGGATGAATCCTCCTTTGGTGATCCTAACCTTTTAGCCTGCGATAACTTTGGTAATCTGGTGACTTTTCCATTTGTGCCAGCATTAAGTCAAAATCAAAAGACATGATTTTAAATGACTTGAAGTCAGGCACATCTGGATGTAGACATTCTGATTTATTTTGCTTTTGCTTGATCCCTGATGCTGATGAAATGTGATGAGTGTTTGATGAATGCTATAGACACTTTATGATTCTGTATCTTATTCTTTGTTGTCATGTAGATCGTTATATGTATGACTGTAATCCTGTCTGCAGCCGTACTGCTGCATGTCTAGGAGAGGATTTATGAAGGTTATAAATGGAGATAAATGAAGACTACACATATAAAATATGGGTTTTTCCAGTATGTTATGACAACATACTTGCAAAACTAATGTCTATAACTGTACATTGTATTTAGTGCTAATAAACTAATCCATGCATACTGAACATTTTACCACTAAGCACAGCTGTATCTGAGTACAGCCTCACAAATCTGACAGCATGGCTGGAGGTTCTTAAGCCTCACTGAATCCTTCATTTCTTCTGTCTTTTTTCATTAGCAAAACACTATGTATAAAATATTGCGGTAGCCATTCAGCTAAGTAGTAAATATGTACTGTGATCCATCTGTCAGAGTAGGAACTTTAGTTTTTTACTGACAGTTTTTGAATCTATTTCTTATTAAGGTTACTCATACAGCCTGTTACTTGACATTGTTGAAAGCTTACCTAAGTAATAGTCTTTAAGTAATTCAAAAGTGCTGAGATTTAACATGCAGATTATATTCCTGTTTCATATGTGATACAATTCTAGCACTAGTTTAAACTATTGCAGCATATTTCTGTTAAAATTGTTATGTAAAATATGACAAGCTCGTAATCAGTAAAACATAAGTATATCCATTTAACTGTAGGCAAACAACACTGACTGAAAGCATCAATTTTCTATCAGAGGGTGAATATTTTCTTGACTCATCAGCAGACAAACACAAGCACGAATGTGAACTGAACATCCCGTCTCAGCAGTGTCACTCACATTGATGATGAGTGTCAGTGGCTCTCCTGAATGGTGTTTAATCAGCTTCTCCTTGTTGGCAGTGAAGAACTGAGGATCCTCCACATATTCCAACATGAAGTGACCTTTATGAGGTTCCCCCTCCTCCTCCTCTGGCTCGTCCTCAGAGGAGGACGGGCTGTCCCCCATGTAGAGGACTCCATTCAGGAGGAACTGCACGGAGGTCTGCTGGGACTGGCTGGATGCTGGGGATGGGCAGATGATTGTAGAGGGGGAGAGAACCTCACAGTGCTGGGGAAGGACCAGAGAGGACAAGGAAGCTTAAAAATAGATTTTGTACCTTTTCAGTTCAGTTCAGTTTGCTACAGTTCAATTCAGTTCGGTTCTAATCAATTTTATTCGGGTCAGTTTAGTTCAATTCTGTTCAATTTCAGTTCAGTTAAATTCAGTTCAGTTCAGGTCAGTTCAGTTTAGTTTGGTTCGGTTCAGCTCAGTTCAATTCAGTTCGTGTTGATTTATTTCAGTTCAATTCTGTTCAATTCAATTTAGCTCAACTCAAATTAATTCAATCTTATTCATGTAGAGCCAGTTCACAGCAAATGTTATGTTAAGCTGAAGACCTTACAACATTTATACAGAGAAACCCAACAAATCCTAAGAAAAACCTCCAGCAGAACCAGGCTCAGGTAGGGCGGCCATCTGCCTCAACCAGGTGGGGTTAGGGTTCCTTTAGTCAGATGTTTAATCACATGACCTATTTGTATTTTACTTTTAAAAGATCATCTGGGTTTTTTTTTCCTTAGCTTGCAACATGTGTTCATGACATGAAAACAAAATTTTCATCTTGCTTTACTTAATCAGAAATTTCCACTTGGCTGATTATATGACGGGAAAAAAAGTCTTCAAAAAGGGAAATAAATAGACGGATTACTCACCGTTTGTCCAATTTCCAGAACCTGCATGGTAACACTCTGCACCAGATCAAAACCCTGGCCTGTCACTGTGATGGTCCTGCCACCACTGTGACACACACAAGAACAAGAGAGTCAAATTTCAGCTGCGGCAAAAATGTGTCAACTTCATACTGGTATGCAAGTACTTTGGGACACTGCTCCAAAGTGAGAGAGAAACAGGGGACACGATAATAATGCAAACCAGTCTCATTGCAGTGAAAATCCGCTCATGTCATCAAAGACATGCCACTGCTCTGTCACACACATGCTGTGCAGTTTAAAACACAATAGCAAGAAGATATATTGGACCACATTAGAGTAATAGCTCATGTGTGCGACTGTGAAGTTGGAGATGCTTATGACATTTTGGTTTTAATGCTTACAGTGTGTGTTGCAGCTGACCTACCTGAGGAAGCTCTTTTTGGGGTGGATGTAGCTGATAGTGGGGTTCTTCTCATAGGTGTACGTGGTGCTGAGCTCCACACTCTGACAGGGAATGTCCTCAAACTCCAAACACACTGTCACTGAGTCAGTGTGCGCCTGCAACGCTGGAGGCATGGTGCATTCAATCGTTTCATCTGTTTTCCTGTTAAAAAAAAATGCAGCAAACATCGTAACCGCAAAACTTGTGATGTCTGCAAATGTTTAATCCCAAAAAATGTTTCAGATCACAATTGAAGTTATGTTTATTGCAGCTTGGCAGACTATCATGGAGGTCATAGAGCTGTTTTGGAATGCACTACGACTACAAGCAGAGGTGCTGAATTTAAATGTGTGAGCAGCTTGAACTGTTTCATGCAGGCTTCACAAAGCAATACTGACTGAATATTTAAATACTACGTTCATGCAATTGGCATCAGCTATCAAAAAACACTTGTACTATGTGGAAAGCAAAGGAAACTGTTTAAACCCTCTTTAATTTAGTGGGCAGCTTTCAAAATCATAGAGATCTGGTCTCGCTTCAGAGACTTTAAAACAACTGTTGTGTTTAAAGCCGGTTGTACTCACTCTATGATGGTGCATTCCAGTGTGTTGTTGACCTTCACCATAACCTGAGAGCCAATGTCCAGGTGTTCCCCCCTGATGGTCACTCTAGTTCCTCCTGCACGAGAGCCCTTCCTCGGCTCCATTGACAGCAGCTGTGGCATCTGCATGCAGAGGGGAGATGCGGCATGACTAGCAAGACATCAGATTTATCGGTGGACATCTGACAGCTACTGTCACTGGAAAAGACAGGCTTACTGAAACTGTGTTTGTGCTCTATAATGCTTCTCTTGACACCAAATAAAATCTTTCCTCATCCTTTGAGGTTCAAATCTCGTCTTTACAGATTGGCTGAGACAGCTGCTGACTATAACAGTAAATTAGTGAAGAAAACTGTGAAGACAGCCCACGCTGCAGTATGTTAAAGTGCTGCTGAAGCCAACAGGCCTTTGGGCTCAAGCTAGCAGGACTGTTGTACTGCGGGTAAGAAGTAATAATGCTCATGCATAGGCGAGAAAAACTGCATGTACACTTATATGCACATGCAAACACATATACACATGCAGCTACACACACACACACACACACACACAAAAGCTCCTTGGGCCAAGATGAATATCCCTGTCCAGCTCTGCAGCTACCAGCATCAGCATTCCTGCTCTTTCCGAACTTTCTATCCCCGCCATGAACCTCGCCTCAGGGGAAACCTCTTATCCTCACTGACAGGATTCACTTCCTCAGTGCACACAGATGGATCAGACCTATTGTGTGTTTGTGTGTCAGAGTGGGCGTAAGGAGGCAGATGTTTCCGTCTAAAGGTTTGAGGAAGGAGATGCAGTGGAGGCACATATCCTGTCTCCAAAACTGTTTTCCCTTTCTCCCACATCTCCTCAGCACCCTGCAGTAAAACCCTCCACTTCACACAGAGCATCTCAGGGCTGGGTAAGGAAGCCCAAGAGGAGTTCCCACAACAGCCTGGCGTAATATTTGTTGTTCTGGATTTCCTTCATCCCAATGTATCAAGAAGGGCTTCAAGATGAGGGTGATTTCTCAGTGGGATGACTCACAGGCAGAGCTGCTCTTAGAAGCTGCTGAAATGATAGACTGTTCCAGCATTGAATAATGAAAAACTCTTTGTCTATAAACAAAGAGAAACAAAGGGCTTACATGGGTATTTCCACAGACTGAATATTCTTAATCCATGAGAGACTGCGCGGGTCGAGGTCAATTAACACAATGCTGGCTCACTATCCTCGTCCAGCGATAAATTCAGAGCAAAGGGACATTCCAACAATCACCATATTTATTTTTGCTGGCAGCGAGCGCAGGATGACAATGGCGCTTAGCTGCAGCTCAGATGGACGTTTGAAGATTCCCACACACTTGCATTCCTCTGGATCATAAAACGCATCTGTTAACACTCAACTGACACACTTGGGAAGGCTCTCCCAGTGGGGGAACGAGGAAAAAGAGCATAGAGGAGGACTGTTGGGGAAGAGACGGACATAACAGAAAGCACGAAACAGCGGGAGGGTAGATGTCTGGAGAATACTTACTAAGTAGGAGAAGCTCTCCTTTGACATCCCTATACCACTCTGATCCACTTCCACTTGGACAATATCTGTCCTGTCATGTGCGGACCTCCCAGTGAGACACACCAGCCTGGGGAGGAAACACCACAATAGGAGAACAGTTTAATAAAAAACACAATTTGGATAACACTAAAAAAAAGCGACTTATGGTTTAAATTTAATAAACTCATTTCTAAAAGAAGTTGCTCAACTCAAATTGCAAGCGAGGGAAAGTAATATAAACACAGGAAGGGAAATGTTGATTATGAATGCTAAACAAAGACACAAAATGAATTCTGGAGAATGCTGGTTATGAACTAATTCATCAATCCCTATTGCATTTGCATATGGAATCAAATAAAGCCTTGAGATATCAGATATTAAGAGATGTAAAGGTCAAAGCTCCTCAGACCAGATGTGTTTAACCACAGAGGAGATTAAGGGGCTGCTAAGGCTTGTTCTCTCACCTCCTGGCTGTGATTAAACCCTGTGTCATCAGTGTGCGCTCTACAGGGACGTCTCATATTAATGACATGGTGGTGTACCGAGGCACAGGGACCTACTGTTCTGGGACCTCGCTGGGATAAATGTACTAAGGGGGGAACACAACCTTTATCGCTTCACATGATCCCCCTTCCAGCTTGACACCCTGTCGGTTTATTTAGTCAGGTGCCTGCTGCTACAGTGGTTATATATTCTCAGCTAGTGATCGGATGATTGACAGAGGAATCATGGGGTATTTACATAAGCGGAGGAGCTTTGCTTTGTGTAGGAGGACCTGGCAGGACACACGGTAAGATGAGGCAGGGCTGGACAGATCTAGGCTTGGCTGGGGTCAAGCTGTCAGGGAGGAGACCATGGAGAAAGTTGTATCCCTGTGTGTGTTTTTTTTAAAAATCAGGCCTTGTGTGACTCAAATTGAAATGTACTAAGCACAAACCACCGCAGCTTTTGTTGGCCCCACATTAAACCATAAATTTCTGTTCATACACCTGAATAGCTGCTAAAATACATTCTAAAATAACCTGCAGTATCAGCCATCTGTTGATAGCAGGGTCTACATTCCTGCTCATTAATTACAGGAGCATCAGGTACAGAATGTCGTTACACTCAAATTACACTCCTGTCAGTTATGTGGCAAGAGGGCAGACACACACCTGTTTGAAGAAAATGCTTCATTTCACATGCTCTAATTTAGAGAAGAAAGAAAAAAAAAGGAGCAAACAGAATGAAACATGACTATTCGCAGGTTCAAGCCTGAGGGAAATAAGAGAAACAGGAGCCGGAATCAGTCTGAACCTGCAGGTTTGCTTCAGGCTGAGAATTAAACTATTATCAAAACAATACATCACATTGTGTGAAGTCTGCTATTGAACCATAATGCTGAGGATTATTCTGAGATAAAGACAAACAAAGAAATGTTATTTCTTGAATAGCATAGACGAAGGTTTGCCAGCAGGTAGAGGCTATGATTAAGTTAAAATAAAGTATAAATACAAGTTTGGTGTTTGTCAGGGTTTATGCAGGGCTCAACGAGTTAAAAAGAGCATTTAACAACCTTTAAATGCAATACAGAATGCTATCAAATACCCATTTCATGATAATACAAGCCAAAATATGAAACTATGATGGATAAACAGGATGGTACAACGTGGCCTGGAAATATTTAACTTTATATCATTTTTTTCAGCACATAAAATTTTAGAGAATAGGGAAAATGTCTATCATGAGTCCAAGGTGACATCTTCACCTGTCTAAATACTTCCAACCAGCTGTTTAAAACTAAAATATATTCACTTTATGATGATAAAACACTGAAAATCCTGACATTGACAAAGCTGGAGCAAAATAAATACCCGGCACAATTAACCATTTATCAAACCATAACAATAACTCTTCATGGCATAATTACATTAACCAATTAAATGAACTTATTTGAATTAGTTTTAAGCTTCTGCTGTTTTTGTTTACCTGTTATGAGACTGTTAACTTATAGCTACTGTAGTTGTGGCAGCACCTGCTACATGTTTGATGGTGTCGACTAAAATGCTACAAAAACAGGCTCCACACTCCACAGCCTCTTACAAGCACAATTAATGTCGCAACATTTCCACATCTCGATTACACAGTTGGTGTGTGACGTCTCCCAGCAGCTCACAATCAGATGCAAAAACACACACAAAAAAAGGCTTTTGCAAGACCTGCAGATACGCCGGTGTGTGCGTGAGTTGGGTGTGATCACAGTCAAAAGGACAGACAGACAGACTCCCAGCAGGAGCAGACAGAGCCTCGGACTGACCCCTGCTCCACATTCCTGCACCGCCACCACTGCAGAGATATTATGGGTTTCAGAGGGTAATATTTGGGCTACGCTGAGATGTCGGCGATCATTTCCCTTGAGTGGCTGATGAGGATCATCAACAATCAGCTCTGTATGACGCCTGGATGTGAGTGGTTTCTGGGTTCGGCTAAATGGACAGGGCGAAGGGCACCGAGGGCTCGTATGAAAATGAGAGGGAGGGCAGCGTGGAGGATCTGAGCCAAATATCCAGAGAAGTACTCCAGTAAATGAGGTGTGCCTAGACTGACTGTGCCATTAATTAACATGTTGACACCGAGTGAGAGGAGCAGTCTCTCCAGTGCTGCACGTTTTCCTTTTGGCACACAGATGTGAACTTTCACTTTTCAGCGCACGAGCAGACACCTGTCTCAACAGTCCTGGTAAATGAGGTCACATGCGCAGGTGTGTGTATGCCGACGTGTGTGTGTGTGTCTATGTCTGGTATTTTTGCAAGAGGCAGTTTAAATTTTAGATCTTGGAAATTAAAGTATTTTTGTAAAACTAGGTTATTTTATGCAGTTATTGCATCATCAAGAGGCTTTATGGGTGTGGTATGAACAAACTCTTCTAAATTAGGCTCAAAGTAAGGTGAGATTGATTGACTCACAATCACTGAAGGACCCCACAAGCATAGAAGCAGAAAAATACAGGTGGGCTTCTGCAAGTCAAATGTGCTGACATTGTCAAGATGCACTGACGTGTTATGATTTGTCGGTGCCATTTTTAAAAACGAGGATGCGCTCCACTGTCATAACAACCAGCCTCGGGATCCAATGAGGAATGACGACACAAGATGAGATCACCCCTGGAGTGAAATGTGATTCGCTGTTTTCGACATGTGTGGTTTGGGTAAACGTGTCAGACAGCAGGAGTGACAGGTAAGACCCACAGGTCACCTTAGAAATGGTCTTAATATAATGATTGGCTTCAGTGGAGCAAGACCAGATAAACAGTTCCATTCAAGGAACATTACAGATAGTGAATGGAAGTTTGGATGTAATTGTAGAGTTACTGACTTCCACTCAGCTCTGTTATGCCAGTGTCAAAGCAGGGTCCTGCTGTCTCCATGGTGACAGTGTGATGGTCCCTGAGCTTCGGAGGGATGGCGATGGACTCATTTAAAATGAGAAGTGTGCTGCATAATAATATTTGTGAGAATTAGCTTCATGAATACATGAAAACTAAAGCCTACATGGACGTTTTAGTATTCCAATTTCAAGACTGGTGGACCCAAACGAGGCAGATATTAATGATCTATGATGGTGATTTGTGAGAGCTGGTTTATTACCTATATCTGGGGATCCTTTTACAAAAAATTGACAATTACAAACTATAAAGTATAATTTGGTCACATGAGCTGCCTTTACTGGTCTATTTTACTTACTTCATTAGATTATTTTCATTTTGGTTGACAGTTATGTAGTCTGGGATTGAGAATTTTTACTATGTAAACTATAATAAGCCATGTTAATATGTTGCTGCTAATCTGTGGATAGTCCACAGATTTAGCAACGAAGGTGGAAACTTTAGGACCAATTTGAAACCAGTAAACAATTACTGGATGGGTTATTGTGTTATCATGTCGCTTGTTGCATTTCCCCAAACTCAGCTGGTGTTTGTATTTGTTTACTTCTCTCCTGCTCTCTGTGCTCATATATACTGAATTTTAATTCAGTGGAAATTCCCAAAAAGCTGGTCTCATTTTTCAGTTTCTGCTGTCAGACAATGGAACGGATATGAAGTAGTGACTGTACCCCATTAAGACTATATGTTAAGTGACAGTAATTCAGAGCCATTTTTATCTGTGGCCATGCAACACTAAATTACTGATTTTATAACCACAACGTAGTCAAACAAACTCACTATGTACATGAGTTAAAAATAACAGCTGTACTGTGAATTCAGCTCTATTTCCATGTTAAATGATTGCTTAAAGCGAAGTCCTGGTCTCACGAGCTCATTGACATTTGGGTCAGCTGCTGTTCGGTCAATCGTTTTGCTGCGCGCTGTCAATCACAGACACATGGAGAGTCTTCTTCTTGAAAGGGATGTGGATTACAGCAGCTTCGTGGTTTTCAGAGCTTCAGACACTGAAACAGCTCACTTAGAACAAGGCTGAAACCAGAGGGCATACAGTCATGGTAAAATGAACCATCTCTAAGCTGATAATTTGAAAGATACTCTCTGGGGACATGTGAGACTTTCACTTATTTTCTGAAATGAAGCACATTATGTGACCTTTAGCAAAATGACCAAAGCTGATGTTGCAGAGCCACAGATGAACTGTTTTTTTTTAAAAATTCTATGCATTCCTCTGTATTTAAAACAAACAAGCAAAAACAATTACCCACAATGTAAGTCAACCAGTTACAGTTTAGTCAGAGATTCAAGTGTTAGTAGTAGCTAATGTAGCCTTCAGGCACTAGACTTAAGCAAAGATGAGGACCAATCTAAAAAGGTTTAATAAAGTCACTCCTTTGTAACTCCAAACCCCTAGATTTCCTACTTTTTCAGACTCATAGTCTTCAGCTAAGTGTTTTTATTAATCACTTTATCAGATTTCTCACAGCTACCCCTGGAGCCACAAACAGATGTATAGCTTTTATGTTTTACGACACATATCCACCTGTAAACATGACTTTCCCTTTAATTATACTGTATCACCTTTATTAGAGGTATATAAAATTTTGTAGTAGTTCCTAAAAAATGTTTAAAGCATGGCACCTATTGGCTTTTTGATGCTGTTCCCAGCTGATAAAATTTTCCAGTGTGGGAGAGCCAGCTTCTGCTATCCATTAAAAGTAGGCAGCTCTCACTGTCTACTGTCTGATTTGAGGAAGTTTTAGCACACGCTGTGTTCACGTCTGAGATGTACATGTCAGGGTTTCTATCTTTCCATCACTTGATCTGTGTGTGCATCTATTTCTGCCAGTCATCGACCTGAACACTCACCTGCCTGAAAGCATGTCAGGTTGCCATGACAACAGGTAATTGTTAGCTATCATCTCACAAGTCCCAGCTGCAACATTACTGCATATTTTTACAAGGTTTTAAATAAAATAATTATGATGATGTACAGAAAAAGGACCTGATTCTGCCATCTTGTCATTTTGACAATGTTGATAATGTAAAATGCAATTAAATAAGTACACGGTACTGGAAATCAACAGAAGAAAAATGACCCCGCACGCTGCTATGCTTGTGCAAACGCTCAGGGAACAATGGGCAAACACTGCAAATTTGTGAATCATATGTCAGTTGTGTGTTGTAATGCTTACTCTGTGGAGACAATGTAGTCCTCAGGCCGAAGGGTGCATGGCACATCTCCTATATAGACCTTCACTGCTCCAGCCCTCCGGCCCAGGTTCCTGCCTTGTACTGTCAGCAGAGTGCCTCCTTCCACCGGACCCCTTAGGGGGGAGATCTGACAAAGACAGAGTGAAGTAATGAACAGAGAGAACGAAAAGCTTGCAAAAGTGCTGTAATATGCACGATAAATTAGCGCTCATAAGTAGATTACCTCCCTAAAAACACTCCCCTAATGAGTGGCGATAATGAACATGACAGAGAATATAGACAATAGTGATGCTGTCTGATGCAGACATGGAGTGTGGCACACACGGAGATAAGAGCCCATGTAAGTGTTCTTCTGCTGAAGACTGAGATCTAATTGAATAGACACAAGGTTTAGGTATATACACACACAAAGCAGACTCTTAACTGTGCCAGTCTGAGACTCTTCAGCCCCTAATCCTCTACAGCACATGCAAATAAAGAGCAGCTTAAGAGCCCCCTTCACATCCCACAAGAGACAGACAGAGTGAGAAAGTGCGGGCTGGAGAGGCGAGGTGGAGAGCACAGCAGAAAGGTGGATGAGTGGGGAGGCAATTTAGGGAACTGAGTGTCGAGAGGAAAGTGAATGCTGATGGTGGTGGTGAGAGAGTAAAGCCTCAACAGGGGAATTAATGCGCAGCACTATTCCCTTTCATCTGTTTTCCTGTGTCTGCTCTGTCAAATTCCTTAGTCCAATTTCTGCTGTTGTTCAGAGGCATACTCACACGCATCATTTCAGCCCCAGTCTCTTAACTTTCCATTCAGAAGCCACGCAAAGAAAGGAGAGCACTGTCACCTCTCCAATCACCATGAAAGCACAACTTTACAGATAGCATCTTCAGCGCCCAGACAGAAGCAATCTAGCATCATCTTGCCACTGTAGCATAGCTTGCCCAGCAGCGTGCCTGCCTTTGTGAATGACCCCCTGGCTTAGCCGAGGTCACTGTGACCCCTCTGTGTTATTAGCCTGGCTCCGGCTCTATCAGAAATTGTAGCTGAAGAATGAAAACAGCACTTCTGTTTGGTCTAGGTGAGAGGACAGGGTTTGGCTCTGCATTCAGATCATTTAAAACCCGCAAGAGTGACAGCACAGATAAATAAACCATATATTTCCCAGCTAAAAAGGGGAGGCGGTTAAGAAAAGAAAGAAAGTATTGCTTTTAATACTGTGTGAAAACAAACAGTTGGAAACCGACCCATTACTTACTGTATTTCTGTGAGATCTACACCACAGGAAATGATGCAGATGTTTTTGTGGTTATATTGAGCTTTTAGACATTAAGTGTGACCGCTCTGTGCTTACTTGCCCCATATATATATATGCTTCCTTTAACACACACAGATGGTTGCATTCTTTTATATGTGTGTAATGTACAAATGTGTGAGGACGTGAACATAGACACACTGTAGCATGTCAGATAAACACGGGAAAAGCAACGAGAAATAAGCAGTTATTTATTATCACCATGCTTCTTATAGCATCTAGCATGTCTCTGTGGTGCCATTGGGCATTGACATCAACATCAGCTCGCATGCTGTTCATTTACACCTCTTACAAGTCTGTGAGTCTTGATTTACAGCACAAACTCTGCCAGGCCTCCAGGGAGATCATAGGGTGTGAATGTGTCTCTGCGAAAAACCTCCACAAGGAATGTTGGAGCTATTAAATGCATTTGAGGACTAAATTACTCCACAATTTTGTATTCAGATCAACCGTGCTCTACATGTAGATATGCAGACGCATGCAGATATGTCACCTGCAACAGATAAACTACCTAACAGATAAAATCCATATGGTTTTGCTTCTTTTTTGGGTTCTGAATAGATTTTTTTAGGCTTTCATCCTCCTCTCCTCACTCCAGTTCCTGTGCATCACACTAATCAAGGAGGACATGAGGACAAAAACAGGAAAAAGCCTCTCACTATACTGTACCCTTCTCCACCCTTTCTTTCTGTGTCCACCTCGCTCTCCGTCCTCTCTCTCAAACTATTTATGTCTCGCCCCGGTCCCTCTGTTCTTTTTCTTTTCATGTCGTGGATAAACTATGTTAGGCAGTTCCTGTTTTGGATGCTGGAGTACCTCTAATCAGTGTCCTTTTTTAAAAAAAAAACAAAAAAAAAACAACACTGGACTAGCCCACACATAGCACGAGTATAAAGAGGCAGTGGAGATAATAAATGTCTCCATTGTCTTACGTCAATGCATTGAATAGGAAGCATTTTTCACAATTAGGTGGTAAGTGACAAAGTTTAGGGAATAATGGAATCCACCTCCATATTATTGATATTTTGGTGCTAGTACCTCGGGATAGGGATTGTATGTGACAAAGCAGAGTGAAGGAAAAACTTGTTTCATTATCTTAGCAGCACGCTGTCACTGGGACAATATAACAAGAGCTGCTGCGGCATGAGAGTGTGTGAACATTTAGGGAGAGTGGATCTTTTTCTTCCGTAAGCTGAAATACTTGGGCTGTAACCCCTGTGGATTCTCTGGGAAAACACAAAGTATTGCATCACACACCCCACCGAATCACAGCCCCAGTATCCTCTCTGCAACACGCTCTCCTGAGAAAGCTAGTGGGAGTGTGTACGAGAGAGAGAGAGAGAGAGAGAGAGGGGGTATTGCAACAATGGTCTACCCACGCATACGGCATCTCAGCCCAGCTAACTTCAGTCACGTAAGAAGTCCACATAAGTTTGACTCTCGCAGAGCATCCTGTTAGTCACAGTATGCTGACAGCTACAAAGAATGAAGGATAATCGTGAATGCTTCAATATGGCCTATTTGTGTGACAGATTGTGGGCTTACGTGTGTGTATGTGAGTGCGAGTGTGTGTCCGCCTGCTTTGTTCTGCTTGCTTATTCTCCTGGGCAGACCAGGTTTTATCTACAGGAAGTTCAGGCCGACTGAGTCTCATGTGAGCCATGCTTCCCATGACCGCCTACCGTGGCTGTGCTGATAGAACGTTTGGTAGCGGCAGAAAAAAGGCTTGGAGGATGACTTGAAACATGTTCCCATTACGGTCGGGCAAACAAATGAACATGATCATGCAAATGTAGTTCCACAAACCGTTTAAAGAAAGGCCCTGCCAGTAATTACGATGACGTGACCGCAGTCAGATCCTGCATAAGATAAACACTCCTTAATTCCCTTTACTAGCGCGGTTTTGCTCTTGCTGTGGTCACAAATCTAGAATCCCTCATGGTTCTTGTTTGTTTCTTTTAGTTTCTGTGGTTTTCTACATAAAGACTCCTACACATATAGCTTTCTTATCCTAGTCCCCGTAGTTTACACACATGCTGTACTACACAGAGCAGAAGGTGTTCCCATGGCCTCCTGAGTGATTGCAGATTGACTCGTCTCCTGAGGGCTGCGGCTAAGAGAGTGTTAGTGTTAGTGTTAGTGTTATTACGGAGCGAAATGCTTTAATAAGACGGCTCAAACAATCCCTCAACAGCTGACACAGTACAGACAGGCCATGAGGGTACCACACCATGTGACTGACCACATGATTCGACGTTTTCTGGTTTGAGAAATCGAGCCTGCAGATTACAGGAAGGAGGTGGAGGGCTGTGGGAGGATGAATGCAAGCATTTATAGTCCTACAATCATTCATGTTGAAGCTGTGATCTTACCTTGTGGATCTCAGGGGCGGGACACTGATCCCTGATTGGCTGACAGTCATCCCGTGGCCTACAGCTGTTTTCACACCAGCCACAGAGGTGTCCCTGATCCTCCCGGCCCCAGCACTGAGAGCAGTCGGAACTACCTACTCCACAGTTGTACACCTCCACTAGACGGAGAGACAAAGAGGCGATTACTCTACAAAAGCAGTGCTGAACTGTATTTGCCTTGTCTGGTCAACTTAAGGTATACTCCTTAAGGTATTTTATTTTATAGCGTATATGAACCATATGGGCTGCATGCTCTAAATAAGCATTTGCAGGATGATATATTCATGGCTATAAAAATAAACCAAGAGAGAGAGAAAAAAGAAAGAGCCAGTGAAGTAGAGGCGAACAAAGCCAGGGAAAACAGATGATTATGTTCATGTTCCAATGTGCCTCCCAGTGAGAAGTCCCATTTGTATCACTGCATGCGCATCTGTGCAAGCGATTGTGTGCATATTACAGCGGGTACATGTGTGATAAAGTGTGTGTCATTTTAAAATTTGATGATTCTGCAAGTTACAGAGCGACCGTCTTGTCCGTTTACAGTGCAGGGTGTGTGTGTGGCAGCGGCCCAGGGCTGTTGTTCACATGGTAGACACATGGACTGTGAGCAGCACATCTGGGACTGGGACAGGCAGCGACTGGCTCGTAGCTGCACTCCAGACAACATGCCAAGTTCCACAACACACATCACTTTCCATCATCTCGCTGTCGTCATGGAGCTCCGATTGCATTTGCAACAATACATTTGGACACTGCTGGTAAGAGGCATTGATAACACCTTAAATCGCAGCTCCCTATGTTCTATAATCATTATGTGTAATTAGGCAGCAGCAGAATATAGCATCAAGGTAAATTACTGGTTGTTGGCAAATTATGTGTTGCAATACACAAACTGCTATTATTACAAGTGAAAGGGAGTCTAACACTGTTTGTCCCTGTAAGTGATACTTTATTTTTTTACAGGCGTAATCAAATCCACCGATCTCATCAGAAAACATCTGTGCACAGGTGAAATGCATTCTGGGAGCAACAGTGGCAGCTATGTCAGGTTTTTTTCCTTGTTTCCGCGGTGGTTTAATTATACTGCAAATACAGGAGAGCTGAGCAAACAGCTGAAGCTTAGCAGAGAGCTGTATTTTTCATCCGTCTCTTTTTTCCTTTTTTGCACGTCAACATAATCACAGGTTTTATATCTTACCTTTCATGGGCTGCGGGCTGTCAACAAATATAAGCTCCGTCTGTCCACCAAAGAATCCCCTTCTTCTCAGGTTGAGGTGGTAAACCTGACTCCGCTGATTAGTGAACAGCTAAACAGACAGAAAGGAAGATGATATCAGTAAGACAGGTTGTCTTTGGCACCTCCTCTGTGTTGATATGTCTGCAACACTTTCTGTTGCTCTAGATAATGATGGGTTCTTTACCAACTCATAAATAAAGGTTTAAAATAATTACATCACAAACAAGTTACAAATAAGGCTCAAACCTGGCAATAACACTGGAGCAGTAAATGCACAGTAAATGTGCGAGAACTTTGCTGATCTTTATTCAGACGTGGCAAATTGACTCACTAGTTATTTCTGGTAGGTCATCACCTATACTTACTGTCACTCCACTGCACTTGACAGTCGAGCTGTTCAGCCATGCGGCCTCATATCGCTGCTCTGTTCCAAAGTCACACTCCAGCTTCTCCGTCTGTTATGCAAAACACGTACTTTAAAAATATGAAGCATTTTAACAACAACAGCAAAAAATCCTTCATATTATGCTGTACACACAATGAGATAATCATCGCCTTAGTACTCAAAATTTGAGAATTGGAGTTAAGTTCTGCAAAGAACAGCTCTTTCAAACGAGCCTGGTAACAATTGAAAACTCTGAAAGAGAACCAGGAAGCTGAAGTAACCCACAGTAATTGTCCCTGCCAGGAAAAGATGTGATCAATTCACAATTCATATTCATAAACATCTGGACTCCCACACCTCAGCAAGTCATCTGGGAGTCAGAATAATGAATATGAATTAATTTTTCACAAAACGGGGGCCCAGACTTTCACTGAGCCAAGATATACGAAGCTAAGACCATACAGAAGCTAAGAGCAGTAAAGGATAAGCGCCTAAAGTGGAAGAAGTAATTTGTCTGTGATCCCAGCCAGCTAAAATTGGTCTACCTTGATCGGCCTCTCCAGGACTCTATTTTCACTGTGCTTTTTGACACCAGAGAAGCTAGATTTTTTTGGCAACTGGCAGACTTAATTCTTTCTCCCCTGAAAAAAATGAGTACTGTGAGCTATTCTCTGGAGTTATCATCAGTCTGAACTAGTGTATGAAGAACAACAAGCCTGGATGCTTCTGCTCGCTAATAAGTGTTTTAGTTAGACTGTTTTATCGCAGTTCACACAATTGTTTTAGACTTGTCTTTCGGTTAAAGTGTGGGAACAAATCCAAAGTTCACCACAAATTCCAGAAGGATCCGAGCCATGAGCTTTTGGAGAGAACGAACATGACTGACAGCACATTTCCTGCTCTGCGGACGTGTCGACAAGACGACAAGATGAAGACATTATTCAAACAATGTCAGTCTGTATGAACTTTCATAATAAAGAGTAGTAGGAATGGCCAATCACATCCAGGCTGCCCTGAGGAAATGTGTATGTGTGTAGAGGGGGGGTTGTATGTGACTCAATGTCTGTCACCATAGCAACACACCAGGAGACGGTTTGAGAGGCCAGCCAGGGTTAGGCGTGTGACTGACCACGCCTGGCAACTAGTCAGCACTGGAATTTTGAGCAGATCCCAGTAGCATCCTTATCAGTGATGCAGGATCAGTGTCTGACTCGCTCAGTGTGGATTAAGAATGACAATAGGAGTTTGAAAATCTGATCTGGAAACAGCAGCTGAATTTAAAATGAACACGAGCAAAATAGAGCTCCTGCCGCATGTGCTGCCTCAGACTGGCTGCACATTGTACACTGTGCTGACGAAGACACAACTCAGCTAGTCACAGTTAGATACTAGAGGCAAGGTGGGCTCAGACAGCCGAGCAGTGAGCAGCATAAGCATAAAGATATTCACTCATTCTTCATTTTCATCTCCGTCTCACACCACACGGATCACCCAAACTCAGGTTTTACTCCTTCATTGACCCAAATCACAGCCCACAAATATCCATCTGTGTTTAACTCAGCTTGAAGCAAACATGCCATATGCTTCTGTTTTATTCCAATCAGTTTCACAACATGCATTTTGGACAAAGTCCAAGTCCAGCACCATAGCTGGAGGCTCTCTGCCATACCTCCTGGATGTTGCTCAGGGATAGGATGAAGTCTTGGGCCGCTCCTGATGGCGATGGAGGAACCTCCGAGGCGAGCAAACTCGGACAGGAAGCTGCATTCTGTGTCGAGGAGGGGGTGCAGGGACAGGAAGTGACATATAGGAGTTAAAGAAAACAATGGCTCCCCTGCACACATCCGCAACCCAAAATACCTGTCCTGTTTATCTGGAGGAGGAGGAAATGAGAGGGTGAAGTCTCGCTCTGAGGGAAACAACAATAGCTTCAAATAGAGAGATGATGAGGGATTAGAAAAACAGACCCACCGGACACTGTGATGGGCTCAGCAGAACAGGAACACCTCATCCTTTCCCTATGACCTACATTCTACATTACAAAAACCTTTGAAAAGAACCTAAGATTTAAATAACAAAAAGCAACTTAAAAAGCACAGGCCTCTTGTGCTTTATATGTGTGTTCGTCTGTATCGTGGGATCCGAAACAGCACGCCTGACTCTGATTAATGGCATTTGCCTGAAAAAATGCCGTGATGTCTTCATTGCTTTAGTTGTTTAACAAACAGCACTCTTCTTTTGTGGGGAGGGGGGTCTTGTGATAGAAAGCCGAGAATTCTGCAGTCATGGCAATAAAACACTTAAATACTAGAACAAGTTGACCAGCAGCTGACCAGAGGATGGTGAGTCACATCCTCTCTCGACTAACTCGGCCCAGTAGTGGACAGAGGGCCAGGCTCTGCAGGGCCACGCAGGCCATGGGATCTGGCTCTGAAATAAAACTCCAGAGGGGAAAGAAACAACACGATGGCTGACTCAGCCTTGACGTTATCAGGACATTGTCCAAAGCACGGTGGTATCTGGGGAGCTTTAATTGCGTTCAATGAGGCTACACTAGTTTTGGATAGATTTCCCACTTTCGTGGCCTTTTTCATTATCTTGTGCCAAACATTTTACACTATTTGATTTGTTTGCTTTGCAGAGTACTTTACACCCTCATGGGGGTTTACGTTGCCAAACATATATCTGCATAATCCATTTGTACAGGCACCTACTCAAAATAAAGGGATATATAAAAGCATAGCTGAAAATGTAGGTGTAGATTTATCTTTTTCGCTGGCATCAAGCAGCCCTGACATTCAGTAATAATTCTTTAAACAAATATGGGCAAAGCGAATCTACTCTTCCAGTCTATTGCGCAAAGCTGCCAAAAAGAGAAACTTTAGAGCAGGTCAGATGAGCTTTAAAATGGCACATTACGTTGTTATGAGTCTGTAAAACCAGAACCTCCTGAGATTTTATAGCTGGTTTCGACATTTCTCCATACTGTGTTGAGACACCCGTAACCTCACACTGAGTTACCACACGATTGCTCTTTCCTAACCCGTCTGGACTCACATCATCACAGAGCATTTGGAGTTTTTGGACAGCACAGTCTGGATTTTGTCTGAGGCTCTGACTTAGCAGGATCTTAATATCATGAGTCCCTCCAGCCAGCCGTCTGTTTGGTTGACGGATTAGAAAGGAGAATTACTCACCTCGAGCAGGTTGTGCTTTGACTCATCTTTGGTGGAGACACACAGGTGGTTCTCTTGGTCCCAGTAACACTTCCACCTGGTGCTCAGGCAGCTCACACATCTGACACAGATGGAGACACACATACATGGAAAGAGTTGAGAAACAAGCACCACGTATTGCCAAATTTGAGCTGTTTTCTCCCCCCTGCACAGTATCTCCCTGTGATCTGTTCCCACGGAGCAAAATACGGTCTTTTTGTAAAAAAAGTTGGGTATGTGGCCCACTCTGACTCATTTTGAGTGTACCACAAACAGAAGAGCCGAACTGATTACAGGCATCAAAGTTTAGCTTTAATAAAAGGAAGTAATGATTAGTCACAGTGGCAGACACATTCATTCCTCTGTTACAACACAGTCAGCAGAGAGGTCAGACTGGGCCAAAACTGCTGAGATGAAACAAAGCTCTCCTCTATAAACTCTCAGACTGGTAAAACATGATGCGTGTGTGTGCATGCCGTCTCCCGTATTTACGATCTATCTGTCTTTGCGAGATCAAGTTTGACTTTTGCTCTGCCTACATGGAGATATTTTGCCATGTAAATCCATCAGCAGCATGTTGCCTTCCTACAATTCATGCTCACTGGTCCAAAACAAGCCCACAAGTACAAGTTACAAACTGTTTGGGTGGGTGTGTGTGACTTGTGGCTGACAGCTGAAGATGTCTGCTGGTCAATCCTCAAAGTGCTGATTAATATCTTGGACCTAATTTGAATACTAAGGGATGAGTGTTTTTGTAATTGTCAACTAATCCAATGAAAAGACCAAAACTGATCCTACTAGCAAGCTTTGACCTATTTTATATATCTGTGCCATACATTTTTACTGTCATCCAGCAGCTATTAACCCGCTGAACTCCAAATAGTTCCTGAGTGTTTTTTTGCTCTGATCTCATTTTTCCACAGTGTGGGCTCATTTTTCACTGCAGTATAAAGTCCTGCCACCTTCCACCTCTTTGGAAACAGCACATCCGTGGCTAAAAGTAGAGGGAGCTCAAAAATGTCTTCTGTGGACTAAAACACAGTTAGAATGCCATAAATCATTAAAACAATAAAATAATGCAGATTTTTTTTAAATGATTAATTTCATAAATTTTGAAATAACCTGGAATCAACATGTATAGTATTTTTGAATTTACATTTTCAGTGTTTTCATACTTGTCTCCTATCTCCATGTAAACACAGCCAAAGTTCAGCCAAAAAGCCTAAAAGTCCCTGAATTTTTTTGTCACATGACAGAGCCACTCATGACTTCTCAGTTGCAGTTTTTATTCAGTTTTTTTTTTACAGGATCTCATTATTACAAAGAATTTGAAATGACACATTTTGATGAAACATCACAATTCTAAGCTTAGATTTGTTTTCCAATGGAACTCCATGCGACAAATGAGTAGTTTAAAGACCGTCGGAAAGCTGAAAATCCACTGATTCTTTCTCTTTTTATAGTCTCTGGCTCTGATAAATGTTGTAAAGAGAAGACGTCTTTCAAACCTGCCAGCTGGTTTTAAAGTTCTGAGGGTTAAAAAAGAGAAATGACACATTCTTCCTACAAATAAAACGCTGAATTCAAAAACGCAGATCACCACTCAATTAAATGCAACTTTGCAGCTACAGTCTTTCTTGGTCCAGTATTTCCAGAAGCTAATGGTGACAAAGTTTTGGCAGCTATTGTTGCAGCTGACTTTACTGAGTGAGTTTTCCTTCTTCATGTCTTGGGATTTATCATTATCCCATAGGTGACACCGAGACACAGTGACAGGTTTCAACAAAAGTTGGAATATCTACCTTAAAGCAAGTTCAAGTTTAGTTCAGAGGGCTGGTTCACCCAGATCACTAAGTGGTATCTCGCCAGTACAGGCAGCTGCAGTTTGGAGATACTCATCTTTGAGCTTTCTGTCAGCACCTCAACGTAAAGACAGTATATTAGATGTGCTTTTTTTGGAGATACCCTTTCAGATGGGGTAAATGTTAAGGTTAGACATGTGGTTGAGATGATGCAGCGTCGTGTCTAGGGACTGAACTCATCCTTGCTTTGGAGATAGTACAAAAATGTGTGTGCGTCTTCCAGATAAACCACCTAAAGTGGAACACCTCCGCTATATGTGTGTGACTGGAGTGTGTGTCACCGTGTTGCCTCGGGGAAGAGACAGATGTCCCACACTTGGAGTGATACTGCCTCCAGTGATAGTAGCACTCTGAGGGGGTCTGTGGATCGGGCGGAGTGAGGTGGGTGTAAGAGGATGCAGGAAAGTAATTGTGTGTGTTCTGATTAGAAGCAGACGGGACCCCTCCAGGCTCTTATCAGCTGCAGCTTTTCTGTTTTCCCTGACTCCCTTTTCGGCCCTACTAAAACACCTATAGACCACCACCCACATACGAGTTCACACAGATTGTTCGCAGAAACACACACACATACACACACACACACACACACTTTCTCTGCTTGACCAAACACTGACAGTAAATACGCTGTGAAACTGCCCACCCCTGCTCAATAATGACCACGCACGCACACACACACACACATACACACACACACACACACTAAATACACAGTCAGACTGACACTCTCAGGGCCTCTCAGCGGACAGAGCGGTTAAGCACACACCCTCAATCACATCTCTGTCAAAGAGAAATACGTTTGGAAGAAAAGATCGGTTTCGGGGGGGAGTGACAGAGGAGGACGGAGAGAGGGGGGAGCAAACGGACAGACGAGAAGAAAACCGAAAAAAAAATAAGAAGAAAAGAGACGTGCCAAAACTTGAGACACAAAGAGAGACGTAAAAAGCAAATAAAACGCAGGAGGAGTGAGTGTGTTTCAGTGAGGCTGAGAAGAGAGTGAGACAAACAGAGTGAGAGGGCAGCTTAGGTGTTTGTCCTACTGGGCTGACTGGTGGGACTGGAATGCTATCGTCTGGTTGTCATTAACACTTTGCCCAGTGGCCACTCTGAATGTGTCACGGGAAGAAGTGTCTGAACGCAGCAACAACACTCTCGGACAAACACACACACTCTCTGAAAAACGTGCAAACTGATTCAACGCACAGATGACGTAAATAGAGACTCTTGAACCTGAAACTTTAATGAGTTAGTGAGCTGTTGCCAAAGATAAAATATTTGCTATATTTACCTTAATGCCAAAGGTAGCAATGACTTTCCTAAATTTCCTTTCATATATCCTGAATTGCTAGAGTACAACCAGTTAAAAGGATCACCAAGTGATTCAGCATTGCACTTTTGCTAGTTTATTGGAGGGCAAAATATTTTGAAATTCAATAGTATGGGCCAAGCTCTGAAAAATGCTGGATCCTCTATTTCCCAACTTGCATCTTTTCTTAGACTCTTCCTGACTCTGAAATATTTCAAGTCAACTACCAAGGTTGCAACACTGTGTTTTCTCCTGCTTTGAAAAAATATCCCTTAAGAGCCAGAGAAGATGTGATACAAGCGTTTTATTTCCTCAAGATAAGGGACACTTTTTGTCACAAGACTGTGCCTTTTAAAATTGTCTGGCGATATTAAACATCTCTGTTTTCCAATCAGATATTTTAGGCTCAAGTTTTAAACACTGACAAAAATATTTGTCCACTTTTAGGGACCTCTTGTGTCCTTGTGACCTTTATTTGGTCACGAATTCTATATTCATCAATATGCTACATACGGCATTCACATCTGGGCAGTTTTATTTATACAGCACCAAATTATGGCATAGGTCAAGTCAGGACACTTTATATAGTGAGGTCTGGACTTTACAATATTCTAGAAAGAATCATAACAGCTCCTTCAGCAGCAGACCTTGGCAACAGTGGGGAGAAAAACTTACTTTGAACAGAAATAAATCTCCATCTGCCTCGCCCAGTCGGGGTGAGGGTCGAGCAGAAAGACACAAAAGACGAGCAGAAATCCCGTTTTTTTGTTTCTTTTAAATTACAGATTATTTTAGGAAACAACAGTTAGTATTGGGGAGCTGTGACAGAGCTGGGAGAGAGAACTGGGTGTTGACATTACAACTCAAAATTCTTTTCTGCACCTTCCACATCTTTCCAAATTCAAACCGACCATCTGTCGAAAGGGTTTTAAATGCAGAACTAATAGCCTTCCAGTGGCCTTACAAACTGTCCTGAATCAGCTGTCCAGTATGAAATGCAGAACCTGCAGGGAACTTCCCAATTTACTCCTAGATCTTGAATTTTTACAAAACGTTTCTTCAATATGCTAACGTTATTTTAACTGGGGCTCTTGTCTGAAGTGCTGTCGATACTGAGGCCCATCTGTGACTGTTGCAGTGATAGTGTGATATTTGACTCAAGATGACAAAACATGTTTGGCAGATGTTTGTTTTTGTCTGTGCTGAGCTCAACAGCTCTGCTTCACTGTCACTAATAAAATATGACAAAATGATCATAAAATACAGGAAAAATATCAAATTAAACAAAGCTTGCTCTTAGGGGATCTGGACAGTCATTGGATTTGTTGTGTTTTATGTATATCTTAGCTATTATTATTACATTAGTTTGGTTATTCTCCATAAAAGCCTTAATATGTATCATAGTCAAGTAAAGTAGTATTTTATATAATTTCTGTAGGGTTTAAATCTCTTATATACAGTATTAAAATTAGTTAGCAAAAAATCACATGATAAATTACACTATATGGTTTTAGGCCCAATATTTTAGCTTGTTAGGATAAACTGTAATGCCAGTCATAATCGTTTTTACTGCACTTTGGTGCAACAGCTGCTGTTTTGAATGTTCCATGAAAAAACTGTGACTTGACTTAGAAAACAGTTTGCACATTTTGGATTTCTTTGGACTTTTGACTGTTTGCCAAATTAAGTAATAGGAAATTTTGTGACTGAGCTTTTTTTTTTTTATCGCTCTGACATTTTACAGATGGAACAAATGACTGATTAGTAAATTAATTGGTGGAATAATTCATAATAAACTGAACTGCAGCCATAACATTATTTTATTGTCAAGCCCTTTGGCAAAGGATCCAAAACCACTGGTGATATGATCTCATCCTGTCTTGTAAATAGTAGCTGAATGAAAATGTCTTATCTACTGAAATCTTTTAAAAAAGATTTTGCTCAAACACTAAAGTAGAACAGGGTGGCTGATTTTCCATACAATAATAAATAGCAGTAACTCACTTTTTTAATGCCTACTGTGCGACATTAATGGTTTGCACAGACGTCTAGGCCTCAGTTTTTAATAGCATATGAACAACCTGAGCATCTGCTTTTTTCATGAAGCTCAAAACAAAGAGACGACTATCTGGTTTCACTGAGGACAAGTGGTTCATAAGACTCTCTTTAGGGATTATTAACAAAAACAGCATGCAGTGATTAAAATCAGATAGAGTATAGCAGTTTCGCACTTTGCAGCTCAATGCTCATCCTGTGATTATGGCACTTTGCTCATTATCACCTTCGACAAACCGCCGTCTAATTTCACACTCCCGGACCTCGCCGAGCACCGAGGCCATGTGCACATTCAGGGTGCAGTCTTGCACACGTGTGACTGCGGCTGCTGTGTTCACACCTCAAAACTGCTTTTAGAAACTGAACAAAAGGGACGAACTCAAATGCTTTCCAGCCTCAGTCAAACACACACACACACACACACACACACACACGCTGATGGCCCTCTAAGCCCAAGATCTGCCCATCAGATAAAGTGGATCCTCTGACATGGTCCAACATGCAGGAGGAAGCCAGCTGGATTGCCTCCAGATATGAGCAAACCCTCTTTGTGACCAGGCCACAGAAGTCACAGTCCTTCACAAAAACAAACATCGCCATGATCAGCCAGACATACATATCTAATTTCCTTTGGCTTAACGTTTACAGCATATTAATCCCACATTTGATCCTGCGCGGAGAAACCTTGAGCAAGCTAAACACACAATAAGCCCTCCAAGGGGACATGTCGGCAGTATTTACCCGCTGAGGCCTAAATAGAAAGCAAGGGGGTAAAACATGAGAGAAGGAGGCTGGGGATAAACTGGACAGCTAGAAACAAACACAGAGGAGATGCTTTGTGTGCTAAAATACTATAAAGAGTCTGCCTGATACTTTACTGCACTTGCTGCTTGAGGATTGGCACAATTGTAGTTTATTGGTATTCATGTCACATTTGGAAAGGTTTGTTTAGAGGGATCTATTGCAAATCAAGCCACCATGACTGAAGATCTAAGCAGTGTTAGTACAGTAGAAGTACTCAGAACCAGTAATTAAGTAAAGGCACCAAAAAACACTAAAAATACTCCCACTTATTTAAAAATACAGAAATATTATCAAGATATCGCAGTTAAACAAAAGTTAAGTGCTCACTGTTGAGAAAAGTGGCCCCAGTGGCTGATTCATTATTAAATGCTTCATAATTAGATTATCACTGATGCATCAATGCCGAAGAATCAATCTACTGTTGTTCTCTGTTGTGGAGCCAATTTGATCCAGTTCATATACAGATTAGTAGCCTTGTCCAGTGGCTCCCAACAAGCCCCTCCAAAGAGTCACAAGATCGGTCTGAGGATTCATGAGTTGATAATTAATTTGGTATCACAGACGGAAAAAGAGTCTACTTAAAGAGTTATTCGCATATCCACATTAATTGAGAAGTTCAGAGGGGAGATAACTCTTTTAAACATGGGACACCATGTTTAAAAGGTAGATACTACTTTTAGTAAGCTGAAAATCTGAGAACCACAAGTTGAATCCTTGACAATATAATCTCATATCACATGTCGTCATGATGTAAAAATCCTGATCTTACTTATAGCAACCATAATAACTGTAGCTTTTAGACAATAAAAGCAGCAGAAAAATGTCCTTCTGGCAATTTTATCAATAGAAGCTTTACTCAAGTAAAGCAAAAGTACATCAAAATTGGACGAAATTAAGTGAAACTGGGAAGTTTAGAAGGCAGACCTTGAGCTTTCGAGCTCTTTGTCATGTTCCTCAAGCCATTCCTGACTGAGGCACATTGTCATGCCGGGGAAGGCTGCTGTTGTTAAAGGGTTACTTGGTATGAAACAATGTTCAAGTGGGAGTTACTTGTCAAACAACATCGACATTAATGCCAGGCCCCAGGATTTTGCAGCAGAACCTTTCATTGTAATGAGATATTCAGTGTCATCACTGTTTGTAATGTTGTAGCAGCTGGGTGTATTTTCCACAACTGTATGTAAGTAAATGAATTTAAATGTTAGGGGCCACAGTGATGCTGTAAGTTGGCTACTAACTCTGAATAAAACAGGGATTTGAGATAAACCGAGGTGACAATAAATGCGTGACTCACGACGTCTTGGGATGTATTGCTCCAGTCCTCTCGCAGTCATAGATGATGAAGCTTCCAGATACCACAGATGTGCCGTTCACTTTTATCGCCACAGAAACAGTCAGGTGATCTGGAGAGACAAAGGCATGCACACAACACTGCATGTGTCAAGGATCAGAGATGGTATCGCTGTCATAACACAAACTAGACAGCAAGACCTCCTGACGCTACACTGACTTTGCTGCAGTTTGAAAGATGAAAGGGGAAATTATATTTGTTCTAATAAAAAATATCACATACCGTAACTGTACTTGAAATGTGTGGAAAAATATGACTGGCAGCGCTGGCTCGTGGCCAAACAGGCGCATGTTTGCAGTCTCACCTGTGCCAGGAAGGATTGGTTGGTAGTTTTCTCGAGGGAGCAATGGGCAGGTTTGGATCTGAGCGGGACCATAGTCCAGGTGCACCGTGGCAGCTGTAGAAACTCCCGGCCCATATTCACACTCCACCCGCGAGCCGATCAGATCAGGAACGCTGCCATTTATCAGGATGCCAACATCCTGCGACAAAAACAGATACAGGGGCAGAAATATAAATAGCTGCTCCTCTTGATCAAAATTAATTAGAAATTAAATTCCCCATGTTCACACACGTGTATTCCAATCCAGTTAATGTACATTTAGTCTTCGATAGAGGGCGAATGATGTTGGCTTTACTTCAAGTTTGTTCAGGAGTTCAGGCGGAGAAACTAATGTGTAATGAAGAAACAGATGGCGCAGTGCTACATCCACATCTAAATCTGGGTTTGTGATGCAGTATGACAGACGTATAATGAGAAACATAGCACCTCACTGACATGACTGGATTTCAGCTAAATGATTTCAATGTGAGAAAAAATAAGGAGGAGGGAGGCAAAGATTGTGAAGCAGAGAGGAAGAGCAAGATGACATATTTTGCAGCTCAGCAGGTAGGAGCTGAAGTGGCCAGCAGCATGTGCTAACATGTCTTAAAAATCTGCTCCATTGTTCAGCGGAATTGATCATTTCCTGGCGAAGGCCCTGACGTCCTGCCTGCTGGTTCCTGTTTGGGGAGACAACCTTGAGCTGAGCTTCCTGCCTGCAGATCAGCAGCTGGTGGAGCAATTACAGCCCGGCTACACTGACCTTCATAACAAGCAAATATCCACAATTAATGAACCAATTAATGACTTGTCGTCTCTGAGTCTCGTCAAATTATGATCTGTAATTAAAGGTCAAATATATTCCAAGAGTCAAATTTCAGTGAACTAATTATGGCATTGTTATCCTCCTGCTACAAGAGATACCGACTGCAAAGAAATGATTGAAAACAACAGTTTGCATGTCGTAACCTCAAATATGACGCAGGAGCTCTTTTAAACGGGATATATTATCCTGCCACATTTGCTTAGTCAGACTCAGAGCAGTGGCGTCACTAATCCATCTGTAACACCTACAGAGATAAAAGTGAAGATGGCAGATTATGAGAGGTGATGTTCATCCATCACCAGGTAGTAATGAAGCTAATCTTGCTTTCAAGTGCAGTAGATGAGTCACACTTTCGGTTTGTGCGTTAAAAAGTTGAACAAAAAAAAATCAAAGTTGGGCATGTGTTGCCATTAGCACAACAGAAAGTCATGTTATGGCAATCAGAATCAAGCAATATAATTCATTTAAGACACTCTGTTTCGAATTTTGACTACAGTCACTCTGAATTGTTGCTCACTTGACATTGCTTTGGCATAAAATGCAATTCAACCTTCACCATTAAAACTCTTTTTTAACTCGCCATTTGCACATGTCTAGAATTTGGAGTTATTACATCCTGCTCCAGCTAAATATAATATAATATAATATAATATAATATAATATAATATAATATAATATAATATAATATAATATAATATAATATAATATAATATAATATAATATAATATAATAATAAATAATCCAGTTGATCTTTAGATGAAGTGTTTTAGTTGCATTTGTGTATTATGGGTGTGAGATTAACTGTTATGCTGAACTGCATGTTAATAAATAGAACTTATACGTTTTGAAAAAGTGGACTCAATAATGAGAAAAGTGTGTGAATAGTTTTCTTTCTTGCATCCATGAATGTGAGTGTTTCTTTTTGGTTCCTCGGGGCTCGGAGCTGTCAAGAGTCTATTGTAGTAATCGTTTCTGAGTAGCTCCTCCATTTGCAAGAATTTGCAACAATCTCTACCAAAAGTGCAGTGAAAAATCAAAATCACATACAGCAATATTTCATAATGGTTTTCCATCTGATCAGTTCATGTATTTCAGGAAGCTATTTCCCACCTGACATCAAACGTTGAACAAACCTGTGACAGCTCAGATGGCGTTCAGCTGCACATTTTTGGTTTTCAGGCTCTGTACTTCAGGATATTCCATTTGAAATATAATACTAACAGTACAGCTTTAATTTGAGTAGGTTTACTTCGAGAGCCGTGTGGGTGCTTTTAACACATAGTGCTCAAATTTCAAAGGTTCAAACATAAGTAGCTGGCAACTAAATGTTTCTTATTCACTTCAGTGCTAAGAAGCTCATATGTGGCTCAGAATTGAAAGCAGTGAGAGTGAAAAAAGACTGTAATGTAGAGAGAAGAACAACTAAACCAGTAGTTAACTTTATCCTAGCTGTCCAAATAGTGTTAAGCTGTGGTGGTGGAAGGAGCTGCAGCAGCGAACAGTGTTGGCATGATTTAATCAGCAGTGTAATAATAACAGGCTGTACAATAATAGTGAGAGGTGTCAGGTTGTAAAGGTTGTCATGAGACATTTGCTTTAAATAAACTGCCCCCATTGCAGCCATTCCTTTATGAAGATCAACAGTCCTGTCTGACTGACTTATTCTCTAGATGTGATGGCAACAGTAACAGCAGAGAGTTAACGATACCTTGATGTCTGCAGCGATGCTGATCTCTGGGGGCGTCAGGGTCATGGACGGACACTGCTGGGGGCCTTCAGCCATGCTGATCCAGGAACGTGCCAACAGCCCCTGGGCACACTCCTTCTGGATTGTACATCTGCACAGAGAGTGACAAAATTAAAGTCATATCCATCAGTATTAACTTTATGATATTTAGTTGAGATTAGATTTCAAGACAAAGAGATTCAGTATAATTTTTGGAGGCTGTAAAAACATTTGCACATCTCCTTGTTAGCCTGTACAGACAGCTTGGCTTGTCTCATATCATATTTTGTTCCCTCATATATAGTAACTGCTTGTCATTGCTACAGCTGGAAGTCAAAACCAGTGGAGCACCACACTGGTGTGTCCATACAAAGCCTTCAGGTGGACATTTTATTCTTTGTGAGGAGAGCACGAACTTCTGTGTTTCCATTTCATTCCAGGACTTGATGAATTCTCACCGTTGGGTTTCATGGTCTGCTTCCCACAGATTTATGAGGTGCTCTGTGCTCCTAATGTCACATTCAGACCTCGGCTGTCAGTTTGCCTGGTTCAACACAAGGGACTACTTGACTCTGGGTCATACGACCCATCCCGCCTGCACCAAGATCAGGGGCCAGTTACAGATAGCAGAATAATAAAACTACCAGTCCGGTTCTTCATCTGCATGCACCAACAGTGCATCCATGAATCTGAGTGTTTGTTTGCTTGGACACGCATAAAGCATACAGTGTGTGAGTGTGTGCCAATCTGTGAGTATAATGAATGTCTAGGACAGAGGAATTGTAAAAGGGCATTCAACAAGCAAGGTGGCCTCACATACTGACTTCTGCTTCACTAATGAACTTCACCGTTGGCACAGAGTTCAGTTCATCTGCAGTGCAGACTGGAAGGACAAAGTGACCTCAGAGCAAGGAGAAACCAAAGAGGCTTCATTTAGCAACGTCCTAACCCGCCACATAATGAGTTTGGCACATCCCACTTCTCTGTCACACTTTCACAGTTGTTTTAAAATAAAGTGTGTCTGTGTGTCCGCATGCCTGTAAGTGTGAGTATCTGTAATGTGAAAGTGAATGTCCAGAGTCTCAGTCCTGTTGGCACTTAGAGACTCAGAGGTCAGCTGCTGGACTAAAAATAGAAATAAGCAGCTCTGTGAGCCACAGAAACAACACCCAGACACAAACAAACTCATAAACTCTCAACACGCTTTCAGTAAACTCACCAGTCGCACTAAAATGAAAGATAAATAGCCTAATAAACTGAAAATGTAATACTTGTTTAGCTACTGGTTTCACACTCATTTTGAAAGCTGTTCCTTGAGTACACCCGGGTATTTAATACTGCCAGTGATGCTGCTGATACTTAGTTTCATACCTTCCTTTGAGGAATAGAAACACCCTTTCAGTTTTTCGGTTCCTCACTTTGGTACAAAATGAAATATCTCAGTAGATATTGAATAGACTGGCACAATCATGACAGCTGTGACCTCAGAGAATGAAATCTTAATAACTGTGCCGGTCCAACTTTTCTTCCAGCGCCACCGGAGGTAAAAAATTTAATTTGTCTGACACCTTGGTTTATGAGGAAAATACCTTCAAAAGTAGAACCATTCCCAGCGGCATCTGAGGGTGAAGATGGTAAAGATCAGCTACCTAATAGCAAATGAAGTCATCAGCACTCCCGAATTAGCATGTAATACTTTTAACGTTGCATGACAGCAGAAACAAATGGACGTGTTTCAGCCTGAGGATGAAGAAAGCTGTCGGCATCAGTCTCTTTCTGCTGTCATGCAACATTAAAAGTATTTAATACTTAATTGTGGGTGCTGATGACTTCATCTGGGATTTTGTGAGTTTTGGGGTAAGCGCCCATCACTCTCCATGAGGATTTTTGAGTCGAGCGCGCCAGTTCTTTTGTTTGAGTAAACATAGTTACCTGCCAAACATGAGCATGTAAACACTGTCATTGTGAGATAGTTAGTGTGCAGATGTTAGCTGTGCCAAAGCACAACACAACTAGCAACCTGTGAGGCTGGAAAATGAAGCAGACGCAGAAGTGCCAAAAACCGCTGTTCTTCCACTGGACACATGAGGCCGACTACAAAAGCGAGTCAATCCCCATAGAGCCCCATGTTAAAACGTCCAAAGTAAAAGCAGAAATAAACATGTTTACAAAAATGGTTTTGCTCTCTAAAGCTAATTTCATCATTAATGACAACAGTACAGGGCTTGATTTTTTATATAACTCAACTGATTAAAGTGTAATAAGTTTTAAAGTTATGCATAATTAAAGGGTGTGGCCGCTTTGAATGACAGGTGGACCATCTAAAACGCATTGATATTTGTTTTTATATTTCATATCCACTCCTGCTCCACCTATTTGCTAATTTTTGGGTTAGGAGGAGTCAATATGGCAATCTGACGATGGGTGGAGCCACCACAGTCAGCTTTAAAACCAATTCTATGGAAAACTATGAGTGGCATCGTGAAAGGTTTGTCCGTCTTTATATGCAGTCTATACTCTGCCTCACTGAGGTCCTAACATTAGACTTGTTCTTTTTATACCAAATTTTTATTCGTTCAACAAAACATGTCAAACTTTGACAACAAATAGTGTCAGTAGGGACATATGTAATGAAGATCTAACAAGGTATTCATTGCAAACATTTGGACATGAGCATAGAGGGACTGCAATGTGGTGTAAGCAAACAAAATTTGAAAAAAAATGCAGACAAAAGCCCTCAAAAACCAAAAGTTAAGTGAGGGAACTTTAATGAGCCTTATTAAAACTGCTGTGCACAGGGAAAAAACCCAGGGAAGCATTTTGCTCAGTTTTAATGATGTCAGTCAGCTCTCAAAAGTTATATTATCCCTGAAATCATTAATGCAAACCCCCAACTAACCACGAATCGTGGCAGTGTGTTATGATACAGTATATTTGCATTTCCTATGAAGTCATGAAGTAAAAGAACGTCCTCTTGGGTTATCATGGGTCAAACGTGTCCTCCTTGTTTTCCGTCTGGAAGAATATATTTAGTTTATCCAGTAAACTCCAGATTTTATCTTTAAGTACTGAATGTCTCATAAATGCCAGTTAGCATAAACGGAAGCGGACATCCAGGAAACTTCATCTTACCATCTCAAAAGAAAAAGACAAGCAGTCTCGGATGAACATCAACAAACAGTGTGGGAGTTGAAACGACCAGCGAGCAAATGCACCGAGTCAGTCAAATCATGTTTTTTCCTTTCTCTATTTTTCTTTTTCTAGTCTTTATTCAAATTCATTCATGTCTCGCCTGCTAATTCAAACAACAATTTGATCAAACGCTGCAGCGAGAGACAAATCAATTCAAATTTTTCTCTTTTCCCTAAAAGTCTGGCGGAGCTAATGAACATACAATAAACATACGGCAGCTACGCACACACTAACACACTCCTCACCTGCCTCGCCGCTGCCTGCTGACTTTAAGAAGCTGTTCAAACAGCTCCTTAAAATAAACACAGTCAACATATGCAGCTAAAATATGACCTGAGAAAACTCATCACCTCCTAAGTGTCGGTACGTCAGATAAGGTGGGAAGCCAGTGAGGCTGTTAAACAGCAGGAGAATGAATGTATGAGTGTCTAACTGCACACAGACTCACACAAACACACACACACACACAAAGTCACTGCGAGATAAGCACATGCAGATAAGCACGATAATTTGTGAATAGTAGAGACTGCATGTGATGCATAATTTGATTCAAATAAAGATATTAAAGTGCTTTCTTGTGACATGTGGCAGATTAAACCAGCTCCAGCATGAAAAGAGTGATCAAGGACTGAGCTTTATCTCTGGCGGAGAAACTAGCTCTCTCTTTTTCAGACAACAATGCTGCCTCCAATAAGCGAACAGACATGTTTTCATGCTCCCTCTACATGCAGACGTGCTGAGAGACGTCAGAACCATGCATAAAATCAAACCAGCACCCACGGAAACATAGCGGCTTCACAGATTGTGAGATCTAGCGCCCCTTTTTTCCCGTCTATGGTTGTATCAGACAGAGAGGCGATGGAGGAGACCACACTCCCCCACACATCAACCCCTCGATCCCCCGGGCTCTGAGGCCACAGCGCCAGCCCAGCGGCCGGCGTGACTGGCCAAACAGTGCATCAAACACACACACACTCATGACATCAGCTCCCTGGCCTCTGAGAGCCAGACAGCGACACACACTCATGCTGACACTTACACACAGGCTTACACACTTTGACATTTCCTTGTCAAAAGAACCAGTGTGCACTCTCCCTCCCACCACCATCATCACAATCAACGCTCCTTTGTAGAGGGATAGAGAGGAGGACAAGGGCACTGGGGGAGGAGGAGAAGACGAGGATGAGGGAGACAGAGAGGGAGGTTGAGAGAGAGGGATAGCTAAACTCTCAAAGCTACTGAAAAATGCGAGGGCAAACAGGAAAAAAAGGAAGCCGAAGACAGAGAATCACAAGGGTAAAAAATGCAGTGAAGCGAGAAAGGGACTGGGATAAAGAGACGACAGATAGATAAATAAGGAGAGGAGACAGGGAGATGACAGTGAGACAGTCTGACCACATACACACAAACACACAGCACTCATCAGTTCCACTCTTCCAGCTCTGAATGGCCCCTGGCAATGCCAGAGCCTCCAGAGCTGCAGCACAGCTCATCACAAAATTCACTATCTCATCTGATCTGCTTTAATCACCAAGCAACCGACCAACTCACACACACTAACACGCGGACAAACAACCCACAAACAAACACAGCTCGACACCACACATATTCTCCCTGAAAGCCAGTGAATACAGGGCCAGAGAGCCAGTCCTGACAGAGCCACATTAATCACAGTGTACGCTCTCTCGCTCACAGTTACACTTCAGCCAAGTCACTGGGCACTCCAAGTCTGTAACTCCCTCCCCGAACCACCAAAGATCCAGGGGAGCGCTCCAAACAATGATGTTACTCCCGAGTCTGAGGCCTAATGAAAAGCAAATCAATTCTGCTCGATCCAACAACAGCCTTCCAACCCAAAAATACACTCCGTTACTGCCAAGCTCATTCAGCCAGGCGACATTTTAGAGAATGAGAATGAGCGTGATGAAAACCAGCAAACGAGCCGCCGTGGTTTTAATGATGCAGATACTTAAAGTATCAAAACGACAAGCAGGAATTATTTTATTGTTCCATCAGTGTGATCTTTTATTGCTTCAAAATTACTACATTAGGTTTGTCAGTCACTCATGTAAACAGCTGGAACTCGACTCTTGCTTAAACACAGCAGAGACAGTAAACATTTCCACAATTCACATCTTTGCGGTTTGATTACATCAGGAAGTATGTGGAATGTGTGTGACACCAAAGCATATGATAGTTTGATTGGATTATGTCCTACTTGTGGCAGAGGAGAGGTTGAGAGGGGACAGACAACAAGTCTGAAGGGGACAGTTAAAGAAGTAGAAACTGTGCTTGTGTGTTTGTTTCTTACCGATTCTCCAGAGTGCACCAGCCACAGTGGGCGTCTCTGGCCCCCAAACAGTCACTGCAGCTCCTCCACTGGTCACACTGAGCCACTTTCACTCTCAGCATCTGCACAACACAAAGATAAAACATGCACACAACATTTTAAACACTGGCAACTGACAGAGAATTACAAAATTATCACGCAAAAAACATTTGCTGGTTGCAGCTTCTCAAATGTAAAGATTCACTTGTCTTCTTCTGTTCTGTATCATTGTAATTTGAGAGTCTGATATTTGTACCATTGACCAGACAAAAATCAATTCTAAAACCGTGGCCTGTGAGAAAATATGACTGATGTTTTCCCCCTCATCTGACACCTTATTGACTAAACAATCAATTACACAGTCAATACACTAATCTTACACATAACAAGGCAACACTTTAGCATGCACCGTCCTGACAGTGAAAAAATATTCAACAAATGGTTTCTGACACTTTTATATAGTCGTACTGCAAAGCTAATCCTGACATGTACAGTGTTTATTAATGTACAGCATCTATCAAAAGTTTCTCCTGCACAGTTTCTACAAATAAATCTGTTTGTACCGAAGCCTGTACTTGCAGGTGGCCACAGGAGAAGTTAGAGTTATCAGCAAAAGTATAATACACACTCATATGTAATATGTTATAACCTGTTTATTAAATGATTATATTGCATACTGCTTATACTGCACAGACAACATTCATGTCCCATAATTAGAGACAGCAAACACTTAAATAAACTTATACTGTTATATGTGCAATATATATAGTCTTATATGTACAGTTAACATGAATATGGAGTTTGAATCTACAAAGGGAAAGTCAGACTCCAACATCTAAAATAAAAATTACTATATAAAATTTATTACAGATTGTAAATTCAAAGAAAAGCTATCGCTAAAAAAGTGGCAACCATTAATATTATCAAAAATGTGTTTTGATTCAATGAAAATGTTCAGGATTATAACCCGTATTTGTCGCTTTAAAAGATGCTCTGCAACAGTTGGCCATGTGAGCGTCTAAAAAGAGCTTTTTGCTTATCAGTGTGCATGTCAAACTTTGCTCCTGTGGCAGGGAGCACAGTGATTTAATCTGAGCACAATCCTCTAACAATCAGGTGCATTTTGTGCTGTGCTGCACAGAAATGCTGGAGGTGCAGCCACATCCTGTCATAAGCACAAGTGTTATGAAACGTTTCGGTTTGAAAATGCAGCCCTGAGAGCTACTCAAGGTCTGCACACGTCTGTCCTCGCCACAAACATGGGAGCGTTCCACTAAAGCATCTAGTTAAAGAGAAACAAGGTCTGATTGTGGTTATGATGGCTCGTCTCTATGTTTTGATATGAGTGACAGCAGCACAGAGGATCAACAGACATCTTGAGGTTGAAACCTCGCCCGCAGCCTTACATGGTGAGAGGTCATGACATAGAGAAAGTTGCTGTCGTTGGGGTCGAAGGTCATGATGTGGTGGACTGCCTCACTGGCTGGCAGCTTCAGTGTCCACTGATTGGCTACGGTCATGTTCGCCAGGAGGGTCAGCTGCGGGAAAAGATGGACACAAGTTGAATCACAGAGCAATAAACGGATTACTTTACCAAAGAAAAGTCAGCTCAGAAACACCTCGCTTCACATTCAAAGAGAGGAATTTCTCAAACGTTGAGAACTGCTAGCCACAGTCACATTTTCTTACTGTTGCACATTTAGGTGCAGATGTTTTGCTCAGCAACACCTTAGAAGAAGGAGCTTTTTTTAGCCTCAATTCCTTTTAGCTGAATTTCACATGAAGATTCACACCTTAAACTTTCATACTTATAATTACCTGAAGGCTGCTGCTACTTTCTATGAGATGTATGAAGATACTCCATCACATGTTGCTAATGTTGTGCTTTGTGTGTATTAATACTGGTGTAACAGGCATGGCATTCCAGTTGTCTATGACTGTTTGATTGTACAATAACTACTGCTAACCTGTTTGTAATATTAAGCATCCTGTCTGAGCTTCGTATCTGCTTTATGTGGCAAAAGGGTACTCAGGGCTTTTTATATTCCTGGTTGTAAGATGTGTGAGTGACCGAGAGGGGGTGAAGGTCTGTAAAATGTGTTTTTATGATGGGAACTGTACAATATGTAAATGCCAGACGATGTTTATATGGTAGAAGCCCTGCTTATGGGTGGTTGGATTAGGTGTTAGGATGTTGTTTCTTTGTCACTGTGCTGCACATGGTGTGTAATAACTGTCCAAACAAGGATTGAATTAATCTTTATCTGAGCCTCCTCACTCATCTACATTTAAAGGCCAGCATGACAGCATCAACAGAATAAATATAATCTTTCGTCTGGAAACGTTAGCTCCTCCAAACCTGTCTGAAATACACAAGAGAGCAACACAACTCTCTTTGCTAATTAAATTCAAGTATGTATAAACAATAGCTGCCGGATTTAGTAAAGCGATTTTTTTTGCTCCTATCCTTTATTTTTTAAATATTTTTTCATGTTCCACCTTCTCAAATACTTTTTTCTTTTGGACGCTTTTTGTTCATGCAGTGTGCCTAATCTTGTTCTGCCGAGCAGTGATTTATCTACATGCCGGCCTTCCTACAGCTCCAGATAATAAAACGGGTGACATGTTCTTACGTACGCACACACACACACACACACACACACACACACAGAGCCTTGCAGAAAAAAACAAACTGTGCTGAGTGAGACTTCCTGTCACGCAGACAGTGAAAGCTCTTATTTCTCCGATTTGTCGGGTCTCCCTTCAGTGGCGACATCCTGCCATCCCGAGGAACTGGCAAAGTGACCGGCATCTGGTGACAAGCTCGAGCTGTGTCACTTCTCCATCCGCTGAACACACAAACGCGCACGGAACTCACACACTGAGCCGTTCCCACCCACTGAGACATGCTGGTTAATGTTAAACCAGAGCAGACAGAAGCTTAGTAAACCATTGGCTTAACCTGTGATGAAAGGCATTATCTCAGCCTCCAAATATCACTGTCGTTTTTATAACACCACCCACCCCTCTGCAAACACACACACACTCACACACAGAGGCTCTCCTGCCTTGGTGATAGCGAGCAGCTGTGCTATGTCTTCACCCCGCACCCCAGCGACTACAAACACATACGCAGAGTGACACAGCGAGCAGCGAGTAAACAGCAGCCCACACACCTGGATGGGGAGCAGAGAGGTGGAGTAGCGAAGAGAGCTGTGGCACGGTACGCCACCAGGTCAGCCAACAAAACACCTGCTGTACTGGCAGGTCTCTCTCCGAGTTCATTCTCTGTCTATCTCCACACAGATGAAAGACCCTATTCAAGGCAAGGAGTGCTCAGCTGCTGTGCTCATTCTCTTTCTATGTGTGTGCGCGCCTGTGTACCTGTGTGTGAAGAAGAGAGAATACAGACGGATGGAGGTGGGGCAGGAGAGACAGAAACAAGAAAGAGATAAAGTCTGTTTGTTTGCAAAATGAATCAAAGGGGCCTTTTATAGTGGAGATGGAGTAAAAAGAGGAGACCGAGAGAGAAGGGATGGTGAAGCAGTGAACTGAGAAGTGGAAGGGCTGGACTCGCTGGGGGAGTCAAATTGGACCAGAGTGAGGGGAGATAAAGGCGGACACTGCGAGAGGCAGAAAATGGAAGTCTGCCGTAATGGGGAGGGAGAGACTTCATTAAAAAATGCATGTAATTACAAATTACTTCAGTGAGGGCTCTCAAAGACAGTAAAAGAGGCCTAACTTAATCTGAACCACTGTTCCCCTGTGTTTAGTCTGAGCCAAACTCACAGTCAGAATCACATTACACACACTAACAGCACCATTAACCTCTGTAACAGCTCTATCCTCAGGGCACACACACATAGAAGCTCAGTCACACACACACACAGATGCTGCCACACACACAGATACACAGACAAACAATGAAAAGCACATAAAGCTAAAAAAGCACAAAGCATGCTGTTGCCCAAGGTCACAGAAATGCTACACTCCCTATATAACAAGGTTAACACACACACATATAGCACATAATGGTAGGGTACTCATTCATCTGAGTAAACACATGAAATCACTAAACCACTCACACTGGCCTACAGACAAAGTCAAACACCTAACAACACAGTCAAACCTGCAATCAGGCAAACAGACATACACAAACACACTCATACACGCTGCTGCTGCTTACACCATCTCAACCAACGTGGTGCATCCGGTGTAAACCATCCAAAAACCAATTACTGCAGGCTCAGCTAGGGCTAAAGCGGCGCCTACATCTGGGAGAGCCAAACAAGGAGCTCTTGTAGCAGGCCCCAAAACGAAGCACCCTGCAGCAGAACGGTTTTAATGTTGTAAAAAGGTACCAGCTTAATGCAAAACAATAGGGTCAGAGTCGTATTATGTTGATTCCAGAGACAGCTGAGGAGCTCCCAGGCAGATCTGCTACTTAGCGAGCTCAGTCAGGGGTGACCAGGAATGTGGCTGAGACAGAATTAAGGAATGCTGTTAATTGGGCAGGAAAGGTTTTCACAAGCTGGACCTTCTGCAGATGTTTAAAAGCTGAGGTCGTAGACCAACACATGGCGGCGCTGAGTCATATGTCGTCAGCCGCTCTTGTTAAACGGCTTTCTGGTGATCTCTCAGACAATAACCAGGTCTGAGGCACATTAAAACACATGATTAGGACGACTTAAGGTCCAGGATGGGTCATGGATGATTGGAGCAAGGGGGGCTGACAATGCTGAGAACCTACAAGATGAAAGCAGACATTCCTGCTTGATCTACAGCCCCTGTAAGTGTTTCATCGCACACCTATGTTTGGTTTATTGAAAGACTCAGCAGCCACATCAGAGCAGCACTACGTAACCGTTACTGTTATAGTTTTTCCAAGCTTCAGGGCTCGATCACATGAAAAATATTATCTCCATTCAGCGGTGACCACTTTGCACTGCAGCTCTGTTAAGACCTGAGGTTATGTTGGTTAAACAAGTTTCAGTCTCAATCACTGTGCAAGAACTGTGTGAATGTGTGTGTGTTCACGTGTGTCTCACCTTACGAAGTCGTCCATTACTGGTTCCTAGAAAAACCACAGTGTGGTCGTGTACATTGTCCACAGAGACTGAAGTAAGGCCTGGGTATTCAAACAGAGGAGTTGCCCTCAGGGACCTCCGTAAAGCCAGAGGGTGCTGCAGGTGAGCCGCACCGCAGTCCAGCTGCTCGGGCTGCAACTGCATCACAGACAAAACGAGAGAGAGAGAGATCAATTCTCATCAGCTTTCATATGGAAGAACGCCGTACAGATTAGGAGACAGGAGAGAGCAGAGCACAAAGGGAGCGCTGTGAGATGAAAGTCTTGTAGAAAACAAGAGCTGATAGGAGCTATCACATTGGTGCTGCTCATTCTTCTAAATCACTTTTTAGACATCTCGGTGAATACTTGAAAAGGGCTTACAAGGGTCTTCAACACTCATAAGACTTTGCTTTTGTCAAATCCTCGGTGGGCAATGATAAAACATTAGTGCCACGCATGGATGAGCACCAGGATCTATTGGGAATTCTCTGAATATTTTAGAGCACGCAGAGGCAAAAAAAAGAAAAGAAGAAAGAATTAAGCACAGTGGATATTTGTAGAGTCGTTTCCCACGGGCCCTTCTGCTCGCGGCCTCGTCTCTCTTATCATAAATAGTGTCTGGCTTTCCCTCAGTGCTCGTCTTCAAACTGTCGACTACAAAAAAGATCACATTTCAGCCTGCCCAGCAACGTAAATGCACAACTAAAAAATGTAAAACTTTATTCTGTGTGCGGCATGTAGGTGATATTACAGCAGGAGAACAAATATCAGCACTGAATCACACTGAACTGTGCAGTTGTCTGTCTCAGGAGGCCCTGGGGGCAAACTGAGATGGTATTCAGAAAAATGGTCACGAGAGGAGTGGCCCCGGGGCCACAGGCAACAAGGCAGTGCCAGCAAGCAGGGCAAGTCTCTGACCTGACAGCACAGTGGTCATGGGACAGCCGCCTTTGACCTTAAGTCTGTCAGTCAAAAAGGCAACACAATGAAAAGCTGGGAATTCACTGCACTCTTTATGAAGCTCTCTTTGTCTTTATAATCAGACAGCACCCATACAGTGGTCAGATATCGTGCGTGTTGCTAAAGCGTCCTTAAGGGCAAATATTTAGTTTGGTATGTGAGTTGAAAGCGAGCTAAAAACAGTTGATAATGTCTGACTATGTGCTCATAACAAGGCGCCTCTTTATCTGCTAACTTAGTGGTAAATTTGTGGCTGAGTTATAGTTAGTAGCACACGCTCAATAAAAAAAAAACGTCTGGAGTCTCACTGAAAAACAGCAAACTACTGACCCTTTCCCATCTTCATATTTGATAAGACAGGGAGTCACTGCATGTGAGAGGAGTCTCACCCTTCCCATAACCCCAAACTCCGCTCTGGAGGGTCGTTCCAGCTATCATGACCTCTACTCCTGACATGGGAGATCCTCTCTCCGAGTCAGGAGCCTCTGGGCTAAAGAGGATAACTGCTTGTAAGCACGAATGGAGAGCTGGCAGAGAGATGCAGCAGCCATGAGTGAGCTAATCTCATTGCAGCCTGAACAACTGTGGGAGCCTTTAGGTTTCATAAATCAGAAGCAGGTTTATTGGACATACAAGGATTTTGACTCTGGTGTATGAAGCAAAGTCCAATTTTCATCATCTGCAGGCTTGGATCCATTAAGAATTCAAGAATGTGCACCAAATAATGCACAGATAAGAAAAGGAAATATAAATTAAGTTATAAAATAATGAAATCTACTGATGAGGTTGATCATTCGAGGCTGCTTCCTTGTTGTTAGTCACTTATTTGTTTGTTTCTGGTTTGTTTGTTTGCATTATATTACACTTTAATACAGAATATAATTAGTTAAAATACACTTTTTCCCTGCGTAAAATCCCATCAATGTGAACTAACAAACTGGGAAATATTTTTTTAAATAAAATAATGTATAAGCTCTTACCACCAGGTTTCCCTTCTGAACGCAGGCTGCCCCGGAGCCCTGGATAACGCTGTCCAGCACCTGAACATCGCTGCTGGGGGAGTTGGAGCAGTTCCTTCGGCCCTGTCGGATCTCCTCCTCGATGTCTCCAAACTTGAAAGCGCACAGAGCGGACTTTCTATCCGCCTTGGAAAACACTCCAAACAGGTACGGCTCCAAACTCAGCCCGTCCTCTGCGTGGATCTCCGCCGGGTACACGGACAGCAGCCGGTTGTAAATGTTCCCGTTAAATCCGCACTGGAGAGGCATCTGGATGTAGGATTCCGTGAGCTTCCTGCTCTCCGGCCCGGTGGATTTTCGCGGATTCTCGGTATCCAGACAAATCCTGGCGAGGATGCTGTTGGGCTGGCTCTCCTTGTGCCCCATTTTTGCATCATTGTTGAAGGCAATGTAGGAATAAGTCTTCTGGATGAATGCGTGCACGAAGTTGAGTTTGTTTTTGGTTTTGACCTCTTGTTTGATCTTGAACACGTTATCCTCTGAAGGGTTAATGTCATAGGTGAAAAGTCTGGATAGATCCTTGATGTTCAAGGAGCGGATCGCGATCTCCGGGGTGTTCTCGAAACGCAGATCCTCCTTGCTGTGATTCTTGGGGAAAAACTGGGTTCCAGCCCCTGTGTACGTCGCCCCAACCAGCAGCCGGGTGTTTCCCCCGTGGCTCTTGAAGATGAGCCCGACTGTGGACGCGTTCGGGTGATTGGCAGCGATGTTGAGCATGCTGGGGAAAACTGTCTTCTCGCCCTGAGGTGGGAACTCCACCGCTATCTCCGAAATATTTTCCATTTTCCGGAGCTCGCAGAAGCCCTGATACACGGACCCGCACACCACCACGACCCCTTGCTCTCGGTCCAGCTTCAGGAGCTTGTTGTGGTTGTCGGTGAGGGATTTGGGATGCTCACACGGAGCCTGGGGCAGCTGTGGCGCATGGCACAACAGGTTGTCCTCCACCGGCCCGGTCCTCTCCTCCACCTCGACGGTCAGGGTCCCGTTCAGCTGGTAAATGGAGTTAACGGTGGCCAGGTAGACCTTTCTGGACACCGGGTCCACCACGAAGTTATTGGTGTGATTTGGAGACGCGAAAGCCTGTTGGATGTTCAGCGCGCTGGCACTCCGGCGCGTCTCCAAAGCCAGGACGCCGAGAAGCAGAACGGCTATCTCTATCGAAGGAGGCATTTTTCCTTCTAACCGGCTTCCGCGTGTTCTGTGCCGTGGGGTGCATTGAGCAAAGACAAAATTGTGTGTTTGTTCCTACTGCGACAATCCGAGAGGAAAGGCTGTTTCCTGCTCAACGCCTAAACCCAGAATGACGCGATAAGCCAGTCGTGCTTCCTTTTCAGGCTGCCTCCTCTGTCCCTCTCTGCCCACTGTGCAGCAGCAGCAGCAGCCTCTCTCCTGAGGCGCACTGAGACACAATGCCAGGTCGAGATTTAGATTATTTTAAAAAACAAAAACACCCAAATAGAGACAAATTAGAGATGATTTTTTTCGTGCGCAATTTTGGACACTGTCACGTTTGCGCAACAGTGATCAAACTTGTTTGGAGTCATATTTTAGTCCAGTTTGTTTAAGAAAATTGATTCATAGGTAAAGGATTAATAAATTAGAAAATGTAGGTAAAAAAAACTGGACTTGACTGGGAGCAGGGGCGTTAACTCATTAACCCTGAAGAATGGCACCGACTGCTTGGAATGACACATCCCATCAAAGCGCGCTGTCATGCCACTGTGCTGTGATTGATCGCTGTTCAGTTATTAGATCCTGATGTTTCTTTTTTCATTTTGTCTATACTAGTAACGCATTTATATGTTAACTGGATGTGAACCCATCACATGAAGCTGTAATGACCGTCCGCCGTTCCTTTCAAGATGAGCCACTTGATGAGTCTCCACCCCTGCGTGGTTCCGCTCATCTAGGGGTTAATGCCGGGTCACCGTCCCACCTCCTGTGCTCCACAGTCCCCCGGCTCTCAGATTAGTTCTGCAGATCCGAAAAGGCTCCGTTTTGGGCACATACGGCACCGGTAAGCACCGTGAAAGTGCTACCAGATGGGCACATCAGCACACCTTTCCTGGTTTTGACATCCACATCCATCCAACAGTGCTTTCTTGCACGTTTTACTTCATAAATATTCAAGCGCAACACATGCGCCCCCACTCAGAAATGCACGAATATGGTTAGCATTTTTTTGTCTCTGGATGGAGCGTGCATATGCTCACATCTCTGAATAGAAATGAATGATTCCTAGTAGAGGAGCGACAGGGAATGTGTCAGACACTGCATAAATCAGTTTGCAGGCGAGCCCGAGAAGTGTTATCTCTGAATACATGCAATAATTAAAGTTGATGCTAAATCGTGTGCAATCGCTTGTGCCTATTTACTGTGGCCTCCTCTGGGGACAAACTTACTCTCTCCTCTCGCTGCTCCCCTCCAACCCTCACCCCTCCCTCCCTCCCCGTCACCACTTGCAGCTTTCAGTAAAGGCAGATAAGTACGGCCCGTGTTTACCTTGGCGCACAGCCATGCGCATCAAATGTGGCAGTGTAGAAAAGGAGGGAAGCTCTCTGATAAAGTGCAACATAATGACCCCCCCACATCTGCACAACACAATGGCCCAGCCGCCGACTGTGTCAGCACTGTGCGCGCACACGTGAGCGCGATCCTCGACAGGGAGCGAGGAGACTTCAGGAGGTCCTGCAGGGATGAAGCTCGCTGCGGGGCAGAGATATCAGCATCACATCACACCAGAGAGGTGTGGCTGCTGCTCCATCTCATACAGCAGTCAACGGAATCAGGCTGTATGTGTGAGCCAGAGAAGAAAGTAGAATAAAGTGGAAGCAGACGTGATCTCTCCTGTGTTTCTAATGAAAATATTATCCCTGTTGGCCCACTCTAACTTTTGGCAGTAAGGGGCCCTTCTACTCAACCTGTTTCCTTCCTGATAAGGAGTGACCTCTTTATGTTTGGACCCCCTCCTCCCTTATAACAGGCCATTCACGCAAACTGAGCACAGCCTTTCACACGAGACAAACATCAAGGGTTACGAGGTAACAGATCGCCATCTAGTGGTTACATGACAAATCTGCAAGCGGCCTTAAAAGAAGACGAGTCCATGAACATGTACCACCAACAACACACAGTTTAAGAAATACTGGTGGCTCATGAGTTAGTCAGGAATGCACTTTATTTATTCCACACTTAGAAAAGGACATCGGAAGGCACTGGAGTGGTTTAGCACAAAACCTACATCATAGGTGTTACTGCAGAAATAGGCTAAGGTCAAAGGTCAGCTCACTCTCAACTTGTCCACCTGATGGTAAAACAGAAACAGATTGATAACAGCCATTTTAATTGCATGTTCAAATTGAGAGGAATCAAGTTTACTCACACTTTGAGCAGAAATTCCTTTGAGTGGGGTTTTTATCTTTACACAAAGATGACAGTGATCCTGACCTGAGTCAACTCTTCTCCCGCTGAGGACGACTGTCTACAGAGTGACAACCTTTGAAGTCTCTATCAAAGGTTTCCTCAGCCTCAGCCTGACCTATATGCTATCTAGCAGTGTGCTAAAGTGCAGCTGTACAGTTCAAATGATCGCGCTATCTGTTAGAGAATCAGCTTTTCAGCATGAAATGCAGGGTGGACTACTTAATGTGCTAGGTCATCTTGTTGTGTCCTTGACTAGATGAGAAAGAGAGAACATGAAAAAGACTGGAACCAAGGAACACCGTACTCAATGAAGCAAGGTGCAGAAACACACAACTGAGGATCTGGAGTCAAGGTCATGTTCAGATTGTGAACAGCTTTACCCTTGCAAAACGTACATCTCCTAACAAGACATATCAAGACATTCATGACATATCTGAGAAGAAGTTAGACCTGCTGTGCAACATCCTCCTTCTGTCTTCTCAGCTTGGATCCTTTGGGTGCTAAGGCATCCCAAGGTTAGCTAAGGTTTGGCACTGGGTGATTATACCTTAAGATAGAGTGCTTGTAGAAAAAAAAGGAACGGCCACAGAGATAATACGCAGAAAGAACGTGTTAGTAATATCGCATTCGAGCAGTGTGCATTCGACTGGCGTGGCAGTGGAGACGACTTGTACTGTAGATATGAAGCAGCAGCATTCCTGATCCAACTGAGATGAAGCTGGATGAGCACCAGTGGTCTCTCTTTCCCAACCTGATCACATCAAATATGGCAGGGGGAGGCAATTATCCTGGCAAATTGATTTTACTTGGACAATGACCCTTGCTTTTAAAAGCAAATCTGGTTCTTATGTGATTTTCCAAATGACAACATGCAGCATTGTATACATGCTGCGAGTATGGCAGATGCTTGACAGTAGCCAGATGTTTGCTGTGTGTTTATGTGCCGTTTCTATGGTGAGCAACCCGTCACGGCTTTCCCCACTAAAGTCTTGAGGCATCATTCACAATTTCGCCTACTGAGAACTGTCTTTTGTCTTTTACTTAAAAAAGGAAATAATTAAAAGCATGTGATCTTCGCTATTAGAAGTGGTAAGGAAGCACAGAGTCTCTAGTCATCATGACGCTCCGAAGTCACGGTCAGTCTTTCAACAAATTTCATCACAGCAAGAAAGGAGCAACTCCCAGGAAAGTTTTCAGCCATGGTTCAAATCTACCAATCACAGCTAGGTCAGACTTCTCTTCCTAAAGGCAATCAACCACATTCTCACATTTGCATGTCTCTACAGTAAGACTGGGCCTTTGGGGTGACTCGCCAGCTCAGTTTCCTGACTAAACTCCCCACCATGTAGAGTGAGAGGAGCGTAATGCTACATGGTACTGAATAAAATAACATTGAAAATAAAAATAATATTATTAGAAATAATATTATAATTGATTAAAATCTAAAGATAAAAACAGTACAATGTTGCATTCTGTGAGGGATAACAACACAATAGTTCATTTCAAAAATGTAAACAGTCTTGTCCTTCTAAATGTGAATGTTCTCAAGTTTACTTTCTTCCTTTTTCTTTATCTTGATCCAGGCTGTGTCCGAATTAGCTCAGCTGATTTTTCAGCGCGCGGACACACAGCCATCCTCATGGCGATCACGTTCTTCAAACTCCCTGCATGACTGCAGCTATAAGTTACATCGTCTGGCGTCACCAAAGCAACACGTGCTGGCTTCAATCTGGTCATCCCGGGGGCTGCAGAGCGCGGTGTGTGTACCCCGAAAGAGCGTCCCAGTTTCTCCACAAGAAGGCCAGAAGGAGGATGAGGAGGAGGGTAGAGAGGGAGCGAGAGCGTGTCTTCATCAGGGGGACCACACAGTTGGCCACAGTTGAGACAAAGACCAGAAGGACAGCCATAAGGGCCAGCAACACATTGATAAGTTTTCCCAGGAGGGTCCGGGCTGTGGCATTTTCCAGCCCCTCCAACTGGACGACCTGCTGTTGCTGCTGCTGGAGCTCCATCTTAGAGATCCTGGTCTGACACGCCTCCAACGCCTCCTGTAGAGGACACCCAGAAGAAAAAAATATCAGCAAAATCCCCATCTTCCTCCGTACAAACATCCACAAGAACTAAAATCACAACATAGTACACGCTCAGTTAAAACTTTACTGTAATGACCTACATTATATTCAAATAGGTTTCTATTTATGAGATATTTTTTCCATCCTCGTGTTTGTAAAAGGACCCGTAAAATATTATTTAAAACATTAGAAACACCTTTCACTGTATGCAAGCTACAACTTCAATAATAAACACACAGCTAAAATAATACCCACCGAGCGTGTTAATCAAAACTGATCTGCTACTGTATATATATACAAAACTTTAGGCCAAGATGCTATATTGTGCTTTTACCTCAGAAACCCAAAACTTGCCAGCAGGTTTGAAAGGCATGCTATCTTTAAAAATATATCAAAATGAAATGTTTATTACTTTCTGAGGGTCCTTGAACTACTCATCGATGTTGTGCCGTACCTTTGAAAAACTTCAAAGCTTAAAAATCATATTTTATGAAGATCATATTTCAACAAAATGCCTTCATTCTATATGTTTCATTTGAAATAAACCACTTGCACCACATTCAGTAAACAACAAAAAAATCTGTGCTCCACTGTGCAACCCTGAAGCCATTTCTCAGCCGTTACCAAGTCATGTGTCAAAAATTTAGGGAATTTTTAGCTGAACTTGGTCGAATTGAAGGCCGTTCAAGTAAGAAAACAAATTAAAAATGTAAAAAGTAATACAGTATCTATAGTACGTAGAGTCACCTTTTTTACAGTACTGGTAACGCCAAGGGACATATGGAAAAAATGTTGTACACGTTGATTCCAGTTTTTTTCAATTTTAAAATAAATTATCAAGAAAATTCAACTTTTGCCTTCTCGTTTTTAATCATTTATGGTATTATAACTGCGTCAAATGGCACAAAAGACATTTTTAAGTTGTATCTACTTGTGGCTATGGTTGTGCTGCTTACATAGATGTGCATGATTTTATACTGCAGTGAAAAATGATCTGACAGGCAGGAGTAAGACAGCGTTTGGGGTTCAGGGGGTCAAGCGTTTATAAGTTAGTCGTTTAGCGTATATTTTATAGACCTCTACCTACATCCAAGCCTCTACAGACAGCGGGAGAGTACTGGTGTAATATGAAACATTTACAATGAAATGCCTTTGTTTTGAATAAACAGAAAACCTGATGGAAGAACTGGATCCTTGGACTCGTCTTCCTGTTTACAGAGTCAACATGCACAATGAGATAATGCTTTCAGCTGTTGGAGGGTGTGTGCCCACCTCAAACTTTCAGTTTAACTCAAGACTGACACTATGACGTCTAGTCTGAACAACCTGCATTAGCTCACTACTGTTTACGCCAGACAGGCCTCCCAACCAACATATGCAATTCCTCTGTTTCAACACATGGCTGTCTTAGGTCTAAAGTTTCAATGTTGAACTCCAAATTGAAGAAAATGAAACAAAACTCAGCTTATTCTAAAATGCCATTCTGACATCTTACTGTGATAAGAAGTCAGGGGCATGTGACTAGCTGATGGGAAAGGGATTGAGGATTAGTGACAACAACGTCATTAAAAAAAGCATTGTTGTCGAAAGTAGAGTTTCGAAAAACTACCAACATATGGATGCAACTAAAAGACAAAAAACCATGGCACTACTTGGAGTTTCAATAATGCAATACATTTTTTCAAAGACTATTTGCTCACTGATATAAGTCGCTTCACTGACTGGTATGATTAGATTTTATTTCTTTCTTTTCATGTTAAGCTAAATAATTACCATTCAATTGGTCAAGGTAGTGGAGAGAAGGAGGTAATAATAATAACATCAAAATGATCCGTATTCAAATTCTTTATATGTAATTACAATCTTTCTTTATTCTTTGACTCTGTCGTTTAACAAACTGAAACTTGGTTATTTTGGTCTTTTTTGATGACACCTATTCCACATCTGTCCATCTTGATTTTCTGGGGGAGTTTTTTTTTAATCATCATCTCAGTTAAAAAAAAGTGCTGAATGCCAGTGTCGAGACTATCACTATGAATAAGTGCAGAATTTTGGATAGTGCATTGGTCTATCCATATGAAGTGTGATGCAGTGTTTTGCAATGGGAGTCAGAACCAGCTATCAGTACTTTGCTTTATTCTCTAAAATTCCTTATTGTCCAAAGCTGATAATCAAACTGTAACGCATTTACATATCTTGTGGAATAATAAAATGAAATTCTGTCAGAGTTCTTTTTTGTCGACCCATTTTTTTTGAGTATGGGCAGTGTGCTTGTGGACGTTAGCCTATAAGACGAACCTGGATGTCTCTGGCTCTCTCATAGGACTGGTAGGCGATCTTTTCCTCCATGCTGGCCAGCTCCTGTTTGAGGTTGAGGATCTCATTCTGGTGAAGTTCCGTGAGGTCGTTCAGCTGTTCCTCCAGACGCTCACACCTGAGTACACAAGTTAAAAAAACACATGCAGACACACACATGAGAGTCTGTGGCATAATTAGCTTAGACAAAGAAACACATGCAGGAATTAGTAGAAACAGACCCTGAAGGCATCTGACCACATGGCACCTGACTGGACTGATGACTCGCCTTGACAAGATTAGGATATGCTTACTCATCTGCTGATCCAACCGGCCAATCAGAGAGCATCAGCTGTACGAGACTGGCCAATGGGATATGCCCAGCCAGAGGAGAGGGATCTATACTGCTGTGTATTTTGGCAGGCACGTACAATTGGATGGAGAACATAGTACAAGAATAGCCATGAGACAGCTCCTGTATATGTCTGTCTGTTTTGTTTTTCTTTTAACAACATTTAACAGGCAGGTAAAGTAAACAACACATAGCATACAATGTGGAGTGATGACACATGATTTAAAAAAAAAATTGGCTTGGTTTTTAAATTTCAGTTCTTTAAAATTCATCCAATGAAATACTTTTATTATCAATGAACTGCTGATTATTTTAATGGTTATCTGATTTGTTTTATATCAGAAAAAAGGGGAATAATTAAATCATTTTTATTTAAATGTTCACGACGCAAAGATTTTCAGTTTACCACCATAGAGGATTAAGAAAACCAACCAAAATTACATCAACACTTATTCAATTAACTAAATTGTCGCTGATAATTTCCTGATGATTGGTTGATTGCTTCAGCTCTGCATTTATAAACAAAGAAAATAATCCTTACTTGCAGCCTCATTGGTAACGCTAAAGATGGAATCAGTTAAGAGGAGCTATTTAGAAACATGAGATTGGCTTATTGGTCCCCTGTGGGAAGACTTAAAAACAGCTCCTTAGTGGTCATTCTTCTCTGTTGGCAATTATTTTGGTCTCACAGGACAAACCCAGACTGCCCTGGACTTGAACATTTTAGGAAGAAAAATGTTCATATTTCCTTTACTATGTAAGCTGCTCATTGTGTTTCCCCTCAATCCTTGTGCCCTCCTGTCAGAACATTCTGTGAGTGTGTGTGTTTTAAGGCCTGAGTATATTCAGAGCTGGAACAAGCACTGAAATAACATTGATTATCTCAGTACATACAGGACACTTGACGACTGTAACAGTGTGTCTCTTATTTTTGTGGAACTCCCAGTTTAAATACAAAATGCTGCCTCACAACAACCAAACATACATTATTTTCAAAGCAGCAGTAAAAAAAGTATCAAGAACATAACTCTTTAAAATGCTTGTGGCAGTGGCAACATGCTTTGAGAAAGAGAGACACTTAATGCAAGCTGCATATGTTAGCTTACTTTAACTGCAGGTCAAGGTTTTGTCTTTATCTACTGTGTGCTAGCTTTGATAAGAGTGCTCTCTATAGCACAAGCTGGGTGAATGTTGCCCATCATGACACGTCACCACATGGCACAATAATCAACTGGTCTGCATGTGCTTAGAAGTATCTTTCTAAATACAGCAGTTCCTCCTGATTACACAATGTTAAAATTTTAGGGGACTTCTTGTGTTCAGTTGAAACGCTTCAGGAATGCATGATACAAACATTCCCGTATGTTCTGTTTTCTCTGTACCTGAAGCGTTCCTCCTGCAGTGCTTGCATAACGACTGTGTAGTCTCTCTGATAGTGGCTCTTCAAACCATCCAGGCTCTCTTCTAGCCTTGCCTGGCCCTCCCTCAACTCCTGCACCTCCTGCAGCAGCATGTCCAGGCTGGAGCTCTGGCTCCTCTCCAGTGTGTTGCCCTTTGAACTGGGGGGACCCCCAGGTGCCCCCGTGGTGCTGTTGGCCCCTGCAGAGCCTGATGTAGCACTAGAGCAGTCATCCTCACTACCATACTTGGGACTGGACTGGAGGTGATGTCCAGCACTGCCCAGAGAGCGTCCACCAGCAACAGTCACACCTTCTTCCATCGAGGGGTCGTCCAGAGAGTCTTTGAGCGAGGGGATGTTGTCAGCGCTGCCGAACTTGTTGCGAATGAGCGAGGCAATCTCCCGCGGTTTGGAAACGACAGCACCAGCAGCAGAGTGGGTGGCCTGTGAGAAGCTGGAGAGGCCTCCCTTGACGCTGTCCACCACGCCTTCACTGAAGCCTGTGACTTTAGCTCCGACATCCTTCAGACCCTGCTGCATGTCACGCAGAACATCCTTTGGCTGGCGTGGGATACCGTTGTGCTCCACTTCCCGCAGCTTTCGATGGTAGTGTTCCAGCTTCCTCTGCAGCTGCTGGATCGTCTGCGCCGACTTCTGGTTCTTTTTCTCAAAAACCTGTCAGCCACAGAACAGGTTTTAATCAGCAAGTGCAATGCACATTACATTGCAATTAGCAATTCCACTTCAATACAATTAGTAATAAGCTTCCTCCCTCCCTCTAGGGACAAACAAACTGATCAAACAGGTTTAACTGGCCTGTTTAACAACCCAAGTCAATTAGCTGCCTGGATTTAATTTGTAACTAAAAATACATACTGGAAGTTTCACACAGACTATAAATACATTAATTCAATTCAGCTTCTTTTTATACAGTAAAACATTTACAACAAAAATCCTCTCGGGGCACTTTTTGTAGTAAGGTCAGACCCTACAGAATTATATTATGAAGAGAAACCCAACAACTTTAAAACATTTCTCTGAGCAAGCATTTTGGTGACTATGGGATACAAAATTTCCTTTTCAACAGGAAGAAACATCCAGCAGATCCAGGCTCAAGGAGGGCAGCCTCAGCCGGTTGGGTTGGGGGTAAAGGGGAGAGACAAAAGGATGGCGGAGGCAAACAGACAAGAAACGCGTACCTGTTTAATTCGTGTGCTTTGCTGTTTGTCGGCATTATTGGCCAGTTTGAGGTATTCTGCAACGTTGTCATCCCTGGCTGTCTGTTCGATCTTAATCTGCTCTGTGAGCTTAAGGATTTTCTGCTGCAGCTGAGCGATAGCCTGCTTGGTGCGCTGAGGGTCTGGGGTGCCATCGTCACCCCCTGGAAATGAACTGTCTGCCCCACATGAAACAGCCAGGGGGGTTTGTCCCAGCCCGCTCACCTCCAACCGGTCAATCTGTGGTGAGGAGATGGAAAACGAAAAGATTGGAGTGGGTAAACGGTAGAGGAGGAAATGAGGGATTTAAGAGGACAAAACCAGAAGGAAGACATTGAAGAAAAAGTGTGAGTTGCATATTGTGAGATCGTCCGTCATTTTGCTGACATGTTACAAAAATGAGGCTTCTGCATTTCAGTAGCCTGTTGTTTGGAAAGAAGTCAAACTGAGTCAGCTGGAAAGGCCACTCGCGGTCAGTTTCTCTGAAGAGGAAGACAACGTATTCATTTTTCATTCAGGGATTTACATAGAAAGAAAAGTGGAAGAAAAAAACAACTTTCATAATTTCAAGCACATCCACACAAATCTCAATACATCTATGTGTGAATCTAAAGCTGTCTGCAAACCTATTTTTCCTTGCTTAAAAGAGGATTAGCCAAATCTATGCCTTTTTTTTGTTCAGGGAGTGACCATATAGGACAAGACCAACAGGATATTAGATTTTGGTTTACATCAGTTTCACAGATTAAGAATATTTGTCTGTCTTGCTTTTCCAGACACTGACCTGATTTTCTGCATCAAAATCAAAGACACCATCTGAATTGGGGTTTTATTGCATTCTTCTAAAACCAGATAAACTCAACCTGAGACGATGATGAACCCATCACACCTTCATTCACAGGTGGCCGATGTGATTCATTTCCTCAGGGGAAGAACACACTGAACGCTTGCATGCTTTACGCAGAGATTGTGATGCAAGTGTTCTTCTCATCTTTAAGCACGCACATAAATAAGAAGCTAAACCTGACAGCAAACTATGGGGGATCAGAGTGGAGCCTTCCCAAAAAAAGGGCAGGGCAGAGAACTAAGGTGAGAGTGGGGCTGGACCATTGCCACACCATAACAGGTAAAAACACAAGCACCTTAGGCTCACCTGCGTTCTGAGCCGCATGACTAATTGATGACAGACACCACAGTCAACACAACAAGCCACCACGCATCCGGGAGAAACTAAAGCCCCTAATGAAATGTCTCAGTATCCCTAACAAATAAAAGCACAGAACCACCCCCCTCCACACACACACACACACACACACACACACACACACACACACACACACATCCCCCACCCAAAAAAATCTGTCTTTAATAACTCATCTCCTGCCACAAAGACCCCCAAACTGTGCATAAAACCCAGACGCTCACCTTTCCATTCGTCAAACGAAGAAACTGTTCCCAGTGCATTTTTTTCCCCACAGAGAAGGCGAGCTGAGTGTTTTCATCTGTCCGGACACTTCTTTGGTTAAAGTTTTCAAAAAAAATAAATAAATAAAAGACCCGCGGATACTCGTTGGAGTTTTGCCGGACACTCCTGCCGCTCCAACTCACTCGGGTTGTTGTGAAAGTTGAAGCGCACCTGAAACTCCGTCAACTGCGGGAAGCGCCTCCCTCTTTCTCCCTCTTCCCTCCTCCCTCCCTCCCCCTCAGAGCTGAGGCATGACATCATCCCGTCAGCTGCACGGCACGCTGCAGTCAATCATCCTCATACACGCGCGCGCACACACAATCCCTTTACTGTATGAGGAACAACTAGAGACTAAATTCACAAATTGATGATATTTTTTATCACCATTTATAAGTATATAAATACAGAATTGACACCCTGACTTTATTTCTTATTGTGTTGTATCTTTTTTGTTTTATTTTTCTTACTGCCTTCTTACTTTTGTCCAGATTTCTCTTTTTGTTATTGTATTTTTTATGCCTTGTTATTTTAACTGTACAGCACTTAAGCTTAACTCCTGTTGTTTTAAATGTGCTCTCTGAATTCATTTGACTTTGACATAGTTATAATGCTATAAATTATAACATCATAACTCTTAACAAAAAAGTTAAGAGTTGAGGAATCCAGCTGGGTTCTCAGTAGCTTTCAGTATACTTAAAGTGCAGCATACTTGTAACTAAATAGCTTTGAATCTGACGTGCTCTCAGTATTCCCAGTTCACACTAAATTATAGTTCTGCTCCACTAAAGTTCCATTAAGGGACAGAAATATGCTGTACTATACTTATTTGACAACAGCTTTTCAGATTTTACATAGGAAACATATGATACCTTTAACAAAATGATTCAAATTAGCTCTAATGCGACACACTCATGAAGTTAAATTCTACTTCATTACAAAGGTACACTACTCACAAGCGCAAATTTTCTGAATAGAAGTACTCACTTTTAATACTCTAAGTACATGTTGTTGATAATATTACACACTTTTACTTGAGTGACGATAGGAATGCAGGAAATTTGCTTGTAACTGAGTGTTTCTTTTTTAATTACAGTAACTTTTACAGCCTGACAAAAACAAACAATCGAGACGCACGTTCATCAGTATCATAGACTTTCACTGCAAAGATGACAAAGACTCTGAGTATATTTACAATATATTGTAAATAATGTGCTAAGCGATTACAGAAAGGGGTAACAAATATTGGTTACCATTTAAAATGAAATTATATAATTGGGCGGCTGCATGGCAGACTGGGAGTCTGGACAGCAATGTGAGACTGTATCAACTCCCAGTCTCTCTGTCTGCCACTCTGTCAGCCAACATAGAGGAGCACTCGAGGGCAAGAAAAACCAGTTGGACATCCCATTACACACACACACACACACACACACACACACACACATACAAGCACATACACAATCATCCAAGGGCACATTCCTCTGAGTAGCCGGCTGCCTAAAACCACCAGGAAGCAATTCATTTCAACCTTTTAAGGGGATTTGTTTTAAAAATCAAGCGGTTTTGCATTGGGTCGATTACTGGCAGTGCTAAACAGAGAGAGACACACATCCATGAGTCAATTTACCCAGCAAATGTTTTGTACAGTAAGCCTAATCATTATTAAAGCCTCTTGACGGGCAGCCAAGGCGATCAAATGAATCAAGAGAACAAGAATAGCTCGCCAGGCAAGCACAGAGAGGGCTTGGAGGTGACGTTTCAGAGCAGCACCTGGTCTGCTCTCAGCCATAAACAAAGCAATATTAATAGCTTTATGAGGGCAAGTATGAATGGAATACCTACTTGATCTATCTGAGAACTCAATGGAGTGAATGTGAATAGCATCCAGTTTTCTCTTGTCTCACAGATGACGTAATTATCTAAGTACCGTAATCAAATATATGCCTAATTACTAAAGATAAAGAGGGCAAAGGACAAGTTAGCTGCACTCTTTGAACTGGAGTAGCATGTAATACAGCACAGATAGAGGCTTTAGATACTCTGATAAGAAGGCCGAGTGACCTGCACAGACTGGCACCAAATCAGTGCCCTGTCATTGATCAAAAAATGCACTGTCACCAGAATTCTTCAGCTCCATAAGCAAATGCATTACCAAAAGCTGGTGAGTCGGGTGGTTTTCAAGAGTAACCCATGACTTTTACATAGAGTTCATGTATTCTCCATGACTGGTCACTGCATAATTATGATATTACCTTTCACTGAGTCAGGATACTCTTACATTAACAGACATAGCAAAGCAATGCTTCACCCCCAGCTTTCGGAAACAGACGAAGAGTTGCAGTTACCGAACAAATTGTAGTCATCTACATGATCAGTGTCATCTCTAAATGGTTGAGTTTTTCTGTGACTAATCATGCATGTAATTAAAGATTGCGAGCTGAAGGATTAGACTAATTTCCCTGGGTTAACATAGCCAAACATGTTGATGTGCTGAGCCACTGAGGCAAGAAGTGACAGGAACTGCATCACTGGAGTCTGTGCAGCCTAATGAGGGTATGTGTGTGTGTTTGTAATTGGGAAGGGGGGCTATTTGATCCCACCCTGATTAGACTTTATCACTAAGATGGAAAGGCAAAGGTCTGCATGGACCTGTCCTCTGTCCTAGAGCTGCTTGCACACAGGAGACTTTTCTCTTTTGAACTGTCTCAAACTGGGTCTGCCTGCTAGTGGGCCCATTTGTATAACTGGTTCTGATCCAGGTAAAGCTGGTTAGAGCCATGAAAGGGTAATTCTGACTTACCTTGGATCAACCATATGCCTGGGAAAAGCTCAGCTAAACCTAAACACTCAGACCTTCGAAATACACCTCACACAAACAGGCATTTAGAAAGCATTACCAGACTAATGTTGTTAGATATGCATCACACATAATTAAATATATGGAACATCTTGTACTGCCCCATCTCAATCTCTCTCAGCCACACATGCCCCAAATTCCTGTCTGTTCAATGTAGGTCACAGAACAGGGAAAATGGACTCATGCTGTCATAAGACTTTTTCCTATTTTTTAGGTTCAAAAAATGTTTCAGTTCCTTTTCTTTGTACTTAATACATTCAGATGTACAATCATCTGCTTTCTTCTCCCATAAGTCCTGTTTTATATGTATGTTCTTTTGTCAGATGGCTCAGGTGAGATGTACTACGAATGTAAACAGACACAGTCTAAGGTTCTTATCACACACTGATGATATCTACACTTTGACCAGGTCAGGGTGGATGGAATTTGAACCCCACTTCCACCCTAGACTGCAGCTTGTTGTTAAAGATGTATGTGTTTTCACAACACATGTTTCAGAATGAAACAAAATGATCTTAACATTTGTTATGTCTTAGAGTTACAACTTATATAACAGTCTTAAACAGTATTTTGCATAAACATGGCAATCATAAACCACAGCGCTGAGCTATGCGTTGATTGTTTTGGATATAAACATTTTGATTTGAAACACCTAAGTTATTTTACCCTATTTCAATTTTCCCCGCTGTCAAGGTCAAGTTTTTTTTCTATTTGTATATCTGAGTGCAAAAGTGCAGTACCTTGTTGGTTGTTGTGCCTCGCATTCCTGCTGAGGCATAGTGCACTTCTTGTGATGTCAGCTTGCGTTTCTTGTGAAGCAGCGGTTTCATGTGCCAAGATGAAAGTGTGATACTTGGAGAATACTGTAACTTCAGGTTTCTTCTGACAAATCTGTTCTGCTCCACGCTTCTCCTATTACAGCATCCTCTGAAATATGGAGAAGGTCCTGTGCTTATATGTCAAGGCATATCAGCGACTTTTAGCGGTTGGAGGCTAGTCCACTTGTCCACAGAGTCCAATATCCATGAGGTAGAGGAATTTGGATACATGGTAGCCAAAAAAAAATGCATTTTTAGGTGCATGGTTGAAGCTGTGCCATCCGTCTCCAAATAGTCATTTTGCATATTACAGCTGTCTCCTTTCTGTTTATACCACCTACACCTCTCTGACTTTATTACTCAGTCTGTATCAAAGCCAATCATCTGTGTCTGACTAAACTTCACACTCCTGATTAGTGATCTGATCTTCAACCCTGCCACCTAGGGATCCGAAAGTTGACATAGTCGTCATAGCAACAACATGACAGTAGTGAGTGATCCAGAGGTTATTTATTATAACAGATTGCAATTTATCAGTTTGTGCTTGACAGGGTGTGGTTGGAACGGTAGAGCATATGTGATGTAGGCATGCAGTGAAGTGTATGTGGGTCCACAGAGTGTGTAGCTGCACTTATTTGTTTATAATTATTTGGCTATTTAATAAAACATTACCAGATGTGACAAATCTGTACCATATCTAACCACAAACCTAATTTCTACTACCCCATGTCATTTTATCATGGTTTCAGCTCCCAACCAGTCAGAGCAAATTAAGTTGTGTTTAAACTGACACGAAAGAGATGTTTATTAATGAAAATCAGCTTTCTGTTTCCTCGATGGGGATCCAATGTGGCAACAATGAACCTCATTCACCAGATATGGCAAATTACATAACTCCATGTGATGCTGGACAAGGGGCAGTTTACTCAACACATGTACTTGGGAATTACTATGCAACACAAAGTTGCACTAATAATCACGCATAAGTAACAGGCACACACGCGCACACACACGCACACACACACGCGCACACACACACACACATAGCCAATGTCTGCCATTGCATTTACTAAGGAATTCAGAGAGTGTGAAAAAAAACCTTCATGTTCACATGCAAAAAAAAGAAATGTATAACAGCAGCTGACAGTACAGGTCTGACAAAAAGAGAAAAACAACAACAACAACAAATAGGGAGAGGCTCTTCTAGGGTTCTACCATCACAGCAGGAGCAAGCAAAACTCTGTATCAGACCCAGAGATTTTGTGGCTTTAAAGTTTCTGAAACACCTTTTAAGGTTATAACACAGCTACATATTTAATTCCAGTACAAACAACACATCTATTTTACCAGGTAAATAGCCATATAAGCACCATATGAATGTAAACATATATATACTGGATTCAGGATTGTCTTGTACATATTCGCTTAAGAAAGAGAAAAAAATAACTAAAATCCTCTAATATATAAATAATGAAAAAGAACACGCTCACACAGGTATATACAGATGGAGACTCACTGTGGTGGGGCTAGGAAGTGGAGAGGTGTCAGCAGTTACCAGGTTAAGGATGACCTCCATGGCAGAGAGACGCATGCGTGCAGCTTGGACTGGAATTTTGTACGGTCTGTTTATCTGTTTGTGTGCCTCTTGGGAGACAACCTCGGTGAGGGGAAAGGAGAGGAGCACGGCCCTGGCAGAGCACTCATCACTCAGGACACTTCTCCCAAACAAAGTCCACTTAACTCAAAGTCCACAGGACAAAGACCCCACTTAACAAGGAAGCAGAGATTCTTAGGAATTACTGTTGGCTTGACTGAATATCCAGAATACATGGAGTGCTCAGGATCTCCAGCAGTGAACCATGACTACTGATAGCCACATTGTCTACAAAGTGTTGTGCTGCTAGTTGGCAGAGCAGCAGCTCCTCAAAGCCCATGATCACGCTTCAATGCAAACACACACTCCGCAGAGTCAGAGAACCTATGGAACCCACGTATATGCACTTCGACAAGCACAACTCCCACCAACAGCGTGCAGTAGTGGACGAAGAAGGAAGCCTCTGGAGCAAAGAACCTGTCTGATGTAGGTTTTGATGGTGATAGAGCAGAGGCGGCTAATCGCAAGAAGCTTCGCTGGGTTGGATGTAGGCAGAAGTAAAAGAAAAAAGAGTTTACTGTGAAGTTAAGTGTTCAAAGAGTCCATCGGGCATAAAATCCTCAGAGGGGGAAAACAGAGGCAGAGACCCCAAGGACGGATGTGAGGGGAGCAAGAGAGCAGACAGGAAAAAGAGAGCCCACCAGGAGCTGTCACTGAGAGTGAGACAGAGCGAGAGAGGGAGCAATGGAGAGAGGGGCTGTGAGAAAGCTTCATGATGGGAGGGGGGGTTGTTCTTCTGTAGGAGTTTCTAGGCCAGTTCAGCGCCAAAACAGTGGTTAGCTGAGGCAGAAGGAAAGGGAGAAAAATCTTCCACTCCTTTCTTTTAATTATCACACAGTTTGATTGTCGCAGCCAATCAGTTTCCTGAGTGATCATTCTGTAATGAATCACCGTCTGCTGCCTGTGTGCACTAACAAACAGGGCTGGACCAAATGTTTCTGCTGACCAATAACACACACCGAACAAGCTAAACTGTGCTTAAAGTAGAATGTGCTTTTTAAAATTTTTTTTTTACAGAAGTTGTATAACAGAAATGCACTGATGCAAAGGAGTAGTAGACACTTTAAGATTTAAGGTGGAGAAAAAAGCAGTAAAGGCCCAGATTACATAGATTAAGCAGTCATATGATGTATACAAAGCTGCTATTCAAAACTGTGCATATGTGTGCACACATGACTAAGGCCTATAACTGTGTCACTGCATTATGTACACAGTGACGAAACAGAACTACAATGCTAATATTCATAGCAGCAGGGTTGTGACTTTTATTAACGTGCAAAATTGTGCTTGTTAGTAAATTTTCAGGTGGAACTAAAGCTACTCACTTCAACCATAATCCAGTGGAAATTATAATCTCAATTTCAGGTCACTAAAAACACAAATTCACATTGAAATGCTTTCACAAATGTATGAGCTTGTGTTTTTGAGCCATTAATTCCAAAAATGTACAAACCAATTAGGGAGAAAAGGCAAAGCAGGTAGGGGGTGTAGGGGGTAAGGCAGGACAAGGGCTACTAAAGACCTCTGTGCAGAGGCCGACAGGAGGGAGGAGGAGAAGAGGCCATGAATACAGGCTTTAATGAGCAGGGGGAGTTAGGGGACCCGGCAAAAGAGGGTAGGATTTAGGGAAAAGGCTGCTTATATAAGAACAAACCCCACTTGCTCAAATGGAAGCGTGACATGTAAGTTTGACCCTAGTACTCAATGAAAAGGACACACATGGCAGCATCTGTTGAGTCTGAGCCCAGTCCATACAGTGCAACAGTCAGTTACTCTAAAATCAATGAAGAGGTGGAATAAAAATTAACATTTCACTGGCAAAAACTTTGATTCACATTTATATACTTTGACTGTCTCCCCTACAATGAAAATCAAGTTTTTCACTTCGTTAGTATGTCTGTTCAGTGTTTTCTTACATGCTAGAAGATATATTCTGGGCAAACTCAGCAGTTAACACCCTGGCTGAGCATTTCCAAAGACATCCAAAAATATGGATTCAAACTTCAAGGGTTAATTACATAACAAACCTAAGACACCAATCCTGTCAGGGTGAGACTTTCCATATTATTATTATTCTTCAGAATCAGAATGCAGTTTGAGCATGTATGGCAAAATTCCTCCAATATTACGACTTGCCATTGTGTCGCGTAGAGTAGTTTTACAGAGTCAGAGCAGAGCTATGGGTAAGCTGGCAAGCTTGAGCTGCTGTCAGTAGGTAGAGGTAAGTGGACATGCAGGGACTACATACATCTGCACATTCTAGAGAAAGCACTGGTGGTCTGCTTCTGGCAGTCACATTGCCCCTCATATCAAACACAGAAAAACACATGGAGGTCCCATGAATGGATCTAGCAGCCTGGTTTGACTTTGCACTTGTTACATGATATAGCTGTTAGTTACAGACTGTAGCACTGTGATTATTCCCGAGGTATGTACAGCACAGTAAGTGGAGATAGATTTTTAGAGGATTTAGAAGGTGTGGATGACATTTAATATCCTCATACAGTCTCTCCTCATAACAAGCATTCTAAGCACCATCTGTTTGTCTGGTACATGCATAGACGGTGTGCTTGCAGTGCAAACAGCATGCATGGTCACAAATCTTGGGCTGCACATGGACATCGACAGAGGTTTGCATTGGCCCTCACGCACTTGGATGGATGACGAAATTTAGGTCATGTGAACCCTTGAGGACTCACAGAGGCAGAAAGCATGAACTGGTCTTTACATCTGGACCATTTTATGGCAGGAAGGGATTATTTTCACGGAAGAAAGTTCTACATGTGCAACTGTGATAAACAGAGATGAGCTTTTAGGGGTTAAATAAACAGCTGAAGAGGGAAAGAACTCAAGTCTCACCCACAGACATACATGGGCCTTGATAGGCCGACACCAGCTATTTGTAAATCCATCATTAAGTTTGTATTTAAAGTCTTTTCGAAATTCTAAATAGCTACACTCCAGTTTCAAAATAGCAATCAAGCTGCACCACTTAAAGAAATGTCTGAATTGGTACAGAATTGAATAATGTTTTTAATCAATTGCTAGGAACTATCTGTCCAATAAAATGCAAAATCCTATTGAAAGGTAGGTCGCAAAAAGTAATAATAGGATAACATCAGTGGCACCTCTGTCAGGTACCTTAGCTAATCCATTTAAAAAGCTGAACCTGACAGATGTTTTAAATCCAAATAAATGAATCTCTATTTTATTTTTAATTACTGATTGGTAAATCTCCTTTCAGTGAAAATGTTATAACAAGCAGAGACAACTAGCACTGGACTGTAACTGCTCCTGCTGTAAGTAAATACACAGCATACAGAAACAAATCTGCTTACAAGCGACTGAACTGTCTATTTCTAATCACTTAGGGGAATCCCACACTGGACTTTCTGACTAACAGGTTCCTTTCAGACATTAATGAGTTACATGCATTCTCCGCCCTGCTCTCAGTGTCTATCCATCCTCAGGTCAAAGACTCCTGTTGAGGTTATATGGCCCCCAGCAAGTCCTGTCTGTCCAGGAATATCCAGGCTCTCAGAGTAACTCAACTTCTTTACACATTCTCTGGTAGCATTAATAACATACTTCAAATAGCAGAGTGGCTCTGCAATGACAGAATCACAGAGGGGAGTGTGTTCATGTCGTGACAAGTGACTGATGCTCGAAAAGAAATAGAAAAGAGATGCTGGCCTCAGAGGTAGTTTTACTTCATTAGTGCTGCATTAGCTGGTCAAAAGTAGGGGAATGAAAGAGCAGCTGTGGCTTCCTTAGGTGTTATTTACATGCACAGAAATGAATTTTAGATATATGTTAACTGAGACAGTAACAGAAGGATGATGGATCCTTGCAACGTGTGTCACAGTTTGAGAAATATAGAAAGTGGAGTATTTGGACAGTTAACTTATATAACTTAAACTTATATTACAGATTAATAGGGTTATTTCATAAAATATTAAATAAACTGGTATTTAACACATAGAAAACAAGATTTATCACAACTCTAAACAAATGTTTCTGCTAAAATAAATAAATTAGGTTGAAACTTCAACAAGCATGAACATATTGCTTTAAATAGAAAGGATTGCACAGGCTCCTATTGTGAAACTTAGTGGTTAATGTCATTTATATAAAAACGACATCTGTGATTACCCTGTTAGGGTCATCTGTGCTGCTTTAGGGGTAACTGATACATCCGCTATGAAGGACCTTGGTACTGGTTTGTTGAAAGTAACAGCTAAAGTGGCAAAGGAAAGGGAAGCAAGCTCAGAGAAAAGGTCAACTGTCACTTGCTTGCACAAAGAAGGGCACTCCGTTCACCACATCAGCAAGAAACTCAATTTTCCACCCTAAACAGTTATATATTGTCAAAATGTTCAAAAGCAGAGGAGCTGTGACAGAGAAAATAAAGCACACAAGCAGACCTATAACCAGCAGCAGACTGGACTCCTTAATTGCGTGTAAAATCGAGAAAAAATGAGAAACAGCCACTCAGTTTACAGACCATCAGAAATAGGATCAACAAGTATCAGTAGAGACAGAGTGATATGGTGGAAACCATTTGTAAGCTCAAAGAAAAGGACAGCTTGGATTAAATTTGGAAAGGAACATGTACAGAAGCTTTTGGAGATATCTGCTATTTTCAGATGACCCCAAATTCAGCCTACATGGGGAAGAATTCAAACCAAGCTGCACTGAGAGTTAATCTCAGAGGAAGGAACATCAAAGTCTGTGGCTGTTTTTCTTACTGTGGTACAGGTGAACTTGTATTTATTGATGGAATCATGAACTCTGAAGTGTACACAGGAATGCTGCAGCAGGGTAATGATCCAAAACTACCAGCCACCAGATGAAAGGAAAAAATCTATCTGTTACAATGGCCTGCCCAGAGTCCTGACCTAAATCCCATGAAGCACCTATGGGATCCCTCTTTTGGAAAAAAAAGAAAAAAGAAAAAGATTCACTAATCGATGCTCTAGTGGATGAACTGAAAGCACTGCTGGCTGAAACACAACTATTACAGAAACTGGCTGATTTCATGCCCAGATGTCAAGCAGTTCTGCGAGCTAAAAGATGGCAAACTAAATACCTAAACATTGCTTACCCAGTTACCTTCCTTTTAAACTGGATACTATTATTTGTTTAACAAACTTCTTTTGTTGAATATTTTGCTTAGCAATTATGTTTGTGTCTTTCTTCAAAATTCACTAATTGTCCTTGTATTTTTTTAAATCCAATGCCATACAATTTAGACATTTTAACTGTGGCTTAAGTATCCAAATACGTTTTAGAGTCACTGTACCGCAAAGCCTGAATGGGCACAATAATTACACAACAAACAAACATGATATCTCAGACACAGCACTGAGAAACGATATCCATTAAATGTAATTTTATCTCATTTGTATGTTTTCTTGTTTCATTCTTCACTGAACAACAGAATGAAGAAATTTGCTAAGAGACAAATGCGAGTTGTGCAGCAGGACTGTCATGTGTTGTAAAGTAAGTAGCACTTACACAGGAAGCTGTATTTGCGAGGGGATGAGAAAATCCAGAATATCTGTGCAAACAAGGTCAGTAAAAAAAACCTCTGCTGAGCTGCTTATGGGACATCTCATTCAATAGTTTTGAGACAGATGTACCTTGCATACAATACAATGACCCAGTGTGATGAATACATCACAATACATGTCTTTCTCTCTCACACAATTGCATTTTACGCATGTGCTAAGGGAGGACCTGCTGAACTGGTGATGTATGTGACCAATCCAGAGCACTCAGAGGTGCATTTTTAAATGGTATGGTGATGCAATTTTAAAGGAAATATTACCTCTACAATAACTTCACCCTGGCAAAAATGTGACTGTTTTGAAGATCTCTGTGTTGCACTTTTGTACCAACAAAACACAGATGTTTTACACCAAGTTAAGACTTTGCAAGGTTTTTCTGGCGTGACAGAAATACTGTACATTTTGAAGGGACAATGCTCTGACTGTTAAGCTATAACACAAAGACATAGAGAGCAACTTGGAGATGTTTCCTCAGCCAGAGTAGAGAGGAATAATAATACATAATCATTGTCATGCAAAGGACAGAGCTGAGTGCTGAACTCAAGCCAGGCTGGTGGTATACAGCCAAAAAGTTCTGGAAGAATCCTGAAGAGACAAGGAAGAGGCTGGTTCTGATGTAACTAGGTTGGGGTTGGCGAAAGAATGAATTGAGTAAGTATGATGAACAGAGAGCCATACAGACAGCAAGAGTAAAACATAAAACTTGATCTGAATTAAGGGTCACAGCAATTACAATTGGGACATCGTGCTATTGTCATTTTGTTGTTTTTTTCCCCTGAAATTATGTATCTTAGTGCAGAATTTGATAAAACATTGTGCTACTGTCCTGACACCACAGTCCTCCTTCATGTGATTCTAAGTTGGGTTATACTGTGGCATGGTTTTGGAGTGTGAGAGGTTACGTAAAGGCAGAAGAGCGAGAGCTTTGTCTGCACGGACTGATGGTAATTCAAGCCTAAAAGAGGAGACAACCATGACTTGGGGCTCGGGCCTTTCTGAACAATACCTTCCCCATAAAAAGAAGTTCCCTTTCCAACGCTGGCTATCCGTCTGTCTCTAGTCTTTACGTCAGTGTAATCAATGGCCCTATTAGCAGTTACATAAACCACTGGGCACTTTATGCACAAGGGCCATTATGACAGGCAAGATCAGAGAGCATGAAACATCTTAGCAGCCAACTCCAACACTGGCATCCACAAGAGCCAGGCAGGAAGGAAAACAAACAAATAACATAAAACCAACCCAAATAATTCAGTGTTTTCTTGTCCTGTCTGGAAACAGATAACTGTAAATAGCATGTAGTAACCATGTCTGTACCCATATTGTAGTTTTATAGTTTAAAATGTGGGTTAAACCAAATCACAAGAAATATTTCATTTATCACTTGTTGTATCTAGCCATGCAGACAGGCATAGTAAGATCTGCCCAGATTTTAAAAAATCATATCTGTTTCTGTAAAGAAGACACAAATCAGATTTTGAGAAATCACATTAGTTTCTTCTTTACAGAACCATTTTTCTGGTTACTCTGGACAATTCATATACCTTGCTGTCAGCTCTTGGAAGTATTATTTTCTAAGGAAATACTAATCTTCCAGCTGATCAGTGGTTAGTGCAACAGGTTGCAGGTTAGTGTTTGTGAAAATACAGACTTGTACAATATGAGGTTTTGCATTTTAATGTTTGAGCCTTTAACAATGAATCTAGTGTCTCTGTTTTCAGCTTCCTGTGAAAGTTGAAAGTGTAAGGAGACAATATTGTGAAACAGCGTACACATGGCAAGCAAATTGGTTTCCAGCAGAGCTAGTCTAACAAAGTGAGTGCGCTGATATATTGGCAGTTTACAGACATTGCAATATTTGTCTTCATGTTGGCCAGCGAGTAACAACAAATTGCAAAACAAAAATGATGATGACAGGTTTTGGGTAATTTAGAGGTCATTTATGTTCTACTCTTTACACACAGTGTGGTCTATAACCAACATCTTTTTGTTTTTCCTTGAACTTTTTGAGTGTGACTGTGCAGTGATTTATGTGAAAGGCACTATGAGACTAGGTATGAATGTACAGTTAAGCAGTGTGTGTACGTGCAGGGACACAATGTTTGTACAAGAAGGGAAAACAGAGGGGGTACACGGGGAGACACAATGTTTGTCTATCAGTTGGTATTTGTTGGAGCTGCTTCTGTTTATACTCAGCCCATCCTGGTTATGCAACATGGAAACAGAGAGGGCACTGGCCCAAAGTGCACAGTTGGTCTGGCTGGATGCTGCACAATAGTCAGAGTACCATGGGGCAGCATGTAAGCCCAAACACGCTGCCAGCCTATTCAAAAGCAGGAAGATGAAGAATGTAGAACAAACAGTCCCAGCTTCTAGGGCCCTGAAAGATTATTAGGTCTGCTTTCTTCTTATTTTCTCATACCACACATTATGACCCCACACTGACCTCACTAACCTCTCTGAAACAGACCTTTTGGATGTGCCATGGCTCTGAGTGCTGTTACAGTCCACTGTGCGAATTAGTCCACTAGGAAGCAGTAGATTCCATAACAAGAGGACAGATAATGAGGAGTGGCATTTGTCTAGTAACAAGTTCTCATCACTGTCTGACAGCTATTATCTAATACAATCTTACGGTGTATTCTCATTCCTGATTTAGGATTATCTAACTAAACAGTGGTGGCTGTCTCATGTACTGAGGCTTCCAAAACTAAGGATCCAATCACATTGTAATTTCAATTTAATTTTGAACTACCGACTCATGAAATGCACTTGGTAATTGTTAGGGTTGAAAATTGGCTTCTTCACAACAGACATTTGACTTGTCACAGTGGGTGTAATTAAATTCTCTAATAGCATCCATGCATCACCACCACCATACACAATAACAGAGTCATAGAACTTGTGACTGGAATACAACCATAATTGTATTAGCTACACATGGGCTTTTCCTGCTCTCACTGCTTCACTCTGTCTCATCACACTCAGATCTGCATTTAATTTAATTATACCTGTACAAATCTTGGTAAATTACCTTCTGCTGTTACTGGGATGGATATGGACAAAATCTTTAAAACAGAAAACAGCAAAGAATAACACAAAAAGATTTCAAAGCAAACTACAGTCAGCTTTGATATCACAACCAAAATATGTCAACCAACTACAGTATCAATCCACCAGGGGGAGCTATGCCACACACTGTTATCTGCTATATGTCCAATTGACTGTGCACTATTACTGCTCTGTCTGGTCTCCCATCTCCTGGTAGCTTTCCTGTCAATAACCATGTTTTTTTTTTATTGCATTCTTATATTATCACCTATCCTACTGACAGACATGAAGGCCTTTATGTAAAATAATTCACATCTAACAAGGCAGTCACATCAAGAAACACAACTTGCTTCACAATACAGGGAGGAAGGAAGGATATATCAAGGAGATGGAAAGCAGAAATAGCAGCATTGAATGTGGCAAATGGTGTAACCACTGTGATCATATAAAACATCAAGACAGGAGATCAGGAGAAGAGAATAAGAAAAAGTTGTAATTAGTGTTAGATATTGTTAGATAATGAAAGATGTTATCATTGTGCAGAAAAAGTGTATTTGTAATACTGTGTAATTTCAGGTGGGGTACTCTCAAATAATTATTTGCGGCCCCCAAAACATATACTTTACTGTTGTTTCTGGGATCTAGAAGAAATTTTTCTGACAGGACAGGGTTGTTTTTGCTAGGTGGACAATGAGAAAAGGAAAGATTCCTCGGATTCCTACTGGCTGACACAGATGAGAACGACAGGAATGGTTCGGGTTATTAGTGGAGAAAAAATATGAGGCTATATCCCAAGAGGTTGTGATCAGATTTGAATTGTGTGTGCATGTGTGTTCTAAGTGGGTCAGTGGAGCAGAGCTGAGCTCAGCGATCTATAGTCTCATCCATAATTCATCAGTCACACAAATGATATAGACTGAGCAGGGAGTGGCAGGGATGCAGACTATTGCCTCTCTAAGTCTGTCTGTTTGTTTTCTTTGGTCTCCCTCTCTCAGAATGAGCAATTTCCCTTTGAAAACAATCAACTTGGTCACTCTGAGTAAGGAGAGGAAAACCAAAACCATCAGTTATCAGAAACGTGCAGGGTAGTTTATTTTAACAACACGAGTCAGGGAAGTCATTTTCAGGGCTAATACTGACTGTGGGCTTTGTGGAGGCTAGCAGCGTAGACACTAAATATGAATCGAGCCAGAGCATAGTGTCTAAGGAACAGACATGTAGGTCAAGGTTGACCAGAACATCCTCAGTGACTGACCGAGTATGTGGCAATCTTAGAACGGCTGAGAAAACAACAACGATGCACGAGCATGCCCACACTACTGTCACACATATATGCACAAGCCCAAAGAGGAAGGACCAGCTGCAGGCCAAAAATAAATACACAAAGGATGACCTATAGTGACTCATTGCTGACATGTGCACATATATGCACATGACCTCTTGCACAGACAGAAAACTATTAAAAAATCATTCATGATTCCAGTTGTTCAGTTATTTTCTAGAAAACCACTCTGCTGGGAATGTCCTTTGATAAACATGACTACATGAATGCAATTCATTAGTAGAAATATTGCAATCTATTTCTTAAGATGTGTAAAAATAACTAAACAGATGAATAATCTTTTTTTTGCTCAAGATGTACAGTATATTAATACATTTGAATACCCTTGACAAGTGAACTTGATCAGCACTCGTTCGCACATCTGTCTATTAATAGCAGCAGAGAAACAGGCAGAGAGCCGCAGCAGACTCCTTCCCCATTGAGACCCAGATTAGAAACCTATAAAACTGGCTGAGAGAAAAAAAATGACCTTAACCTCACAACTTCAACTGATTCTGTCTGTCCCCATTAATCTGTCCATGCTACTGATCCACAGCGAGTCATATACATATACACACACCTACATTTGTCTTTCAAACATCCCTCTGCCCCACCTGTCTTCTGAGCTCTTTTCTTAGTCTTTCCTTTCACACCATCATATCTGCACTGACAGTTTCACAGGAATTTCACACCCAAAAAAATACTGGTTAGGCATCAACTGTGAAGCTGTGCTGTGTGTTAGCATGAGTGTGGTCTGGTGCTGTGAATGCTAATGGCAGCCAGTACCAGATAAGGGCGTTGGCCTATATGTATAATGAAATGAATATTCAACAGCCTAATTAAACAGGCGGGGGCTACGCTTCAAAGGCAACAAACAGTTGGATGGAGAGTTCAAGCACACACACACACACACACGCACATACACTGGCACCCCTGCATACAAAAGATGATCTGATTCAAGTCTACTCCCCATATCCTACACAGTACAATAAAACATTTACAGTAAATCTATTTACTTTGTTTTGTTAATTTTCTTTCAAGTGGAAGACAAATTCCCTCTGAGGTCTGTTAACTATCAAACGTGTCTTTACTGTCAATTCACAACTGCCTTTGTACATCATTTAGAGGACTTAACTTTAAATAAGCGTCTGAACAGGAAACAGTTATGTCTCTTAGATCTCAGTGACAGGATGCCATTTCAACATGTCTCCTTTATAGCTCTGGCATTTGAAATATTTGACAAAAGAGAAAGTTTAATTACAAGGTTTAAAACGAACAGCATTTATCACAAAGTCGACACATTTGGCAAGATGCATTGGAGTCCAATTTTAGAAGACACCCTTCCCCTCCTTTAAGAGGCTGTTATTGCACTAGACAGGCTGATGAGGTGGCAGTGAGATCAGACGTTGAACCTGCAAGCATTCAGCTGGGTAAAGCTGCTTTGGCCCTCTTTGAACATCACCCTGTTACCATGGAGATGGGCAACCGGCTCCACTGTCTCAACACTGGACACAGATGAGAGGGAGAGCGATAAAGAGAGAGAAGGTGCTAAAAGAAAGACAGTCTCTAAGATGCAAAGTGAGACAAACAGTGAGAAGGTAAAGGGTGTGAAGATAGAAATGATGAAGTAAGAATGACCACTGAGGACATGGTGCACATAAATAACAAACAGTGCAGCAGATTTAGGCGTTGCTGAGTAGGGGAAACCTCCTGTTTGATTATGGATACTGGACAAAGATGCATGAGACTTTGTCACAAAAGATGACATCTGCGCAGTATAAAATATAAGACAAATATATACAGACAAGTGACAAAATGAAGTAAACACTAAAGTCAGTGTAGAACAAATACACAGTTCATATAAAACAAGCAAACTGTTGAATAGTGGCTAAAAAAAGTTTTGTGAATCATAAGCTATGGTCTTCATAGTCATCAGTTGTCCTATGAAAGATTTTGACCAGATATATCATGGCCTCTACACATTTTATGATTATGGGCTGTCCCAGACAAAAGTTGGAAATCCTCAGAGAAATGTTATGAAATATTTGGTCAGTTTAATACAATGACCACACAACTGATTGTGCTGTGAAATATGTCAACTGTTGAGCAAATCTGAAGCTATAGGGACCAAAGCTAACCAGCTTAAAACTTCTGACACCAGTTCTCAAAATATGGCGGTTGTTACAACCCATCTCCATAAACCGTTAAATTGCAGCACAGTACAATGTGACACACATCTCACTGGCTTATTTTGAATAGTGCAGGAGCCTTCAGAAAGCTGTTCTGGTGCCCCATGGTGGCCCAACACCACATTTTAATTGACACTGATATGAACAATTCAACAAAGTAAATACAAATATGGACTTGGCCCACTAACAGCAAGTAATTCAAGTAAGAAGAAAGATGAGAACAGGACTGGTTAAAGGAACAGAACAGGACATCCATTGTATTTAATTCACAGTCGATACTGGTGTTTGCTCTGTGATCAATGATAGTCTCCCTGCTACACAAACACAAACACTACAGGATTCATATCGACTGCAAACACAAACACATTACTGCTTTTTTGGCAGACTTATAGCTCTAAGGAGAAAAGAAGGCAAGGCAATATTTACACTTGTCATACAAAAGGATGAACAAAGGAGGAGAATTGTACTTGTCTGAAATGTGGGACACAAGACGAGTAAAGAGAAGACAGGAATAGAAAATAACTAAAAGGTAACTAAAAAGGCAAGGACAACAGAGGGGGTAAGGGAGATTCACACATTTAAAAAGAACTACTTTCCTGTCCTTTTCTGAGAGTGAGTATAAATCACAAACCACAGACCTGCCAAACCCATTAGTGGCTTTACACAGCTTCTTTATGTAACTGTTACACTGTAAGAAGGTTGACTTGTTAATGTCAACAACTCTGAACCACAGAGAGTCAGGATGGTGCACTGACAGCAGCACACACACAGTGCCTGGAAAACAATTTGCTACAGGCTGGTAGTTAGCAAACAGACTGAGATGACACCACCTCCAGTGTGGACTAAGAGCACATGCTTCATCATCCCCATGGCTCTCTGCTGAAAGTCAATCGAAACTCAGTTGTTTGATTATGCATGGGTTTGACTGCATGCTTGCAGTGTCTTTAGCAGTGGTTTCATAAGACCTGATAGTTATCATGTGCATGGTTGCATGGAAGTGAAAACGACAGAGCAATACTTCATGCTTGTCTTTTGCAACTCAATGTCACTTAAATTGTTCCAGGATGAGCTGTGCTGTCCTGCTGCAAAGGTCACAAGCTCTTTCATCAACACATAGCCCATAGCCTGAGGCAGTGTGAGATGATGAGAGCGCAGTGATGAGGATGCTAAACTAGCAGGGACAGAACAAGCCTCAGGGAACCAGGTGATGTTCAGGTCCTCCCACTGACACTTCTTCTCACTCTTTGCTTATGTGACAACAGCACTGGCAGAATTTCACACGAAAACCAAATCTTTTGAAAGTAAGTCTATTTTGTCAACAAAATTTTGTAGGAGGTTAGTTATGAGTCATGTTTGTGGCAGCCATTAATTGTAAATACGTGCCAGAAATCTGACAATACAAAACTAGAGCCTTATACAAAACATAGACAACTACAGAGGAAATGTTTAGTTGTATAAATAAGTAATTCGGAATTGTTTTGATAACTGATTTTGATTTATAAAGCTAAAATGCCAAATATTTGTCGTTTTTCTCTTTTTCTGTTTTCTCTTATATGACTCTGGCTTTATATGAAAACTGAATATTTTGAGATTCAGGACTGGTAAGTGTGAGTGATTTAAAAGCCCTAATTTTACTGTGAGTCCTCATTGAGCCTTGGGAATGAAATTGATCAATTTAATCCCACAACTTCTTAAACAGCATGCATTTACTTTTTTCTTTGGTTTTTTGCTAAGGAACTTAAATTTTTTACAATGTAGGTCACATCTATCATGTTATGCATTTATACCAATGGTCAACACAAACACAATTGAGTTAGCTATACAGATCGATTAAATCAAATTTGCAAGCTTCTGATGTGGCTCTTTTTAATAGCATTATCTCACATTATGTTGTTCTCAAAGTCGCTCAATGGTTGAGGCTCTGGATTACTGTTGAGGGTTCAAGCCCCAGTGCCGACAAGCTGCCACTGTTGGGGCCTTTATTCTTATTGGCAAATTTTCATGGACAAATTTTTGTGTAAACCTGGAAATAATCAGAAGGTTTTAGGCTTTAAAAACAAAAGTAAAGAACCAATATTTAAGATTCTGCATTACATCTAGGTCAGCAATCACAGTTAGGATGTTAACTTTTTTCAGTAGAGGTCAGATTTCCTTAAGTTGTGTCCTTTCACTAAAGCAGTGTTTAAATGATACTTGGGTAGTTTTGATCCACTGATTACTTCAGCTAAACCACCCTGTAACCATTTTTCACCTGTTAAAAATAAATGTCTCAAGTTTCCAGCAGAGAATTGCTTACTACGTACAGGGGCATTATGGTAGTGAAAATCAAAGCCTCAAACCTACTGTGTGAAGGTGTCAGCAGTTAAATTCTTATACTAAGCAAGGAGGGGCTTTCTTAGCATCAAATCATTGACTGAAGGTTGTTAAGGGGGCAGTGCATGGCACCCATGGTTAGACTGCAAGCAAAAGCAGGCCAATTCAGATTTTTTTGCTCATATGAGTTTTTTCATAAGTGTAACAGCACAAATCACATTGAATCTGATCTTTTCGATTTTAACTTTAGCCACTTCCAAATGTGGTTCTACATCAGATACAGGTCTGATTTTTTCGCAGTAAATCTGAATGAGCAAAAAGGTGTGTAGTGTTAATGTGGCTTTAATGCTTTGCAGACAATGAATCAGTTGTGGCCAAAGCACGGTCAGGGCCCATCAAAAGTGACCACATCATCAGGAGATCAATACATCAGGCTTTGGTCGGAGAGAGATAGAAAAGCAACTTCATCAGAGACACAGAATTTGCTAAATAAAGAGCACAATGCTCCAATTAGCAAAAGTGCTGTCAAAAGAAGGCCGTCTAGAAGTGGTCTCAGTGGACAAGTAGCATCTCTAAATCACTGATAAGGAGAAGAAGCAAGGCCAACGCTTGGGGTGGGAGAAGACGTACAAGCATTTTACAGTTTCACATTTTTACTCATTAACTCAAGGCGAGGTAGTGACACCATAAAGTATCAAATGAAACAGTGAAACATGGTGGTGGGCATATTCAAGTCTGGGGGTGTTTAGCCTTCCCTTGAGTTGGACACATGCACTGAATTGACCCCACCCTAATCAAAGAGAAGTAAACTGGTTGCATTTTTAAGGAGAATAATTCATACTGCAACTGGATAATGAGCCCAAAAGCAGCTTAAAACTTTAAAGAACTACTTAAAGACCAAAGAATAAGGGCTGACTGTCTTGGACCTTGCTTCTGCCTCAATGGACATGGAGGGCACATGAAAATTAAAGTCAATCATTTCTGACATTTTAAGTAGCACTTTAGATCATTGTCATATTATGCTGGAATAACATGGGTTATCCGATTTTACAAAAACTCACTGACTCCGTGCCAGCATAAGTGCAGCTGTCATTAAAACAAAAGGTGAGCAAATACTGAGATATTCTAAAATTCATATACATTTTTCTGATTCAACTTTTCACTCAAATTGTTTAACTCATATTATCATTAGTAATGACCAATTCTGCATTAAAACATAAACAAATGCAAAGTAGGAATGTCTTTACAAGAGGTCTCAGACTTCTGGCACCCACTTTACATACAACATGTCCTGTTTCTAAGACTTATCTTTTTATGTCACTCTATGAAATTAACTATTTTTTAAGAAGTTATCATATGATCATTTAATTGCTACTGAAAACAAGTTAGGTAAAAATTCAAATGTTGAAATGTAAAACTGTACTGCACAATATAAGATACTGAGCTCAACATAAATACAATTTTAGAGTTATTTTAATGAAATCATTTTTAAAATGACCACATTTTATATCAAACTGCACTGCTGTGGTTTTTTTGTTCATTTGTTTTAATCTGTAAATTTAAAATATATATATATATATAAATTTTAGTCATTTTATTTTGAACTTGGAAAGGATTCTACAGGAAAACACAGCATGTTAACTCTGACATGGAAACCAAAATATAGTGATAGACAATAGAAGACAAAGGATGAGCAGGAAGACAGGTGGGCATGTGGAGATGTGGCCTGAGGCAAAGAGAAGAGGTCATCTATCCAACCCTCTTCCTTTCCAACATTTCCCTGATATCCCACTTTTGGAGGGGACAAGGCAAGTGAACATTTGCAGACAGGCCCTAGAGGAAGTTAAGATCTCTAAAGGCAAACACTGTTTCCGTGTCTCTCAGACAGAAAAATCTTATGGTGTGAGAGGAGTAGCCTCAGGGCTTGGCTTGTGTTTCATCTAAACTCAGCAACTCATATCCCATCAGAGCCTATTCTGCTATAGCTCACCATCTCCAGTCCTAAACCTCCATTCTAACACTAAACATCTTACACCTTGCAGCCCTTCACATCTTCTACCTGTTTCTACTCTAATTTTATTGTTCCATCTCTCTGAGAAGAGGGAAAAGACCAGACTAGATCAGACACAGTCACCGTGGGTCCTGGCCTTTCTGCCAGAAAATGTGCTTGTGCATCTGTCTGCCCAGCACATTTATGCATGTTGATGCTTCCAGGCATCTGAATGCCTCCCAGCACTATCACATGGAGTTAAAACGAGCAGGAAGGGTGTAGTCAGTCAATCAATTAATCAGCAGCTAATTTGTAATTAATCCCAATGGCTGAGTACCAGCTGCATAACAGCAGGCTCTTAACAGACCTAATGCTGTTTTTAACACAACCCATCTACTCTCTTTAACAGCACGAGCACCAGGGGATAGATATATCAAACCCAAGGACAGTTGTAGAGCACAGCTGAGTAGGATGTTTTTGCAAGCGAGTCATAAGTACTCCCTAATCAGCAATAATCAAACATAATGTTTATCAATAATTACACCCCTTGGTGATGGCTCCAATCGACATCATAGTCTGCTACTTGTACCGCTGTAGCATGAGTTACTGTTTAACAAGAGTTGAGATGAAGTGCAAACACAGACCACTCACTTACAGTATGGACCTAACTACGTAAAAGTGAATGGAAACTTGAAAGAAATCCTGTTTACAAAAACAAAATGCTGCTATCCAAAGAGGTGTGCAAACACTGCTTTTTCTTTAGTTGTCCACTGGCTGATGCATACACTGTCTCTACATATGACAACAATGTATTTTGTTTTCCATTTTGATTGCTGCTTTGAACAAGTATACTCAAAAGTTCAGGTTAAACAGCCAAAAACACCATCTCTTGGCAAAATACAAAAGAGCTGGAGGAAGGAATGAATGAAGGAAGGAAGGAAAGAAAGAAAGAAAGAAAGAAAGAAAGAAAGAAAGAAAGAAAGAAAGAAAGAAAGAAAGAAAGAAAGAAAGAAAGAAAGAAAGAAAGAAAGAAAATAAGAGAAAGAAGTGGAAAAACAATACACATGAACAACGCATCACGCAAGCATTATAAAGATAAAAAAAGGTTTAACTGGGAGTAAAAATTTAACACAACTCTGCCTTTATGAATGGAGCTGCATCATGGAAATGGGAAGAAAGAGATATGCTTTAAATGACTAAACATGCTGTGTATTTAAAGCTTACCTTAGAGTACTGCCTACGAAGACTGAAGCGCTGCACCATCCTGATTGACTGACTGACGGACCCACATCTGGATCCCCTGCTCTACTCCTCTCTGCTGATCTCTCTCCAAAGTACACACTGCCTCACATAGTACACTCTACCACTAACACACACACACACACACACACACACACACTGAAGGCACACACGCTACCCTCCTCTCCAAACATTCATGTGCACACACATTTCAAGTCCACACCGCTTTCGTCTACTATGCAAACACCAGTGAGGAGAGAGGGGGGGGGAAAGAGGGACATGAAAAAGGGAGAGAGAGCAAGTAGAGATAAAGACAGCTCAGCTGTGTTGCCCTCTACTCATATTCATAGCGATCCCCTGAGCTGTCTCTTTCTCTCACAGATACACTCACACAAGATGCTCATACCACATGGCTGTGCACAAATGATTTTCAGGAAACACATACACACATACAGACAAAAATGAGGTCTACATTCACACATGTACACACCCCTCCACATCCTCTTCTGAACACAGAACTGAGAACACATTCACACACAGCTCGTGCTCAGCTCTCACTCATCTAGGACAAGGCAAGGTTGCCTCCTGCTTCCTGTCAGTGAGCCGAAGGGTGGAGTGAGGAGGAGGTGGTGGGAGAGATCGAGAGTGAGGAGGGGGAGACGAGAGAGGAGGAGGAGGGACCAGCTGACTGTCTGTATTAACTCTCTCCAGGGAGAGAGGAGGGGGACAGGAAGAAAAGAGAGAGGAATAGAAAGAGAAGGGGAGTGCAGGAGGGAAAATGAAAGAAGGAAAGGAAGAAAGAAAGAAAGAAAGAAAGAAAGAAAGAAAGAAAGAAAGAAAGAAAGAAAGAAAGAAAGAAAGAAAGAAAGAAAGAAAGAAAGAAAGAAAGAAAGAGGAGGAAGAGTGATGATCAATGAAGGTAACTGATCATTCACTGAACATTCCTTATTCCTGATACACAAATTCAAACAAGCAACCTTCAACCTCCACTAACAGTAGGATGTCATACACCTCCAAGGTCAACCATTATGTTACTATGGCAACCCAAGCAGGGCGTAGTTCTAGGCAGCTTGCTGCAAGTTTCAGGGTAACCACGGCAACCGCTTGGGTAACCTTAATGACATTGCTGTGTTGCTCTGTGTGGACAATGTGATGTTAGCTAGAGATGAGCAAGACAGGTTATAATCTCTGCCAAGGGCAAATAACAGACCTCAGAAAGGTTGATAGTCGTCTATCACAGCAGCGAGACTAATGGAGCACAGATGTCTGGCTCTCAGCCCTGCTCTGTCATCCCAGGTGAGGTCATTCACACAGGACTGAAGGATACTTGATTTTACAGATGAAGAAAGGAGGAAGGACTTTATTAAATTTAGCTGTCACACAATGTGGATATCAACACCCACAGGTCTGGACTTAATACCCAACACTGGATTGATAGTCAGACATCACTCTATCTGTGACACCCTAATACTTGGTCCTTGGCACAGCTTATTTCATTAATCTAAGGATCAGTCTAGTCTACAGCAAACATGAGCTCATAAGGCAAACACCACCTCCACATGAACCAAGCCCAGTGCTGCTCACAGCAGGTTGAGTGATCTGACAGTGACCTCTGGTGGAAAAGAGAATCAACTGTAGTCTGGAGTACTAAAATCCAGAACTTCAAGTAAAGTTGAATAAGACTAGTACGACACTACAGAAACACATTCCATACACAACTCCTAATCTCAAGAAACTACATAAAAACTAATGAACTTATCCCTCTTGGTCTTCTTTCCCCAGGGCCGTCCTCATGGGAACCAGTTTCAATACATCTTTGATGGTTTTCAAGACTACACTTGGAGAAATCTAAATTTCAAACCAAGCTTCATAATTTAAGTAATAGTGAACTGCTGATGTTTTTCTTTACTTAGTTGAGTGGTTCTTCACGGTATAGAGCAATATTGCTGTCAAACCAGGTCTCAAACGCATTAAGAAATTCCAACAGTTAACTTTTGATAAGGCAGACCTGGTAATTGAAAACCTTTTCGGGCAACTGCTTCATAAAGCTGGTTAAGATATTCTACATTGTGTGCAAAGCTGTCATCAAGCTTAACAATATTTACGCCTAAAAGTATTTTGCTTTATTCCATACGTGTTGTTTCATAGTTTTCATGCCTTCTGTATTGTTATAAAGACACACTTGAATGAGCAGGTGTATCCAAACTTTTGACTGGCACTGTACATGGCAGTATTTACTGTAAACCTAGGACATAACCAACCACAGAGTCATTTGCAAAGGATATGTTTATAGTTTATCAATTCTGTCTGAAAACAATAGTTAGGTACCTAGATGTACATTAAAATAGATCCTCCTGTCCATTCTGTCCATTTAAGATTCCTGTATTATGCACTGCCAGTGTAAATAATGAAGGACAAAATCCATAGCCTATTAACGTTTAAAAGTTCCTGTGAAGTTATTAAGACGACTGACCAGTCTTGTTTGGCTGGACTGCAATTCTATGCTAAGTGGTAGTGAAATGATGAACGCAGAGAGGGAACTGGGTATCTAAAAATACAGTAATTTTGGATGATGCTTTATTTGTCTGAACTGAGACTGCTAAAGCCTCATATTAGCTTCAGATACGCAGTGAAATGTATTTCTGGACAGAACAAAGGCTGGATTTTGCCTCCCATCACTTTGACTGGAAGCATCTTAGAAAAGGTTCTTGTAAGTGCTGTATTATCAGAAGGAAATATTATAATAAGCAAAACCTGTTGGTATGTTCATATGGACACCTCATTATTTGTTTGATTTAAACTTGAAAAACAACAAACATATTGATTAATACAGGCAATGCTGTTAGGTATTATGATGTGTCTATATGTGAGATTTGTGAATTATTTGTTAGCAAGTTGAATACATGACCTCAGCTTGGCTCGATGCTATTTTGGCAATTAAAAAATATCTTTTCCTTGGAAAATAGTCAGCAATGGGAATATTCAGACAGCAATGGTGACAGCAAGCCCTCTCTTTGCAATCACAGCTGAAACCACAGGGAATTTTACATCAGCAGCAAGGTGAACCTCAGCTTTTGATTGACAGTTCACTGACAAACAAGACCTGACACCGGCAAAAGGGGAAAAGAGACACATCGATCAACCTGTGTCATGATAATGATTAATGTCTGCTGTCACTTACCCTGTCTGTCTCCTCTGTAGACTGGTACCCTGATGACAGCACCACATCGCCGCCAGCGTAACCAGGGGCAGGACTGCTGGGTGTGGTGTCGGTGGTGGAGGAGGAGCGTGGGCGGCTGGTATGCTGCTGCGGATCATGAGTGTAGCGGCGGTGCGGGGCCTGTGGGCTACCTCTCAGGAGAGGATCGCGGTCTCCACTCCCAGACCCTGATCCGGAGCCCTTACTGCGCCGGCTCTGCAGGCTGGTCCCACGCCTCATCATGCCCGTGGCAGCTGAGCCCTGGCCAGCTGCAGGAGGAGCCACAGGAGCAGAGAGGTGGTCAGTGTCAGGACAGCAGGAGCCCGGGGCATCCTCAGGGGCAGAGGTGGAAGTGCCACCTGCTGACACTACAGAGGAAGATGAGGAAGAAGATGAGGAGGTGATGGTGGAACGAGAGAGGGAAAGGCGTTTACGCTGCTGCTGGAACAGCTGTTTCAAGCCCTGGCCAAGGACCCCCATGCTCTCCCTTGCATTTTGGCTCATCTTACTGAGGGAAGGGTGCTCTGACTGGGATGAGGCCCTCTTCAACCCTGGGCCTTGCAACCCCCCTGTCACTCTTCTAGCTCCAGGACCTGAACTGGGATCCACCCCCTCTGGATCCCTTTGACTGTTGTCCCCCTGCTGCATGTGGTCCCACTGACACCTCATAAATAGCAGGGAGGAAGTGTCCAATTAAAGAGTCTGCTAATGCTTCCTTCTCTATCTTGCAGGCATGCAGAGGGTCAGATTAGGTCAATGACTGAAGGAGAGAAGACTAAACAAAACAACGGAGTACAGCAGAAAACAGTGGAGATGGGACTGTGATGGAGGGTTGTATCGGCACATTGGCGGTCAGAGGGATGGATCCAAAGAAGGAGCATGCATCTTTCATTCAGGAACAAGTAGCCATGCTGGTCTAACACAGAGAGAAAGGAGATGGAATATGAGAGACTGGGATGCTACCTAGATCAAGTGACAATCACTAGTTTTCACTTCCACTTGTGGCCATTTGCATCTTAAAAATTCCATGAAAATGAAAAAAATAACTATCTGATTCATTCAGCATTCAAACATGCTAATGATTCATTATAAAAACCAAGTAATAAAGGAATCAAGTTGGATCCATGTAATCTAATATCAAACAAATATCACAAAAGGCATAAACTAATATCAAATTAAACAGGTATGTGAAATCTAACAATATAAACTACCTAGAGAGGGATGCAGTCAGAAAAGGAAAAAAAAGGTGTGTAAAGGAATAGAGGAGTGAGAGAGGAAAGAGATACTGACTTACATTAAAAGAAGAAAAACCCACCTACCATCAGCCCAACTGTCATCCTATTGTGCCTCACTCTTCTGGGTTACCTGAGAGGGAGTTGGATAGATGGAGGAAAAGCAAAAAATGAAAAAAACAGAATTATTTTAAGGTTCTGAACTTCACTCACAACTGCAATCACATACCTCAACATACTCCAGCAATTGAGCACCTCTTCCTCATTTCAATCAATGATAAATTGTCAACTCTGAACATGCAGGGCACATTGAACATGTGTGATACTGAGCAGCACAACTTTGTGTATGTTTGCATGTGTGTGTCTTCCTTCAGGAGCTCATTTATTATTCCCACAGGGATCCCTTCGTTATCCTGCGGCAGTATCATGAGACAGGGGTTTCCACACTAGTAACAACCAACAGTGCAATGCCACTGACACAAAGTGCATAAGTGCCTCTTGCAGCCTTGCAAACTGCCTATCTGAATTTAACTCAGAGACTCCACCAACACAGTAGACACCTGATAAAATAGAAGGTTTCCTCCTCACAAAGCAGCCTTATTGGTGGAAAGTGATCACCTCATAGATGGACCCGCAGACAGGCACGCAGACAGCATGAGCCTCCCTGCAGCATCAATAGCTGCTCCCATCGAGGGCAGCAAAACAAGCGAGGCAGGAACATTCAGAACCCTGGGGAGGGACAGTTACATACTCAAACTATATTCCTTCAGCTGCACAGTCGGATCATAAAGAATAACACAACGTTGGACAGACAGGCACATGTGTTCACAGACATCTAACAACAGACAGGAGGGGAATGAGCATTAAGCTACTTGCAGGTAGCATATCGCAGCCAAGCAAAGCAAAAAGATAAACACACTCACACAGCAGCATTTACTTTCTGCACAAATTGATCTTAAATCGGGTCTTATCTAATCTTTTCTGTTCAACCGACAAATTCAGGCCAGCAGGTACAAATGTGCTTAATTCAGAGGCTGAGTTATATAGTGGTGCCAATCAGTTAAATGTGCCTGTTGCCTGCCAGAGAGAGGGGGCAAGTGCTGAACAGGTTCCATTCAGTCACCTGCTAGCTGGCTGCTGCCTGAAGCTATAAAGACACTGTTCTGATAATTGTGGCTTTCATGTTAATAATAACACAGCTTCAATTTGGCATTGACAGATTTCAACTGGGCAATAAGTCCATGTACTAGATAAAAATGAAATCTGCTTGGTTAAGGAACATGAAAAGATGTTCACTTATAAATAGGTGTGTAAATACTTAGATTACCATTACATGAGTTTATTCAGTGCAATGCAAGGATAATTTTGAACATTTAACATGACCGTGGATTTCTTTCTTCACTGACTGACTATGTTTTGTTGTCACAGCGTTTTTTTTCTTTTTCTGTGAGATGCCTTCATGAGCACAAACTGGTAGTAAAACATGACATTAACTTGGCTTTTGTTTACCATTTAAAAAATTAAGGGAGTCATGCTGGCCGATATCTGCACTATATGATGATAAGTGACAAAGTTATTCAATTGAGGAGCCTCTCATAAAGGGCAACTGTCATGCATAAACCTGTAACATAATCACATAAACACTTAATTATGAATGGATGCATGCACAGTCCATTAACATAAATGACAGGGAAATGTGACTCATTTTGATGACACACCATGCTGTAGTTTCAGAGCTGGTGAGTGTAGGGGTAGACCTAAGTTAATCCTGTCCTGAAGCTGAAGCTGAAGCTGAAGTCCTGTCCTGACCCCGGTGCCCATCCCTCCCTCTGTGTCAGTAAATCCCCTCCTTCATCCCTAGGCTGATCCCAGCACTGAATTGGATGTTTTCTTGATTGCCTGTGGGTTTATATTCAAACTAAATCCTCTTTCAGAAGCCTTTAGAGGACAATAATGTATTGTCTAACTTGGTGTGTATGCCTGTATCTTTGCTCAGTTTAAGCAAGTCATGGTGAACTACCTCAATAAGCCGATGACGCAACAAGAGAAAACACCAGATGGATATGTAATGACAACTGTCCTGTTCTGACTACAACTACTTTATTTCACGGCATCCTTCTATTCAGGCAGTGCACCAATAACCGATTACTACTAAAGACTGCACAGCTGGCAATGTCCCAACTAGTATTTTTCTGTGTGCACCAGGATTCGGTTTTATTGTTCTTATCTGAGAAAATATTGTACAAAGCAGGTTATAATAATATATGATTTTGAAGGCAAGTGGACACATCGTGATGAACTGATTTTTAAATGATGTGGAGAGCAAGTAATCTGTCATCTTTTTCACTGCACAAGTTAGCACATCATCATGCTAGTGGAAGGATGTATTTTGGTCTATTTAAGTTCGATCCACGACAGAAAATGATCAATGATTATCAGTGATCAACAGCGTCAGTGACAGCCAGGGTCAGCAGCCTCTGTGAGTCAGCATTTTCTCAGAAATTTCTCAGTACTGTCAAAGGTAAATGACAAATGACCACATGGACAGCGGCCTCTCTGGAACTCTGTCACCCTCAGTCAATCCCTCACAATAATACACACACAAACACCCTCGTCCATAACTCTGTGTCTCATTCCATTCAGCTGTTATCCCACTGTTATTGTCTTTGGCCAGCAGCACTAGAAACATGGAGAAAAAGCTCCTCAGAGCAAACAGCTAACAGCTGACTGATGGATACAGATCCAATATTAAACTTAATGAAACAAAGACATCATGATTAAAAGTTAAAAACAATCATTTGTTTCTTTAAAATAGTGTTTGACAAATCACATTGTTACTTATCGTAGCAGATCCCTGTAAAAATCAGTTTAAGCTCTCAGGATAGAAAACAGCTGCAGCTTAATTAAGCCACAAAGGTTATATTGACAAAGATGTGTAACTTAAGTGTTCTAAAATTACATCCATTAACATTATTAAACACAGGAGACAATCAAAGGTTATTATTTAAAAGGGGATTAAGCCCCAGACAATAGCGAGGGTTTCAGCTCAAACAATTATTTTGCAACTAAGCACATTGTAAAAAGGTGTATCAGCACAACATTATGTAGACATTTTCCTACAGAGGGTTGTCTATACAATAATCAAATCACTCTTTATATTTGATTCTACACTTGACGTGAAAATGCTAACTGGGCATGAGCAACCCAAAGCTGTGGTCAATCTGGCATGTGTTCTCTGACACTGAAGTAGCCATGTTGTTGTTCAATGCTGAACATACAGTTGGTTAACTCAAAATATGGCTATAGCTTAAACAAGCCAATGCAGTGTTTCCAGAAGAGTCTGGGAGCTGGCATGGAATAGACCGCTCTTTGTTCGCTCTGAGCCTCACACAGGCCCATCACTGCTCTTTGTGCTGTGCCTCTTTCACTGACAGACACACATCAATAAGAGGGGAATTAGACCAGAGCGTTCTGTGAGTGATGTTTGTGTTTGAGTACACGCACAAATATGTGTGCATCTATATCAGACAGAAAGGAAATGAAAATGAGAGCAGGAATTGTATCTCGTGAAAATGCGCATATGTGTACATATGTATGTGTGTGTTGGTGTGAGTTGTCGTTGACCAATGGAAACTGGACCCTATCTCATTCAGCAGCTGCATAGTGACAGCATGGCCAGGAAACAGGAACAATCGTTATTGTATTTATGTGTGTATGTGGGGCTGAGAGGCAGAGAATAGCACAGTCGTGTCAGCTGTGACAGTGAAGGAGATGACTTCAGCATACTGCACCAAGTGTGATAAGAGACACAACTCTTTGTATCAGATGGGGAGAGTGACTAAGTGAGACACAGGGTCTCACATGGAGTGAAAGAGGTCTAAATTGGATCAAAGGCATCCAACGGTCCACGGCGTGTTTCGCCTGGCCGTGTCAGGTTCAACCAAGGCGCTCAGCACACAGTGTGTCTGAATGAGGAGGTGTACAGCAGGTAGTTCCCTGAATGAGGGAGGCACAACACCCTATTGTGCAAGATGAAACCCACAGGGAGGCCCTGATGCCAAAGTTGTGATCATCTTTCCAGGAACAGGACAAACCAGAAGATATACAATTATTTACTCTTACACATACATGCACCAAAAAAACACATCTGTATTCGCTTAACGAAACCACAGACTTTTTGAAGAGTTAAAGTAAAAGTTAAAGCTGCTTGTACAGCTGCCAAGAGGACGATTACTGTCTGATTCACACCTTTATCTGTAAATAACTGGCATATATTTCCTTAGAAATGTTTAATCTTGAAAGTTAAATAAGGCAAACTCTACAAGTGTGGATGTAAAAGCCTGCCTTCATAAACCTAATATTTCAGATTTTATGTCTTAGGCAACAAGAGACTAGATTTAACACGTTAAATAAAGAAATAAACACACACACACAGTCTCAGAAAGTGAACAAGAGACACAACAAGTGGCATATTGGGTGTGAAGAAACGCTGAGTCATCTAAGAGACAGTTTGTGAAGTAGGAAACTACATCAATAAAGTAACAAAGAACAACTGTCATGTTGATCTTTTGTGGTTGCACATGGCTGTAAATATAACATATACATCTGAAATATAGGTTGTACAGAGGTATAAGCCAGTGAACAAATCTAGGCAACAAGGCAGTAGTGTGACACATAATTGATTACTGGCTGTGAGCCATCATCAGGCTGCACGTTAAACATTAGGGTGGAGAAGGCTGTACGTTTACTAGGGAAGCTTTGTTTAAAGGACACCTCTGCATCTGTGCTCAACACCACAGCAAGTGCCCTGATGAATAATTTACAACATGCAAGGCATTGATACTGATCCATGTTGACTACAACTACAACAACACTCAGTGAACACAGAACATGTACAACCAGTGAAGGTGCTGAGGTCCTCATTCACTTGCTGTTTAGTAGCAGGACAGATGTTCTCACAAGGGAGTTTCCATTGGACAAAAAGACAGATTAGTGGAAAATGTAAAATATTTCAAACCTTTTAAAGGGGCCTTCACTTACTAACCTGATTGGTGTTCAGTAGTAGTCAGGCCTCCAACTTGGCCAACATGGCTCATATTCCGCCAGCTCTAGCAGAGCATCATCAACTGTCAACAGGCTGGAAACCACCTACTCACCAGCTGTAATCTCAAACCAGAGATTGTGTTAAAGACGCAGAGCCATAAGCAATGGGGAAGGGAATGCATGTCAGGGTCAGTGCACACTTTGTCCAAATGAAGAGAGCAACCTGCCAGGTCACCAGGCCATAAGGCATCTGACTCTTTGTGGTGCCAGCAGGTGAGAACAACTTTACGCAGTCAGATATAAATCATGCACATCGTCACCTATTTAAATAACTCAGGTAACCAGACACCCCTCTAGCTCACTAGTGGGCTTAATGGAGTATCAGCAACTCCAAGCTCTGCTCTTGGAGCTTTTACTTCAGCATGATACTCGGCTCAGCATGCTGTTGTGGGTCAACAATATCAAGACTACACTCTGGTAGTAGGTTTAAGTTGAAAGATAATGTTTCTCCTGACCTCCAAACCTCAACATGCACTCTTCTAATGTTTGCCATCTAAAGACAAGGAGATAGAAACAAACTGTTATGAAGAGATGATCAAAATTTTGTCGTTGTCTGAAGAAAGCAATGTCTATATAGCATAATTACTGATCAGAATCATGCAGCAATGAATTCAAAAGAATATCTAAAGCTAAAATGAGGTCTAAATTATCCAGCATAGATAAATCAAATGGGAACCTTTCAAACGATGAACATTTTGTTACTGTCCCTCCACTGCTACTTAACAGGGAAATACTGTGTAGGCCGCCACAATGAGAAAAATTAATACTAACTTTGCAACATAACCTCTTGATTTGTCAACTCAGAGTGTGGAAACCTCATTCCCATGGACACTGTGTATATTGTTCTCCATCAGTTACACTGAAAACACATTAGCAAAGGATCTCTGAATAGACCATATTAACAGCAGAAACAATTACAGCAAGCAAAACCTTTTTCAGTGTTTATATGGACACTTCACTATTGTTTTAAGACAGACTTAAAAATTTAAGAACCTATCCTTGAACACTAAAACAAGGACCTCAGCCCTATTTTAAAGTGCAAACTCTTGTGACGCTGCGTGACCTCTGCCTCTTTTCTCGCTCTGTCTTCAAACAGGAAGGGACCAGAGGGAAGCAGGCAGCTCGTTGCCACTAGAAACCACAGCCTTTAAAAAGGAATTTCACCTTCACTCTGGAAGTGTGGGAGTTAGTCCTACTGGAGAGAATAAACCCAGTCTGTCCACAGTTAAAGCATTAATGGTGCACTATGACACCTCTGCTACCCTGTGGGCTTTCAAACAGAAAATCTGTGATGGTGGAGGAAGAGGGTGAGAGAGGGGGAGTGTGTTTGTGTGTGAGAGAGAGAGAAAAAGGAAAAAACAGTGTTTCCTCTTTGAGATACAACACTCAACACAGGCTGGACCTGTAGTTGAGAGAATGGAGCCAAATCACTGCCCGAATGATGTTGAGACTGTTCAGACTCCACAGGCCTGACAAAGGGGATTATCTGAATCCATTTGAATCCCTTCCTAATCATTTTTGCTGCATCTGTTTAGGAAAAACGACAAAGAAACTTAAAGGCGCAAACCACAACTTTACAAAATCATGAGAGGATGGGGCATCTATGGTCATGAAGTTTCATCTCACTAACATTGATATTGACCATGGTTACATGAACCCAATGAACATTACTCAGTGAAGTATTGGTGTTTCAACACACAAATACTGTGGAGAGACAACAATGATTGATCGATTGGTTGGGGAGTTGGCATAAAATTAATCAGCAACCTTAACAGCTCATCATTTTAGTTGTTTAAGAAAAATCTGTCATTGTATGCCAACTGTTAAAGGGATTTAGACAAAACAAAACATATGAAGACTTCATTTTGGGCTGTCAGTAATTATAATAACCAGCTTCATTTTTTTGGTATTTTATAATGAAAATAATTGACTGCCTGATTGAGGAAATAATCAGCAGTTTTAAGGATGACAATAATTTATGTTAGTTGCACCTCTGCTATACAGCCTTGTGCTTCTTGTAATACACCCACCAACCAGAAGGATGCTACAATAAAGACATCATCACTCACCAGCTCTCTGCTGGTACACATTGCTGGAGGTGTTGTATCACTGCCAGTAATTGAACCTTTGGAGTATGTCTCTGTCACTAGCAAACATATCCTGTTTTCATCTGCAGCAGAGGGCAGAAACCAACCATTAGGCACTAAACCAGGGCTCCCAAACTTTTCAGTCCCCAAAATAGCCAGAGAGTCCCATTATCTGTGGAGGTGGCTGAAGCATACAAGTATTGTGCACAGCTGTGCACGTGCACTAACAGGCCTATCCAAGCACATGCATAACAATAACACAACAGAAAACAGCCCCCTAAGAACCATGATATTATTCTATGGTAATTTATTAAAGGTTAGCAGCAGAGCATATCTGGAAATCTCCATGTAAAAACTGTGGCACTGAGTAAACATACAGTACAGAATGTAGGAGAAACAGACTCAGATTTTTTATCTTTTGTAACAATTATAGTTAGAATATTTGTTTTTGAATCGGGTTTATATTTGATTTGATTTCTAGAAATCCTCTTGTGACCCCACACTCAGTCTTATAACCAAGCACTGCATTAAAAAATCTCCCAGTTAGTGGGTTTCTTCACTTAATGAATTTTAAATGTGAACAAAATATTCTGCAACACCATATAAACCATCCGTCCATCTATACTATAACCTTTATTATAACCTTTATCCTATCCTACAGGGATGCTGGGGATGGAACCTTTGCATGGCTCACTTGTTGGCACATGTACAGGCTGAGATGTTGGAATTACTGTGAACACAATGCCAGTTTATCACAGGGATAACACATCCCTTCAGACTGTCCGAGTTCAATTTAGGGCTTAATATGCTTGATTTTGGATTCCAGAAAAAATGAGAACACTGAGAAGTTACTTAAACAAGCACACCATTAAAATAGTTTCAGTGAGTTTCACATTGATTTTTGAAAGAACTGGCACTGATGTAACCAACAGCAATGGTTTTGGATATGTTAACTGCATGCAGAAAAATCCTTCACACTTGACAGGAAGTTACTTCACTAAAGCATATCACTGTGTTACTGATAAGACTGAATTTGAAATTGTAAATAGCCAATAAGAAAAATACCCTGTTATATTTACAGGGAAAAAATAACGCAATCACAGTCGGTCGACAAGAGACATGATGTCATACACAAGTAGGCAACACTATTCCTGGCAGTTTTAAAAAAATCTTTTTGACACACAGACCTTTGCCTTCTTTTCCTAACAAAACATCTCAAGTCTTTTCAACAGTCGTCTGTGCCAAAATGGTGAGTCAATGAAAACTATCACATGCATAACTTTCAAACAGTCCAGTTCATGTCATGCCAGTGTCTGCAGCTTTGTTGTGAGAAATGCAGGCTTCCTGTACACAATTAATGAACCCTACCATAAGTCAGACAAAAGTACAGCACACTGTGAAAACACTGTGATATGATCTTGCATAAGCACATCTTCACGACATCCTATGCTGAAGTGTTGCATGAAGCTGAGCGCGAATCAGAGGAGGCAACTCCATCTTTAGAAGCCACTGAGTTCTATTGTGCAAGCATCATGCGCACAAATACGTACACACAAACATGTTACACTCATACAATGAGTCTCAATGCTAAGCTCAGCTCCCAACAGGGAAGACACAACGTGAGTGCAGCAGGAACAGGAGGAGGAGGAGGAGGAGAAGGAGGAGGAGGAGGAGGAGGAGGGCAGCGTCATCATGGTGGTCTGACCATCAGAGTGAGACATGAATGGCTGTGTTAGCAGTGCCCTGAAGGGGCAGCCAAGCTCTCAGCCACTTAGCAGAGTATGCTGAACAGATAGTGGGATACAGCATGTATAGCATAGCGGACCCTTCTCTCTGCAGAGATGGAAACAGTTATCAGAATGGATGAGTAGAGCAAGTGGATGAAAACAAACCTTCAGTCCATTATAGTGAATCTGGGGTGGACTTCCTTCGTCGCAGAGGAGGTGACAGCCTGCTACATCAGGTCCACAGGTCTTCAAAAAAAAAAAAAAACAGAAAAAGTGAGATGAAAACTCTAATCGACTAAATGCATCCTCGGCACATTGTAATCTCTGCCTGTCTGACTGTACGCCTGTTTGGTGTGTGCATGTGTGCGTGTCTCAGTCTCAGTCTCCTAGACACTGATAATAATAGGCTGCAGAAAAAATGCCCCACTGTGAAGAATTGTAGGCTTCAGATGTAATGAGGCTCCCCATATCCATCCTTATCAGGCCCTGAAATGTCTTTAGCCCATCAGTCTGCATTAGCCAGCTGAGGGTAAAATGAACCCTGCTGAGGGTTTATTACAACTTATGCAACTGACAGCCAATATGATGAGGCACATAAAAACCACAGAATGACAGCAAATAAAAAGTTTCACTAATAAACTGGAAATAAAATGTTACTTACAACTTTAATTCGGCTCCAAAACCCACAAGGAAAAAAAAAATAATGTGAGCAAATTTTAGTTGTTTAGTCTCTAATTTACAAGCAATTAAAAAACCTGCGGTACATAACTACAATATCCAACATTTTAGTTATATTCTTATTAAAGTGCCTCGTCAAAACGCCCGCATATGAACACTGAGATGACACCACAGGACATGAAATATAGCGACCGTTACGAAAGATGAGTCTGAAAATTCCCTTTTGAGTGACACATAACGTACTTTACGCTCTGTAGAAATAAAGTACTAACACACTGCCTCTTGTACGTGTAGTGAAATAGCAGGAAACAAAATGAAAATAGCTTAAAAAATATCGCATAAATGTTAGTCCAGTGTCTGTCAGTGTTGTCAGTGAGCAGCAGCAGTGTGTTAACGGACTCATGTTGACAGTCCCGTTAGTGTGTCATTGTACAGAGCTGCTAAAACGATGAAATATCCACACCGACACTCCGACAGAGACTCAACACACAACACAGACACGCACAAACTGACCGTAAAACAACGCCAAAAAACTAAACTACAAATATATTTCACACTTACACGGGTGATAGAAAACTGTTGGAGCTGACACAAACGTTCAGCGAGCAACACCCCTCCTCCGAGTGCCGTCCACCCCGCGGTGCGCCCGCCCTCCCCGCTCTGACGTCAGGACGCACAACGTCGGCTAGCGGGAAGCAAAACAAAGATTGTGTTGTGGTAAGATGATTCACCCCCTCTGTCTAAAAAACTGACATCTACAAAGATCTTCCCAGAGGCAACAACAAAAATGAGTACACTTCAGTGCACTTAAATGTGAAATTCTCCGGCCGTTTCTCAATACCAGGTACGCGAATAGGCATATTGAGAAACGGCCTCCTCCTCCTCTTCTTCTTCTTCTTCTTCTTCTTCTTCTTCCTTGTCTTTTTCTCCTTGATCTTCTCTTTCTTCTTCTTAGACAATATTTAAAAAACAAAGCCTTTAGAAACACAATATTGAAGATACAGTGGAAATTCAATGCAACAATAACTGAATAAGTCATGGACGCAGGGTCTCAGGAGGATACAAATACAAAGCAAAAAACACTTTAAAGGTATTTGAAGATGTTGCTGTGTGGTGTTTTTTTAAACGTGTGCTACTGTTTTTGTGTATATTCTATCCCAAAACAATTAAATAGTCAAGAATCTGGCAGAGCAATCTATATATTTTCAGCTGTTTCAAATCAAAGTATGCCCGTCACAGCCTTACAAATAATTTTTACAAATAACCATACTGCTCCAACAGCGCTGTGGTTCAGTCATTTTGCCATGTAAAGTCAAGTTTAAATTCAAAAATAGATTGCTGAAATAATAAATAATAAATAACAATCATTGTGACTTGCAAAATATGTGTGAAAACATTGTATGGACAAAATAAGACCATGCTATGCAGCAAACACACACAAAAGGCACTACTGTGGCATTTGTGTTGCATGGACACTGTAATTTCTGTATACAGACTATTTGACACCTTAGAGATTTTGTATTGAAAGAAGATTAGGAACAGTATTCTTTTCTAGTTTGTTATCTATTTTTGGTTGTGGGGATTAAAGAGAGGGCCACCGGGCCAATAGAACCTGACAGGATAAAATTTGTGAGCCTTTCTTTGGTTTTGGTCGAGCATTACATGACACAGCTGACCTACTTTATACCATTTTGGAAAATAAGACTTTAAGGGCCTCTAAAATAACTCACTTTGACTGTAAGCCAGTTACAAAAAAATCTAAATCAAATTAGATTACACTATGCATGGTCTGAAATAATGAAAATTAAATTTTCTTTCCTCTTGTAAACAAACCTTTCAATATTGTCTCTCTGATCAGTGACATATTTTTGTTAATATCTGCTGAGGAGCAACAACAAACTAAACTGAGGGATACTTGTTTACTGTGAGATACTTAGTTTTAAGCTTTGATAGCTCAGGTGCTCATGCAACTTCATGAGTAAACTCTCTAACAAAAAAGACAACATATACATTGATTATATTTGACAGGGTATTGATCTAGTGAGAGATTATCATTAAAGTGTTTTCAATAAAGACTGACTTAAATAACTAATGCTCTGTCCTCCGGCCAATATGTCCTTGTCTGGACTCTCTTCAGAGATCAGCGGTGATGTGACAGGACGGATCTCCAAAAAAAGTGTGTTCAGGTGACACAAAGCATGTTAAGCTGTTACTGATATCTGTCAAATATCACTCTAAATATTTTTGAATCTCTACCTCTTAGTGGTCAACAAGGCATCTTTATTCAGGGATCCCCATACATTGCATGCAAGCAGACTGAGGCCTGAAATCTGAAAAATGAAATCATGATCTATTCCGGAGCAGCAAAAGTAATTTCACATCTAACCTATTTTTAACATGACTACAATCTTTCCGTTGCTCGGAGGATAGCATGACATGCTGGTAGGAGCATTTCATTTCTGGATAATAAGTGTGAGGTCTCTTTTTGGTAGCCCTGGTAGCTATGGAAACATAAAATGTATCTCCAACATCGAGACTGTGAATTGTTCTTTTCAAGGTTGAATTTGTTTTTCAGGCTTAATGGGTGTTTCAGACGTACACCACAAAATGTGTTTTGGTGTTTTGTGAATAAAAAAAAGGTCTTTCTTGAGTGTCACTGCATACAGGTTTAGCTTATAAGTGGTGAGGAGCACAATCTAAAGACATACACTGTATATACATCATAATCATGTTTGAGATCTATATTTTACATTGCAATCATTCGAGAATGCCCAGCCTTTTAGTCATCCATTAATCAGTCATGTATTTGTTCCACATGTGTAAACCACTTTGCTGCAAGTGCATGTGGGTGACAAATTCAAAGAAAAATCAACATGAAGTGTCTTAACAAGGTGTTGGACTACAATGTGCTGCCAGAACAGCTTTAATGTGCCTTAGCATTGATTTTCTAGGTATCTGGAGCTCTACTGGAGGGGTAAACAGTATTCTTCCAGAAGATATTCCCTCAATCTGTGTTTTAATGATGGTATTGGAGAGCACTGTCTAACACAGCTGTCTAAAATCTCCCATAGGTGTTCACTTGGGTTGAGATGTGGTTACTCTGAACAGCACATCAATCTCATGATTTTCATCAAACCATTCGGTGACCCCTCATGTCCTATGGATGAGGGCACTGTCCTCCTAGGATAGACAACTCCTGACAGGAGCTTCATATAAGGATAAAGGTGATCACTAAGAACAACTCTGTCCTGATTTGCAGAAACCCTGGCCTTTAAGTGGACAAGTGTAGCCAAGCCAATGCCGGCAAAATGTCCCAACAGTATAACAGAGCCACCGGACTCCCTCACTGTAGAGGTCAAGGGTTCGAGCTTATCACTCGTCTCTACATGTTTCATTTGTCTAAATGAATATAATGCAACATTTTTTTATGTATCTAGAGACATAATGTTTATTTCTGAAGGACAACATCTTTTAAATGTGCATGATGGTACGATGGCATTTGTTGCTGTGCTCATGCTCTACTTCTGTCCACTAGATGGCAACATTGATGCAGACATCCTGGTGAGATCAGCTATGTCTGTCCACATTGCTCAGCTGTTGGCTGTACAGTAATTTGTTGTTGTCCAGTTCTTCTTCCACAAATTTTAAACTTTAGTTTTGACTTTTGATTAAATGCAGTTTATGATATAAACTGTCTCTGTGTGACCTTTAGACTGGGGAGTCATCTGGATCCTTGAGGTATTCAGCAGAGACAGCTGAGGAGGAGATACACCGATCAGGCATTACATTGTGACCACCTGCCTAATATTGTGTTGGTCCACTTTATATGCTCAAAAATGCTCTGAACCATTGGGACACTGGCAGTGGACCCTTTGGGTACTCTGGCTTGTCTGTCAGTCAAACCTTTTCCTCTGCATCCTGTTGATGCTTGATCAGAATGGGGTATAGAAAGTTTGGAGGTCAAATCAACATGTTGGGCCACTGTCATGTTCCTCAACATGTTCCTGATTGTTTGGTGTTTTTCCATGTGGTGGGGTGCATTTTCCTGTGGGGGTAGGCCAGTGACATTTGGAATTACCATTTACATGAGGGAGGGTGTTTGTTCTGGGACAATGTTTATTTGGGTGTCTAAGTCTCATCAACAAGGATGTCAGAATCCAAGGTTTTCCAGCAGAACAGCACATAGTACCAATATGATCAATGTTATTCACTTCACCTGTCAGTGGTCTTAATGCTGTGGCTGATCGGTGTATATCAATATACATGGATTTATATATATCAATATCTTTATATGTGGGGCTTTTTATTATCCTGCTGCCTTTTTTAGTGTTTTTATGTTTTTATTTGAAAGCCTTTTGGATTTTTCTTGTGTACCCCTCAATATTTTCAGATTTATGATAATATATGCCCAATTTATTCATTCCTTCCACAAACATTTTTTATAATGTTTTCATTTCTTGTTACATTGGTGCCGTAATCATATCACATGTCAATCTTTAATCCACAAATTTTGTGTACCAGTTGCACTGTGTCTTGTTATGTATGTGCTCAAACTTGCCGTTACATTACAAGAGCCCCGCTGCTTGTTAGAGGTGGATTGGCTTGATTTCAGTAAAGATAATAAAGACGCAGAATGTTTTCACTTTCATTCATTTTATACGGAAGAGGAGACATGCAATTTATCTGAAGAGAGCAAACGCATTATGTTGTGTTTTGTGTTTTTCCTGATTGATTCACATCCTTAAGGTCATCCTTGTGTTTATACAGATTTTAAAAAATGAGTAGAGGTCAGAGTGTGAGTCACTGAAGGTTATGGCACTCAAGCTGACAAAGAGAAATAAATAAATAAATAAATAGGGAAAATCCAATTGGGGAGAAACACAGATTTAATTTAATGTAAATAAAAAGCAAAGAAAAAAATACTCAAAGAATAAAGAAAGAGGCTAGTTTTTAAGTTTATGTGTGTAAACAATCTCAAATGTATTTATGCTCTGCACTCTATGGTCATGTAATAACAACCATGACTGAAAATTACTTTTAAGTTGCCTTTCATCTACATGTGAAACACTCCGCAAAACGTGTTTGTTAAACAAAGAACAGGATTTACAAAAATAAAAAAAATAGCTCTATTTATACAGTAACTCTCCGGTCTTTAATGTAGGAAATGTATTCCACCATCCGGTAGATCAGTGTCATGAGCAGCACTTCCGCTTCGAATTAGACTTTGCCTGAGGCCATAATTCACTCACTAAAAAATATCACACACTTGTGCTTCAGGGGATCTGTGAAGCTCTGTGATTGTTGTGGGAGAAACAGCTGCAGCTGTAACATCTGGACACAGTTTAACAGTCATCATCGTCATCTTGGCTGCAAAGTGACCTCTTCAAATGGAAATCAGAGCTTTTCCCAATGACAGGCTGTATCATCTGACTTTAGAAAGAATTATGATCATGAAAGACATGTTAATGGTATAGCTTCATGAATGGCAAAATCTGCCTGTCCTTCCTCCATTTTGGTTCAATTAAACCTTGTGACATTTGTAGTCCACACTTAAATATCAATCATCAATCACTGGTCAATTGATGTGAAATTCAGCGCAGACTTCAAAGTTTCCATCAGGTGTTTGATGTTTGATAACTAGAAAATCTAGTGCCATCATTTGGTCAAAATGTAATTTTATCCATAACATTCCCAGCCTCAATTGCTGTTTGTGTTTAGTGCTTGTCGGAGCATCCAGTATGCATTTGCACACGTGAACACCTAATGGAAAAGGGAGCACCTATCTTAGTTTTAGGAAATTAAACTATGCTACTCCAGCTAATTATTTTTATCTACATATCTGATTACAGTCTGCTAAGTGGCATGCCTTTGACTTTATTGAAATAGCATTATTTTAAAGAAAGACAAACATTTTGATGATGATGGAGAATAAATAAAAACTGTATACATGAATGTTAGTGAGAGTCCTACCACCATCACTGGACAGTTAGGTGGGCCAGAAAAGGCTGAAGCTGACCCTGCAAATTATCATTGCCATGCTGTTCATTGCTTTAATTCCTAAATTAAATTTTCAATCATAACAATTAAGGACTGAAATTAGACCTGTGAGTGGTATGAATCACCACAGGAGCAGTGAATGAAAATGAATTCAAGAGCTAGGCCCAAACTTATTCATACCAGTGCCAAACTTATATCTATAGTGAAGTCTTATTTTACCAAAATGTTTCTCCCGACATGTCCAAAATTATTCATACCCCTTGAAACTGTCACTTTTTTTTGGGACAAAATACATGTTTGAATACAAATCTATTTAGTCCTGGTAATTTCTACAATGTTCTAGAGTGTTCGTACGAACTTTAAATGGAGAACAGCTGATGCAGTAGTTCTCTAGTCAGTTACTAGACAATCAGAAATTCATACCTAAAAGTAAAGAGCTTAGTGAGGACCCCTAGATCTGCATTGTAGCTGTTCACAAGAAAGTAGATAGCACTTTTTAGTACAGGGAGCTCCACACTGGGAAAAATCTCAAAGTGTGTTGTCAAAAACTGCAATAAAGGAGTCAAAGAAGAATCCAAGGATCATAACAAAGGCTGTCCTGATAAATCTGAGCAATTCTGGTGCCAACACATAAAGGATGACACTCCAGTGGCCACTACATAAAGCCTCTCCTAGGTGTGCAAAGGTTCATTTAGCATTTGCAAAAGCTCACTTGGTCAAAGAAGAAAGGTTTGGGTCATCAGTTCTGTTGTTGAATGGCATAAAAATTGAGTTGTTGCCACATAGGGAAGTGATGTTTATTTTGTGACAGAAAGGAGAAACATTCAACCCCAAGAACACCATCCCCATTGTTAGAGCCATTTATGTATGTCTGTGTATGTTATGGTAATTGCCAATTGCCACAGTAGGTGGCGTATCAAGCAGCAGCACACAGAAAGGTACAAGTAGAGGAAGAGGCAATTAGCCCTCAGGTGTGTTGCTAGCTGGGAGAGGCACACAGTTTTTTCGACCGCTGTGCAGAGGCCCATCTGTAAGCTTTGTTGGTGAGGATGCAACGTAACAAATAAATGCCTCGTACTACCAAACCCACAGATGTCGTGATTTGCTAAATGGAGCCGCCTCATGACGACGCGTCGATTAATTTCCCAATAGCAGCCCCTCATTGTGGCTTCGGTTTTGTTTGGCGAGATCAAGTCGCAACACCCATAATTAAGCATGGTAACATGATGGCCAGTGGACCAGGAAACCTTGTCAAAGTAAATGGCACCATGAGAAAAAAGGACTACATCAAGATTCAGGAGTTTGCAGAAAAAACTTGGCTTTGAGCAACACTGGACCTTCTGACAAGACAGTGAATTAAAACGTGCAGACAAAGTGGTGAAGAGATGATGAACCGACAACAATATGACATTTTGGAACCAGAGTTCAGACCTGAATCCCCATCAAGAATATGTGGAGGGAAGTGAAGACCAGAGTGATGGCAAAGAAGCCTTCTAACCTCAAAGACCTGGAGAATGAAGGTTTCGCAATTGATTTCTGACAAAAGGGTATGAATGTTTGACATAAAAATCACTGTAAATCAACACTTGGCATTGCATATGTCTAGGTATAGTCTTTTCAGTTATAAAAGCTCTTAATGATGGTGTCAGAGTTGTTTACAAAACAGGAAGTGCTGTAGTGCCCAGCAAAGTAAGTTCATATAAAAAAACACCCCACAGAAGAGAAAAAATAGCTCAGGTTTTTCTATCAACAATGTCCTCAAAGAGTAAGCTGTCAACAAATGTCGTAGATAACGATGTTCTGTTTTTCACATGATCTAATCAGACCTGTGCTCCCATTAGCCACAGAACTCTAACAAAGCTTACAGTCACACACAAACAGAACCATGTTTCAAATGTAACATACACACAAACCACAGGTAGGCTGCTTTTCCTGCTCCCGCAGTAGAGCAGGGGGATAATGGGAAAGATTAGAGAGAGCGGCTGATGCCTGGCGACCCTTTTTCTGAGAGCGCGGCAGACGAGGATGCTGGCTCTCAGTGGCCCTTGTCAATTAGAGCATCCACTCCAGCAGGCCGGGCCTAATGAAGAGTCCGGAGCATGGGAGTGGAGTCGAGCAGACAGGGATTGATCCCTAGCCTGGTGAGTGCACCGCTGGGGAAGAGGGCACCATGGAAAAGCCTGGGGACCGAGAGAACGCATCTTCTTCTTCTAGGCCTGTATCGCCCTCCGGGAGACGTGGCTCCCTCTCTGTCTGTTTGACCTCACAACATCATTATACTCATTCCTTATACTGTCTTTTTCATATGTTACAAAGTGTTCTCCCTCTTGATCTCCAAACTTCTTTTGCCGATGTGCGTCACCACTGCAAAGCCTGAGTTAGATGCTGATGCGTCTTGTTATAAGTCCCTTGTGCCTCGAACTTTGTTATGTTTAAACTAAGCTTCGGGGAAAGTGAGTTCGTCAAGCCTCACGTTTTTAGAATAACCCTGCCAGAGTGGTAATTGTTCATCTGCAACTGCAGCTTCTGCTTTCAGTGTGAAAATTAATGAGATCTCTCCTATGAATGACAGGTTGTCCATAACGCATTGCACCAGTTATAAGCATATAGGCACATATGAGACTTTAGTATCTGGGGACTTGGGGGGATAAAGCTGGAGTTACCTATTAGCCACACTAGTGACATGACACGACATTGGGATGGTATGTCTGTCACCCCACAAGTGATCAAGACTGAGTCATCTTGACAAATACTGTACTGCATTGATTTTACAGTCAGTTATGGTCCCCAGAGATTCAGTTGTTCAAAAAGTCTCACCCAGATCAAAATGATCCATATTTGGAAACCCATGTTTTGCATTCCAGCGTCAAGTAATTGATCTTACTTTTGTGCTGTTTTCTTTTTTCAAAGCAACATTGGACTGGATCCCCCTGAAACAGATGCAAACTTTTCAAATTATTATATCTCAGCTAATATATCTAAGCTACGAGCCATCTAAAGAACAGCCACCATAAGGGGCCACTAGGAGTGTTCTAAAAAGAGAATGAAAACAACACAGTAACACGATCCAGACATTCCCTTCTATTTTCAGTTTCTTTTAAACAGCCAGACCCCACATTTTCAATTATGTTCAACTTTATTGTCAACACACAGAGTACAAAGACAACAAAATGCAGTTTAGCATCTAATCAAAAGTAGCATTAAAGTGCATTATAAGCAGTAAGAATATACACAGTATACAGTTGAACAGAGTTGTATGAACACACCAAGTATATAAATAAAATAACTGTAGATAACAATATAAAGATAGATAAGTGTACGTGCACAGGTAGCGATAAATGGCGGTATGAACAGTAAAATAGTATGACATATATGCAGTATATCCACAGTATAATTTATATGAGAAAATATGAGATGAGGTGCAATCTGGCCCACAAGAAATAAATACAAACAAAAATATACACATTATTCACAAATTCATTGTGGATATTTTGAACAGCATTCATTATCAGTTGCAGAGTCTGTTAGTCTGTAACCCCAAGGCGCCTGTGTGGTTCTGTATCTGCAGCTCTGTATATCTACCTGTTCAATTAGTATGCATGGATACAGTGCAGTATGTATGGAACAGTTAAACAAACCAAGTGCAGAATATAAATGAATGTACACACCGATCAGCCGTAACATTAAAACAACCGGCACTGCATCCATCCACACCACAAAAACTGCTCAGGAAAGGCCTGAGGAACATGACAAAAAGCCTGACGCAATAACCTAATGTCTAAACTACTCAGATTCAAATCTGATCAAGGATCCTTTGGATGCGCTGCAACAAGCCAATTCTATGGAGGCTCCACCCTGCAAACCACAGGAACCACTGCTAGAATTTAAGTACCAGACACCTCCAGAGGTCCTGTGCCAGTGACTAGTCAAAGGGGACCTACCCAGTATCGAGCTGTTAATGCTGAGTGGGATCAGTGTATATACTACATGACATAAATATTGTATTATTTTAAAGTTTTATTGCAATTTGTTCCTGAAATCCACCTTTCTGTTGGGATCAGGATAATAAAGACTTTTTCAGATCATTGGTATCCAAGTCCTAGACAGGTATGACCAACACATACTGAATGTTTGATTCAAAAAAGAACTGTCAAAACTGGATCAAATGTGATATTTAGATTTTTTTAAAATTTGGTTTAAATAATATATGTTTATGATTTGATGTGATCCAATAGCCAAAATCTGATTGGATTCTTCGTGAACGATTTGGCTCAGAGGATAAATCCTATAGACTTTGGTGATCCCCTGACTTTTCTTCTGGAACCTCAGACAAAAATTTTCAGACTTTCTAAACAAACTGTTGACTTTGATAAACAATAAAGACACAGTCACTCTATATTCTGAGCATGCCCACTGCTGCTCAGGCTTTGATAAGGTCAGGACCCCTCTGCCTTGTCTTCTGTTCCTGCATCTCCATAGTGATCAGCATGCTAATAGGGCTAATTGCCATTTCTTGTTTTGGATTAGCATTCAGAAGGAAGGGCTAGCCAGCAGAGCTGACAGCTGTTATACCATCAGCTCTACGATGTGGACTGCAGAAGCCCATATTGGTCACTGCCAGATCTATTTCACCAGACAGCCAATGGTAGGGCTTAATTATTGCTCAAATTACCTCCAGAAACACCTGTCACTGCGGAGACTGACAAAATGGTAAATGATAGCATGGGTCACCATGAACATCTGAACAGACATGAGTGTTCTTTTATTAAAGAAGGTTACTGACTTTGGTGATTTTCCTGTAGTGCCACTATCTGGTTTTTGTTGTTTCACAAAATGTACTTGTGACATTTGACGATTATGAAAACCACAGTGACTCCTTCACCTTTCATCGAGTGCCATTGTCAAGTCAAAATTTTGATTTGTCCAGACAGATTACATTTGCAATCACATTTTTTTATTGGCAAATACAGCATGATAAGATGCAAAACTAAGATGGCAAACATAGTAAACACTGTACCAGCTAAAGATCATCAATATGATCATGCTGGCATGTAGCTCAAAGTGCAGCTGTACTGAAAAATAGTCTTAGAGAGCTGCTATAGCATACTGTCTGTGAACTTTTTGATTTGTACTGGTTTAAATCGAACCAAATAGATTAATAAAGTATTTAAGACTTTTAAAAGGAACATCCATAGTGATTTGTTACCTCTTGTAAGATTTGTTACCTCTTTAATCACAAAAAGCCTGTATTATTCTTTATATGCAGCTTTGTAGACGTAACTGTTCAATTTGTATATATGTGAATATTTTGTTGGAAATTCTCTGTAGGCATGACCATGAACATATGCAGGGAAAATTGTGTTTGTGTTAGAGCCTTGGGGGAATAAACATCACAGCAAGTCAAATTTTATTGATACCAGCAAAGACAGCTTAGATCAAAAATTAAGAGAAAGGCATCTGAGCCATCAAGATCTTTTCCAAATGATCAGTTTCAACTTAAGATTTCCGACCAGACACTAAATAAAGCTAAATATTCTCAGGTTGGATGTAAAGTCATTGATAGTCATGAAACAGAAGAGAAGGGGCTTGTGAATATTTTGAGAAACCCTGTGAAGATGAGGACTAATTGCTTTTCTTTGAATCTGATTTACTGCCACGGGCTCTTATGGGTTTCTTCGCCATCGTGGGAATAGAGGTGGGTTGTGATACAAATACTTCATGCTGCGACGTGAGTCATAGAATGAGTTATATCACATCTAAAGTTAGACGAGAGGGATTTCCATTAATGAGTCCCCTTTAGTCCCTGATGAGTATTTGGCTGCAATGAGATAAACCAGAGTGGAACCAAAACAGTCCCTTTTAACCAAGGCTGATGTACAAGTGTTGAAGCTGCTAAACCAGAAGAAAAATGTAAGACTCTGTTTTCCCTGTGCATTGCAGTAAATGCTCATTTGGCTTTTAACCCGTAAGTAGAAAAAAGACCTCTAGAATTTGGTTACAATGACCTCTGGTGGGCCTCATTGATCTGAGATAATGTAATAAGAGTGGAAGCAATCCATATGGCATCAAACCAATATAATGAACTTTTGTGTCAATGCAAATAGACAATTCAAAGTGAAGTGGCATCCTAATTGTTGGCAAGTTGCAGTCACTACATTGAATTCAGGTCCCACGCCTGCTTGAATGGATTATTTAATCAATGCAGTTACCTAAAGAAATGGACAGGAAAAAAAACAACAAGCATAAATGGATACATACATGCAGTGCCGTGCAAAAGTATTTGTTTGATGATCTGAAACATTTAAGTGTGAGAAATATGCAAAAATATAAGATTTCTATCAGGCACTGTGTAAGACTTCAATGACTGATGAAGGGAAAGGAATGTGATGAGAGATGGGATTAAAAAGTTAAAGAGAAACTTTAACCATCTTTTTCCCTCTACTAATTTGATAAAAGCAAAGAAAGTTTGAGCTCCTCATTATCTGATATCAAACCATGGATTATACACTAAATAACGGAGGTGTAATCTGAAAACCTGCCTCAAGGATTAAGTGGTTGAATAGCGACACGAAGGATCTAAATTGGTATAAATTTGCAAAAATGTCTGAATTCTCTCTAACGAATAAGGTGATTTTCTTTAATCCTCAGTGTTTGTTGGTTGATAAAACATGTAGTCTAATTTAATAATGGCGGTTATGTACACAGAATGACATGTTTACTTAAAGGACTAGTGTGACATGTTGGGAAATGCACAAAAATGCCAAACTATACCTTTAAAAATGTCCCCTTTGACATTTTTCATTGTTATATTATTTCTCGAAATCTGAGGTGAGCAATTTCAGGAAGTGAAGCCTCGGTAATGTGAACATGCCTAGAATTTTGTTGATTTAAATTATCTACTGATACAATTAAACGTAAATGTCTCACTCAAACAAACACTGAGAAAACAAGCAGTGAGGAGGATAACACCTGCTCTACGGCCCTCCTTTACAGTTTTCAGTGACTACCTTGGTGACAGGATGACTTGCCTAATACGCTTCAGTCTGTGCCAATGACACACTTAGATCTCTTATTCTCTTTATGCTAATAGGACATGCCATTTTGGGTTTTAGCTACATTCTGTCTTATTAAAGTTCACTGCTGACGTCTTGCAAGTCCTTTTAGGACATAATGGGGAGAGCAATTAAAAGCCCCGTTCACAGTCAGAGGAGAAGTCTTTCCTTAGAGTGTCTTACAGCTTTATTCTAATATTTATCAATTAAGATTACCGAAACAAACTGCTAGATCTTACCTCTGCTACACTATTTCAAGCTGAGTACATGAACTGTCAATATGATGCAAACTGGCCTGAAAATACATCGCTTAAATAGCAGAATTCTTACACAAATATGAATAGAGGTTATTATGGAAGGTGAAAAAACTTCAAATTCTCGAGTACACAAGCAAAGACACAAGCACACCACAACAGGTCATTTACTGTATATGTGTCTGTATGTACAGAGCAAAACGATTGCTAACACACACAAGACAGCGCTGACCTTCCAAGTGACAGCATCGAGAGAGAGTGTGGGTGTTTCTATCAGTATACAGCTGTGTGTGTGTTTAATGACATGCAGATCAATAGCAGTTTTTTTTTACATTCTTGGTTTTGGTTATCACAGCACATAAAATGCACTGACAGAACTTTTAATGGCAGTCCTGATTGATGCAGATGGTTATCAGTTTACTGTTGGCATTTTGGGAGTCGCCATTAAAGAGGAGAAATTGCATCGAGAAGAAAGTCAACTTTTACAACCACTGGGCAGCACATTTAGAAAAGATGAAATGTGTATATGCTACTGTTCTAAGAATGAAAAGACAGAACTGTTCCTGTGCCTTGTGAGATGACTCCAGGAGCAAAGGAACACTAGCCTGAGTCACATACAGTAAGGGGTTTGCCCAATTGCTTATGCTGCCCCACCTTTCATCCTTTCTATCTTTGATTTTCTGTGCCTTTGAAGGGGAGATGCATGTTGAAAAAGTTGTTTCCTAAAGCTGTCCTCCATCACCAAGCCATATTCTAGCTTGTCCAAGTACAAAAAAGCCTCATTAGAGCACATTAGAATATGAGAACACTGATGTTAGCACTAAGGTCAAAGCACTGTTGTAGCAAAGGACAACATTATTGGAAGAAATTAATTGTGTTTGGTATTTATTATTTAATTATATTTTAAAATACAGTGGTGTTGTGGCCCCATAGGAGTAAAATAGAGTTGGTCTTTCGGTTTGGCTTAGCCCACCTCTTTGGTCCAGAGTGAAACATCTCAACAGCTACTGGACGCATTACCATGAAATGCTTCTCAGAGGATGAGTCTTTCTGACTTTGGTGATCTTCTGACTTTTCATCCAGCATCGCCATGAGGTCCACATTTGTTCTTTTGTGTGAAATGTCTCAACTATTGAGTGAACTACCATGAAATTTTCATTACCATTTGTCATCTCCCCAACACTTTTTGCACTCATGAAGCCCCATATCATCACACTCCCACAAGGGTGCTTCACTGTCAGGACCACACATTCACTGTGGATTCATAGCAAACATGCTGGTGCCAGTCTAAGCTGAACACATTTATCTGTCTCATTTTGACTAAAAACCATGCTGTAAATTTTCATCAGGATTCTTTTGGTGTTCTTGTTCGCAAAGGTAGATTTTGCCGTTTGGTTTAGAAGCAAGGGTACTCTTCTTGGTCATGGCTCATAGAGGTTGATGTTGTGCATCGTCCTTCACAGTTGCCCATCTGTTTTTTTAGAACTAGATTGTGCAAGTAGTGCACTGTCCATGGTGTTACTTTAGAAGGATGGCCATTCTGGCTTTGATTAGTACTATGGCTTGTTGTAGACGTCCTGATTACTGCTGCAACTATGCTTCCACAGAGTTACTGTTTGTCGTGTATCCTTGTGATATCTCAAATCAGATTTTTCCATGTGAAGCCATGATGTAGACATGCAGATGAACACAGCACATAAATCCAAAATTGAGAAAATTCAGGTGTTCGCAGGTCATTTTTAGCCATGTTTATACAGTTAGGTTGATTGCTACTCAAGATTATTTCACTGAAGGTTTTCTTCACAGGGGTGTAATCACTTTTTCCATACACAACATGACAAACTATACTAATACTAAATAACAAATAGTAGTTACACTAAACTAAGATGGTAAATATGGTAGACATACCTGCTGTACAGAATGCTAGTCTTAACAGTGTTACCTTATTTGCGTGTTGATGTTAAAAGTGAGCTCAAAGCAGTACTTTAGACAATATTTTGAGTTATCATTCTGCCTTTTGTCCTTTGTTGCATGTATCTCTCATTTTATTTTCTATAGGCGCTATACTATGCTATAAGTTGTTTTGTGAACATGGCTGGCGATGATGTGTAAAAGGTTAATAATTTTAAAAATCTGGGCCAACCTAGTAGCCGAGTGGTTGGGGACCATCTGACCTGCACTGCATGTAATTCACCTGCTCGCTTTTTCTACATCTCCTGTCTATGTCTATTGAGACCATTTAATAAAGGCAGCAAATGCACAAAAAATAATCTTACATAAAAAAAGTCCGCCTATGGATGGTCTATGGAGAATGGAGGAGATACAGATATGTGGAAATAGTGAGGTTAAGTATGCCACAGGGATGCACGTAAATGGTATTATTTACATAAATTGGACAGTGAGATTGGAACGAAAATCCTCATAAGAAAACAATTAATTGAGAAAACACATCTCCCATTCTATTTGTAAATCATCGGTTAGCTTAGTTAGTTCGGACTTGAGAAATTCCTTTGACACAAAATTGCAATAACATATTTTGGAGGTAGCTCTAGTAAGTACAGCTGAGGTAATTGGAGTCTCTCTTTGCCATTGACACACATGGACACGGGAACACACACTTGCACAATGCTGTGCAATGAAATGAGCAATCTTGTTATAATTTGCCAGTTCTATTCATTTATTCATGAATTGGCTCCTTAAGGGGGCTGGGGAATGACCACCAGCACAAAGATGAAATCTCTAATACAGAGAACTCTACTGAGACCGGTGGACGGATGGAGAGATGGGAGGAGACGAGGAGGGCTGGAAGCAGGTAATATTACTAAGGGCCATTTCTGGTTATATAAGAAGCAGCAATGAGGAAGAATTAGATGAGAAGAAGAGGCGGGATGGGAAGAGTGGAGGGGAGTTTAGACTCATCAAGCATGTTGCTAATTCTGAAGTACGGTGTTTGAGTCACCTTTGAATGATGTCACAGCAGACAGATGTGTGCATCTGGAGAGGCATGAGTCATTTCTAACCATTTGTAACAAGCTGAGAGGACTTTAATTCCGTGATAAACTGTCTCCTCTCTTTAGAGCTACCTAAATTGGCTTCACAAGCAAGAAGTTCCTTGCACATTCTTCTGCAAAAAGAAGAATAAAGAAAAAAGAATAAATCACACTATTTTTGCCTTCAAGTCTGTGCATGTATGTCTGAGTTTTAAACAACAACATTACAGAGGATGACCAAATACCTGCCTCACGACGCTGCAAATGAATATGGATTTATGTAAGAAAAAGTCGGTGAAACTAGGCACCTTGAAAGAGAGAAAAGGGAAAGACAGCGAGTGATAAAGGAAGAGATGGGTAGGAGAGAGACAGGGATTGTTTGTGTGGAGGAAAAAGAAGGTGTGACTCCCCTCTCACTCCGCTGATTACAGATAGAGAGGACTCTGTGGAGTTCTGCTGCAAGTTCCTGCTGCCTCAGAGTTGAGTGTGCCTAATGTTCTTTCCTCTCTATTACAGCCCACTGCGGCCATCATACACACACACACACACACACACACACACACACACACAAAACACACACACACACACACAAAACAACAACCTCTTGCTATCTTTATCCCTTTAATTCTTTCCTGCAGATGTCATACTCTTGCCTCAAAACAATATGAGCTCCTGCTTGGCCTTTCTCTTCTCTCTGTAGTTAATGTAAAGTAATATGTGGGCAGCAATTGCTGTCAGGAAACCCTGTTAATTATTAGTTAAGTGTAATCCTGCACTTACACCGACATTAAAAAGGTGAAGACCTTCAATTACTGCTTGTGTATTATAAAGGGAAACACAGTAGAAGCTGAAAATCACTGGATGACATTGAGGTACATTTAAACCCATCCAGCAGCAACACAGACCAGATTTCACCATCGTATATTCATTTAATCTGATATAGTACTGGTATTCTTCTAATGCTCACCTGCAGGACTGTGAATATAGATAAGGTAACGTGTTTTTTGTAACACTACTTTCAAATATCTATTAAAGAAATTTGTCTGAAATATTTCAGCAGGTAGCAGTGACGCACACAATCAAGATCTCTTTTAATTCCCCTCTACTTTTCATGGTGAGCATCTACAGATGTAAGTGAGCTGAGGCCAGCTGTTCACATGTGCTCATATAAAAACACTTTGTTACACTTGGACCTGCTGTGAGATCCGTGAACAGACCTGCCTGTGGATGTTTGATCACCTCACGTCTCCCGACACAATTGCATGCAGCTAGAGAACACAAAAAGCACAACAAACTTTTTCATGCACTGTTGTTTTAAGCAACGTGAAGAAGTCGCGAATAGTGTAGTAAACTGAAAATACCTAAATAAAATCAATATCTAGTTCGACCAGTTGATCGTGCTTGTTTTTTCCACACTTCTTCTGTGCATTTGGGCTTTCTGAGTTGCTTTGGTCTCTTATTGTAATGCCAGATTGACTCCATAGTGTTAAGATCGAGGGGTCATTCCATCTTCTGCAGAATATTTTTTTCTTCTTGTTGTTAAAGACAGTTTTTAATTACTCTAGCTGTATGTCAGTGGTTGTTTTCATGCTGTAGAATGAGTGATCAGATACCACCCCGAAGGTATCACATGATGTTAAAAAATCTTGACATTCAAATTGTTTCAACATTTACACAGTACTATATACATTGATTATCAACATTTTGACCACTGACAGCTGAAGTGAATAACATTGATCATATTGGTACTATGTGCTGTTCTGCTGGAAAACCTTGGATTTTGACATCCCTGTTGATGAGACTTAGACACCCAAATAAACATTGTCCCACAACAAGCACACTCCCTCATGCAAATGGAAATCCCAAATGTCACTGGCCTACCCCTGCAGGAAAACTGAACCCACCACATGGAAAAACATCAAACAATTAGGAACATGTTGAGGAACATGACAGGAACATGTTGATTTGACTTCCAAACTTCCTACACCCCATTCTGATCAAGCATCAACAGGATGCAGTGGAACAAGTTTGATGGACAGAGGCCCCACTGCACAAGCCAGAGTACCCAAAGGATCCACTGCCAACATTCTAGTGCCAGACCCAATAGGACACCCTGAGAGGTCCTCTTGTCCATGCCCAATGGTTCAGAGCATTTTTGAGCACATAAGGAGGACCAACACAATAATAGGTAGGTAGTCTAAGAGAAAAAATATTGTTTAATTCTGCAGCTTCCCTCAGCTCTATGGTGCATATTAGTTTTTTTCAGCTCATCGTTTTGTTTGTCTCGCATCAGCGGATGCAGTAGGCAGCTGTTTACAGTGAAAACAAGTCTGAAAACTGACTGTAAAGATACACAGTTAGAGGGTACTGGTGAACACAGCAGGCATTTCCATCAGGAGTTGATGGATATCAAAAACAGACCTCAAAAAGAATGTGTCTGGGACTTGGAGTCATCAGGTGTCCAGATGTTGCTATATAGCTGCTAAATGAGTGATTAAGCAACAAGTTCACTATTAAAATACCTGAAGAATCAGTTAATGTATGGGTCAAGATTGAAGGCAAAATGATACTGAGGTGCTGTTGGACATCACAGTTGATTAAAACCTGCAGCTACAGTACAGTACTACTAAAAAGAAATCTATGAAAAAAGTTCATAGATATCAAAGTAGCACCTTAGAGAACTGTCTGAAATGTACAGCAGCAAGTTAAGCTGGTCGTTCCAGATGTTCCTCTCTCCACCAAAGCTTTCTAGTGCCTCCTAAAGAACCCAAGAAGCTCCCAGGCCAGATGAGATATGTAATCCCTCCAGCGAGTTCTGGGTCTACCTCAGGTTCTTCTCCTAGTTTTATGTGTCCGGAAAACTTCCAAAGAAACTCACCAAGTAGGCAACCTAATCAGATGCCCAAACCAATGTTAGTTGTTTCCTATCAATGCAAAGGAGCAGCAACTCTACAACAAGCTCTCAGTTGAAGTCTGTGCCCCTCACCTTATCTCTAAGGCTGAGTTCAGCCACCTTACAAAGCAAACTAATGGCTGCTTGGATCCAAAACCTCCTTTTTTTGGTCACTACTCAGAGGTCATGACCAGAGGTGCGGGTTTATCTGTCCATCCCAAGACACTCAAACTCCTTTGCTTGAGGCAGCAACTCACCCTCAGAGGGAGCAGTCCACTGGTTTCCAGCAGAGAAGCAAGTCCTCAGACTTGGAGATACTGAGCCTTGTTCTGGCCACTTGACACTTGGCTGCAAACCTCCCCAGTTCACTCTGAGGGTCACGGCCTGATGAACCATCTGCAAAAAGCAGAGATATGCCTTAAGGTCCCTAAACTGGACACCCTCCCCACTCTGGTCACGTCTTGAGATCCACATAGACCAGAATCCACATAGAATAACATTAAGTACAGACTTGAGGACAGAGAGCTGTTTTTTTTTTTTAGTTATTTTGCTTTTTGTTGTGTATATATTTAGTTTTTCCTATTTTTGGAGCCATTGGGGTCTTTACAGAAGCCATTTGGGGCCAGTGAGTCACTCTGACAGTCAGCCTCGCTGTTTCTTGGTTCCATCAGTTTGGCAGCAGGCAGGCGTCTGCTGGCCGGATGGCAGGTCAGCGGGACAGTGACGGGGGTGTCTGACAGAGAGCAGAGACAGGAGGCCAGGCGCAAGAGACAGGCTGCACAACAACATAAAATCTAGGCCTTTCCTTTCTGTTAGAACAACAAACAACACTGTGTGTATCATAGGGTTATCACACAATGTTCCATCACCCTTTTTCGATAAAGGTCATGTAATTAAATCTGCCTAAAAGGACTAAATCAAGCCAGGTATAGAGTAGAATAGATTCAATTTCATTTTTAGTGATTTCTCCATTTCTGAAACCATTAACACTAAAACAAACCAAGTGGCTTTTTGAAAACTATCATCTCAACTCCACATTCGAATGGCTTCTATGGTCCAGTGATCCAGTGGTCCATCAGAGTTTTGACAGCCAACCAAAAATCAATCTCAGCGAGAGCTTGGCTTTGTTGAAAGACTGGAAGTCTCTGTTCTTTGAGTGATGGACCTGATCACAAAGCTATTATCTGGGAAAAAAGCTACATCACATGAACTGCAGAGAATCAACTGTCCCACCCTGTGTGTCCATACAGCCAAACTAACACAGATGGAGAGCCCTACAGTTTGGAAGCAGCAGAAAAAACACTGAAGGAGCTAGCACAACACGCCAGGAATACTAAAGATGGTCCTTTTGACAGAATCAGGATTTATTTTTACCATGACATTTGAACTTTTTTCCACATAGGAATAACTGCATCACACATAGACAGGGGAATAGGTCAGCCACAAGTAAACAAGACACTGCAGTTATAATTCATTTTAAGCATCAGTCTGAGCCAACAAATTGATTCCTGTGTTATTTGGACTCTGAACTGTGTGAAAAAAGAGAAAAGTCCACCTAATTCATAGCATTAGTCTCATGAAACAGTGTGCATGTGTGTCGCTGCATGATTCAACAGTACGAACACATGATATGGACAATAAGGAGGCCACTCAACACACCACAATCACCACACCATTATGTTTTCTTCAGAGAAATCAGCTTACTTTCTGTGCAGCTCAATGGCCATCCAGCAGCGACAAAAGGCCTAAGTAAAGTGATTTTGTTATTCATTTGACTCACATGCGATGAGATCCCATCTGTCCCACCTTTGTTAGTCTTTCCCTTTGTAACTTCCCATCCTTAACATAAATACACGGGTCTCATTCGGTCATACAAAGACTCTGAATCAAGCCTTGTTTGTGACAAGTCATTTAATATTTAGATGTAAAAGTGCCATTCAAAGTGCTGAATATGCTGGCGAGTGATTTACTATTGTTCTATTGTTAAAATTCAAAGAGCAGGACACAGGATGGCTGAACTCTGCTACATGTGCTGAGTTGAAGCTGCTCAGATAAATAAACTGTGTGATGACACTATTTCTAAGTCAGAAAGAAAGTTTTCAGATTGGACTACATACCCAAGGATCTGTGAATGGCCAATATAAACAGATAATAAACAGTTAATATCGGCCAACCAATATATCAGACAGACTCTAGTTTATTGTTATACATATATGTGTGTAGTGTAGTGTGTGTGTGTGTGTGTGTGTGTGTGTGTGTGTTTGTGTGTGTTTGTGTGTGTGTGTGTGTGTGTTATAAATTCGCCCAACTAATGAAATTTTCAACTAATGATGCTGTGACATTAAGTCAGACATTAAACAAAAATGAAACAAGTGTTTTGTGCCAAAATGTGTATCAATTAAACCATCAGATTTATTTATGTTTCTCTGAATATGTATAAGGCCTGTCCTGCTTTTGCTGGATTAAAGTTCCGGTGGATCACCAAATACGTAAGAATTCAACCAAGGGATGTTGCACATAAATCTGAGCCTTGTACATGCAGCTGTAACAACAGTCATCTGGACACCTGTACAAGTAATTGAATCAAGTAAACCCATGCATCTGTAGTAGTCATCTAGAGTGTAGTCAGTAAGAATTGAAAGTCTGTTCAATCTGAAATAACTCAAATGCCCTCTACAAGAAGGGACAAAGTAGCCGCTCTCTGCTCAGGAGACTCGGGTCTTTTGGAGTGAAGGGGGCTCTTCTGAAGTCCTTCTTTGACTCGGCGGTGACATCAGCCATCTTTTTTGGAGTAGTCTGCTGGGGCAGCAGCATCTCTGCAGCTGACAGGAAGAGACGGAACAGACTGGTGAAGAAGGCCTGCTCTGTCCTGGGCTGCCCTCTTGAACCTGTGGAGGTGGTGGCCGAAGGGGGGAATGATGGCCAAGCTGTCGTCACTGATGGACAACACGTCCCACTACTTACAGGAGATTCTAACATCACTGGGAAGCTCATTGAATGACAGGATCCTTCACCTGCGGTATCTCACAGAGAAATACCGCAGGTCTTTTCTTCCTGCCGTGGTTAGACTCTATAACCAACAGCAAACTCCAACACAGTCACAAGGTGCACTAATATCCCTGGTAAGAATGCTGCTACTCTCTGTAAGCTACCTGTGCAATAATTATTTTTCTCGTAATTTACAGTATGCAATATCACTTCATGTCGCGATTCATATTGTTGGTTCTGTACTTTTTTTCTTTTTTTTTACCTTTCTTTGTACATATTTTCTTATGACACTTATTTTACTTACTAGTATTTTCTATGCTCTTTGCTTGCATTACCTGTAACAATGTAAATTTCCCCGCTATGGGACAAATCAAGGATTATCTTATCTTATCTTAAATCTTTATCAAATTTAAGCTGTACTTTCTCAGCAAACTGTTAAGTTTTCACTGTGATGTTTACAACAAGGTACAAAAGGACATCAGTCTTTCTGGCCTATCTGATAATGTGTGCATGAGGCCCCGTATTTACTGTGGGCTCTACACTGAGAAAGAACATTTTGTTTCAGAGCAATGGAAAACTATTTTTAGCGAAAAGAGGATCAAGCATCAGATGGTATGAGTGTGCACCTCTGAGAGGAGAAGACGGTGTCTGAATTTGATAAAAGCAAAACAGCATCAGTTTGTTTACAATACTGATTATGCAAAAATGCAGGAACTTCTAATCCAAGGTTTTTTCAGGGCTCTTCTCCTGACGAGGCCTTGTTTACTTCGGGGCTGTTCCCACTTATACAACTCTAGGCAAATTCGAAATTTTCACTGTAAAATGGTAAATGGTAAATGGTCTGCACTTATATAGCGCTTTTTTTCTACCTTAGTGGTACAAAAAAGAACCTTAGTGGTATCCAAAGCGCTTTACAATGTGTTTCACATTCACCCACTCACACACCAATGGTGACAGAGCTGCCATGAAAGGAGCTAATCTGCCATTGGGAGCAACTTTGGGTTCAGTGTCTTGCCCAAGGAAACTTCGGCATGCAGAGAGGCTGGGGATCGAACCGCCAACCTTGTGATCAGTGGACAATCCGCTCTACCACTTCAGCCACAGTATTATCATCCATTATATGTGTCAGTCGTTCTTAAAGAGTTACGATAGTGAAAATGAAAGCTATGCACTGGTTTTGGTCTGTTCATGGGATTTGCTGACAGTAAAAAAAAAAAAAATTGGAATAACACCAGGCTTGTACTTTAACACTATAGGCAGTGATACGTCTAACTGCAAACAGCTGCCAGATCCATTTTTGTGTGTTTCGTAGCTGCTTTAAACTTGGAGGTGTAAAAATAAAAGCTGTTATGATATGAAGATGTTTACTTCTGCCATCCCTTAAGCCCAACAACAACTACACTGCCTCCCAGATTTACAGGCAAGTAAGAATTTTACTGATCTGCTGTGTTCCAACTGAGAAACCAGCTGCTCAAACTTTGTAAAATCTTGCCTCCTCACTTTCTGTTGCTGTAGAGTTTAGCCGGTAAAGACAGTTTTCCTCCAGAGTGGCTCCCTGAGATGCCACCAGGGCAAGAAAACAAAACATTGTCTTTAAGTTTAAAATGCAGTGTCTCACTCTGCGGAGAAAGGTTTCCGTTGAAGCAGCTGCCACTTTTGATAAATCTGTGTTTGTCCTCCGTCTGACTTCCAAGGCTGTACAACTCTGTTTGCATCTCAGGGCACTGTGACAAGAGTTCAATCATAACAAAACACGATTGTCTGATCAACTGTGTGCAGTCTGACCTTTACAACTTCTCCAAACCTGGCAGACAGACAGAGTATCTTCATCCATACCTGTGGACAATTAGGTTGGTGAAACAGACGACCCTGTCAGTGCTGCTCTTTACTGTAAACAATGGCTGCGCTGTTGTCCCAGGAGACTGCCATGATGCCGGAGTGATACAATGCGGCCCAAATTCAGATGGAATGACAGTAGCAGCGGGCCTCAACCGAACACAACCTCATTAGCAAAGACAAAGCTGGAGAACAACAGTTGCGACCTCATGGGTTGTGCTTTGATTCGACGCTAACGTAATGACAACAATGTTATTAGTACTGATACAGGTGCATCTCTCTCAGCAGTGACAGCAAATGAAGATGTGGAGCATTGTTTCCCGGCTGCAGCCGCACCATGACTGACAGAGCAGACAGGGACCTTCCTCACTGCCGTCTCCTGGGAATCAGTCAATAGGGAGAATCACCACCTGCTGCTGCAGTCACATATCTGAGGCGGGTACATCTGCGATGCAACTCACTGCCCAGGTGGTCTTTTCAAGCTTGACACATCCTGAGAAAAAAACAGCAAGTAAGCAATTCTTTCTAAATGTCCCTAATTAGGTGTAAAAAAAAGCTGTCAATTCTGGCCTGAACTGAATTTTTTTTTTTTTGTTTGTCAATAAAGCGAGGAAAAAATGTGGATACATGAGACAAAGAACTTTATATTATAGTTGAGGTTCTCTTTTGCTACTTGGATTAGTTTTCTAGGAGCCTTTTCATGGCAGCCCCTAGGGTAATTTTCTGGTAGTTTCAGCTCACCCAGGCTGCTTGCCCTCTATGCCAGATTTATATTTGGGATCCTTTCTTTTGTTTTACTTATTCCTGTCAGCTGAAGAGGGGCAGAAAAGATTGTTGCTAATCTGAAATCAAATCCATCAAACACGCCGCCTCTCCCATTGATCACCGTAGAAGACATAAATAGCTGCAGGTACTCTGCTCTATAAAGACGCAATCAAGCAGTCCTTAGCACGGCTCCCTGAAGCCCACATTCTGATTAAGAGCTCGAAAAAGACACGAAAACAGGTGAGAAGAGGAGATGACAGGACAGAGGGGAGCAGGACAAATCAAAATAGATCAACTTCTTGCTGGCATAAACTTCTTTGCTGGATACCTGCTGTGTATGCTATATATGAACACTGCAGGGTGAGACGGCAGCAGAAATACAATGAAAAGAAACATTGCAGGGGAGGTTGGCTTGCTTTTAAGGCTTTTTAAGGCAAAATAATCCGACAGCAAAGGTTTTGCTTACCATTAGCTGCAAAAAAAATAAAAGTCAGTCTGTTGAACTGACAAGATTTCATCATGTCAAACTTAACATTATGTTTTTGTCTTCAAGTCTTACGTCAATTGAAATCCTTAGACTGACTAATCTTGCCAGTCAGTCAACATTATATGTCAAGACAAAAGTGTGGTAAAAAAAAAAAGGCACTGTAACAAATTTTCTTGTAAAATTACAGTAAAATACTGGCAGTTGTAGTTACCAGTATTTTTACAGAAATTTTACCGTTACAATTGCAACTCAAAAATAACACTTACTGTTGATGAGACTTTCTAATGATACTGTATTTTTATAGTGTTGCCACTGTAATTAACATGAACTGTAGTTGCCTGTTATTTTATTCTATTAAAATGCATAAACACTACTATCAGTTGCAAACATATAGGCCAGAAATAACAGCTTGTCTATTTTAATGCAGATTTCAGATCCACCGTTGAATGATAAGGCAAGTTAAAGTTTTATTGTTTGGGAACATTTACTCAAAGGCAGTAATATATGACAGACCATAGTCTATTCCATACAGAGGGGAAAAAAAGAATAAAAATGGCAGAACTCAGGGCATCAGTGTAAAGTTAGCAATAATTTTCTTAGCCGCCACTTGTCTAAACAGTGCTTTTGGAACTGTAATGGTCATTCTTATTTGTGGAATAACAGTGCACTACTGTGAGAATTTGGCTGTATTTTTACAGTGATTTATTACAGTATATGTGACCCATGATGCTCATAAAGTCTAAGCTTGATTGGAACTAACTCATGGGACTGTCAAAAAAAGTAGTATTTATAACACTAACTCAATCAACCAAATGGAAGAGATGGACATCATATAGAAGGGTGATATCTCACGACTGCCTTTAGTTGTAGACATAAAAAGTGACAGAAGTTTTTATGAAAGAAAGATGGTTTGCGGGGCTGCACGGTGGCTTGGTTGTTTGTACTGTCACCTCACAGCTAGAAGATCCCCAGTTCGCATCCCGCTTGGGACACCTGGGATCTTTCTGTGTGGAGTTTGAATGTTCTCCCTGTGCAGCGTGGGTTTTCACCAGGTTCTCCAGCTTCCTCCCAAAGTCCAAAAACATGCTGAGGTTAACTGATTACTCTAAATTGTCCATAGGTGTGAGTGTGCTCGGTTGTTTGTCCCTCTATATGTAGCTCTGGGATAGACTGGCGTCCTGTCCAGGGTGTCCCCTGCCTTCGACCGAGTTGGCTCCAGTGCCCCTGTGGCCCTACAGAGGATTAAGCGGTGCGTAGAGGATGGATGGATAGATGGATGGAAGATGTTAGCTCCCTTCCTCAGCTGCCCAGTCTTCAGTTTTCAGTTTTAGAAAGTTAAAAAGGTTATAAAACTGGTTGGACATAAGATCCCTGCCCTGATGATATGACAGAAAGGTGGGCTATTGAACTAGTTCTGTCAGGATATAGGTGCTTTTAGACACCAGGTTGCTGCCACCTCCATTGCGTTCAAGGGGAGAAAGTCTGACTGTGCTCATGTGTATTTCTCAGTGCTGGTTTAACTTCCCCGACATGGCCTGCCTTGTGATCATGGCTACCACAATGAAAGGAGCAAAACAGGAGCTAATGTTACTGGTGTTTTAAGTTAACTGAAAGTTTAACCTTGGTTTGGCATGGAGTGTCATGGCTTTTAAAGTTTTATTGTCTAGTCTAACATTAATAAGAAAAAATAGCTAATTTGTATTTCTAACCAACCTTCTATTTCAAGCTCACTGTTGTGTTTGTGATTATATTAAGTGAATTGCAGGCTGCAGTGCGTGGTCAGGCACGATGTGTTCTTAGGAGGGTCAAAGGGAGCTCCAACACACTACGGGAATAGGAAGCTCCTACACACTGTGGAATATGCAGCGGTAACCTCTATTAGAAAACACTTTGAAGTTTACAACTCGGCAGTTTGCTTTCTTTACTTTCGCTATTGCTAAAGATCTTTCTATTGTGTGACTTTACTTAATTTAGTCTAACTTTTTTCTAATATACTTCAACTTGTTATCAATGCTATCGCTATGACATCCAGTAATGGAAAAAAAAAAAATTTTTACTTTGGCTACTGGGAGAAAATATCTTATATTGCAGTTTTGCAAGTGGAAGATGTTTTTGTGATTGGTTTTCTTCTGCAAGGACTAGGAAACTACACACTGCTATTCATTTTTGTAACAGCAGGAAGTGACTGGTGTAATTCTTTCTCATCTGGCCCCAAGCAAAGTCTGTCAAGAAGCTTCAGCATGCCCAAAACCATTCTGCCCATGAACTTATACTCTTCTCTCCACCAACATGTCACGCATTTTGGATTTGGATCACACTGGCTCTCTGCTCCAAATCAGTAAGATCTCTATTTTTTATTTTCGGGATGGCAAACTTGGGCCTCTAAAACTCTTAGGGTAGAAAGAATACAAATCAAAGGGCAAGACATAGTTGATTTATTTTAACTAGAGCTGGACAGTATATCATTTCAGCACCAACATCCTGATATGTACAATAGTCACATCACAGAAGGTGCAATGTGAAGTGTGGCAAAGTAGCTCAAACACATCCTGCTGCAACTTGTTTTCGGTCCTAGACACAAAAAGAAACTTTCACAGTTCTCATTTTCCATGACTGATCTACCAGAGAACATCACTTACTCTGATTTAAGGGTTCTCGGAAACACTGAGGTTTTTTAAACTGTAGTCACAAAACACAGAGCTTGTTGACATGCAGGCTCCTTGTGTGCACAGTAAAATTAATGAGGAACGGGACAGAAACACTAAAAGGGAACATTTTCTTTGCAAAAAGAAGCACACCAGTTGTCTGGAGATATTTTGGAAACAGAAAATACGATATTGACCAAAATTAAGTACTCTGTCAACAGTTTCTTACAACTGCAACACAACTAATTTTAGATGTTTTCAAATGATTTTTTTCTTAAAATTCAGTCTCTGTGTAATGATAATTTATCAAGCTACAGAAACCTGTGGTTCAATAAAATGTGTTTAAATTGTTACTCGGCTACCTGTTGCCACATTTTAGTAGTTACTGTAATGATTAGAGAGGTCATATTGTATAACGCATCCATGTGGAAACATATTTTGTCTTCTTTAAACAGATCAGACATTTACAGTAAAATAATATTCAGCTGTTAAGGAGCTCAGGATTCAGCTGTGTAATAGATTATTAAACTGCAGCTCATAAACAGCATCTCTGTGTGTGACAACTGAAGTACATAGTGTCATTTAGAGTTAGATTCTGTTCAGTCTTGTCTCCATGTCAGGGATCATTTATAATTATAAGCAATTAATGGAGCTACTGCTGTGTTATTTTGTGTACAGCACAAAACGCACGTACCCAAATCTTTCAATTTCTATCTCTCTGAATAAAATTCTGCACAATAACGAAACTGGGAACACCCAGAGCATTCACATGGGACTCTGTCTTGACTTCAGCATCCATCCCATATGATGTAAATGAGGCATTAGCCTATTACCACAGTCACTGAACCCAGAAAAGCATTAAAAATTTCATGGAGAGTCATAGCAGCAACAACAAACAGTTGGAGAGAAGTAATGCTTTTTTTTCCAACCAAAAATATTTTACTTTGCTTTCCATTTTGTTGCCTCATTTCACCTAAACATCAAGCCCATTTTACTAAAGTACAGAAAACAGAATTAAAGAAGCTCATGTTTGGTTTCCAGACATTTATACGTCTTTACATTTCTACAAACAGAAAAATTAAAAGGCTTATTGAGCTTCCAAGGAACCATTTCTGAAAATGCAGTGGAAGTATTTTTCTAAGTGTGTGTGCAATAAATATGACAAGTGCTCCATCCTGTGCAGAGGAAGATGACAATGAGGAAAATAACAGCATTTGCATGTTGTGGCATTCAAGCTTGATGATAAATATACTTTTAATATGCTCTGCAGCTGCCTACCGTTTTCCCCAATTAGATTAACTACACTGAAGGATGTTCAGGGTGGGATACTGGAGATAGACTGTGCTGTGTGTCTGCAATCACTCCAACAGAAGATGGATGGTTCTCATGTGACAACTAAACACCTACAGCTACAGCTCACTACATGTGCTGGTAATGATATACCAGTAGCACATCACTATTCTGTTACATCCTCACACATTCCCACACAGCCACCGAGGACCACAAAGAGCTGAAATCACTACCGAGTGATTTCAACCCAAACACCAGATCTCTCTCTAATACGCATGTGAAATACTTGGAGGGCAGATAGTTTACTGAAGAATTAAGTGCTGTAAAGGAATTAAATCTTAAAGGAATGAAAATCTAAACTTTTAGAATATCCGAAAGCTCGGGAATCTGAGGTTATGATATTGAAGAAAAACTATGAAGAACCACTAACAGAATTGTAACAGAATAATCTATGAATATAAAAGTCTTGATAAATGGTCACATCTCAAGTCAGAAGACAATGGCAATATTTCTATCTTTTTCTCAATCAAATGAAATATATTTGATCTGACTTTGCTTTTGCTAATGTGCAGAGTTTTTGAAACCCCGTCTGTCTATATTGGCATTAAAAATGCAATAAGTGATTTTTGGTCACTTTCATCACAAACAAGCTGTAAACATAATTCTGACACTATCACTACATTGACATGGATATACACCAGTCAGCCACAACATTATGACCACTGACAGCTGAAGTGAATAACATTGATCATATTGGTACTATGTGGTGTTCTGATGGAAAACCTTGGATTTTGCCATCCGTGTTGATGAGACTTAGACACCCAAATAAACATTGTCCCACAACAAGAACACTCCCTCATGCAAATGGAAATCCCAAATGTCACTGGTCTACCCCCACAGGAAAATGCACCCCACCACATGGAAAAACATCAAACAATCAGGAACATGTTGAGGAACATGACAATGGCCCAACATGTTGATTTGTCCTCCAAACTTCCTACAGCCCATTGTGATCAAGCATCAACAGGATGCAGTGGAACAAGTTTGATTGACAGAGGCCCCACTGCACAAGCCAGAGTACCCAAAGGATCCAGTGCCAAGGTCCTGGTTCCAGACCCCATAGGAGACCCTGAGAGGTCCTCTTGTCCATGCCCAGTGTTTCAGAGCATTTTTGAGCACATAAGGAGGACCAACACAATAATAGGCAGGTGGTCGTAATGTTATGCCTGATCGGTGTAACTTGATAGCATCTGCTTTGCAAGTCCAAAGATGACTCCTTTTTGTCCCTTTTGGTCGCCTGTAACTTTGTAGGGAAGATGCTAGCCACTACCATAGTTGTTGTCTGTCTGCACATTGGCAGCAGCCTGCAAAAAAACAATGCTACAAGAATAATGAAGCTGAACAAAGACAGTACAATTGCAGGCCAGAAAACCAAAGATGCAAAAAAGTTCAGTAGAGATGAGAGGAACAGCAAAGTTGGGTGCTAATTCTCAGTAAGAACAGCGCCTATCACGTACAAGCTGTCACGCAATGCATTGATAATACAAAATCCTTTATTATAGCTGTTTTGAAGACAACAACCAAAGACTGCACTAAAATACAGAGTAGGAACATGGACCAATATGTTACTGCTACACAGCGTTAATCCCTTTTGTTCTTGGGCAATCTTCACCACTATTTTCTCTGAACTACTTTTCTCATCACTACAAAAACCCCATCATCCTAACGAGCCATATTGTGTCACTGTGTCCTCCAAAAGCCATAATCTCTTAAAACAACTGCAAGATCACCAGCTGATGAGTTGTCAAAGAAAGACAGTTCATATCTTTACATACATTTGACAGCTAGGTTTCAGAGCTCTGAATCCATGACCACCTGATGTTTCCTGCAATTAAACCAAACTGATAAATAATTGAGTGAAATAAAATAGACAATTTATTCTGACGATCAGGTCGACAAGGTAAAACAATTTAACCAAGCTGGCATTTTGTCATTAGAAATTAGAGGTTTAAGAACTCAATTAGAGACATTAGCTTGATAAGATGAAAATGTTCTCTGTAGTGTGATTAGGGATTTTTTATGGGACTATTTTCCCCTGGAAATATTTTTTCTTTTCATCACTCCTCAAGAATGAAATATTTAAAACCTCACATCTGCCATTTCAACCAGACGTGAGACTGAAAGATCAGCTCAATCTAGCACGATTACGGGTGGTCTCAGACACTACCTGACTGTGATGGAGGGGTGCGAAGACGAGGGAGGACAGGCACGCAGGAAAAGAGAGGGAGCACAATGATAAGTGAGCTGAAGCATGTGGTAGTAGTGCACTAATCATGGTCTCCGGCTGGAGAAACACACAGGCGCCTCACAGGTTATTGAGAGATAATGGGATTCTCAGGGCAACAGACATTCAGCTAAAGACAGAGATGGAATTTGAAAATAAATAATGCAAAATCTTCCTACTTTCTCTCCTGCTGGGTGTGTGCCTGTGTGCCTTTGTCTGTCTGTGTGTGCATATTGTGACTCCAGATAATGTCTCAGTGTGATGAAAAATGAGGAAATAATGCATTAGTCATTATGGGAACAGAAACAAACCCGGCTTTCAGAGTCACAAAATTGCAAAATAAAAGTTACAGGAGAAACAGTGTAAAATAAAGGAATTTCATAATATCTAATGACACCCATGACAGCTACTTTTGGATTTGGCACTTGATAAAAGAATGCAGCTTTTGTAAATATACATGTGAAGGTTAAACAGTAAATAATAATAAATATGGCTGTCAAACTGAGAGAACTTCATTTATTAAATAAATGTTTAGATCGTGTTTGCGATATTGCACCATAATAATATTCATTTTAATTTATAAAATCACTTTCAAGAGCCCCAGTTCACCCAACAGCATTAACAAAGGACAAAAACAGTAAATAAAACGTAAAACAAAGCACGACTAAAATCAAACGCTACTCTGAAAAAGTAGGTTTTAAATAATGACTTGAAATGTTCCGTGGTTTCAATATTTTGGATATTTAACCCCTTTATTCCCAAATTTTTCCCAGACACACAAATATCAAAATCATGTGTCATTAGTAGCCCTTTGAAACAATCAATCATAATTTTTCGAAATTTTCATTAGAAAGTGTGTGAAAAAGTGTGTTTTATGATTGGTCACAATTGTGACCGGTGGGATAATGTGTTGTATCAACCATTGGACAGACTGAATATAGGCCTATTTGACCTATGCAGTTTGTGTGTGTGTTTGTGTTCATGTGTGTTCGTGTGTGTGTGTGTGTGTGTATCTGTGTGTGCGTACGTGTGCCTGTGTAGGTGTGTGTGTGTGTGTGTGTGTGTGTGTGTGTGTGTGTGTGTGTGTGTGTGTGTGTGTGTGTGTCTGTCTGTCTGTGTGTGTATTCGTGTGTAAAGTTAGGTAGAAAGGTAGGTAGCAGCAGAAAGTTAGGTAGAACAGTGAGCCTACGTGTATTAGCATGTAGATACAATGGGTTATCCCACGGGTCACTATTGTTGCCGTTGGCATGTTTGTGAGTTCTATGACCACACTGAACAAAGTTGAGTAATTGCAAATGCATACATCAATACTAGACACCTTTAACATGATGTGTACCAAAAATCTATGTCCTATCTTTATGTTAACACACTTTATTAGCCTTTTCTTTGGGAGCTTTGTTGCTGCCATCCTCTTCTCTTGGCGCAAACAGGAAATAAACAGCTCTGGTCATGTGACAATTTACAGTAAAAATGTGACACTGCACATATACCATTGAGACCCTTTCTTATTTCAATATTTGCTGGAAATGCATTGATAGATCATTCAGTAACATTTTTATAGCCTTAGAAATGAAACATTTTTCTGCAGTCACTATCGTGACTGGTGGGATTAAATGGGTTAAGATATCCCAGACAGAGAAGGCTTTTTTTCCAGGATGTGCAAACCAGAGGTGAGAATGGACAGCAGTCCAGTGTAAGAGAAGTGAAGATTGAGGAGGAGCTATAGAGGTGATGGAAGTCAGAAATGTAATGAAGGGCAGAAGTGTGAAAGGACTTATAGGTGAGGGGAAAAATCCAGTACTTAATGTGAAACTTTACTGGGAGGCAGTCTAGGTGGAGTAAAGTGGGTAAGAACCCTCTCAGAAGTGTTTAGATGGAACCTATATGAAAGGTTTTGTTGGAAATTCTGGAAAGCCTGGAGACAGCTGATTTGTACTTCACAAAGGATAAGATGGAGTCAGGGATAAAGCCCACGGTGCAGAATGTTACTGAGACTAATGAGGGAGGCCACCAAGACACCTATGACTACTGTGAAAGAGTTACTGTGCACACAAGAACTGTTGCTTGTTCTTCAACAGTCAACGCTTTATGGTAAGGTGTCAAAGAAAAAGTCAAGTTAAATCTTGACCTCACCTGAAGTTATGTGAGGGACTCTGAAGTCAACTGGAAGAAGGGTCTTTGGTCTGGTGAGATCATAATTGAGCGTTTTACCATCAGTTTAGGTGCTGTGTTTGCCGAAAACACCAAACACTGCACATCATCACCATCCCTACTGTGAAGAATGGTGGTGGCAGCCTCATGATGTGGGTATAGTTCTTGGCAACAGACTCTGGAAGGCATGTAAGGGTAGGGTGAATTGATTGTAACGTGATGCAGTACGGAAGAGAACTGTGTGTTGGTAGAAAATGTGTTTTTCTAGCGAGACAATGACTGGAATGATGCAGCCAAAGCTTGGCAGAAATTGTTTGAAGAGGTGAATGTTGCGGAGTGGCTAAATCAGAGTCCAGACCTCAATTCACCCGAGAATCTGTGGCTGAAATTATAAAAGGCTGTTTACTCATGAGCCCTGTGCAAACTGACAATTCTTACAAAGATTGGTTAAAATTGCAGCGTCCATAAGTCCAAGGCTTATTTAGACCTGAGGCACAAAAGACAATCAGGTCAGGTTGACTTTAGGATATCAGTAAAATAAAATTATTCATATGAAACAGCTGATGCATAATCATTAACTAGTAGCCTTGAATAAACACGACTAAAGTTTCCAACTGGAACGAATCACTAGCGAAGAGCTTTGGTCTAAATTTCTGGACAACATTAACATGCAAGACAGAGACAACAAGCTGGTCAGTAAAGCTGAGTCTGTCCTCCTGCTCTGTGACACACTCCTCGTCCACGCACCAGCCGGCCATTTCCCCCAGCGCATCCTGTAAACTGTCACTCATTCCCTGCCGTGGTGACCTCTGTCAGCCCAGTGTCACTTTTGGGGGACAGGGCTATCATGTCATCCACACACACTTGCTATTCCATTTGTTTATTTATTTGTTTGTGTCGCTTTCATTTCTGGTCAGTCTTCGACTCTGTGCCTTTAACACGCCCCTGCTGTCACAGTCGGAAGTCTTGTCTTTTAACGTGCTTCCACCTCTGGCTGCTTTGCTCTGAAGTGTCTACGAACACCAAGGTGTTGGATTTTACCTGTCTATAGATCCACTCTCCATTGAGTTCCACTGAACTTTGTGGAAACTTTTTTATTGGCTCTCCTTCTCTGAATTCATCTATTTTTATGCAGCCAAAACATCCATCACCCTCAGCAAAAAAACAAAAAAAAACCTACAGAATTGTTTAGAATGAGTCAATTCATGAGTGGCTGTTGCTTAGTGTGATTTTAGAAGAAGAACGACGCATCATTCACCAGTATGGCTTATTGCTTACTGCAGAATGACTCTTGAACAGTACAAATTTACTGTTTGCTAAGCATATAAATGTTGAACAAGGTTAACATATAAGATAAAACAGGTTTATTAATCCCCCAAATTTGGTTGCCAGAGAAACAACATAACTAACTTTAAACAGAAATACACTCTGAGTGCTCCTCCTGGTCCTTTACTCCAAGATTGTCTGTAACAAGCCAGACCAATTATAAACTTAGCCTTTTAAATCAGCTTGTTAATCCTGTTTCCTCTCATTAATAGAGGTTCTGTTACACCAGCATAAAGCAAAGCACTGGCCACAAACCTCTGATAGAAAGTACTTAGAAGCGTGTAGCTGACCTCAAAGGATTGATTTCCTGATGAAACAACCTCTGCTCTGCTGATATAGGACCCCAGACATTTGCAGAGGAAAGTATTTAAACCTTCTGATAACTGATCACCGGAAATGCTTAGTCTTTGCTTTTTCTGGCATCACTGACAAATTCTTTTGTTTTGTTAATGTTAAGATAAAGGTAATTATCATTGCACCGGCTGACCTTGCTGTTAAGTCAATCTGGCTGTAAGATAATCAAAAAGTTAAGCTCAACAACATGTTCACAAGTACACTGCACACTGCAGGGTCCTCCCTATGCAGACTGTCAGTCTATAATAACGTGAACTGTGCCACATTATGGGTGCCAAAGACTCACTGATGTTGCTTGCTGAATTGTTGAAAACTGACTGTGATAGAAAGGTGTCAGAACCACAATCCATTGTAGTTTGCTGTATATGGGGTTGCATAGTTAGAGCATCCATGGTGAACCCTGTCCACTACCAAAAGAGCCTATAAACTGGCACATAAGTGTCAGAAATGGACTATGGAATGATGGAAGAAGGCGGCCTGGTCTGATGAATCACATTTTCATTTATGTCATTTGGGCGGCCAGGTGTGTCATTTACCTGCTGAAGAAACATTTTTGTAAACCACAAACACAACTTTAAGTCAGCAGTGTTTCCTAATGGTCATTTTTCAGTAGGACAATGCACATTGCAATCCTGCAAATATTGTTTAGGAAGGACATAACAGAGTTCGAAGTGTTGACTTGGCCTCCAAATTCCCCAAACCTCCATCTGATCGAACATCTGTGGGGTGTGCTGGAAAAACAAGTCCAATCCATGGAGGCCACAGCTTGCAGCTTGCAGGACTTAAAGGATCTGGTGTCTGATACCACAGGACACTTTCAGAGGTCTGGTGGAGTCAATGCCATGAGGGATCAGACTTTGGTTAAGTGAGGCAGAATAATTGTGAACTAAAAGTCAGATCTCTGGGTCAATACCCAGCTGAATGAAATTTGTGTTCGTCCAAACTAAGCAACAGTCCATTATTAAAAATGATCACAAGTTCCTTGGGACGTAGCAGGTAAAGCAATTTAAGTGGAAATAAAGGTGATGAACATTCATATTAAAAGAGCTGACTGTGTTAAGTGGTTCTGTTTGTGATGCTAATGGTGGTATCATACTGTTTTTCTTTGAGAGTTCAGCTGTCTATGACTTCCAGGCACTAGAACAGCAGAATTACATTGAAGCCTGCAGGGATCTTCAAACACTAAGTTACCGAGGGAGATTTTCAGTCTCCTGAGCTGCATATAAGAGAGACAAACCACAGCATCTGGAGCCTGTTTTACAAAGTAAATGCAACTTTGTCTTGCTCTCTTTGCGGTATCTGGCTTTACTGATCCCAGTGATCCTGGGTAATTAGTATCACAGACGGTTGTCATCAGCTGGCTCTGGTAGGTCTCGGTTTTCCAAGTCTGCCGCGAGTGAGTTCAGTAACACCTTAAGTGTTACTGAATAAATAAAGTGCTTAATACGACATAACAGGAGGTCACTGTAGAAGGCAAAAGGGAAAATAAGAGAGGTAAAGAATACTCTGCATAACATTGTCATGTATCTAAAATAGAACAAGAAGCTACAATGTGATATAAGGTGTATGCCTTCCTACTGCTGGGATTCATAACACTGCTGCAAAAAACCACTACAAAAAACACACCCCCAAAAATAGAACCAATGCAGCTGAACCACCACAGATATCATCCTTTTCATTCTAAGGATTATTCTTGTTTGCTACAATCTGGTGACTACGTTTACCAAAATGCACCTTGACACTGATAAGTAGGGAATTCGGGTCTGTTAGTAGCTAATAATGCAGCTTCACACACAGATGAGCAGCAGGCTACAGGGGTCTGATAACTTTCTGTTTTTGTGCTGCTCCTTCTGAAGCCACACAGGGTTTTATACACTTTTATAATATATAGAGTAATACTTTACAGGACTTGACAACAGATTGTAATGTAAAAATGTAATGTGAAATGGAGGGAGTTCCCCTTTAAGAACTGTCTGAACGACTTTAAAGAGATTAATCATTAACAGCTGTACTCTCCTATCTCCCATAGCTCATGTAAGAACTGAGTTATTGGGCCTCTATATTTTACAGTAAAATCAACATGAGCCATATTGATTCTTCTCCAAAAAAGTACAAATTTCAACTGCTTTTTAAGCAAGTTGTGTGTTTTTCTATCTCCTATGTAAATATTTTCATGATATATATAATTTTATATGATTGATTTTATGTAACATTTTATATGTTGCTTTTTTGGCTTTACTGTATGATGTCAATACTCTTTAATGTCATTTTAAAGCTTAAATTTTTAGAAATTATGTTTAGAAATGTGCTACACAAATAGAGTAATAATTATTAAAACATAAAGGCAATAGAAAGCTATAAATATATCAATCCCTCACACGTATTCGTAACTGTATGAGAAACTGTCTTAGAATTCTATAGGACTGATTGTCAATTTATTACAAAAGTAAAGAGCGCCTTTTTTCAATCCTAAAAAGTTATCTACCAGACTACCAGGCTAACTTACAACTAAGAGACAAGTTTCCATGGTAACAATGACTGTATGGCAATGGACAGCAACAGGTTGTAACATTGTTTCCATGGCAACAGTCCGCAACAGGTGATGAACAATGTCTCCGTGGCAACAGTCAGTTACAGCTGCTGGCCTGTGTTTCCATGGCGAAGATAAGTGACAGTAACCAATGGTACCGAATGATGACAGAGCAAAACATAAGAAGGGAAGTATGAGTCTGCCACATTTTTAGGTTAGAAAACAAAATGATGTTTTACCCAGGATTCCTGATAAATAAGTCCCGCATGAAACTGCACAGCTTTGTGATTTTATTCTCATGTCTGAATATTAGTTTGATTTAAGTTACAAACAAAGTCAGTCTTCATGAAACCAGCCTCAAATCCTCTGAACTTGACCTGGAGCAGGACAGTCATTCAGCATCAGTTACCACGGTGATACATCCTGTCCAGCTTCGTGATATTATAAATCTGGAGACAAAGCCAAAGAAAGCTGCTAGCCTACTTCATACTAAAAGCTTCCAAGCTGCGCATTGTTAATTTGGATACTCTATAATATAGTAACACTTGGCAGAAATTTTCTTCCCATACTGAAGAAGTTCACCATGACGATATATTACAGCACCAGCTAGAGTAAACAGGGGGTAGAGGCTAATGAGTCTTATTATTTTCTCCCACCGCACAGGGTGTACACTTAACCTCTCCTCTTCCTCAGTACATAATGCTGCCCAGAATACTAATTGTTATGATTTCCCAGCTCTGAAAGACTCTGATAGCAAGCTTTTTTTTGTGGAAGATGAGAGAAAGTAGGCTGTATTTTAATCACAGCCTTACAGTGACAAAGGAAAAGCCTAAATGCTGCTACATCTGCAACAATCACTCCATCTGCTCCAATTGTTCTACATCTTCACTATGAGGATGTCAGATTTACGGAACAGATTCGGCCAAATCACAAGACTTTCACTCATCGAAGCACATGCTGGCCTTTAGAATTGCTTAAAATCCAACTACACATTCTCTTGGGTAATTAATTGGTTCCTTTGGGCATGAGTCTAATAGGAGGGAGGGGACCTATATGACAGGTGGAAGGAGGTGGATGCCCATACAGATCAGACATGTCTTAATTGTACTGTTCTGTGTTCGTTGGAGGCGACGCAGCACAGAGAGAACCCGCTAGCCGACAGAGATAGGTCTTTTGGTTCACTGAAACTAAATCCTCCTCCTTGTGTTGTAACTGAGTTTAAGTGAGGCTATGTAACAACATGCTCTTTATTTTAAAAACGCTTTAACCTACCCATTAACCTTGTTCTGTTATTGAACTATTGTCATTTCCATTTCAACCTAACACTAATGTGAAACAGGGACTGTTTAGTTTTTTCACAAAGCAAAATTAGTCACATTTTTGCTGAAACTTTTTTTTTTTTAAGAGCTAAAGATCAGTGAGATTTATCAATAAAAATCATTCACAAGGCGCACTGAATGATTCTAACCATGATACTGATGTGCTTAACTGAGCGAGTCTAAACCCGCCTGAAGTATTGGACGTGACAGCACCCTGAAAGCAAGTAATTACAGCATTACACGGCCAATTCAATTCACCCAGCACTGACTGAGTGTGAGTATGCAGGAGTTTATCCAGTCCTGCATAACAGACAAGGGCAGATGGTTTTTATACAGTGAGCTTGGTTAGAGATTGAAAAGTCTCATATTCATAAGCATAAGGTTTATGGGGGCCAAATCTCTTCAAAATACTTATCTTCTTACAGGGAATCCACACAGAAAAATCCACAATCATTGTTGGCAACGCTGTAAATGAAAACCTCTTTGTAAGAAGCAACTGTCTGCTGACAGGTTTCTGTCTGACTGGCTCAGTTGTAAGAAAACTCAAGTGCACTCTCACAGACTTGACACCCAGCTAAGACGAACGCTGTGTGTTTATATCCATTTCCATGTGATTGTGTGTTATCTCAAGCCGATGCTGGCACACTTCTTCCGGCACAGCAACAGATACTTGAAAGCAAATCTTCCGTGTTTTCCAGCCTCTGCAAATCACAGCAGCACTTTCTGGATGGAGTAAGAACACTGTGGAATACCGTGGAATGGTTATACTTGAGTTTTCTTTGATTGCACGACGCTTCTCCAACTGCAGAAATGCTGCAGTTGAATCAGACTTCAACCCAGTGCAGCTAATTTTGACTAATAAACCTCTTAAACTGCACTCAAACAGCTCTGGGCCAGTCGTTACAAAACAGTCATCAAACATCTATGTGTGAATATTTTACTAAGTCCACACATCATATAGCATCAGTAAAGACTTGGGAACTGATGGCACACAGTATGCAGTAGATAATATCGTCATAAAGAGTAGAATAAACTCATTTTGACAACCTTAAAGCTACTGATGGAGAAATAAAAGGAGGAAACTTGTCTAAAAAAGGATTAACATTAACACTGCTTCACTAGTCATCACATTTAACCAGTTCTGGTTGCTTAGCAAGTCCCCTGCTCCCACTCACCCATGTAAAACTTGTTAGAGCCGCCTCTGATATTCAGCAGTGTTGCTTCGTGACCAGAAAAACTGCATTACATGTGCTCAGAGGAACCAGATGGGTTCAGCTCTCCCTCCTGAGTCCTGTGACCTTAGGGCATTTATGAAAAATAAGGATAGCTTTCATTTTAGTGGCGCCCCATAGGAGACCTTCAGATTCTTTGTTAAGATACTCGATGGTTTATGTTGTCAATTTGAGTGCAACAAATACATGAACAGGATGCATCCAAGGAGGAAGACTCAATAACAAAAGAGCATGAAACAAAACCAATCTGTAAAGATCTAAGATGGTGATGGGAATGTATAACTTGTGCAGTATAGACTTCAGTATTTTTTTTATCATTAATGGATTTATCTCATGTAGAGCTCTCCCTCAGTCTCAGCCATTTATTCGTTTTCCAAATGACGAACTGGGCAGCGGCCCCTATAGGGCGATCGTTCACCACATCCAGTTGCGCACGAATCAGTGACATCAATGGGTACGAGGGATCCTGAAAAATTACTCCAGCGTTGGTGTGACGACAGTAACCGTTAAGTATAAATGCCGAGACGGGAAGTTATCCGCTCATACCTCCAGACTTGGCCTTTAGGGTCACCAACCTGCTGCGAGAGAACTGAGAGCAACTACAGTCAGTGCCGACGGTGCCAGAGGCTGGGAGCGAGGAGAACTTGGATACTTCCCAGGTGAAGTTGGCGCATTTCACAGTGAACTCTCATCCAGTCTAAATCTGCCTGCTGTTGTAGAGGTTCTACTTTATTATGTTAGAAGGGTCAAATTTATTATGCATTATTCTAATTTATTTCTGATGTTGTCACGCAGCGTGACACTCAGTTTGTATCACTTTTTCTGAAACCAGTTTTAAATGCTGCTGCTGCGGTTTCTGTGGCACCGATTACTCCTAGGATTTTAGTTACGAAACGACAGCAACCAGTTTTACTAAAAGTGCTCTTCACAAGTCAAAACAAATTGCAATTATTTCAACACTTCGAATCTCAGATCTGCTAACTGCAGTGTAGATCTACAGACTAGTTCACCGTGCTGCCACATTAATTGCATTGCTGCAGTATATTTCCCACTTACCACAATCTGTTTCCTTCAACAGACAACCAAACTAAGTTACCATGAGGTCGACATGTCTGCTCATCCTGGCTTCTCTCACGGTCTGCAACTTGACGGTGTCTGGAGGACAGGGCATTCCTGCTGAGGATGAGACGGACCGAAGGACCATAGACGACATCATACTACAGAGAGCAGAAAATCTGCTGTTACGGTCCATTCTCAAAAAGCTGCAGGAGGAGGACGGCAGAAACGGTGCGTAAAACCAATGCTTTGGATCAAATTTCAGGCACAATTTTTGACTTTAAGGCAAAATAGCGCCAGTAAACACTAAAACTGGTTAATTTTTTTACTTTTAAATTGTAATTAAATATTATTTCATACTGATATTTACATATGTAGGCTATTTCTTTGGGCTTTATAAGTGGAAACATGTTCTCAGAAGTACTGAGCCTTAATGCGTAGGCCTACTTCAGGATGTTTTCCAGTTGGATCATTTTAAATATTATAATAATGTTTAAAACGTTGTTTTAAAAGGGAACTGCAAAGGTAAAAAAATTACCCATTGCAGTAATATCATGTAAGAAATATGGATCATCAACTACACTGTCGTGCGTAATTTACGCATGCGGCTCAGATAAGCTGAGGGAAAACGTTTTTTGCAGTGAGGTAATATTTAGAGGAGGCTTTGGAAGTAATCTAAAAAGTGTTTTCCCTTTTTCCAGAGGGGTTTTCCTCGCTGCCGGAATGGGTGACAAAAAGGCAGCATCCCGGTAAGAGGTACGGCGAAGATGTGGAGAAGCGGCAGCATCCAGGGAGGAGAGAAGAGGACGAGGACGAACAGTACTTGGATGTGCAAAAGAGACAGCACCCGGGCAAGCGCGATGATGAAATGCACTCGTTCCTGGAGCTCCAGAAAAGGCAGCACCCGGGAAAGCGCTCCACTGCGGGACACGTTTCTGACAGCCCCGTTGTGCTGTTCGGTGAACTTTCTAAACGACAGCACCCAGGCAAGCGTTACCTGGTGCTGCACAGCAAGCGCCAGCACCCAGGTAAGCGCCATCCCGAAGACGAGGACGGCGACGGGGATTGGGACGCCGATGCGGATGGAGAAGAAGACCTGTCCGAGTTGGAAAAGCGTCAGCATCCTGGAAAACGCTTTTGGGATAACTCGAGTCCGGATTTAGGCACAAACAGTCCGTGTGACGTTTTGGACCCTGCGAGCTGCAGCAAGACCAGTCTGCTGCTCGACTTTTTAGACAACATTAACAAGAACCACTCCGAGGAGAAGAGACAACACCCGGGTAAAAGGTTTGCACCGGAGGAGGATTTAGTGGAAGGAGAGTAGGTTAAACTGAAGTCCGGTGTGCGTAAACTGCTGTATTGTAAACAAATAAATGTATAAACTAAGTGACCATGATGAATTGTGAAAAAATGAAAAAAGAAGTTGCTTCATTTAACCTTTTGTGCCACTGTTTTTTTTTCCTTTGGCAGACAGTTACTGCATCGCCGCAAATGATGTTTTCGTTGGAAAGCTTATGCGTAAAAACTTTGGACTTACTATATCTCTGTACATAGGGTTTTCAGAAGAGTTACTGCCATAGGTTGATCTACTATTAATTAATATTATTAGGAATTATCCAGTTTAAATACCTGTGCTTACAGCGAGTCCAAGGATTAAAGCATTAGTCAACTGGCTTCAGCGATGATGCCTCTGTGAGGGAACACACGCTCGTCAGTCGCCTACAGTTCATGCTCGACTTAAAATGAACGTTTACAGTCATACAGTCATAAGAGCTCCCTTCATTGATTGATTTGTGTTTCGTTATTTTCTACCAATGTAAAATATAACGAATACCACAGCAAATAAATGGTGTCACTGATTTTATTTTATTTATTTATTTATTTACATTTCTGCATGGAATTAAGTTCATGATGCTGAAAATTAAAAGCTGCCTTAAAGCCAACCACCCAATGTTATAGTATATTCGTACCCAAATAAACTGTTTATTCAACCCAGCCAGGTCTAATTGCTGTCCAACAAAGTATTCACCCTGCCCCAGCCTCTTGATCAATGCAGTTCAGTAGCAGACAGACAACGTCAGGTATCCACTTCATTGTTTAATTGGGTTCATTCCATCAGAGCCTGGGGAGCAGCTGTCCATAGACCTGATCAATATGCAGATTATTCATCAAGCACATGAGCTGGACATAGAGACCTAATGGTGGAGATGTTTCACTGAATTGCACACACACATACACACTCTCTCTCACACACAACTGTCCTTTCAACTCCATTAGAAATGTCCAGAGTTCGGTGGATAGTCAGACTGTTAAGCCAGAAAAAATGCACATTTTCTAATGGTCCAGATAAGCAGTTATACTCAGTGCGTATACAAAAAACAAAAAAACTGCACACACCCCACACACTTTGGCAGTCTGTATAATGTAGTTCGGTGGTTTCCAGCATTTTCGACTCATGAGCCCTAAAATGGCACAAAGTCCCTCTAATTACAGGTTGTGGTCTCACATGGACATTAATTATGAGCAAATCAGTAAAAGACTGCTTTTGTCTTTAGACTATTCCACTTTGAAGGAATTTTAGAAGTCTGAAAAATAAAAGTATCCTGGATTTTAGAAGAAAAACAATCCCATTTAATATTTTTACATACTCTGCATATGTTTTTTCTTTCTTATTATCCTGTGGAGCCTCACATTTGAAATGAACTCAACCCCAAGACTGAGGTTAGCTGATACAGCAATTATGCTCGTAACTGGAATAACCATAAGGGGTCTTGCGGCTCATACAAGGCCCCTATTGACCTCCTATTCCACTGACTCACTATGAACTGTGTACCCAGTAATGCCAGTTAAGCTGAGTGCACACTACACATGGCACCTAAATCGAGCTTTTTCCTAGAGCATGCTGTAGGCAAAAACTGCATATAGTTTATGAAAAACGCTGACATAACTGGAAGTCCTAAAACTAGAATTTGACACAGGTCAGCTCTACAACACCGACACTCAGGGTTAGAATAAAAATAATGCAGGATCCACTTTAAGGCTCTCATTGGCAGATAATTAAAAACTAGCTGACTCACAGTAAACACACAGCTACCTGTCCAACCTTGCACTTTAAGTTAAAAGCAAGACCAGTCCACTAGCCATGGCAAACTTTTGTGCAACATAACAGGCTCAAATTTAAGTTTCAGAGTCTAAAAACATGCCCAAGGTAAGGCGCACACAGTACGAAAAAACAAACTCAAACAAACAAACAGTTTAACAAGAAACACGACACCTACACGTGGACTTACATTATGATCCAGTTTTGTCATGGAGCTGCCTCAGTGAAGTCCAGTTTGTGTGAGTGTCTTGCCGTTTGTCCCTCTTCTCTTCCCGTACCGACGGAATGCTAATCACATGACCAGGCAGGGCTGCTGCTGCTGCAGCTGGTGTTGTCGAGCTGTCAAAGAAAATCCAAACTGTCAACAACACAGTTTTTATCGGATAAATTCGTAAGTATAAATAATCTATAATGATTATTAGTCCACGAGCTATTGTTATTGTGCAGTTGGAAGTGATTTAATATCGTGTTTTGAGCAACGAGACTGGAGAAAAGGTGGCTAAAGAAAGCTAGATCTGCTGTTAGCATCGTCCTGCTAACATTACCTTCTCCGTTAAGCTTAACGGCGGCTAAGTTAGCCAAAATATGAAACAGTAACGTTGAGTCCACAGTTAACTCTGCTAGTATGCAGATAACACACTTAAAATAATGCGTGTGCAGCCAGTAAATGAAGACTTATAACCTCGATAGGTGTGTCTATCGCTAACTGCGTGGGCTGGAAATGTACACTGTGTGAGTTGGGTGTAAAAAGTCTTAGCTAACTTTAACATTATCTGTTAAAAATGCAGAGGAAAAATGTAAATTAAGTGAACTTCCCTGTGCATGAGTGCGGAAGCCCATGTGGTCTTAAATCACTGTAAATACTGTCAAATGTTGGATGTGTGTAACTCATCAAACTGTCGACTATTACTATGGCCTGTTAGCTAGAATTTTAAAATGGACTGTTAATTTTACTGATTCATGATGTTCGTTCTGAATCTGCTGCCATATAAATAGCTAAATTTGCGTAAGTAAGAACTGTTTAGTTCTGTTTCACAATCTTCTTCAGCTTACTGTGTTCAGCACTTAGTGCTCTTTATTGCAGTCACACTCCTGCAGCTCATGTTTCAGTCACATAAAAGTCACACTGTCATTGCAATCAATTATTATGCAGATTTGCATGAACTGACCAAACATATTTTAAAACTCACATATAAACCAGATAAATTTAAAGTATTAATTTAGTTAATGCATTTTATAATCTGTGCTGGAATTTTGGCTGTATTTTTTTTAATCTTCAATTAAATAATTTAAGATTTCATGGATGGATTTTGTATTCTGCTTTGTCCTGCTCCTCAGTGTCCTGGGAGTTTCTCAAGCATCATGGACCTATTATGGGGTAGGCTGCACACCCCATGACATGTGGACCAAAGCAGGATTGTGCCACCTTGCACCTCTTCTGCAACAACACATCCGCCTGCTGTCATGGCCTCCAGCTACCCGCCTCCCTTTGAGACCACAGGTGAAGTGAAGGAGGGCTTTCTTTGCCCGCTGTGCTTGAAGGACCTTCAGTCGTTCTACCAGCTCCAAGACCACTATGAAGAGGAGCACTCTGGGGACGACCGCCATGTTAGGGGACAGCTTAAAAGTAAGAACGATATATCGAGTTATTAGCTCCACTCACAGCCACTAAGGCATTGGATTCTTATCATGTTTATGTGCAATCTAATAAAGTTACCTTGCACCGTCTAGTCTATCAAAAGGCAGTTTAGTTCTTACAGTATTTGAGCATAAATAGAAGGATACTGCAGTGTTGGACCAGAGGAAATTGTTGCCAGGATGAATTGGCAACAGATGTTGCTGCAGCTTTCTGTGTGATAGAAAAATGATTAAATGTGAAGAGGAATTTTCTTGGCTGGAAGTGGACGTGTGCAATGTTGGTCAAATTGGTGATGAACTTGGAAATTATTGAATGTTCCTGTGGACTAGACACAAATAGGAGCGAATGCACCAACTCCTGTGTCTATACACTTTCCTCTCTAATGTTCCACACATTAGTTGGTTCCTGAATCTGATATTGTTTCAGGTTTGGTTCAGAAGGCAAAGAAAGCCAAAGATAAACTGCTGAAGAGGGATGGAGATGACAGACCAGATACTGGCAGTTATGAGTCCTTCTACTATGGAGGAGTGGACCCATACATGTGGGAGCCTCAGGAACTGGGTGAGATTGGAACGCTGGAATAAAGCTGTTATTTGCCATTCAGTTTGCCTTTTTATAACACTGACATCAACCTTTAATCACTGTTAGAAAATACGGGAGGAATATGCAACAAGTCTTTCTTGTTTCTTTTGAAGGCGCAACTAGAAGTCACCAGGACTTCTTTAAAAAACACAGAGCAGCCCGGATTGATCATTATGTCATTGAGGTCAACAAGCTCATCATCAGACTGGAAAAGGTGGGCATACAATAGAAAATCATTTAAACCATCATTTTCCTCCTGCTTTTGCTTAAATTTAATATTCAAACCGTCTGAACAGTGCCGACTATTTACAATGAAAATTTATGTTTCAGTTGACATCGTTTGACAGAACCAGCTCAGATGCGGCTAAAATTAGAGGTTTGTGTTTTTATTATAATTCAGACTAATCTCAGTGAGTGCAAATATGATTTATTTGCTTTTCTAAAAATGAGTGTTCATCCTTCCTTGTAGCCATTGAGAAGTCCGTAGTGTCTTGGGTGAATGACTCAGATGTCCCGTTCTGTCCTGACTGTGGAAACAAGTTCAACATCCGTAACAGACGGCACCACTGTCGTGTCTGTGGATCCATCATGTGTAGGAAGTGCATGGAATTTGTCCCCTTACCTTTGGCCCGTATGTACACACAAAATACATACAATTTTCAGACATCAGAAGTCAACTTTTGCCACGTGTCTTAATGCTGTGAATCTTTTTAACCTTTTATTCATAAACAGAGAAGCTGATTAATGGGACTCGAGGTGCCCTGTGTGTTCCTGGAAGTCCTAGTCAATCCCAGTCTCCCCCAGCAGGAGGTGGCAGCAGCGGGATGGGCTCTAGGCGCGGCAGTATCAGCAGCTTGAGCAGCGTAACCTCCATGCTGGAAGAAAAGGATGACGAGAAGATCCGCTGCTGTCACCACTGCATGGACACACTGCTGAAGAGACAGCAGAAGTTAGACGAGAAGGACCATGTGCCAGATATAGTGAAACTTTATGAGGTTGGTTTATCAGTAGTTAAAGTGAAGAGTAACACCAGCAGTGCAGTCAGTTCTGTTCCTTTTCAAGCTCTTGAGTTTACTCTGTTGTATCCTTCCCGTCATTCATTGTTTTTCTTTTGGGGTTTCCTGTTTACATGCCTACACTTTGTCTTCCTGCAGAGGCTGAGGATGTGCATGGAGAAGGTGGATGAAAAGGCTCCAGAGTACATCCGAATGGCTGAGTCTCTCAAGTAAGCTTCAATAAAAATTACTTACTGAATTATATCTGATGTGAAAGATGTTTGTTTTGTTTTTTTTCATTTGAGAGACACTTTAATTGCTTACTGTCGGGTGTATGTTTTCATAGTGCCGGAGAAACCACATACAATCTTGACACTGCTGGTGGACTGAGACTGGAAGTCCAGAAATACTACGAACTAATCGATGCTCTAAGGTACATATTGGTCATGACCGATAGTTTTGACGTTAGACACAAGTCTTTTTTCATGTTTTTTTTAGAATAAATTGAGTTCTCTTCTTCTCAGTAAGAGGATTTTAACACTGGGAGTTAAAGATGAGCCACAACCCCATCCAAAGGCGCTCCAGCTACAGCGAATGATCCGCTACACAGCCACACTATTTGTCCAGGTGAGACCAAGTTCATACAGAATACATATTACAGTGAGGAAGTGGGAAACCAAGTATTTCCCCTCCTCCCTCACAACAGCTCATCATGCTGGATGGCATTTTAGCCACTGTAGAATTACAAGAGCCAGTATTATAACAGAAAACCATGTGACTTTCATTGCCAGCTGTCCAATCACCTTTGTTTGCACTAACTCATCGTGTGTATACATTTCCTAGATGTTATTTCTACATTTTTTTATACTGTGTATTTTATTATTTATTCTATTTTAACTCAGAGAGTACCCCCATAATTTCGTCGTATTGTTGTCTGCAGCTGTACAAAAACAAAAAAGGTCTTGAATCTTAGTAACATTTTTAATTTAGGTGTTATTTAGCAGTGATTATTTAATTATATTTTAATAATTGCCAGAGTCACTTGCAAACCACTCAAAAGTTTCTTTGGGAATGTTGGTGAATAGGAAATTGACTTACATCTGCAACAGCACTTATGCACTGCAACTCAGTACCCATAAAATCAGTTCAGCTACACAAAAGTAGACTGGCGAAGACAAAATTACCTATATCACAGCGCAGCACCACTACTGTGATTTTATTGTTGGTCTTGTAAAATATTTTTTTTCTCACTTTTTACTGGAAACGCTGACTCATATTATTGATTTGTTAGGTTTGTAAAATCCTTTGTCTTCAGTTGTCACGTTGAGTACTGAGCTGAGGAAACACTGTAGTTTCCTGTTGTGAACTCAGCTTTCATTTTCTTTGAGGAAAAAAGCAAAAACTAAACTGATCTTTTTTATGTTTTTTGTTTCAATACAGCCAATCAAAAGAGAGCAGTCTGCTACACAAAAATCCCATACTTTGAATAATAGCCACATCAGCATTTCTGCAAGTCTTTGTATCGAACCTGCAAACATGAATATGTAATTATTCAACATGCTTCTTAAACGAGCAACCACAAAAATGACTGAGACAAAAAGTAGCACGTCTGATATTTCCCCAAAGACCTTTTCTCTTCCTTTTAAAAGAAAAAAAAAACAATACATTTAACGTTAAAAACATGTTTGCATTAGTTGTTCATATAAAAAAAACTGATGACTAAAAGTGATTTCAGTTGGACTTTACATTGTGGGTTGACCAGCAATTCCACTGGAAAACAGTAGGTAATGAGGACTGTAATTATTGTGGGGGGTGGGAGTCTGGAGTGCTAATTTTTTTTTTTACAATCACGTACACTCCAGACATGATAAAAATTACTGATCAGCACAAGCAATACTGAAATCAATCCCCCTCCTTACAGAACTAAATCACGTCCACATGCAGTCTTTCCAATCACCACTCCATTGCATTTACTCAGTATTTCTGTTACATATGTCTTTGTCCTCTGATCTTTCATTTTTCTAAATTCACCTATTCTGTGTGTCGTCGCTGTTTCAGGAGAAGCTCTTAGGTCTGATGTCTTTACCCACTAAAGACAAATATGAAGAGCTGAAAGAAAAGCGGAAACAGGAACAAGAGAAGAGACTCCAGCAAGAGAGACTGGTGAGATGTTGTGTATGTACTTGTGTTGATTTTTAGTCAGCAAACAATTTTCTAAATGTATATTGTTCATGTGTTTTCTACTCAACAGGCAGTACAGGAGGCTCTGAAGAGGAGGCAGGAGTCTGAGAGAAACCGTCCACCTGCTAGTACCAACGGAGAGCTGCCCCAGGCCCCGAGAGCTCCACGTATGACCAAAGCTGGTGGTTGGTTGCCATCCGCAGACTCTGTCCATGCACGCAGTGAGCTGGAAGACCCCCTCCTGCAGCAGATTGAGAACATTCAGTCATTCCTTCGTCAGGCGCGGGAGGCCAAGAGAACAGATGAGGTAGCCATGTTAGAGGAGAACCTGCGTCAGCTGCAGGATGAATACGACCAGCAGCAGACCAGCCTGGCTATAGCGCTCTCCCAGAAGCTGGCTCAGGAGGAAAGCTTGCAGCAGGGGGAGCTCCATCGCCTGGAGGCTCGGGAAAGGGAGGAAAGAGAGCAATGGGGCTCCGCTGTGGGCTCCACCCAGCCTTCCTTCACATGGGAGCCGTCTCTGGATATCAGCCCAGCAGGAGGTTACCAGGGAGAGGAAGACACAGCAGCAGAGGACCTGACTCCTAAAGCGGAGAGTCCATCATCTGTGAGGGCATTTCCTGCCCTCACAAGCCAGGAGGAGTCTCCTCCAAGACTGAGGAGCTTAGGAGGGCATGTAACACCCCCTGGTGGTGAGGGCCAAAACAGCACCTCCCTTAACCCTTTTGAAGAGGAGGACTCTACTCCCACTGAGGAGGATCCATCCAATCCCTTCTTTGAGGACATCAAAAGGGAACACAAAGAGGAAACCAATGGGAAGAAAGAATACAACCCCTTTGATGAAGATGAGGACGCAGAGGAGGACAAACAGCCTGAGACTGTACCTGGCAACCCCTTTGAGGAAGACGACACTGACACTGGTAACCCTTTCATGGAGGCCTCTGGGAATTCTCCTGAAGTCTCGACCAACCCTTTTGATGGGGATGATGATGAGGTTTTGCCTGATGTGGACATGATAGAGGAGGAACTGCTGCTGCAGCAGATTGACAACATCAGGGCCTACATTTTTGATGCAAAGCTCAGCGGGCGTCTCGACGAGGTGGAGCTCCTGTCAGAGAACCTAAGAGAGCTTCAACTCACTCTACAGGAACAGAAGAAAAAGAAGCACTGACACATTTTCGTCAAAATTTCCCCTGATCACCTGCTACTTACCAAGTCGTGCAAGGCTAGCTCACTTTACATGACTAATGAGCCCACTGAGTTCAGTTTGGGGGAGGTCTGCTGCACCACAGATTAGGTTCATCCTAAAATGAGATATGTAAGAGAGCTCAGTAGTCTCGAATTATTTCAAAACATCTTTCGAAACCACTTCGGGGTCGGGTCGCAGAAGGCTGGAGTCTATCCCAGCATGCACAATTTTTAAGCACTGAAAGTAAAAATTCATTTCTACAGGCATGTCGATGAAAATATTGTTAACCCAGTTGTAACAGTGCGAACATGAACAATGGAAGACAGAAGAATGTCACTTTAATGGCTGTTTTATGAGACAGTCAGATGGTTCTTTGAGTCGAGTCCTGTTGTGGTATTGTGGAAGTCAGATTGTATGATTTGGCTCTCTGGTAGAAACTACGAACAAAGTCGAAATGCTTCCAAGGCTAAGGCTGAACAAGCATTTTCCAAATTAATTTTAAAGAGCACTCTATCGCACTCCTCTAACATTGTTGGACTCATGATGGACAGTTTATTTAAAAAAAAAGATCAAAACTGATGCTGGAGAGCGAGAGAATGTTTTTTTAATCCATGCATTCTTTCTCCTCCTCAAAGCCTGGCGCCTACATTACCCACAATGCAACTTGACTAGATTCTGGCATGTAGCAGCGAATGTAGCCTCAAGCAGAGATGGGGAGAAGGCTGCAGAGATCTGGCTTCTTTTTAGATCCGCACACCAGATTTTACTTGTTCCACACTTGTAGTCTTCAGACCCAACCAATGCTTACTCGGGTGGCATCAGTTGAGGCAATTTACCAGATTTCACACAGCTTCCTCTGGAGCCATTTAAGGCTGTAAACATCATTTTTCACATAAAATTGTAAACAGACTTTGACGTGTAAAATCTGTTCCATTGATACTCCAGCAATAGTGTTAGCATACTCACAACTTCATTTTATTTGTGGTAATGAAATTCCTACTGTTCATTCAAGTATTAATAAAGAGCTGAACCACGAATTACTGTTCTAACTGGACCATGAACAATTGCTGGTCCAAATATTAAGTGTTTGAAGGAAACTGATCATTTGATACATCCTTAGATATTAATAATTGGATTATCATTTCAGTCACTACACATGCACTGATTGTTGCATGTTCCCTGCAAGGGAAACTAAAGGCACATTATGAAAAGTTAAGCCAACTTTGTTGTTCGTCAGTCATACCAGTACGTAGGTATCTTTTATATTGTGATCACAAAAAAGCTTTTAATCATTAACAATACTGCTAATAACCACATTTGTGATACAATATTCATGGAAGAGGTTGAGTATTTGTTCTAACAGCTGTTAATTTCTCCTACAATTAAATGTTTTTTTCTGTAAAACTGAATTAAAATGTTCCTCTTAGGTGACATGTTCTGTCTGTAAGGTTTAGATAAAATTCTTTATCAAGCAGATGTATTTCACTAATCATTTTTATTGCATCTTGTCTGTGTTATGGCTAAAAATAACTGCATCTTAAATGCCACAAGAGCCAAATGAACAAATGAGTTTTTTCATGTCCTACTGTGTGACCCCGCAGGCTGTGATCTTATTGTTTACAGTGGCACTTGGGCTGCATGTGTCCGTGTTTCTCTGAAGTGCTGTGCGATGTTGAGGTAGCGGCAGGGCTTGCTTGTCTTTCTGCTCTCAGTTTGTTAGAGATCATAGACATTTAGATGTCACTCTTGTTCCGTGCTGTCAGCCAAGATCTGTAAATGAAGCATGTTATCTGTTAAATAGTTTCATCTAAGAAGTCCATTCGAAGTTCATCCAACCAGTTCGCCCAGTGTGTAGGTACTAAGCACTATTTGCCAAAGGACATTGTAGGCAACTGTAATAAAACAAATAAGGCATCTAAACTCACTGAGATTCCAGTGTGTACAGAAATCATTCTTTTGTGAAGATTACACAAACTCTTAGGTCAAAGCAAAGACTTAACATTTTTTCTCAGACATACTAACACTACATGAATGCCAGCAAGTATTATCACAGTGCTGCTAAGTCAGACCTAACATTGTCTTGGCGCTTAAAGTCAGTTTGCTCATATTTGTCTTCATAGATGGTGACCAGAGACAAGGTTCTGCATTTGTTTATTGATCTCACACTGCTTATCTGTGACATCCACAGAAGACATGCAACACTCTAAATGTATTGTGACGGTGTGAATAACTCAAGGCGGGTCTTTGTGTGTAAGCAGTTGCTTTTAGCTTTGGAAGTAATTTGAGTAACGTCTCTGCATTTAAAACAATGCAGAATGAAAACATTTGACACTCAGACATTGATTTATAAAACTTTAGAGAATTCCATCCCAGCACTAATAAAAAAAACTTGTCTACAGTAAACTGTGGTTGTGTTTGTGTTTCTTCCATAATTGCAGAGACCCTATTGTCTAATCTGAACTTCAATGCAAGAAAATATTGTGGTTCAGAGTATTCCCTTTAAATTCATTTTCCCTCATCAATCTACACTCAGTAGCCTACCCCATAATGACTAACTAAAAACTCATTTTTTAAATTTTTGCAAATTTATGAAAAAGGTACAACTGAAATACCTTTACCTTTGATGCACCTTTGGCAGAGATTGCAGCCTTGAGTCTTCTTGGGTATAGTATAACAAGCTTTGCACGCCAAGACTTTGAGATTTTCTACAGATCCTTTCATGCTCTGTCAGGCTGGATGGGGACTGCTGTAGGCTGCCATTTTCAGTTCTCTGGAGATCGGGTTTTAAACAGGGCTCTGCCTGGGACTTCAATAGAGTTCCTAAGCCAATTAAGTGTTGTCTTGTCTGAAGGAGAATTCTTTGCCCTGTCTCAAGTCTGAAGCACTTCAGAACAAGTTTTTATTGTCTGTGCTTTGCTCTGTTCAGCTTTCCCTCTGTCTCCCTGCCACTGCTGCTGAAAAGAAACCCTACAGGATGATGCTGCCACCACCATGCTTCACCCTTGAGATTGTACTGGGCAGGTGGTCAGTACTGCCTGGTTTCTTCAAAATATGATAATTGAGACAAAACGCTTCTTTGCTTTATCAGACCAAAGAATCTAATTTTTGAAAGTATGAGAGTCATTCAGGTGTTTTTTTTTTTTAACTTCATGCAGGTTTTCATGTATCTTCCGCTGAGGAGAGACATTTGTCTGGCCACACTGCTATAAAGCCCAAATCAATAGAGTGCTACAGTGATAATTTTACTTCTAAAAGTTTCTCCCTCTCCAAAGCTCATCCGCAATCACCGTACATCTTCACCTCTCTTACCAAGGTCCTTCTCCCTCGCCTGCTCAGAGTTCTGGTTGTTCCACACTTGTTTGATCTAAGATCTATGGAGGCCACTGTGCTCTTGAGAACCTTCAGTGCAGCAGAAAGGGAGGCAGGCAGTTCCTTCGAACTCATTGCTTGGTTTTTGCTTTGCTATGCATTTTCTGCCGTGAGACGTTATATAGACAGGTGTCTGGCTTTCCAAATCATGTCTAATCAGTTTAATTTAGCACAGGCGGACTCCAATCAAGTTGCAGAAACATCCCACAGATGACCTAGAGAAACAGGATGTACCTGAGCTAAATTGCAAGAATCATGGAAAGGGGTCTGAATTCTTATGTTTGTAATAATTCAGTTTTTACTTTTTTTATATAAATCTTTTAAAAATGTCTAAACTTCTGTATTTGATTTGTCATTATGGGGTATTGAGTCTCGATTGATTTGGGAGGAAAATTTGAGCAAATTTAGTGTAAGACTGCAAAACAAGAAAATGTGGAAAAGTGGAGGGGTTTTGATTTTAAAATATGTATAAATTGTATACATATGTATGTATATACATACATATGTATAAGTATATACATATACATACATACATACATACATACATACATACATACATACATATGATTACATAGGATTTTGGTCCCCCTAACGTTTACACAAAGTAAAAAAGCAGGCTGGTTACTGCAGCCACACGGGCAAATCTGAGTTTTATTTGAATGTTTACAGTGTTCAGCTCAAGATGCCAAATGTAAATTACGTGAGGATGAGTTGCTTCCTCAAACAGGTCTCGTCATAAACGAAGACAAGTTGTGATGTCAGGTTTTCCAAACTTAGTCCAAAGTACTGACTGGTAAACATCAACATCATGCGTTGGTGTGTTCCTGCTGCTTCACAATGAACTGGAGCGCCACTCCTCTCACATAGTCATATAAAACCAAATCAAGCATCGCAAAATATTGTCCAGTATATCTACAAAAGTCCACTGTCCTTCTCAGCCTCTCACTCCTGTGACGCTGCCATCTTGGCACGGTATTTGCCTGTCATCTCCTTGGGCAGCGGCGTGGTGCCAGGACACGGCACCTGGCCCTCCACCTCACAGATACACTCCCTCAGACAGTACTTCTTTGGCCCAAAGTTGGCAGGGTTGGAGGCCTGCATCTTGGCTTGTGCCTCAGCTTGTAACACTTCTCTGTGGAGGGGGAGAGGAGGAAAATAAATACATAAACAGATTGTCTGGTCTCGGCAGGAGTTTGCCTTTTTCACAGAGGACATTTTGACATGTCACAGTAGAGAAACCACAGTTGTAAACAGCAGAATTCATGAGGGCTGAATTCAAGCAATTTTGGAATCAGAGTCCTGGTATTGTGTGTGCTGACTCACTGCCATGACTAAGTGGGACATATGAAAACAACAGAGCTATCCTACTATGTCAGAATTTTAAAAACATTTTAATGAGGGTAATAAGGGCACTGGATGCTAAAGTAATAGTTTTCTGGAGTTATTCTCATCAAAATGTCAGCATCTAGTTAAAGGTTCAATAACTGATTTGTATCTGGAGTCAGGAGGTTACTCCATTCTTCCTGGGTGATCGTCTAAATCTACATCTTACTGGATGGAAATCTTAAGGTCTCTCTACAGCTGTATGAGGGGTTCATGTCAGGGCTTACCTTGATCGACCCCTCATCACAGAGGTCTACAGAGAGTTACTTGGACTGAATTTCATGTTTTGTGTGCTGTGCATGCAGTGTGAATTATGGAACCTTATCTGCGCAGGTGTGCTGCCTCTCTGAACTAAGGCCAATCCATTCAATTATCCACAGATGAACTCAAAAAAAGTACTGGACACATCAGGGATAATTACAGCAAACAAGATGCACCTGAACACAATTTGGAGGCAGAGCAAAGGGCCTAAATACTTGTGTCATTTCAGTTTCTGATTTGAAATAAATCTGCAAAAATTTCTAGAGGCACATTGTTGCTTTATTCTTATGGAACATTGGTTGTAGGTTGATGTCAATTTTGTCAATTAAAATGTTGATTTTACCCATTAAAAATTAAATCTAAATCACTCTGAAGTGCACATAAAGTAAATGACTTGGAACAGTTGTTGTAAACAGACATGCAGGTGACATGAAACATGGTCCACACTTAGAAAACAGTTCTGAATATCTTACTCTGATTTGCCCAAAATCTTCTTAACATGTTGTGATATTTGTTTATGGTCCTTCCCTTCCACGTCTACTAGTACTTGCTCCCCGTCATCTGGATGAAGACAAAGGAGATGAGTACAGGCCTTTTACAATATAATGCAGGAAGAACATTACACTGTAGATAATATGTTAAGCTACACACCGAGGTAGAACTTCAAGAACGGGGATGGCGTCATGTTTTTGAACATCATTATTTGGACCCACGGGTTTTTGTACTGAATCTGAGGAATATTGAAGAACACAAACTTTCTGCAGAACAGATGGGGGGAGAGAAAGAAAACACAGTTTAGCAACAGCTTTACATTAAAGTCAAAATCCAGCTTACACAGTAAACCTTTGAAAAGCAGACTTTAACACAAATTGTGCATGACTTTGACTGCAAGTTGTGGATATTTAGGTTTCCCTAAGAGTAAGAGTAAAACTGATACTTATGTTAACTTAGTGATAAACTTTCTCAAGTTACTTGATCCAGTCAAGGAAAATGAAAAATCATGTCCACGGAGTGTATCATCTGCAATAGTTATGTACATAAATTCTGAGTTGTCCTAATGTGAAATACTAATTGGCTACTAAACCCTCGACAAAATATGAACAAACATATCAGCTACCAGTTTTTAAAACGTTAAACGTGGTGACAACTGGACAAAAAAGACTGGTGGATGCAAAACAACAGCTTAAACAACTAGTTAATCATCTATTTTGAACACAGATTTATCACGTTTGCATTTTTGAATGTCAGTAAAGTGAGTATCTTCAGGTTTTGTAGTGGTTTACAGACAAAACATGCAATTTGAGAATTTCAATAAGGGGAATGGTGGAGCACATCTTTTCCTGACTTACAATTCAATGTTCTAATCAATATTATTGGAGTTTTAGTTGCTAGTTGGCCTTTGGTCGAGCTTTAATCATAGTATTAAATGTTGAGTACATCCAGTGAAATTGGCATGTTTATGCAAGTACAGCATTGCTAATGTGCTTGAAATTACAGCCTTGTTATTAGGCTAAAACTGGTGCTAGTGGGCCTCAGCACGCTAATTTTATTCCACCTGTCAACTTTTCTTTAGCATTATAATAATAATTTAAATCAGTCTAAACTGTGTAAATATCTGTCGGGACATCTGTCTGTCTGTTCTCTCCTGCTACACTGTTAGCTGTTAGCTCTGACCTTGCTCCGTCGCTGAGCTCTCCGTGGGTGTTGTAGTTCACCGTCATGATCTTCACCCTGTTTTTCAAGATAATGTCGCCCTTCTGGAGATACTCCAGAGTCCTCCTGATCGGAAACCTTCCTTTCATAGGCATTTTGAACCTTTTTTTATTGACAAAAAACCATCTGATACCTGTCTTAAGTGCCTGAAGTCACACAAGCACACGGAGGGAGACGCGTGTTGATGACGTCACATGTCGATGTCACCTGGCGACCGAGAACGACGGCAGTTGTAGTTTTTTTAACCTTTGTTTTTAAGACCTAACAGAGCTAATTTAATAATAATGGGGAAAAATAGTAAAACTAAACGGATTTTTTTTTACTTCTAAATCAGTTAGTTATGATTTTTTACTTCATAACTAATTGATTCATATCAGTTAGTTATGATTCTAACTGATATGAATCCCAAATATGAAGCCAACATTTATATAAATATTGAATAAATTCATAGCGTTTTTTGCTTTCTGTATCTTTGACAAGATAAATCTCCAAATTTGCAAATGATAAACTTTTTACATGTTTTTTTCTGGGACATCTCATCTTCTAAATCATGCCTTTGACATGAATAATGTAAAATTTCACAATTTATTTAAACCGGGTGTTGTTCAGGGTGGAGTTGAACACAGTATTTATTTTATCTTTATTTTTCTTCATCCCAAATGTTACACTGAGACTTTGGAGATGACTTAATTACAGGGCATCAGTATTTAATATCGAATGAGACCTCTTTCACCTACTTGATAAGGAAAAAGCAGTGTGGCATTGTCCATATTGTTACTAATATTACAGGGAATTCAGACCAATAAAAACATCAAATCTCACAGTTCTACTGAGAAACATGCTTATCATCTGTCTTAAGCAAGAATGACTTCAATCACATCATATTTAATGAGTAACTGTTTATTTCATTTAAAATGTGTGGCTTCAGAGAAGCCAGCCTTAGAGACCGGAATGCTGATACAGGAGCTCAGTCATTAATACATTTGTTTTATATCTTCATCGGTGTGAGGTAGAAATGTAAAGTTGTGACCAACTTCAGCAAAACATGAATGTTTGAATTTCTCAATCTCAATGTTTGAAGAAATACATTTTACATGAGCAGAAAAACAAAGTACATTTACACCATATAAAATTTTGACCATAGGATACTTAATCCACAAAAAAAGAAAAAAAAAACAGAAAAAGCTCTAATATGCTCTAATGTGGGAGTTGCTCATGGTAAATATTTTAAAGCCACAACATTTAAATGAACATTTTTTCATACAGCATTTAATAAAATGCGCTTAAGCAACTTCTTCATGCATTGCAATGCACTATAAAAAATTATAACAATGCTCCTTATTAGGGCAGACAGCGACAAGATTATAAAACCCTGCTTAAAAACAACATGCACTCATTTTAATGAAATTACATGTACAAAGGTCGTTTTACACCAGTGCCTTTACAAACAGTCTGTACGGGTTTTCAACCCAAATATTAGAACTGACATTTATTTCACAAGACATGATCATTGTTGACTTATTTACATCCCCATTATCATTCATGTTGCTGTAGATGCTTTTTTTGAACCATTATACAGGAGGGTAAGCCCATGCATATCTCCATAGTGTCTTCAAGACATCAATGCACTCACGACTGGCTTCCCAGAAAACTCCACTCTTTTTTAAATCAGGGAAACCTGCCCAAAAGTACTTTAAGTACACTTAGTATCCAACAAGCAAATTTGTTCACAACAAATAAAAGTTTTCAGAAAACATACAAAACACAAAGTTTTAGTCAGCATGAATGCAGTGGAATGCCACGAAAGCTGACTGATGTGCACCAGAATACAAATGCGAACAGTACAAATACAAAAACAGTAGCATAGCTACACATAAGTTACATTTTCTGAACCCAAATCTTTAAGATAACTGAACTCCTTAAAGGAAATAATTTCCATTGATAAATACACACAGAAAAAGCAAATTCTGAAGCAGAGTCATGACAGCAATGGGACAGAAGGAAACAACAGAATTGATTGTCATAAAGGGAAAAGTGAAGAGGTGATTGCACAGATTATGTTAGCAACATATTAATGATAACTCAGGAATAAATGTACCACATAAACACACATACACATAAAAAATCTCTGAGATGTTGTTTAGTATAAGAAAGGACACATGGTCAATTAAACCGGTTATTTTGGCTTATGCAATTTTTGCGATTGTTAGTTAAAAGCAAAACTAAAAGAATGAATTTAGACATTGGTTGTGTTGTAGTTGAGCTAAGAATGCACTGTGTGCTACCTCAGTGCTATGACAGCCAGTCTATTTAAGTACTTTACAGATAAAGTAATATAGCTGAGTTTTGGTACTTATACCTGATTGAAGTTGTCTTTCCAACTGTTATTTTGATTTAATTAATGAACTTTGCATTGCAGTCAATTGCGTGAAAATCGAAAAAAGAGAAAACATTCAAAGCATGTTTCATTTTTGTAGGACATTCAGGAAATTCACACTTTGTTAAAGCCAAATTTATCAGCACAGTTTCTATCGTGCTGATGTTTGCAAATGCAACTAATTCTTTACAGGTTCAGAGTAATCAGATGTAGCATAGTACACAGATGAGCTTCCTCTTCCATGTGTAATATCTATGTTTATATGACTTTTTCATTTCGGATTTTTTTTGTATCTTATCTGATATCAGCATTAAAAGTGACTGTTAAATAATGGTCAGCATGAGAGTGCATGGTAAGGCTTAGATAACTTTACAACATTTAAAAGGCTCAGGTCGAAGGTAATATAATTAGGCTGAAGTGCTATAATGACATTAAAGGAGATTAGCACAGTTGCAGCTGCAGAGAATTCTTTTGTCATTTAGTTCATAGCGTCTGACTGCATCAGCTCCAGAAAACATTCACCCCAGTCATCCTGGATTTCCAATGCTGTGTCATCTTAACCTACAATATATTCCTGAATGACTTTGCCTCGTGTATTCCTAGAAAAAAAGGAGCTGCTGCAGGATTTTGGACTGCAGTTCAACACTGCAACCCTTGAGAGACAAAGAGTGTACCTGAAGTGGAGACTCACTAATCTTTAAATTGACAGTTCTGGGTGCTGGGAGTGATGGGGTGTCATTCTGTAGAGTCAGAGTCCTGGCTATTGTACTCAGCCGTCTCCATCTTGAGGATGTAGGGAATGATGCTGTCAATAGAGACATTACCTATTAAGCCGGTGAAGAACAGCTCCTCTGTGATGCTTGAGTTCATTAGGCGCAGGGCGGGTAGACGAGTCAGGATACGTGTCAGCCTGAGGAGACAAACAAAACATTTCCTGCAATGTTATCTTAATATCTTGTACTCACTTTCTTATCTGCAAATACGATGTTCCTGCCAGCGTTTCTTCACATTCTTCAAATGCCAACTTCCTGTCAATTTACCAGATACTTTCTGTATGCCACAGCTCAATTTTTAAATTTGTATTTGTTAAAGGACCAAAATCATTTGTATTTCTATTCAAATAAAAGTGGAAATAGGCACAACAATCCTCACTAGTAACTACACTACTAGAGCTAATATACACTGATCTCCTCCAGGTCAAACAAACTCCACTTCACTGGAAAAGAAGGTAAGCTACGTCATAATAAACTATCTCAGCTAACCAATTGGGGGAAAAAAGTCCTAATTTACACAAAATAGTAGCACAGCAATGCTCTACCTTTTCCCTACATTGGTACATGACAACATACTGGAATCCTACAACATTCCAGAATCTTGGTGTATGACAACGTTTTAGAAACTGTAATTTTTTTTCATGAATTTAATGTAAAAAGCAGGACATAACAGTGGCATCGTACAAGCATCATGTCTGAATGGCAACAGGATACACACATATGCCAATGAGGGTGGTACTTGACATCAGTAATGCATTAACAGTCAAATGCTACAAAGAGTAAACAATGACAGTACAAACTTTTCTGCTGGGAAACAGTGATGCACGCCACTGAAACAGTTTCATATATATATCAATATAAATTGGTGCTTGTGAGAAGTTGTAAAAACCAAGAGCACACCACTACAGTAAAAGCTGAATACCATCAATCACTTCTCCATCTCAGCTCTTCCTGTACTGTCAACATATAGGTTATAGTTTTCACATTCCCAATTTCATACTAATACATGACCAGAAAGTATTACTATGAAGGTTAAAGGCTTGTAATGTGAAATACATTTTGCTTGTTCCTCTAACTTGCACAGTCTTCACTATACTTTTGCTAGTTTGCTGGTGCAAAAGTACCTGTAGGTGTCTTCGGGATAAGTTTTCTGCACGTAGTCCTGTAGCTCCATTAGAGCTTTTTCCTGAAACTTCTCTATCTGCCCACTACTGTCCACACCAGGATGATCTGATGAGTCAAAAACACAAAAGTTGGAGCTCAAAATGTGAATACTGTTCATTTACAAAAAAATCATTCATTTATGTGTGGAATTAATTGAATTTGACTGAACATCCATTATTATTCTGATTAAGAAAGTCAGAATCTCCTCTTTGCAGACTCACCAGGGCTAAACAACACTATAGCCTTTAGGTAGGCATATTCGTAGCTGTCAGTCTCCAACCTTGTCATGCTGTTGCAGAACTCCTGGAACTTCCAGATATGCTCCATCACCTGCTTCACCCTCTCCCCAGACAGCTTGTCTGAGATGGAACAAAATGCCCAATTTGATGCATCAATAATCATGGTTCATTCATTCATTCATTCATTCATGGTTTACTTACTTCTAGTTTTTAAACTTTCTCTGACAAAGAAAGTCTCTTAGAGACGTAACAAAAAGCATGTCATCATCATTAAAAGATGCAATTCCCCATGAGTGTTAGTCAGTGGCAAATTGTGTCTCCTTTTACAAATTTAGTTGGCTTCATTGAGCACGCAAGATCATAGTTTTACATCAAAATGCGATATGTGGTATCTCAGCTCTTAGTTATGAAACATGGACAAAATCATAACACAAATCAAGTTTAATCACAGTCTCATCAATAACGCCTACAATGGCACAATAGTTTGGCAAATGAATGGAGCAACGCCCTCTTCCGATTTCAACACGTGAGAAAGGACCTCCTTTTATTCTTAAAAGAGGTTTCCAGTGTATTTCAAGCTGGCACATTTCCCATTTATGTGTTTATTGTGGCACTATGATTAATGTCACCTTTGCACTCTGCATGAAGGAGTTGCACGAAACAGCAGGCTTACCCAAATCTTTACAGTAGAGGTGCAGAGTATCCCAAAGAGTCACATTAGCTAGTTTTTTTATGGGAAGTACACCCAGTTTAATAGAACTAGCTTGTTAACAATTTTGATGAAAAAAAAAACACATTTCTTTATTCCTGTTTATATGTGTGTGTCCTACTGTTAAATGATGACGAGGTCTGTGGTCCATACCATCCTGGATGCTGCTTTGAAGGTGGTTGATGATGGCAGTAAGGATGGTTGACAGATTCATCACATGAGCGCACTGAGCAAGACCCAGAGTGAACAGCTCGTTCCAGCAGGCTCGCACCAAACTGGTGTTTGCCTCCTGACTGAGAAATACAGAGACACATAAAAACAGCTAAATGAGTCTCACAAAATTCTAGTATCTTCGTGTATGACAACACTTTAGAATTTTACAACATTCCAGAATCTTGGTGTATGACAACATTCTAGAATCCAAAAACATTCTAGAATATTGGCCTATGACAACATTCTAGAATCTTACAACATTCTAGAATCTCTGCCTATGACAGCATTCTAGAATGTTACAACATTCTAGAATGTTACAACATTCTAGAATCTTGGCCAATGACAACATTCTAGAATCCAAAGTCATTCTAGAATATCTGCCTATAACAACATTCTAGAATCCAAAAATATTCTAGAATCTTAGTCTATGACAACATTCTAGAATTTTACAACATTCTAGAATCTTACATTTTACAAACTTGGCCTATGAGAAAATTCTAGGAACCAAAACCATTCTAGAATCTCTGCCTATGACACCATTCTAGAATCTTGGTGTATGACAACATTCTAGAATCTTACAACATTCTAGAATAATGGCCACAGACAACATTTTACAATTCTACAATATTCTGTAATCTTGGTGTGTGACAACATTCTATAATCTTGATACATGACAACGTGACTGGGTAGACAGACAGTATTGCACACCATCCCTGTAATGTTTGCACACCTTAATCTTGTAAATAAATAGGAGCAAATGGTGTCATTTCCTAACAATAAAATCTGAGTTAAAAACACGAGAAAGGTGAATGCATCAGTGGGTAGAAGAAATCGTGTATCGGGTGCTCTTCAGGATCCGTGGGAAAAAACCATTGTAACAGCAAAAGAGAGAGGTCCGAGGCACTCCAGATAAGTTACTTAAAAGTCCTTTAATAAATCATGGACCGCAGTTAACGCGTTTCGGCCACCTCAGGGCCTTCATCAGAACATGATGAAGGTCATTATGTTCTGATGAAGGCCCTGAGGTGGCCGAAACGCGTTAACTGCGGTCCATGATTTATTAAAGGACTTTTAAGTAACTTATCTGGAGTGCCTCGGACCTCTCTCTTTTGCTGTTACAATAAAATCTGAGTGTTTATGTGTCAAATGCTTTCTCACCCAAGAGCTGAGAAGGCAGGGATGGAGCGCGCCCAGTGCATCGAGAGGAAGAGAAGTCTTGATGCTGACTCGCAGATGTAGTGTACATTCAGATACTCAGGCATTGGACTGGGCATGGTCAGCTAAACAAAATAAGCAAAGAACGACATTTGAAAAAGATTTTAAGTGACAAAAAAAAAGACTTACAACTAGTCACTACCAACAGATGAATGTCAAAGACACACAAATAGACCTGTATGAAGATACCAAGTATCGAAATGGTTGAGACACGTTCCAGTTAACCACAATACAGCAAACAACAAATTGACTTCTCCCAACATTTCTTGTCTGTATCTGTACATCAAATAAAAAAGCAATAACTCCAAAAATAATCTTTAAAAAGTTGTACAAATTGTACATGCCAACAATCCACTTCAATACTTCTGCTATGTTTTAACAGAGGAGTGTTATTTAATACTGTGTGAGAGTCATATCTATAACAGTAACGACAGTTAATGAATTCCTCTTGCATTCCATTTTTCTTCTCTTGTGAATAATTATAATTCCTCAATTATCATTTACACTCAACATGCATGTCTGTTATTTTTCCAATAGATTTACGAGCGGACTTACTTTGAAGCCGACATGGCTGTCTGTGAGCAGTGGTCCTTCCACCTCAATGATAGGGGTCTCCTGGTCTCGACCAATCAGCTGGATTGTTGTTCCACTGACACACTGTGACTTATCAGCCAGATTTTGTCCGACCTCAGGTGGGTTGAAGACCTTGGCCAGGGTGTCAAAGGCACTGTGTTCAAAACACAGACGCATGCACACAAATGTTTAACTTCACTAATTTGACAGAAGACCTTCTGCAACACAAACATAAATATGCTACCTTCTTGTATACATTAAATTTTACAGAAACCTGAGTAATGAAAAAAAGATGAAGATGTTATTTTGTAAGCTTCCAACAACTCTTTTTTTCATAATTCCAGCCTTTTCTTGGTTGATTGTAGTCTACAATAGTTTTGAGAAAAGTCTGATATATATGTGACAATGCACTTAAGAGTCATAGTAACAAAATCTTAGCATGTAAATTAAAAAAAACCTAAGTGATGAAATAAAAAATATTAAATAATCGAGGGAATACTATCAAAAATTAACATAGAATGGAATAATGTTAGTGGTAAAAATCATTAGAGATATTACAACCCAAAACACTGGCTGACTGTGAAGTATGAATTTATTTTTTGTTAGAAAACTATAAAGCAAATATTACTTGAAAACAAAAGAAAGAAGACAACCTTGAGGAGGTCCTTGTCTTATCTATCATTTTGACTTTTTTGCATCTGCAGAGACAAACATGGTCAATTTTAAGAAGCCACTAACTTGAAATATAAGACCAAATCTAACAGAGACATGACTTCATGGGGGGGCTGTTAAAAGTGAGTAATGAAAAATCTCTGACAAACACACTCTCCTCCTCTCTGTGCACTGCTGACTGACCGTGTTATCTCGCTGGGAGAGTGCTCCTCATGTTGGCTGTCTGAGGTATCGCCATTGTTCAGGTTTTCTTTTAGTGAGTCACTCAGGTTGGCCAATGATGTCACCACATTGGCTAGCGTTCCCAAATCTCCCTGCCCAGAATCCATCTAAACACAAATGAGACGATTTGCAAATTATTTTCATCAGTATCACATAGGTCAGTTGAAGCAAGATCCACAATAGACACACAACAGAGTGCCTTCTGCAGATACAGAAGTTCAAACTCATGTATGCTACTCAGAATGCATCATAGGAAACTCTATGAAAAGGAGCAGATGGAGACAGCAGCAGAACAGGAAGATGATTTATTTAGTGTTACACTGGCTCTATTATCAAATGTACCTTTGAGTCAGTTGCCAGCAGCAAAGTTCCATCACTCTGGATGACTGGCTGCTGGATGTTAACCAGCATCCCTTGGTCGAGAAGGCTGGATCTGCACATGACAAAGAGCTTCATCAAAACAAGTTCACATGAGACAACATCAATGGCTTAAGGATGCAACAACTCAGAGAGCTCATGCATGTCATTTATAGGTCTGATTTCCACTGACCTGGAGCCATCTGTCTCTGTATCAGAGATAAAGGTTGGTGTGGCGATGAGAGGACTGTTTAGGTCCTTGCGAATGTAGATCTTTTGAGTGGATGCAGCGCAGTTGGCATGCTTCTCTCTGGGCACTATATCGATGGGCTTTCTCTCACTCTGGACAGCTGAGGATTAAGAGCAAACAGACTGTATTTACATTTTCTAATGCTTTTAAGAGAATGATGCTAATATCATGCTCTTATGTGTGTTTCTGCAGGCAGACACAGAAGAGCATGTTAGTAGGAATTGAATGTTTTGTTCAAGAACATTTGGATTTAACTGGTTAGCATTCTTTAAATTATTGCCTAAGGGCTTGAACCATCAACTGTATAACAAGGTGGACAGTAGTAGTAGTCTCCTCTGAGGTCATTGACTTTTTTATTTGTTTTTAAGTGATCTGTACATATTGCATTGTGAATATGTTGTGTATGGTTCTTTTATTGTGGCTTTTATTTTTATTTTCTTGTATGTATTGTCTTGCTCTTATTCTGGACCATTGAGTCTGTAGTAGAGTTATTATTATTTATTATTATTATTATATTCTTCACTGATATTGACAATACCTGACTTATTTTTGAGTGGACCTGTGTTTTTGGATTGTGTCATGAGTGTGGATGCAAACTCACACTCAGTCTTCATCCCCATCTTAAGGCATTTCCTCAATCGACAGAACTGGCAGCGATTGCGGTGGTGCTTGTTGATGACACAGTCCTGCTTACTGCGGCAGCTGTATGTCAGATTCTTCCTCACACTCCGCTTGAAGAAACCTTTACATCCCTCACAACTGACGGCTCCGTAGTGACGCCCTGAACACAGACAAAACCGGTCACAGTGTGTCCGAGTCACCGTGTACATGTGGGTGGGATTGCTGACACTGTGAGGCTAAACATACTGTTGGACTGGACATCAAGAGGAATTCGTCAAAACACATTCAAAGCATCACATGTTTAGATCATGCAACTGCAAGCTAGAGTACCTGAAGCCTTGTCCCCGCATACCACACAGTACTCCACCGGCTGTGGTCGGCTCAAATCTCCTGACTGTCCTAACAACCGTTCCATTGACACTGGATCTGTGACAATCTGAAAAGCAAAGTAAAAAACATGCCAGTAATCTTGTGTTTCACCTTAATATGTTGTCAATAGCATCGTTACAACTCTAGCTGAAAACCAGTAGAAAATATCCACACCAAGATATTTCTAGTAGTATTATCAAGGTATGTGCTGTGTGGTGATATTGTGGGGGAATTATACCTGTATCCTTCCTGGCATCAGGCTGTCTGCAGCAGTGAAGATGAGCTGCTTAGTGTTGTGACTGTCTGGTGAGGCCAGGATAACCTTGCCTGCCCCTGAGCTGTCAGCCGTAGTCAGAATGAACTGCTGCTTTGGAGCACTGGACGGGTTCATTGCTGTCACTATCTGGATCTTCTGGCCTGTTTGCTGGTCGGTTACAATCTGAGGGTGGTAGAGATGAAGGAGGATGACAGAAAGAGAGGGAGGTGGAAATTCAACACACGTCAATAGGGCTGAGGCAAAAAAGAGAAGCAAATGACACTGAAGGTGGAAGAGGTAAGTCACATGTTGTATCATCAATTTGTTCATCGCTGCTGCTAAAAGGGGACAGCATCAACAGGTAGTGGCAGTGTCACATTCTCTGAAGTTTGAGAAGTTACCTGTATTCGCTGTGGTGTTGTGGCAGGCTCAGTGGAAATGACCTGAAAGCGCTGTGGAGACTCAGTCATCACTGAGTCTGATGGAGATGATGGCACCTGACGAGGATAAACACACATGAATGATCAATCACTTAGGCTGCAACACAAATATATTTAAACAAATACATTTAAGCATGCGCATAACGTAGAAATTTTGCTACACAACATTTTACACACTTAAGTAAATGCAAGTGATCTCTAACTTAAGCACAGAGCTTAAGAAAGAAGCACTGTGGCATTTTTGTTAGAAAACTGTCATATGGGTTATATGGAACAACTGCTAGCAAATAGCACATCATGAAACTCTCCCTCTGCACACTCACCTCTGCCTCATGCTCAGAGTCCACTTTCTGCTGAGAGAGCAGATTTACGTTGGTCGTCATGATGATGTAAGGTCATTAGTGAGGTCTGTATGGAAGGATGCCAAAGACATTAATCAACGACAAAGGTGTCAACTGTCGCATAGGAGCAGGCCAACACTGGGACATTTTTAAAAATACAACAGGGCTGGTGGATCACAGAAAATAAATGCATGATAAGATAAATTGACAACATTATCTGTCATGAAAGTTAATTTTCCCTTTGTTGATGTTGTCTGATTTGTGTGACTTGGCTGCACAAGCATGGCAGTTTCTTATTACATTGTTTAGATGTATTATGAGAAACATATGACTAGTTTTGAGAGGAGATGACGAAAACACCAAAGTTGTGTTTCCATTTAGGGAATGCCACATTCATGCTACAAAAAACCTTGTGTTAACAACTCATACAATCACCCCAATCCCATGCTATTGTCTTTAAAGAAAAGTCATCTACACAAAAAACATCACACCATACATTAACGGATGCAATTATTTAACAGTGGTAAACAAAATCTAATACAAGAAATACTTTTAGTAGTCTGTTTACTGCTCTTTATCTGTCCTGGCATGTACATGAAGGTACAGCTTGTCATACACACAACAATTATTGTAATATTATGGATTTGTTTCACAAACATTTTTTTTGTGTGCCATGGCATGACGTCAGTGCCGCCACCATAAGCCGAGTCTCATGTCCAGATGGCTCTATTCTAAGAGTAGGACACGCTGTCTAATGTGTATAAATTGACTTTATTTTGCATGCACATGCCTGCTTTTGCTACTTCCATTCCCTCTATATATGACCTCACACTGATTATAAAAGATGGGTAGAGTGAAAATTCTGCCACAGTATTTTGAATGGTACTGATCCATTCTGAAGCAATTTATACTCAATTCAAAGCACAAAGCCTCATGATTGAAACCACACTGAGCAACTAATACCACCTGAACAATATCAGTAGTTCCTTATGTTGTATTAAGAGTGTTTCCCAGCACAACAGCCGTTTCTTTTTGTCATCTACTGAGGCACATACTTGTTGCGTCGCTATGAGTGCAATGAACAAAATGCTTCCAAGTCTTTCTGAGTGTCAGGATGTTAAGAGCAGAAAACTTGAAATCTGGGTGAGAACTGTAAGAAAAGAACCAGAAATCAGAGTGAATTTGAAGCTGGGATCACTGCCTTTTACAGTGAGACACACTTGAAGGAAATGTTTGGAGAAAACTGTCAAAGTGAGAGGACAGACAGTGTCACACAAAATGACATAGTCTAACATAGTCAAAATCAGGGCCATATACATCTCCCCTCTACATTTAATTGGTATTTGAAAACCTGTGTGCCAATTCTGAGTGCAATTTCAATCTTCCCTGGTAGAATAAAGAGACAGCATCTACTCTTTCTATCATCCTTGCATTTGACAGTTTTGTCTTAGGGGTTATGCTGTAACAAAGAATATAACTTGGCAGCCTCAGTGAACTCTGGCTGACGTGCCTGCAGCACTCCACAGACTAAAGCAAGGAGTACACAGCTCCATATTTACAGATTGGTCGAACAGTATGTCCATCACTGCCTCAGTTCCCAAACGCATCACAACACAGAACAAAATGGAGAATCTGGCAGTCAGCCAAAAACACCGGAGACGAATCCTTATGATAAAATATATTAGAGCAATTTTCTTTCCAGATAGCAAAGTGCGTGACTAGCTATTCTAATGACAAATGTAAAAATGCAACTGTGATGAATAAAGACACAGTAATCACAATCCACTCCTGTCCCTGGGATGGCAAAGGTAAAAGGGTCGAGTTCATCTGCAGCAACTGTAGCTTTGCAGTGTTAGCTGTTCCAGCTAGCTTAATGCAAGTAAACGCAACGAGGGTTGCAGTAAGAACCGACAGTGTCTCCCGCTGGATCTGACACTTTAGCGTGCCGGGAATAGTTCAGGCAAAGTCGACAGCGATATCACGTATTAACAGCTAGTTTAGCTGTCTGCCAGACTGCGCCCAGCGTTTCACGGTTCATGCCCGGATCCCGAGCTGCCGGAGACGGGCAGGAAGGCAGCTCCGCATCGGCTAGCTAGCAGGCTAGCCGGGCGATTAGCTGCGCTCTTTTATGATCCGGTATCTCAGACAGCTTTCTTGTGTTTTCAGTCCGGGACTGGGACTTACCTCCGGGAAGCGGCGGTCACAGATTTAGGGCACTCTGCTATTTTATAAAATATTTGTTTTGGTTTTCTTCTGTTAAAGGTCATAGTTCGTGACCCCGCACCGCAGCGCGTTGATGATGGTTCAGGTTTTTTTTTTTCCTCCTTCCTCTCTCGCGTCCCCGCGCGCCTCCAGCACCCCCCACCCACGGCGCGAGCCAGACAGGGCTGACGTCATCATGTCTGAGTGTCGAGAGACTTTGTTGTCAAGTTGTGTTTTAAAAAAATAACACTGTGACAGAAAATAACAAGCATTAATAAACAACTCAACAGCACCGTTTCTGTAAGTTTTTCCTCTCTGATGTCTTTAGTGAAGGTATTAAGGACTCTACATGCACTGCGAAGGAAGTTCAGCTAATATAATAGATTCTACATGTTAGTTACAAATAATATCATAAATATCCTAAATGTGTGTGATTTTTGTGTATTGTCCTACTCCTACACTTATTTGTTATATGTTTTTGACAGAAACACCTAAAACAGTTGCTTTGTTTGTTTCCCATTCACGTTTCCATTTTGTTTATTGCCTAATAAATATCATTCACAGAGCAAAATTGTAAAATTTCAATCCAGGTGTTATTTATTTTTATTTAGATAAAATTACATCTCACAGCACCGCTATATGTAACAATAAAAAAATATACACACATACACATACATACATACATACATACATACATACATATATATATAACTTTTTGTTGACTTGATACTGGTCAAAGAACAGCTGACTAGAATATTTTTCCTTTTGAAGAAATTATATTCCTCTATACACTCACTGTACACTGCTCTTATGACATGATAAAATGTTAATATGTATGTTATAAAAAAAACTGTCACTGGCAAAAAGCTGTCTTTGTCTGAACAAGATTAACATGTTTGTTTTTTTTAATTTATTCTCATACTATGATTTAAATAGACCAAGCCTACAAAATTCCTATTTTGTATAAACAAAACAAATTGGCCACACTTTTAATATTTCTTATTTTTCTAATATGACTGTAAATATTTGCCAGTTTTTTGTAGTATTTGTTAGTGTATCACAATTAAGTTTTTCATATCACATATTATATTATATTATATTATATTATATTATATTATATTATATTATATTATATTATACTGATCAGGCGTAACTTTATGACCACCAATATTGTGTTGCTCCCGCTTATGTGGTCAGTAATGCTCTGAACCACTGGACATGGAGGACCTCTCAGGGTGTCCTATGGGGTCTGGCACAAGTACGTTGGCAGTGAATCCTTTGGGTACTCTGGCTTGTACCCAAAGGATTGGGTACAAGCTAAGTTGGATTACAGTGGGGCCTCTGTCAGTCCAACTTGTTCCACTGCATCCTGTTGATGCTTGATCACAATGGAGTGTAGGAAGTTTGGAGGTCAAATCAACATGTTGGGCCATTGTCATGTTCCTCAACATGTTCCTGATTGTTTGATGTTTTTTCCATGTGTTGGGGTGCATTTTCCTGTGGGGGTAGGCCAGTGACATTTGGGATTTCCATTTGCATGAGGTAGTGTGTTTGTTGTGGGACAATGTTTATTTGGGTGTCTAAGTCTCATCAACACGGATGTCAAAATCCAAGGCTTTCCAGCAGAACATCACACAGTACCAATATGATCAATGTTAATCACTTCACCTGTCAGTGGTTTTAATGCTGTGTCTGATCAGTGTATACTGCATGTATGTAGATATTTGTAGGTATAGTTAGTTTTTGTTTTTAGTTTTGCTAGTTTCTCTGATGTTACTGCCTATTTCATTGTTTTTTCTATTCTATTTTTTAAATATTTTAATACATTATCTGTGTGTAGCATGGGAGGCATTACAGCTGCATTTTATTGTGCAATTCTGTGCTGAATACTTACAATAAAGATAAACCTTGAGGTTTGTGATTAAAGCAATCTTTAAATAATAAAACGGACAAACATTTCTCTCTTCCCTCACATGCATTTACTAAATTATCTATAATTATTTGAGTTTTCAAAATGTCCTGGGAACCAAGGAATAACTCAGACCTCTGCAGTAGGGGAGCAGAATCACTCTTCATATGTGCATGAGCCTCTTCATGACAGCCAGTTCGTGCTTCATGGACCAACCTCAGCCACACTAACACACATATGGTAACATTACCAGTGAGTGGCCAGCAGGTGTCGCCCTGCGCCACCAGGTATGATCGACAGACTGCAGGAGAACAATAGACGCACAGCAGAGCTCCATTCAAATGAAGCACGACAAAAAAATCAGTGGCTCCGATTTTTAATTTTTTTTTTAAAATTTTGCTTCTCTGGGTTGCAAACTTCACATCGCTCTTCTAAATTGTAATCTGATATCTTTAATGGACTCCGATGCAAAGGCTGAAGGAAAACCTTTTAAAAGAGGTCTATTACGGTGATGCTTCGCCATTATCAGCACACATTACAGCTATCGGAAGCTGAGCAGCCTTTCATTTAATGGCACATCACAGACTTGTTTTGTTTTCTTAACAGTGCATTAAGGTTTATTGCGCTATAGCATTTAATGACCAATGCAACTGGGCACTTTTGTTTTTGCAAAACAAGTGAAACGTAAATAGAAAAGTGGCATTAATTCAGCATCTATGGAGGTGAATAGGAAGTGGGACGTCCTATCCGAGCTGAGTAGTGAGCAGGTCCACGTCGGGGGCAAAAAATAGCTTTAGGCTGCTGCCCAATCGACCGTTCCTTTTGCGCAGCTGCATATCCCACATTTTTTTTCTTTTTTTGCAATCGAGTGGGCTGCAACATCAACAGAAGTCCAGCAGCCGCATTTACCGCATCTTAAATGACACCGGCGCTCTCCGCCGTCCGCTGCTGCGTCTGACTATCCAGAGGTGAGGATACGCGCAAAAATGCAATGACAGCGGAGTGCGATTAGCCGCAGAGACAAGGGAAGAAAGGACTTGGGGAGAAACAGGGAGCGTTGCAGCAGCTACAGTGGTCTTCAGAGCTGCGCAGAGGAAGCGGGGGTTGGCCATGGTGGGACGGGGATTGTGGGTATGCAAGCCCCGGCTTGGAAAGCGGGGGAACAGGCTTGGGATACTGCCTTTCCTGTGCGCGGCGGTAACGTTCGCGGCGCTGCTGGCTCTGCTCTTCGTGGACTTCATCGAGTCGTGGGTCACCTCCATGAGCTTGAACACGGTGGTGGAGCCGCACGCCGGCGTCATCCCCCCGCAGAGCGTCCCTCCGACCAGACCCGAGGAGTTCCTGCTCATGCCCAGCCCGCTCGTGTGCCAGCGTGCCAAGCCTTTCCTCATCACCATGGTTACCTCGGCTCCTGCCAATCAGAGGGCCCGTCAAGCCATCAGGGATACCTGGGGAGGGGAGGTGGAAGTGAGGGGCCTGCGGGTCATGACTCTCTTCATGGTGGGTGTGGCTTCTGACCCCGGACTGGCCAAGCTCCTGATAGAAGAAGCCCGGGAGAGAGGAGACCTGATCCAGGGGCGTTTTTTGGACAGCTACTCCAACCTCACCCTGAAGACCCTGTCTATGCTAGGCTGGGGCCGCCGCTTTTGCCCCCAAGCTCACTTTATGGCCAAAGTGGACGATGATGTCTTGTTCAACCCCAGCGCCCTGCTCCACTTCCTGAACAAGAGCAGGAACCCCTATGAACAAGGAGACTTGTACCTTGGCAGGGTGCATCTCCATGTGGCTCCGGACCGTGATCCAGACAGCAAGCACTACCTCCCCTCAGGGGCCTACCCTGCTTCAGTCTTTCCAGACTATTGCAGTGGTACTGCCTATGTCCTGTCCCGCTCTGCATTGCTCAAAATTTCCCTTGCAGCCTCTGCATCACCTTTATCCACACCTCTGCCTCCTGAGGATGTGTTCGTAGGTTTGTGTGCCCGAACAGCTGGAGTGCTGCCCTCACATTGCCCTCTCTTCTCTGGTGGTCCAGCTGTGCCATATGGACGCTGCTGCTATCAGGCCATGGTGTCCATCCACCGCATCCCACCCAGGGAGATGCTGCACTACTGGGCTGAGGTCCATTCATCAGCCCCTTGCTCCTGGCTGAGTCTACGGGCTTCTCTGGGGGTGTGCAAAGTCAGGGCGATGCTGGGCTCAGCTCTGGGGCTGGAGCAAGGATTGTGAGGATTAACAGGAGGCCAGACTGGACTTATCGGGGCTGTGCCTTGCTTCAGTACTGTGAACAGCACAAGTGCTCTTCAGGCTGTGCAACTTCACTATGTGCACTGAAAAAAAAATCACTTTATTTTTAATAGCTTTATTTTTTTAAACACTTCGATGTATTCAACTGGCTTTTTTTTTGCAGAAAAGGGGACGATCAGCTGGTAGCATGGAGAGCTGTCAGAGTAATCTTTCACCTGTCTTCAGACTGTTACAGCATCCTGCAATATTACACTGACACAAACTGTAGATTTAGAGCAAGCATTAGCATGCTGATAAACAGTAAGGAAATACAGCTGCTTGTGTGATGAATGCACATTCAAACTATGTTTTTGACACAATGTCTGACATCTATAGGCTGCTGCCTTCATTTATTTAACACCTGTGTAGTCTATTACCAGGTACTTCAATTGTAGTCTACTTGCCTCAATGCATGTCTCCAAAATATGGTGCAATAAATATCAAATCACAGGCTTCCTATATCCCAGTAGAAGCAGAATAACAAATCACCAAAAGCTGTTATGTGCTAAACTAATTATGACTTCAGTAAATGAAAAGAATTAATGCTGTAATTCAATAATGGGGACTGGAACGGCAAGCCTTTAACTGGACCGCTGAAATTGGATACAGTGAGATGTATGTGGCCACTTCTGAAAACAGACAGCAAAGGATATTTCTCTCCTCAGCTGATACCACTACCAATGACTATGGAACTGATGTTATAAATAGCTGAACAGTATTCTTTCTAACTTTTCTCTGTAATCATGAGTTTAAACTGAAAAGTGTGCAATGTCTGGACTGGGTTTTGTGTCTGCCAGGCTGAGATGACATACATTTCAAGAGAGAGAGTCAGTGTGTTTACGCTCAGGAAATAAATGTACGAATCAAATATAGTCACCAATAAACCACTCTGTGAACCAAAAGAGGTCTGCCTTGTTTCACCACTTAACATGGATTTTGTACTACATCGTTTCTTCCTCAGTGACAAAGCAGGCAGCAAACACTGGGAAATTTGAACAGTAAACTATTTCTTAACAGCTGTGGTCAAGTTATTGCTTGACTCTTACATTTCAAAACACTTTAATTTCACCAAGGTGTTCTTTTCAAACTATTAACTAATCCCTGCTGCTATTGAATGTGCAAAACCTGTAATCCTGGTGACTACAACAAAGACTTACTAAGTTTTAGTTATTCAGCAAGTCTCATGGACATCAGGAGCCCTTATGCATTCTACTATTACATTTAGCAGACGCTTTTATTCAAAGCAACATACATGTGAGAGTAGATACAACACAAACAAGGATCTAGTCAGGAGAAATCAACCTGGAGAAGTGCTATCAAACAAGTTCCAGCGTGATAGGGCCTTGCTGCCTGCAGGCAGTGCGGGGAGTAATAACAATTTATTCTAATTTTGTTGCTTTTTGCAGTCTGTTAAGTGCAAAGGTGTTCAGAGAAGAGTTGGGTCTTTAGTCTTTTCTTAAAAACTGAGTTGGACTCTGGTTTTGGCTGGTTGAAAACCAGATGTGCTGCTGCATTCCGGATCACCTGCAGAGGTTTGACTGTGCATGTGGTGAGGCCTTCCAGTAAGGAGAGTCAGTACCAGGAGTTGTCATGACATGACATGACATGAAAACAACGTACAGGTGATGTAATCTTAATAACATCATATAATTATGTTGTAGAAAAATTTCATTTGGTACTGTCAATCAGAGAACCCAATAGACCTGACTCTGAGTAGTTTTCTTTATCTCGTTATGCTATGTGATGTTGTGACCAGCACCAAGCACCAAGGCCCTGAGATTCCTTGGCTGAGGAGTCTGTGTTGTCTTCAAGGGAAAAGCAAAGCTTCTGTTATGTGAAGGATAGAATGTTGTGTGAAGGATGTATAATAGTATAAGTTTGCATTTTGTCTCTTGGTCTGGGTCAGACCTCTGAAACACGAGCCTGGTGTCGGAGCTCTGCCTTTCAACTGAATTATTCGATATGCATTTCTCTTCTTTATTATTCATTGTTACTCCTTTCATTCTTTATTAAATTACAAAGACGAAATCTGTTGCATCTCGACTGTTTTTGCTTGGCTCATTCAGATTTTCCACAACAAATTGGTGGCCCATACGGGGAGGACACGTGATTCGGACTCCGCTGGAGCAGAAGGCAAATACCTAAGCACTGTCTTAGGAGGATTCCTCCCTGACTGGTGAGACGCTGTCTCCAGACGGAGCCCGAACACCGATCCAACCCTCGTTAGGAAAATCGGAGTTGGAAAGAGCCACGCATAATTCAAGGGTGAGAAAAATTATTTTATTTTTCTTTCCTTTTTCCTTGCGTTTTGCAAGGAATTAATGAATAAGAGAATTAGAGTATTGCAGATTGGATGAGGGCTGTTTAAAGTGACATTGTCAGGTAAAGAGCATGCGTGCCAAGTTATCCACCGGTGGAGGTCATCGCGCAAGTAGGGGAACAAGGTAGTTCCCCAGCATAAACTACGTTGTTTGTGGGGTTAGAGAGGTGGTTTATCCAGGCTCTCTTAGGTCACTTGTAGACATTCGTGTCTTGATTCTGTTAGCATTACAGAATCAGAGATTGGGAATAGTCTCAGTAAGGAGAGGGTTAATGTGAGCACAGATTCAAAGCCCCTTCCTGTCATCCTAACAATAATGACCCGGAAAAATGCTAGAAGTATGAACCAGTTTGATACATGGGTGAAAATAGGGTTCCCAGAAAAAGGAAGTTTCAACTTAAACAAATTGGAACAGCTTAAAACTTGTTTGGAGACGAGAGAGAGCGGATGCAGAAAAGTATGCGACCTTGTCCAAGGAAAAGAGAAAGAAATATGTACCATTTCTGGCAGATTGGGAGGCTTATAGATTGTGAAGGGAAGAAGCAGAGAGCAGAGAGAAAGCTAAATCAAAGCCATGTAATTGCAATGAGGGAAAGGTGAATGAAAAGGGAAAGAAATCCAGTGGAGGTAGTAAAGATGTAATCCAGCAACAGACTGAGATCACTGACAAGCTGTATCCCTCTTTCTCTGAGGTAAAATCTCCAAGGAAAGCATGCACCCTGGATCCCAATCTGGACTCCGCTCCTCTTCCTCCTCGTGCTCCAGTTCCCAGCAATGGCAGCGGAGAAAAGAGAGCCAACAAGGTCCTGCCTCCCCTCCACCTGAACCATCTACATCTACAAAGCAAGAAACCAGGCTAACTCCTCTGCCAGGGCCCTCATCCCAGGATGCATCCCACAGCGCACCCCAGGGACCGGCGGCAAGGACTCGGGGGCATGTGAGAATTCTTTCTGCCCAGTTTCCATCACAGGAAGAACTGCAACCATCGGCATCATCCTCTAGCTCAGACACTACCAATGAGGGCGGGGTGCTGAGCACGCCAACGATGGAGGCTGCAGGCCCATCAGGGCCGATGCTGGTGTTCAGGCCATGGATAGAAGCTGACGTTGCTGAAGCAATGCTGCATGTTTGCAAACCAAAAGACAATCTGACCTTGTTCAAAAGTCAGATGGAGAACTTTATGAGAGAATATCAACCGACTATGACTGAACTGAGACAGTTGGAACCCTATGAATTTTATCTTAAGGATGCTTTCATGTCAGGAATGAGGGCGGAGGCAGCAAGGCGGATAAGAAGAAGCCTTGTCAACTGGAGATCAGCAGATCTCTTGCAGGTACTAAATCATGCACGGCACGCAGAGGACATGTTAGCAGAAGAAGAATTGATGCATAAAGGGAAGAAGAAGGACAGAATAGACAGGGCTCAACTGACTATGTATCACAACATAATACAGCTGAACAGAGGACTGGGAGGAAGGAGCAGAGGTTGAGGAAGAGACTGCGGGAAGAATATGATCCCCCCTGACACACTTGTTTCCGATGTGGCCAGAAGGGGTGCTGTCCCAGAAAGGGTAAAAAGACCAACTACGAATCATCGGACTGAGAGCAGGAGGAGGGGAAGTGGAAGCCAGGGATGGAACAGGCTTCCAACATACACAACACACAACACATGGGGTGAGTCAACGTTTTTATCTGATCATGAAAAAATAACACTTGCTGTAAGTTATCTAGAAGATAAAGATAAAAGTGGAAAAATAAGATCTATTTTTCCTATGTATACAGATGAGAGGAATCAGAAAGTAGCACAGTTCACCTTAATGGTAGCTGGTCACCCTGTTGAATTCCTAGTGGATTCTGCAGTTACTCCTTCTGTGTTGAATTCCATAACTTTACCAACAAAGCCTAAACAGAGTCGTAGAAGAGTGAGACTGTTGGCTTTGCTGGTATTCATGTGTCAGAGCCTTACACTATCCCACTGCGCTATACAGTTGATAACAGCACAACTAAACACTCATTTCTATTCTCAGAGCATTGTGCAATCAATCTGATGGCCAGAGACCTACTGTGCTGATTTGGCATGATATTGGTATCACATCCTCATGGGTTAGAAATCTCTAGACTGCCAGACTCAACACAAATGGTGAAATACAGCCCACAGCCTGCCTTTCAGCTGAAATATTCGATCTGCATTTCTCTTCTTTATTATTCATTGTTGCTCCTTTCATTCTTTATTAAATTACAAAGACAAAATCTGTTGCATCTCAACTGTTTTTGCTTGGCTAATCCAGATTTTCCACAACAAATTACACACAAACATGGCTACTAGTTAAAACAGCTACCAATAATATTTAAAATATGCTTCATAAGAACTTTTGTTTTCACCCTATTATAGATAGTGACAGGATACAGAGAGCAGAGGAATGACCTGCAGTCAAGTTCCGGGCCTGCTTTGAATGCATTTGCACTCACACAAATGCACTCTAACTAAAGAATGCACTCAAACCACTCAACAACTCGGTCGCTCCACTCAATAAAATGCTTAAGTAATTCCCTCAGATGAGCAAATGTCTTCAGGAACCCCAGTTCATATCCAGTATGAGGATGTTTCCAGGAAGATGCAGTAGTAACACAGCCTCACCAACTGCTGTTTCCCCCTCAGTCTCTCTTTTGCCCCTTCTGGCAGAACCATAGAACCCCCACAAATTTGCTTTCTGAAGAATTGTGACTGACGCAGGGTGAGGTTGTAACCGTTGCTGGATAATGATTGATTTAATTATGAAATTAACCACAGCGCTGACAACAGTGAGCATGTCCTAACATGTTTTGATATTTAATTGCGACTTCAAGTAGCAGTTTGAATTCTGCAGTTTGGCATTGTGGTGTTTATTTTTAGAACTTATTTATATAAACACATATAAATAGGCACCAAAGAACTCAATTCAACAAGGTCAACAATATTACAAAAATGTATTTATAGGCAGAGAAAAAAAACCATATAAAAAAATCAGTGTGTAAGATTTAGGAGGCTCTATTAGCAGAAATTTAATAATCATGTTTGTGTTTCCATTACATGCACTGACCTGTAAATGAGAATCATTGTGTGTTCACTACCTCAGAATGAGCCCTTTATATCTGCAGAGAGAGCAGGTGGTCTTCCATGGAGACCGCTGTGTTGCACTGCCGTCTTTCTACAGTAGCTCTGTACAGACAAACCAAACACTGCCTCCAGAAAAGGGTTTTTTGCCTTGTTTGTTGTTTTAAAGGGAAGGCGATGCAAGGGGTGTTTACTTGGCTGCAATCTGTGATGCCACTAAATCCTACACATTGCACTTTTAACACAAACTCCTGATGACACCCATGTCAGCTATAGAACATCACATTATCCCCCCATGCAGGAAGTGCTTCAGGCTGCAGACATTCAATAGTGATGCCCTACTAATGCACTCAGCATTGATTAAATGAACTGTTGCCCATCAGAATGCAAGACCTTGTATGCCAGCTGCATCCAAAATTCCTGCTGTTGAATGTTTTGTTCCCACAGTGGAGTAATGTGCCCAAAACTGTCTCCTTTATGTGAAGTTCAAAGGTCACTCCCACAGAATGTCACTGGGTTTTGAGCTGCACAAAGGGCCCTCCTTCTCTATTTTTTGAATCTGTCCAGGGCAGATTTCTGGTTAGATAGAGCCGCCTTCTTCTTCGCTCTCTCCTTTGTTTGTTTTTCCATTTTCATTTTGTCCTCCACAGTTTTCCTGATTACGTCCTGAGGGGTAAACAAGTCAAGAGAGATCAGCCGGAGATTTCAGACACACCAGAAAAATCGATGTGGGCTTTAACACAGTTCATCTCATATTCTGGCCTACTTACCCTCTGGTCTTCGTGAGCCACTTGCTTCTTGCGCCTTTCAATGGCACCAGCAGAACTACGACCTTTTTTCTTATACTTGGGAACAAATTTTTCTTTAGCAAGTGGATCATAGCCCTGAAAATGAAATGAAACATGATTTTAGGAGGTGGTTGTGATTTTAAAATTTGTAGACTTGTATCTGTAAATATTTAATGTGAAGATGCTTTCAAACACTGACCAGAGCTTGGACCCTGTCTTGATGCCTTTGCTCAAAGGTTGCACGGTCAACATATCCCAGCTCAGTGGGGTCGAGGCTGATGAGCTCTGGTTGGATCTTCTCCAGCAGAGCTTTAACCTCCCATTCCTGTCTCTGCTTCGCACTGCGGTATGGATTTGCATCCAGACCATCAAAGTTAGGCTCACCCGAACCTATGAATGTCAATGGTAGACACAACAGCAGTTTGAATGCACATAAAAATGTATGCCTGGATTAAATGAAACATATGAACACAGAGCTTAAAGATGGCAGCTCTTGTAGTTTGTTTCATCCCTCAAGAGACACACGACCACTTCAAGCTGAACCGCTGTTTACTGCCTGTTTTAGCCATGACCTATTTAGTGCGTCCTGATTGTTCAGGCTACTTTTGCATTTTCAGGTGTGAAATTGAGTCTGACCAGGTACGAGCATGCTGGTGAAACCGTCTCCATGCCCAACTCCGAGGACATCCTCAAAGGGACAGAAGTGCAGCCCCCACACTGATCCTCGAACTCTGTGAGCCATGTAGGGTTTAGTCACCGGGTCGCTCCATACATCCCTGTACACCTGCAGGGAGACACAAATTGACATGGAGGCAAAAGCTTAACAGTGTGTAAACAAGTGTTTCCTGTTTTGCTGGTTTTAAGAAAATGACATCCAACACAAATTTACGGAGCCCCAGATGGGTTATTGAGCTATTTTCTTGTCTCTCATCAATGACTTTTTAATTACCACCAATTCAGAGCAAAAGGCCGAGCTGTAATATGATATGGTGTCGCATTATTATGAGCAGACGGCTGGTGCAATCTCAGCAGTACGTGGCTCAGTCATGTCTGTGTTGTTGCAGTCAGATAAATGAGTAGTGAAGACTGCCAAGGCAGTAGCTACAATTATGACTGTAGTCTCAACTATGATTTTGTAGTTGATAAATTACCTTACAATATACGTAACACTAAGTATTGTACATACAGGAGTTGTGTGGGTGCAGTGCATTGAGATGGTTGTGCGGTCTGAGCAATTTATTGAAGATGTTGTATATCTAAACTCCTGCAGTGCAATGGTAACACAGCTGTAGTACAGCAGGTACAAATAACAACACTCCATTGGCTTTTGTTAAAAGGAATGAGAAAGAGTAGTGAAAGGACAGCTGTCGTCGAGGTAACTACAACATCGTGCAGCTGAACCACAAATGCAGACAAAGCCTGACCACAAACCCTGTTTGCACGTTAGTAAGTAGCTCAGAAAAAAAATCCCATCCTGGTCCTTTGAAGACTTCGTAAATGCCTTTCTGCTGATGTTACAGGTGTAAAGCAATACGATGAAGCATGTCAGCCAACAAAAATTGTATGTACCGATCACTCTGCAGTTCAACAAGCTATCATTGTTTTTTACAGATCCCACACTAAGGATAACTTAGAACAGTAATGTGATCTGGATATGCAAATATGTTAAATCTGTCAACTGAGAAACATACAATTTAATACATACGGTTTTAAGTTTTCAGTACTAAATAAAGATAACTAAATATTTATTTAAATTTGAATAAAGCACTTTCTCTTGAGGAAATTCATCTGTAATTAATGACTCCTTATAAAATAGACATCAAATATTAATATTTGTCCCAGAAATGTTTCTATTTTCTCTTTAATTACCACCATATTACACAGTTCTTTACAGAAACCTCCTGGGTCATTATTATGAACTCACTAATCTATGAAAGTGATTACTCCCACCAGTATCATGGCTACTGTGAAATTAGTTTTTCTATTTTGTGTGTCTCTGGTTTTAAGACTTTTCCCACTAAAGAATAACGGGTTTGCTGCTCATCCTAAATATTCAAATGTGTTCACTGCTCTCAATGTAAAACGCACTTCCCGTGTGGCTGATCTGTTTTCAATGACCAATCAATAGCTGTTCAGTGTGGATGTGATGGTGACCTGAACAATATCTCCCGTGGCTGCAGACAGCAGTCCCCTCTGGCTCAGTGATAAACAGGAAGCCCCCGCAGGCAGGAAGTAGGACTTGAGTGGTTTGAAGGCTCTAATGTCATACACCTTCAGCTTTTTATCCAGACCAGATGTCACCATGTATCTGCCAAAAATAGGAGATCACAACAACAGACTGACCTCTGGTGGACATTGAGGAAAATGCAGCTCAATTTATACCACAGAAAATGTACTAGTAATTATTCAGTCTTACAGATTTCTTAAGCAAACTTGCCAACTTATCATCAGGACATGGTTATTAATTTTGTAAGTGTTTAGAAGAACTTATTACACTCTCAAAGAATGAAGTAATATATTACAAATGATGTTTAAACTGGGACTATAGTGAAACAGCATCTATGCAACACATGCAGACATTAGAATTTACAGCTTCCTGCCTCTAAATGAAATGCAACATCCCTGTTGTTATATAAAAATGGTGCACAGTTTTAATGTGACTCACGTGCCAGTCTTGTCCACAGTGACTGAGCGCACACCACCTTGGTGACAGAGCATCTTGACGAGCGCTTCTTTCTGGTTTGGCGACCAGAGGGTGACCGTACCGTTGGGGTGTCCCAGGTGGATGATGGCATTATGAGGGTTCTGGCACATCACGTCAAGTCGGCCAGTCTTGGTGGAGAATGCTGCCACCTCCTTTCCTACTGACACATCCAGGTACTGCAGGAAACTTGTAGCACTCTGAAGATAAGAGGGAGAACATGATTATTGTTAAAGTGAAATTTAAAGGATCTGCTTACAAATTAAATGGTTTTTTTTATGTTTGTTAGAATTGTGACGCATGGACTATTGGTCAAGACAAATAATCATTTAAATCATTATAACTCAGTCAAACCTGAACACAAACATGATAAACATGTTTTTACATTCAGTGTGACTTAAACATCTTGATAAAATAAACTCCAAATCATCTAAATTTGATGCTGTTTATACACCTTTACAGTACATTATAAGTTTTCTTTGGGTGTTTTGTTATTTGTTGTAACAATATTTAACTGCTGTCCACTTATTTAGGTCTTTCTTAAAAAAACATTTTAATCCTATTGAGACAAGCAACTGGAAAAAGGAACCTAGCACAGCATCACTGTTAGTGGCAAATTCAGGACTCAGCATTCAACAGAAGATAACTTTCATTATTGTGGAAATAAAAATATGCAGTACATCACTGGCCATCAGAATGGCCAAGTTTTAGGGAACCCACCGCTGTGGCGAGCAAAAAGTGGTAGGGGAGGAACTGCATGCGAAGGACGTCGTTGAATCTGCGGATGCAGTGAAGCTCTATTCCATTGGAGTCATAGATGTACAGCCACTTCTTCTGAGCCACTGCATACATAGCTTCACTATGGAGCCACCTAAATAAAGGCAGAAATGTATTTTAGTGCGGAGAAGATGTTGAAATACAAATGAAAATGACATCAGCTGCAGGCAGGTAGAGCATGACTGTAGTATAATAGGTTCTGTGTTTGAGAGGCGCTCCACAATGTAAAGGGGAATGACTTACTTTACATCATTGACAGACTCCATCACATTTATTTCACACATCAGATGTTTGGACTGCCAGTCTATACAAGCAACATGGCCTCTCCTCCCACCAAGCAGCAGGTGACTGAAGTGAAGAGACACAAACACATTGTGCGACAATCAGTATCTTTAGATCACTGATGATTCAAATGACTCTTTATGTAAAATGTTTTGCTCGACAATGATTTATCACCCAACATTTTATGCCAAATTTTCAGTCAGAGTTGTGGCTTTTATTATACTTTTTTAATGAGGAGGTCAGAATTTTTTGAATTTGAAGTTGTTATGGCTACAACGACTACAAGACAGCGACAGAGGCATCAAACAATCCAGAGGAGAGATCTAATTAGTTAACGTAAAAAGCAGGTACAGGTATCTGTATAGGTAGGCCATGGGTGTGCAGGGGCTTTAAGTGTCCCAACAAAATGTTCAATAATCACCCCCAGGTTTTCTCTGCCAAGACAAATAGCATGAAAGCGACCAAAAGACAAACACTTGCTGCAATGTATGAGTATGGAGCATGATACTGACCGTCCAGTCTTACTGTAATCCACTTGATAGGGTCCAAATTGAGAGAGTTTCAGATTGAAATACTGAGGAACAATAGAGAAAAAATGCTCTTAATGAAAGTCAAAAAGGTTGGTCAACAACAGAAGCCCTGACCACGAGACCCTTTTTGTAAGTACTAATTAAAGTAAGTCACTAAAAAACAACTTAACACAATGTCATGTCTTAAACACTTCGATATAACTGTTTAACTCAGACAAAGTGAACAAAACAGGAAAAACAAAACTAATTTGTAGACATAACCTTGAAGCAACTCTAAAAAGTCAATGAATTATATGTTGTTCCCTTCGTGTTCTAACATTATGTTTTTAAAAAGCAATCGGTAACAAAAAATACTGACGTGTCTTGTCATTAATTAACGAGCCAAGAACAACCAGTGCTGTGTCTCCCTAATTATGATCTCTGCTTGTTTGAGCTTGTGCAAGTATTGTTGTTGTTTTTGTTCTGGGTTGAAGATCCTGCACTGTTTCAAGTAAGCAGCAGAAAATATAAACAGAATATATATGTATAGTTTGTGTAGTAATAAAATCATTTCTTAAGCCAGAGAAAGTTTTTTAAACTAACAGCTGTTTTCTTGTTGGTTTCTGCTATGAATCATTATTTTAAGTCCAACCACAGTGCTTAAAAAAGAGATGAATATTTAACTCAGGCCCCTGTACCTTTGCTGCAGATGTTATATCCACTGCTTCTGCAATATCCTCCTGTGAGATTGTACATGTGTCCTCATCTTCATCTCCTTCTAGAAACCTGAGATTAAAGGAAAATATGGCTTAAAGTAACACTTTTCATTGCCTAAACTCTGTCACAGCATACACTGTGGCACAAAGAAGTTAACGTGTTTTAGAAGAAATTACCCCGCGTCCTCTGGGAGCAGGAGGTCAAACCGGGCAGCTTGTTTCTGGGACATGTCTGAGGCTTCGTCTGATCTTTCCATCATGTCTCTCAGCTTGAAATGCTGGTGACGAGGCTAGAATGAAAAGAGTAACAAAATCAGATATTTGCAAGAGGCAGCAGTTAACTCCACTTACCAAAAAGTGTACATAAGAGGCCTTTTGGCGCTTACCTTTTTAGCTTTATCTTTCCTCTTGAATTTCTGCACTCTGTCTTTTGGAATTGGAGCAGGGCCTGGAAAAGGGTCTGATTTCTGGGAGAGTATGAAGATTAATTAGCACAATACAAAATAATGTGTAAATAGTAAAAAAAAAATAGACACAGGTAATAATACCATACAGAAAATAAAGAAATTGAAAACTCACAAATATAACATTCCTTGAAAGCAGATGAATTGTATACCACGTTAGAAATAGAATTCTAAGCATATTGTCAGGCAAAAGTCACAAAAACATTAAATATATCTGACTGAAAGTCCCCAAAAACAAAGAGTCATCACCATAATTTCCAGTTGATGGAACAGAGTAGCCACAAAAAACATGCTGCCTTCTTTGATGTAAATATTACATTCAGCCTTAGGTATACCAAGTTATACCTATTACAATAATCCTGATTTAAGTCAATTCTTCATTGTTTGCTGGTCTACAGATGTGTGGATTCAACTTTATGAAGATTTAGAAGTTTGTGTTGCAGTTTAATTGTATTGAGTTATACTTTGATGTGTTTAACATTTTGTCAGCCCTATTATGGAACCAAGTACTGCATTAGGAACACCTCTCAGTATAACACGACACTAACTATAACTTCACAACGCCCAATAATAAATGACACAAAAATATCATAACCATTATAAACAAAGGATGTATTAAAACAACTGTGGCCAAGTGGAACAAAATGATCTTTTCCAACTTTGAAACGACTTAAAGTTAAAAAAGGCATAAAGTGGATGTGGAAATAAACTACTGAAACTGTTAATTTAATTAATTGTTACACATTTATGTTAAATATACCTATAATCTTAATGTTATCATATAGTAGCAATGGACAGGATAGATTCGTGACATCCTGGGAGCTTTAGTAAAAAGCAACTGGACCTATCTTTTAGGTTTCTGGTGCTTTTTACAGAGGTTCCCAGGATTACATGACCTGGATGACTGAAAATCTACACAGACATTAGTGAGATTAAAAATCCCAATTATCCCAATTATTTGTTGGTAATTGGGATTTAAGTTAGTTTAGCTATTGTCTGTGAAGATTCTCAACCATCCAGGTCATGGTTATCCTCATAGTTTCAATCGCAGCATCTGGACTTGCTTGAGTTGGGAGTTTCAGATTTTTATACTCTTCAGGAGCCGTTAACACTATTGAAGCTTCAGTGTGCTGGGTGTGTCTTGAACCTCCCCTCATTATGCTAGTTGTTAGGTCCTTCCCTCTCACAGTTGGGTTCGTTAGGGCCCTCTGTGGCCAAGTGTGAATGAGTTCTACTCTTCCTGAGTAGAGAATGTAAAACTGCATTGTAAGCAGGTGAAAAGAGATGTCTCAAGCCTGCCCCTCTGTTTAATGATGTTTTTTCCAGTTTAACATAGGTGGCTTCCTTCACCCCCATCTCAAACTATCTGTCTTCTCTGGCCAAAATTCGTACATTGTTGTCTTCGAACGAGTGGCCTATGCCCTTCAGATGCCGGTGGATGGCTGAGTGCTGTCCTGAGGAGTTGGCTCTTCTGTGTTGAGCCATGCGCCGGTGCAGCGGTTGTATTGTCTCCCCAGTGTACAGGTCTGTGCATTCCTAACTGCACTGGACTTCGTACACCTACATATAAAACAAGTCTGTAGGAGGCATTCTTTCATTTACGTAATATTGTCAAAATCAGAAATATCTTGTCCCAGAGTGATGCTGAGAAACTAGTCCATGCATTTGTAACCTCTAGGCTGGACTATTGCAATTCCTCATTGTCAGGATGTCCCAGTAACTCTCTTAAAACCTCCAGCTGGTCCAAAATGCTGCAGCCAGAGTTCTGACAGGAACCAGTAAAAGAGATCATATTTCTCCTGTATTAGCTTCTCTTCATTGGCTGCCTGTAAAATCCAGGATAGAATTTAAAATCCTGCTCTTAACGTATTGTTAATGACCAAGCTCCATCATATCTTAAAGACCTAGTAGAATGGGAGGCAGAGCCTTCAGTTATCAGGCTCCTCTCTTGTGGAATCAGCTTCCAGTTTGGGTTCGGGGGCAGACACCCTCTCTTCTTTTAAGATTAAGCTTAAAAATTTCCTATTTGACAAGTCTTATAGTTAGGGCTGCTCAGGATCACTTGAGTGGTCCCTTAGTTAAGCTGCCATAGGTTTAGACTGCTGAGGGACTCACATGATGCACTGGGCTCCTCTCCTCTACTCTCTGTACTGTCATATATCACCATTGCATATGACTAACTTATGTTTCCCCCCCCCCCGAGGTTCTGTGTCCTGCTTGTTCTCTCCGTGGATGTCTCTGGATGTGGAGCTCAACATCCCTGGTCTGGAGCTCAACATCCCTGGTCCGGAGCTCAACGTCCCTGATCTGCAGCCGCTGGCCTCACCACCTCCCATCCCCACCCCAACCTCCCCTGCTATCCCTCCCTCCCTCCTCTTCCCCACTCCTAACCCTACTGGTCGAGGCAGATGGCCGCCCTCCCTGTGCCTGGTTCTGTCGGAGGTTCTTTTCCCTCTTCCCTACCATAGGGGGTTTTTGGTTCCTTCCCACCGTCGCTGACTGCTTGCTCATAGGGAATCCAAAAGCAACTTTGGATTGTTGGGTTTTCTGTTTCCTGTTCTTTCTTACAATGTTTAGTGCTATGTGACGACTTATGTTGTAAATATGCGCTATATAAATAAACCTGAATTGAATTGAATTGCCACCAAGACACACACAGAGCAACGTGGTGTCTAACCAGTCGCATAATCAGGGGACAGGCAGCAGACACCCAGAAGACTAAAGCTTCAATAATGGTAATGACTCCTGTAGACATAAGACATAAAAGGCATTACTGTCATTGCAAATAAACAACGAAACTTCACTGGTGACAGTCAGCTAGCAGCAGTTAAATAATAAAAAATGGAATACAAAAATAGAAAAAAAAATGAGTTTAAGTATAAAAAATTGGAACTCCCAACCAGTCAGTTTAGAACTGATGTAGCCTCTTGGATGGGAGATGAAACGTCTTTGAGAAACTCAAGCAAGTCCAGAAAGTACGATTGTAACTACGAGGATAAGGTTAGCTAATGAAATGGTTTTAAGTCAGAACTATTGCTGTCACTGATTGAACCCACAATGAGCGACAGTGGCATCCAGATGTTGAACCAGTCTGACAACAACCACACTTATTTGCTTACCCCTGATACGAATTTCTTTCCATCTCCTTGATCTTTTTCTTGTTCTTGTTTTCTCTTCTTAGCTTCCCGTGTCTCTCGCTCCTTCCGCAGCAGAGGCTTTTCTCCGGCTTTTTCAGTTTCGTTCTCATCTTTTCCCTTCTCTGGTAGCTCCTGCCAGTAACGAGCTGGGGGCTGTTAAAGAAGAACAAGTGGTAGCACGTTAGCAGCAGTGACTTTGGGAAAAGGAAGTGGGGCTGAAAGCATTTATTTACGGATAGAAACAGGGTCAACTCAGCTCAAGCAGGACTCCGTACACCAGTGTAAAGAGTGTTAGCAGCCACACGCTAGCAAATGATAAACTACCGTTATGCTGAGTCTGCTCGTGTAAAAAGCTTTACGCTGGCTTATCTTAGCTGAAGACATGAAAAACTTGAAACCGCCGCAGTGCTGTTTTCTTGTTAATAAGGTATTCGTAGTTACCTTTTTATTTTTCCCCACGTGTGAATCATTTGTGGCTGCCTCGCCGGGGGACGCCATCTTTGTTGTGTATGTTTGTCAGTTCCTGCGGCGTCACTTCCGAATCCGTCACTTTCGGATTAAGATTTATTGTTTTAACTAAATATTAAATATTGTAAACGTAATTTAATTTCATATAGTAAGTTTATTATAGTGAATTTCAGCAAAAATATAAACGTTTTATTTTTTTTTTTGCATTCCGTGTATAGAAACAACTTTTGTAACAAAATTAATTCGTTTTTTATTCACATTTGTACTTTACTTTCTGATAATAATGTTCACAGTTTTAGGGTGCTGTTTCTAAATCTCCTCAAATTATCCCTTTCGTTCTTTTGTACAGCATTTTGTTCTTACTTACTGGCTGACATGTAGCTCCAATAGTGTAGCTACACTAATACAAGTTTAGTTACAATAAACAACTTTAGGCCTTTTTGGACCAGACTGATTTTTCTTATTTATTTACTGTTGTTTTAAAGGCAGTGATTACCGTGTTTGATTGCACAAAGCCAACTGAAAAGCAAAAATGTGAACAAAATGTACTATAGTAATGATTGTAAATTGTTAATTTTTTTTACATTGCTCGCATGATGTTTGTGAAAAGGAAACCATGTTTTTGTTTGTTTGTTTTTAAATCAATTTACTTTTTGATTCATTTGGAGCCGACCACTAGTTTTTTTTTCTTGTGTTATTATTTAAGCTAACTCAATCAGAGAAACAACAACACTAACAATAGGAAATTGTTGTGTATCTTTTGTTGAGTAAATATGTTTCTAAAGAGACACAAGCTGCTATTTTCTTTTTCTTTAATAGACAGATCAAGATAAATAGTTGTTGCAAGACATAAAGTCTGACTAAGCTTTTGAATATCAGTTATTCGCTTTGGTAATGAGTTAAGTCAGAAAATGGTATGTGAACTTCTTCTACATTTCACACTGAGATGTTACAGTGTCAGTACAAAAAAAATCTGTGAGGCTGCTTCTGGTTACAGTGAGATAAATTACAAGTTTTGTCTGTAAGGACTCAGTTCAATAATAACGTTGTAATGGTTACAATTGTTTAAATTATTATTATAAAAAAAACGATATACCCCAATATTGCGTCGTAATACTGTTTTCCTGTCTTTCGCTTTTCCATCACTCATCTTTTCTGCGTTGTTTGTTTCATGTTGCCTTGTGTTAATGCTATTATATTACATATTATTATGTTTTAGTTGATAGTTGTTATTGCGTTATTAGTTGATAGATGTTGTTAGTTATAAGTGGTAGTCGTTAGTGTGTTGTTGGTTTAATAAATGTTTATAGTTATTAAATGGGGTAGTGGTGGCCTAGTGGTGGGTCACCGGCTCGAGTCCCCGGACTGGCAAGATGTTGAGGTGGGAAGGTGAAATCGATCGCTTGTCCCAGTGTTTGGGTGGATATATTTTTAAAGTCACTGTTAGCTTAGCAGTGATATTAACACCATTAATGTCTACATAAAACTGATATTGACACTAATTACTATGCATGCAACATTAATATTGACACCAGTAATGTCCATTTGATGTATGAGTTGCACTGCTTTAAAAATAGGGAAGGCTAATTTCATCAAACTTATTGTGATTTGCTGATGTTGTTATATTGGTACCCAGATGAACCCCCAAAAAGAGCTATCAGTGTCTGGTTACTACCAAAGTTAATAAAGGAGAAAAATTCTTAAGTAAAGAGCGAAAAAGTCCCAGTGGGGAGAGTGAAAAAAAAAACACTTGGAAGACTGATGAATCCTAGGAGGGAGGGTGCTGTCTACAGGGAGCACCTGCTGCTTATAGGATAAATTAGGTGCCAAGAGATATGGACATATCTGTGCACCAACAAGGGAGCACCAAAGTCCAAACCACAGTTCCTCCCCAACTGATATTCATCTCTGTTTTATTTCTGTGTTATAAAACCTGTGTATAAGAGTAAAACTTCCTCCTTCTCTGGGAGGTTAATTACAGAATAACAGCTTGCTGACTGATTTTCCAAACAGAAAAGGTCCTTGTACAAGCTTTTTTGAGACACCGATGTTAGAAAATAAACAGCATAATTGGAGAGAAGTTGTTTGTTTTCTATCTCAAATAAATGAAGACAGAATTTCCACACCAGTCACCACCACTTTGAGCCTTTGAGCAAGGCTCTTAACCCCTGACTGCTCCCCGGGCGCTCCACTGTGGCAGCCCACTGTGGCAGCCCACTGATCCCAGTATGTATAGTTATGGTGAGCTATGAATAGGATGGGTCAAATGCAGAGAAGGAATTTCTCCAAGGGGATCAATAAATATTAGATTATTAAAAAAGGTTATCAAATGTACCATAAACTAAGTCCAGTTGCCTCGATTGTGTTATTGTTGTTTTGGTCCCTAACTTGTATTGATTCCTGCTACCGAGCTTTTATAAATAACTATTAATTAAAATAATTTCCCTCATCCTTTCTGAGGCTCGTCTTGTCTGCAGCAAGAGGGGTTTCCTGTGCTGCATTATTATACTTGTCTATTTTAAATATTTTGCTGGTCAAATATCCATTAGATTGTGTAATAATCCTCCATAGAGTAATATATAAGCTTTCCCAACATTTTATTCTATAAAGTTAAGTCAGCATATATGTAACGTGTCTTCTCCTTTTTCCAGCTGGTTGTGTCCTCACAGAAATATACTCTTTGCTTTGACTTGACTTGTCTTGATTTGAAAGTAAATAAAAAGTTTTGCTTCACATGAGATTTTGTCTTTTGCATTGGCCATGAATATGCTCTTGAAGTTGGGGGAAGTTGAATGCAGAGGCCCATTGTCCAGATCTGGCACCCGGCAACCCCCGATTAGAGCATTTATGGATGATCTCACGGTTTCTACAACATCAGTGTCCGGATGCAGGTGGTTTCTCCATGGTCTTGAACGGCTCATTACATGGGCAAGAATGAGCTTCAAGCCTGCAAAGTCCACATCATTAGTCTTGAGGAAAGGAAAAGTGACTGGTTCCGCTTCATCCTGGGAGACACTCAATTTCCATCAGTGTCAGAAAAGCCAGTGAAGAGCCTGAGCAAGCCCTTTACTAGCAACCTGAAGGACACCACTGCATGCCAAGGAACCTGTGATGACTTCGACACGGGGCTCTCGGCTGTGGACAAGTTTGGGCATCCTGGAAAGTTTAAGGCCTGGATCTACCAGCATGGCATCCTGCTTTGTCTTCTCTGGCCATTGCTAGTCTATGAAGTCCCGATCACCATCGTGGAGGGGCTTTGAGAGGAAAATTAGCCAGTACTTATGCAGGTGGCTGGGCCTGCCATGGAGCTTAAGCAGCATTGCACACTTCGGGCATAACGCCAAGCTGCAGCTTCTGTTCAGCAGTCTGGCAGAGGAGCTCAAGATCACCCAAGCCAGAGAAGTCCTGCTCTACAGAGATTCCACTGACAACAAGTCTCCTCAGCAGGCATAGAGGTCAGAACAGGACGGAAGTGGCGCGCCCAGGATGCAGTGGAACGGGCTGAGGCAAGGTTGCGACACAGCATCCTGGTGGGCACAGTGGCCACTGGGCAGGCCCAGCTGGGTAACACTTCAAGACCTAACTACAGTAAAGCCAGCGGAAAGGATAAGCGGAAGCTGATCCAGGAGGAGGAGCATTCTAAGGTGGAGAAAGCTTGCCTCAGCAGAAAGGTGGACATGTCCAAGGAGGGGGCCTGAACCAAGTGGGAGTATGCAGCTGGCCATAAGATTACCTGGAGCAGAACTCTGAAAGATGGAGCCATACCACTTCAATTCAGTTCAACTCAATTTTAATTATATAGCGCATATTTACAACATAAGTCGTCACATAGCGCTAAACATTGTAAGAAAGAACAGGAAACAGAAAACCCAACAATCCAAAGCTGCTTTTGGATTCCCTATGAGCAAGCAATCAGCGACGGTGGGAAGGAACCAAAAACCCCCTATGGTAAGGAAGGGGGAAAAAAAAAAACCTCCGACAGAACCAGGCTCAGGGAGGGCGGCCATCTGACCTGCCTCGACCGGTAGGGTTGGGAGTGGGGAAGAGGAGGGAGGGAGGGATAGCAAGTTCCTAGTCCAGTCATTGTATGATGGCCTACCGAGCCTTGTCAACCTGGAGCCTGGAGCCTGGGGGACTCACCTGCTTGCCAACTCTGCCAGAAAAGGGGATCTTTAGAACACATCCTCAGCTGCTGCTCAAAGGCCTTGGGAGATGGTCAGTATCGTTGGCACCATGACCAGGTGCTACAGGCAGTGGCAGACACCATCTGCACTGGCATTAACATGAGCAAGCAGTAACACCCCTCCAAGTGTGCCATCACTTTCGTTCGAGCAGGCGAGAAGCCCCAGCCCCCCAAAGAAGACCCGGGGGGGCTGCTTGCGACAGCAAGGGACTGGCAACTATTGGTTGACCTTGGGAGACAGTTAAGATTCCCGGGCATCATTACAGAAACAACACTCCAGCCAGACATGGTCTTGATGTCCGGTGTAAAGCAAGCAGGTGGTGCTACTGGAGCTAACTGTCTGTCTAAGAAGGCCAAGTATGCTGACCTGGTGGCTGAGCGCCAGAGGAATGGGTGGAAGGCCCACTGCGAGTCCATTGGAGTGGATTGCAGGGGCTTTGCAGGCCAGTCTTTATGTCAGGTCCTGGGACTCCTAGGGATCTGAGGACAGCACAGGCAAAGAGCCATGAAAAAACATCATGGAAGCTGCTGAAAAAGCTTCACGTTGGCTCTGGTTCAAGAGGGGAGATGCGTGGCCTAGTGCGGTACCTGGACACAAGTTGGGGCTGGATCACCCCTGGCTGGGTCACCTGGGGGTGAGGTGTCTAATGTAAAATCCAAAACACCCCATGACCCCAGTTACATCACTGAAGATGTGTCCAGGTTGCAACACAAGGTGTATCTTAGTACTGTCTTATTACAAACCCCCCCCCCCCCAAAAAAAAACAGAACAGAACAGAACCATAGGTCTATGAAGAATGCTGCAACCTTTCTTCTCATGCAACTAGTTTAACTTCAGTCACACTTGTCAGGAAAAAGGATGGCAAACATGCTAGTAGTTGGAACAGTTTCTGACCTCAGCACATGAGTGATTACATCCATCAAACATTCACGTGTTGGTCATGGGTCACGTTTATAACCCGTTATGAGCTGCCTTCTGTATCTTATCTTATTTTGTTGTTGGCATTGAATTTTTTCTGCACATATTCTTTGTGCACAAACACACACCTACATGTCACATGACTACACCTCTCCACACTTAAATGAATGCATTAATTCATTTATTCACCCTTTATTTTAGCTCAGAATCACACTGAGGCAGAGACCTTACCAAAAAAACAGCTGAGTAAAAAAAACAAAACAACAAAAGATCCTGGACACCAAGAAAAACAAATAAAAAATGCCATAAAAATAATGGAAAGGCAAATTGGTAGCAAAAATAGGACATTAAGAGCAACTAAAGCAAATATATTTTAAATCAAATAAAACAATTAAACTAGAACAAGTGTAAGTGAAATACTATGAAATAAAGATTTAAAATGCCTTAACCTCCTGAGACTCTGTGTCCACATGCGTGGACATTGTATTTTGGCTTCCATGCACCTTAATCCTAACTCTGGAAGTCTGAAAAACTTTGACAACTCTGCAAATTGTGCTGGCTAGTCCGCGATTTTCCAGGAGTTGTGCGCTGAACCCAGCGGTGAGCGCAGTGCATGGCCACGATCTGCTATTATTTATTACTATTCATGTCACTACTACTACTAATGGCTATTTATCATTCAAAGATCCCAAATAACTAGGGTAAATCAAAAATGCAAGGCCCAGAAAAGGTCGGGTCCCAAGAGGCTATGGACAAAAAATAGGCAAACTTAATATTGTTTTGCTTATTTTTCTACGTTGGAGGAGCACAGTGAGTAAAATTGGCTTTTTCAAGCTCAACAAAAACAGCTAGCCCCTGCAGTGCACTCCAATCGTTTGTGATGTGAGGGATTAAAAAAACAGCAAGGGCCTGTTTCTGAAATATAGCCCAGTGTGTCTGTCACACCATACAGAGATGGAGGACCATCCAGCAGTATCATTATCATTATTATTATTATTATTATTATTATTATTATTAAATCTTAGGGCCTGAGAGTTGAAGCTGAAGCATGTATGTATAAAATGTCACCAATGAGATGACACCATGTATTTCCCATAATAAACATATCGAATTAATCAAGTTAATCTGCTCAGTTCAGTCTCATTACATTTAAAGATTACATTGAAGCAAATTCAATCTTTAGTGTTCTGTGACTCTCTGTACTATTCTTAGCCATAATTGGATTGTATCTTAACAAATCAAGTGCACAATTACATTTGTCTTGGGTGCTCTGTATATTTCTAATAAAATGGGGATAAAAGCGGTCAGGAAATGTGGACGGACAGGGAGGGGCTGAACTTTAGTGTCACATCTGGAAGTGAATGAACTACATAGAGAGTGTTATATAACAATGAAATAGGAAAAAGAACACATTACATAGGTCAGAAAACACTGGCGTCACAGAAGCTGGGTTGAAAACCAGCAGCAACCAAAATGTCTTCTGATCCTGACAAGGTATGTCTGATATCAAAATCAACCTCTTTGCTGTTTTCTACAGTGTGCTTTATTTTGATGGCGCTTGCATCATGTTAAACATGTGATGATTAGCTAGTGAGAATGGAATTGTGAATTGAGGTGTTTGAAATGCATAAAAGAGCTAAGCAGTTTCAACTGCTTTTGTAAACCATTGAAGGTTTCAGCCTCTCTTTTCCTCAGTCAGCTCCAGCGCTTTTTTCACAAGACTTTCTCTTTGAACAACTGAACTTTTGGACTGTTACACATTTGCTGTGTCCTTTTCGTCTTGTTAAATGAATGACTGTTAAAGCCATCTAACAAAATCTGACTTCGTTCTATAAAACTGACAACACTGCTTTCCCTTTTTTCCTTAATCAGAGATCATATGTTTATAGTTTTGGATTAATTTCTTTCCTTTCTTTAATGATTTTGTTTTAAAAAACGGAGCCACTGACTCGACAAGACTTGATTGATTTCCATGGAGTCTCAATGACCAGCATTTTCACTGTCAACTGGGAGAAGATTCAGAACTTTCAGGCCAGACCAGATGACATACTTATTGCAACATACCCCAAAGCAGGTCAGGCCATAAATGTGTAAAATGCTTTGTAGCTCATAAAGTGTGTGAGATACAGGATCATAATCATCTCCCGCTCTCTCTCTCTCTCTCTCTCTCTCTCTCTCTCTCTCTCTCCCTCTCTCTCTCTCTCTTTCTAGGGACCACATGGGTCTCCCAAATTCTTGACATGCTGTGGTTTGGTCAGACGGAGCGTCAGAAAACCGTCCCTATCTATGACAGAGTGCCTTTCTTGGAGATCCACCTCCCACCTAACATGTCAGGTTAGTGTTAACCAAAAGCACCATATTTAAAACCAGGGCTTATTTAACCATCACTGTACCTTTATTGCTAAATCATATTGCCATTTGCTTTTTATCATATTTCTACAACACAATAAAGTATTTCACAGGATCAGGGTTTCTCTTCATACAGGAACAGAGCAGGCAGACAATCTCCCCACCTCCCCTCGGCTGATTAAAACTCATTTGCCAGTCCAGTTAGTGCCAAAGTCCTTCTGGGAGCTGAACTGCCGGGTACAGTAGCCTCTTAGTTGTTTGCATTACCTTAATGTCTGACCTGAGATAATGGATAATGCTGAAGTTGTGCAAAAAAAAAAAAAAAAAAACAGGCTCAGAAGCATATATGAATCCTATTTTGTTTAGACCAAAAACAGACAGCAAAAAGAAATATTAGAATTTAAAGCATGTCTAAAGTGTTTTCTTCTTCTATAGGTTGTCTATGTAGCTCGCAATGCAAAGGACAACATGGTGTCTTTCTTCCACTTTGATCGCATGACCATGCTTCAGCCAGAGCCTGGAGACTGGAACCATTTCTTCCAGAAATTCATGGACGGAAAGAGTATGTATGAAATACTATGGTGCATATTTTTCAGTCCATTTATTCCACATTGCTTTAACTACTACTTTCTTGTGTTATTCTGTGGCCTCAGTGGTGTTTGGACCCTGGTACGACCACGTGAATGGATGGTGGAAGAAGAAGCAGACCTATTCAAAAATTCATTACATGTTCTATGAAGACATGATTGAGGTAGTTGTTTTTGTGAGTCTCTACCTATTCAGACAACTTTTTGAAAGCTCTCCTTTTTTATGGCTGTAATGCAGAGATGATATTTGACCTTGTGTTTCCAGGACACTGGACGGGAAATAGACAAACTCTGCTCCTTTCTCGGTTTGTCTCCTTCAGCTGAGGAGAAGAGAATGGTATTAGGTGGAACATCGTTCGATAGCATGAAAAAGAATGACATGGCCAACTATTCCACAATGCCAGTGATGGATTTCAAAATTTCTCCCTTCATGAGAAAAGGTATGGTAGACAATAACATGAAGTGACAAAACAAAACTGACAGACCTGACTGATTCTCTGTGGTTGTGCAGGTAAGGTTGGTGACTGGAAGAACCACTTCACTGTGGCCCAGAGTGAAAAGTTTGATGAAGACTACAAGCAAAAGATGAAGGATCCCACACTTCAGTTCCGTACTCAGATCTGAACACGACCAGATACACTGTTTGTAAAAACGAGTCCATGATTGACCAGATGTGGCATTGCTAGAGAGTAGTAGAGGTGTTCAGGATTTTTTTTTTTTGTAATTGTATCTGAATTAAAGCTGGAAACTACATATTATGGAGCACAAAAAATCATGCTGAATATTTCTGTCAAATCAGAGAATGTATGTGCAGTAAACTAAGCAATGATGCAATAAACCTTTTAGGCCATGTTTACCCTGGCCGTAGCATGTGTGGCCCTCTCCCACTCCTAAGGAAGGCCAGCCAACTGGAAATGTTAGTTCAAACAAAAGGATTTATTTTACAGGTTGAGCAGAGCCCTAAAACAATGAACAAAAATACCTTGGCACCCTAAAACTTCCCTACTCCAAAAGAAAACAAAGACCAAACAAAAAACAGGTTTCTAACCCCAAACTTCTACACCAGAAAATGAGAAAACTGGAAAAAAGTAAAATAGGGATGCTCACTCTCAAGTGCTAACAGTGCAAGTATGTACAAGTGCAAATTACAATAAAGTGCAACTTATTACTTTTTACTTAAAAAGGCTGCTCCGACCTCCTGTCCAGTCCGGCAGCTGCACTTTCTCCTCATCCACCAATCAGCGAACTCCACCTGTTCTGGTTTTTGTCCTGCTGACACACACACACACACACACACACACACACACACACACAGGCTGAGGGGAGGAGAGAGACATCTGCCATCTTTAATTGATCAATTTACCAATATACTAATGACACAGGGTCAGAACAAACCATAAAAGCTGTATGACTGTAAGCTGTGTTTATGCTGATACTTTCAGATGAAAATAACTTTTGTGTGAGAGATAAATTGAAAGGAATTCCTATTTTTCACAGACTTTATTTGCAATAAAACAATAAGAGCACATTTGTTTATATCGTTTTCTTCTGTGTGTGTGATATTAAATATCAAAATGATTTTTAAAAAATAAGATGAAAAGAATAGAGAATATTGACTTTTGTATTTGACTCGATGTCTCTTGCCACCTCTGAGTGGAAGAGGATCATGCATATATGAGAACTTGTGATGTAGCATCTGCAATCAGAACTGCAGGTTATGACTGACTTTTCCAGTTTGGTGGTTTTGTATTTAATTTTGTTCAGTCTAAAGAGGAAAGAATTAGGATGAAGTTGGCATATCCATTATTTTTCTTACTGTTAACTAACCCCATGGGAACACCAAAACCAGCAATTAATTGACCCTACTGAGACGTATTGCCTGTGAAGCCAAAGTCTAAGAAAAACTTTATACTCAGTGTGAGGTGTTTTCAAAGCCAATAAGATAAAATTGTACGTAGACTATAAGGATCATACTAGTGTGCTCCCAAAAGTGAGAGTGAAAAGGCTTAACATTTAACATAAGTTAAGAAAATGAAAGTTTAATATATTATAGACTTATTACAAGGAAAGTTAACTGTTTCAAGCATTTTTATGTTTTGATTTTGATAATTATTACCCACAGCAAAAAAAATTAAACATATTGAAAAATGAATTTGTGTTCCAACAATATAGAGTGTATTGTTCAGTCTAGTTCAGTAAACACAACCACAAGTATGGAGGAGACTGCTGACTTGAAAGACTTGAAAGTTGTCCAGAAGTCCATCATTGACACACATGGAACCACAGAAGGTCATTGCTGAAAAGACTGGTTGTTGGCAGAGTTCTGTATCAAAGCATATTTATGGGACGTGGAGTGGAAGGGAGATGTGTGGTAGGAAAAGGTGCACAAGCAACAGGTGTGACTTGATGAATAAACTTGGTAGAACTTCACAAGCAGCGGACTGAGGCTGGTGTCACCAAGAGCCACCAAGAACAGACGTCTTCAGGAAAGGAGCTACAACTGTCACATTCCTAATGTCAAGCCACTCCTGAGCCAGAGACAATGTCATAAGGTCATACCTGGGCTCAGGAAAAAAGAAAACTGGACTGTTGTTCAGTGGTACAAAGTACTTTTTCAGATGAAAGTAAATTTTGCATTTCATTGGGAAATCAAGATCCTACAGTCCGAAGGAAGAGTGGAGAGGCACCGAATCCAAGGTGTTGGAAGTCCAGTGTGAAGCTTCCACAGCCTGTGATGATTTGGGGTGTCATGTCTTCTGCTAGTCTCGGTCCACTGTGTTTTGTTACTAAAGTCAATGCAATCGTCTGCCAGGATATTTGCATCCATCTGCTGACAAGCTTTATAGAGATGTGGATTTCCTTTTCCAGCAGGACTTAGCATCTCCCCACAGAGCCAAACTATGACCGAATGGTTTGCTGACCATGATATTACTGTGCTTGACTGGCTTCCGACTCACCTGACCTGAACCCCATAAAACAATAAGTGATACTATCAAGAGAAAGATAAAAAACACCTGACTCAAAAACACAGACGAGCTGAAGGCCGCTATCAAAACGACTTGCGATTTAATAGCACCTCAGCAGTGCCACAGGCTGATCCCCTTCATGTCACTGATGCAGCAACTTGTGGTAAAGAAACCCCAACCAAGTATTAAGTGTATGAATGAACATACTTTTCTGCAGTTGGACATTTCTCCATTGTTAAAACCAATTTGTTGTTAAAGTTATAGTCTTGCATGTCTCATAGTTTGCAGTGTAAAGTCTTGCAAAATTTAAAGAAGGATAAAACATTTTAAAAGCAAAAGCTAGGAGTCAAAAGCAAGTGGAGCAAATCAATTTTGAAATTTTAAATTTTGAAATTTTAAGTCAACATGTGTCTATAATTGTGCAAAATCTCACAGTATGTAAGTGAAATGAAGGATAATGATGATCCTATTTTAAAGCTGTCTGTTAATGTCATGCATTGAGTGATTATGTAAAAGAGTCAATGTTACTATGACATATTTCTGACTTTGTGTCTTTAAAGATTAATAGTGAAGTCTTTGAAAACATTTCCGTGACGTTTTTCTGTAACTTGGACAAGCTTATTATAACTAGCAAATGATTACACAAAATACCACGTGGGTGTCATATGCTTCAGTTAAAACAGTCGATGAACGCAATAAGGACCAACAAACGAATGAGGAAGAAGGATCAGAGCATAACGGGTTTGACCTAATCAGTATAGAGGAGTGCCAGTCAGAGACACATCTGACAAATAAGAAAACTAGAACAAAAATGTTGTATTGTCAAACCACACAAAACTGAGTAAGCGGCCAGACAGTGAATAATTCAACCACAAAACCAAAACAGCAATGCTCAAACAAACAGACCTCAAATCAATTCTACATTAAGAAGTGTATTAACAAAAAACAATCAGTAATCACGGTGAAGTGATGAATATGCATGTGTGGCAATTGCAGTGGAGTTCAATACAATGACCCCTTTCAGTTCTCCAAGTACCCTCTCCGTTAGCCTCTGGAATGTAGCAGGGGCATTCTTCAATCCAAATGGTATGACTTTGAATTAAAACAGACTTAGAGCGCAGATAAACAAAATGATTTCTCGCACCTCTGGATCCATTTCCACCTGCCAATACCCGCTATTTAAATCGAGTGAAGAGAAGACCGCAGCACCTGTAAGACTATCCAGTATTTCTTGGATTGTGGGAATGGGGTAAGCATCCGTGACTGTATTCTCATTCACTTTTCCGAAATCAACACAGAATCATGGATTGCCAACCTTCTAAGAAATCAGGACTGCAGGTGAGGCCCAAGCAGAACAAGAGGGTTCAATGATGTTATCCTTGAGCATGTCCTCAATTATTTCTCTCATCACCTTCTTCTTAAGATGAGGGTCCCGATAAGGCTTCTGTCGAATGGGCAGTGGACTGGTAAGAAAGATCTGATGTTTCATTAGCGCCGTATGTCCAACCTTTGTTGTACATACATCAGCATTATTGCAAAGCCTTCGGACCTATACGAGCTTAAGCCTGGCCTCCCACCTGCTACAGCCTGGACCCCTGCTCGCTAACTGAGTGGTGCTGCTACGACAACATCATCCAGCGTGCTCCTGCAGGTGACTCCCCATCTCTCTAATCTCTAGTCTCCTATGTAAAATTGACTCATTTCACCCGAGTAGCTGGTGGAACAATTTTAATAATGATTTTAACACGTGCACTGTCCCTGCTTTTCTTGCTTTTCCCTGGACTAGTTTTCCACAATTCTGGTGTGTACCTGACGAAGTTCCCCACCAATTTTTGCCTCTGCTGAATGCAATAACAATGACCTGGTCCTTAGAAACTACTGAATTGTCAGTACTGCTTGAATTCTCCCATGGCCAATCTCTCACAATTACAGGTTTTTATAGACCTCCCTCTGCCTCCCCTGAAGCCCTCACCTCTCTTGCATTATTCATGACTGGCTTGAATTCCAGTGAGCTTCTGTTGGTTGGTGATTTAAATCTTGACTGGCTGATCATTTAAAAGTTGTCTGCGACTCACTAAATTTAACTCAACCAATTCCTCAACTTGACCCAGTACGAAAAACCCATCAAAATCATCCTTACTTGACCTTATCTTAACAAACGTTCCCCACAAATACATTGATACAGGTGTGTTTGCAGACGACCTGAGTGATCATTTTACCATTGCAGCTATAAGAAACTCCAAGCTTCCAAAGTCAAAGCCCAATATCATATGCAAAAGAAATGTTAAAAACTTTTGCATTCCAACTTTTATGTGCGACTTAGCTGCCTTTGAGTGGAGTAGAGTTGCTCTACTTGATGATTTAGAGCTGGCTCTGGAATACTTTTGTGATGACTTCTGACATATGGTTAATAACCATGCTCCTTTTCGAAAATTCAGGGTGAAAGGCCAAAATAATCCTTGTGTGGCAGTGTGGAGAGTGTGTGCCCTCCCCTGCCTGTTTCTTGGAGAACACCTCCACACACACCTGGCTTTTGCGCTGATTGCGGGGCAGGACCGAGGGGATTTAGGCTCCAATCCTCTTTTGTCTCTCACATGCATGGATCCTCTCCATGATGTGCTGGTGGCGTGTGTGGCGCCTGGCCGGCTGTGGTAAACTACAGCTACGGCTGGAAACCTCACGCTGCTCTTTGTGAGTGAGTCTATATGACAGTTGTCTCCTTTCGTGTCTCTGTACAGTGCGTACTTGGCACTCATGTATGTGCTCTCCTGTTTCAGTGTCTTTGCGGCCCATAAAGGCAGCTGTTTACGTGAGCCAGTGGCTTTTGATGTTCGGTTAAGCGGCATGCTTCCCTCTTCGACCCATTGGGCTGCACCCAGCCAGTCTAATGTGTTTCTTCCTTATGTAGTGTGGTACTTTTGTATGCGCAGTAACGCGCGTTTATTCGGAGGCTCGGAGCACCCTCTGTGGGGGTCTGGAGACCGGTGCTTCTCCTATTTGGTAAGTTGCTGGCTTCTGCCTGTTGCCTACCAAATTCTAATCTTTGTTTGGTCCTAATCGTGGTGTGCTTTCACCACAGCGGGACCAAGCTGCACCTCCCGCGCCTCCTAGGGACCAGCTTGGCCTCACATCGATCGAAGCGCTGGCCATGGCTGTCACAACTCCTTCTACATCCGTTGTTCTGGATTTTTCTGTACTGGATTGGTTCACAGATGTAGAATTCATTTAGGTCACAGGTAAAGTATGGCAGCGCTGGTCTCAAAATGACAAAGCTCTCGCAGGAACTTCATCAAAGTGAGCCCCGACATACGGGTATAATTCACATTTATCTTCTTGGGCTGGGCCTGCCCCGTACACAAGTTGGACTTAGACGCAACCGAGTCTCATTGGCCAGTTATCTCTGACGTGAACACGCCAACCACTGTTCACGTGGATTTACTGAAATATGCTATAACAAGTGTGTGTGTGTTGTCTTTAAGGCATGCACCTATTTTGCCACTCTCATGCAGAACTTAGCTGAATATCGAAACTACTGAATACAGATAAGACTGGAACTACGAGCGCTGTACTCCCTTTTTCATTTAATTAATTCATAATAATGGTGAACTGTCCATGGGAACAGGATAGGGCAGAAACTGGGAGTGCAACTATTCCCGTTCTCATAGAAACAAAGATAATCAGTGCAGACCGTCTATGACCCCAAGGACACATAAGGTTAGACGAATAATAATCAAACTGAGTAAAAATATAGCAAATCCAATCATGGTAGAATCAAGGAATAATATAACAAATCATAAAATAACATAACAACCAGATGGATTTGACAGAAAGGACAGGTTTGACAGAAGAGACAGAAGGGACTGGTATGGAGACAGGGATGATGATAGGACATATTGGAGATGGAGACAGGGTTGGAATAGGAGAGAGGATGAGGAATGGACTGTGGACCGGGACCTGGTAGTGTTGGAGGTGGACTGAAGCTTCTTGGCGGAGGTATGCACTCTCTGAGTGCTTTTCTAGTTGTTTTATGACTTGTGCTGCTGACCTCTTGACCAGGTCACCTTTGTGAAAGAGATCCTGATCTCAGTTGGTTTTATCTGGTTAAATAAAGGTTATATATCCAGTGGAATGAGTGGCTGTGAAAGATCAGAGTCCCAACACAAGTCCATGTCCAATAAGGAATAGGTTTTTGCAGCAGCTGGCTGAGTTTGATGGATTTTTTGGTAACACTTTATAATAACGATCATTTATAAGGCATTTATAAGCTATTAATAAATATTAGTAGATTATAAGCTATTAATAAATATTAGTAGATAGTTAACTAATCATGAACGAACCACTTATAAACATTTGTAAATGATTATTAAATAATTTATAAATGATTATAAATGATAGTTTTTAAATGATTATTAAATCGTTTACAACTTAAGGTACAAGACATTTATAAGCCATGGAAGTAATTATCAGGACTTCCAAGTGGGTTGTGGGTGGAAAAAGACGACAGAACGGGATGCGTCTTCCACCGGTTAGGGCTTATACACAGCAAATTTTGGACTTTGGAATAAACTCCGTGTGAGTTAAAATCAACTCAATCTGAGTGTACATGCGTGACCATCCATTGACTCCACAGGAGAGTTAATATAACTCTGCTTTTGGAGTTGATCTTTTACCCCCTATTCAGAGTTAAAACTGAACTCTTCTTGGTGTTAAAATACTACTCTTTAGAGAGTAAAATGTGACTCTAGAATGGAGTTGATTTTAATATTAACTCTTAACCGGTGTTAAAAGCCAACACTTAATATATAGTTAATTTAACACTATTTAGAGTTGACATTAATTTTATATGCGAAAATTATTACACTGAACATTTTACTGTGTACGACAGATTTATTTTATTTATTTAACCATTCATACAGTGGAGGTTTATAAATTCCATCCTGTATGAAAACATTTCAATACAGTGCCATCTAAACACAGAAAGATGTCACAAAACATCTGTATTCAAAACACACTGGTAGCCAAAAGCAGGGCCAAAGTTGTGTACAATAATGCCTTTAACACATTACTTCACAGTGCAAAATCAAGTCTGCAGGACTATGAAAAAACTCTGTAGTGCAGGACTGTATAACATAAAACTTCCACAAAACTTCCCATACAGAAAACAAATTAGAAAATGCAACTTTTTGATACAATATATAACTGTGAATCAGACCCATATGACATTTGGGCATCAAAACATTTGAAATGTCTTAATCTCTCATTTTCTATTACCAGTATCTTCCTGGGTATGTGCTCATTCACTTGAAAAGCATGGAAATGATCATGGAAATAAGTTTCATGTTCAATCAAAACAAAAACAACTTTACCATTGTGCAAAATGATTGAGGATATTTTGCTGAAAATGGGCACATTTTCATCAGTGCCTGTGCAAACAAAAAGTCCCACGCGATATTCAATTCCAGAACATTTTACCCACTTTGTCAGATTTACAGTGGTTTGTGTATCAACATGAAGATATGTAGTTATATCTTCTCCAAACTCAAGTGTTTCAAGTAAACACATTTTAACTGGGCCAGACTCAACTGCTTTTGAAGCCATGGACTCCCAATGATAAGCTACTGCCAGCTGGTGCTTATTTGCAAGTGATACAGTCAAATTTTTGAAGTTCTTCACAGAATCTTTGAAAAATTTGTGTTTAGCTTCAAATCTCATTGTCCAGATGTGAATGAGCGGTCCAATCTTTCTAATGCACCTTGGGTAGTGGACCATGAAATGATGTTTTGGAAGCAAGTTTTTTGATGGGTGCAGTTCTTTGAATAGTTGATGGTGTTCAATAATAAGGTGCTTTAAATACACTGTCATCCCTTCAGTGATGGAGTATGAGAACACAATATTTATAATGTTCAGCAACAAGAGCAACAAGCGCCAGTGCAAATCATCCTCTGGTACCAGGTCACCAAATATCAAGGGTATGTTTGTAACTAAACACAGTGTTTGTGATGCATTTAACCCTATTCCATATCTCCCACAGTCTAGGTTAATATTTGTTGGCTTGTTTTTACTTTCCAAATAGCCATAATTGAAAGCATATATCCTGTTTAGCAAACTTTCTTTCAATATGAAATGTTCAATTAAATATTCAAATAGCAGTTTGATTTCATGTTGACCAACCCCTTCCAAAATATCATGCATGATGTCAACAGCATAATTTTCTGCAGTATTGAAATATAGCAAAGTATTAAGTGTGCTTTTCCTTTTAATGCCAAATGAAGAGGTTAATGTAGGATCATCTACCAAAGTGGCATAATGCTGATCATTTAGAATTGATGATCTTAAAGTCAAACTTGGGTCATCCTCTGAGAAAACTGACTGGACTGAAGACTTGTCAAGTAAGCAAAATCGACAGAAATAATTTGCACTGAATGATTCCAAAAAACCAAGTATGCTATGCATACCTAAGTTATCACCAGTAATTTGAGCAAGTGTGCCACGTACAGGTTGTTCAGCAAATGGAACAGCAACCCCATCAGTTTCTAATATTTTCAAATCCCTTATTAAGGGTTTCAGTACCTCATCAATTCCATATTTCTTCGCATCTTGTGCATGAAACAAGGATACCAAATGGATGTTCATTAGGGCAGAATTCACCTTTGGAGGAAGATTTCTAAGAATGAAGTAAAGGCAACCAAGCTTATGTATACCTTTTTTAGACCCAAGGGGATTTGCACATTCAAAATCGTCATAGTATAATTGAATTTGGAGAGCAAACTTGCTGGTTGAAAATAATGGGTGACTTTTAAAGTAGCTTCCATCACAGAAGTCTTCGTATATGTCAGACTGAGAACATGCTTGCATCATCTTACAAATGTTTTCATTTTTGAAAATGAACTGGAGTGTTTCCAAAATGGGAATATATATGAATTTATCATTAACAGGAACTTGTTCATAAATTCCAGTTTTGTTATTTCGTCTGGTATCATACCTAATTCCAAGGTGCAATTCAACTGGTTGTACTATACCCCATTTGTCCCTGAAATATTTCTTCCATTTGGTATCAGAATTCAGCTGACTAAAAGGGTTATCCAAACTTTTAAATAACTGTTCTATGGCTGGCCTGGATGGATTGTTAGCTGGGACTAAGTTCAACACTTGGTCCTGAATATTAGACTGCAGATCTTCTACAAATTCCTCTAAATTCTCGACGGTGGAAAGAATCACAGTATTTGGTACACCACTCCCCAGAAGCTTAGCTATAATGGAAGCACACATATCTTTGTTTTGAGAGGATACTGAAGGGCCTGCTTCAACATTTTGGCACTGAGATGAAGTAGAGGGTATTTCATCATTTAAGGACTGAGAATTGTTGTGTTCTTCTGTATCATAATTGGAGGAAGACTCATGAGATGCATAAGTGTCATCAATCGAAGCATGTATCTTAATAAGATGTCTCCTAAATCCTGAGTAACTAGAGAACTGCAAGCAACAACCAGTTTGACCACATTTAAGTCTTAGACTTTTCCCAGGATACATTCCATGAATTACTTTAAGGTGCCTGAACAAAAGCAACGGGGTACCAAAGGATGAGGTGCACAGAAAACACCTAAACATTTTGGGCTAAATAAGCCAATTACTGCTTGTTCAACATCCTTGCTCTCAGCTCTTTCACTCTTGGAGTTTCATCAGTAGTACCTATATCAATATTGTACACAGTTGTCTGCAGGAATGTGTACAGGCTGGACAGCGCATCATCATATTTCACGCTGAAAACGAAATGGGACTTAAACAGCTCATCAAACGCACCCAAGGATGTAAATGACTGACACGGTAGAAGCTTTTTGTCCAAGACGATGTAAAAGCTGGAAACCTGTGCCTTTGAAGTCCCCGAGGCAAGAAGATATGGCTGAGGGTTTCCTTCCGCAGTCATGAGATGATCCTCAAGGCTTTGAAATGACTAAAACACACAAAAAAACAACAACAATGTGTTAGAATGTGGCTTGAACTGCAATATTTGGAAAAGCATTGTGATCCTGACAAACCTTGTGAAATTTGACCAGATGATCTGTTGCCTCTTCGACACTGATCTTCTTGGGTCGCTTTCTTCCAGCTGGTTGTGGAGTCAGAAGAACAAGAATAGAAGCAATGCCACTGTCCCACCCTGGAGACACAAAAAAACAACACAAGTGAATATTTGAATGAATATTTCAATAATAATCTGCTTAGGGCATTTCTAAAGTATTTCTGTTTTAACACTTCTCTCTCTGAAAGGTTTTTTTAAAAAAAGTAAAGATAACAAGCTTCTTTAAGAATGGACTAATTGTGCCACTTTTGTAATGAACAGAAAAGACAAAACATTTTGCAATGACTTAGTAATTAATCAATAAAATACATTGTCTAACTGCATTAATATTTTGATAATGAGTGTACCTGGATCATCAGCAGTGTCAGGTCCTTCACCCATGGCAGACTTCAGATGCTGTTTCAGGAGAGTAGTCTCTTTAAGGTTCCTGGCCTCCTGGATGACTGTCTTTGAAAGCAGTGTTCCATTTTTCCAGGAACCTTGAAGCAACCTCTGCTCCAAACATCAGTGTGAAGTCTTGCAAAATCTAAATAAAAAGGGGAAATATCAGTAAACTAATGTAAATCTGGATAAGGAATGTTTTTAAAATGTATGTTTAATACCTACCAGTCCCTTAACGTCCAAGAAACGAGGAAACATCTCTAGTACATCAGCTGTGTGCTGTGGGTCATGGAGCATCTGCTGCCTGTAGTGGAAGGTTTCTCTCATCTTCTGAAGCACCAAGTCACGGTCAGCTGTGTGGTTGAGAAGAGACATCGCTTCCATACATTCATCGCCTGTCCACTGGCCACTTATGGGACCAACTGTTCTTGATGATGTGGGACCACCTGTTAATTCCACACTCTTCTGGGATGGAGAGGAGGTTCTGGATTGACGCTGCACAGTCTTTACACGCCACTCAAGAAAGCCTTTGTTGCTTTGAATATCATAGAAGTGTTCCTGGGATGAAAAAAAAAAAAACAGTGCTTTGTGTTGGACACAGGCTCCTCAATAGCACACATGATGCTTATACACAACAAATTCATAATGGAGCAATTATGAATATTTTACACAAGGACTGGAAGGCAAACTTACATATCCCTTTTTGGAGTACGGGTCCTTTAAAGAAGGGAACAATGATACTATGCCAAGAGCATAAAACTCCTTTGATGCTTTGCTAATGGCTCTCCTGCAAAAGTAATAACATTGTTTGCATCCTTGTCTGAAAAAACAGTCAAGAAAACATGTGTCCTTCAACCTTCTTACCCTTCTTTTTCACGCATGTGAGCAACAATAATGTTCACCATTAATCGCCTGGTGGAATCTTTCAAGCTCCCAGTCTCCTCATATTCTTTTATCACAGTCATCCCTGCCGGCTTGGAGTTGAGGATTGTCTCCACATTCTGAAAAGAACAAAACAAAATGAAATTAAGCATAGTGTTCAGGTTAGCCTGGCTAAAGAACAAAAACTTAATATGAAGAAGCTATAAAATTACATTTCTTGCACGAGTACTGTCCATTAAAGTTTGAATGACTTCACATCCAGTATCACTTGCACTACTTAGACTGCTTGAGTTAGACAATGTATCTGTCAAACTTGGAGAGGAGGCTTCTTTATCCCTTTGCTGCAGGACACTCAAATCTGAAGATGACAAGAGTATAAGAAATATATATTCAGACTAGTTACCACAAATCTTTAATAAATGCCTGTATAAATAATCCCTGGCTCAAGACAAAACATAAACATTACATACAGTATAACTCTGCTTACCACATGTAGTGAGAGTCACATACTGTGTCAGGTTGGAGCCATCACCAAACTCTGAAATACACATTGTACAATCAAATTAGTGTAGGAAAATACTTGTTGGGGCGGATTATTACCATACAGTAGCACACACAAACTCTATTCTAGCACATAATCAGGCAAGATACAATTTCCTCAAAATATAAGTGACCTGCCCTCATCAGTATAGATGACAAAACACATGTCTTTGACTGTTGCAACTTCAGGAAAGACATCCTCATCCACTTCTATGCCCTGGTTGTCTGTGACTTTCAGTGCTGTGCTCTCTGGGATAAGGAACTTCTGCTGAACTGTACCAAAACAACAAGGATGTCATTTATAAAATTACAGTAATATCTTCTTAATAGTTGCAATAACAGTTTTAAACACATAACTTACCTGCACTGAGAAAATCTGAGAAGCATGCTTCTTCCAGTTTGACATACTTCTTCATTCCTCCAAGTTCTACTTTTACTAACATCTTGAGCTAGGAATAAGGGAACACACACGTAATTTAGTGGAACACCTGATGACAGTGGGATTTTAACCTCGCATATATCACGGTGAAAAGCTGTCACTAACTTTGAATAGTAAAGTTCCGTCGCTGCAGGCCTGCACTTGTCTGACTTAACGGTTAGCTTAAACCACGTAGACTGAGTGACCTGCCTACCCATTCTCCACCGTTTCACAGTTAAACACAGTCATTTTTTTACGACAGAAATATAAAAAACATTGTATGATAAAGCATATCTAACACTGACTTATGTAACCAAGTTAGGACTGGTGAGGGACTTCTAGCCTTTTAAACACAGAACCGACAACGCCACCTAGGGACTCTCACCCTAAGAATGTTAACAGTACTGCCTCTCAACAGAGGGTTTCCCACAATAAACACAGGTAAGGGCACAAATGAATACAGATGCGAATGTATAGAAAAATATAAATTCAATTTCATTATTAATATATCAATATATTAAGCACACAGCACACAGTATTAATATAAACACACTTATTAAAACAGGAGGTCACATGCTCTGCACCACTATAAGGGAGGAAAGTTGAAAAAAGAAGATAACTAAGGCAACCTAGCAATAAACAAAACTAAACTCAACCAAACAAAATGATACAAAACTAAGCAGAACTAGAAACTGAGAAAAGCAAGAAAACAAGCCAAAAAGACAAGGCAACAGAGGCAAAACTGTAATGAAATAACAACAAAGAATTGTTTAACCCCAATAAAGCAATAGAATAATAATAATTAGGAACAAACATTTTGGTTACCTCGGCTGTCCAACCCCACAATCCCATGACACAACTAAACAGGGCCGCTGTCAGCAGACTCCATGCCGTAGCCACGGGTCTTAAAAGAAAAAAACACAACATTAATACAAAATCCACAGCTTACCAGTGTTTCGCATGCTGCATGGAGCATACCTGTCCAGAAATGCCCAGGAGTGCACTGAAGGTGCACCTGCGGCTCAATTTAAACATCAGCTGCAACAGCCAAGCTAATCATTCCCTCCCCCCACAGCTGTAGTGCATGACAGCTCATCAGCCGGTCACACTTATAAAAAGAAAGCTTTTTCGCATAACCGCGTCGGCGCTACTTTAAAGTTGTTTCTTTCCTTACCGTCCTCGACGAGCAAACACAGACTGAAGAACAATAAACATTTTCAGGAACGGTGAATGATGAACAGAAAGGTTGTTAGCTAACGCTAAGTAGTTTTTATCAACAGACTGAGCAAAAACCGTTTACCGGATGCAACAAGAGCTTCTTTTGTGAGCCACATGCGGCGGGAAATACAAGAAAAAAACAGTTACTCACCAACTCCGGGGGCGTATCAGTGCAGGTCCCTGAACACCCATGAAATCAACTCCAAAAAATGACACTGCCTGGTAGTAGTCCTTAACACATATGGTAGTCAGGGTTAAAAAATAAACTCCAAAAATTCAACTCTTTCACTCTTTTTAGTTTAACTCCAGATTTTTCAACTCTAGAAATTTGCTGTGTAGAGAAGAGGAAGCTCAGTTGGAGGGACCTGTGGTGTATGGAGGAAAGTCGGATTAAATTTCTGATAGGGGCGACATACGATGTCTTGCCAACCCCCCAGAACCTAAGACTCTGGGTGAAGGGCAACCAATCGTGTCCGCTGTGTTTAGATACGGCAAGTTTAAAGCATATTTTGTGTGGTTGTAGAATTAGCTTATCACAAGGCCGGTATACATGGCGGCATAATCAGGTGCTGAGAAGCTTAGCTGCAGGCACTGAAGAGAGAAGAAAGCAGGTGAATGCTGGAGGTTCCAGAAAGGAGAGGCTAGTTGTGCAGTTTGTTAGAGAGGGGGAGAAGAATAGAGGAATTAAGTCAGGGAGGAGGCAGGGGTGTGGCAGCCTGGTAGGAGCTAGTGATTGGGAGATGCAGGTGGACTTGGGAGGAAAGCTAGTTGTTCCCCAGGAAATAGTTCGTACAAATCTAAGGCCAGACATAGTTTTGTGGTCAGTGAGTGAAAAGACTGTGCATTTCATTGAGCTGACAGTTCCCTGGGAAAATTCAGTGGAGGCAGCCTATGAGAGGAAGAAGATTAGATATGCTGATTTGAAGACAGAATCTGAGCAGAGAGGATGGAAGACCAGGGTTCGTCCAGTTGAAGTGGGGTGTAGAGGTTTTGTTGCAGGGTCAGCTGTTTCACTTTTTAGGGAGCTGGGAGTGCAGGGGCAGAATTTGAGGAAGACAGTGAGGGAGATGTCAGATGAGGTTGCAAGATCTAGTCAGTGGATATGGATTAGGAGAAACAATAGTAGTTGGGGGGGTGAAATAAAGGCAGTGAGGGAGAAGGGGGAGGCAGAGAACATGCCTAACCCGGCAGGAGGAGAGGACAGTCCAAAAAGACACCTCTCCTCTGCTCTGCTTTCCCTGCCCGTTTTCCCCTCTCCCAATAGACAGAGATCCAGGAAGAGGAAGTAAGTGTATTTAAGGTGAGGTAGTGGCCTGCTAGAGTCTCTCTGGGTATGGATTAGGAGAAATAATAGTAGTTGGGGGGTGAAATAAAGGTAGTGAGGGAGAAGGGGAAGGCAGAGAACATGCCTAACCCGCAGGAGGAGAGGACAGTCCAAACAGACACCTCTGCTCTACTCTGTTTTCCCCGCCCCTTTTTCCCTCTCCCAATAGGCAGAGATCCAGGAAGAGGAAGTATGTATTTAAGGCGAGGGAGTGGCCTGCTAGAGTCTTTCTGTGGGACCATGCAGCCAGCTCAGGTGAGTTTGGGTTGTAAGGTGCAGCTTTGTTTCGTTTGTGCTCCTGCTTTGCTTGCCTTCTGTCATAATCACTTAGCACTTAGCAGTTGTGTGTGGCATCTAGTGCTAGGGTAGCAGTGCAGCACTTAACAATAGTGATTTGTTAGTAGTATATTTTAAGCAATTAGTGGTTAGCAGTAGCATCTAGCAATTGCACTAGCTAAATGGTAGCATCGGCACTGGTCACTCCCTAGAGCATTTCCTAAATAGGCCTGGGTCAGTTAAATGTGGTAGTGCTGTTTGGATTGTGTAGGAGCAGTGTGAACTGGCACTAGGGGGGGTGACTCTGGGAAGCCAGAGTTCACCGCCTAGCCTCCTGGAGGTGTCGTGGGATTAAGTAGGCGAAACACCGTTGAAGGGAGGTTTCCACCTGATGACCCCCTGAGATGTGTTAGGAATCACTGCTCAGTGTGAGGTTTTGAGACAGATTAGGGATCCTAGGTCCTCATTAAGTATGAATCCTTTTTTTTAGCACAAGTATCTTGTGTTTAAATTAACTAGCTATTAGTAGATCTTGAACTCATCATGAATAAACTATTTATATGTTTGTAAATGATCATTAAACCAGTTAAAACTTAAGGTGTTCAACATTTATATATGATCTATACATTATGAGAAACACTGCATCAACATTGTTTGTACATGATTTATTCATCATCAACTAATGTTATTTAAAATGGAGGAAAACACTTTTTGAATGATTTCAGGAAATATCCACTACCACCATTTGTTTATTCATGATTTGTTAGACATTCATAAAATTATATTAATCATTTGTGGATGTTATTGTGGCCCCTAATCTAAAGTGAAAACTATTCATTGTTTACTGATGTTTGTTCATGTTTATTCATGATTTGTGGACCTTTTGCTCACCTCTTATGAACCATCTGGCTTTTATGACTACAGATACAAAGAAACTTCTCTTTTCATGTTTAACAAATGATTTGTTAGACATTTATAATAAATCTATAAAACATTTGTAGATGTTATTATGGCCCCTAATCTAAAGTGAAAACTATTAATCATTCACAAACATCTACAAATGTTTGTTAAACATTTGTAGACTTTTTCATCACATTAACAAATGTTGTAGACAACTTTGGGATCCATCCTTCTCTGTGACATCAAACAGTGACAGAATTAGGAGGACAGAGTATCAGAGTAGAAAACATTTTATTAAAACAATCACAACAACCAAGATTTTTGATCTTCCAAAAATCCATTTGGGTCCAGTCCACTTCCTCACAGCTTTCCCCCTGTGGTTGTCCCGCCGACACTTCCTGGATCATACAATAAGAGAAACAAGGTCAGACATTTATAAGACATTATAACACCAGCTAAAACAATTACTACTATTCTTAATAGCACAAGTTCTTCAATGTTTCATGTAACACTAACTTATTCCCTTGCATCAATCTGCACTGACTATGTGGGATTAGCAAAACCATCCAAACCACACTGTCATGTTGTGTTGATAAAGCTAGCTAGACTAGCCCATATAGCTAATATAGCTAACTAGCTAAAAAAACAATTAGTGTTGGCGTTTGCTTGGCAATTTAGCAGAGTTAGCTAGTTCAAATAAGTCTTTAAATAAGTTAGCCAGCAAACGTGACTTTACAACTGTGGTACTGTGGCCGTTAGCCTAGCATAGTTACCTGAGCTGCTGCTGCTGCAGCTCCTTGACCGTCTTTGGTAGTCCAAGGTCCAATTTCTGCTGTCGCGCCCTGTGCTGGCTGAAAGTGGTGCGGCGTTCAGGGACGCACCACAAAGTCCGACTTTAAACAATCGCTTTCACAAATATGACTCAATAAACATTTCTAAAGCACTAATGTAAAAAAAAAATTATCAAAGAAGGCACATCAAAGAAAGAAAATATGCATGTTCGGAACGATTCAGACAGTGAGATGTTTAGATGTCGTAGATTTGTTGCATCTTTCCTCTGCGCTGTAGATGTGAGTTTTTCATTTTCCCACAACACTGGAAGGCAGCAATAGACGCACGTACTAAAATTGTAGTAAAACATAGTGTCACTCAGTGATTAAATTAACGTACATTATGGGACTTTTGTCATTACTTATCGTATATAGTACAAATGGCACAATTATTGTACAAATACGATAATTATCGTACATCTGGCAACGCTGCTAACCGCGCTCTAAAGACATATAAACATGTGGAACTGCCTTGTGGGAGTTTCCAGTTTTCTGGCGGGCACATCCATTCATTCCCATGTGACAACGCTGTCCGGCAGACATCCTGGGCTGGAACATGTAGTTCAGAACAAGAGCTAAGCGCTCCAAGCGACCTTGGACTATCGAAGACGGTCAAGGAGCTGCAGCAGCAGCAGCTCAGGTAACTATGCTAGGCTAACGGCCACAGTACCACAGTTGTAAAGTCACGTTTGCTGGCTAACTTATTTAAAGACTTATTTGAACTAGCTAACTCTGCTAAATTGCCAAGCAAACGCCAACACTAATTGTTTTTTAGCTAGTTAGCTATATTAGCTATATGGGCTAGTCTAGCTAGCTTTATCAACACAACATGACAGTGTGGTTTGGATGGTTTTGCTAATCCCACATAGTCAGTACAGATTGATGCAAGGGAATAAGTTAGTGTTACATGAAACATTGAAGAACTTGTGCTATTAAGAATAGTAGTAATTGTTTTAGCTGGTGTTATAATGTCTTATAAATGTCTGACCTTGTTTCTCTTATTGTATGATCCAGGAAGTGTCGGCGGGACAACCACAGGGGGAAAGCTGTGAGGAAGTGGAATCTTGGTTGTTGTGATTGTTTTAATAAAATGTTTTCTACTCTGATACTCTGTCCTCCTAATTCTGTCACTGTTTGATGTCACAGAGAAGGATGGATCCCAAAGTTGTCTACAACATTTGTTAATGTGATGAAAAAGTCTACAAATGTTTAACAAACATTTGTAGATGTTTGTGAATGATTAATAGTTTTCACTTTAGATTAGGGGCCATAATAACATCTACAAATGTTTTATAGATTTATTATAAATGTCTAACAAATCATTTGTTAAACATGAAAAGAGAAGTTTCTTTGTATCTGTAGTCATAAAAGCCAGATGGTTCATAAGAGGTGAGCAAAAGGTCCACAAATCATGAATAAACATGAACAAACATTAGTAAATAATGAATAGTTTTCACTTTAGATTAGGGGCCACAATAACATCCACAAATGATTAATATAATTTTATGAATGTCTAACAAATCATTTGTTAAACATGAATAAACAAATGGTGGTAGTGGATATTTCCTGAAATCATTCAAAAAGTGTTTTCCTCCATTTTAAATAACATTAGTTGATGATGAATAAATCATGTACAAACAATGTTGATGCAGTGTTTCTCACAATGTATAGATCATATATAAATGTTGAATACCTTAAGTTTTAACTGGTTTAATGATCATTTACAAACATATAAATAGTTTATTCATGATTAGTTCAAGATCTACTAATAGCTTATAAATGTCTTGTACCTTAAGTCGTAAACAATTTAATAATCAAAAAATAGTTAAAAACTATCATTTATAATCATTTATAAATGATTTAATAATCATTTACAAATGTTCATAAGTGGTTTGTTAATGATTAGTTAACTATCTGCTAATATTTATTAATAGCTTATAAATGCCTTATAAATGATCGTTATTATAAAGTGTTACCATTTTTTTTTTCACTTCACTCTGACTATTTAGGTCCAGTGAAAGAGTATTCAGGCCAGGGATGTTCTCCAAATCCTCCAACAGGTGTTCCATAATCCTATCCTCTGCTGAGGCCATTTCCACAGTGTAATGCAGAAGGGGGTAGAATACCAGGGTGATCAGTATATATTCAGATATTTGTTTGATGGCACTGCTGAACAAAAATCCAGTAATTAGTGTATACAGGAGTTCCGACAGACCGACCACAAATCAATACATACTGAGGGATCAGTGATCTCAACTGGAACTGCCTGTGAGAAACAATAATTAAATGGATAACATTTGAAATCTTCTTCTCTTAGTATGACTTACCTGATATCATTTTTTTTTTTACAGATGGATTTACCTTCGAGACCAGAACTGTTCGATTTCCATGGAGTCTCAATGGTTCACTATTACACCGACAACTGGGAGGGAATTCAGAACTTTCAGGCCAGACCAGATGATATACTTATTGCATCATACCCCAGATCAGGTCAGTCCATAAGCATGTTTTGTTCTGAATCAATGCATGTCCGTGAATGACTTGGACCATCTCCAGCATTTTTTCTGTTCCTCCCTCTGTCTCTTAGGGAACACATGGATCTCCTACATCCTTGACTTGCTGTATTTTGGTCAGAAATCTCCAGAGAGTCAGGAAACCATACCTATTTACTTTCGAGTGCCGAATGTGGAGGGTTCTTTCCCTGTGGAGCAGCCAGGTTGATTCAACAGTAACATAGTCACAAATGTATAAGCACCTTTTTCATGTTTATCCTTCAGTACAACATGTCTATGAATTTCTGCTCCTTAAGGGTCTACTCCAGTCGTGATAACAGGGACAGAAATGGCAGACAAGATTCTCACGTCTCCTCGAATTATTAAAACTCATCTTCCAGTCCAGTTTGTGCCCAAGTCTTTTTGGGAGCAAAACTGCAGAGTAATGTAGCCCATGTATTGACCTTATCTTACTTCAAATTACATAATCTTTCATGGGATGGATGCTAGTCTTTAGATAACTTTGGTGTTTTGTTCTTATGTAGATCATTTATGCGGGCCGCAATGCCAAAGACAATGTGGTGTCCTATTTTCACCTGGAACGCATTGTAACAGTGCATCCAGACACGGGAGAATGGAGCACCTACCTCCAGAGATTCATGGAGGGAAAGAGTACGTATTTAATCCCATAACAGGACTGTATGCAGTACTTTCATGTAAGCGCTTGAATTTATGTATGATTCTGTGGCCTCAGTGGTGTTTGGATCCTGGTATGACCATGTGAATGGCTGGTGGAAGAAGAAGCAGACCTATTCAAACCTCCATTACATGTTCTATGAAGACATGATTGAGGTAATTTAGTTTTAGTGCTTGTAAGTGGGGCATTAAGTTGATACGATGGCATCTGTTAATCTCTGACTTTGGATCAAACTTGTAAATATGCAATGTGCAGATATTATTTTCAAGGTTATCAAATACTGGATAGATACTTACAGTAACAGTGTGATTATTTGTCACCACATTTCCAGGACACAGGACGGGAAATAGACAAACTCTGCAACTTTCTAGGTTTGTCTCCATCAGCCAAAGAGAAGGAAAGAATCAGAAGCAGAGTGCAGTTTAACGATATGAAAAACAACAACACTGTCAACTTCACAACCTTCAAAGGGTTTGATTTCAACAAGTCTCCCTTCATCAGAAAAGGTATAGTGCATAATGACACAGCACATGTGATGAAATCAGAACTCTGTTTAAAAAGCCTGACTGATTCTCTGTGGTTGTGCAGGGAAGGTTGGTGACTGGAAGAACCACTTCACTGTGGCCCAGAGTGAAGAGTTTGATGAAGACTACAAGCAAAAGATGAAGGATCCCACACTACAGTTCCGTACACAGATCTGAACATGACCAGATACACTGTGTTTGTAAAAACGAGTTCATGATTGACCAGATGTGGCATTGCTAGAGAGAAGTAGAGGTGTTCGGTGGGTTTTTTTATTTTTTTATTTTTTTGTAATTGTATCTGAATTAAAGCTGGAAACTACATATTTTCTGTCTAAACAGAGAATGTATGTGCAGTAAACTAATTAATCAATGATGCAATTAACCAAAAAAACTGTCTGACTGTAAGCTGTGTTTACGCTGATACTTTCAGATAAAAATAACTTTTGTATGAGAGATAAATTGAAAGGAATTCATATTTTTCATATATTGTATTTGCAATAAAACAATAAGAGCACATTTCTGTTGTTTATATCGTTTTCTTCTGTGTTGCCACCTCTGAGGGGAAGAGGATCGTGTATATATGAGAACTTGTGATGTAGCATCTGCAATCAGAACTGCAGGTTATGACTGACTTTTCCAGTTTGGTGTTTTTGTATTTGATTTTGTTCAGTCTAAAGAAGAAAGAATTAGGATGAAGTTGGCGTTAAATCAGTAATCACGGTGAAGTGATGAATATGCATGTGTGGCAATTGCAGTGGAGTTCAATACAGATGACCCCTTTCAGTTCTCCAAGTACCCTCTCCGTTAGCCTCTGGAATGTAGCAGGGGCATTCTTCAATCCAAATGGTATGACTTTGAATTAGAGCGGACCTAGAGCGCAGATAAACAGTGGGATTTCTCGCACCTCTGGATCCATTTCCACCTGCCAATACCCGCTATTTAAATCGAGTGAAGAGAAGACCGCAGCACCTGTAAGACTATCCAGTATTTCTTGGATTGTGGGAATGGGGTAGGCATCCGTGACTGTATTGTCATTCACTTTTCCGAAATCAACACAGAATCATGGATTGCCAACCTTCTAACAAATCAGGATTGCAGGTGAGGCCCAAGCAGAACAAGAGGGTTCAATGATGTTATCCTTGAGCAACAAATGCTCAACAACAGCATTTGTAAAAAAAAATAATAAAAAAAGCTGTTGTTGAGCCCTTGATTAAAAAACCAGGTCTTGATGCGACACTTTTGTCAAATTACAGGCCCATTTCCAAATTACCCTTTGTGGCAAAACTTCTTGAGAAGTGTGTTTTTGTGCAATTGCAGCCTTTTCTGGATGGTAATGGCACTTTAGACCCATTTCAGTCTGGGTACAAAGCTTTTCACAGCACTGAGTCTGCTCTTCTGAAGGTTTTTTATGATCTCTTTGACACGGTCGGCCACAAAATTCTTTTAGACCATCTGAGGGACTGTGTGGGTGTCAGGGGGGACCGCCTTGGACTGGTTCAGGTCCTACCTTTCAGAGAGGTCTTTTTCTGTCAGGCTGGGGGACTCCACTTCGTCCTCTACCCCACTTCATTGTGGGGTCCCCCAGGAATCTATCCTAGGACCTGTTCTTTTTGCATTATATCTCCTTCCACTTGGAGAGATTTTTCAGAGACATGGTGTGTCCTATAATCTTTACGCCAATGACTGCCAGATTTACATGCCTATCTCTAAGAACAGCCACTGCCACTGACACCCCTGTTTGACTGTCTATGTGATATCAAGGCTTGGCTAGCCCAGAATTTTTTCAAACTCAACAGCGAAAACACAGAGGTTATGGTGTTTGGCAGTGCCCTCATCGACTTGGGACCCCTCACAGAGTATGAGCGTCCTAAAGTCACCAGCCTTGGCGTCACCATAGACAGCAATTTTAAATTTGATAAACGGATTAACAGTGTTTTAAAGTTGTGTTTTTATAATCTTCGTCTTTTATCAAAAGTGAAACCGTTTCTATCTTTTAAGCTTTTTGAACAGATCGTGCACACTTTTATTTCAAGTCGATTGGACTACTGCAACGTACTTTACTCAGGCGTCGGCCACAAAGCCCTCTCTCGTCTGCAGTTAGTCCAGAACGCTGCGGCACGACTTTTAACAGGAGCCAAAAAGTGGGAACACATTACCCCAATCCTCGCATCTTTGCCCTGTCTCCCTGTTCATTTCCGTATTGATTTTAAGATTTTATTGTTTGTTTTTAAAGCTTTGAATGTACTGGCCCCACAGTACATCAAGTACCTCATCCAAATCAATACTCCAGTGCGTGGATTGAGGTCCAAGGACCAGCTCCAGCTCGTGGTGCCTAGGGTGAGACTTAAAACCAGAGGGGACAGGGTTTTCTCTGTGGTTGGCCCCAGGCTTTGGAGCGCCCTCCAGCTCCATATCCGAACAGCCCCACGGTGGAGTGTTTTAAGTCTCGCCTTAAGACCCATTTTTATTCTCTGGCCTTTTAAATTTGCGTGAGTTTTGTGGACCTCTGTGTCTTTTATTTATTTTACTACTTTTAACTACATCTTTTATTTATTTAATGATGCTTATCTGTTTGATTTTATTGTTTTATTTATAGCATTGTTTTAGATTTATGCACTTATTTTATTATTAATTGCTAATTGTTATATGGAGATGTTTGTTTTATTGTTTTTATGATTCTTTGTACAGCACTTTGGAGACGTTTTTGTTGTCGAAATGTGCTATACAAATAAAGTGGATTAGATTGAGCATGTCTTCAATTATTTCTCTCATCACCTTCTTCTTAAGATGAGGGTCCCGATAAGGCTTCTGTCGAATGGGCAGTGGACTGGTAAGAAAGATCTGATGTTTCATTAGCGCCGTATGTCCAACCTTTGTTGTACATACATCAGCATTATTGCAAAGCCTTCGGACCTATACGAGCTTAAGCCTGGCCTCCCACCTGCTACAGCCTGGACCCCTGCTCGCTAACTGAGTGGTGCTGCTACGACAACATCATCCAGCGTGCTCCTGCAGGTGACTCCCCATCTCTCCTATCTCTAGTCTCCTATCTAAAATTGACTCATTTGACCCGAGTAGCTGGTGCAACAATTTTAATAATGATTTACCTGACGAAGTTCCCCACCAACTTTTGACTCTGCTGAATGCAATAACAATGACCTGGTCCTTAGAAACTACTGAATTGTCAGTACTGCTTGAATTCTCCCATGGCCAATCTCTCACAATTATAGGTTTTTATAGACCTCCCTCTGCCTCCCCTGAAGCCCTCACCTCTCTTGCATTATTCGCGACTGGCTTGAATTCTAGTGAGCTTCTGTTGGTTGGTGATTTAAATCTTGACCGGCTGATCATTTAAAAGTTGTCTGCGACTCACTAAATTTAACTCAATCAATTCCTCAACTTGACCCAATACTAAAAACCCATCAAAATCATCCTTACTTGACCTTATCTTAACAAACGTTCCCCACAAATACATTGATACAGGTGTGTTTGCAGACGACCTGAGTGATCATTGTACCATTGCAGCTATAAGAAACTCCAAGCTTCCAAAGTCAAAGCCCAATATCATATGCAAAAGAGATGTTAAAAACTTTTGCATTCCAACTTTTATGTGCGACTTAGCTGCCTTTGGGTGAGTCTATATGACAGTTGTCTCCTTTCGTGTCTCTGTACAGTGCGTACTTGGCACTCATGTATGTGCTCTCCTGTTTCAGTGTCTTTGCGGCCCATAAAGGCAGCTGTTGACGTGAGCCAGTGGCTTCTGATGTTCGGTTAAGCGGCATGCTTCCCTCTTCGACCCATTGGGCTGCACCCAGCCAGTCTAATGTGTTTTTTCCTTATGTAGTGTGGTGATTTTGTATGCGCAGTAATGCGCGTTTATTTGGAGGCTCGGAGCACCCTCTGTGGGGGTCTGGAGACCGGTGCTTCTCCTATTCGGTAAGTTGCTGGCTTCTGCCTGTTGCCTACCAAATTCTAATCATTGTTTGGTCCTAATCGTGGTGTGCTTTCACCACAGCGGGACCAAGCTGCACCTCCCGCACCTCCTAGGGACCAGCTTGGGCTCACATCGATCGAAGCGCTGGCTATGGCTGTCACAACTCCTTCTACATCCGCTGTTCTGGATTTTTCTGTACTGGATTGGCCTGTTCTGGATTTCCGGTAAAAACTCAGGTTGCCTTTTATGGCTGGTACAGAACAAAAAAGAACTCTGGTTTCCTCAATGGATCATTTGGACCCACTGGTAAAAGTTCAGGTTTCATGTATATTTTGTAAAATTGAACTAAATAGCTGGTGGTTTGCTATTTTGAGTTTTGTATTTTGGGTTTACTGCCTTTTCATGCTGTGTTTATTTTTGGTTTGCTGAGTTTTTTTTTTAATATTCTGTGTTATTTACCATACAGATACAATTCTAATAATTGGAAAACTTTTTTTAAAAGTGGGGATCATGACACCATTTTACTTTCAAACTCTGTAACAACTTGTCAAATGCAATGTATCATTTTTATACAGACGACACCATTATTTATTGCTGTTCAACCTCACTCACTCATTCAGGCTTTTGAGTTTCTACAAGCTGTTGTTAATCTTTTAATGTTATTCAGTCTCATTTATATAATCTACAAGCTGTTGTTAATCTTTTAATGTTATTCAGTCTCATTTATATAATCTTGAAGTGGTTTTAAACACAGACAAAACCAAGCTTGTGTTTTTTTTTCGCGTACAAAGATGCTACCACAGAACATCCCAAATATTGTAACATGAAAAGGAAAACCTATAGAACTGGTTTTAAATTACAAGTACTTGGGTTTTATTCTTGATCAGGAGCTTTCATTTAAAGTCCATATTAACAAGTTGGTCACTAAACTTCACTAAACTTAGGGTGAAGGTTGGCTTCTTTTTCAGAAATAAAACCTGCTTCTCTCTCAGAGTCAAAAAGAAATTGGTGACAGCAACCTTCTTGCCCATAACTGATAATGGAGATGTGCTTCATTCGAGTGCTTCATCCAAATGTCTCCAGTCCTTGGACGCTGTTTTTCACTCGGCACTGAGATTAGCTACTGGCTGCAGTCGTCTCACCCACCATTGTGGATTGTATTCGAATTCGGACTTGCCTTCTTTGAGTGCATGCAGATACACACATTGGCTAACTCTAATTTATAAGGCTCTCTTAGGCCTAATTCCTCCGTATTTGTGCACTTTATTACATAGAATAAACAGTTGCTATGCCTTGCGTTCTTGCACTACTCTTGGTTTATCTGTTCCTTGTGTAAGGACTGAATATAGAAAAAGAGCTTTCAGCTTTGCTGCCCCTTCGGCATGGAATACTTTACAGTCTGAACTGAAACTGTCTGGATTTATCCTGCTTGGAGCCTTCCGTTCTATCCTGAGGGAGAGACAGCGTGAGACCATGGAACAATGCTTGTGTTTTTAAACGTTAAATTGTTGTGTGTTGTTACCTCCACCAAGGAGGTTATGTTTTTGCCATTGTTGCTTTGTTTGTTTATTTATATATTTTCTGGGGTTAAACTTAATGTTAAGGGGTTTAAAATAATGTTTAAAGGGGTTTAATTCATAAAAGGGACTGTACTGGGGACTGTAAAGTCGGGGATCGGGGTTCAATAAAACGTACAATATTTTCATGTCATAGGGCTTAAAAATTCATTGGGTGGGTTTAGGAGTTTAAAATACATTCACAGGTATTTCATAGTTTCAGGGATTTTATATAATTTTGAATAAGTTAAATTAAAAAATGTAGAGAGCACTGTGGGGATTTTATTTCATGACGGGGTTTGTTCGGACGTTTTTTGGTTTCATTCACCACTTTTCTGTTCATTCTTGGCCTTCAGTTCATAAGCATTTGCAATCGATATCCTCATTTTAAATAATACACACCACGCCTTATTGTTTATGCATACAAAGCCTACAGTATAACACAGACACAAGACAAGAGACACATATAACACAAGACGTGGGGAAACAGGAGGAACAGGGGATGGCGTCGATATGATTATGATTGATATGGAGATGGAGACAGATGGAATTGGGATGGACCATGTTAAACCCGGTTTTTTTGTTGGAAGCCCAAAAACAAACTAGAGGAATTTTCAGTTCACAGATGTAGAATTTATTTAGGTCACAGCTAAAGTATGGCAGCGCTGGTCTCAAAATGACAAAGCTCTCGCAGGAACTCCATCAGAGTGAGCCCCGATATAAGGGTATAATTCACATTTATCTTCTTGGGCTGGGCCTGCCCCGTACACAGGTTGGACTTAGACGCAACCGAGTCTCATTGGCCAGTTATCTCTGACGTGAACACGCCAACCACTGTTCACGTGGATTTACTGAAATGTGCTAAAACAAGTATGTGTGTGTGTTGTCTTTAAGGCGTGCATCTATTTTGCCACTCTCATGCAGAACTTAGCTGAATATCGAAACTACTGAATACAGATAAGACTGGAACTGCGAGCACTGTACTCCCTTTTTCATTTAATTAATTCATAACAATGGTGAACTGTCCATGGGAACAGGATAGGGCAGAAACTGGGAGTGCAACTATTCCCGTTCTCATAGAAACAAAAATAATCAGTGCAGACCGTCTATGACCCCAAGGACACATAAGGTTAGACGAATAATGATCAAACTGAGTAAATAATATAGCAAATCCAATCATGGTAGAATCAAGGAATAATATAACAAATCATAAAATAACATAACCAGATGGATTTGACAGAAAGGACAAGTTTGACAGAAGAGACAGAAGGGACTGGTATGGAGACAGGGATGATGATAGGACATATTGGAGATGGAGACAGGGTTGGAATAGGAGAGAGGATGAGGAATGGACTGTGGACCGGGACCTGGTAGTGTTGGAGGTGGACTGAAGCTTCTTGGCGGAGGTATGCACTCTCTGAGTGCTTTTCTAGTTGTTTTATGACATGTGCTGCTGACCTCTTGACCAGGTCACCTTTGTGAAAGAGATCCTGATCTCAGTTGGTTTTATCTGGTTAAATAAAGGTTATATATCCAGTGGAATGAGTGGCTGTGAAAGATCAGAGTCCCAACACAAGTCCATGTCCAATAAGGAATAGGTTTTTGCAGCAGCTGGCTGAGTTTGATGGATTTCTTTTCACTTCACTCTGACTATTTAGGTCCAGTGAAAGAGTATTCAGGCCAGGGACGTTCTCCAAATCCTCCAACAGGTGTTCCATAATCCTATCCTCTGCTGAGGCCATTTCCACAGTGTAATGCAGAAGGGGGTAGAATACCAGGGTGATCAGTATATATTCAGATATTTGTTTGATGGCACTGCTGAACAAAAATCCAGTAATGTCATGATCCCGGCTTCAGCCCCGTCTGTCTCCCTCTTTCTTCTTCCTCTTTTCTTCTCCCTTTCCCTCTCCCCCTCTCAGCTTTGCTTTCCTTCTTCTCTCTCACTCAGCCCTGCCCTCCCTCACTTTCATTCCTGCTCTGCCTGCACCCTGATTACCCTGATTCCACACAGCTGTGAACAATCACTCACCTGCCAGTAATCACCACCTTCAATAAAAGCCCGGTTCTTTCACAAAAACTCTGCCAGACCATAAAACTACTCTTACCCGGTTCACAGTATGTCTCCCGTCTGTCATTTACCTGCCTTCCCAGGGCTTCATCTACTCGTCGTCTGGTTCCTGTTGTTTTCAGTTCAGTTTTTGTATTCTGTGCAAATACTGTTTCTGTTGCTTTAGTTTGTTAAACATTTCCTTATTTCTGTCATGGGTGTTTTGAGTTTAATATGTTTGCGTGTTTTATGTTGTTTTTGTGTAGTGGTCTTGATTTTGCCCTTCGAATTAGTTCTGAGTTATAGTTGATTTTTTTGTTGTTCGCTTGTTGTTGTATTTGTTTTGCTTTCTCCTGAATTTAGTTCTTCTTCTGTGTTGCCTTCAGTTTTGTCTGGTTTCGGTGTTTAGTCTGTAAGTTAAGTTCTCCTTAGATTCCTCTTTTATTGTTTGGTTTGAGTTTTTGTAAGGTGTTGTTGTTTTTGTATGTTTTCTTAGAAAGCTTTGTTTTAGTTGTCTGTACTCCTTATTGGTTTCGTTTACTCGTTGAATTAAACCCTCAGATTCCTATCTCAAGTCTGTCTGTCCTGTGTCTGCGCGTGGGTTCTCTGATTCCCCCCTCGTAACAAGTAATTGGTGTATCCAGGAGTTCCGACAGACCGACCACAAATCAATTCAACATTTAGAAGTGTAACAACAACAAAAACAATCAGTAATCATGATGAATTGATGAATATGCCTGTGTGCAAATTGCAGGTGAGTTTAATCCAGTAAGTTAAACAGTCTGCCCCAGTTTCCTCCCACAGTTCAGTCCAATCCCAAACAACGCACAACAACGTAATAGTGACAATATTTACAGTGTTCACACCAGTACTCACAATATAAGGGACAGTCAGTCAGTTGGACTGACCAAAGGGTCAGGACTGCAGCGTTGGCTTTAACTCCACTGGCAATTTGCTTCAAGTGGACATACTGAGGGATCAGTGATCTCAACTGGAACTGCCTGTGAGAAACAATAATTGAATGGATAACATTTGAAATCTTCTTCTCTTAGTATGACTTACCTGATATCATTTTTTTTTTACAGATGGATTTACCTTCGAGACCAGAACTGTTCGATTTCCGTGGAGTCTCAATGGTTCACTATTACACCGACAACTGGGAGGGAATTCAGAACTTTCAGGCCAGACCAGATGATATACTTATTGCATCATACCCCAGATCAGGTCAGTCCATAAGCATGTTTTGTTCTGAATCAATGCATGTCCGTGAATGACTTGGACCATCTCCAGCATTTTTTCTGTTCCTCCCTCTGTCTCTTAGGGAACACATGGATCTCCTACATCCTTGACTTGCTGTATTTTGGTCTGAAATCTCCAGAGCGTCAGGAAACCATACCTATTTACTTTCGAGTGCTGCTTCTGGAGGGTACTTCACCTGTGGAGCAGCCAGGTTGATTCAACAGTAACATAGTCACAAATGTATAAGTACCTTTTTCATGTTTATCCTTCAGTACAACATGTCTATGAATTTCTGCTCCTTAAGGGTCTACTCCAGTCGTGATAACAGGGACAGAAGTGGCAGACAAGATGCTCACGTCTCCTCGACTTATTAAAACTCATCTTCCAGTCCAGTTTGTGCCCAAGTCTTTTTGGGAGCAAAACTGCAGAGTAATGTAGCCCTTGTATTGACCTTATCTTACTTCAAATTACATAATCTTTCATGGGATGGATGCTAGTCTTTAGATAACTTTGGTGTTTTGTTCTTGTGTAGATCATTTATGTGGGCCGCAATGCCAAAGACAATGTGGTGTCCTATTTTCACCTGGAACGCATGATCATAACAATGCATCCAGACACGGGAGAATGGAGCACCTACCTCCAGAGATTCATGGAGGGAAAGGGTACATATTTAATCCCATAACAAGACTGTATGCAGTACTTTCATGTACCGGTAAGTGCTTGAATTTATGTATGACTCTGTGGCCTCAGTGGTGTTTGGATCCTGGTATGACCATGTGAATGGCTGGTGGAAGAAGAAGCAGACCTATTCAAACCTCCATTACATGTTCTATGAAGACATGATTGAGGTAATTCAGTTTTAGTGCTTGTAAGTGGGGCATTAAGTTGATACGATGGCATCTGTTAATCTCTGACTTTGGATTAAACTTGTAAATATGCAATGTGCAGATATTATTTTCAAGGTTATCAAATACTGGAGAGATACTTACAGTAACAGTGTGATTATTTGTGACCACATTTCCAGGACACAGGACGGGAAATAGACAAACTCTGCAACTTTCTAGGTTTGTCTCCATCAGCCAAAGAGAAGGAAATAATCAGAAGCAGAGTGCAGTTTAACGATATGAAAAACAACAACATTGTCAACTTCACAACCTTCAAAGGGTTTGATTTCAACAAGTCTTCCTTCATCAGAAAAGGTATAGTGCATAATGACACAGCACATGTGATGAAATCAGAGCTCTGTTTAAAAAGCCTGACTGATTCTCTGTGGTTGTGCAGGGAAGGTTGGTGACTGGAAGAACCACTTCACTGTGGCCCAGAGTGAAGAGTTTGATGAAGACTACAAGCGAAAGATGAAGGATCCCACACTTCAGTTCCGTACTCTGATCTGAACACGACCAGATACACTGTGTTTGTAAAAACGAGTCCATGATTGACCAGATGTGGCATTGCTAGAGAGAAGTAGAGGTGTTCGGTGGATTTTTTTAAAAATTTTTTGTAATTGTATCTGAATTAAAGCTGGAAACTACATATTTTCTGTCTAAACAGAGAATGTATGTGCAGTAAACTAATTAAGCAATGATGCAATTAACCAAAAAAACTGTCTGACTGTAAGCTGTGTTTACGCTGATACTTTCAGATAAAAATAACTTTTGTATGAGAGATAAATTGAAAGGAATTCATAGTTTTCATATATTATTTTTTCAATAAAACAATAAGAGCACATTTCTGTTGTTTATATCGTTTTCTTCTGTGTTGCCACCTCTGAGTGGAAGAGGATCATGTATATATGAAAACTTGTGATGTAGCATCTGCAATCAGAACTGCAGGTTATGACTGACTTTTCCAGTTTGGTGTTTTTGTATTTGATTTTGTTCAGTCTAAAGAAGACAGAATTAGGATGAAGTTGGCGTATTCAACATTTTCTTTACTGTCAACTAACTCCATGGGAACACCAAAACCAGCAATCATTTGACCCTGCTGAGACATACTGTGAAGCCACACAACCACAATCATGGAGAAGGCTGCTGCCTTGAAAGTTCAAAGCTCTGTTTAAAAAGCCCAAGGTTAACTCTTAAGTAATATTGAGTTGTGATAAGATCAGGGTCCTTGTGAGATTAGAAATGGGCCCTCTCCTCAATAAGATGTGAGTTGTTTCTTTACTCCTGTCATAAGTAAGTAAACTTTGTCTCTCCAATATTCAAGCATCATAGAATTATACTATCAGTTTTAATGCTCTAAATTTAAGATTTATTCAGAGTTTTGATTCTTTCACATTGTTATTTTTGTGAAACTGTGGTAATGTTGGATGACTGGTCTGATCTGAAAGCAGTAGTTTGCATGGTCCACCAGTCAGACTCTGTCACTCATTGCAGGAAATTGTGCATCATGGTAGAGTGAGTATTACACAACGAACATATTTCTTAAATCTGGAAGATCCAGACACAACTATATGAGCAAAATACTGATTAAACATGGTGAGTGTGCATTATGCTTCATATGCAGACAATATTCAGCTAGTCCACTTTACATTTGCACACTTGCTGATTAATGATTAAACTGTGGACTTTATCTTAAATCTGGAGGTTACTAGAGGTGATAGGAGTAAGTCAGGAAAACAATGCCATGCCTTTATTTTAAGAAAAAAGAAGAAAAGTCAAAGAGTTTTGATTCATCTTTTGCATGTTTTACTTTTTTAGTGTTGATGGGAACATAGCTGTAAAGGACATGTTGTAATTGTTGCATTGCCCTGTTTTACCAATGCTTGAGTGTATGTTTTTATCGCTGGTAAGGCAGCCCGTATTGTCTTTTGTTTGTCATAAATACAATAAACACAAAAATCACAAATTATTCATCAGTTCTCTACTGGCAGTGAATTGTTATCATCAGTGCATTTTGACAGTGTCTGAACTAAATTTTTGCCAGCTTATATATGTTTGGATGAGACACTTTTAGATCCTGGCATTATGATCGGTTTCTACAAAGCCATAGTGGTGTTGTCAGGGTTCTCTTCAAATGATCTAAATGCACAACACATGAGGCAACGTGGAAAATGCAAAAATCAAGTACAAGATTTAAAAAAAACCAGGAGGGGAAAGAAACACAAGGGAGTAGGAAGTGACAGAATCCAGGATGTAGTTGTGATTCACAAAGTAATCAGCATATGATTAGAAAAAACACAATGCCCAGAAGACGCTGCAGTCAGCATGATAAAGGCGGAGTAGTGAACTGGGCATATAAATGCTGCAGTTAGTGCAGCAGAATCAGGTGTAAAGAGGGGAAGTAGATCCAGTGCAACAAGCAGGAAAGCAGGGCAGGTGTTAGAGACTGGTCTGACAAGATACCACCCTGGTTAAAAAGTCATTGGGTAGAATAAGTAAACCAAATCAGTCTCAAAGATGGAGCTGCCACCTCGGCCAACATCGTTTGACTTCCATGGAGTCTGCATGACCCAAATGGTTACCGACAACTGGAGCAACGTACAGGACTTTAAAGCGAGACCGGATGATATTCTTGTAGTTACTTATCCTAAAGCAGGTGAGGTTATGTGTTTGTCATCATGAATGTGTTCTTTTAAGTTGAAGTATGAGTTTTTTCCCACTAATGAGCATGCATTTATTTGGTTTAATCTCAGGAACCACATGGGTTTCTTATATCCTTGATCTTCTGTATTTCGGGCACATGGGTCCAGAACGTCAGACATCTATCCCTATTAACAAGAGAGTGCCCTTCCTGGAGATGGCCAAACACACTTTGCCCACAGGTTGGATCATGTCGTCATAGTTACTCAAAATTACACCATATGAAAAGATCTATCTTTGATATACTTTGCCACCACAGTCATGTTAGGTTATCTGTTGGATGTTATTGCCACACTTTTTAGAAACTGTGTGTTCTGAAACAAGAATCTGAGGGCTGAACCAGTTTGTCTGTTTTTTTTATATGTATCTGTGCAACATCGTGAAAGGACAGTTGTTAAAATACTCAGTGGCTTTCTGATGGCAGTTTGCCAATGTAGGAGCTTGTGAGTCTGAAGGAGTCAAAGACATTACTTTCTGTGTTTTGCACTTATTGACCTTTTGGATAAGATAAGAGTTTGCATGAATGTGCTACTGAATGCGGTGACCATTAACCCTGACAAACAGTCCTATTTGTACAGAGACATATTTTAACACGAGCTTGTTGCATTGATATTTGCTATGTTTTTAGACTAAAGACATATCATTTTAAATCTTGATTTAACTTTCTTTTGCTTGAAAATCAGTTACGTTACTACCAGTTTTTTAGTGTGCAAACCAATTAAAACTTCTCAGAAGCGCCTTACATTGTTAATGCTTCCCCACAAAGGCACAGAGACGATAAACAAGCTTCCCACAACTCCTCGTCTCATTAAATCCCACCTACCAGTCCAGTTTGTCCCAAAGTCTTTCTGGGAGCAGCGCTGCAAGGTAAAAGCCGTGCACATGTACACGTGAAGTCAGTGAAATGTGTTAACTGTACAACCCACAGATTAGAATGTGGTGTTCTTTTGTAGATAGTGTACGTGGCCCGTAACGCAAAGGACTGTGCAGTGTCCTATTTCCACTTTTGCCGCATGAACATGAGCCAGGTAGACCCTGGAGACTGGAGCACCTTCCTACAGAAATACGTGGAGGGACAGGGTGAGTTTACTAAATTAATAAAAACAACAACAACATCAGTCCAATGCTGTGCACCATGTACACCCATGACTGTGCACCAATTCACAGCAGCAATATCTTCGTAAAATTTGCGGATGACACTGCTGTGGTGGGGCTGATTCACCACAGCCTTACTTGTATTTTTTGCACCACCAGAGTTGTCTTTTAAATTTAGTTGTGCATTGTGTATGATGACAATAAATGCATTCTATTCTATTCTATTCTATTCTATTCTATTCTATTCTATTCTATTCTAACAACACCATGTTATCTCATTTCCTTTATAAATGCTCCTTCGTTGTGTCGCTCCAGTGATATATGGATCGTGGTTTGACCATGTGACCAACTGGTGGGAGAAGAAGCAGACTTGTTCAAACATTCACTACATGTTCTACGAAGATCTGAGTCAGGTGTGTGTGGGTTGTGAGTTCATTTGTGTACCTTTTTGAAAATTCTCCTGACTTGTTTAATGCTGGCATAGGACTTTTTAGAAACATTTCTGAAACATCTAGAAACATCCTGATCGAGGTGGCAGCATGCACAAGTGGGTTAACCCACATTTTGCTGTTTTGTAATAATGGTGTAAAATGGATCTTTGTGCTACTATTAAATCTGTCAGGTTCAGAATGCTTGTAGTTTAGCATGGTTGTGATAGGACGAAGGATGACGCCAGATACTTGCGGACTTGTATAAAGGTGATGTGACCAAACGCAGGTTAGCCCACATGTGCATACTGCCATCCCATTAATGTTCATCATATGTTGTTCTGTTAAAAGGTATTTGCTAATTCAGCTTCTTGCTGAGAAATAGATGAGAGGAATGGTTGTAGTTTACTAGTTTACTGTGTGTTTAGTGTAAGGCTAAATTTAGAGAGCAGTTAACTTAGCTTAGCATAAAGACTAGAAAGAGGGAAACAGAAAATATTCTTGAGGCTAGTTGCTATGGAAACTCAATTTAAAAAGGGCCTGATTAAAATTGTCTCCTTGCAATCAGGTCCTAAATTTACAGAGTTTTGTAAGTTGCAAGTCACCATAAATGGTGTTGAGTGTAACTCAAACCAATATGCTTTGTTATCCCCCACCTAGGTCTAAAACTGATAAGTTAGCTGTCTCACTGGACTTTATAAGACTTTTGATGTTATATTTTCATTATTTTTAGTTAAAAAAAAAGAGTATCTTTCAACTCATATGTATGTTGAAAGAAAAAAAGTGCACACTAATTCTTGTCCAGGACTATATCAGTCTTTTGCTCTTACTGTTGACAAGAAAACCAGGAAGCATTTTTCAAAAATGTCAAACTCCTCCTTTCTCCTCACTTTCTGTTTTAAGTTAGACTAATTATATACTTTCTAGAGAAATGACAGAACCGATGTTGCACTGACATGTTAAAGTGTTAAAAAAAACTTTTAAGATGTTCAGAAAGAAAACCACTTTGCACTATATCTTTGATGACTTGGTCACAACGAGGCTGATGCTGAGTTTCTCTAATGTGTGCAGGACTTAGGACAACAGGTGGATCGACTGTGCTCCTTCCTTGGTTTGTCTCCTTCAGCTGAAGAGAAGGAAAAATTAACAACTGCGGTCAAGTTTGAAAATATGAAAGAAAACAAAATGATCAACTATTCCACAGTCCCAACAATGGACCAGAAGATTTCTCCATTCATGAGAAAAGGTACTATGGAAAAATGTGTACAGGGGGAAAAAAAAATTCTGCCAATTGAAATCTACCCTATTTATCACTGATATAATCAAATGACCTGAATGATTTTCTCTGCTTCTCCAGGAAAAGTTGGGGACTGGAAGAACCATTTCACTGTGTCCCAGAATGAGAAGTTTGATGAGGTCTACAAGCAGAAAATGAAGAATTCCACACTGAAGTTTTGTACTGAGATTTAAAGGCCTGACTGGGCATGATGGAGTCCTGAACTGTTGTGTGATTTAAAAAAAAATAAAAATAAAAAGTTGCAAGGTTATGGTTAGTAGGTAAAATCAATTTTAAAATCTCTGGTTAGCATTTATTTGTATCTTAATCTTCTGTTAATGATTAGTTACTTATATTTTAATCATTTTTTTCAACATTTTTATGTGTTCAGAGAGACAAGTTAACTGTTACAGTATTTATGAGATACGTCTGTTGTGCAACAAAAATTTAACATAAAGATCTCAGGTGTTCTCAGGTACAAAGTTTCAATGTTTGGTTCACTTACACTGTGTAACCAAGGCTACAGGTTATTGTAAGGAGAGGATTTAGTCTCATCCATGCAAAGCAGACGTTCTGTCTAGCAAATTAATCACTGACAGTTTAATGGTATGGAAACCATACAGTAAGGTTTAAACTTATTAACTAGTTACAACTAGCCAACAGGAAAAGAAGTTGTGTTCACTATCATGTTACAGATAAGTAATCCTTCTTTGGGAGATGTAGAGGTGTTGAACAAATTTTGTGTCTCCATCAAAGAGATGATCTGTTGTTCTTTACATTGTATGCAATATCAATTCTACTGTTAATGTGCATTTTATGACATTGATCATCTCCTTATAATACAATGTTCTGCTGAGAACCTTGTCTCCTGGATGCTACTTTGACACTAGTCTGACTCTGTGTGATGTAGACTAATGGGTATAAGCTTTGCGAGTTACTGCATATTTCTTTCTGTGCTGTTGTTTTCAGAATCCTCCTTACTACAATAACAGTTTCTGGTAGTCTACGACGCAGAAAATTTCTAGTTTCAAGTTTCAGAAATAGGGTAGCCGTGCAAGTTTTTTTTTTTTTTTTTTTTAGCCAAGCAGCCATTTTAACGACAGTGCTCCCTTCCCTCCATGTTTCACCAAACAGTTCCCACACTGCTATTTTGAGGGGGCACTGTTGCTGCATCCTGGGCTTCGCACCACCCAAGGCAATTGTGATTGGTTTAAAGCAATACAAATAATAAAATAATCATCAACAAAAACTTGATTGAGACTGATATTTACCTGTCATTAAATCTCCTTGTACTGTGTTTGGGCTTTTTTATTGTGTCGCTCTATTTGTGGAAATTGTATGGATGTATATTTACTGCAGTTACAATTCTGGATTAAATAGACTTCCAACTGATGTTGGTGCTGTGCAGGATGTGTGGGATTTTATATACATACATACATACAACACATTCTTCCTCATCATCATGACAAGGGTCAAAGAAAAGAGAAAGGCAAAAAAAAGAAAATGCAACTCAAAACATATTATAAGCATACATGTTAAGGAAAGAAATTATTATTGATTATTATTAAATTGCATTTCAAAATGATATATATATATATATATGTACATATGTTAAAGCTGCAGTACGTAGAAAACCCAAAATAAAAACAACACAAACAATAGAATCCCACTAAAACTGAAAATATGCAAAATTTCTTCTGCAGTTCTTCGTCTGGTGATTATCAAAGTAAGGTCTTTCTGCTGATGTGGGAGTTGGTTTAATGTTTATCCTTGTCATGTGCAGTGAGCCTTTTGATATGCTCACGTCTTAGAAAGCACAGCTGCAATGTCGCAAGCTTCAAAAATTACATTTTAAGGTTACCGGCAAGCTGTGTCCTTCACCTGAGCTCAGAGTATGATCCTGTCATGTGCCCTTTTACAATATCATAATATCATGTGCTCTGTGAGTGGTTCTATGGTTCTATACACCCGGGAGGAGATTCATAATTGGGATTAAAGGATACAGGTCACTTGTTTCATGACATCTCTGTTCTCCTGGATCTCCAGCTGCAGTAACTTATTCTGCAAAAGAAATCTGAGTCTTGTAAGAGTTACCCAGGTCCCACCAGATTTCATCACAGGAGAGCTGATCTAATTAGTCCTGCTAGAGATTGATGTTCGGCTGATATAGAAAGTCTCTCATTTTACCACAGCTTTGTCAAGTCTTTATGCAGGAAGATAAAAGAGCAAATGTTTTTCACAGTCAGTGCACTGAAATGCACAAAGTCAGTCAAGGCATGATCCTGCACACTGCTGCAAGGCTTTTTCCTGTCGTAAGTAAAATGTATGCAGTATTATTTTCCTCTTGCTGTGAGATGGATCTAAACTTAATACCACTTCTGAGCCAACTATCTTGTCGGTCTTAGCTCTCAAGTTAGTGATCGAGTCTTTCTGTCTGTCGTAGCCTCACATAAGCAGGTCAATCTCCACAATGCTGTGTCAATGTGAGGGACGGTCTGGCTTCACCTCGTTGCTAAGCCCGTTGCTAAGCCCAGGATGCAGCAACAGTGCCCCTGTAATATAGTGACACTGGAAATGTTTTGGATGAAATTTTACATGCTCTGTTATTAAAATTCACAACAAGAACCAAGCAGATATACCTAATTGATTGATCCAAAACTTCGGCAAAACTTGACATTTTTAACGTTGAGTCAAGCTATGTTTGTCCAAGCTGTTTCTTTATGGATCCTCATCTGCTACTGCATTGTCTTAGTTTATTGATTCCTGTTTTGCTTTTATTGTTCACAGCATTTTATAATTTTATATAGTTTTAACCGTTTTACCAGAGATTATGTTTGTTTTAAACACTTGCAGTATCTTTTCATACAGTTTCATCTTGTGTGCAGTTGTAAGAAAAAGTACGCCTTCAGACTATTGTGACTGTGGTTGAAGCCCTTTCACTGGTTGGTGTGGCTGAAGGTCACTAGTTGATAAAAAGATGTTTACTTATTTAATGTATGTTTGCTGTGTCTGCCTTTGTGTGAGTAAAAGGCAAGACGCTGGACACACCTCAGTGTTTGCCTGCCTCCTCGGTTACTAAGCTCAGCACAACGATTTCTGGTTCTTCTACTCATTTTATTTAGTATGAAGTGTTTTATTTTTATAATTAAACTTTGATTAACTGCCATTTCCCAACTATATGTCATTTATGTTGGTTTAAGGAAAGAGATCTTTGTCTCACATCCCAGGTCTTCTGTGCTTCAGCCAGATGTCACCTAAACATTAAAATAATTAGTGATGTGGGTCTGGAGAAGGTGTCCTTTCCTGACGTCTGTCTGGTTGCAGATTATCTATGTAGCTTGCAATGCCAAGGACACTGTGGTATGCTTTCTACTTTGATCACATTGTGAACAGTTACCTTCACAAATTCATGGAGACATGAAAGCATAAATATTGACTGAGTATATGGTATATAAAAGGTTATTTGATTAGTCTTTCAGTTGCTCATATGACCATGTGAGAGGCTGGTAGGAGAACAAAAAGACCAGTTCTAATGTGTTGCAAATGAGGGCCCGACTGCCAGTGTCAACATTTATGATTACAAGTTTGCTTATTCAAGATACTGAACAGGAGCTCTGCCTGTTCCTTTCACTGTCTCCTGGCAAAGAGCTTATAAAACAGATAATGTTTTCTTTGCCAGCATTTAAAACAACAAGATAGGGAATGGCCCGGGTTTGGATTTCAAGATATCTCCTTTCATGCACAAACACGAGGCGTATTTGCCTCTTTGTATGTAGGCTACATTTAGGGGGTAAAAGAAAATAAGAGATAAAAAGATTCCATTTCTGTTTTACAGGCAAGACTGGTGACTGGATGAAGTATTTCACTGTTTAACAGGATCAACAGTTTGACGAACATTATACGGAAATACCAATGTTGATTTCCCCAGTTATATTTTTAATTATAGTCACTGATTATTACCATTATATGAAATTCTTCATCAAAAATAATTAAGACAATATATAACACTAAGCAGATTTTGAGTTTTCTCATTTTTATTTGAATCCAGACATGAAATGCAGCAAGAAATACAAGAACAAATGTCCAATGAGCAAAAATAAACAGATGAAACTAACACTGTACTTCTGCAAAGTGGCTACAGACCAGAGGGGGCACATTGATTGTATTTTCTATGGCACGTACTGCTTTGTGGGACAACACTACAGGTGCTGGAGGCCATTAAAGTAAAAATGGGTAAAGAAGAGTACTGATACAAGGAAATAATACAGGCCCATTGGAATGTAGACAGCAACACAAGGCCATTTTACTGCAAATACTGAACAAGTCAAGCATGTCACATCACTGGGAGGTGCTGCAGGTCACCCTGAGGTGACCAATAAACAAGTAATGGACTGGCTCTAATCAGGAACAGAGGATTCCGTAACTGTTTTATCCCAAGTAATAATTTATCCACCTTTAAAAAAATGACACTTTATTAGTACATATTCAAATCAGCATCCCACAGTGGCATAACAGTAATCAATCTGTGGGAGCATTTTTTGAGTAATAGCTATCTCATGTTGGAACAAAACTTTTCAAATGTAAGACTTGGGAGGGAACCACCAGGCTATATTCAGGACCAGGAACAGTTTCAAGTGAATTAAAAGACTAAATATGTTTCCACACAAGTGCTTTATCTGTTTTCCCCCCAATATATTTGTCATCATTTAAAGACAGAAAACAGAAATCAATATGACCATTAACTATACATTTTGCAATACCTGCATCATTATTACAATCCTGAGCACAGCCCAGAAAGTTCTTGACTTAACTTCTGCTGTCAAGTATCAACTGTCACAGCTCTGCATGTCCTGAATAGGCCACAATCTGACGTCAAAATAGCATAACTGTCTGCACAGCTCAGACACATAAGCATACCACTTTAGATTGTCTTTCACAGTAACAACTATGACTATGTTTCAAATACACCTTAATTCATGAACATCAAAAATAACATTTATTTACACTGTTGATTATACATCATATATTTGAAAGATATTTTCCTCTTGAGTAGTAAAATACTTCAATCTAGTGCTCAGGCTTACAGTTAAGTGCTCTGTTAATGACTTAGGTCTAATATTAGAGTTCTGAGGTTCATGCCAAGCCAGTCTTGTGTGTTGCAACCTTGCAAAGCTGTGCAGCATGTAATTAGATATCAAACTGTTTTGAATCAGTTTGAATCAGTTTGAGTCTGAAAACGCAGACTCTGCGTTTTCAGACTCTGCAAAAACGCAGTCAGATGCTTCAGTTAGGCAAGATTATGGATTGCAAAGCTTTGTCCTGCAGAAAATTAAAATGATAAAATGCATTAAGCACACAGGAGACTTTCATGTTGAAGTCTGGCAATTTCATCAACAGCTACAAGCCTCAGCAGCAATTTCACATGTTAGCATGCGTCTGCATGTCAATTATGTCTCTGGCTATTGTTTACTGCCTGCCTCTTTATGTAACCAGTTTTAACATACAAGGCAACCTGGATGAGTACAACAGCAGCAGCGAGTTAAGAGCTTAGACGTAATAATCTGCAGCTGAGTCACTATGATACTAATGCTAAGACGCTAGAGGGAGTTAACCCAAATAATGGGTTTATAGAACCATTAAAACTTGCACAGAAACCAACCATAATTGTATATGGCACATCTTTACATCACAAAGCATATAATATGGAAGACAGCAAATAAACTCTATGTAAGCAATTCAACTGACGACTGAAGATATGCAGATATTTTTTCATAGAAAGAATAGAAATGGGACTCACAAACACTTAGAGCCATGTTTGTCTCATACCCTTGAAAGCTTTGTGGTGCCAGGTGTGTTCCCGACGGAGTTAAAAATCTAAACCTATCTTACGCATTTCATACATTATGGGAAGATGAAATTCATCACTGACACAAATCTGTAGCCCATCACAAGCACGGACCAGCTGAAGAGCCATCCTTAGTATGTATGGTCCCAGTGTACTTTAGATTTTTAGCAGTGTTACACAGACAAGAAAAACAAACACATGATGTGTGTGAGAGAAAGAGATGGAGAGAGTTAGAAGAAAGTGTGCTATGTTGTTAATCTGTGCTATATCTCCCCATTTTGCTCCCAGAGTAAAATGTTTACCTTATATATTTTCTTCAAATATAGCTGTTAAACCATTTAACAAGATAAAAGGCAACTAGGTGATATATTTTATGTTAATCACCCAGATCCTCTTTTTCAAATTTCACAATATCGTCTGAAAATAATTAATTTTAGTTTAATGATCAAACTATCCCAGTACCAAAAGTCCTAACCTTGGTTAGGAACACTGTGTATGTTTGGTTTGCAGTCACTGGTCCTCCTTGGACTACTTCATAAGTCAATAATTTCACTGCTGACACTGCCAGAATCGTCATGTCGACTGACTTCCAGGTAACTACGTGACCCTAACGGCCTCCCAGCTCTACCTCGCACCCTCTCAGAATCTGGGGTTATAAATGGTCGTGTGTCGTCCACTCCATCCTCCCCCAGATGCCCCGTTGACGTTCTAGAGGGGCGTAGTGAGACAGGGCAGGACACTGACGAAGGGACACTTCCTACCCCATTTGCACCCCACCTGTGACCCTGGTGAGATGGTGTGGGGGGTGCAGTAACCTGTCGACTGGGCACACTGCTGAGGACACTGCCTCCCAATGGCATGGAAGACTCTGTCGGGGCATCGCTACTCTCAGAAAGCAACTGAGGATCACTGTTTCTGCGGAGCCAGGGCCCTTGGCTGACCCCTGAGCCTGGGGAAGGGGACTGTGATGCCTGGTTCAAAGGATGAAACAGGCTCCCTCCTCCAAGCAGGTGTTCTCTGTGCAGAGCCTCGTCAATACTGCGGGTTAGGTCTATAGGTGAAGGGGGTCGCAGATCAAACTCATAGAGAGACAGGGATGTATCCCTGTCCTGATCCAGACTGCCACTCACTGAGCGCTGTGGAGGTCGTCCCAAAGCCTGCAGTCTTAGTAGGGAGCCAGTGGAACCATCAGATATGCCTCGTTCTGCAGAGTGGCCTCTATGGTTGCGTCCTCGGTTGCTGTCCTTGACGCAGCGTGGCTGGGCAGTGGCTTGCTCATGGTTCTGGTTCCTGATTAAACTTTTGCTAATGTCAGCTCCAGGACGCTCCTGGCCAGCCCAGTTGTTGGGCACCTCACCTGTTCCTCCTCCTCCTCCCACACCGTTACTTTCAGACTTTCTGCAGGGCTTCCCTCTCAGGCTCTGGACTATCTTCGACCAGCAGGTATGTCTTTGAGTAGAGCCAACAGACTGCCCAGGAGATGGCAGGTCTCCTGTCGCTCTGCCATCTTCCTCCCTTCCCCGGCAACTGTGAGGCCTCCAGAACACCCAGGAACCCAGCAGTAGGAGAGAAAATCCCCAGGCCAGTTCAAGGAGCCGGGCCCAGAAATGCACAAGCCACCATCCCCAGTTGAAGCGTGTCCAGTCTCCTAACAGTCCATAGAGCCACAAGATTGCATGGACATGCAAACCACAACACAATGCCCCTAGAGCTGCACACACAGCTAGAACTCTCCCCAGAATAACTCCTATTCTCCTGCTTCCTGTCCAAGTCTTCCTTCTGGCCTCTCCAGGGACTGCAGGGTGGGGAATAGGGGGGCAGCGTATGCGTGGAAAGACATAGCATAGAAAGCCCAGACAGAGAGTCAGGCCCCAGCACAGGGACAGGACCTGTAGGGTAACAGGCACCAAAGGAGAGAGGGCTGGGGAGAGCAGATCAGCTGCCAGCAGCAGGGTACACTGCAACACAGCTAACACAGCCACCAGAGGAGGGCGCTCCAAAGTTGAAGGTAACACACTGACTCCGGCCACCCTCAAGGCCAGCAGTGCCAGGGCAGCCTGCGTCCACACCAGCAGGTGTAGAGGCAAGTTGTAGAGGGCTGTAACTGCGGGGCGAGGGAGGAATTTTCGTGTGCCATAGGGGTCAATGAGAAAGAGAGCTGCTCTAAGGCCTCCAGCCAGAAACAACAGAGCATTGGCAAGTGCAAGTGCACCCCGATGAGGACAGTTTGTGCCAGGGGACAGGGTCAGGCCAAGAGCAGCTCCAGCAAACAGGAGGAGGAAGAGGCTTGCTGAGCCATAGACATGCAGTTCCCAGGCAAAAGCCAGTGTCCGGCTCAGATCTCCCCAGTAAAGAAGTGTGCCATTAGGAGAGGGATTAGCACTAGGAGAGGGTGCTGGATTAGAAGTAGAATGGGGAGCGAGATGAGGATGTCCCAGGAGGAGTGATCGGTTCTTTTGACCAATGCCACTCTGATATGTGGGTCCAAATCTTGATCGTGTGACAGGCGTATCACTGGCGGTAGGTAAGGAGGAGGCCCCTAGAAAAAGAGAAACAGAGTTTTAGTTTTTAAACTTTAAAATTTATGAGACAAATATGTTAAATTATTTCTAAATGCCAATTATTTGCAAAGCAGAGTGGAATACAAGTCCATGAAGTACTTCTGAGCACCACTAGAGGGATGTAGCACACCAGCAAAGCTATAACCATTTGATTATCTGGGCTGTATTTAGTAACTTAATCAGTATGGCAGAGAAGCATTGTCTAACGTGTGTTTTTTAAACCCAAAGAGAGATTCTATAAAGACAAAACAACAGGTACATTTTAAATAACATCTATTTTAAAAATCTGTTTTTGCCTCTCTATGAAAATTATGTCAATGTGCATGAAAACATTTAAAACTATACATGAAAACACAGTCTAGGATTTAAATAATAAACCTAAACCACAGACAGTGTCCATTTATGCAAAATATCAAAATATAGAGAATACATACATGCACTAAAACGCCAAGCGACTCAATGGCTATCCAAAAACAAGAATTTACGGCTCTGCAAATACCAGCATACTGGTAAAATTGCAGTCACACTGTTTAAAAATCTTCAGATATGTCATCCATATTATACCGAAAACATGTCTGACTGAGAAACTCTTAGAAGTAATTGTGTGGCTTGATTGGATTAGATTATGTAATTAACACGACCACCTTTGTTGTGCAACACAGTACAGTGTCTCAACGCATCTATGAACCAGGAAAATTCTCTGCTCTGCTTTTTGCAGGATTATACAATACAAAACAACCTCAAGGAACAAAACACATTGACAGTATGAAATCTTGCTCTCTTTCTGACTCTCTCTAATTTTCTCATACTCACACACACTTCTGTTTGTTCAAGGCACTCCAACTTAACCTCATGCAATACCCTGGAAACACCCAACAGCAATATAATCATAGAGCCAATCATAACTGAGTGTTTTGTGAGCAACTCAACTGTAAAGATAACAGAGTGTACAAATACATATCACAGAGGAGTCAAGTAACCACAAGTGTCATTATTTTTAAATACTTTAAAGGAAAAAAACAAATACATAAAGTATAATGACTCTACACCGGATGGGGAACTAAGAAACCTGTACCTCAATCGTATCTCTCTTAAATGATTTCTAAGGAACTGTTTTATACACGTTTAAACCTGACGGATGGTGGAAGAACGTGATCAGTGGCAGAACACTCAAATCCTCAGCCTTTTGGAGGACATTAAACCCATCCTCACCATGTAGAGGACACGCATACCGTTGACACACTGACTAATGACTCACTCCCACATGTTTCCCTGACCAGCCCTCACCCTACCTCTCCTATCTCTATCTCTCTCTCAAACACACACACACACACACACACACACACACACACACACACGTTTCACCACTTCACTTTCAGGTTTCACATAGGTGAGCACAGTGAGTCTGTGAGATCACAGACACACTTCTTTATTTGTATAAAGGTATGTTTTACTTCCTTCCCTCAGACTTTTTCTTTTTTTTAACAGGAGCAAGATCCAGACACATTCCAGATGTGCTGATCACATTACACAGCTGGATATACTTAAACTTACCCCTACCTTTGAGTTTTCTCTTTAACACACGCACAGCTTTATATGTCCACATGTTGCAGTGAACTAAAAAATAAATATCCTGTTCCATCTCATAGGAAATACACTCATGTTTCTGACCCAGTTACAAATGGGAACACACACACACACACACTTAGAGGAGAATCGTTGATTTAAAAATTTATCATTAAGTAAGTTTGGTATAGTGGCCAAGCCAGGTTACTACAACTTTGTTTTCATGGTGTGACATGGGCCCAAAAAAACATTTTTTCTGTACAGAATCATGGGGAAAAAGGGAGAGGCTACAAAATAGTGAATACATTTTTCAGAATGTCACAAACCAGACTTACTCTTTTTATTATTATAATTTGACCACTTTAGTCGAATAACATTAGGAAAGTTCTAAAAAAAAACCTGTATGTTTCTTTTAACCCTATGAACCCCAAACAGTTGGAATCAACTTGTACAACATGTTTTTCTGTGCCCCCAGATGTTCCTAATACTGTAAAAATAGTGACTCTACATACTGTTTACTACTTGTACTACTTGAGTCTGTACATGTCTCCTATCTGCCCTGTGTAAACACAGCCTGCAGTTTAGCCCACTTCAGCCATAAAGTCCCTAAAACTTTGTCACATTACTGTTGGTTAGAGCTGAGTCACTTTTTTTCCACACAATCTGGTTAGCAATCTGGGTTATTTTCCTTTTTTAAAATAAAACAAAAAAAATGATTTTGATTAAAAATCATATTAAGCTTAGATTTGGTTACATTTTCTTATTGAATAACACATCACAGATGAATGGTTCAACGACATCAGAAAAGTAGAAAATCCAAGAACTGCACCTGATTTTACGGTTTCCGGCTTTGGCAAATGGTGCAATTTTGGTCATTTTCAAAACAAACCATGCTTTACAAACCTTCTAGCCAATTTTGGGGTGCAGATGGTTACATGAAGTTTTGTCCATCACAGCACATTCTCAGTAAGCTCAAACTGGGAAGAACTCTCAAGCTACAGCTATGCAAAACTTCCATCACACTCTTTTTTTCCACTTGAAAGGCAAGGACACTGGTGGAGCTTGGACAGTTACTAGAAACACATTCATGGCCCTTTGACAGAGTTTTTGTGCGGGTACCTGTGCTGTAGTGGTGCTAGCAAACCTCCTATGATAAGCTGCCTGATGTGTCTGTGCATAGCTGTAGATATGCTATTTATTTCAGTTAACATTAGTGTTTGTCAGTCCTAAATATCTTGCCAAACTCATGGTCCATGCATTGTGTTTACTGCCACAACAGAGAAATAAATCTTGTTCATGTAAAATATTGATCCTCAGTTTTTACCAGGCTTGCTGACACCAAATTTTTGCACATATATGTATGTGAAAGACCCAAAATGGGACTACCGTTCACAACCTGGGGCTAGCCAGTGTTCTACTTTTTATACTCAGTGCAGCAGCTGCTACCACAGTTGGGACTGTCAAAACAGACCTCAGAGTCTTGCCTATTATGTCACTGTTAGGGACAAGCCAGCAAATTTGGTTCAACCAAACTAACCTAATTTTGAACAGAAAAATAATCACCTGAAGCATTACTTGCCAACGAAAATCCATGTTTACAGCACAAAAAACAGTGTGTAGTTCTTTTTAATGTGCTCTCTATGAAAGTCTGAATGTTTAAAAGACATTAAGATGTTATTTTCACTGTATCTAAGAGACTGGCTCATGTGCCTCATGTGTCATGCTTTTCCTTTTCCATTTACTTTTCCCCATCTCCCCTCCCTTCATCCCTTTCTTACTGCATCTGGTTTTCATTACCATTCCCACTGCCTGCATTTCTGTGCCTGTACCTTTCTCCTACCACACTTTCACCCACCCTGTCTACTCTCTCATCTGCATTCCCAACAGTCTCTTTTTTAGACCCTACTTTTTCCCTCTTGTCTCTTATCTCTTTGCCTGACTGCACTTCTACCCCCTCTTCAATCCTGCCCCTCACCTCCTGTTCAGACTTTGGTCCCTCACTGTGTCTACCCCACACAACTACAACCCCACTTTCCATGGAAAAGAGTCTCTGCTTTTTCCCTGCTTTGAAGCCTTTTTTTCAAATTCTTCCACTGACAAAGTCCCAGCTGTACAAATAATTCCATTTTAAATTAACAGGGCAACAAAAGAAACTCTAGTCAACCACTGAACACAAGACCCTTATTTCTTACCTGTGCTTGATAACTGCACAGTTGTGCTTGCTGTATGCCTTCCCAATTGTACTGTTTTGCTGAGTTGAGTTGTTGTTCTGGAGGATGTTCTCACAACCTTCTGTGTGGTAGTATGCAGACCAATTGTAGATGTGTTTGACACTTGTGCTGTCGATGTGTTTGTAACTGGTTGCCCTGCAGTCTGTGGGTGTTTATCAGCAGAGCCAGTGGTGTTAGATGTAGATTGCGGTAATGTCACAGCATCAGATTCCTGCTTGGGACTAGCTCTGTCACTGGAGGGAGTGTTTGCTGCCAGGTCACCTAGAAATTTAAGGGAGAGACAAAATTGTGACATGATGTGACATTTGACCTCGACCCCTTACAGCCTTAAAGCATTCATTCCAACATGTGTGGTTTCTAACCTGTTAATACTGCAGTCTGAGGTGTTTGCTGTGTTACCGCAGGGGACAGCGTGCTTTTTGTCTTGGTGTGTAGAGTTGTAGAGATCGTACTGGCTGTTGTCAGTACAAACAGGTGAGGTTTCACAGTCTGACTGTCCAGTGATGGGGTTTTTACGTTAGAAACGTTAGATATCATGGTTCGTGCCTGTGGTCGATACTGTGCCATTTCATCACCAACTGTTGGCAGAGGAGTGGGTGATTCCTCCTTCACAAGCATCACTGTTGGAGAACTACCTGATCCCAACCCTTGTGAATCATCGTCCTCTGTCTCTTTGACCAATCCCTCCTCTGCTTTCCCGGATGTCACTGGCTTATCACCTGCAGGCTCAGTGACAGTTGTGGATGGCAAAGTGGGCAGAGGAGGAGTAGAGCCTTTTGTAGGAACATCTCCCTTTGTGAAAGCCCATCTGAATGCTAAACTAGCTGTGTCAGTCCTAGGCCTGGAGGCAGTTGGTTGTGTTACAATTGGCCCACTGCTAAGGTTATGTGTAGAAAGGGCAGATATAAAAGAGGGGTTGAGCTGTGTAGTTGGGCGGGTCACTCTTTGCCCTTGCTCAACTGTATTTATAGTTGTTAACCTATCCCGGATTGTAACTCTGATTGGTACATCACTGCGCCCTCGAGGAGGCAAGGAAGGCCAGAATCGAACAGTCTGCTTGGTTGGTGGAGGTGAAGAGTTGTTAGGCAAGTCAAGAGGAGAGAAGGAGGAGGACGAGCCGATGATGGTCTGAGCATCTGAAATATGGAGGAAGGAGAGGATGAAGGCCAGGAACAGGAGGGACATGGGAGCCATGGTCTGCATCTGAGTGGTGAGCAGTGACTAGTCCCTCTGGATGTCTCAGTCTGTCTGTCACACCATCCTTTCACTGTGTTTCTGTTGAGAAAACCAAGAGAGCAAATGTCATAAACACACAACACAATCATAGACTTATAAAAACACTGTGTACATAAAAACACATTGTACAGGTTATTTATGCCGGTCTGGCTGGTTTACAAAAAGCCTGAGTTATTTGTAGAGATTTCAGAGGTCTTGAATTCAGGAAATAGTCTGAATCAGGAAGAATTTGTGGTTATATCTAATATCAGGGGGACATGCTGCAGCCTTGCTAGGCTGATTCAGAGGGCAAGTCACTGAAACTCCCACAGAGTGTTAGCAGCAAGATACCAGCGGAGGCACAGGGTGTGGTAAGGTGTATGGTTTCAGAATACATGGCACATATGTCGACACATAAACACACCAAGGGAAGAGTTGAGCCTGTAAGTTATATAATAAGTTGCACCAACAAAATGATCAAGCCAAAAAACCAAAAGGAGTCGCAGATGGTTTCATTTAGTGGCAGATGTCCTCACTATCTGTGTCATAAAATGTTCTTTGGAAGAATATTAGTTTCTTTTTCCTCCAAAGTCTTTTTTTTTGTTCTGAACAGCAGGACTCTACTTCCTTTACTGCTAGTGCTGTTTGAGTCATGGATGCCAGGAGCCCACAGCTGTAACACCGAGTGTGGTGAATCTCAGAGAGCCCAGTGACACATAGAAACCCCTAGGCCCTTGAGCATTACACAATTCTATAAGTCATCGAGCCAAACAGCTGTCAGTCATATCCCCCCAAACAAGCACTTCTTATGAAAAAACACCCCTTTTATTTCCCTCCAACTTACATAAACCTTGCTTGTTCACACCAGTTTCTACCTATGACTCACAGGAGGACATAACCTCAGGGATTCAGGATCATACTAGAACTTCAGCTGAAACATTAGGAGGGAAAGCACAGAAAATAGAAATCAGCGCCTATAGGTGAGTTCATTCTGCTGCTTATGACTCACTTTAGGTCCATTCACAGACATGATGTTTAGGTCTTGGAGAAATTACTGCAGCTGCACACCGTGGCTGGCATGTGCATTTTATGATCATGAACACATGTAAACTGTGAGTAATCTGTGTGAGTGTATGGAAAATGTGTTTAAGTGTGTGTGCAGTCAAGTGGGACGTCACAGAGTATACTGTTGGTATGTGTGAAAATTTAGACTAGCGTGCTGTTTACTAAGTGTTTGCAGGGCTACACAAGAGCATCTGAAGTAAAAAGCTGTCAATGAATACAGTGATATAAGTGGTAGTATATCTCAATCTCCACCCACTCACAGTAGCCCCAGTGTTTATTTTTCTTTCCGTCTCAGCCGTCTCTTCTACTCTCTCTAGTCAGCTCTTGGCCAAGAACCATTTTCCCCTTTTTTCTTTCTTTTCCTCGTGTCTCCCATTTAACTCTTTTTACACAGTCCTACAGCATGCTCTTGGGTAAATGAGAGCCCTGAAGACAGATGCAAGTTAAAAAAAGGAGGAGGTGAATGTAATAATGGCAAGATGGGAAAGTGGTTCACAGAGAGGATGGGCAAGAGGGACGCTAGAGAAATGAAAGAGTGGAGAAGGTTGTGGAGGAGGCATGATATGATGAAACTGACAGTGGAGGGTACGATTAAGAGAGGGGGTGACAACTGAGGGGATGTGTGACAAAATTAAGAGTGAGATCAGTCGTGAGGACTGTAAATTTAGATGATGGAGAGGGTGTGGGGGTAGCTAAGTGACAGAAATTTGCAGAAACCAAAAGGCAGAACACTTGAGAAAAAGAGTGAGAATCACAAGCAAACTATGTTTCAGGATTAACTGTTTGTTATGGGCCGAGTGTAGAAATGACCATCTAACCAGGGAGGCATGTGGAGAAACTGAGCCTGCTTCACCTCTCCTCTGAGGTTAACTGGCAGGTGTGCAGTCTCCGGCAGTTCGACATAAACAACCTAACTATTGAGACATGGCTTACATAAACATACCAATACCTTGATCCAAAGCAATTGAAAATGTGTTAGCCTATGTGTATGAAGCTAGGTAGTAGAGATTAATGACTCTCAAGGCATTTGGCCAAATAAGCTTTAGTGAGAGGGGGGAAACACTTTGCTGCTGTATTTGAGACACTGTCAGCATTAATCTCATCTCCACACATCATCCAAAAGCACAAACACACGGACCCACACAGCTGTGGTTCGCCAAAATGTTGTTCTTGACCAGATCTAGGCAATTTGACTACAGTTTTCCATTAAACTAATACAAATGGAGTAAATCTGGGCAGAATGACAACTCTTCTAAGCAGTCTGAATCACGGGCCAGGAGCAGGTTTGCCATTTCTAATCACACACTTGAAAGACCAGATCAATTTAACCAGCTGTTTTGGTGTTTGGTATTAATGAAATCTGGCCTCCTCGTAGCCCTCCATGGCACATCTTTGCTTATTATCCAGCAGTGATTGAAACACACCAACACTCTCAGATATAAGACAGCACGTCCCTCTGTGACTGTCCAGGGGGAGAAGGCAGATGGGTGCACAATCAGTCAGAGTATTTTTATCATGTTCAGCCCCCGGGGGCCAAGGGACACATCACTTTGTATTTCATTTGCACTGTGGTGAGCATGTTGTGTCGATGTCGTCACACTGTCCCGCACAATATGTGCTTTGTCCAGAGGAGGAAATACCCATGGATAATATCCAATAGTACAGCAGCAAGCAACAATTTGAAGATTACTGTAAACTCCTTGCCCACACTATAGACCTGCTGGTTACACAATCATATGACTCAGTACTACAGCAGCTGTTGCTAATCAGTTAATCTTTGCAGTAGTGATGTCATGTCTACACTAATGTATTAATATGAAGAGCTAATGTTCAAACTTTGTGTAAGGAACCAAGCACAGGGTGTGGGAGGTGGTGTGGGGGTGCAGTGAAGCTTTTTGGAGAATCTCCCTCATTTCTTGCAAATGTCTTCTCTCTGGATTCCAGACAGTCTGACAGTGCAAAATTTCCATTAATTTGAGTGAATATTTCCATGGGCAGACATGGATCTGTGGACAGAAGGATACTTGTCCTTTGAACAAAGACTGAGCCAATGTGCACTTGTTTCCCTCAGGGCTGGGTATCGAACTTCAATAGCTTACAACCGAAAAAATGTCCTAAGCACAGAGTATGGAAAAGCTCTGAATGTCTGGTTTGATTTTTAATCTTGTTTTCTTAGCCGTTGATCAGATAGCTCATGATTAAAATCACAATTAGACTAAATTTAGACTGTAATTCACTTGCTTACTTAATGTCTCGCACAGCTGCTTGTGCTAGGACAACAACATGGAAATCTTTGGCTTCTTTTTAAAAGATTTGCATAAAAAACAATATATTTTCATCAGTGTTTCTCAATGGTATCAAAACAAGCACTGTTTGGTTCTGCTACTGCATCTCAGGTACATCTAAACAAATATAGCAACAAAATTTGCATGCTTGCAGCTGGTGAGGTTGTACAACACATGGGGGCTTTCACCTGAATGTTGATGTTGGCATGCTCATAGTCTCAATATTGAAATGCATGAACAGGTAATGTTAACTGTATTTATTGTGTAGTAGCATGAAAATATTTGTTAATTAGTATTAAAAACAAAGTAAAACTGAGACTGATGGGGATGTCTTCACAGTTCTGCATATATTTTGTCAAAATCTAAAGTACTGAAAAAAGTATATGTATACTTCTTGATGATCATAGATAAAAAGTCAGGGGATTGCTAAGTGGAAATGTATACTAAAAGAGACAATAGTCACTCAATATTTGTTTAGATGTTTTACTCATAACCACATATGTCAACCTTACCGTTGCACTAGAGGGAAAAAATCACAAGATAACCACAGTCAATTGGATTCATCCTCTGGGGACAATAAATGTCTGTACCAAATTTCGTGGACATCCATGTGGGCATAGACTGAGTGCCCAATAGCTTAGTTGACTCATCCAATGTGAAGGTGGCTCTCTAATGAGCAGGACTTAATAGTCTGTGCTGAGAAGGAAAGCTTGTTAAGTAATGACAGGAAAGAACATGCACAGAGAAAATAAGAAAAGATATAAACCTTTCGAAAAAGTCACGAGAGGTATAGTAAGAAGGTCACTGCAGACACAGTGGAGCTGGACAGACATAAGCAAAGACAAAGGAATAGTAATGATGGATGGAGATAAAAAGCTAGCAGAATAAAAGCAGACATAAGCTAGAATAAACCAGCAGAGAGCTATGAGTCTCTGTGGACCTCTTTGCTGCACCACAGTTAGGTACTGCTCACCCATCAGCTTGCCGTACAAATGCATAACTTGTTTGTGCTGTGTTATGGAAGGGAGAGGGGAGACTGTGAAGCAGTGTACGTATGGGAATTTGTGTGTATATGAGACAGAGTGAGAAGCAGAGAGAGGGGGAAATGGAAGGAGTGCGTGTGGTTATGCTGGTATGCGAGTGGTGGGGGAGGCTGCTGGTTTGACCGTTAAAAATTCCACACCTTGAAATAACATAGGGATTGCAAACAACACCCACAATATACTCTCACTACCACAAAAAAAGAATCTCAATAAAACAGGCACTTAATGATTTATTATAATAAATATTTAGACATACACAAGCTCCGAACAAGCATAATACAATCTCCAGAAAGTTTTCCAGGTGAGGTCACATAACTGCTAGACTTCTGCCTCAGACTGAAGCTGTCCATTTGGCTCTTAAGACTAACCAAAGCCTGTTAAAGATGCCTCTCTCGTGGCGCTCTGCTGCCTGGGGGGGTGTCAAAACTCCAGTGGCGCAACCGACCACACAGAGAGGTCATGCTATATGAGGAGAGGAGGCTCCAGAACCAATCGCGGATGCTTTTGATCCCCAGTTGAAACGGATGTCCAGCTTAAAAGTGCTGAGTCCCACAACATCTTTGACTGATGTTCCGCCTTCATGCAAGCCACAGATCAAAGGCTGAAGGTCAGCCTTAAAGGGTAAGGCACTTTAACTGCACTGTGACCGCACGCACAAAAACACACACCTAGACAGACACAGTCCTCTGAGCACGAGGATAAACACAGGCTGGGAATACAGACATATGATAGGTGACCAAGGAAAGAAAGTTCACCAGAAATTTGACATTGTCTACACCGCTTCAGTAAATAGTCATGACTCGAGCCTATGATGATGTTCAAATTAGCACTCACACATTCCCAGAAACACACCCTATAAGATAATGAGTCTGGTGACTGATTGAGACTCCTGCTAAACCATGTCAAGCCGCAAAACACTCTCAGGAAAACAGATTACAGGCATCACAAGTCATAAACTGTTTGCCACTACAGGGAGTTAACCACAGCTCCACTTCAACCCCTGACTCTCACATTGTTACAGCTGGATGCAATAAAATTGTGTTGTGTGCCAACTACTAAGTTTGCCAGCAAGTTTTTATGTAAAACAAACCATTACCTTGTACATGGATATTCTAGATGCATTTACAACTTTCAAAAAATTGAATAATGCAGGTACTGGACCACTTTATCCTTCCAAAGCTAAAAAGATCCAGAGCCATAAAACAGCTTATGACAAGATCAGGTTTAGTGTTTAAGGGGTTTGTAATTTATTGATATATTGATGTCTTGATGACCTATGCTTTATTTTCCACTATCTGAAGGTCTGTCTGTTCTGTTTGGCAAGTGTGTCATGTCTGCTGTTAGCTGGAAGGTATTATTTAACTATCATGCCAGTTTAAAAGCCTCTGGCCCAATATATGATGAATGATAAGTATTTTAAACCCAAATAAGCCATTCGAATACACCTTTTATGGGACACTGAGGCAAGCAGTCATGGATCATCTTCTGTCCTGTTACACCCATTTTCTCTTTCAAAGCCCCACTCCTCCATGAAAACACTATCAAAGCAGCCAGTAAATCTTTCTTGAGCTGCTTTAGAAGTGGATAGAGCCTGTTTCTCTTGTCAGAGGATCAGGGTGTGTAGGTTTTCTTTTGAATTGAAGTCATCTGGCAGGGCTCTATGATACATCCAGTAGCACTGTTTGGAGCAGCTCTGCCTCTCTGTGCGCTCTGAGAGGCGCATTGGCGCGATTTCCCTACTTTTGCTTTCTCTCTCCCTCCGCTGGTAAAGGAACAGATAATCTAAATAAGTGTTGCAGCTATGTAGAGATCTGACAACACACTGTAAACACACACAGACATACTACATGCACCTGCCCACAGTGGCCAAATAAAGAAACAGTACTCCACTTGTTGCTGCTGAACCAAAGTGCACACAGTTTATTCTATTTTTCTGATCAAACAAGTGTTTTCTATTCCTGTGATATTTGGGAATTTAGGACTGACATTCAAATTAACGAAATAAACAGACCGGTTGAGTCGGCTGTATTGACAGTAGGCTACATCACTGTACTGAACCGTTACAAAGGATCCACTTCATGAGTACTACTGTAAACATAGTTATGCTAATGATGCCGACAGACGTTAGCTAAAAAAGCAAAGCTAAACTTTGCAAGTGTCAAAGGTTGAGGCTGGTTTGATATTAAAATAAACAACATAAAAGCCCTGATTTAACTCTGGTTTTGTGTATTTCAGTCACAGGCTGACGTTTTCTCAGTCAGTCACGAAAAGCAGTAACGGCGTTACGTTACCGTCGTAACGGCAGCGAGACGCCGCGATGGCTTCAACTGATAAAAAAAATCGCCCAAACTGCCGCTTTCTGTCGCTCACCTTACACTGTAGAAACACGCTCCTACTCGCAGTAACTTCGTCCGTAAAGTTGACACCAAAAAACAGGTACAGGTGAAAAAAACGTGAAGGCACCACAAACCTTCAGTGTGTCAAATTAACGTAGTAAACCGGAGCCGCCGGCCGTTACCGCCGCGGCACAGGTAGCGGCAACGTCACTGCGCAAAGTATCGCCGCATAGCAGCCAAACGTACCTGCAGCTCTGCGCGGCTCCTCTCCGATGGCGTCCGCTGCGGCAGGAGATCAGGACATACCGAGTCGGCGGAAGGAGAAGTGTAGCCCGGGTTCACCGCTTTTCCACCGCAGGATGGAGGTGAAGCCGCTCCCGTGTCGACATACAGCGAGGTTGAGCCGCCTTGTACCGCTGCCAGCTCTCTAGCCATGAGCTAGTAGGGACACGCACGCCCCCTCCGTCCGCTCCATCTCTCTCCACATCGCCCCCTCCCTCCCTCCCATTTTTTTCTGCCTTCTTCCTTGCAAGCGGATAAACACGATTGCCTACCTACCAACCTACCGCCTGGCACGCCTGTTACGCAACAGCAGCTTCCAGCCTGAAAACGCTTCATACACCTTTTACTAAGCAGCCTGTTTAGACAGTGCCCAGTGGAAACATGACGACACTGGCATTGACATCATCACAGCTTGCAGCACTAGTGGTCCACGTTCTGGAGCTTTCTCTCTCTCTCTCTCTCTCTCTGTCTCTCTTTTCATTCTCTCTTAAGCTGAAAATAAGTTGTTGTGCTCTAAAACCTGCTTGTTAGGGTGGTGTGAAAACAGTGACATATGCTCATGGAGACACCTGACATTTCTTGCAGAGTGGTGCAGCAGCAGGGACAATAAGATGAAATTCTAGCTTCCCTCTCCTCTCCTCTCCTGTCCTGTCTTCCAGCCACCCTGTGCCAAGTTGATACTGTTTCCTCATGCTGCCCCCTTGGCTCAGGGCCTCTGCTTCATCCGCTGCCTGATTATCTCTCTTGTCTCACACAAACACAACATTCTCCAGTTTGGACATGCTGCTGAGGCTGCAGCTTTTACCCCGATTGATCCCAAATACAGTCCTCAGAGGACTCACTCTCAATCACCTACCCACTGTGGGTATTGTCACTTTCATTAGATCATTCGGATTGTACAGTGGAGTCCTAAAATAACATGTGCAGCTCAGAGGATTGCACTAATGCCATTACATTACTACTGAGCCAGCAGGGGACATTGAAGGGTTTGGACAAGTGGAGCAGGGACAAGATGCTAATCACATTATCGTACACGGATTATGATATATATTCTATAGGCAGGGGATAAAATCATATTAATACAAAGCACATGCAGGTGAATAAGATGTTTACATAAGAAATGTCATGTAAGTTAGATCATCAGCATGTTTTGTGTCTCCTTTTCTGTGTAACTGGGTGCCGTCTGCTGTAACAAGATTGCAGTAATCTGGTGCAACATGACATTAGAAGTGTGATATATACATACATTAGCATCATTTCTGCCACTTCCACCCTCTTTATCTTTTAGTAGCTACCTAAACATTAATTTTTCAAATTGATTCTCATAATACCAGACATCCAGACCACCTTCTCTTTACAAAAAAGAAATGAAAAAATTGGCCAGTTTTCCCTGAATTACTGTGGTGGAGATACTTAGAATGCCTTTTTCTGTCTTTTCTGTGCATTTACACAATCATCTCTTTGGACATGATGCATCAGTTTGCATGTCAGTTGTTTTTTTTTCCCTCCTGTCCATCTGAAGCAGCCTGTATAAGCCTGTAGCTTAATGACCTTTCCTGTCAGATCCACTTTATATCTATTGCTATGCTCTTGTGAGAAAAATACAAATAAATAAATAAAAAAGAGCCCGGTGAGTCTTTCCTCCCGCCCAGGTGTGCTCTCCTCTTGTCTGAATTTTAAACGGGAGTAGCTCAGGGGCATTCCAGTTCTTCAGACGAGATGCAGAAGGTGACAAATTGAACACTGGTGGTGGCATGTTGTATTATAGAATCAAACTGGAGCTTTTTTTTGATTTTTATATCACATTGCTCATCTCTGTTGCAAACAATTTTTGTGGAAAACATGGCCGCATACACCGATCAGCCACAACATTAAAACAACTGACAGGTGAAGTGAATAACACTAATCATATTGGTACTACGTGCTGTTCTGCTGGAAAACCTTGGATTTTGTCATCCGTGTTGATGAGACTTAGACACCCAAATAAACAGTGTCCCACAACAAGCACACTCCCTCATGCAAATGGAAAATCCCAGATGTCACTGGACTACCCCCGAGTGAAAATTCACCCAACCACATTTTTGCAAAAACATCAAACAATCAGGAACATGTTGAGGAACATGACAATGGCCCAACATGTTGATTTGACTTCCAAACCTCCTACACCCCATTCTGATCAAGCATCAACAGGATGCAGTGGAACAAGTTGGATTGACAGAGGCCCCACTGCACAAGACAGAGTTCCCAAAGGATCCAGTGTCCTGGTCCTGGTTCCAGACCCCATAGGACACCCTGAGAGGTCCTCTTGTCCATGCGCAATGGTTCAGAGGATTTTTGACCACATAAGATGGTCAAAAATAATGTTATGCCTGATCGGTGTATTGCCATCACTCAGGTCAATTGCATACTTATAAATATTTGCATGCAACAACCAACATAGTGAGCAAAGTTGCCGAAACAATACACTTGCTAACCATCAGCATAAGCATTGTCATTGTTATCATGCTGACAATAGCATTGAGCAGACACAATATTAGCCAGGTGGTCATAATGATATGCCTGATTGGCATATTTTCTCATTTTTTAATCAATTGTTAATAATTTTGCCCATGATTGAGAATAAAACAACTCAAATGAGTGTATGTTTACGTGGCCCACTTTTATTGAATCAAAGCAGGTCAACCCTGTAACTTACATGTATGATCATCTGACAACTCTTGATTTATTGAGGAATTTTTAGCAGGCCTTAAATAATGTCAGCTGAGAGCTGTATTTAAAGCTTGCTAAATTAACAAATTACTTAAATAGGAGGGAGTTCTCTTCACTGACATACACCAAAACCACACATGGAACCCATGCCACCTCACATCCATATATACCGTGGGTAGTATTTCTGTACCATCTTGGTCCAGGAATGTGGTGAATACATTCCACTTAGTCATTTGAATTGATCCTTGTAGGGGCTCTGAAATCTAACACTGGAGCAGGCCACACTGTTTCTTCCTCCCAATCTATATGAACTTTAATCACAGCCAGCCAAGCAGGGATACTATCAGATGGTAGAAAGTATTAATTTTCTCCACAAAATAAGCCTCTTTCATTAAGAACAGCCAAGAACCTCATATGCTAACGTCCATCCGCACACTCGGAAAAGCTTTAGATCTAAAAAACCTCTGCCAGCTTTGTGCTCTTTCTCTCTGTGGCTTCCCTTCATCCTATGGTTGTCTAGACACCAAAGAATAATCTCCCCATCTCTGGGCCCCAAAGACAGACTTCCATGTGGGAACCGCCTCCCCCGTCCGTCAGGCTCTCCCACAGCTGCCTCCAGGAGCATTAGATTTCACCACATCTAAGGTGAATCAACATAGATCTCTTTAAATTTTTTATCCATTTTAGGTATTCTATCAGACACTGTTATATAATACTGTTTGTTACTATTCAGGAATAATACCATCAATCATTCGAAGCAGTAGACAAAGAATGTGGAGGTGCATGGAAACCAATTTTGGACGCAAAGCAGAGAAAAACCAGCATAGAGCCTAGATATGGAAAAAGATTGCAGTAATAATATAATACAGGCTGTGGTAATAAGTATCTGTGAGAGCTATCTCACAGCATGAGGTTAGTATTAGTCAATCAGTGAGCAGAAGTGCTTTCTTTTCACTATCCCTTTCATGACATGGCTTGATTTGTCAGGCATCTAATTTGCAGGAATAACCAATTACAGACAAAATCAATGGGTTGTTTTTATCCATTAACTGTTTCTGTAAAGATTCTCCAGACAGTTTATTGGGTAAAGCTGCCAAATCTGGTGAAGCTGAAACAGCTCAGCCATAATCTCTTCCTTTACGAAAATAATAATGCTCAGTTTTAATTGTCACAGTAACAGAGGAACTAAATATAACTACATTAGAATAGTAGTTAATACAGTCCACTACACAATTATACTGTATGTGACAATGTGGGACAGAGCTGCTGAACTGGATTGTTTTAACGAGCACAGGTGCTGCTATAACAGTGTAGTGTATAACAGTATGCAATAGAATATGTGATGTGTGATAGAATTGTAAGTGCATGTAGACTTTACAACAGATCTCCCACAAGACTGCTTCTTATATTCTGTCATAAACACACACAGTCTTGCCTCTTAGAAAACGCACCAAGGCCTTTTTCCTTATGCTTGGGCTCCAAAAGTGGCGCCTCCTGCTGCTTGTAGGAAGTAATGATGCCCTCTTATTAGAGAAAGTAGGCACACTGAGATGTCCTTTCAGCTGAACGATCCTCGAGGGCATAACACAAGCTGAGACCCATCTCTTACATAAGGCTCAGGCCACTGTTGTGTTGTTTCAGTCTTTGTGTATCAAGTGAAATTCCTGCCCCTACCTCCAGCATGCTTCCACCTCTCCCTCCTCTTGCTCTCTTTTGTTTTTTTTTTTATTGTTATTTTCCTGCTCTCTCAGCTCTATTTTTACTTTGCTTTTCTTCTTCACAGTGACTCTGCCCTGAAGCCGGGCCCCCGCTTCTGCCCAGCTCAACCGGACTGAGGATGAAAGCTGACTCACATATTCATTAGCTCACATGGCTGCACTCTCTTCCACAAATAAAACTCTTCTACAGATGCAAGACAAGGGCATATGGGGCACATGCACAGATGCAACAACTGCACATAAAATGCATCCATTTATTTAAGCCTATATGTCAGAAAATGTTTCTCAAAATAGGGTTTGATAGTCTTGTATGCTGTTGAACCATTTTGGACATTCCTCTCTCTATATGTTTTAAACAAATGAAAATATTGCTCAGTCATTGCTGCAAAGGGACAGCAATAGGTCAAACACCCCAACAGACATGAACATGTTGTCACCAGAGACAGTCACACTAGCCCCAAGCACCGACAGCAGATAACTGCAATCCCTGCTATAAAAAAAACAGCTGACACAGCCAACCAATGCCTATAGATAAACATACAGACACCACGCCACTTCACAGCCACCCAGTCAAATGGCTTTTTATTATCCAACAGACCAAAATACTATTCTGATGCAGGGAGTGCACAGAAAAAAAATACACAGTGCCATTTTTTGCATCCTCTGACCTTTTCCAACATGCACACAAATGCCATGATGTGTTAGCACATGGTGTGACAAGAGCCAGGAGGCTTGACAGAAAGTGTTCACCCAGGGAAATAGTGCAATAAGAAAGAAACTGGCAAAAGTAAATAGCCCACATGCAATCTCAGGCAGTCTATGCATGCAATACTGACTTGAAGAGCACTATCTTCTAATGTGTACTGCCATCTAGGGGACACTTCTGGCAACAATTGGCAGAACTAAACATGATGGTTTTCCATCAAAATACTTATAATAAATAAACAAGCACATTAAGTATTTACTATTTATTGTAAAACAGTACAATGATGTCATATGTTCTCTCATGGACTCATAGGATAGTAGAAGATCATTATGTCACAGAAAGCACACATGTAAAATAAACCCCTGAGACATTTTTTAACAACAATCTGTTTAAATCATATATATGTATATATATATGGAAACTCCCTGAGTTTCCAAATGAAGCTGAATCTGTAAAGATGTGTGAAAATGTGCACATTTTCCCTGATGTAAGAAGTTTATTTACTTCATCCCACCCTCTCCTTTGCTTTCTTGTGACATGCTGGCTCAGTTTTCAGATTCTTCACAGACCCACTGTATTCTCTCTTCATGTTTGGTTTCTTGCACGTGGCTATTTTCTCCTCTGCATCCTCCTCCTTTGGCTGCTTCAGATGTGCCCTTTCTTTGAGGCTTTGAAACTTCTTGAGGTCTGCACAGAACAAGACCTAAAACAAAGAGGGACACTCTGTGGTTACAGTGGATTGGCTGCAAGAGAAACTCACAGACAGTTAATTGACAGTAACTCACCGACTGTGCCCAACCAGCATAAGGTCCCCACAGCGTTCTAAAAAAATCCCCTGTGTAGAAATATTCGGCATCGTGTTAACAGCTGAACAGGAGCATTACCTGCTGTTCACAATCAGTGCAACCTTTGAATCAAACCACTAAGCAGGTGTGAATACTAACCAATATCTCTGTGAAGCTTATCTGTGATACTCTTTTGTCCATTGCCAGCAGCATATTTATAGTCTCGCTTGGCAATCTGCCAAATGTGTGTGTCGATGGGTACAGCCTCCGACTTATCCAGGGACATCAGACATACACAGTCTGCTACCTACAAAAAGACACAAAACCTTGATTACAACCTGTTGTTACCTTTTATCTTCATTTGTCCTCTCCACATTAATATTAATCAACTGTATGAGGCGAACACGCTCTTTTCCTGTTGTACCTTCGTGCCAACACCAGGGAGAGTACGAAGAGCATCACGGGCCTCTAGATATGGGACTCTGCGTAAACCGTCAAGCCACTGGGGCCCATGGGTGTCCAGAATCTGCTTCGCACTCTGCTGGAGGAACCGAGCCCTGTATCCAAAACCGAGATCCCTGAGGCGTGCTTCTACACTGCTGTCTGTCAATCGTAATATAGATTTTTTTTTGTTAAAGTTTGCGATGCATATTTGTTTATTAACTCTATCTGTAATCATTTAAATAGCTGGTGAAAACACTTCAGGCTAATTTTATTGCTTAAGGTAAAGGTAAAAGTAGGCATACAACTGATTGTAATAGACACACAATAACACAGAAGAAGCATGGTAACAACTTATTTAAAGTAAAACCTGAAAAAAGACTTTCATGTCACTCAGTCATCAATCAAATGTGTCTTTTCTCTCTTTTCTACAATAACCAAGGTTGAAAATTTTGTTTAACTGGCCATGAAATAAACCAAGGCCCACTGGTTGGCTTGATGATGACACAAGTAAGGGAACATATAATATGTTTATAAACTCGAGACACCCGGCATCTTCCTGACAGTGGTAAAAATCAAAAGTAGTGTTGTTTACAGAAGTGAAGTGTCTGTGGAGAAAGAGCACCTGCAAGTGCAGACAGGGTAGGAAAGTCATGGTATGACGTTTGATCCAGCTGGCACAGCTGCGCACCCAGAGCCTCACACAGTCTCTCCACCATGCCTTGAATACGAGAGATGTGGTTGTTGGAGGTGCAAATGAAGGAAAACAGGCATTCAATGGGGTCCTGGCGCAGTATTCGCACACCTGGAGAAAGACCAAACAAAATATTCAACACATCTGGTCATTACTGTGTAGTAATAAGTGATATTTCGGATGGGTAAACATACTGACCAGTGAAGATGCCTGCAATGTGTTTGAAGTGGCAATCTGCTGCTCCCCATTCCCTGTACAGATTTCCAAGCTTCACATCCAGCTGGAAGTAATCTATCAGCATCTTCTCTTCTTTCTCACTGTTCTGTCCTGAAGTAACAGCCAGTGGCTCCTCCTCCTCCTTCAGATCACCTTTGAATGTCTTCTCTGCCTTGTTTCCCTCCAGGAGGGAAACATCAGCTTTCTTCTTCCTGTCACCAACCTCCTTCTGTTTGTCCTGTTTTTTGTAAATGTGGTACCAAAGAGTGTCGTCTGTTTGGGTCAGAGTCCAAACTCGCCCTCCGATCACTCCAGTCCAGTGTCCTTCTGCAGTTTCTCTCCAGCTGTGGGACCAGAAAAGCGCGTTAAAGCAGAGACACAGAGGATGAGTTAGATCCAAGCCTGTGGCTCTCTTGATGCATTTAATTTATACAGGACGTGTCTGATTTTAACCAACCTACCGGAAGGATTGTCCACATGCAAGAGTGAGATCCAGACGAAGCTCTGACTTTGTACAAGCCACTGATCTCCACATTTTGGCCCCGGATGACAGCACCGCATGTTTGGCCATTCTTGTCTTGATGCTAATAGTTTCCCGAGTTGACCGTTGAGAGCTTTAAACAAGCGTAAATGACCGACTACAGTGTCCTGGCATTATAAAGCGCATTCCAGAGTGCTATCACATTGGCAGACTATTTTAAGCTTTACACATCTGTGCAGAGTGAGTTTACCGGGAGAACACTGTCCTGTTTACGTTTACAGCCATACTTTCGCGGAGTTGTTGTAGGTAGCTTAGCAATAATAGTGATGGACAACAAAGACCTTACGCTGCGTTGGAAAGACTCACATATTATGGGAGAAAAGTTTTCAGAAAAGTTTCATTTTTAGGTAACAGCAATTCAAAATGTTAATCTAATTTAAATTATAAATGACTATCGTCCAAAATCCATTTTAATAGTAAGAAAAAATACAAAAATGTCAGTCTGATGCAACACTACCCCAACGCCGCTAGCCCCTCCCTCATTATTGTCAACACAACCTCTGATTGGTTCTTTTGCTTGTAGTAGGCGATGCCTTTCACAAGTTCGTTTATAATTGGTCAATTCTGACTCAGCCCGCAGCTTTCTATTGGCTGATATTCTGCCCAACTCTTTTTTTCTTCATGGTGTACAGGAAGTCGTTCTTTGCTTCTTCCCCCGAAAAGAAAAGCCGTGTGCGGTGGTGGCGTGTCTGTGTGGCTCCGATATATCCGGTTAATACGGCTGACTAATGGCGGATACGTTGACACTTTTCACTTCTATTGGGCTCAGTGAGCAGAAAGCGAAAGAGACATTGAAAAATGAAGCGCTGAGTTCTGCCCTGAAGAGCGCAATTACTCAGGTACGACCTAACGTGTATGGGGAAACTCAGCTGCCTGGAGGGACAGCTGTGAAATGTGACTGACATTCACTTAAATCGCTGACTTGTTGTACCCAACCTCTGTTTTTCATATTTTGAGTGTGCAGAGATTCAGTGGTATAGATTATAGTATAGATTCAGTGGTTTCCATGTAGCTGAATGTATTTGTGTACGCTTCTCATAACTTTCTATACATGTCGTGGTATAGTTATGCTTTCATTTTCACCCTCTTCCTGTTGTTTGCAGACCTTCCTGTCAGGGTAAAGACAAGAAAAACATTGACACTGATTTGACATGTTTGTAGAATATTTATTTAAGTCCATTACACAGATTTTAAAGGGAAAAAAACTATAATTATTTTCTTTGCTCATTTGTTTTAATAGGCCCAGAGTATCCATGGGGCATCTGGAGTGGACAAAGCCATGGGTACCCTGCTGTACAGCATGGCATCTCGCCTTAAAGACACCAAACGCCTGGCATTTCTTTCTGAAAGCATAGCTCTACGCAAAATCTGCACAGAACTACAACTGGCAGGTAATTTGATGTGTGATGCAAAACAAAAAGAAGCGACGATTTTAAAATATCATGTATTATCATTTTGTGACATGCTATTTAACAGACTGATTCCTAAGATATGAGAAATCAGTTTATAGAAGTTTATTGCATTCACTTTCCCACCGCTGCCTACACACAAATCACACACACCTCTTCATTTAAATCTGACACTGTGGCTTTGCTCATGTAATGTTCTGAATCAAATCTGAATAAACTTGACACAAGCTCTCTTTGAGCCCAACATTTGTGAAGTAAGTATAAAATACTTAGTGAAAAATATCCAAAAAACACACCTAATGCTGAAAAAGAATGGAAATGTGGTAGCAGTTAAAGTTTAGGGGCATTGTGACCATTTGAGTAAGCCGAGAGAATGAGCACTCGGCATTCTGACTGAGGGAGTGTTGACATAAATGAATGGATAAAATAATTTTTGTGCCTGCCTGTAGCCTGATTTTCTGCTACCAATTTCTTTGCAGCTGCCTTGGAGTTTGTAAAGAGTCATCCTCACGACCCCATCAACCAGAACGAGTTTGACAAAACATGTGGAGTGGGCATCGTCATAACACCTGAGCAGATTGAGGATGCAGTAAGTTCATGATCTTGTGATCACCAAATGTGTGTCTTTATTGGTCATGGTGTGCTCAGTGACAGTGGAATGTTGCACAGGTCGAGTCTGTGATCAAGAAGCACAAGGAGCAGCTGTTAAACGAGAGGTACCGCTTCAACATGGGACTGCTAATGGGTATGAACTCACAGTTGTTTGTTTAGATATAACTGCAACCATTAAAGCATAGCAAACAAACAGAATGTCTCATTTTTGTGTCCCAGGTGAAGCTCGCTCTGCTCTGAAATGGGCTGATGGAAAGGTCATCAAAAATGAGGTGGACATGCAGGTGGGTTTAAAAAAAAGAGAATGTTGTTAATACTAGTATGTCTGTCATTCTGACTGAATATTGCACATGAGGTTGTTTTTACTGTATAACATAATGAACTTAAGCTTTGGTCTTAAAGGTTCTACACCTCTTGGGGCCCAAAACAGAGGCTGACCTGGAGAAGAAACCCAAGGTAAAACGGCTCACAATATTTAAAGGAACATTTCTGGAGCTGCACATAGTTGTTTTTTTTCTTAATGTGGTCAGTCAAGAGACAATCTAACACATAATCTACTTTAAAACAACAGTTAGTTATTTTTTACACTATTGCTTTTGTACAGATTAAATATATGAGATATAATGTGTGTACTTGTGAGCTTTTGAGGTGTTGGTGAAAAGAATTTGTTACCTTTGAACAGAGCCAGACTGGCTGTTTCCGTCTTATCTGCATTCTAGTTTCACATTTACTGTGCAGATGTAAGAGCACTGATCTTCTCATTTAGCATGGTACAAGAGAGGGAATACACATATTTAATTGCACATTTAAAAACTGCACCCTGAATGTTTCATCTTGCAGCCACAGAAAGCTAAAGTCACAGAGAATGACATGAAAGTAAAGGAGGAGGCAGCAGTAAATGGTAAGCAGCAGCATACGGGGGGAATTTAACTGTTTTTTTTTTTGGTTTTTTTTAACTGTGTTTATTGGTTGTTTAGGTGATGTGAATTCTGGGGAGGGAAAGTCGCTAATGGAGCAGCTTAGAGGAGAGGCACTGAAGTTCCATAAAACAGGTGAGAAAAAACTGTGACATCTGAAATAGCATCTTGTTGAAAATAAAGAAACGTGCTTACTCTCAGTCTGTTGATTTTTCATCTTTGCCTTCATCAAACAGGAGAGAATTACAAAACTGAGGGCTACGTGATCACGTCGAACACAATGAATTTACTTAAAAAGCACCTGGAGCTCACTGGTGGACAGGTACAAACTTTGAGTCACCCTAGCTTTTGAAATTGAAACATGCTCACTTGTAAATAATTGCGTTTATCGACATGTCTGTGTCTGAATTCCTTTAGATACGTACCCGTTTTCCTCCCGAGCCCAACGGTATCCTTCACATCGGACATGCCAAAGCGATCAACTTCAATTTTGGCTATGCAAAGGTACGAGTTGTTTTGTCCTGTTTTTCCACCACATACGCTGTTTAATCCTCTCTGGTGCAGCTGTGTTCTTTAAACCTTTTCTCCTCCTGTAGGCAAACAATGGGATTTGTTTCTTAAGATATGATGACACAAATCCTGAGAAGGAGGAGGAAAAATACTTCACTGCCATCAAGGACATGGTGGAGTGGCTGGGTGAGTTTAATCAACACTTATTCTGATCTTGTGAAAGTGTTGGCAGACACATTCTACATTCATAAAGTCAGTTTCTTATCAGTGTCACTGTATTACACAGGCTACCAACCTTATGCTGTAACACACGCCTCTGACAACTTCCAGCAACTCTATGACCTTGCTGTGGATCTTATTCGAAGGTGAGTGTTGGATGTTTTGATTGATTGTGAATGTGTCGGGAAAGATGGTGTTTGATTCATTTCTTCATCTTCCCTCAGGGGTCATGCATATGTGTGCCATCAGAAGGGCGAAGAGCTGAAAGGCCACAATGTTCCTCCCTCACCTTGGAGAGACCGGCCCATTGAAGAGTCACTGGTGTTGTTTGAGAGGATGAAGAAAGGTCTGTTTCAAGAGGGAGAGGCCACGCTCAGGATGAAGATGGTCATGGAGGATGGGAAGATGGACCCTGTGGCGTACCGAATCAAATACACAGCACATCATCGGACAGGAGATGAATGGTATGAAAAATCCAGATAGTTTCATTTAACTATAATATCTTTCTCACAACAAGGCTTGTATGAATTCCCTTATCTTTCTCTGCAGGTGCATCTACCCCACCTATGACTACACCCACTGTCTGTGTGACTCGATTGAAAACATTACACATTCACTGTGCACCAAAGAGTTTCAAGCCAGGTATATTTAAAATCTTTTATCTGCATTAATTGATTTTAAACTTTGTTGGATTTCTTCCTTATGATGGCATTGTTAATGTTTACCTTGTTGTTTGTTTTTTGTCTTATCGTCGTTTCTCAGGCGTTCATCATACTACTGGCTGTGTAATGCTCTGGATGTGTACTGCCCCGTTCAGTGGGAGTATGGCCGCCTGAACCTCACCTATACTGTTGTGTCCAAGAGGAAAATCATCAAACTGGTTGAGACCGGTGTTGTCAGGTAAAACAGCACTTCACCGGAGTCACTTTTGCATAAAGATCACTGTGCTGTTCGTCCACTTCCACACTGCCCATAATTAAATTCGTACTTCCAGATACGTAAAGCCTGCAAGAGCAAAAAGTGCAGCAACTATGTTGTTTGCAGTTACCTGCTAAAAACTATGGGGCTCTATGCTGTTTTGTTCAAGATGTCTAGAAGAACTTCAGATAACAAGCAAAAATTTTTAAAAAGGCACAATTAAGACTGACAGTGATCTTGTTCAATAGCTGACTTTGTGACAGCAGTGTGCGTTTTTTGGGGGCTTTTTTAGCGCTAAGTGAAAATGTCATTACAGCAACATATTTCTTGCTTCTGGGGCAGCTAGATGCAAACCAATATAGTAACGCATTATAATTCCTAAATTTGAATAAGACTTGCAATGCTAAAAATTGGTTGTAGGACGACTCTGGCTCAAGTGGTCTTAGCTAAGAAGTTGGGCTGTGCACTAATAGCAGGGTTGGCAGTTTGATCCAAGTCTCCTTCTGTGCACATGCTTACATCTCTTTGGAAAAGACACTGAACCCCAAATTGATAACGTTAACAAAAAAAGCTATGTAAGTCCACACCATCTACCATTTTACTATGTGCAACTACTACCCCGACTACTTAAAGAAACTAAATAACAGAAAGATCACACTTTAACAGCTGCATGCACTCCATGTCTGATTAAGGCTTGAATATGCCCAAGCATATTAAAAGCTATTAACACAAATGTCTTGCACCATATAGATAAGTCAACCATGAGTCAATTCTAATCATATATGCTCATTAACTTTGATTTGCAGCATTTTGACAATCATTTGATCTTCATTCTACAGACAGTGTGTGAAATAATGCCAGTATCTTTTCTAAATGCAGGGACTGGGATGATCCCAGACTCTTTACTTTGACTGCATTGAGGAGACGAGGTTTCCCTGCGGAGGCCATCAACAATTTTTGTGCTCGGGTATGCAGAATGGGTGGAGTGACGGACTTAGATGGAGCAACAAGTAATTAAATGCAAGAGCATGTTGCAGTCGTATAATCATACGTTAACTCTCTTGCAGGTGGGAGTCACAGTTTCCCAGACAACCACGGAGCCCCACCTCCTGGAGTCATGTGTGAGGGATGTGCTGAATGACACAGCACCTCGAGTCATGGCTGTGCTGGAACCACTCAAAGTCACCATAACTAACCTTGCAGTGAACTCAAAGGTTTGTACTCTGCTTAAAAATGCACAGACACGTCAAACTGATCTCTGAGGACTTGTTGTGTTTTTTCTTTTATGTGATTTTTAACTTCATGAGAGCTAAAGCCTCCCACTGTCGTCCTCTTCTCTTTCAGTCAGATGTACGAGTACCAGACTTTCCTGCCAACGAGGCCAAGGGCAGCCACACGGTTCCATTTACACGCACCATCTTCATTGAACAGAGCGACTTCCGGGAGGTTAGAGAGAAAAGACCCAACATAAATAGCCTCAAAGTCTACTTAGCAGTATTCTTGTGCAATTTTTAAATTGTGGGCAGAACATGATTATAGACTTCTCTCCTTGTGCAGGTGATGGAGAAAGGCTACAAGCGTCTGACCCTAGAGCAGCCTGTAGGCCTGAGGCATGCTGGGTACGTCATCTCTGTCCAGAAGGTCATCAAGGTAAGACTCAAAGTGGTTTCACTCAGTAGACAGTAAAAATAAAAATACACTTTTTTAAGCTGTATTCCTAGGTTGCTGTGTTTCTTGTTGTCATCCCTCTTAAATATCAATTTTGAATGTGTGTCTTGTCCTTTGTGTATATTTATCCAATAAAATGGATTTGAGACAACTACCTAAACTTTGTTATTAAATAAAAACATACTTAAATGTTTGGAAAGTGCCACCAGAATTTCTCTGCAGAAATGCAGTGACAATAAACATCTATTCTATTCTATTCTATTTTATTCTATTCTATTCTATTCTATTCTATTCTATTCTATTCTATTCTATTCTATCAATCAATTAATTAATTACAAGGTAGCACCGGGCTGTAATAGGTAGCAAAGCAGTATTAAAATACTAGGTGTGTATTTGGATATCTGTCAGGCAAAAATCTTGCCCACATTGCCAAAGAAGCTAACTGAGATCTGATTTATTAATTTCTCCACTCCCGAACTGAACAACACAGATGAGCAATGAGTGTGAGACTGACAGTCCTCCACACCTTAGAAATGTTCTGTAGCCTAATTGACATTGCAACATTTAGGGAATCTAATCAAATCTGAAAGATGTAATTCTGTTTCACTTAAAAGTATCTCATATTATAGAAGAGAAAGACACTAACTGTGACTTCTGTAATACTGTTAATTGATCTCTTTACACTAAAATCTGAACAAATCAGGTGTCCTTGTTAATTTTCAGTGTTGTGTTTCAGTTGTTTGCTCCCCTCTGTGGATGTATTTGCTTCCATGTATTCTCTTGGTAAAAGTAGTATTTGATCCACCATGTTTATGTCTACACCGCTTTCTTCCACTCTGTTTCTCAGGATGCTCAGGGTAAAGTGGTGGAACTGGAGGTGACCTGCTCCAGTTCTGAGACTGCAGAGAAACCAAAGGCCTTCATCCACTGGGTCAGCCAGCCGCTGATGTGTGAAGTCCGTCTCTATGAAAAACTGTAAGTCACAAACAATCACTTTCATTCAATTAATGCCATGTTTAAAAAACTCACTTAACTAACCCTCGTATTCCTTGCAGCTTCCTGCACAAACACCCAGAGGATCCATCTGAAGTTCCCAACGGCTTCCTGAGTGACATCAACCCCGTAAATACCTCTGAAGGCTTGCTTGGATTAACTGAGATGTGTCATTGGACGTACTGATTGTTCATTATATTTCTTCTTTTTTGCCATTTAGAATTCCCTGCAGGTGATCAGCAGTGCCTTAGTGGATACCTCAGTCAAAGCAGCAAAAGTTTTTGACAAATTTCAGTTCGAGAGAGTCGGCTACTTCTCTCTGGACCCTGACAGCACCGCAGACAAGGTACAGAGAGATAGTGCAACTTTACAAATGTTTTATATCACAAATGCTCTCTTACCAAAGCTGCTATTTGTGGACAGTTAGAGTAATTATTTGTTACACCTACTTGGGATCTGGATTTAAAATAATTTCTGTAATCTAAACACAAACTCACAACCATAATGTTTTCTTTCACTGCAGCTCATCTTCAACAGAACGGTCACCCTCAAAGAAGACCCTGGGAAGATCTGAGTGACTCAAGATCAAGCTGCACTTCTTGCTTCCCATGAGCCCACAGATACATGTCCAAATTGTCTGCATCCCTCACTGTGTAATACTAGCACAGGTACAGAATGTTGAGGCTGAAATTGAGTCAGATGAGATACTGTAATATTTGCAAGCCTATATTTCGAAACAGCACTTATGGAGCGTTAATTTATCTCACGGAAACTGGAAAATTCAATTGTATTAATTGGATATTCTTTGTGAATTCTTTCTAAGAAAATTGTGGCAACAGCAATCACTGCAGTATCACTTTGACTTATTTCAATGCTTGTCCAGTCAGTGGTTGGAGTCATCTTGATTTTTTTTAAATACTTCTGCTACAGTAGTATTCATTTATTACAGTCTTTTCTCTTCTTTTTTGAATGTGTGCACCCTGAATCGCCCTTCAACAATGTCAATTTTATATTGACTCCAAGCTGGTGTTATGCACAGGAGAAGCTCTCAAATGCCATTAATGACTTTCTTATAATGGTGGTGAGTCACAGCCAAACCACTATTGTGTTTTTTTAAACTCAAAAAAGGTGCTCATGTGTCCTTTTGACAGGAGAAAAGAATAAATAGTGCTATTAAAACTATGTGTCTCAATGGTAATGGTGTGATGTAGCGATACTGATACGTTTTCATATCAATATAAATATCTAATGTTGATCTACCTGTGATATTTTATTGATAGAATCATATTTAGTTTATTAATAGTCTAATATTTTTTTAGCTTTTGCTCTTGTGGCTTATTTGGCAGCTGTGTAAAACAACATAGTCACAATATTGACCGAATATTTAATACTGAGCCAGTACTGACATTGCTTAGTAAATAATGGTACAGATAACGTTTCAATGTAAATGAGCAGTACACCAGTTTTTAGGTTGTAAAATATCAAATCTGTGAACGATCTACACTTTCTGCCACTTCATCGAGTCAGAAGAAAGAGAGTTAATAGGTAAAATAAATATACATATTTGGTCCATAACAGATATCGGTGTGGGAGATGTAGACCATGCTGAAAGTAGTGCGTGGGAATTAACCCTCAACTGCCCAGAGTTTTCTGCGCACCACCCAAATATTCAGCGCATCTCTTTGGAACCACCTTAAAAGTTTCAGAAGCCAGTGAACCACTAGGAGCGTCTGTCTGGCATAACGGCGTTTTAAGGTGGACTGACATCTACCCGATCTTGCCGACTACTTCGCCCGCATGTGTCGCCTTTAACGGACTGCCTCATTAACGTAGGTTACCGCGATATTATGCAATGGAATTCCCGCGATGGCACGACCGAGTTACAAATCGCTCGCCTATTGGTCTGAGGGCACTGTTGTAAGATGGCGCCCAGCGAAATATGAGTGGTCTAGAGAAAGAAAAGCTATAGCTAGCCATCTAACGGAAACCACCAAAAACAAAGAATACATCAGCCACAGAAAACGTCAATAGTGCCTCTTTTCCCTGCTCGTTGGAAGAGGAGCGCCGTTGCGAGGGTAGAGAAACGCTTGTGGGCGGCTCAGACCTCGGCCCGGTTGAGGAAGAGAGGTAGCTAACGCGCCTGCTAGCGTTAGCCTGCTAGCTTCGGAGAAAACAGAGAAAATTTAATCGGTGTAACGTTGCCAACACAAGTTCGTTACGCCAGCTGATGTTGTTTTCTGTATTAGAACCGGCCGCTAAAAAACTAGCATTTCTTCATCTGTGCATTAGACGGCATTAATACGCGTTTCCAAACAACTGTGGCTACATCTAAATTGCAAACAACACGCGGCTAGTTAGCCGTGTACCTGGCTAACCTAGCTTGTTGTGTAATCAGCTGTTAGATTAGCTACTGTGAAGATATTGTACCATATAGGTAATAGAAACTTAATTGTTGTTTAAAACTTGCATGTTATCATTATACAGCAGTTTCCGTTGCTGCTTTGAATACGGCATCGGATTTGGAAAGTGACCGCGCTTTTGTCCCAGCTCGTTTACACTCAGCTAGAATTAACCCTTTCGTATTACCATCCGCCTGCGTTGCTACTGGACAGCGAGCGGTAGGTCAGTCAGTAAACACTCCTCAGTTTAAGTAGATGTCAGCTCATCGATTAAGTTCTTTTTTTCTTTAGTTTATTTTGTTCAAAGGCGTTTAGATCTTTAGAGTTTTGACAGCGCGACTGAATATTGATCCAGAGTCATCACCTTGTTGACGTGAGAATTGCATGATACTTGTTTTAATTCAATTCACTGACAAATGCATACTCATTTTTACAGGTTCCCCATACAGAATAGGACACAATGAATAACTCCTTGGATGGTACAGGCTCCTATGAGGAGCTTGTGAGGCAGAAAGCACGGAGCATCCCTCAGCATCGCATGAAGGAGTTCCTGGAGTCCTTGGCCAGCAAAGGTCCAGATGCCCTGCAAGAGTTCAGTCAGCAAAGTGGAGATGCTACAACCACCACCACCACTATGGTCTATCAACAAGAGGCTAACTGCATCTATACAGATAGCACAGAGGTGGCAGGGTCGCTGTTGGAACTGGCGTGTCCGGTAAATAAACAAACCGATGCTCATATTATAGTCAGTATTAAAGAGCGTAGTCCTTGAAACAAAGCTCTCTGACAGGAACTGTCTCTTGACTCAGGTTCAGGTGCAGGTCCAGCCACAGCAGCAGATACAGGAGTCCACATCTCAGCAGCAGTCTGTGCAACAGAATACAGAGCAACAGATAGTGCAGGTCTGTACCACTGTTATGTCTTTGTGTTGAGTGCATCACTTAATCCTGTTCCATTTAATACTTGAGACACTAAATGTTAGCTCGTGATGTCCATTTTCAGGTGCAGATCCAGGGCCAGCAGCAGGGTCAGATGCTGGGTCAGGTTCTCCAAGTGCCCTCTGGCTCACATCAACAGCTACAAGGTGTAACTACTGCACAGCTAATTCAGCCTGGGGAACTGACAGAGGAACAGCACCAACAGGTAAACACGCAAACTACAATACAGCATTGGTAGAATTGCAGATTTTGTCTTAAGAGACTTTTAATTCATCATCTTTATCCTTTGTGTTTTAGCTGCAAGCCCAGTTGGTTGCAGCTGTTGCAGGAGGACAGCAAATCCAAATCCAGACAGTGGGGGCCCTCTCTCCCACTCAGCAGCAGGACAGTGCAGAGAGGAGAGTAATGGGAACTACAGTTGCCACATCACAGGGAGCAGGTGTCCTCCAGCCAGCCAAGAAGCGTAAGGTGGACATGCCCATCACTGTGTCCTATGCCCTGCCTGGTCAGCAGGTAGCCACTGTCCTGGCTATCCCTCAGGGACAGGGCCAGCAGCAAAGTTATGTGTCCCTGCGGCCAGACCTTTTAACTGTGGACAGTTCCCACCTTTACAGTGCCACAGGCACTATTACCAGTCCCACAGGGGAGACCTGGACCATCCCTGTGTATTCTGCGCCTGCTGGATCTGGAGGCCGTGAACAGGTCACACATATTGCCATACCGCAGGAAGCTTATGGAACAGTCCAGGTCGCGGGGGCAAACACTACAACAATGACTACAATGCCAACACAAGTTACTGTTGAAAATGACAAGATGAAAATCCCTGCCAGTCAGAGTCAGACGGCACAGGCAGTTTCTAGCATTACAAGTGCTGGAGGAATGGGAGGCCAAGAAGAAGTGGTGCACACATTGGCTGCCAACACGCTGTTCCCTGCCCAGCTGATGAATGGAAACATCCACATCCCGGTGGCAGTACAGGGATATTCCAATGCTACGCAGTCCCTTATCTGGGACCCACAGCAGCAAGTACTGCACACACAGGGGCTGACAGGGCAGGATGCACAGCAGCTGCAGGTAATAACAGAGGTATTCAGCTATGTTGTATTTTCATCTTGACTAGATAAACATATTTAAATATGTATTTCCAGGTTGGCTCAGCTAACAAAGTTTGTTTGTTTATGTCTATACAGGGTCAGACTGTTGTAGCAGAGGTAGATGGTCAAGGTCAGCAGCAGGTGCAGGTGCAGGAACTGCTGCTGCCTGCCACCCTGAAGCCAGAGGAGGGATTGGATGTGTGGCGGCTTTGGGCTCAGCGGAAAAATGCAGAGTTGGAAAAGTCAGACAAAAATAAACTGGCCCCAATTGGCCGTAAGTGCACATACACAATGCTTTTAAAGGAGTAAGAACAATATTTTGTAGGTGATGCACATGCGTTTTACTGTTTTTTCTTCCTTATTTTTGTCTCTCAGTTCAATCACTGGTGTATGTTTGTGTTTTAGGACGTCAGGCACTGCGTTTCCAGGAGGACTTGGTGTCATGTGCAGTTGCTGAGCTCTGCATGGGTCTCTCTTTAATGACAACAGAGGCCAGGGGGCTGGAAGGGGAGTCTTATGAGGCTGATGTTCTTTACTATGTGTTTCTGTGCATACAAAAAGTAAGTTGATTATTAACACAAACACCCACTTTCCATTGATTGCCCATTATATCTCTCTTGACACTTGTGTATGTGCAACACTGATGGACTGCGCATTTCTTCTTCTTTTTTCCCCTTCAGTATCTGTTTGATAATGGTCGTGTGGACGACGTTTTCTCAGATCAGTACTACACTCGCTTTGCTCACAGTCTGCACCAGATCCTGGAGCCTTGGAGACCACCTGTTCATCCACTAGGTGAGAACAAAAGTTGTTTATTAAACCTACTGTGCGTGTTCCTGTGTTCCAACACCTTCTTCTCTACAATTGACATACTGTTTTAGCAACTTATTTTAGATACAGTTTGCAGGAGTGAATGCACAGACTGTGATAGGGATGCCACAAAGTTTATGTACACAATCTCCCCAAATAACATAGCTGCATAAGGTAACCCAATATAGACTTCTATTTAAATGAGTCAAGTTATTTAAATTGCTCCACAATGAGAATGTTTTGCCTATATGGTTTCTGTTTGCATAATATTCTGTGGGTTTTTCTGTACAGTTTTAGTTTTTTGGCACAAAACATTGTTCCGGATCTGGAGAGCTTCTCAGAATTAAATGCAATAGTTTTTTAAAAAAAAAAAGCTTTGACCAGTAATACTTGAGATGTGTAGCACATCTCCAAAAAATTAATGTGAAATGTCCATTTTACTTACTAACTCAGTTGTTTCTATAGATACAGTCAAGTCAAGTTCTGACTTTTATTTATTTGTCACGTTGTGGTTCTGTTGATTGCGAAATGTGAAATGCTTTCAGAAATAGAAGATCAGCAACTGCAAGATGGCTAATTTAGAGGACCAATTGCCTTTTTTTGGCAGCTCACCTGTCATAGCAGTTAGTGTTGATTACCACTACGGATCCATTGGTTATTCACATTTCCTAGTTGATATGGTGTTTGTTGCTTAGTTTTATCAACTACCCATTTCCAGCTGATTTGAAATTCTTGTAGCATTCAGTTCGAGGTGGTTATGGTAGCATGCAGCACGGTTTTGTTGTAGATTATCCATGTCTTCATTAGTCTCTCTTTACCCCCCTACCAGGTTATGTTATCCCCAGCCATGTGACAGAAGAAATGCTGTGGGAATGCAAACAGCTGGGAGCACATTCTCCTTCAACGCTGCTTACAACTTTAATGTTCTTCAACACCAAGTGAGTTTCTAACTATAGTGCTTACTGGTGTCATTTGATGTGGCACCCTTGTATGTTAATGTTTAGTCATTGCTTAATTGACATGAAATAATATTGCCCATGATACACCCCTGTGAATATGAACAACATGTTTATCTAGAAAACAAATTATTCCCAAATTACAGATCTACAAAATGCAGTTCCAAATGAGATGCTGTTTTACCAACACACTTCGACCACACTGATCAATGTGTATACATCTTGTTACAGGTATTTCCACCTGAAAACAGTGGATCAGCATCTAAAAGTGGCCTTTTCTAAGGTGCTAAGACACACCAGGAAGAGTCCCAACAACCCCAAAGATAAGAGCACCAGCATTCGATACCTTAAGTCAACAGAGAGGTTCATAGGGCAGAAAGGTATGTGCTTCTGTAGATATTATTTGTGCTGTAGTGTCTGAGTGAAAACCCCATTTTAAGGAAAACCTAACTATAACTATGTATATTTTTTTGGTTCAGTGACGGATGACATGTACTCAGAACAGCTGGAAGACCCAGAGAACCCGCTGCGATGCCCTATCAAACTCTATGATTTCTACCTCTTCAAATGGTAAATATAAAACAGCATGAAGGGTGTGAATTGATACCATTGAAAGATAAATTAAGTTCAAGGATAAGATGTGTTTTTTTAAGGAGTAAAGATTTTTATACACCCCTTGAACTGTGACTGAAGCATAATTAAAATGTACAAAAACACTAAATGGGTAAAAACACCAGTGCATACAACCATTTGAAGCTTTGCACTCTGGCCAAGGTCGGAATTATCAAACCATAACAAGAGTTGGAGGTTCTCTTTAGAGATGCCGCCAATAAGTCTTCTTTTGTGTTATTGACATGGGAAGTGGAGTACACGTTGCACTCTGTGTTGAAGTGGTTAAATGTGTGAGAACACTGTTGCTAGGCAACTGGGGAAAAACACATGGATGCTATATAACCATTCCTTTGCTCTCATCAGCAAAAAAGTGAAACATTTTGTGTTTTATGCCTTCCGACATTATCAGGGATTAAAGCTACTATTTTTTTGGCCTTCATTGTCTTTAATAAATGTCAGCGTTGCGTAACACTCTAAATGTGGTGTAAAATACCAGAGTGGATTGTTTATAAAGCTTGAGTAAACACCTCCACACCGAAATCATTTTTATTCTTTCATTAGTTTTGGCCACTAGTCCTTTCATTTTTGGGAACAACGTAAATATTGAGACTCGAAAGTACACTCCAGTTCCACTTTGTCAGGTACACTTAAGGTAGACTAATGCAGTCTAATGCAAGGCTGTCACTAAATCCTGCCTTCATGAATGCAAAGATGTGTAGTTTTCATTTAAAGACTTTAGAGAGGTGTTGATTGAACTTCATGATCATTTTGGTTCTGTATTGCCTTATCCTGAGAGGTCTTATTCAGCTTATATCGACTCATTTAGCTACAGACAGGTGACAAATTAAAGGGGGAAAACAACACAAAACAATCAAAAAATGCAATAAATTAGGAAGGTTTTAGGTCTCCACATGCTGCCAGGATAGCTTAAGCTGCCCTTGGCATCGATTCTCCACCAATCTCACAAACAATATTCCTCTATTTGGTGTTTGAATGATGGTAGAGGAGAGAACTGTAAAACAAGTTGGTCCAAAATCTTCCATTGGTGCTCAGTTGGGTCAATGTCTGGTACCTACAAGGAGTGTAGAATATGATTCACATTATTTTAATCCTCATCCAACCATTCAGTGACCACTTGTGCCCTATAGATTGGACATTGCTATCCTGGAAGAGACTGCTCTCACCAGGATTGAAATGTTTTAACACTGGATAAAGGTGATCACTTTGTATCGAATTGGAAAAAAGCAACCACAAAATAACATGCTACCTAAAGCATAACCGACCCATTGTTGCAATCAAGGTTTGGTTCATGGTTTTATTTTAATTTATTTGTCACTTGTCTTTAAGCGGATCTAATAAGCTGGCTGTCTAACCAATAAGTGTTTTCAGAAAATATCTTCACACTCTATTTCTCTCTCAGTCCACAGAGTGCTAAAGGTCGTAATGACACTTTCTACCTGACTCCTGAACCCGTCGTGGCTCCAAACAGCCCCATCTGGTACTCTACTCAGCCAATCCCAAAAGAACAGCTGGAGCAGATGCTCGCCCGCATCCTCGTTATCCGCGAAATCCAAGAAGCCATTAACATGTCTGAGAGCGTGCACTAGTTGGACTGGAGGAGAATGAAATATGAACTAGACTCTTCCTCTTTTTCTTCACCCAGCCTTTGATTGCTCATTACGAGTAGTTTTCTATTCTCTCACACCCTCTTGTGGTCTTCAAGGGTGGCATGTATATGTTTATATTCATTATATGTCTGCATATCCTACACACATGGACTGTACATACACATACAACCAGCTACAGCTAATCAGTTGTCTCGCTGAGGCAATCACTCAAGTTTTGTTTTGTTTTATTTTGGCCAAAGGATGTAGTGTCTAATCTTTTTGTTGGACCTGAACTCTAATTTAAATGTTATTGTGACTGTTGGTTCTCCTTACCAGTAGTCTGGAACAATTGTTAATTTTCGTTCCTGTTCTGTTTTAATCTGTAATATATTTCATATATATTTTCACTGGGGTTGACTTGTGCTATGCTGCTCTTCTTAGACATCCCTCTTTCTCGCTCTACTTTCCTCCATCTGCCTTGGTCACTGTTATGTCTCACAGTGAGTACCTCAGTGGTATTAAAACTACATTAAGTAGCCCAGCATAGGCTAAAAGCTCATTTTCAACTTGTGTGACTTCTATTTCTTTGTATTTCACTCTTGTCCGTCATGAGCTGAGTTCTCATGCAGGATGCACTGAACTCTGGAGGTGACTCTGTGGTTAGTGAAGGCTGCTTGGGCTGTAGCACCCCCTGTTGGACCAGCTCAGCGGCATGGAATCACATCAGGACTTAAGTCTGCCGCACATTTGAGGTGTGGCAGAGTTTGGGCGGAGGATGCTTTGCTGCTGGATCCTCCCTTCTCTCCTCAGTACACCACCAACCCCAAAACTCACCGGAAGGGGAATCTATTGTATCATACGTGTCTAATACAAGATGGATGAAAGACTCTAAAAAGTGGGTTAGCCCTTAATATTCTATAATGTATAAAACTCATAGCTCCTTCATGTACTGTAACGGTTGTCAGTCATTTAAGGAGAATGGCAGTGCCTGTGTGTTTTTGAAACATGACCTTTTTTGTACAGCCACTATACCATGTGTCTGCCTTTCTAGCAAGTCCCGTATCAATTCTGCACATGCATCCCTAAGTACTGATAGCCTGCATTGTGTGATATAAAATGATGCACAATGATTTTTTCAAAAAATCTTAATAAAAGTCATGTCATAACAGCACTTTATCAGTAATGGAGGTAAACAAACTTACAAAAATGCTCTGTACAGTCAAACTACACACAGGAAACATTCAATATTTCACACGATAGACTGCTATTGACCTGAGGTTTGCGCAGGCAGTATTTCATTGCTTGTAGAAGGTGGCAGCCTCGTTTTTCTCATGAATCCTGTAATAAGTCACTGACGGCGGAAGAACAGGTTTGACCTGATTTGCCAGATTATTTCCTTAATTTCTCTTTGTGGTAGCAATGCAAACTGCTGCGTCTGTTGTTTCCTCACCTGCATTTATCCACATGTTGTCAGGCCAGTTTTTCACCTGCAGGGCCTGTTCTCATGCAGCATTATTTCTGCAGTCTTGTGTCTGAGAACTGTATCATTTGTTTCACCCAATGTCTCTTTGCACACACGTATCTTACAGTATGTTAGATTAGGAGGTGTGTGATCCTGGATTCATTGTTGATGAGGAGGGCAGTAATCTCCGCAGTAGGTTCCCTGGGTTTAACATCGGCTGCATTGTGTTCTGTGGTTGTTCCGATGGTTTACTCTGTCGATGGCGGTGATGTCTCCTCCCCGCTCTGTCTCCCCGTCCTGAGGAGCTGTGAGATCGGTCCTGCATGTGGGGGTGAGCGTTCGAAGTGGCTCCCTGTGGGCTGCTGTGAAAGACAAGACACCAAATTAAAATGTCGTTACAGTGACTAATAATACTGCCTGAGCCTGAAAATCAATTTGGGGCTCGCTGGGAGCTCATTTCTGTGTTCTCACCATGCTGGGGTTCCTCCACTGAGCCAGTGTAGCAGACACAGGTGAACAAACATGTACTGCTCCTGAGTACACACAAAGGAATGAGCAGGTAAGACAAGAAAGCCAAGAAGTCTGTTTCCCAAATTGTTGAAGTATTCTTAACAGTATTAGGATGAGCCTCACCTCAACAATCTGAAACATTAACATGCTGCTTATATGTTAATATGTAAATAATAGTGTAACATATTTATATAAGCACTGACACAACAGACCTGCATAATGAGCACTTTTGATACTAAGTAGATTTTTCTGATATACTTAAGCAAAATTTTAAACAGAAGACTTACTTGTTAGTCTTAGTATGTTCACATTGTGTTAATAGTATCATGTTGTATATATAAAATATATTAATTGTGCAACTACAACATCAGATTTCTCACATCATTTATGACCTTGTGGAGATGAGCAGTGGTGAAAGTACATCATGTACTGTTCTTAACTACAGTTGAGTGGTGTTTTTTTAAGGGTTTCAATTGTGCTTTACTTCATACTTCACACTCTATTACATTCCAAAATATGTTATTGGTTTATAAAACATGAAGCAGTTAATACACAATGTTAGGATAACATATAATATGATGAATGTAACACTTTAAATCATGTTATTCTGTATAAAGACATCCGATATTTAAAGTAGGCCGACATTTTTGGATGCAAGACTAGATCAACTTTATACTTCTTCCACAAATGCAGGAGAGTTTCAGTATGAACTGACCAGAGTCTGAACCATCCACATTCGATGGAGACGCAGGTCCTCCACAGCAGCGCGTACATTAGGCCGGATTCCCCTCGCACACAGCTGCATCAGCCACAACAATGTCACAAATGTCCCTGTCCTGCCAACACCTGCACTGGATCACAAAAGCCAAGCGCTGACTTTAAGCATTGTCTCAAATATCATCTGACTGATAAAGAACTGAAAACGCTGCAGAAGTAATGCTGACAGAAAGTCACTGTTAACAAAACGGGAGGGCTTAAAGCCAGAGGTCACACCTGCAGTGCACCACAGCTGGTCCCAGACGAGGAATGGCATCCAGATGCTGCCGCACATGCTCAGTGAAGGCACAGGTGGAGGCTGAGCTCTTGGGCACGCCCCGGTCCGGCCAGGAGGGGTAGTAGTAGTGTGTGATGATCCTGTCTGTCGGACAGTCTCTCTGAAACACAAACACTTTGCTTTATTCCGACCACAAGGGCTTGCTGCTTTGACTGATTACATGTACGGTCGCTGCACACAGAAGTCAACAGCAGCAGTTTTAAGGTACCAAAGAGGGATGAATGTGTCTTTTGCTTACCCGTCTAAGGTTAATGGTCGTGATAAAATAATCTGGACCTTGTTTGCGAGCCAGTGTTGTCACTTGGATCAGCCCATGATGAACTGTCCCTGGTTCCAGAGGCCAGTACTTATCACATAGCACCTGCACACACAATAAAGACAAGGTCAGAGGGATACAGTGCAAAGTATGTGAATCCCTTGGAATTTCCAGGCTTTCTGCATAAACTGGTTATAGAATGTCATCTGATGTTCAGCAAAGTAACAAGTACAGACAAACACAGTGTGCTTTAGATATACACAAATGACTATATTCCTGTTTGTTTCAGTAGTAGTGGAGCAAATATCAATAGTTTGCATATCTGTTTATTATGAATAGCAAACTCAAATTATTTGACTTTTTTTTCTACGTTTTTGTTTCTTTAACCCACAACTTCTATTTAATTTCAATAATTCAACTCTAGGTTTACGAACCTGTGAACCAAAGTAGCCCTTCCTAGTGACTCAAATACTTTTCCAACCCACTAATGTTTAAATGATTGATTTGATTTGACAAGAACAATATTGTAGTTTGTCAGCTAAAATAGATTTGATTAGGCAGTCTTTGTAACTTAGATAAAGATCTGACCTTATTTTTGGACAATATTATTATATTTTGGGAAATTATCACTTTCTTGTCAACAACCATATGACATGTTCAGTACCACAGTCAGCAGCCACTTAGCTTAGCTTAGCTTAGCTTAGCACAAAGAGCTAGCAAGATGTAGGGGTATCAAAATCTCTCTCCAGTCTTGCTTATTAAGATTATATTTTAACTTACGTTAATTATTTTCTTTTAGTCCTATCACACTTATTTAAACTATTTGAAAATTGACATATAAAAATCCAAAAAATATAAAATGTCACTTTACAGTCTTTTCTGGGACAGTAACCTCGTCTTTGCTGGCTGTCTGGCAACCTCATGGTAACAACAAGATCCAGACGCCACAACTTGTCAATCACTGTGGTAGTGAGCTTTAGAGGTGCTTGTACATAGCTTTTGTTTGGACAAGTCCAGGCAACAAGGAAACACATCCAATAAGTGTTTTCTCATCTGACAGATTGATGGACAGGAGGACATTATCTGTCAGTGGTTGTGGACTTTCTTGTTTTGAAATAACATGATTTCCTTCTTTGCCCCCTGATGGACTAGCGCTATATGCCACTAAAGGGTTTTGTTACTTGAACATGTTGTTCAGAGAATCTGCTGAAATGACAAGTTTTTTTATTCAGAAGATGATATCAAATCCGCCTGGTTGTTTTCCCCTATTTCCATTTTTTGTGCTAAGCGAAGCTCACCAGAGATGGGTACTGATTTATAACTATAAGGAAGCAAAGAAAAAGCAATGGAAACATTGCGTGCAAAGGCCACACACTAACACAGATACACACAGGTTTTGTGTGCCTCTTACTATGTCCTTGTATCTCAGAGCTGTCACCATGACGATTATCCTGACGTTTTGCTCCCACACCATCCTCCAGAAGTCGGCCATGGTGTTGGGCAAAGGAGCCTGAGTGCAGATGAAGTCTCTCTCTGATCCTCCGCCCTGAATGCAGAAACACAGTCAACAACAGATGCAGACAGACGTTGACACAGACTGACAGGCTGTAAATATAATAAAGATGACAGACAAAATGAAATAGTTAGAAGTGAGTGAGATCTTACAGGCACAAAACTTGCGTTGATGTAGTCTGTGTGTGGATAGGAGTTTTGAACGGACAACCTCACCCGACAGTGATCATCTGCAACCAGATGTGAAAAGCAGACAAATAAAAATTCCTTGCGTTGTTACACAAACTTGTTGCAGTTGTTTCTAGTTTGACATGTTTTGCTCTTACATGGTAAAATGTAAGGGTATCTGTTCTTCTCTCTGTTGACATCCGAGTCCCCTGCTCTGATGGCGAGGTCTTTGCCAACATCGCTCAGCTCCTGCACAAGGCCAAAGGTATTATCACACATGACAAATACTTCACAAGTCATAAATCTAATCCAGATGCAACACATATGCATACTAGTTACCTCAAACTCCTGTTTAAAGCCTCTGTTGTCACTGGCAGCCAGGGCATGGCATTGCAGATTAAAATCCTGAAGCATTTGTGCTCTTGAGACAGTTTGCACCCTGTAAAGCATGATTGTATTACATTAAACCATGAAAAATGCACCAAACGATTCCTATAAGTGTGATGATAATCTGCCTTTTTCTTATTATTAACAAATGTAAAGCTCCAAACCAAGTATTCACTATGCAGCTAAAGCTTATTCCTCTGTGCCATAGAGCTCCACTGTTGTGTGAAAACTGTTAAAAACTCCAAACTAGCTGATGGCTTGTTCCTTCATTACAGCAACAATGGGCACTGTAGTTTTTTTTAGTCAAATGCACAAATATGCAAATATGCAGTGACCATAAAAATTCACAATTACTACAAATTTATAGCTGAAAATAGTCCCTAATAAATGCACTTTATCTAAAATTCGTAATATAATAACAATAATAAGTAATATATATATAATTTCCCCTATATCACAATGCAAGCTCAGAGGACTGTTCCACACACACACACACACACACACACACACACACATATATATATATGTATGTATGTATGTATAAACTTGTGTCTTCAGTGAGGAGCTCAGAGCTTAAGGGTCACACTTGTTTTATTTATTTATTTGTTTTTATATAAAATATCACCAGCTATACACTGTGTTGCTCATGATGCTACTAAAATTTTTTGTCATTCTTACCTCATGTCTTTTCTTACAGGTAATCTTCAAAAATAAACAAATAGAAGCCGGGTGTGTTGAATGATGCCAAGATGATTTCAGTGCTGATCACGAGAAAAATCCTGCACGAAAACATACACAAAAAAGTGATAAAGCCAACTGAAACTGAAAAGCTGCAAATGTTATGTTTACCTAATGTTTTCTCCTCCCCCTGCCTAAGAACTAAAAGCGAATTTCACCTTCTAAACACTGACATGTTTCACTAGAAAATAGTTTCGCTGTACGAGTAATTATTCACTTCAGGCAAACTACAGCTGTCTTCCCATGGCCTCATTATAACACAGCTTACGTGGTGAGCACAGCCCAGCATTCACACAGAACAATTACTGACCTGACAAGAAGGAAAACCTGCTCCAACAAGTTGTCAAACCCAAACACTAAGAACGGGACAAAAGAGAGTCGTAACAGCTTCAGTGCTGTATGTCAGTGTCAGTATTACCTGAGTATACGGGCTTCGAATGAATGTTTTAGATCTGCCACAGGCTGAAGACCAAGAGAAGAAGGCTGAACTGCTCCAAGTCATCTTAAAGTTATTTGATTTGAGTAATGCTCTGTGTGTGTGTGTGTGTGTGTGTCTCTGTGTCTCTGTTCAGGCAGGAATAAGTGTGATGGGTGGAGACTGTGGGTGGAGAGAGAAGCACTGAGCTTCAGGGGAGGGATGTCAGTGTATGATGGCCTCAGCTGTTCTTTGTACTCACCGTGTTGTTCTTTGCACGAGAAAAACAAAATGTCCTCACTTCTAAGGAAGCACACCTTGTCGCTACAGGATTCTTTCTTGCTGTGGCATTCAGGTTACAACTGATAAATCATCAGCACTGGTTTGTTATTGCAAATTGTTATTATAAACAGAAATAATGATACATTGACTATATGTATGACAAGTATAATAAGCATCAGAGGTGAGTATATTTCTGTGCAGTATCACTGAAATTATTCAAAATTGCATAACTTTACAATAATTGCATCACTTGATGTGAAGTTGAACAGCAAGTAATTTGCTCTTGTGTAAAATTAAAAACTAACAGATTAGATTGACTACATTTAAATCACCAGGCCCCACAGGAGGAACTAAATTCAACGGAATTTCAAGTCTTTCATTTTTTCATTACCTCTTATGCCTTTGTTTTTGAAGACAGACTCAGAGGATGCCAGTGTTGCACAAATTTCTGGAGAAATGCTCTACCATTCTTCAGAGACTTGTTTCATTCAGCTGCTCTTTGCTGGATGGTTTGTGCTGCTCTACCACTGTCTTTACAATATACCAAAGGTGTTTACTAGATTTAAGTCAGGCAACATACTTGGTCAGGTCATAGCTTTCAGTTTTTGCTTCTTTAGAAACTCTTTTGTGATTTTGGTAGTGTGCTTTAGGTTTATATCATGTTATTGTTGCTAATGTTATATTCACAGGCCTTCAAGTCCCCAGTATATATGTCATCTCCCCAACACCTTTTGCACTAATGCACCCTCATATTATCACACTGTTTTTCAATGTCAGGACTATGCATTCACGGTGGTAGTCCCGGCCAAGCTAATGCCAACCATGCTGCATTCCGTCTAAATCGAACACATTTATCTTGATCACCATTTGACCAAAGAATGTGCCTTCAAGCTCATCAGTCTTCTTCTGATGTTATTCAGCAAAGTCTTTTCTTGAAGGCCTGGAACTCTTTACAAAGCCCCACAAAAATGTGTTTTTAGTAAACTGCAGAGTTTGCTTACTGTGTGGTCATGTACATGAATTACCATGACTTGTTCATTCGTGGTCCCCACAGGATGAATCCTAATGACTTTTCTTCTGGCACCACTATGAGGATCACGTTTATGATTCTGTGTTAAATGCCTCAAAAGCAGTTGGAAGGATTTCCATAAATTTGTTACAGACATCATGTTCCCTCCTGGATAAATAGTAATCAGTCTTTCAGTTTGCTCAATATTTTGATGAGTTACCATCAGCCACACCTGTACTTTCAGCTGTGTTTACCACTATTTAGTAAATGTTGTTCATACTAACACATGAACATAGTAGCCTAAGCATTAGGCCTGTTACACATCAGCAAATTACTGTCATTAGAATCATCTTAGCAAGCTGAAGTTAGCATTTAGTTGAAGGAACTCAGGGATCTACTAGCTGGCTGTTGTTTAAAAAGGACACTGTGTGTTTGTGACCTGATTCTAAAAATGTACATCCTTAGTAGGAACTAAATAATCTTTTGAGATGAATACTGTAACAAAAATATAGAATAACACTAGCCTTGTGTGTCTAAGTTTCATCAACACGGATGTCAAAATCCAAGGTTTTCCAGCAGAACATCACATAGTATCAGTATGATCAATGTTATTCACTTCACCTGTCAATGGTCATAATGTTGTGGCTGTATATCTATCATTTTTATTAGCTTGTTTTCTTTCACATGTTATCTTTCATTTGTATTATTTTAAGTCAGCTTGCCAGGGAACCGAATTCATTCACGTCAGATTTTGTATGTCGAACTTTAGTACAAGGACCAAAGTTCTCTGGATCCATTTTAATGTCATATGTAAGCGGTTATGTCGTAAACTTGAAATATTTCAAGACCACAAGAGTACATCTGGTGTTTTGTAAAACCACGGGGGCTGGGCAGAACATGAAAAACATGTTTCAACTGGCGGAGAAAAGCATTTTTTAGTTTATACTTTAAGAATTTGTGAGTGCAGATGTCCTGGTGTAACCTTTGTTTTTAAAAATTCAGAGTTCAGATATGATTCATGTCCATTAAAAAAGAACCACAGATTCCACAATCACTTGCAAAATATTGTAACTCAGGTAACACACTGATTCTGTTTACCTGGCTGTAAAACAGGTATTGACAGCACACATGGCTTACTGCGCCTGCGTGTTTTCAGAAGAAACGCCTGATTCTTTATTCCTTTTTTATAAGCCTTTATGACCGGAGTCTGAACCTGATTGGGTGGCTGCAGAAAAAGGAAGTAAAAAAACATGTTGCAATAAGTTCCTGCGCAATAAACCGCAGTAAAAAAAAAAGAAAAGGGCAGGTTGTTTTTGTCGAGACATTTAAAAAGATAAAACCTTTAGATCTGTTCATGTGCGCACAGTTCAGCCTGCGAGGGAAGTAATGTAATGAGAGAAATGTAGAGGTTTCACTTTGACTGATGGACACACGGGATTAATGTAAGTAGTCACAGGCGCTTCCTGGTCTTTTTGGACTCCAGAGAGAATTAAAGTCTGCGTAGCGCTCATAACGACCAAAACAGCGGTGCGAACGGTTTCAAATGGATCATATACGGCCTCAAGACGCACAGGAGAGCAAGGTAAAAGATTAATAAAGACACATTTCCGGGAGTAAAGTGTTAAAACTGGCAGCTGTCCGACGCGCGTCACGGCGCACACGTTGGTCGTGTGGTTAACCCAACTGACCTTTACTTTCAATCATTTCACAGAAAACTGAATTATTAACATATCACCAGGAGAGGACAGCGACAAAAACAGCAGTGATCTCCTAAAAACTACGCAGAGCACTAAAAGCAAAAGTTGAAGTCCACTTTTAAGCACATGAGGGCACTAATGAGTATCACACCCTCACCTTGTAGAAACGTTCTGGTGGTGGCACTAAACACACTCTTATTTTCAAGCACCATGAGTTGTTATAATACATTTTATTTCATTTTCAGACTTTCTGCTTCATAAAGTGTGTATGATGTAACTGTTTACACTAACATTTTGGTTGAATTTGACAATGTCTTTTTTCTTTATGTGACAAATTCTCTATTTTGGATAAAGGCAAGAACATATTAGTTGGGAAGCCATATTTGCGGTCTAAATATATCCAGAAATTGAACCCCCAGAGCCATGAAATTTGCTGAGGACTCTTCAAGTCTACACCTATCAGGCATCACATTATGACCACCTGCCTACTATTGTGCTGGGTCTCCCTTACGTGATCAAAAATGCTCTGAATCATTGGGCATGGACAAGAGGACCTCTCAGGGTGTCCTATGGGGTCTGGAACCAGGACGTTGCTACTGGATCCTTTGGGTACTCTGGCTTGTGCAGTGGGGCCTCTGTCAATCAAACTTGTTCTACTGCATCCTGTTGATGCTTGATCACAATGGGGTGTAGGAAGTTTGGAGGTCAAATCAACATGTTGGGCGACTGTCATGTTCCTCCACATGTTCCTGATTGTTTGATGTTTTTTCCATGTGGTGGGGTGCATTTTCCTGTTGGGGTAGACCAGTGACATTTGGGATTTCCATTAGCATGAGGGAGTGTGCTTGTTGTGGGACAATGTTCATTTGGGTGTCTAAGTCTCATCAACACGGATGTTAAAATCCAAGGTTTTCCAGCAGAACACCACATAGTACCAATATGATCAATGTTAATCACTTCACCTGTCAGTGGTTGTAATGTTGTGGCTGAGCAGTGTATGTATGGCAGCATTTGTTCAGACACAATTGGAATGTCAGATAGAAAAAAACAGAACCTTGGTTTGCCATACTTGCCACACATCAAATTCTACTGATGTTTGAGGTGTTGAAAGTTGGTGAAATGTCAACCAAAGACTGTATTTGTAGTAGGAAATATGAATACTGCCATACATATATTCACTTACAGGAACTTTCAGTGACTCCAGTATCACCATTGTTTGAAGTTTTTGCAGTTCTTTCTTATTTTCAAGGCCCAGTAATTACAATTTTGGCATCTGTTAGAATCATTCGACCATTTGGATCTGCTGGAAACAACTTTGTCAGTGTCCTCACCAGATTTTATGCTGTGGGAGTCATATTTCTGGATATTTTGAACACTTAAAAATGGATTTCTGATACAATTTTCAGGGTAGTATCACAAAAAAAATCTAGGTGCGAAAACATATTAAACCCTCCATATTTTACAGAATATAGTTTTGGGCACCAAACAACAAATAAGTTAACTCTAAACAAAATATTAGATGGTAGAGCAACACCTGACGAAAATACATTACTGCCCGAATTCAAATCTGATTTCCTGGGTTGCTGATTCTTCACACTGTACAAAGCTCCAAGTCCAGATTGAACATCTTGTTAAGTTTTACCAATAGACATATTTTTTAGGAGATCTGCTCAAATTGTCGAACAGTGTTATTTGCAGAACTTACTTAGGACTGCAGCTAACAAATATTACTATTATTGATTGGGCTGTCCATTGTGGTTTGTTTGATGAGTTATTTGTTTGGTTTAGGAAATGTTAGTTAATATCTCCGTATTAAATGTTTTGTGGAACCAAAAATCAAAAACTACAACATGTTTTATTGTGGTATCACAAAAGACAGAGAAATATGGGGAAGAATGACTAATTCATTAATATTATAGCTATTTCCCTGAAATGCTAGTACCCTCCCTGTTCATCTTGTCTTGTCCTGTCCTTCATTTGTTTCCCCCTCAATTCACTGAGGTGCTGCACTCCCCCCTCTGGCTCATGATAGAAAAATTCAATAAAGAATGATAGCTTAGCCTCCAGGGGTGGCCGGTGATGGTCACGCACATGCACAAATATTAATATATTTTGCTGCAAGACTAAAATATGCATTGATCTCATTAAAGTTGACACCCTTCTGTGGTGTTAAACGATGAGTATAAATGCCGACAAAAAAAATAAAAATAAAAATATATATATTATAGCTATTTCCCCAGTAGTTTTAGCTCTAATATTATCACATACTACCTTTCTGCATAATCCTAATAACTGGGATTAAAATGGTACTTCATCCTATCAGGGCCCAGTGTTGCGGTACAGGGAACACGGGGATGAGCCTACAGACAAGAGGTCCGCTGACAGAGTTTTGTGTCCCCCTAAGGTACATCCCATCTCAGATGTCTCGTCTTCGAATGACCTTTTTACACGGTGCAATTGTTCTGCTGTCTTTGTAAAGCACCAGAGTGTGATGAGTTGTTTTACCCCTTGATTCAGGATGAGAAGAGGCCCATCAGGAGGGTGAGAAGTCCATCCAGACCAAGGGCATGGCTGTCCAATTCTTACAAACCGAAGTTAGTAGGGCGATTCTACAAGCCTCGGTAAGACCGACGGGTCTAGAACAGAGAGCACTTTGTAATTAGTCAGGCAATGTCTTTTCACTGGGTTTCCTGCGAAGTATTGATGTTGAGGCTGAGAGTGATTGTGCTGCTCTGAAAGCTTCTTGTTCTCTCTAATGCAGTTTTCCAAGGGAGGACTATTCATTCTACAAACCTGGCTTTGGCAACCACAGGCACCACCACTTTGGCCCCCGGGTCTATATGCACCGGAGAGAGCACTTCCAGCCTAAATTTCACCACATCTCACTGAAGAGGGGTGAGAGGGAGCGAGAGGAGAAGAAGGAGCGCTACGAGCAGAGGGAGAGCTCTGAGGGAGGTTCACCCCCAAAACAAAGCAGCAGTAAGTTTATATATGCAGCAGAAATCCGTAATAACAGAGATGGCACACACACAAACCCTTCACACTTTCACAGAGATCAGGCCAAGACTTGGTGAAGACTTAACTCCATTACAACCTCACTAATATTCATTTGCAGGCAGAAACTATGAGCTACAGAGACGTCGGTGACATACAGGAATTACAAGCAATAGTTCAGAATAGGTCAGGCTTTCACAATGCCAGTGCATATATGCAAAGACATTACATTTTACAAACTAATGCCTAATATAATACTGTACAGTCTTCCTCCTCAATCAAGGTTAAACACACAGAGAGTTTTAATGGGTTTAAATGCATTAAATTCAATTACAGTGATTGTTACCAACCACAATCAAATTAATTTAGAATTGCCTATAAACACTGTGCGACTGTGTGCAGGACGACACAAAGTAAAGTGGCTTGCACTCAGACTACAACAATAGTCTTCTGTTCACATTTGCACATCCTTTGCAATGCAGAGAAGTCACTCGCCTCTGTGTTCAGAATGTGTGTAGACACAGGCAACAAAATGAAATTAGTATATTGAATTAGTAACTTTTAAGTATTATTAATATAAAAATATTACATGTTTTTGTTTCTCGAGGACTCACGGACTAAATGGATTGTTGACAACAACCAAAACTTTATATTATTTTTTGCTGTCAGAAGTAACATCTTCACATTAACATCAAAGTTAACAAGCAACAAAAGCTACTTGAGTCATGCACTAAGATGCTATTATCCACATAGATTTGAAGCTATTCTGTTTGGAGGCCTATAAACTGCTTAGGTTCCATTAGCTTTTAAACCATTTAGATGCATTTTTAACCAGCTGCACTGCTTCTGTTTACACAAATGCACTTGTGGCTGAATGGAGAAAATTCCTGTTGTCTAGTTTAAATCTAGTGGAAATGGATGCAGCTCAAAACATCACCACACACCACAGAAGATTATTAGTTTGATGTATGCAAATCGATAACCGTCTAACACAATCCCAACATTTTAAACTCTACAAACGGTTAATGTTATTGTCTCCACCCCCTGTACATGTCATCATATGTATACATGCATGTACGGTACATTACATAATGTACTCTGCAAGCTTTACATTATGTATTTGTACTCTATTAAATGACCACTGGGTGGCAGCATAAGCAAGCAGAGACCCACACACACATCGTCATGAACACTTTGCATTACAAATATTTGGAGGGCATTTGCTCATCATGGTATCTGGTGGTTGGTAGGTAGTCACACTCTGGTAGCAACAAAGAAATGTTACATAATGCTGATCAGTAAGAAGCTTTCCCTGGGCTCGATAGATGGGTTATGTCATCGATGAATTGGTAATAGTCAAGCCAATCACAGAGTGTATGTCTCGTGAGCTGTGTGATTTAGTTAGCTGGAGGTAGATTTACAGAGAATTACTTCATCATTTACCAGTGGGAAGAGTTTTGTAAGTAAACAGGAGATATTTCAAACCTGTTTCCTTGGTTGTAACACTAATGGGGAAGTTTCCAATATCTCCTTGTGTAAAGTGGCATGATATGCTGTGTTTTTTAACAGCTGAGCTGCTGGTACTGTATGTTTTTATCTTCTCTTGCACACAGCCACTGTATCTGCGTGCACACTGCAGCACTGTGGAGGTGTGTGTTTGTGTATGTGTGAGTATGGAACAGGTTTTTTTGTGTGCCTGAGTGATGGTGCGATGATGGTGACTCATCGCTGGTTTGTGTGTATAAGAGAGCGAGAGAGAAAAAGAGGAGAGCCTCACCAGTAGTATACATATAATGAGCCATAACGAAGATTTTGGTTCACACAGAAGTACTGCAGTCCTACACTAAAAGACAGATTTCCCAAATATTAACAGATTTTACCAAAATGTGTCTGGATTTAAGATTTCAGGCATGAGCATAACATCATTCTTGGTATAAAGATACAAGCTGCAGATACCCTACATACTTTCCGGTGCTGTAAATAGAAAAGGAATACCGCACTAACATGTATCTGTGTTTTTTCTGTTCTTGTGTTCTTGTGTTGACCTTGTGATTTGTCTGTTTTCCAGCAACTAAACCTTTCTTAGCCAGGTCCTCATCCAGCAGAGACAAGGACGTGCCGTTCACTGTAAGTTCACAAGCACTTTATTATGAAATGTTCCGAAATAAAGTGGTCCACCCATTCTTGAAAAGTGACAGAGTATGGTACTGTTTTTCCTTGCAAAATATCAGTGTGACACAGTGCAGCAGACACTAAGCATGATATGATTTACACCAGTTTCATGCTGATAGGGAAAAGCTAAACCGTGGTTTAGACAAATAAATTATAGGTCCAACAGTTCAGAATTCATTTGTCTTTCCAACAGAAAATTAGTCAGCCACGCTTTTGACAGTTTGTTCATGGTTTAGGTCATTTTTAAGCAATAATGCCAGATGATTGATGGCTCCAGGTTCTAAAATGTGAGAATATGTTGTTTTTCTTGGTCTTACGTTGCACCCATTTGGATTTTATGTAGTTTTCGACATTTAAAAAACTTGTGCTGTAGGATACTGTATCTATGTATCTATATGTATTTGTCTCAGTTTTGCTATGTTTCATAGATTAAATAGTTAATCAAGGACAGAACTGGCAGATCAGTTGATACTGAAAATAACCATTAGTTGCAGCCCTCGTGTGAATGCTGTGATTGATTTCCTGTCATGTGCATGGAAGAAATAAGGGCTTCAACTAACAATTATTTTCATTATCATATAATCTGCACAACATTTTCTTGAATATTCTCTTTGTTTAGAAAATGACAGAAAGCACAGACAAATGCCTGTTTCCTAAAGCCAAAAGTAACATTTTAAAAACCTCTTGTAGTTTACAGATTATATTTCTGTTGATCAGTCAGTTATTTGATCCACTAAATGTACTTGCAGTATGTATATACCCACATAGTTGGTGTTTGTGTTTGTACTTCAGACATACAGTAAATGTGGAGGACTGTTTTTAATGCAAACAGCGCAGGTGCTGCAGGAAAGGCTGAAATCAAATGAATGCATAAATTTCTTGGCTGACCTCAGCACAGCACGGAGCAGAGCAGCACATGATGAATCGCAGCTGGTGGCTGCTGCAGAGAAGTTAAAGTGAAGAGCACAAGAGGAATCAAAGAATCACCGGCTGTTTTCTTCCTTTCAGTCAATATTCTAATCAGCTCTGTGTTAATAAATGTGACCAGAGCTGTTGATAACATGAGCTGCCTAAAGGCACAAATCTCCTGATACAAAACACACCAGGTTTTATAATAAAAAGATGACAAAGTTGCTTTTTTCACTTGAAATTTAGCTCTTTACCCCTAAGTAATGATTTCTGGAGTCAGAATGCGTTGTTCTACTTTTAAGATTGTGCAACTAATTTAAAACTTAACCAGTGAAAGTCATTTCATCTTGTGCAGCATTCAAGCTTAATGCTGCCCCTTTCTATTAAGGTACTTTATGTTTTATCGAGCTATAGTAAGTAAGAATAACTTTTAGGTCGCTAGTTTAATGCCCCTTTTGTAGGCCTAATTCCCTCTCTAATAAAACATTTTTTTCTTTTTAACTATTTTTTTTTAAATTAATGTTTACAGCTAATAAAGAATGTGCACTTTTATTATTGACTTGCTAACATGTAACCTACAGACTAGAAGCTTACTAGAAGGTGAGCAGGTAAATGACTCATTAAATCTGGATTAAAATCTGGATTAACTGATTATTGTGGTCACTTGAGGCCAACATAAACAACTTACCAACACAGCACTGATATTTCATCACCCTATAAAGCTGAACAGTAAATGATAGCTTGTTTACACATTCAGCAATTATCATTAACACTCATTTAGAGTCTTTTTGTGGTTCAGTTTCTGGCCTCCATCAACTCCTACCTGCTTTATGCTCCAGTATGTTCACTGGCTAGTTGGTAACTCTTTCTATGTGCTGTTCATCTGTTTGTATGACTACTTTGTAGTGTATTTTGTGCCACTGAAAACATGCACAGTCAGAACAGTTGCAGAATCTCTCATTTATTTGCCTCAGCGTTACAAGTTAACATGTGAAGCTTTGCTTTAGTCATCTTCTGGTCATTAGTGGCTCAGTCATCATCGACGTTTGCAGCCGTGTTTTTGGCCAACTGTCTGATTACTACAGTCCAACTCCTGTCTTTTTTTCTTTTTCTTTCTTGTTTTGAAGGTTTGTCAGAGCGACAGGAACCAAAGCAGGGAGAGAGATCACAGGGGGACCAAAAGCAAAGACAGAGAACGAAGCAGAGACAGGGAGCTCCCTTCAACTGTGAGCCAGACGGCAGCACGAGACAGAGCCATCCAACAGAAGAGGAGAGAGATAGATGAGGTGGGGGAGTGTCGTAACACACAAACACATCTTGGGAGAGGGGACAGTTATAAACAGATAGAGGAAGAGAAGAGATAAGAGAAGCTGGGATTAGAGGAAGGATGACACTGAGGAGATCTTAGAAAGCGCTCCGAGACATGAGACAAGGGAAAGAGATTTGTTTGCTGTAGTATAAACATTAATTTTGAAATGCTGAGCCTGAGGCAACAGGAGTGTCACTGGCTTCACTTTGCCAAGCCTGACAAAGAGGGTCTTACTCGCCGTTTGACATGACTGATAGCGGCATTCTTCTATTTTTATTTCCCCTAATTGATCGAAAAAACATAAAGCGAGGCTGGCTCACCTGTATCACAGCAGACTCCGACACGTGCTTTAATGCTGCCTTCAATGTGACAGACATCACATGAGGCTCTGCTTATCAGCTGTGTGCTTGTGCGAGAAAGTGTGTGTGTGTCTCTGCTTGCTTTGCGGAAAAGATGGCCTCTTGCTTTTCATATCTCCATGGTTGCAGGATTATAGAGGCACTGCAAAAGAAAAAAACAGTCTGGCAACAGGTAGCTGATACAAAAATGTTCACAAAACTCTGCACACACAACACTTCTTGTTCACAGTTTGCATGCGAGCGTTTCCGTGGTCTTGCTAATCCATTCAGTGGTAATCGGAAATGCATGACAAGACTTCTTGCCTAATTCATTTGTTCTGCTCCTCTGTTCCTGCAATGCTCCCACCAACTCTCCTGTCTGTTTTCCTGCTTCATCCCTTCCTTCTTGGAGCATTTGCCCCTAAAACCAACAATCGTGCCTTTCAGGTATACTATCAGGAATGTGAAATGTTTGGCCTTGTGGTGAAGATGCTGATTGCCAAGGATCCGTCCCTGGAGCGTCCCATCCAGTCCTCGCTGCAGGAGAACCTCAGGGACATTGGCAAGCGCTGCGTGGAGGCCATGGAGAAATTCATCGAGGATTACGATTCCAGGGAGCTGTCGCACTAATCAGCCGCACAGTCCTGCCTGTCTTCTAAGCGTTTTTTCCCGTCTAGTTTAGAGTTTGATTGAATTTGATTGAACGCTGCTTTCGTGTTTTCCTCTTTGTGATGATCTTGTGTATTCTTACCTGCTGCCTGGACCAAATCTTCTCTGTGCTCAGTCTTAATGCCAAACACTGAGCATCACTGGTGAAAAAATGAGAAGGAAATTTTGAAGATTTTATATGGTTGCTAATGTTAAACATGTGATGGTAAAAAAATACACTGGTTGTACTGCTTTAAATGTTCTTATGAAGACCTCAGAAATGTATAGTATTTTGACATTTTCAATAATTAAACGTTGTTTACACCATATTAAGCATCACGTTGCTTTTTTGAAAAATCAAATCATTGCGGGGAATACTAGCCCACACACGGTTAAGTATTTGTAGGTTGAGAGGGAGTACAGACTTTCTTTGATGTTAGATATATCTGAAGAACAGAAGTACACTGTGAGAATTGAAGGGATAATCCTTTAACAACACTGCATGTCAGGATCTGGGATGTATTGGACTGTAAGGGAGCACTTGCCTCTCGTGGTTGACCTGCTGAATGTGGGAGAAATGGCAGGTGTAAAGACTTGAGCAAGTATGAAAGGGGACCAAATCATTATCACCAGATAATTGTGTTGGAGCATCTGTGGCAAGGCTTAAGGTGTCCCTGATAAGCAGTAGTGAATTCCTGCTGACAGTGTGAAGAGGGTCAAACCACAAACCAAAAACAGGGTGTTGGGAATATGCTTGTACAAATCGCATTCATTGCAGTTACAACTTACAGGACTTTAAGGATCTGCAGTTCAGCTTGTGGTGCAGAATACCACAAAGCACCTTCGAGGTCACCACACTGAAGTCCAGGTTACTCATGAGGTTTTCATAATCACCCTGTAATAAAAACAATTCATTCCGTGGCTCTTAAAGCTGTTCGGCAAAGCCTGTAAAAGCAGCACTGGTCATCATGCAGTTGCTTTTGGGAAAATGGGTTCGTTGTTAGGTAGTAAAGTTGGGATATCTTTTAGGCTTGTGCTGCTTCTACTTTAACCTGTTTTTCAGTTTAAGTCTGGAGTGCAGATTAGATTTAAAAATATCAGTGTTTATGTTTGGAAAAATATCAGATGATACATTTTTTTTCTGTAATTCATGTATTGATCCTGGAAAAAGTCCGGTAATGGTCGGGTTCAAGTTTAATAACATTGAAGTGCTGTACCCCAAATCCATGCTATACACAAACTCTACAAAATGTACTATATACATTTTTTCTCACAATCTGCAGATATGTCAACATGCATTCTTTGCCATCAAAAAAATATACAAGTTATGCTGCAACAGATAAAAGTCAAAGTATGAAACAGATTTAATGCCATATTTTTTTAAATCCATATCATTAGTTTGGCTATAGGGATGTGAGTAATGCGACAGTCCATCGCCTTTGTCCAAACTGAAATAAGTCAACCATTTTTCGATTAAAAAAGCCATTAAATGAGGCACAAATATCCACCATCCTGAGAAATTGTGACCTATTGCCTCTGGTTATCTCCTTGCTATTCCTCTAGATTCCTCTCCAGGTCAATTTTGTCTTTAGTGCTTTGTTATTCTGCACCTGTGAGGAGCTCATCTACTGAATTGTGCAACACAAGACCTTTTTCATAACCCATGCCTTGTCGTGGTGTGAGAAGCACAGTGTACTGATCAAATTAAAACCTGCACCTGCACTCCATTTAGCCGAGCCACTTTCAGGCACATTTGACTGTGCTGGAGCACACCTGAAGGAACTTTTCTGTCACCTGTGCTTTTCATCGCTGCGTCTCATCATAATCTGTAACATGAACAGCACTGGTGATTTCATTTAAGGTGATTTCTGTTGCTCTTCCAGTGTGAACATATCATATAGTGTGTCTCAATCAAAGGTCAACCACGGAACTCAATGCAGCTAATAGATGCAACTTCTTTGTTGTTCATTGAAGTACACTTTATTTTCAGTATGAGACAACAACAACAAATTAACATGCAAGCCTCCCTATCTCTACATCATGTTATACAAATAATGATTTTTTAGTTACAAAATATATAAATATTTAAGACCATATGTACAGAACATTTACATTACTACATCCATTATTAAAGTTTATTACTATATATACATTTAGCAGGTATTATTCTTTAATATTGTTATAATTATTATTTGCATTATTATTATTATTGTTAGCATTAATATTTTTATTAATATTATTCTTAATCATCTATAGGTAACTCTCAAAAAACAAAGCATGTTGCAGAAGAGAAAACGGGACCATACCTGACGTTACTGTGCCTGAATGGTCAAGGAGCAGAGGCTGTCCGGCTCTCTGTCCTTGGTAAAGCATGGAGAGCTGGCTATGTAGAGCACAAGGTTCAACAGACTATTTGTACAAGGTGATAACAGGGCTAGCGAGCCAACACTATATTCCAGCAGCATTTGGATTCCACTGAGGTAAACAATGACATAGCTTGGAATCTAGCACGTAGCTTTCACTATCCCACCACAATTTCTGGTTTGTCCACATAGAATAAGTTAACTGCCCAGGGCTTGGATCACTGAGCTGTGGCGTGAACAGTCAGATCACTGCAGTTTGACCAGTTTTTACTTTCCTTTTTCAAACTGTAAAGGAATTGTTCGATCCCTCTGTAACATGGATACACGCACAGACACGCACATACATCATGTTATTTACCTTGACCACAGTATATTTAGCAGTCAAATTCATCATTGCTTCCTATTACCATCAGCGGAGTTGATCTCCATCACTGTAAACATTCCTGTTGTGTAAGCCAGCTGAGCTTCCTCTTATGATTAGATCATTCTGTGTAGGTGTACACAAACACTACCCGGTGTAGAGTTGTGTAAGCTCACAAGCACAAAAAATAGGCAGTTTTTTTTCTCTTCAACCCCACCACGCACACACACACACAAACACACACGCACAAACTCTCTTTTCACTCTTGCACTCATCTGTCTCACTCTCACCTTCCCACTCCTTCTGTTCCTCCTCTCTGCTGCTTTAACCGTCTCCTTACCTTTCTCTCTCATCTCTTTCACTCTCCTGCTCATCCCTCCCCATCTCCTTGCTCTATATCTAGGAAATTATGCAGTTTTTGCTCTTCCTCCTCTGGCGGGTGTGCAGCTGGCCATGAATTGGTCCGTGCAGAGGTCCATGATGGCCGCCCATCCCAGAGGGGCTGTAGCGATGGCGTAGCTCCTCGTTGTTGATGTAGCACAGCTGCACAGGCCGAGGGATCGGTTCACCCAGAAAATAACCCTCATCTCCCTCAGACTCGGAAGAGGAGGAGCAGCTGGAGCACCAGGGGTCCGCAGTCTCCATGTACCCGTCACCCCAGCATGGCCCACCCAGTCCCACAGGCTGCCAGCCAGCATTCTGCAAGGTTAGATCAGAAGTGGTGCGGGGGCATGGCCGGTGGGGCTGCTGCCTGTATCCGCCTGGTTCCAGACCGAACAACTCCCGAGTGGCATGACCAGAGGGGAAGCGATCGTAATCCTCCTGAACACGGCGGTAGGGCAGCTCCACCATTTGAGTGGGCCGGTCTGCCACCAGGTGCAAGGCGTTGTCAGAGCGAGAACGACGAGAGCGTTTGTGGTGCCGGCCACTGCGGTGCTGCCCGTTGCCATTGTTCCCACGATGGTGTTTGCGGCGTCTTGGCTGCGGCTGCTGCTGCTGCTGCTGCTGGGACACAGATTCCTGTGCACTTATACGTCGGCGGGGCATTCTGTCGCTCATGGGAGCCATCCGCAGGTTTCCACTGCTGCCCATCACCCCGACACGACCTTTGCCATCGAAGCCGAGTGGCTGCGGGCCATCCCAGTACTGAAGTGGGTAACCAACTCTCAGTGGAGCGTACATGTTGTTGTTGTTGTAGGGACGGGAGGAGGACAGTGACTCTGTGCTGTGGAACTGGACTGAGGAGCTGAGGGTGCCCATGTTGCTCTTTTCAGACACATTTACACCCGAGTCCTTACTCAGATCAGGCATGGAGAACCTTGACAGATGCTCCTGACGCTTACTGACTCCATCCAGAGAGTTACCTGCTAGAAATATAAATTAAACATTACATTTTAATATAATTTACCTTTATATCATGTTGTATTCTACGTTATCATGCATATCATTGTACCTGTAGCATTGGACATGGTAAGGGAGTCCATGGAACCGCGAGGGGTCTGCTCAAGAGGAGTGAGGGGCTCATTGAAGCTCATGGCATTGATGGGGTTCCTCCTGGTCAGTGGGGGTCTGCCGTCCCTCTGGAATCCATGCAGACTGATGCTCCTCTTGTCAGAGAAGCCCTGGTTCTGGCTAGACATCTCATTGAAGCTCATCTGGGTACGCAGCTTGTTGGGTCTGAACTCATCCTGGCTGTGCTGAATCCAGTTTTCATTAAAGGAGTGGCCTCTCATGGCAGACATAGGGGTCCTCTTGGCATTACCTTGTTCCTTTCCCCAGGAATCAGGCCTCTTTCCTTGGTTGGCAGGAGTCTGGGCTGGTGGATGAGGATTTGCGTTGGGATTGTAGCCTTGCCTGGCGTTACACTGGCCCAGCAGATGTATAGGTGTAGGGGAGGGGGAGGGATCCCGCTGGGGACCCTCATAGGAAGCAGGGATGTAGGGTTCATCCCGGCTCATCCACACCTGGTTAAGGCTTGGTGCACGACTTGGAGTGCGGCTAGGCGTGCGGTTAGGTGTCCTGCTTGGAGTCTGGCTAGATGAGAGGCTTAAACGGTCCATCTGAACAGACAGGGGATCAATTTCAGCAGACAGACGGTCAGGCATTGGTGGAGGAGCTGACTGGCGGGTCTCGGAACTCCGCCGATCCTGCTCAGCATTCCTGCGCTCCTTTTTCCCAACCTTGGTGCTGTGACGAGACTCACGGGAACGAGCACTTTGAAAGGCAGAGTCTGAGGAGTCAGACTCTTCTGGATCCTGATAGGTTCAAACAAAGCAGATTAGTACAATTCTTAAACAGTTGAAACAGTTGCATGATCTATAATACACATACCTAAATGCAAGTGTGTTTTCATTGAACGCAACAGTTAAATAAAATTCTAGTTTCATTTTTAGTTCCCATACCTGTCCGGCACTGCAGGATCGTGAACAGAAGATCTGCCCCTGCTTTGGCAGGAAGGGGCGGCCCAGCAGAGAGCGCTTGCAACGGGCACAGCAAAAGCATTCCTCAGTGGCATGCCAGTGCTGCCCATCATATGTCATCTGGCCTTGGTCAATACCTTTGATTTAGATGGGGAAAAAATAATTTTAGCACAGAACACCAGAACTATGTTTTTTATTAAATTTATAGCAGTTTTTATTGTGACTGTATGGGACTACAGGGGGAATGTTATTCTATAAAGTCTGTGCTGCTAATGAACAGTCGTGGAGCATTAAAATCTTGTACAAGCAGAGCCCTTTTTCTCTTACATTAAAGCATTTGCGATTCTATGCCTTTACATCATCACTCGAGTTGTAAGGTAGCATGAATGCATTTCACCAGCCCTGCTCCCCCGCTAGAGGAAGTAATCATCTTTCACAGCTCCCATCTGGATACAACATGGAAGCAGCCTCTGAAACACACTCTTTCACTGTTACTGGAGCTTGTGATGATAATAACCATCCACATCTCGCTGCACTGGATCCGCCTCTCCACAGCTGTGGCACACAAGGCTCACAGAGCTGATAACACCCACACTCACAATAAATGGCTGTTAGAGGTTCTCTATGATGCCAGTAAGAAAAATGTGTCCATGTGTTTCCGTAACAGTTCATATATGTCGCAGGACTTCTTTAAGCAACAGTTAAAAATCTGCAGGAAACATGTGCTGTACCTATGTGTTCTCCACATGCATCACAGTACTCTGCATAAAGGGACTCAAAGCAGTTGCAGCAGTGTGGCCTTCCATCCTTCATGATGTAGCGCTGCCCACCGAGGGTGGTCTCACATTCATAGCAGCAGAAGTGCTTCATGTGCCAGTGTCTGCCCTCGGCCTCGGTGCATTCATCAGCAAAGATAATCTGCATGATTCAGACAGACATTGCATTTATCAACACATAGATTCAATTGAGTTGAATGACATTTATAAGCAGATACTTTAAAAAGACATTGTAAATGCTTTTAGTTTTATAAGTGATGGCAACATTGACGTTTTTTAGACTCTATTTTGAAGGTTTTTTCACACAAAGATATGACACAATAATGTCATTTAGCAATTCAGTCTGCATAACTGGTTTAACAGTGAACATGTCAACTAAGTTAACAATACAAGGATTTAAATTAAAATCCCACCCCACCCAAGCAAAACACTGACTTTTAATGGTGCTAAACAAAGATCATCTTGAGCCGTGTTCAAGTTCGGGGTAATTAAGAGCCCCTTTCTTGGGTCATTAGTGATTCATAATATTTTTTGTTGACTTTGAAGCAAAAGATATTCAATACTGATCCTTAAAATAAAGCAACCCTTTGGCACATGCAGCACATGGTATATGATATGATGATACACAACTTCCCAGTATGGTCTAATTAGAATAATTTATTTGGAAAAATTTTAAAGGGTCTTGAAGAGGTGAAACTACTCACGTTCACAAAAACATAACTTCTGTGACAGCTATCTGTCTTTCAACTGTCTTTTCTACTCTCCTATTCTGTTAATCATTTTGTGACACCTAAGCTTTGCCTATTAACCACTGCTCTTCAATAAATCATTTAGAAGAAATAGACCAGGTTTCAAATAAATAACACTGATAATCTTGATGTCCTTTGTCACTGTTTTTATTTATTATATTCACATTGGGTGCTGCTAATCTTGTTATCCTAAATTTAAAAAAATCCAAAATCATCGCTATCATTAAGAAAGGTCTCTTTCTAACTTTCAATTTCTCCACATTGCTTTAATTTTGGTGTTTTGGTTTTAATTAGCATGTGATATTGGCTTTATGTCTATGAGCTAATGAAAATGAATCTTTTTTTATCAAATAAAAGCACTGGACCTCAACATTTCCAATATTTTAAGTAAACAGACCTTTCTAAACTTCAATAGTAATTATTACTGTTATCTCAGGCCTGCTTTCAGTAAATTGCGGTTAGAAAACAAGCAGGCTTTTGGAAACATGGAAGGAACATGAGACCTTTTTTTTCTCCACACCAGTTTCAACCTCATCCAAGTCTGTGAATTCTAAAACATACAGCCCCTTCCAACCATGAACGGCTCCAGGCTCAGACAGTCGTACCTCATCACAGGCACAACAGCGGGGTTTCAGCCTCTCGGCATGGTGCCGGCCACAGAAGATCTTGCCATCCTGGAGGAAGTATATGAGATCCACCAACAGTTCTTCACATGTACCGCAGACAAAGCAATGAGGATGCCAGCATTTTCCATGACCTGCCCTTGCAGCAAAAACTACAATGTCCCCTCCGTTTATCTGACCACCACACTGCAGGAGAGGAGAGGAAAGGAGAAGAGAAGAAAGGAAAGGAGAGGATAGAAAAGGAGAAGAATCAAATAGGGGTGGGAGAAAAGACAGGGACAAAAAGGATACAAACTATAAGATGTGAAGAGGGAAAGCGAGAAGACGGTCCTTTAAAAGCCTCAAGTGTTTCTATGAAGAACCCTTCGAGTTTAGTTGGTCATTGATATGAGTAAAGAGTAGGGCTCCAGATCAAAACGAGGAGCTGTTAGTCATTACCTTATCACAGATGGCTCCATTGATGGTGAGGGGGAAAGGACGGACGTTGCCTCTGCCCAGGTTGTCCTTCTTCCTTTGGTTGCTGAAGAGCTTAAGCTCTCGTTTCTCCTCTTCGTCCAAAGCGTTACAATAACGCACCTAAAAGGACACAGCTCATTACGACAACTAGAATGCTTCCCAACTACCACAAATCAAAAGTGTTCCTGTATAAATGTGCTGTACTGTAGAGAATATTTTACCTCATTGTCATGTGGTGGCAACTGGTGAAGCAGCTGTTTGATGCGATATTTCTCTCCAGGGCTGTTGATATAAGGGACCTTCTCTTCTGGTAAGGAGTTATAATACTGATGCACCTGGAACAAAATCAAACATGTGGTTCTGAGCATTCTAACCAATATCAAACCCACATAAATGCATTGACTAATTAGTATAGCCTCATAAAGTTATATGATGTATGATTACACCTGTTTACAAGCAGCAGATATGAAGCAATAAGCACTTATTTCTATGTGTGTTTCTAGACACCTGACAAAGGTAGGGTAAATATTCATTCTCCTCTTAGCTCTGTCTTCACTAACCACAAGACAAATATGCGCCAATATGTTTATTGCGAATCCTGCCTGCCACCTGTTTGGTGCTAGGCAGGTAGTGTTTAGCAGGCTGTTACTGAAAACAGCTGTCTACTGCTGCTGGAATCAACGCTGAACGAGAGCGAACCAAAACAGTGAGGCTGCTGGACTGAGAACGAACCGAGAGCTGGCGGGAAGAGCGGAGTGATAATTCTCTGTGGGTTTGGAAATACGCTGGCATTCAAAGAAAGTGCATCAGGCCTTGAAATTGTAATTTGGGTCCGAAAAACCTGAGTATAAGGCAAAATTTCTTAGAGACCGCATCAGATAAATTTGACATGAGTAGGTGTTGATGTAAAATTGCATGAGCCGTCACTGTCTGCTGTGTGAGCTCGCTCTGCAAGAGACGGAGAATTCCTCACTTGTGTCAAGACGGCACCTGGTGAACTTTTCACTTGTTTTGCATTTAAAATGAGAAACGGCAGCAATTTAGACATAAATGTCATGTTTGCATTTTGGAATATTTTGAGAACACCTGTCACATATTAATTAGCTTTATCTTAACTATTAACCTCAGTAATCCTCAGTATCTAGTTTATATTTATAGTGATGAAGCTCTTCAGAATTGCAGCATATCGGTATGTAAAAGATTAGATGTGTGAAATTTCCAGGTAATGCAGTTTTTTACCACCAGTGCACATGTACTACATAGAGGTGGTTATGTGATCCATTAATATAACGGTAATTACAGCAGCATTGAGTATAATGTCAAGCTGACTGGGACACTGGTATCTGAATCATTATGTGTCCATTACGTTGAGTTAAAGGTTGGCTAGTTTACATAATCTACCTTATTTCATTAATTCACTGTAACAAATCCATCCAAATGAAGCTGAAATGACTTTCAAATGAATTTGTCACGGTCTTCATGCCGATAGAATTAGTTTTTGTCTTTCCTTCCATCATTGCGGCCCTTGGAAATCAGTGTCTGGAATTAAAAGTGTGTGGCACAATGAGCTCTGTGCTGCTGCTGCTGCTGCAGACGCAACCTTGAACAGCATCAGGTTCTTTAAATTTTCAACAGCTAATACTCACACTGCTTAAAGGAAATCTCCAATACTTGCACCGCAGTTGGAATTCATGATGCGGTAGCAATAGGTATCCACGACTTGAACCTCCTTTGTATTTATATGTTAGCGAGTGAAACAGAAAAAACCTTGATTGGCATCTGAGAGGTAAACACTCAGAAGGATGGAAGCCAATCTCGTCAGTCTTGTCTCTGATTTTCAGCCTTTGACACAAAGTGATTGAGTTTTTGGTGCAGTGTAAAGATCTGTTTTGCTCAAGTTTCTCTGATTCTATTTACATAATCACTGGGGTGGAGAGCCAGAGAGAGAGAAAATGCATTTCTGAGTGCTTTCCTCTCACACCCACTTATTTTATTCTACGCTGTGCAGAGTGACATTGACCATGTCGAGGTCACTTTAGGTAAGTAGCTCCTCTCCAAAATCTGTCCCCTTAATTGAGATTGAAAAGACAAGAAACGATAAGCTTTAAAGAACAAGCACAAGTCAGCAGGAAAATAACTTACTACCATAAAAAAGAACCAGCTGGAATGAGAATATTTTTGGTATTGTGTTTAGAAAATAACTTAATTATTAACCAATTATCAAAGGAATGCTACTTAATTTAATGTCAATCACCTATTTGATGAATCTATTCATTAATTCTTCTCTACTGGAATCCTGTATTCTGAAGCTCCTAAAACAGCTTGAGTAGCAACTAGATAATATAATTTTCCACAATATCAAAGGACAAAGAGGAAAATATGTCTTTATGTGTTACATTGCAGCTGGAAAGTGGGTCAGAAATGACCAGTTGTAGACAGTTTAGCCACAGATGAGAACATTTTGTCAGAAACTGGGTAACAAAACATTTCCGGGCAGGACTTTATTGATAGAGTCAGTGTTTTCAAAATTGGGGATCTCGAGATCTGACAGCTCAATGAACTACACTACATGAAATGATGATTTTCTCTTAGAATGCAAGCTTTTTTTTAATGACACTGTTCAGAGAAAAACCAGACATGACAGGCTGAAAAATCATTACATTCAAGTGCTTTACAAAAGAATCAGGCAGCTACAATTGGCTGCACCTCCTGTTGGATGACAGAGGCTGCAGCCTCTTTCAGCATCCTGTCAAGATGGCTGACTGGAGAAAATGACTGTTATCAGCCCATCCTGTCATCTGTTAACAGAGCCCTGGGAGGCCTGTTGCATTAGAGTGCTTCTCTTACTAAATAAAGACAGAAGTGTTCATACCCAATATAGCTGAACACAACCGTGTTTGTCTTGTGTCAGAGCTGACTAAAACAACACGCTATAAAAATAAGAAAGAGGAAATATCTTCCTCTTGATTTGCATAACTGATTACATTAGCTTGGCCATGCATGCAATTAAAAGGCATTTAAACTGCAAATGAGTCCAGACAGGGAATTGTGAAACCTGCACGCATACACACATTGCCACACACTGTCAATTAGATTCATCCAAACATTCACTGACTCAAATTACTTCCATTCCCATGGGTCTAAATTTGCACTGATACACTCAAATACAGGACAAAGTAAGGCTTAGTATAACAAAAGCATCATTAAATGGAAAATTACAACAAGTATCACGATGTTTTATTCCTACAAATAAATAGCCATGTACCTGCTTGTGATCAGGGGAGCTGCTTTTTGTCTGAATGTGAAATCTTCATATAATATAAATATAAGCCTGTACATTAGGATACACGTAACAAAAACTCGTTTTACTTGTGTTACAAAGTGATTTAGACATTTTATCAGTTTATTCTCATCTGATGTTCAGACAATGCAATCAGTGTGTGTTTTTTAATGATTTCAGTTGTCATTCTGTCTGAATTTGGTTTCTACACAGTGCCAGCTTTACCACTGACAGATGAAAGATGTCCTTACAATTGTTCTTCCGTGAAACGTCTCACAGAGTAGTCTCAGTGATTTCTTCCTGCCCTTCCTTTCTCCCCCCTTGAACCCAAACACACTGAAACACCATGAAGGGGATTTTAAACAGTGATGATCCATTGTCTTGTTTTTCAGATCTGTGAATTTTCCATCTCCGGATTAGTAGGAAAATGTCACAGATATTTTATTATCCGAATAATTAAATTCTTCTGACCGATTCAGTTCAATTCGATATGGTCTGGCTGTGGCAGACAAATATAAGCAATAGCTAATGAAGCAGTTAGACGTCGGGGAGATGGGTGTCGAGTGTAAATTGAAATTGTGTGACTTCGTCGAGCTTGCGTACCTGCTCAGGACTGAGGCCAGGAGGAACCCAAGCATATTCCTCCAGTGCACATCCAGAGTCATCATCAGAGGTGGAGTTCCTCTGGAAGTCGTACATCAGCTTGGTGATGGTCTTCTCCATCTCCAGAGACATGGCTGTCACAACATGCTCCTCTACACAAACTGCTTCAGTGGACACAGGTATTCCTGTTGAGGGAACAGACGGGAGAATGAGGCGAGGCAAAGTGTGGTAAGTTTTAGGTCATCTTCTTAATAATACTTCTGGCTATATGTGGGCAGATTTCAATTTTCCAGTGGTGAACAATTGGCATACCATGATTAAAGATAGCTTTTCTGTGTCTCTCTCACATATTTCTAGAAAAATTAACACATCAGTGGTCCAGATTGATGAATATCTGCATCAGATTTCACAGCAGTTCAACCAATGCATGAAACATTTCTCATGAAAATACAAATGTCACCCAGTGAGTTCCAATCTGGACTTCCATGTGATGATAATCAGTGTCTAAGACCTCTTTTTGCCTCCCTGTCAACCAGCTGAAATGTGGTTACAGCAACAGCAAGTCACGACATGTTAATTTGTTTAGCCATTTGGAAAATTTGTACAGTTTTAGTTTGAAAGAGAGACCCATGGCCTAATTTCAACACATTAAATGTTTTCTATAAAATATCATATATATGGAATTATATTGGTTGTGTGCTGCCAACAAGAAGCTTCCAGGGCATCGTAGAGAGAGCAGATCTGTACATTCATGTAAATAAAGGAATTGTGTGCACTGCTTTAATGTTCAAGCACATAATTAAGTGTTGCAGCTTTGGCTACTTTGAAGGTAGAACGTGCCCTTTGACCAGAGAGTAACCTATAGCTCTTCTTTGTAATAGACAGTTAGCTCAGTAGCTTTGGATATTGATTATTAATAACAAGGCTACAAGTATGATGTCTTCTTGAATCATAGTCTTTCGTTTTGCTCCTCTTTGTTCAATCTTCTACCTCTTTGCTCTATTTTGTTGCTGTTGGGTCGGCTCTGAAATGAAGATAAGCTATTATTTGCATGTTAGGTAATGAAAATTGTCACTATTGTCACTAATCCTGGTTAAATATTGTCTCAATGTGAACATTCAGTTAATGTTTTCAAATGCTTGCGGCAAAATCATTCACTTTTGAACCTGTTTTTTTTCACTTAGTCATTTTTAAAAACATCTTTTAAGAGGAAAATGTGAATTGGAGTTCACAAAAAAGTCAGGAGATCAAAGAAGTCAATAGAATTAATTATCTGGGAACCATCAATGTCTGTGCAAAATCGCGTGCAATTCTTTCGAGTAGATTTCGAGATATTTCACAGAATAAATGAGAAATTTGACCTGCTGGTGGCGCTAGAGGTAAAGTCAGAAGATCACCATAATCAGTAGGATTCAGCCCCTGTGGATCATGAATGACTGATCAAGATTTCATAACAATCCACTGAGTGATTTCCATCAGAGGTGGAGATCAGTAAAATGTATTTCTACTACTTTATATACATATAAAATGAAACTAAACAGTATCAGGCCCAGGATCCCATCGGTTACTATTCTATCTGCATTCACTGCTTCACTCGCATGTATAGATCAGAGATCAGTTTTCTCCTCCTCCTCCTCCTCCTTCTCCTCCTTCTTTCTGTCAGAGAAGAGAACAGCTGCACACATTACTGACACATGAATAATTAACAGGAGTAGGTATCACCTCCACCACCAAAGTATGAAAATGAAATGCAAGTCATTTTGCACACAACAAGAATATCTAGTGAGCCAGCAGTGAGCACCGGAGCGACTTGTGTTTACATCTCACGGGTTGTTATTTTGAAAGCGGGTGAGCAGAGAGATATTAGAATCAATTACTGTAAATTGATGGAAACAGTCAAGGTTTCTAGCAGTGTCAGCACCTCGCATGAGTTCAACAAAAAGCCACGGTGATTGTTTCGAGGCTGTTGTGATGTAATCGGAGAGTGCACTCTGACCAGCTTGGACACGCTGGTACAGAAAATGCTGCAGTACATGAGGCGCTTGTTCTGTGTCTGTCAGTCATTTATCAAGGTCGTAGCGGTTCACCGACAAAAACAACGCTGGATGATGGTCGGTGAGAAAGTGTGAACAGGCCCTGACATTTGTGATTCAAAAATGATTTCTTCCCAAACTATGAGACAGGTCCTCTCTGGCAGTTTCCGACAGCAACACTATTTTCCACAGATTAGAAATCACAGAAAAACAGAGCTTAAGCAGCGGCCAAGGAACAGCAGACATTTCCACAGACTGAGCCAGTGAGTCAGCCTCCATCCAAGCAGAGCTGAGTACTGTTTATCTCTCTAAGATGGGTGCTGCTGATTTCTTTGTGAGGAGAGATCGCAGGTATGTAACCTTGAGCCTCTAGCCTGGCCTGAGGCTGTTCGTCATTAGTGTGTGGAGGCTGAGTGAGAGTGGGCCTGCTGGGTAACCTGCAGCCTGTTGCGCCACTTAGGCATCACTTCAAAGATTACTTACACCGGCAAAATGAAACCAGATCAGTGATTCAGTGCTAAGGAACCTAACAACAATCTTAACTATCATCTCATTAATATGAATTTGATTTTATCACTATCTGTTTCACAGGGAGGCTGGAATTTGCTTTGTGAAGCCATTGTGCTGCTTTTGTGGTGCCAAAATTCCCTTGATGCATTCATTTACAGCATTAAAGGAATATTCTTTTTTTTCTTCTGAGAGTCATTTGAGAATATTGATACAAAGACTGATTTATTATTGTCAAGAGCTATGTGAGAACACTGATACTAGCCGCATCTATAGGTTGAATATGAATCTACAGCCAGCAGCCGGCCAGCTTAGCTTATCGTAAATTCTGGAAATGGACTGAAACAGCATCTTACTGCAACCTTACCTTTGCAAATTTGGTAAAAATTACAAGTTTATCGGGTCTTATGTCCCAGATTACATTTGGCCAGGCACTTGGAGTTTTGTTGTCCCTGTGAAACCAGTAGCCACCCCAAAAGGTCACAATGCCTAGCCAAGAACTAGTCCTGCACAAAAGCAACACAAAAGCAAATACGTGGGTCAATTAGACACTTCTTTAATTTTGAAGATTGTTATTGCCACCCATGAAGCTGTTTCACTTCATCTAAGCTAAGTGATCGCATCACCATATGAACATCAGTAAGAAAATCACATCCTCATGACAATACACTGATTGTCTCCATGATATTCCAGTTTTTTATTACACTTCCAAACACAAGCATACTGTATATCACAGCTGAAACACTGTGGTGATAGTAAACATGTGTTCGAACTAGTACAGAACCACAAATATTACTTGGGATTATCCCAGCTTAGGATGAAAACTAAACCTAGCATTCATCTAAGTAGAAAAATACAATTTCCAGCAGCTCTTATATTACATTTTAACACACTGTGTCCTGTAAACAAACAAGCCAGCCAAAAATGACACAAAATAAACACTGGAAGACATAGGAGCATGTGCAAAGTTGGTGCAACGTTCACTGTGACAGGATCTTTTAAAAGGTCACTTCTGTTCCTCCATCCAGCTTGCCTCCAATTTGTAAAGGTGAACTGCTCGTGAAGCAACAGTGTCTTGTTTTCTATGTTTGCAAGTGTTAAATACACAAGATATAATGCGTACAAATGGCTGCACTTGTTGGATATCTAACAGGACATGCTTTTGACCAGAGAGATGACCTTTCCCATAATGTCAGAGTATTCCTTTATAGAAATGAAGGCATGTGACCAAAACATCCCATTAATAATAATTATTTTTATGTAAGACATTTTGACATGTAATAGCAGGAAAGCCACAGGTGCTCCCTACAACATTAGTGATAGCTAAGGTCATGGTTCTGTGCATGCTGATGCTGACATGGCTTACACCTGTCTGCTATGTAATGTTATATGAGGTACAGTAATGACACTACAAAACAACACTAACAATAGAGCAGTCAAGTGGTTTCAATATATGTAGTGTTTATCCTCCTCTTGCTTACCACAGCTTCGCATTAGTAAAGACATTGAAGAGCGTGTGGAATTCATTTTGCACAAACATTTTTAGATCAAGGGGACGCCAGCGTCACTGTTTGCACCAGTGCTTCAATTAATGGTCCCTTCACACCCACTTATTAAGATGTGCCGTAAGTCTCTACTGTGCAATGTTAGACAAAGACGTAGCTCTTAGTGTCCAACAGTTCCAAAGCAACGTGTCGTCTTTACACCCCAACTTTTGACTGAATGCACATTCAGCTGGTACAGAAGGCTGCTGATGAGTGTGTGACTTTTTGACGTAATACACACTCACCAGGCCGACTGGTTAGTCATAGCACACTCCTCTGTTCTTCCCCAGCAACACAAGCAGAGAGGAGAGACAAGTTGTGAAGTTCTGCTTCCTGGAGGAGCCTACTTTTGGGTTATTCATTTTTTTCAGAGAGGGGAGAGAAGAGAAAATGCATGTTGGAGAGTTCATTATTCAGTAATTTTTCTACCTTATTGTAATTTGTTTGCCCTCCTGGATGTGAAGTCTTGTTTATTGTGTTCACATTAACGCTTTGGTACATATTCCTAGAATTTAACAACTGATGGTTGATTTTACTGATTACTCTTTCTATTTTATAATAAATTGTAGTAAATCACTGTTTTCTTTTAGTGCATGACAATAATCTTTAATTTGAACCTTTTTTGGGAGGAATTTATACCCAAGAAACACTCCATTAATGTTAATTATTTAATGTTTAAATGTTTCCACATCGGTTTTTCAATAAATACCATTCAAGAAAGACTAGAGGCACGACTGTAATAACATCTATTAAGTCAATTAATTTAATGCCATTAAGCATATTTCTTTGGCAGAATGTTCGATGTTGAACAAAAAACCAAAATACTTATTGTGAAGCTGATTAAATGTATATTCAGTGCTGGCTTTTGGGGTTTATTAGCGCATCTGTGAATGGGTTCCGGTCTTCTAATGAACAGTGTGTAAAGGTCTGCAGCACAAATAGGCAAAGCTGTGCCATTCAAGATCAAGAGATTGTGCACCTAATCAATACAGTCTCAACCAGACAGAAAGAACTAATCACTAAAATTACCTGACAGCATGACTGGCTGTAAATGCCTACAGACTTTCTGTCCTTCACCAAACACATAGCCTGCAATCGTCGCAAACATTTTTGATTTTCCCCCAGTTTTCCACTCGATATTTGACCTTTAAACCACCAAGAAATCCCAATTAACATCAATAATACATCAGAGCCGCTTTATGGAGCAGATTAAAGTAAAAATAGCTGACATTTTTCTCACGAGGAAAGCCTTACCATCGTGTGCCAAATCTTATCTTCTTGTATTTAATGACTTCAAGCGCGTTCTTATCATAAGAGTATTGTGAAGAGGAATCTGATATAAGCATGACTAACTACACCATAACAGTAACATATAATTTACTTGCATGGCTTCACATTCTCACAATGATAAGTATACAGTATATTTCATGTTTTTACTGGCTTTAACACAGAAAATCAAAAGTTTAGGTTGATTTTTTGACACTATTCAACAGACTTGTGTCAATGTAAAAGTCAGATTTTATAAAGAGGGGCTTCCTCCTCATCACTCCCCCATAATGCCAGATATTGCTGTTTAGAGTTCAGCCTTAGGTCTCTTGCTGCCCTCCATCACTCTTCCCTTTTGAAAGGTCACTCAGCTGCTGGAGGACAGCCCTTCTCTGGGCAGATTTACAGCTGTGCCACACTCTTTCCATTTCTTAATAATTCATTTAATTGGACTTCAAGGAATTTTTCACCGACTTGAAAACCCTCTCATATCAGTCTCCCGGCTGGTGCTTGTCAGTCACCTTTTCCCCAGACTTGCTTGGGCTTATTTTTATTATACTGCAATAGACTGAAACACCTCGACTGCAACACAAGTAATTATGCGACATTTCAAACCAGGTGGCTGCACCAGTGATGATGCAGATCGCTATTAAAGGAAGTAAACAAGTAATCAATCAAGCAATCAAGTGTTTTATATTTGTAATTAAATTAGGATGCCTTTGTAGAGGAACTTCTACTGTGAGATTACAGGGACTCTCCCGGCTCATCACTGCGAAAAAGGGGATAATTAAACCGACTATTATTCAATGTTGTAAAACAAACAAACCAGAAACAGGGCCTGTTTTTATTATCATCAACAATTTATTTGAAGAACCAGCTACTTTGTCTTTAGTTCAAGATGTGCCTGCTTGACATCATAACTGAGTGATGGATGCAAATTTTGTTCAGTTACACAGAAACATAGTGATCTAACACTGATCAATGCTATTTTAACCAGGTGCAGTGAGTACATCGAAGAGACAACAACTCAAGTGCACCTCGGTGAGGCAGCAGTCAGCCAACTCTAGGTCAGTTGGAAAAACTCTGCAAGTTGCCATGGAAACCAATTGGTGTGCAAAGTCTTAAACAACACCCATCTACTAGTGTCTGTACAAATGTATGACTTTATGGATTTAACAAGAACGTACAAGCAAAGAGAGACCTGTGATTTATGTTTCTTTCAGCTGCCGTCTTGTTGGGAAACATGGACCTTTATATTTTCTTACTTATGGAATAAATGATGGAAAATATGTATGCTGCAGGCATACTGCGCTTTAACAGATCATAAATCATTACAGAACCTGAATTTATTTTTTTTGCATAATTCGCCTCTCCTCTTCAGTTGAATCCAATTAGCAGTGTCTTCATTTACACATAAATTAACTGAGATTAATCAACATCTCTTTGCCAGAGGAGGGAAGATCTTCACAACAAATTGGGTAATTTTGAGAACAAAGAGAAGAGGTTCTGCGTATGAAATCACAATAGCTCAGATTTCATTGAGAGAAAATTATCTTGAAAACATGCGGTATTTGGAAACAGAGGAAGAGAAGGATGACAGAAAATATACAGAGAAACAATAGATAAATGGCTGTAGATGCAGTGTTAAGAGCAACGCTTTTCCTTTTTCACGTGTCATGCTTCACCCACCTCCCTCCTTCCTCCTCCTATCCTCATGTGCCTCTGACAGGCTCTGTGTGGGTGTGCATGAGAGAAAGAGAAGGAGAGGGAGTGATGGAGAGAAAAAGCTCTTATTTATGTAAAAGCTGACATGAGAGGAGGTGCTCGGCTGAAGCACAGAGCCTGACCAAGGCTCCATTAACTCTTTACCGTCTGAGCAATACCAATCAGAATCAACTGTATGTACTGTATGTCGGCAAAGACAACGCAGACAGTGATTATAGTTTTACTTGGTTGACAAAGTCCCTTCTTCTTTGAATTTACAATTCTCCCTTTGGAACAACACCAATATTAGCTTTTCTTGGACATTTTTAATCAGAAACATAAACTCGTGCTTTGAATTTATTCATGAATTTGGACTAAATATTAAAAGGTTCGATCTAAAAAAATGGGCAAAGAGTCTTGAATCGAATGCAATCGCTGCCTTAATACAGAAAAGCAGAACAAAAGAAGCCTCTAATTGTCTCACCAGGTTCTTGGTTGTCAGCTACTGTCAGTGCTGTATGTAGGCAATTATGTCATTGTAAACAAACAGCGTGTGGAATTATTATTCCAACATACAGTAATTAATCACCCCTTGTCTGTTGTGGACTCTGCTGCATTATTTTGGGAAACACAACTGTTCCGGCTTTGTGGGTGCTGTTAAACCATTTACCACGTGCAGGAGACAACTGAAAAAATCAGATATTCGAGCCGTGCGCTCCTCTCCATTGGTAATGGCAGCACTTTACAACTTTCAACAGCATCACTTTCTCAACGACTCAGCACATCCAATGACATATTAAAGGCAGAGTGACAGTGGGAGGTTTGAAGCTTTTCGACTCACATTTTCCGGGCGTGTAGTGGCTGAACATACGACACAGAAGTCAGAGCAGTTTAATTTGCTCTCTTTCTGCAAAAGGGCAGAAGATTTTAAAAATGTCATGAGAGGGAGTTTGGCATGCAAACATACAAAGCGACAAGACACTGGAGGTCATTCACTGAAAAAGTTTGGGTTTTTTTTAGAGGTTAAGCGGGCTTCAGTGTAGCTCAGAAGGAGAATACAAAAGACTGAGAAGGCAGTAATGCCCTGTAATCAGTTTCCTCAGGTACTGTGTTATCAGCCAGGCCTCATTCTTTACTCATTCATTTTGCAGATAGTGTTAAGGCGGCACATTATGCAGATACCAAGTCATGAATACCAACTGAGAGTACAAGACAAAACCGATCCAGAATCAACAGCTTACATGTGTCAATATTTGCTTAGTAGTTGTGTAAATTTGCCTGTAAAACACAACTGAAACAGCCCAGTTATTATGTTTCTGGCTTCTCTCTACAAATTCAACATACATGACACAAAAAAACATTCAAAGATGGCACCTTTACGTCACCAATATCCCTTTCATTCCTAGGGCACATTTAATGGCATATATCCTCCTAACTGCCTTTCGAACCTAAAAAGCTATAGCAGAACAACAGGATTTGGATTTTAGATTATATTTTTTCTTTCACAAAGCACAAAGGTAGACTTAACTAATGCATTTTGCCAATCCGTTTCTCATTATTGGTCTCATTAACTGACACTGGGATCCTTCATGCTGGCACCCAGTGTTGCCCTGTGAAACTAATTTGGTGGCTCTTCTCATTTCTCACTTACATAATTGACTGATATAATCAATTTTACGGGAGCACAGATGGATGAAATCTGGTATCATCCTCTTCACCCCGACCTGGTCTTCCTGATGCAAATGGCTCAGAGGCTAGAGTTTGATTCAGGACTCCGGGCCACGTGCGTTCAATTACACCTCCCAGAGACAAACAGCAAAAGTGCTGTGACGAATCTTAAAGTTTAAAAATGAATAACGCTCCAGTCGCCATGGGATGTCCTTCTCACACGCGTTTAAAGGCATTCACGCAGATTCGCGGTGATGCAACAAAGCGCCGTAGGCAGGAATGAAATGGTAACCTACTACTCCACTGACACTGGCGAGCCACCCTACTGCACCAACAGCAGCCCAAAATGTCAACCCTTGGCCTCTTTCCCCTCCCCTGCTGACCTCACAGTTATCTCTGATTAATAATAAAGGCCTTATAGACACAGAGGCAAATACAAAAAGACTCCCTGCAGATGTCCACGACCCTCAAACTCATGGTCTTTTAAGTTTGCCCTCTGGTGATGGGGGAATTATCTTACACAGCAGGGAACAAGTGTGCCAGGGGATGGTAACCTTCCATAGAGGATAAAAGCATCGCCATGAAGTCAGCCTGGTCGAATAAATACAGTGATCCTTGCCAAGCTGTCTCATATATACACCTATATAATGAAAAGGAATAAAAAACAACTCAGCAACAGCTTGGCAACTGAGCAAGAGGCTCGACAGGAAATGTGTTATTCATTTATCTAAATGTAGGTACACAGATGCATCAGATGACAAAGTGCATTCTGTGTTTTAAAGATATAAGATAAAATGGACGACTGCAGATAAGATATTTTTTTGTCAGATTTGCTCTCGGTGAGAAGAAGGAATGGGAAAAAAAGTCTTTTAAAATGCAATCTTTCAGGCAAGTTCAGTGTCCTTCATTCCTCCATCTTGTTTCTTAATCCTAACACACACAGAAGGGGAGATGTGTGTGTGTGTGTGTGTGTGTGTGTGTGTGTGCGCGGGTGTGTGTGTTCAATGGCTCTCGGAGGTCTGCATGAAAAATCATTATCAAGGACACTCATAAAAACAACCAAGTTCGCTGCTAGATCTCGTCACCCGACACAAGCTAGGAATTATCCACTTCTTCAGTGAAGACAAATCTCTGGTTTTAGCTCATTAACCTGATGAGTTCTGATTGGCTGTCAATACGGCATCCATCCAGAATTATGTAACCTTTCATTTCAATAACAAACAGCTCTCTTGTAGCGCCAATCAGCCCATAATCCATTTATGAGGATTAAATTCTTACCGCAGCTTATTTGGATCAAGACTAACAAGAAATTAATTGAAAAGGGCTGACCCTATAGGAATAAAGCTCTGCAGTTCAGCTGGCAGAACAGACTGAGAAAAGCTCAGAGTGAGTGACAATGCTGGTGATATAATTGGGAACATAACACGCTCTCAAACTGGCCGTCTGCATTACTCATGCGGTGTTGTCATCAATCGCTGGAGGGACATAATTTTCATGTGCTGAAGCTGTGCATCCCAATGTGCAGGCAACAAAACCGAAATACTTAAAATCAAACAAATTAAAGTACACACTCTCATGAACACACACACCAGTGTTTATGTCTCTGATGTGCTAATTGCTGGAGGTGTGTTCCTGAAATCCAAAGTAGAACTCTCTTACCTACAGATGCACAAAATTTCACAAGGACCTGAAAAGCTGTAATTAAAAGGGTGACACATTTCTGCTCCTCTCCCACTGTGTGTGGGATGGCCTGAAATAGAATTGCAGGGTTTCAACAGGCGAATTGCACTCTACACCGCTGCACAGGCACCATCCTGCGGCTCAAGGAGGGAAATGGATACAGTCTATGTTCGGAAGCCTTCCCATCTTTGCTGGGAATTTTAGCAAATGATTTGACAGACAGGCATGATCAGGTATGATGACAGGTCAGGCTCAGGAGTGTCGGGCTGCCACGGGAGAGCGACTCTGTCTGAAATGGCAACACACACAAACCCACAGAGCAGATCGGAGTCCAGACCAAGCATGTGACCTGTACAAGGAGTGCAGCTGGGCGGGCAGCAGTGCATGTTCTCCCTCGACTGGCCATGGTGATTCATAAACTTAGATTAATTCCTGTTGTGTGATGCCATTTACATCACTCGCCTGAGGGTGTACTCCATAATATGGGGCCATCATTATTCCACAGAGCCTTGTGTTGGTGGTGGGGTGGAGGGTGTGCTATATCTGTGCAGGCGTGTATTTATTTGTCTGTGCATGTGTATGTGTGTGTCGGTTAATGTGCCTGTTTGAGTATCTGAGAGAGAGAGAGAGCACGCGCGAGAGAGTCTGTTGCTATGCATTTTTACACGTCCTCCCACTGGTCTCTTCACATGAAACATCATGGCAGAGAGGAGCTGAACACACATAGCTGAGCCATTTTCCTGTGATGCAACAACATTTTAACAATAAAAGCGCTGAAAGCTTCAGCGAATCCCTGAGCCGTGCTGATGCTGTGTTGGGGGGGGGGGTTGAACCCCCTAAATAGCTTGTTGTATCATCAGATTGCTCCATTACTTCGATGGATTCCAGGGTTAGCGCGGTGGGGAAGTCATGGCGGTGTTTTTTTTTTTTTTATCATTGCATCAAAGCTGTATGTTATTTTGCAGTTTAACCTGTGAAGAGTCATGTAATATGGGTTATTATGTAACTTTTGAGTTATGTATTGGTTCAAAAACTAGGTGCACGTTTGACTCAAACGGTTTGGTTCTTTCTCCCACTGATTGTAAATAAAGTCATGTGTGAGGCTTCCACGAAGAAACCACTAAACGATGTCACTTCTCTAATTTTTGTGCTCAAGAAAGGCTTAGAAACAAGCTCCCAAAATAAAAAAATTAAAAATCAGTCATTAGTCCAAGCCCCGTACTTTCCTAAATCAGTATGTTTTATTGTTTATTGAAAACCTTAGTTTTTTTTAACAGTGTGACAATGGTCTTATTACATTTAGGAAATGATTACGCTTTAGTTACAATTAGTACTTTAAAGGTTAGAGTCACATTGTAGTTTTTGCTAAAATGACATCTTCATTTAGGTCAGACATCCTTTGTTGTCATCATAATCATGTGATAAAGGTTTAACAAAAACATAGTTCACTATCAGTTGATAACAAAAACCCTGAAAACAAGAGAAACGGCAGTCAACTGTGTTAAAGTCATTTGTTTTGGTCCATCCATCCACCCCCTCCTTTGCTCCTATCATAACTTGTTTGGTTTCTAGAGCACTTTGTCACTTCTACACACATGTTCTTTTCTTAATAGGTCAGATTTCCTTGTGAAATTTGCCACATTAAAGGAAAATGTGTACATCAGGACTATAGCTTTATTAGCTGTCGAAACATGTGCAGCTGGCATGATCCAATGATGCAGGATAAATACGATATGGTTTAAAGAGGAACTTGACATGAAAATAAACTGACATAATTATGGGTCCTCTTAAAAAGCAATTCAATATGTTACCTCCTTTGTTGGCAGGTGTAATTACATCAGTGATATTATGCAACCCACATCTTAGTTCAATGGCTCAATGGGCACACAAATGAAACTGCAGTGTCCATGCACTGCTAATGTGACAAATCATAAAAGAGGTCATTTATTTATTTATTTCGAGTAAAAAAGCCTTTTTCTGTCCTGACATCTTTGACTGATAACAACTTGGCTATATATGACAGAACTGTGCGAATTTCACCATCTCAGCACTCTCTACAGAAATAATGTTATAAATCTCAATATATTTCCACAATCTCTCTGTTATTGGCAGCAAACCAGCTGCATTTTTTTAAAGCCAACGCAGAAGGGCTGATAAATGTGTTGATGCTGCCATATGGGATACATTTACTTCCCTATGTGCTTGTGTCCATATGAAAGAGACATCTTTCAGTGTTCAGTCCAGAGATGAATTGTCCGAGTCCTTTACAATGTTCTGAATTGCATTGTCAAAGCGATAAAGAAGGAAGATTAAGTACAATGGAGAATGGACAACAACCGTCTTAGATATCTACAATATGTTCTAATATTCAGCATAAAGGGGTCATGAGGTTTAAATTTATCTGGCTGTTATTTTACACGTCGCTTTAGCATCACAAGTTCATGCATCGCTGTGCAGTAAACAAAAAACAACAGTAAACTCACTGAAATAAATACACCACCATTAACATCTGTTTACCACCGAACCCTGGGTTTAAAGCAAGGGAATCCAGATCTGACTATACAGTGTAGGGTACCAACCCAGAATCAAAAGAGTGGAGAGAGTAGCCAACGAAAGCATGATTCATTTGACACCCTCCGTCATTGTTGTAGCATTTTTCGAAACCAGTACAATTGTGGTGCAACGCAGTCAACAATGGGCATCCAGTGACTCATGCAAGAGTTGTTCAAAAGCAAACAAAGACATATAAATTGACTGTGACAGTACAAAAGAGGCAGACAACGAGATGGGACGAATCAATCAGATCTCAATAGATCAAGTCAAACCGAGACAAAGATTCCGAAAAGAACAAATCTGTAAATGTATGTGACGGTCTGACGCTGCTGCAGGTGTTTCTATGCACTGAACTTACCGATCTGTAAATCACTTAACCTCCATGACTGGAAAACTGGATTTACAAGCTAAGAAGAAAATTACTTAGCTGCTACCTTTAAGAGCATGCTGATATATATGGATTAGCAGGCACCACCATTATTTCTGTTTAAACTGTTTTTACTAGCCTGTAACCTCAGTCACACGGCAATGTGATGTTGCAGAAAATATCATCAAGTTCACCAAGACAGACAGCAGCGAGGCTGTGTGGCTGAATGAAGGATGCAGTTAAGCATAATAGACGGCCATGACAATGCAACAAGTGCAAAAAGGTTAATTCTGGTCGGTGTACAGGGGTGATCAGTTACCATTAGCCTAAAAGTCATTGAGCTAACAGCTCAAAGCTGTAGACATTATCACAAAACATAATTAACTAATGAGGAAAACCTGGTGGCCATTAGCAGTGAGTCTCTGCAGCTGAAGGGCAACGACAAGATGTCGCACCTAAATGGGTTACAGCAGCACACCAGGAATGACAATAGTGTGTGTGTGTGTGTGTGTGTGTGTGTGTGCGTGCGTGTGTGAGAGACAGAAAGAGTGGTGGGCTGAGACGGGGTGGAATAGCAGGAACAATTATGATACCCACTCATTTTGTGATAAGAACTGCTTCCAAGCTGGAAAAAAATAAATATATTAAGCAGCTTAATAGAGGGTAGATAGCAGAGTAAGATTTAGCAAAAGAAAAGACAGAAAGTGAGATGGAGATTATGCAGAGCAACACAAAAAGGATAAAAAGGATAACAATGGAGGTGAGGAGACAAGGGGTCCAAGGGGAGAAGTCTCTGTTCCTGACTGAACTACAAATGGAGACCAATCAGCCTTGAAGTTGTCAGGTTTCAAATTTAAGAGCAGCTTCAAAGCTGTCAATCTGTCTGTGGGGCAAAAGACGGATTCAGGTGTAAAAGAGTTTATACCTAAAGTACCTTAAAAGATACTCAGACGGATAAGAAATACTTTACTATCATCTCGTCTTCCAGATGTGAAAGCTGGTTATAATTGTTACTGCATAACCTGCGGCTGAAGAGTCAAATTAACATTTTAGGAGTTTAAAAAAAGGATGATCAAACAGATGCTGCTCTGGTCATGGATAATTAGAGAACTTCAAACTTGAGGGGCCCACAGGTTCTTGTCAGCAAACACTCATGTAGATGTAAGTGGATTGGTTTAACACAGTCCCTTAGTAGACACAATGATCTAAGTAAGACATTAAACAAACTACAATGTGAAGGTATATTATGGCTTCCTGATCTCTTCTTTACCCCCTAATTGGTTTTTAACAATGTCGTTCTTGTCCAAAGGCAAGAATCTGGTGTAACATTTGTTCAGCGAAGCCTATGAGGCTACACAAGAAGGAAAGCTGTGTATATGTTGCTGAATTGACAAGAGCTATTAAATCACGCCTGTTAAAAGAGTTAGAGGTACTTAGCTTCTCTACAGCCATTATGGGATGATTTAGGACTTGTCTGAGTGACGCACTACGGAGGCCACGCATGACGCTGCGAGCCCTGAGAACAGGAAAGTGTCCTGCTGTTGGAGAAATCATTAGCTGAAACCTCAAATTCAATTACTTCCTCGGCACTGGATCTCCCCTGATGGTCCTTTGGAGGGCTTCACGGCCAAAATAACTCCCATAACTCCCCCACCTTTGTGATCTCCACCACCCCCCCACGCCCGATGAGACCACCAGCACCAGGAGCTGCCATCGATGGAACAACACAATCAGAGATGCTCGTGAAAACATTTGGGCACCTAGCAGGGAGTGGGAAAAGTAAACAAATACAAATCAAGTCCAAATGAAGGAGGATTTGTTGTGCCACAGCAGTGACCAGCGGGACAGGACACATGCAGGAACATGAGGTTTTTTACTCAGTAGTCGCCATTAAAATCAAATTTAGTCATCCGATAGTAGAAAAAAGTACAAATTTGATTTGCTTTAATAAAAGAATCAATACAAGAATGCTAAAATATTAGTCCAGCATTAAAAATCCTATATTTTGTCTGCTGAAAATTTCCCATGTGACTGATATATTACCATTTATGACCTCATTAGATTTTTAATCCTGATGCATCGATGAGCATATTCCTATAGGGCCCCTCCAAAGGCTCCAAAGGTACATTTGAGAGGACATGAAATGATTAACGGTCTAATCAGAAAGAAAAAAATCACAGCTCTGACATAAATTGCAATTTCTTGTATGTTTCTATAATTTTTCGCTGATTTGTGAAATGTGGGAACACGAATAATTTCACATCTTTGGGCCTAAAATGGTTATTTAAATGAAACCATGTGAGAAATTCAGAAGGGAGATGTCCTTTTGGCAGAACTTGAAATGTGACACTGCTTTTTTTTGTGAGAGGTCACAAGCCAGAAAAGGTTGGAAACCACTGGATTGTTCTTTAATTTATTTCATAAGGGTATCATGCATTTTTTTCTCCAAAACATTCATCTGAAAAGTGAATACTGGCTATAGCTGTTGCATACATGTAGTGGAGGATAACCACATCATTATCCTCTGAAATGTAGTTTAGAGAAGCAGCATAAAATGGAAATACTCGAGTAAATTACCTCATTTGTACTGAAGAATAGTACATACTACATCTCCTGTATGGGACTTACTTGTCCACTACCTCTCCAACTGCATTTTTGACAGAAAAAAAAGCAGAGATGGATGTGTGTATAAAGAGAGAGAAAAAGAAAAGTCAGAGAGTGAGAGGCATAAAGTGAGTGTGTAGGCTGGGAGCACCTTTCTATATACTGTTGGCTTGCAGGGAGCCCTGAGGGAACAGCTGAGCCCTGCAGTGGGAGCCCTGTTGGTACGCCATGGGCTGAGACAAATGGATTAACAGTGATCTTTTTCTGCTTGATGAGGGGGCTGATGAGAGGCAGGTGGTGCAGTGATGGAGAGGATCTGTTGGCTAGGAGGATCTGAATGTGTGGTTTTCATAAACGGAGGTGTAGTAGTTAACGGCTTCATCTCGTCAAACATGTTTAGAGTGACGCAGAGCTCGTAAGAGGAAACCAAAGATTTAATTCCCCTGCAGCTTCAGGGGAGGGGAAGATTTAATGTTTCACACAGGCATTGCTGACTTTATCTACATCTCCTCAAGGGTTTCGTTTCACATTTACATACATAACATAAATTGCCTGGTTGGAAAATCCAAAATTAAGTCAAGTTAAATTATTAATAGCCTCAGATTTGCGCCATAAAAGCATGAATTTGATTTATTTTTACTTTCGGAGGGGTGGGAGGGTGTTCTAATTTTTAGAAACGCTCCAGGGATGTAAACAATAATAATAAATAAATAAATAGATACATTTTATTTATATAGCCCCTTTCAAAATATAGCTGCAAAGTGCTTTACAATGACAACAACAGATTAGAACACAAATAGAATAAAACAAACTAAGCGCCAACTCAAAACACAAGGAGCGAGAATGTAAAAAAAAAAAAAAAAAAATCATAAAATAACATTACAAAAATCTTTTTCCAACATTATTTGGAAGACTACACAGAGTTTGCTGCCCAGATCTCCTCAGGTAGGTCATTCCAAGGCCTGTTGGTCTGTTGACAACTCCAGACTGAAATTAATAAACAACTATTGGATAGACTGCCATTATATTTGGTTTGGCCATGCATGCCTCTCCTCAGGATTATTATTAATCACCTTGGCGATCCTCTAATTTTTCATCTATGCATCATCATTGGGTCAAAGGTTTAAAATGAGTCGCTTACTGTACTTTGTGTTCAGTGCATGTACTGTATTAACATGTTTGCATGCTTCAAGTCCAATACTAAGATCGTGAACACGCTAAAAATTAAAAATGCAAAACATTAGCTTGTTAACATCACTGTAAGCAATGTTAGTGCACTAGTGTTAGCTTTTAACTGAAAGTATCACTCTAAAGTATACAGCCTTGCAGAGCTGAAAACATGGCAGTCGACTCCGAGTTACCTACTGAAACAAACAAGTGATCCTGCATTTAGTTTAAAGGAATGTTCAGTTGAGACAATTTTGACACAATTATTGTTTTGTTACAGCAATAATGTCAGCACTGCCTGGAACCTGCAGCTATAATCCAAAAATCGTGTACAATATTTAGCCTCTTTGTGTTTTCTTTTTTTGCTTCTGATAAACTCTCCTCCGCTACGGAATAATATTAGGGCCACTCAAGAGAAAAAAATAATAGGAGGTCGATTTTTTTTCATCATGCACTTTGAGAAAAAATTCAAAATGTCGAGAATAAAGTCAAAATGTTGAGAAAAAAGTCAACCTAGTTCGGTAAAGTTGGAAAGATGCTCACAGATTCGGATTTCTGGCATCAATAACTTGTTTGCGATACATTGTCAAAACATAAACACTGCCTCTTTCCCATCGTTGTAAGGTAGACAATGTGCTACAAGCCCAGTATTGACACTGTAGTGTCACCAAAATCACTGCAGCCATCAACTGGCTCCTGCTGGTGTTGCAGTATGACTACAGAAATTACAGTGTATAAAAGTACAGTTATTGAATATTTGGGTAGTGTCTCTCTTTGCTGTTGCAACGGTTTTGCAATTTGCAGACGGTCCCTGTGCACTTGTCGCACAGCTGGCTGCACATAAAAACAAAATTATTTCTGCAGCTTGAAATACAGCTACTTGTGATAAAACTGGGCTTGTACCACATTGTCTACTTTACAACGATGAAAAAGAGGCAGCATTTATGTTTTGACGTGTCGCGAATGAGTTATTGATGTCGGAAGTCCGAATCTGTAAATGTCTTTCCATCTTTACCGCACTAGGTCGACTTTATTTTCGACATTTTGACTTTTTCCTCAAAGTGTATGATGAAAAAAATCTCCCCTCTTTCAGTTTTTTCTCATGAGTGGCCCTAAGACTCTTCCGTACCTTCACCCAATACAATAGCATACTGACTATTTATTTTGCAAAGTGCTTTTGAGAAAATAGAATTTCCATGTGCATAAAGAAAAGATATGTAGATCTCATGGTTTTCATGTATTTAGAATTGTGTTAGAGTTGAAGGAGGTATAAGATGAAGTCAAAAGATTGATTTAAGGAGACAGATTGAAGCGAAACAGATAAAGTGGAGAAAAACAGAATTTAGATAAAAAAGATATATATCTATTTCTATGCTAGTAGAAACTGGTGGAGCACACAAAGTAGCAAAGGTGTCAGGTGGATTGGGATCCAAGACATGAGGGAGATAAAGGGTTCTTTCCAGCTTTGCATTTATATATCCTTGTCCTTTGTCTGTAACTTGCCTGCCATCTAACATGCCTTGTGGAGCTGACAAATAGCACAATCCTTTTCCAGTAGAACTTATAACAAGACGTAAAGTGCATCATGTGCATTTTTACACTTTTAAAATTTCGTATTTAAACCTTGTTTTCAAGGTTTTCTGCATACCTGTACTAAATGCTGAACATACTAACACACTATTTAGTGTTCATAAGCAGAATATCAGTCCCCCCAGGAATTTATGCTGTTGCGACTGCAACAATTAAAACAAATTCAACCAATCTCCATGAATTCTGTGCGACCTTGCAATTTTGTCCAATCACCATGACTTTTCGGCAATTTTGGCCAGCCTCCCGTGAGTTCCACCAATCACAGCAGTCCCCAGCGCAAACATAATGCATGTACGTCACCGAATTCACTTCCTTGTTTATGGTTTGAAGATGCAGACATTTGCAACAGTAATGATTCTCAGTTACCAACAAAAACTACTGCTAAAGACCTGCAAAACAATTCCCTGATGTTCTTCACGAAATCAGAAGTAAACTGTTTTACACCCCGTGCAATATTGAGGTGGAACACAAAGGAAAATCATCGATTGACAAACGCTTTTCTACCGCGAAACATAGTAGGAGAATGGGTGAAACAAGCGGATCACAGACCAGACAAATCACCGTGACGGAAGCTGTTGCATCCAGATCTGTTGCGAGCACTGAAAGAATGATGGTAAGTCAGATTAATTAACTGACGTGACAAGCTGTGAGCGTGTGTGTGAATACGTGTGTGCCAGGATGTGAAATTAACTTTTGAAACTTTTAAAATTTTTAATAAATTATACAAAACAAAGAAAAAAATGCAACCTATTAGCAATTTTTTACTGTCTCCCGCAATTTCATCGCAACAAATATGCTTAAAACATCGCAACTTACATCGCAATTCTTTTAGAAAAGCTACTGTGAATTCGGGCATTTTAGGCCGCAACAATCTTGAAAAACGCCTGGGAAATCCTGGAAGGACTGGAATATAAACATTTAATTAGATGTTTTTTTGCATGTTTTACGTACACATGCATCAGCCTCTGAATATTTACTAGGTGTCATAGTTCTTTTCAAATATTTTAAGAACTAGAAATGCACTTGGAGAGTGCCAATGGCCTTACTTTTATAAATAAAAGTAATCCAGATTCTCATAAAAATGTATGCAATGTTCCTTTGGTTCAGCTCCACCTCTCCAGGAATTTGCACTACATTTGGTTTGATAGTTTTTTACATCATCTTGCTGACAGACAAACAACACTAAAAAATACCCCAAATAAACAGTTATATCTGTTTACAAGTACATACATGTAATTAACATGTGGTACATGTTTACACTGCTCATAAATAGTAAATAGAGAAGCTGAAAAGCATGTGTTGACATGAAAAAAATAACCTAAAGAGATCAATATTTGATCATGATTTTTCGCAAGTTTCAATTTAATTTTGAATCTCTGCATCAAGGAGGAGTTTTCCTATATTTAAAATAAACTGTAATGTAACAGTCTATGGTTACTTTGCTGAAAATCTTTTTTTCATCTATAAGTATCATAGGGCACATTACGTTTCTCCATCTTCATATCCGAAACATTGTGAAACATGACATATATGTCAGCAATGTGGGCCTTTGATTAGAAGACGAATCAATGTCAATTAAAGGAAAGATAAGAAAAACCTTACATAGTGTGAGGCTGTGTCCTTTATTAGTTAAGACTCTGATGATCTGGACTGATATGTATTTAACCCAGTGAGGAAGTGTTAATAGATGTGAACTATGGGACACAATACAAGATGCATCTTATTTTCACATCTCCTGTGTTATGTTGAAGGCAATTAATAAAATAAATTAAAGAATGAGGCCAGAAATTCACTAAAGAACACAAGACATTCGTAGAACATTATTTCGTCTGAACAGGCTTCTACAAGCACCTTCAGTTTATGGAGATGTGATGTGGCTGTTATGAAATGACTCACTTTGAAATGATGCCTGACACACAATAAACAGGATGCACATGTTGTGTAAGTTCCTCCATCTTTTTTGCATCTTCCCTCTTATCTAGCTGAAGGGAAGGAATGACAGTGAAAGGAATCATTCTATGCACTTTAATACTTAAATCAGAATAGCAACAAAGTTGATATTTTGTACATTTCAGACTGTTTGCACTATTTCCTTGTATGGATCAGAGTAAAATTGATGGAGAAAAATCAAGAATTATAAAGGCATACATGCAAACATTTCTTACATGGCCTGATTAAATATGTATTCACTGGGTATTTTATGTCCATCTCAGGATACTTGCTTGTGAAAATATGTCGTCTTACGTGCACTCTGTGTATGTGTGTGTGTGTGTGTGTGTGTGTGTACATTTTTGTGAGCATGAAAATGCTATTTCAGAGGCCCAGTAATGACACCATTAGTGTGAGGATAGAGTGAGTATTAAACCTCAGGGCACAGCCGCACCACAGATGATTCCCCCAGAGTTAACTTTCCTCATATCCATCAGTCAGTGAGGCCAAACCAGAACCACAATCAACAACAACACCAGCAGCGGCATTTTACACCACGCTGTCTCTCTCCCCTAGCAATAATCCATATACCTGCACTCTGACTGCAGCCTCCGTTTGTGTCGGATTCTCTCTGTTAACTTTTAATTTCAGGGAAACAGTCTCTCTCTGACTAAGCATAAACTGCGTATTGTTCTCTTAGTGATCCCTATCGCGGGCCAGTCAGCACTTTCTGGGATACACAGAGATTGGGTGGAAACTGCTGAGATGCACAGCGCCATGGCACTGAATAAACGCACTGTGGTGAATTAAGTTTAAACCCCAAGCTTTACCGATGTCGATGTCTCTGTGTCCTCCTCGTTTATTCTTCCAATCCACCTCCTTCCTTCTTTTCATCCAACAAAAGTGTGTGGGGGGCCGTATGAACTAGAAGCCTCACAACTGGCCAATGAGAAAGCAGAGGAGCAGATGGTAGGAAGAGTGGGTCCAGATGGGAATTTTTGGCCAGAACAGCAAAGTTAGTGCAGAAACACCCTGACACTAAGTGCTGAGGAATCTTTAAAGAACCGGAGTGAGTCAGGATGTTGGTTGTTGATGAATCCCCAATAATGTCGCAAACAAGGCCACGACGCAGCTTTGGGAACAATTACAGAAGTTTGCTATGATCGAGTCGCAGAGGTCTCAGCACTACAATAAGCTTTAATGAGCAAGTTAATGATTGGTTTAGTCTAACCAATTAAGGGGCTTTAATATGGCACTTGGGAGAACATTAGTCATCAGACAGCGGCCGGCCTCAAGGAATCATCCCAGATCCAATTCAAGATGAGCTTGATTGTGCTTACGAGCGGTTAGAGGGTAAATATTCACCTTTCGCTCCATGTGGAAATCAAATCAAGCAGTCTGCACTTTAGAAAAATATGGAACATAATTCACCTGATTTCCTCTCAGTGCATTTTCCTTTCGGCATTTTGGGTAGCAAACATTGGCCTCTTTTCACTTGCCAAGAAGTTGTCTGCATTAATTCCTTACTCCGCACCATCACCCAATCCATCACCAGGATAGGTCGGTTAAAAGATCAGGGCCAACTTATTGCAAAAATCAATCTTGGTGACTGCTGAGTGTAGTAGAGTAAAGTCAATAAAGGAAGAAACTCTCAATAATCATTAATGTACTCACCAACAGTGAGTTTAACTGCTAATATTTTTAAATCTTTCGACACTGGTGCTTCTCACATCACGTTAATGCTACTAGATATGTAAGAGATATGTTCTCTCTATAATACATATGCATATTTTCAGTTTGTACACAATAAGGCTAAAGCCAGATGTGTTGCTAGGTAACTAATAACTGCCTGTTTAAAGGTTGTCTCACTTTGTTATTGTCAGCAAATACTATTAAAATACCATTAAACCCACCAATGTCTTAGTCCATCAGCATGAAGATGTAAAAGCACTTCTCCATGTAGCTTTTTTCAGCTATTTAAACAGGTGTAAACAGTGCATTTGTTGGGGACAATTTTCAGCTGGTGCTCTAGTAAGAATCTACAGCAGCAGGACGGTGTAGGAGGAGCTGGCTCAAAATATACCACAAGTTCAGATACTGAAGAAACATGTCATCTGGTGCAACAGTGCGGTTCAGGAATGTGTTTTCAATAATTTCTGAACAACATTCTAAGTCTGTTAGTGGGGTCTGTTCTCTGTTGGTTTTGGTGTTTTCTCAGGTTTTGCTGTCAATAAGAAAATTAGAGAATATCACTTGACTTTCTGTTGTTTTTATTGCTATCCATCTTCATGAGCTTCACTTGTTCTTGCCAAAGATCCTGTTTTTTGCTGGGTCCCATATTGACCACATCCAGCTTGTTTTTTCCCTTTAACATCCCCAGTCATGCTTTTTTATTAATAAGGTAAATCAGGTTGATGCAAGCAAACTGCCTGTATTATTGCGGGGTACATGCTGCTGCTTTTCCCCTCTCATAGTAGATCTCTCTAAGACAGTTTTATCCTGCTCATTGTGATTCACAAACTTTCATTTATACAGACTGTGCAGCCTCTAAAGTCAATCCAGCCTCTTAAATTTTTTATCATCTTGCTCCTGGAGCACTGAGTAGTGATGTGGCAGGAGTGCAGAATCACTTCTGTTCTCAATGCTGTTCAGCGGTTTTTGTGCATGAAATATCTTTTTAGTATTTTGCTTGGAGAGAGTCACTTGCATGTGTAGTTGTAGGTAGGACCTCACGTTGTTTTAATGTTCTTGTTGCTCTGTGGTAACATGCCTGTTTTAAATGTCTTAAAGAAGTTTATTTATGCAGGACCTTTCATAGAAACGCTGACAACAACAATAAAACAATGCAATGCTGATAACAAAACTGTCTTTCAACTTATCGTATTTAGGTAACCATTAGTTATTATACCAATATCATATCTTAAAAACTTTATCTAGATCTATAAGTTTCAGTTATTTGTCAATAAGTGTATCCCTTATCTCCCCCTCTATACACCATACATTTAATGCTGCTTTTTCCCCTCTTTGCCTTAAGTGTAAAATTGAAATGGCTAGTCTCACCCATTGCCTGTGGTCCTGCCGGAAAATTCAGAGGTTTTGGCACATTATAGGAAGAAATTAACGGCATTCCAGCTACTAATTTAGAAAATGACCCATTGTGCATGTTACATGGAATGCAAAATTGTTTCATCACTGATAAATATGAAGCAAATTTTTGTAAAATTCTAACATTCTGTGCAAGGAGGTGCATACTTCTGAACTGGATAACAAAGTCCCAACTAAAACACAGTGGCATAAGGTCATACTGCACTATATTTCTCTTGATTACCTAACCTGTGTGCTACACTCGAAAGACAATGTGTTCCATTATACATGGGGGCCTTTCATGTCCTACATTGGAGTAGATATTTCCTCTACCATCACTAGGGTGCTGGTGTAGGATTGCCTACACCAGCGCCCTAAATGTTTTTCTCATTTAACTCAGTGCATTACCTGAGTCTCCTCTTTATGTAAAACTGTATGTCTGTGAGCGAAGTTTGTTGCAGTTGTTTATTTATTTGTTTATTTTTGTCTGTCTTGTTATATTTTGAAAATCATTTTTTTTAAAAATGTATCAAGAATTTCGAATGAGGTGTATTTAATTCCTCATTTAGAAACTTTAGTTTGATGAATTCCCACATGATCACAGTGCCGGATGTCATGGCTGTCGTCATATATAGACTCCTCCTCGTACACTCTATATAGTAGTGTAACAGGTACAGACATGCATTTACAGATATAAAAATGATGTCCCAACTGAGACGTCCGTTGCCACAGAGCCACACGGGACAGAGTTCGCCAGTCAGGCGTCAGCACTTGGCGTCGCTGCTGTATTTCACACCTTCTTGCTCTACAGTCATTTGACGTATTGAACGAAGGATGCTTCTGTGTTGATCTCTTCTCTTAGATGACAGTGTGTGCTCTTTGTTCCGACTGTGTCTCGTGACGGGTCTGCAGTGTGCTGTGTGAGTCTCGGGCTGCGTCACCAACTGACTGTAATGGCTGAACACTGCAGGGTGGAAAAACCGCTGCAACCTGCATATATTTATACCCAGTTGCTCTCAAAAACTAGACAGGAAGCACACATTTACAAATATGTGAGACGTTTAATCAAACACAAATCAAAATTGAATAGTGCTATGAGCAAGAAGTAAAGATTAATGTAGAGCTGAAGTAACTAGACGCTATTCCTGTTTGTTTTTGAACAGCAAGGGGTAAAATATTAACTATGCATAACTTTTTTAGGCAGTTAATTTGTCAATGATATGCCACAGAGAGACTTAATAATGTCTATATACAGAGAAAACAATTTTTGATTTTTTCATGGAGCACAATAATTTAGACAGAGCTGGTCTTCACTATTATCTCCTCAGTGGATACAATTCCCATTTTAATTTAATCAGCCGCAGCAGGACAAACTCATGAGTTCCTGCATGGAATTTGCTGCGGTGCAACACAGGTTTCATTTCCTGCTCAGGAGCTTTTCTAAAAGGCACTGTTTTAAGCTACTGTACAAACCATCGCCATGGCAACCGGAGCTATCCAGAAAAAAATAAAAATGCAACAAAATGGATAAAACAACAACACAAAACAAAAAGCCACTTCTGATAAATTCATCCGTAATTACAGAAGCAAATCTTTTATCTGGCATTTTTTGAGTGGGAGGTCTGCTGAAATACATGGGTAAAAAAAATAAAAAAGAGGCAATTTATATGAAAAACATAAAAATAAAATGTTTTCATTTCTATCTACTCGCTGAAAACCTGTACTCCATCACTCTTATTCTGTTTCATCAACCTTATGTAAGAAAAAGGTCACAGCATATCTATTATTAAATACCTCAGTCATGGTATATTACATTATTAATCACCTCTGTACAGTCTCTAAACACACACACACTGTGGCTCTGACCCAGGTGTCATATATGTTTATGTAAAAATAGGCATGTAATCTCTCCAGATCATGAAATTAGAGCAGCAGCCAGGAGATGGAAATTCACAAATCATAAATAACAAATTTAGCAAAGCAAAGAAGAAAAAAAACATCTCTGACTATACTCGTGACTTGGGCGATGAAGAGGCACCCCGCATTTCATTGTCAGACGAAAAACTGAACATGAATGGCAATGAAACTCTAAATACCGAACATATCCTTTGAGGGGAACCGAACAAACAGGCTTTGTGTAGTTGATACAATTGTATAACATCTGACTGAGCCACCTGAACTGTCAGCATATCAGGGCCATAAAAGCAGCACAGAAGCAGAAATGTACTGTGAAAGCACAGCATGGGGCAGAGCAGCAAGAGCTCTGAGACACCCGCCCACCCTTCCTGAATCAGCCGTTTCTGTGGCGACCAGAGCGGAGAGGGGTGGAGGGAGGTGCTCGGTGAAAGTGAAGAGACAAACATTTGAAACCTGGTGGGAGAAACATAAAGGGAGGGATGTGTGGATGGATGGGGGTAGATGTATTGAGTGGTGGGTGATAAAGGGATGTGGCAGGGTCAATGTGGAGCTGGGGCCGATTCCTCAACATCACATCCGGTTGACAGATTGACAGTCGGAGGCAAACAACAAGCAGCATCCACAGTGAGAGAGACGTACGCTGAGGGGATTTTTTACTGTCAGTGGCAGTCCAGATCACGGTCATGGCTCAGGGGTTTAAACCATCTAAACACTGACAATGTCTCTCTGTGAAATCTCATTCAGCCATATGCTTCTGTTCAAAGGGTCCTCTGTCCTTCCCCTACACAAAATCATACAGTCGTGCCACATCAAGTCTTGCCTCACAGACACAACTTCAAAGCTGATTCAACAAGTTGTATGCTCTGAAGGAACAAAGACCAATCTGCTGATTCCCTGCAGTAAACACTCATGAGCTGCCATTACACACAATTACAATCCCAGGATGCAGTGCAAGCGACAAGTGTTACATACCAACATGGAGGAGAAGGTGCTAAATCAGAAGCCAGCTTTATGTCATCAAGTTTGAGCTCAAAGCAATTGATTGACATAAATATAATTAATTAAAACTGTGAAAAAGAGCGTACATATGGGGGGGGAAACACTAGTCAATATGATATTATATTCACTCCACACTGTGCTGTGAATATAATATTAGAGAGAATAAACAAGCATAATCCTGTTCATTTAACAGATCTTTGATTTTTGAAACCACGCCAGTAAGCTGAGAACTTTATTATGAAATGGATTAGACATTAAACTGAAAATATGGCTTTAATCTCACACCACAGTGATCGCAATGCTACAACAGTTGGGGATGGATTGCGGTGCTTCTTTTTGCGCAGTTGAGACAAAAGGCTCACACTAAGCTCAAGAAAAACAGCGGAAATCTGAAATGTAAACACCTGCAGATATTCCTGACAGTTGTCGACAAACTGCTGTGTCCACACAGACACATTGCGGGGATGAAATTTAGGCACAATCTGCATTCCATCAAACACCGTAGTCCGCCTGAAGCACAGCATCTGAGAGAGGGCACTGTCTTCGTTGTGTTTTTTTTTCTTTCTTTTTTTCTTCCCTTTCTCTCTCTTCTGTTTTTAAACAAGACTGAGAGAACAGTAGCAGAGCTGAAGCAGTTCCCACTCCACCCACTTTCTCTGTCAGGGACACATGGATTTACACATGGGGGAATGGGGATGAAATCAAACGCAGTCACTATCAGAGGCGACGCTCTCCCCAAGTCCCTGTGGTCTTTCTCACTTGTCAGTCAAGAGGTAAACAAGCCTTCACATAAACTAACGTGTTAAAAAAAAGAAGACACCCCCACCTGTTATATCCAGACACACAAAGAAAAGGTGGATACGCCTAATTTCTTTAGAAGTTCTAGCTAATTCATGTTGCCATTTGTTACATCAATACATCCCTGCATTCATACATTATTTTAATGAAATCACACATTTAACAGAGGAAATCCTGAAAATGACCACATTAAAGTGTCAAGCCACATTGACACTGCACTGCTGAGTATTTCATCATTTCATCATGTTTCAGACTCACCTGTTTGTGAGGCTGCTGTCAGAGTCCTGGCTTTCGAAGCTGCTCAGACAAACTGCAGAAGTGCGCAGGGACTGGACTGTAGTTGCTCTACACTGGACACATACCAGAGGACTGACTGGCTCTGTTCTGCACTGCACAGCTGACAGCGCTCTCCTCTTCCCCTCCGAGTCTGGAGACAAACAGCAGCTCTGCCTCTGCTGCCTCTCCCTTCCCTGCCTTTCACACGTACTGTAGCAGCAGCAGCAGCAGCAGAGGGAAGGCTGGGGGCTGCAGACTCTGTGATGAACACAAGTCTCTCTCTCTCTCTCTTTCTCTCTCTCCTCCAGGCTCTGTGTCTCTCCTCAAGTATGGCTACAGGCAACCGTGACTGGAGAGGTGAGCAGGAAAAAAAAACTGGGGAAGAAAAAGTGTATATAGAGATGGAGCTGATTCCCTTTGCAAGTATTTATGTTGTGATTGTGTGTGAGAAACACGGTGCTCTGACAGCAACACAAGCGTATGCGGGAGGCGGTGGGAGTAAAGCTGTACTCCCACCTCCTGCTCCCCCTTTTTCACCACCACCTACCCAACCCAACCACCCACCCACCCCTTCTCGCAAGCCCCACACCAGCCTGCTGAAATGAGTCATCAGCTGTCAGCCAATCACAAGCTGGTGCACAGCCTCGAATTAGAATAACAAGAGTATTTATGCACTCCTGTTTAAAAGGAGATGAAAATGAAATGGAAAATTGTCCGGGAGGACTTGACATACTTTGCGCTGGGTGAAGGAGATCAGGTGATATATAAAAATCACATTTATTATTTTTTTTAGAAAAAAGAAGAGAGAAAACAGGCAGTTTAATCTCTTTTTATTTAATGTATCATCAAGTGAACAAGGAGGATGCAGCATGGAGACAAATAGAAATGTACAGTGTTCATCACTGCATCACTTGTGAGGTGTGACTCACCGTGGTATATGATTCATTTAATCACAGCTGCAGCCATATTTTAAAAAAGTACAGTCTGGCCCTGGTAACTTTCCGGTAAAAATTAAGGTAAATTACTGAAATAGAGCACAAAATCGCTGTTCCACTACTGCGTGGTGCAATCGGTAACTACGCACTGGTCTGTGGTGATCCAAGTGCTCTTGTGTGAAGTGGGAGGAGTTATTTTGGGCGTCCAATGTGGCAGAAGTTAAATTATTGTTTCTGCTTAGACAATATTTGGTTGCTGGCGCTTAGAGCAAGGCTTACATGGATAAATTGTTAGTCGAAACAATGAGCTTGAAATGAAAGAAATGGTTCTAAGATGAAAAATCAAAAGGTACAAAACCTAAGAGAGGCTCAAAGATAGACATCACCTACCTACCCGAGGAGGATTCTGTTAAATGGAATGACAGAGTGTACAAACTGCGAACTGTCCTCCAAATGTACAAAATGTTACCTGTGTGAATTATGACTCTCCTGACAGAAGCAAAAGCAGAAGTAGCATGACGTCATCATAGATCCTCAACACAACATGCGACTTTGAACATTTCTTTGTAAGTCATGACTACATTCCTAATTAAATGCTTTTTTCCTACTCTATGAACAAGTTATTTTTATTGTTTCACACAGGGTTGATTACAAAGTGGCAGAAATGCAATGTGTTTTAACAAAGGCTGGAGTCACCCTCAGAGAAAGGTTAACCCAGATGAGGTGGTTTGGTCACCTGATTAGAATGCCTCCTAGGCACCTTTCATAAGAGGATTTCTGGAGGTGTCCAGCTTGTAGGAGACCCTGGTGTGGTACTGTATAACTCATCTGGATGGATGGACATGACTGGTTAGCAGAGTTTCCTTGGCAGAGATACAATAAATAAAAGAACAATCTAACCTATGCAAGTGATGCAGAATGTGGTACTGCCAGTGCTGGTGACACAAGTTTGCAACAACCTCAACAAAATTTAAGCACAAAATCTTTGAAACAGCTAAATGCAGTGCAAGCTGTGCACCCTGCAAATAAGAAAACCGTCATATCACATCACTAAAAAGAAGATACCTTTTCTCAGATCCCTTTTTTCATAGGAGGCAACACTGGGCAGTATTTTTCTTAAGATATATTTTAAATTTCCCCAGGGGTATGCTGCCTCCCTTTCTAATATCATAAAAACCACAATGATAAAATGAATTGAAAAATTACAAGGACAACACACATTATTTTTCTTTTCTCTTTCTTTGTACATTATTCCACTAAACAAAAGCAATGTCACCTGATCTGACACTAGTGCTAGTATCTTGGAGACTTGGCAGCACTGGTGCCAGTAGAGGGAAATTATAGTCAGGAGCACAGTATGAGGTAGTCAACCTTATAATCTTAAAACCTAATCTGTTTCTCTTTAAAGACTAATTGAGAATTTGAATTTAGCCTCCCCCCGAGCAATAATTCTGCCTGATCTCCTGAGAACCTATAAAACTGGAATATAAATATCAACATAACACCCATTAGAGGGCTGAAACTCCCGTTGAAAGCTTGTGACCTCAGATCCTTTTAATTACCCTCCTTTGCTGACCGGACCGAATTTATGTCAAGATGAAAATTTACAAGACACCCCCCAAACCATGCGAAAGACTGAAAAACACTGATTGATATTTCATTGAAATCTCCAAGCATTTTTTCCTCACCATGATCGACATCCCACTTACTGAATAAATGGATTATTTTCAAGGGTTTCACTGGAAATCAATTTTGAGCAGCAGTTATGGCCCAGACAAGATTTAATTTGGAGAAAATCAGATAAAATGCGGGACATCTGTGAAGTGTGTAGCACATAATACAATAAATGTAACTCAATAACTGTCACTGAAAATAGTTTTAACAACTGTCGAGTCAAAACTAGGGTGATCTGTTGCCAGGGTCACAAATCCAAATGGTTTCTGTCATCTGTGGTCCAACTGGAGCCAAAGGGTGCGAAGGTGAGGAAAAGGCAGGGCCGGAGATGAAAACAAAAGATCAGTGACCGACTGTCTGAGAGCCAAACAACCGATAAAAGAAATGGAGCTTTCTTGATAAGACTCAGTTGCAAGCTGAAAATAGACTTTACCATCAGGTGCAAATTTCTATATAATTATGCAGCTGTTCCATACACATTCGTGGCATGCAATTAAATTTTTTTTATCCTGATACTATCATTATGTGCACAAAAAATACTGATGTAAGGCAAAATGGATCCATTTTGGTGTAGATATCAAAATAAGTGAATACTCTAAAGACAGAATAAACAATGAGATTGAGATGACACTGTGCATTTAGAAACGAAACAAGAAAATTACTCATTCTACAGTTAAAATGTCCTCTGCGACCGATGTTCTACAGTATATACATGACAGATGATTCGGAATTCAACTACCTTACAATAATTTGCATTATTTTTAAGCTGAACAACACAGTATTTGCTCTTATGTTATATTAAAAACAATCAGTTTAGGTTTACTACATTAAAAACACAAACCCCACAGAAGGAACTCAATGCAACAAAAGTCTGTACACCTTTCATATCTAAAAACTCAAATGTTTGATTTTCTCTGCATTTGTATGCTCACCTTTATTTTTGATGACAGATTCAATCCTCCTCAGCAGAGTGGATACCAAATTCCTGAAGAGCTGTTCTGCCATTCTTCAAAGACTTTTTTCTTTTATAATCTGCTTTTTGCTGAAGGGGTTGTGTTGCTCTACCTTTGTCTTTAAAATACCCCAGAGGGTTCGAGTGGATTCAAGTCAGGCAACACGGGTCATCACTTTCTTCTTCTTCAGAAACTCCTGTATGATTTTCTAAGTGTGTGTGTTGGAACATTAGAATGCTGGAATATGCCTCTTCTGCCAAGGTTGTGCAGATTGGGAATCATCTTGTCAGCCAGCGTTTTGATATATTCACAGGCATCCATGGTGTCATCTATAAATATCACCTCCCCAACACCTTTTGTATAACATGGAGCTCCATATCGTCATACTTCAACCTCTGTGCTTCACTGTTAGGACTACGCATTCAGTGTGGTAATTATAACCAGGCTCACCCCAAAAAAATTATTTTAATTTTCACCTATCCAAAGAACATGATCCCAATATCCACTCGGTTGTTCCTTTTTCATTGCAGTTGTTTTTTTTGATGTTGTCCATAGAGATTGATGGTGTAAACTGACCTTCACACTCTCTGAGCCGTTACAGAAACTTGATTTCCTTTGAACTCCTGTGCCAAGTCTAAAGCGCTTATCCATCTGTTTATCAGAACTAGGCTGTGCACTTCCTGTGTCATCATTTTTAGGAGGACGCCACTGTGGATGTGATTACTGGTACTAAGGCTCATTCTTTACCTACTATTTGCTACTACAGCTGTGTCTCCATTGCTTTTTAGTTGATTTTCCTGCATCTGTTTTCATCAGTGTGATGTCTGCAAGTTTTGTGCAATTAGGCTGATTGGAACTCACAGGTGCACTCACTGTTGTTTCAGTGATCACAGGTTTTGTAACTTGTGTGTCGATGATCACAGGTCTTTTCACTTTTGTTGCATTACTTTGGGGCTTGTATCTTCAACGTAGTCTTTGTAAAGTCTTTCTTTCTGATTGTTCATAGGAGTAAACACACTACTTGCCAACTTAGAAATAATGCATTCACTGTAAGGTGATGCAATTTAAAGTTATTTGACATATAAAGGATGTGCTGGCTTAGACAATACATAAAAGATGGACGTAGCCACTCTGACATCACACATTGTTTTGTGAACTACTGTTATGAAACTTCGCGTTCAAAATTTGGCCATTGCCACCTTAGTATTTTGAAACCAGACATGACGAGCAAATGGTGGATCTGACTAAGAACTAGGGAACACTACCCCCGTCCATACGGTAGTGACTTGTCAATCACAAGGGGCCCACGCCCTAAATTGTACCGTGCCTCATCATCTATTTTACTCTAAATTATACTATAATTTACAAAATGAGCACCATGCTGTATTGAAGGACTCATAATTGAGATCATGAACTCATGAGAAAAATGTGTACAGAGGTAACAAAACAAGTGAGAAGTAGTGTCATTTTCTCATAGACTTCTATACTGTCAGACTTCCAGAGGAGTCGCCCCCTGCTGGCCGTTAGAGAGAATGCTCATCTATGTCTTTCTGCACATTAATGGTAATGACTACAGGTTTGAATTAGTGTATGGTAGTGTTGTTTGGTGGTCCTCAAGGTAGCATACAGGAGCTTCTAAGAGGTCATATGAAAAATCAGAGGGTTTACAATGTGAATGCTATATGGAATCCTGATGAAAAGAAGAAAACAGTAATGCCATCTTTTTAAATGTCACCTTTTAAAAAAACATTGTATAAGTTTACATCTTTGGGCCAACTATTAGATAAAACTAAATGAGGAGTCCTGAGAGGTTATCTCTCTTCGATGAATCTGCAAACGCGCCTCTGAAACATAAGCAGCCTTATGAACACTAATGATAACTAATATGACAGAGGTCACAAGGGGGAAATAGGTTGGGAACTACTAGTTTAACCTTTAACTATGTAGTTGTACCTGACATATGGCAGGATCATGCAGAGGCAACTTCAAAATGTCACTCTTTGCAGTATTACCAAGTAGGAGGGCGTTTTCTCAAAAGATTCAGAGAGAAACATGATGCTGAGATTTGCAGCTGTACTTTCTGAGATAAGGATAAAGATAAGGATGGACAGCAAACCAACTTCTAAAAACCTTTTCTGCCTTTTCTCATGTTACTTTTTGCATGCTATCACATAAGACTTTTTTGTAACTGCTTGTCGAGTTTATTATTCTCCAGTTTGAGTTTAACAAGCCAAATTTGAAAATGTAACCAAAAGTGCCTTTGACCCAGTGCACTGAGAAAACATGACCATTCAGAATTCAGTCGACATCCGTCACACCAACGTCAGCCGTTTGCCTGCCGGCTCTTGCTTGCCTCACAAGCCCGACATTACAAGGCTGTACATCTCTTTGAACCCGCTGCATCAAACGCTGGCAGGGAAGACTGCCAGAGCATCTGAAAAGCCTGCTACAACCTGTGGCCTCAAAGTGCTGCGTCCTGGGGAGAATCGCCTCGCTGGGGAGCTACTTAACACCAACCTAAAACAGAACAGTGTTAGGTCTGTGGCTGAAAACAACTAAACTGCAGCCGTTGTTTTTAGAACTTATGCAAATTCTTCATAGAATTAGTAGCGGTTTCATCTTAGGGAATCTTGAAAAGCTTGCCATTCCTTTATTATTAGTCTGATAAATCACACTTTCATTTTCACCGTTTCTCAACAGTTTAACATTCATAGTTCAACTTAGTCTATAGTTTTTTTTCTGATGCCGTGTTATTTTGTCACTGTTGTGTACTAAAAGAGAAATATAATAAGTGTGATATTGCTACTCTGATATCAGAAAAGATGACAATGATTTGTTCAGTTTTTGTTAAGGTGGTGGTGGGCAGAGAACCCAGGCGCAGACATAGAACTGACAGACGAGCAGAATGTTTAACTTAAGACTGCTTTAATACCGAACTGAAGCAAACTAGAACAGAGATTAACCCTGGTGACAACTAAAACAAACCCAGTACAAAAACATACAAAACTCAAAACTAACATGAAAGGGGAATGTAAGGAGAACTTAACTTACAAGCAACAACTAGACTACTAAACAGGTAAACTCAAACCAGACTCAACTAAAAGCAAAACTGAATGAAGAACTAAACACAGGAGAAGTAAACTGAAATCAGTAAAAACACAAAGCTAACAAATAACAACTAAACTCAAAACTGGCCACAAAGGGAGAAGTCAAAGAACACCACAAAATGGGACTTATACAAAACGCTACAAATGACAAAACTTAAAAAAATGCACAAGCAGACAAGGCGAGAAACAAACTACACAGAACATTAAATGTGACAAATTAACAGAAGTGCCTAAACATACAAATAGAATAATCAACGAAACTACAGGCAACAGTCCACAAACAAATCAAAACCTTAACTGGTGACAGGCAGGATCCAGGCAGGGAGAGTGATGCAAAGGCAGGGGGGGTTCAGGGAAGCAGGCAGAAGACAGAGCGGGGACAGACAGTGAACCGGGGAAGAGTAGTTCTATAGTCTGGCGAAGTGTGACTTAAAGAAAAGAGCTTTTATGGTAGCTGGTGATTAGTGAATCCAGGTGAGCTTCTGCCTGCAGCTGATTCAAGTCAGTAATCAAGCTGCAGGCAGAGCTGGGGTGAATGTGAGGGAGAGAGTGAGGGCAATCAGACAGGCGTGAGAGTGAGAGAGAAGAAGAAGGAGAATGAAAGAAAACTAGGCTGAAGACAGAGACAGACAGGGGCAGGAGCGGGAATCATGACAGTTTTAGTACATTAATATCTTGGGGTGTTTCATTCATTCCAATGTGTGTGCAATCCATGGGACAAAACATCTCACTGAAGGTGCGTATAAAAAAATCTAATTATGAGCTACTTGATCCTTGCTTCAAAACTATAAAACTGATAAACTTCAATTACTGATAAGGATGTGAATGAGAGTTAAATGGGAGAAAGTGACTTGTGAAATAAGTGTGATGCAATCAGCTAAAGACAAAATGCATCGCTGCTCTGCTGTTATGGGAGATAAAAACTCACTCAGCCACTATGCAGCTGAATATTAGTGTTACAGTGTGAAGTTTCTTCCCTTACAAACAACACTAAAGAGAGTAAAAACCAGATGAGAGGTTAATTTAGTTTTAGCCATCAAGTTAATCATGGACTAAACATTAACTAGCAGCAGCTGATATGAAATGTCACCAGCATTGTTTGTGTTTGTTATGTCAGGGCCAAACTATGTTATTTTTGTTAATAAATATATTTTTTTTCCTCCCAAGTGCTTACTCAAAGGGAATCCAAAGGTTTCCAAAACAAAAACCAGCAAATCCAGAGTGTTTGGATTTGTTAGGTTCCTTTGTATAATATTGTAAGTCCTCACCTACTTATGGAGTGCTTTGAGATGACATATGCTGTAAATTGCCACTGTGAAAATTGAAGTAACTGAAGTTTTCCCATGACTTTGGTGAGACACGTGACAGACCAACCTGCTGGTTCTCATCACTTGCCTAATGTTATTTGGAACCAACAACTGGAAACTAGAATACAAACCTATAATGCCACCTGTAACTGTGTGTAATCTACTGACTGTCTTGTATTCAGCAAAGCCTAGAAAATTAAAGAAAAATGGACTGTGAAGACCCTGATGGGTCACATGAAGATGCCAGAAATGGGTTGTCTATTATTTAAGCCATCTTCCTCTTTGCCCTGTCATGTTTTTGCAGTCTGAAACAGAATTGTCAGAGACAGCAACAATCAGCACTGGCTAAAAGGAGAAGCTGCTACCTGAATTTTCTTTGTCCACCAAATGTGTTTTGTCAACATGAACATCAGGAGCAGAATCACTCGCACCACTGCACCCAAATGAGTTTTCACATTCATACACTAATTTTAACTCGCATACACAAGTGAAATGCTGCACCAGAGTCTGGCTGCTGACAGCAGTTTTGCAAATGCAGGCTGCGTTAAACAAAACACAGTATACCAAAGAAAGGATTAGATGTTTATTTTTTAGATGAAACTCTTCTCATTTTAATTCACCTGGGCTGGCAGAATTTCTCTCCTAAAGAGACAGAATATGTGTTTGGCTTGGGACATTTATAGTTAAAAGGCAGAGCTACTCAACCAGAACATTTCCAATTGTTCCCCTTCAATCCAGAAGTATATTAGAGGTGCAAATGGCCTTAAATAAGAATGAGGAGGATAATGTTTTGCTTCATTGTTTGAAACAAAGCAGGGAGGAGGCCTTACACAATGCAAGACCTTGTAAAGGCAGCTGTATCCAACCGAGAGGGATAGATGGCATGACAACCACATTAAAGTGTGCTTGACATTTACATCGGAGACTTGAAAATACCAGCTGAGATGTGAAGACATTACTCATCCCACTGGATTGTCTAATATTAATGGAGTACTGTTTTTCAAATCCTTGACATATGATAACTTTTGTAAAGCAAATGTGTTAGAAAGGCGTTGTGCTAACCCTAGAGAGTCTCTACAATATATTTATAAGGATAAAAAATATTAATAACACAAGATGGAGGCAAATTTGGATATATTCCTACGTGCCACTCAACATTACAGCAGGCGGCTTTGGCCCTTTCCATTAACACCATTATTCACAATCATGTGCTCATTAGTGACAATTGTACATCTACAATAGCACAATCATATCGGTTGGCTCCGCTATTACATTCACCTCTCTGAGCCGGGTCAGCTGTATTTTAAATTGCATTATGAACCTTTCTTTAAGTAATTTTTGTCACATTTTAGAGTGGCTTTAAAAAGAATGTTTGTGATTACTGTGTGTCAAAGGAACAGGTCATGACAAGAAAGGCAGAGCTGCTCAGTGTCAGGCAAGATAAACAGAGAAACAAAGAAACAATAAAGGATAAAATCTGATTCACAAGGGATTATTCTGACCAGTATCTGTTCGTCGGGGTTCTCACACCCCATTTGGGACTTTTCTGTCTCTCTTGCAGTCAGTGTGTCTGTCAGGTTCTCACCCACAGCAGACTTTCTCGGCTCCCTAGAGGGCCACCACATCTGATACCAGCATACTGATGTTAAACGCTCCAAGCAGGGGGTAGCTCCATCCTGCCATACTCCATTTCAGCTACTGAGGGATGTTTCAGTGTCGCTGGGGGACTGTGAGTAAGACACATGGGGGCTTTATCTCCTCCATCGCTGTGTGGTGTCATGGGATGACTAAGCTGTCAGGCCTCAACCCTAAAGGCTTTCTTTTTTAAAGAGGTGTTACCGGGTGTGACTTTGTAGATGTACATGTGTGTTTAGTGTGATAAAACAAACACCGTGTCCACATCAATGTCTGTCCCTGCAGACATTCATGTTACATACAGCGTATATATTCCAGAAATTTAGTCGCATCTGCAGGTATGATTCAGCTCAGATTCAGTGAGAAACTTATTTACACGTTAATAGACTAATGACCCATTGTGCAGGGTGAGTAGTGTTACTGAGGCAATGAGGTCAATGGAGAAGGAAGCTAATGAGAATGACAGTGATGTGTTGCCTCTATTAGAGTCTGTGTCATCTTGCATGCCCTTTGATTTGATCACACAAGTTCCACAACCTGATAAGCACTGCTCTCATCCCTCACTGTCACAGCAACAAGGAAGCTCGACACCCAGACTCTCACCAAAACAGAGGCTCAGTCACATAATAGAACAAGCAATGACTAAATTTTAACATAATACACAACTGCACTGAGGGGAAAGAAATGGTGTAATAGAATTACTTCCTGTTTGTGTGTTTTATTCGCTGTACTCACTCTCTGATTTCCCTTAGACCCCATCTCCCTCTGCCTGAACTTTGGACCAAACAGGACTCAGTCTCAGTTTCCCATTGTCATTCTTGAATTTGGAAATATCACAAAGGGGACACTGTGACACATAGCCTGACTAACACATTGAATGATCGATGCTGATACGGACAAGTTTGGTCAGTTACAGACTTTTCTAGATCTGTGTAAATGGTTGAAAATAAGCTAAAGCTTTTCAATCCATATCTTACCATTATTTTCCCTGAAATCAAGTAAAAAATATCAAGTGTATTTGGGATTTTATGTGTAGTGGTTGTGTTAAATAACTTTTATTGTTTTGTTCAAAATGTACTATTATTTATTAGTAAATATTTAAAGTCATATTTGGGACATTTTAGTTTGTTCCTTTTGGTATCTTCCAAGTTTGACTTATAGTTTAAGACACATTTGGGTTCTTTTGTTAAATGAAAAAAAAACTTTTGAGTCTAGTCATGCTTGTACTTGTCAAAGTAATAAAAAATAACTTCTAACTGAAACTAATGTACTGTAGAGCCAAAAAAAAAATACTTTACTGTTTCTGTTTAATATTTCACAGATAAATCTGAGATATCTCTGCCAAATATTAATGTAAAAACATAGATGAGCCTTTATATATATATAAGCTCATCTATATTGTATGGATGTATATAAGTGTCTTAACAAACTAAGAGTCCTTGTGCTACATGCTAACATTAGCATAAAAACACAATTGCAGTGACAACACCGACACATTTTCCTCATCTGATGGTTCCTTACTCCTTGCTTAAAATCATTCTTGTCCTTCATCTTGAAGGCCAAAGCTTTTATTTCTGCTCAGAAGAGCTAGAAGAGAGGTCAGATCTCCAAAGAACAAAGAAATACCAGATTTTGCACAAGTCTTTTCCACTTCATGGCAATCCATGTGAAATATTACATTTTAAAACAAAGCTGTGGACCCACAAACCAATAGATAGGCTTCCACTACCATAGAGCTTCAGTGTTAGTCAGATTACATTACAGCTATGACAAAATCGGGTTCTAACCCATCAACAATTTTACTTTCTCATCCAGCAAAAGAATAAAAAGACCAGAATGACAGCCTGTTGAAACTGCTGTAGTCAGTTCAGGTCCACAAACACAGACAAATAAAAAATCCCTCCCTGAAAATGCCACTATTCAGCCGAGACCAGATACAATTCACACCATTATTCAAAGGGTGAAAGACCTGCAATCCCCTTTCCAGTAAAGATAGAAAAACACAACATACACAAGACCAACATGAAAAATATGTATTTCCTTTGGGTGAAAACACATTTTGCTGCAGAAGTGTGGCCTGAGACACATGCAGTGTTCATTTTTTTTGTCAGCCTCTGCTTTTTATAGATGACCTTCTCCATCTACACAAAACATCACCATTTCCAGGTAACGCCATTTTGTGCCACCAAAGTGTGAATATTTACAAGCCATACTAGAATTGTGATGGAGTGATTATGTCCCAGTGTCCCTTTTCCAATTACCATGCCTGCTGCAAGGGCCTGTGTGTGTGTTTTTTTTCTTCTTGGAAATATCAACCTCTTAACTGAAATCTAATAAAACTAGAACAAAGCAGTTTTATTACATTTTGTGCTATTTGAGACTCAGTTGAAAGAGATAATTTTTCCAGTGCAGTAAATATGGCCTTAATTGAACGCGTTTAGTAGATGAGGTTGGTGGAAATACATGGAATATGATACCAACAATTGAGACTACATCTAATAACATCCAGGCTGCCAGGATTTGACTCGTCACAAAGGAGAAAGACTGCAAAGAAGCTGTTGTTTGGTAAAATGAGGTTTTTCAAGAAGTAAGACGAAGTAAATGTGTCTGTATTTTCATTGTACCATTTAAACTTGTTTGGTGTTCGATTGGAGGCGGTTGAGGATCTTGTCTGAATGAAGGCGTCGAAGGGGTTAACACCCGGTCATAACTACTCACACTTAAGACCACTGAGAGCTTTCAGGAGATGAGCCATTGATTCCCTGGTGGCTCAATGCACAACTGCAATTCATAAGAAGGACACTCATACAGCAAACGTAATCCACTTTCATGAGCCAGTAAAAGCATCTGGATCACGGCATACAATATAAAAATAAGATTAAGGTAAATTAGATTGCTGTTTGTGCTAAAGCCCAGCATGCACAGTGCATCGCCACACGTAAAAGCTCTGCTTACATGCATATGTTGCTACGTTGCACCATGTTTTCTCCTCCTCGCTCTGTAAACATCACTCTTCCTGCCTGCCCATTTCCACACCATTCATCCATCTTCAGTCTATTCACAGCTGTCTCCTCCATATATTTCCATGTCCACCCGATCCCTTCAAAAGCCCATAGCTGATAAACAGCCCTCCTCTAGAGGCACAACATGTAATAATGTCATAGAGGAAAGGATGTCAACGCGCAGACATCTTTGTACAATAATGTTCTTTATCACAACTCCCTGGATACTGAGCTATCATTTTTCAACCCCTCGAAAAAACACGACTTAACTGAAAGGCAGCACAATGCAGATGCATGCATGCCCAACCACATAGTAATGGAGGCGATGCTGCAAGGAGCACACTCCGGATGAAAATACAGCTCCACAGCAGGATGAAATGCAAGTCTGCAGTAAAATACATATGAGACATTGAACATGTCGTTCACACTCTGCCTTGCTGAGTGTTTATTACCCCTTGCTCGAAAATCTCTTTTGTGAGACATTTTCACTGAAGCAGAAAAAGAAACGTTGATGTGGAGATCTCTTATTCAAGGAAGATGGAAATTGAAATGAATATTGGAGGAATGATAGGCAAGGTCTCTGGCTGTTTTTCTTTCAAACGCTGTCTTTGTTTCGTCCCGTGCTCCTCTCCATCTGTGGCAAATGAAAAGAGTCAGTATAACTGCGGCTTTTTGACCTTTTCTTCAACCTCCATAGAAATCGAACAAAAACAGACCATAGGGAAGGAACTAGAGGGCATTTATACTGCACAGGATTACATAAGTCTGTTAGGAGAAATCAGTAATTACTTTTTGCCTAATAACTTTTACAACCATACATTATATGGTCTGTATCCGTAAGTCTCTTAGCATTAAGCACCAAGGCATGGAATCAACTATATGAGCCCTGAGGAGGAGCCCCCTGGATTTGCCACATTCACTTTGGGTGGAAGTAATTATATAGGACACTTTATGGCAGCACATTGAATACTAGAGGTGGGAACCACATGGGCACTGTGTGCAGTCTGCCCCTAACTCTGCCTATCTGCCACTGCTTTCATGAGATGCCACCGTCGCAAGAAACACGGAGAGGCTATTAAATGTTTAAGAGCCTTCTTCATCTGTGATCACAAGTGCAGTTTTAGGTCTAGTAAAAGCAAACCTACAAAGGCTCAACTTTAAACAAGAAAAGCACAAATTAGTTCAACAAACCACATAAGCACAACTATAAACCTCCATGTGATGCTTAATAAATCCTCGGTGCTGCAAAGTACAGTAATGGAGAAAGTCACATCTGGGGATCAGATTGCTTATTTTATCATACAGACATTCTCTTGCTCTGTAAGAGCAGTAAATCACCTCTGGTTGGGTCTCTTATGCAGCATGTGTTTAGAGACTGTGACCCTAAACCCTTCAACCCACCATGTGATGTTGAGTTTTTTAAAAAAAGGAACAAAAGGTCTCTATACATTTGAGCTTTCTGTGTAGTAACATATCTATAGTGATGAAAACTACAAGAACCTATCTGTATGTTTCTGACACTGCACTACATGAAAGGACGCAGCACATGAAGATGAACAGATCAAGATGATGATTTCAATGTGAGGAGTCATGCAGCTGCCTCCATTTGCATTTCTGTTTCTGTAAGCTCTCAGTCAAGCTTCCATGACTGATTAACAGCTTCAGTAGGATGTTAACTTAACATGCATGAGGAGCAGGTCACCCTAACACTGTTAGATTCAGGGTGGAAGGGTCATTTAATGGGGGAAAAACTCAGTCCCATTTCCTGCCAAATAGGCTGCCTCATCATACTTCTTTCATTGCTACTTACTATTCTGGGAAGAATAGAGAAAACTTGCAATTCATACAGACAAGATTAACCACATCCTCTCACAACACCTTCACGATATCCAGTGAAAAGTCTCAGCGCTCTTCATTCCGTTGGACCACGCTCCTGTAATCCCCGCATAAATCTCCAGACCAGACCAAACAGGAGTCAAGGAGGCCACACAATTGACTCAAAACACTCTGAGAGAGACATTAATTAGAATCTCCCTCATGTCAATTACAACTGAGCAAACTCCGTCCTCTGAGGGAGACCATGAGATGTGCCTGAAGGGTCTGAAAAAGTTATTGTTTCCAAGTTCAAGAATAAGCTTAGGCACTCAACTTGATTGAAATAAATGGTGATTATTGAGCAGAGGCATCCGCTAGTCTAAAATGTAATTAAATGGAAGTGCTTGAAAAACATGTTATTTAAAAACAATTACTGTTGGGATAAAGTTGTTTCCAGAATCCTAAAAGACTCTTTCGAATCATCTGGATGAAAAAACAACCTGTCCAGCAAAAGGTTTTTAAAAAGAAAAAACTATTTAATGGACTTGAGCTCTATTTTCAGAATCAAAACAAAGGTGGCCAACAACTACTTAAGACAGTAAAGGCTTAGACACCTTTTTTAACATTCAGCAGATGGAAGAATTATTGCACATAATCCATATTGTTAGAGGAGTTGGTTAAATAACTCTTAGAGAGATCCATCTCGATATTCAGTAGCTCTGGGTAGTCTCTGCAAATGGCAGCCATTTTGGTAACATCCCTGTGCCATTATCTGAAGCTAACAAGACCAGACTTCTGTCTAAATGAGTGGACAGAGAGCTGTAACTGCAGTTTTAACAGGCAGTGAACCTTATTGCCCTAAGATATGGTTTAAAAAGCAGTTTTCCCCCCACAGGTTAAATCTCTACTACACACAGCTTCACCACACCACACTTGAGTGATTGCAACAACACGACTGGCTGGATATTTGCTGGTTTGGCTGTTATAAAGCAGCCGATTGGCTTTTTGCAGCAGACTTATGTTCAGGATTCTTTAAAGGTCCCATCTTGTGGTCCTTTTGAGCAAATTAGCAAAAGTCCTGCATGTCCCCAGAATGTGGCTTTCATTTTTCTGCATAAGTAAATTGATTTGTCACATATTTAAAGTGCTTAAACACTTTTGTATGTTAAGATATGAAGGATTTGACCCATATCACCCATCTCTAATAATAGGTAGTCCACTGCACATAGGAATTAATTTGCCAGGCATAAAATTTTGCTCAGCTTGTGCGGCATTATCCTGTTGTGCCAGTGGCTAAAATGGAGCATCCTCCGAGTCCTTATGGTGCTTCTTGTGTAAAATATCTTACTAATTAAGGTAGGTCACTTTCACAACTAGAGCAACAAATTTGCTGAGAACAACAAGTGGAACTTCTGTTTCAGCTGAAACTTTCTCTCTTGTGTATATCAGCATCTCCTTATCATTTAAAAGCTATTTTTAAAACGCTGAGTAAATATTTTACTTTATGCTAGTTGATATCAAAAGACTTTGCTGCTACTGCCACCACAGGGAATGGCTTAAGTGCAGATAAATCCTTTCAGAAAAATGTTTGCTCCAGAGACTTCCCCACTGTACAGAAAAAAGAAGTATAAACATTTAGTACATTAGGAGTTTATCAATTTGAGTTGCATTACTTAATCAGCAGCCTCAATTTCACTTGAAGAGATTTAGATTTGAGCTAAATCCGACACTGATGAGTGCAATAAAAACCAAAGTAACAGCTTTTGGGCCTTTCTTCTTGCTGTTTTTCTTAAAAATACACAGAATCACGTTAGTTTTTCACATTGGTGTGATAGGCAGAGTTTTAATTGGAAGGAAAAAAACAGATGAAGGAAAACAGGAATTGCTGTGCTGTTTTTTATGATCTTATGTCTTATGATTTATTGCAGCGCTGTCGCTGTGTTCCTCTGCCAAACACTTTTGAGCCACATGATCCAGTCAAACTGAGTTGCTCTGTCTTTGTTTCATATTTGAACAATGCCTCACAATTGGTTCTCGCGTGTCTGTTGAAAGCTTAAGATAAGGCCAGAACAAGGCTTGAATCAAGGCTGCGTTACTGGCAACAGCGCATGTGTCGGGTGTCTGGAATACTAAACTGGCCAGACTGGTGCCCGGATAAGACGGTGAGCTCAGCAGACATGATCGCACTGTTTGGCCGTGATCTTTGAGACATTTTAGCAGACAGTGAAGCAGCTCTGTCTCCTAGATGAGCGCAGAGCTTCAGGGAGGTGTTGTGCCAGCAGTTTCTTAGACAAACAACAAGCAGATCTGAAAAACACAAAGATGAAACTGTGTGGCAGCAGATTCACAAGAACTGTGAGCAAGGGTGAAGGACAGCAGTACTTAACCACTCTGTGTACGTGAGCAGCAACACTTACGCAACTAAGCACTAGATGATCATGTTAGCATTTCGGTTATTCAGTTCTATTCCGAGCCTCGCAGGGATTAGCGATGGGCCTATCATATTTTTGGCAACATCATTTAAGAGGAATTATCTAATACGGGCTGTGCCATTAAGTGTGCGAGTAGGATGAAACTGAAGGAGCACAATTGTGTGTTTATATGTGAGGAAGACGGGAGAGTGCATGTGTGCAGGGAATTATGTCATGTATAGTGCATAGAATAACAGCCTTCAACAGCACAAGATACTGTTCAGCTTCCATTTAAGACAGTTTTTCATCTCAAACACTTGCACACAAACACATGCAGACAGAAATTCTTCAGATCGAGCTTTAGTCAGTCACTACACGTAAACACACGAGGCAAGGTCTAAAGCACATTTCGAAGGCAGGCAGGAGTGTAGTTAAAAATGAAAACTCTCCTTGCTAGAAATAATCACTATCTCCAAGAGCAGGGAGGGGGATTCAAGCACATGTATGTGTGCGCATGTGTTCGTGCAGCTATTCCCTTCTTCATTGTCTGTTAAAAATGGTTGAAAATCTGTTGTGTGGCTAATGCAGGATTAACACCTCCTTTTGTGCTCACAGATTTTCATCCAAACAACATACTGATCGGTTAAAGGAATGTAAACATCTATTCTGTGCTCTCATTCCCTTGTCTGCCATCATGCTTGATTTTAATGTTTGGCTGTGTCCGCTGACAGCATAAAGCAGGAATTAATAATTTAGAATCACTCACAGCGTCACAAAAAGGCCATTTATAGCTACAAATGGATTTATATTTGTAGTTGTTGCAAAAATAAAAGGATGCTGCACTCAGCATTCAGGCAGCAGAAACTGCATGATATAACAGAGAGAGAGAGAGAGAGATACAGCATATACATAATGCAAAAGGCTAGAAATACCAGTAAAGGTACGATTAATAAAAAAAACTAAAACATGGGGCAGGAGGTTTGAAAGGAAGAGGAATAAGCAGCAGCTGCCGTGTGGAGCAGGTAGACTGTAAACTGTAACCAGACACAGCAGCAGTAATGGCCAACGGAGTGTGAGCAGCCAGATAAAATACTGAAAATCACCAAACTGATCTGACTGGATTGCAACTTGTGATTATCATGATTGTTATTTTTCTTTCAATCCGTTGGTGTTTTTACAGAGAAAAGGGGAAAATGCTCATCACACTTTCCCAGAGCTCAAGTTGTCTTCCTTTAATCCCTTATTTTGTCTGACTTACAGCTGAGAACCCAGAGAAATTCAATAATATTCATGCGATACATGAAAGAAACCGGAACGTGAAAATGCTTATACTTGATAAATGAATTCAGTGAGTCATCGGCTACAGTTTAAACTGTCAGTTGATTATTTAGTCATCAAACAAGAGAAAAATATTTAGTAATTATTATTGTTAAAGTACATTTTAAAGAAAAAAAAAGAAGTGTTGTTTGGACCAACAGAAAAGGCCAATGTTAATTTTTTAATGGACATTTTATAGACTAAACAATTATTAACTTAGATCAAAACATAATAATCAGGTAAATCAAAAGTGATAATAAGCTTTATTTGTGGCTCAAACCAGTTATTAGAATACCCTCTCCTGAACATCTTCTCAAATTTCTGCCTCTGTGAACAATTTTGGGGGTATCTGGTCCCACACAAATATCTTATAGATGTCCTTAATGGATGTAAACCAAAGTGAGTTTGATCATACGCTGTTATTTTTCCCTACCTGGTCATCTGGACATAACCACCTGATTCCTACTTTCTCTTTCTTTTCCCAGCAGGCCAGATGCTCTGCCAATCAATCATCAGACCCTCCCATGTAATTCAATAAACAGACCTGAGGCCTTCTGGTTCTGCTGTTTCTGGGAGGAACTCTGTCTGACGAGCACACCTCAGTCTGTAGCTGAAGCCTTCAACTGTAGCTGTCAGACTTTCCATCCTCGAGAGATACACTGGAGTCTTTCATAGCAGAGAGTTAGCTAAACACACGAGGAAAGCGAGTTTGATCATTTCTTGTGTTACCTCTATTTAGAACAGTGAAGCACTTTTAATTTTCGCACACAATTACAGGAAACTATGTCGTACAAAATTTTAATCCATACATCAGGTATTTTAGCAGGATGTCCTCTCAGGAGGACTCATCTAAGGCAGATGGGATGTAAAGCCTTTCTTGCCTTTTTCCAGTCACACCCCTCCATAGTGCAATCCATCATCTGCTGATCCGTCTCCGATCTGTCTCTGTATTAGTCCCTCCCTCTCATTAAGGCAAGCAAAGCCTTAATTGGAAATTGTGTTAATTCTCTGACATTTGAAACTCTATCTCTCCCCCTTCACTTCCTCTAAATTGGAGACACACTTGACAAATTTGGGGAGGCAGCTCCACTGATGCACATCCTGGTTCAATGTTTTCATCTTCGCCCACTTTCCACTATTCACGCCACATTATGAGCCGAGTGATTAATGCCTCGAAAACTTACGAGCATGCTGGTTCACCAAAACTAATCCGGGGTGGAAAATTGGAATGAGTAATGGTGAGCTACTCTTACAGTCACGCATGAATAAGAATTTTGTTGTGAACTAAAGATAATCATGTCGATGACAAGCGCAGTGGCATAATGGGTCACAGCTCTACTCATGTTGGACACACTCAGATAAATTATTATACTTAAATAGCTGGAGCCTAGTTTAAGGCAAGCAGTGGGTATCCGGCAAGTATTGTGATTGGGGATGTTTTGCCTTAAATGTTATTGCTGGAGGCAGTTATTATTTTAATTTTTTTTTCAGATGAACCTACGGGGCCTCTGCCAGATCACTGCTGCCAGCCAGATTTGTTTTATGCAATGTTTTTTGTAATGCTGTAGACAAAAGAGACAAAACCCCAGTGAAAATGTTGTTGCTTCCAGTGGACCAATATAGTGGCACAACACCTCCCTGAAGCTCTTTGCTCATTTAGATATTAGCTTATTGAAGACACATCACTATCTGTGCATATGCTAACAAACGTGCACCAAGCAGCTGCAGTTCAGAATTACCAAAGCCTATTGAGAATCTTCTTTACATAGTTTGTCCTTCAGAGAGAACGGGCAAATACATCTTTAAAATGCAAAATGTCCAGTAACTTTACATCCTCATTACGTTAGTTAATATAAATGAACACCCATTTGATTCAAGTTCTTGCCAAATTAAGTTACACAAAGCCTATCAGGTAGTCTCCATGTATTTTTAGTTTTAAATTTGTAGTGTACCAGTAGAGATGCGTTTCATGTCAACCAGCAATGGCTGGTTTGCCAGAGCTGAATATGTAAACAACCATAGTGACGGTTACGTAGTAGGCTATAGCAACTTGGAGTAAGGCGGGGAAATCTAGGAAGTCTAAATAAAGCTTCTGATGCTCCGGATTTAAAAAGAAATTCAGCACTGAGACGAAGGACTATGGTTTAAGAGGGATCGATTGTGAGGACAAACATGGATTACCTTTGGGTTATACATCATAAGCACTTATGGATGGTGTTCTCTAATTAAAGTCATAGCTATAAAGCGGAGATGAAAATTCAGCTCTGGAGACTAGAGACAATTTTAGGGATCTGAGGCTGCAGCTAATTATTTACATTACTAATTGATCTTACCATCATTTTCTTGCCTAAACAGCAAATTACTGTGTTTGTCTGAACATTACAATGATGAAATAACCCATCAACATTTTTCAGGGACCATATTGATGTCTTTGGGTGTCTTGTTTGAGTGAAACTCTAAGACATTCATCGTTCTGTTTGCATTGCTTGTTCTCCATCTGCTATCCTACTTTCCCCACCCTGAGCCCTTCTGCTATCCCCTCCCCCCATCCCCACTCTCACCCCAACTGGTCTAGGCAGATGGCCGCTTTCCCAGAGCCCGGTTCTGTCAGAGGTTTTTTTTCCCCCTTCCTATTTTAGGGTTTTTTTCCTTGTTTCTTTCCACCATCACTGACTGCTTGATCATAAGGAATCCAAAAGCAACTTTGGATTGTCGGGTTCTCTGTCCTCTGTTTAAAATTCAGAAGGTCTGTACCTCACTGTGTTAAGCGCTATGAGATGACATACACTGATCAGACACAACATTAAGACCACTGACAGGTGAAGTAAATAACATTGATCATATTGGTGCTATGTGCTGTCTGCTGGAAAACCTTGGATTTTGCCATCAGTGTTGATGCGACTTAGACACCCAAATAAACATTGTCCTACTACAAGCACACTCCATCATGCAAATGGAAATCCCAAATATCACTGGCCTACCCCTGCAGGAAAATGCACCCCACCACATGGCAACAACATCAAACCATCAGGAACATGTTGAGGAACATGACAACGACCCAACATGTTGATTTGACCTCCAAACTTTCTTTCATTGTGATCAATCATCAACAGGATGCAGTGGAACAAGTTTGATTGACAGAGACCCCACTGCACAAGCCAGAGTACCCAAAGGATCCACTGCCAAAGTCCTGGTTCCAGACCCCATACGACACCCTGAGAGGTCCTCTTGTCCATGTCCAATGGTTTAGAGAATTTTTAACACATAAGGGGGACCAACACAATATTAGGCAGGTGGTCATAATGTGATGCCTGATCGGTGTAAGTTGTGAATTCACACTATATGAATAATTGAACTCAATTGAATCCTGTTTACTACAGACAATAATGGCAAATTATCAGAAAAGATAGATGGCAGAATGTTATAGATTTATTATTCTATTCTATTATCATTATTATTGTTATGTACATAGTGGTAATGTTTGTGTAATAGTTTAGTTTTTGTCAAAAATGTATACGATTCTGGTTGGAACATTTGTACATTGAACATTTTTGAAAATAACTAGAAAAGCACTCGGAGAGCACCGACCTCCACCAAGCAGCTCTTTTCAACCCAAATTGTGATTTCCACCCTATGTTATAGTCCTACATTCATTTTGTAAACACCATTAGATTCACTGATAATCAAAATATACATTTGGCATTTGGAATCATATTGGTATCATTGTTGTTATTGTTGCTGTAGTTTAATAGCTATCCACGAAAACTGATATTTTTCTGTAATGGCGGTATTCTTCTGGATCTAACTCCATAACTATTGAAGCTACAACAAATCTGTTCGCACTATACTGACTCAGCAGACTCTCAGCTACAGTTTGGTGCTAACTGAATGTTTGTATCTTTATTTGTTACTTCACACTGCCCAAAAATGTGCGAGCACCGTGATTTTTTCTGTTCTGCATCATATTATCCAGAATTTTGCCAGGATCCAGATCAAATTTGATATTTTATAGAACTTATTGTGAATGTGCCCTGTATTTTTTGCCAAGCAATCTGGCCTTTTGTTGTGATGTTATATGGATATATGCTGAAAATGGTCCTATCTCGTAATAATGACAGAGAATGCAGGAAAAAATTCCTGGATCCAGATAGTAATCCAGAACTTGACCAAAATTTAATCATCTGTTCCTTGTCCCATTATCAACATTTCCTGAAAATTTCATTAAAATCTATTTGTAGCTTTTAAAGTTATTTTGCTTACAGACAGACAAACAAACAGATAAACACTGGCAACAACATAACCTTCTGGCAGAGGTAATAATAATTAAATATTGGTGTTGGTATCAGCCTCAAAAGTCCAGTACTGGTCAGACTATTGTTGCCAGATGAGGTGGGTCAGAGTGCATCTAAATGCTGACATATTTGAGTGTGAAGGTTATATTTTTGGATATTCCTATTTGGATGACAGTTTGGTCGCAGCTACAGGGGTGTGCACTTACACTGACTTTTTATGGCTGAGAATTGGTATCCATTAACGAAATTCTACCTATTTGTATCAATTTTGGTGCATTATTTGTGACTACTCAGGTATGAGTCCGGCAGACGGATGCTTGATTCAGGTCTCCGTTTAGCTACATGTGATCACCATATTAGGAAGATTCAGGTAGAAAGAGGCTCTTTAGCAGTGTGCTGAAAGAAAAGGATGGAAAACATTTGTCCTTACAAGAGGAATGGAATAACAAAAGCAACACAAACTGGTATCGAGCCTGACCCATGTGTTTACCTTACTAGCTGTCATGCTCCAGTTTACAACCCCTAAAATCTGTGTGGCTGTTTAGCATATGAATGATGAGATATGATAAAAGGAGTTTAGAGAGGGCTGATGAATATGTGTGGCTTTGAAGCGGTTGTGTGATGAGAGCGTGGGAGGTGTTGTGCGTATGTGTGTGTGTGTGTGAGTGCGCGCGTGTGTGTGTGTGCCTGGAAGTGTTTGCTGATGAGGGTGACATTTGTGCGCACAGTGAGAGGTTTAACCACCAGCATCTGGGACTTCTTTCTCTAAACCCCTGAAACATCACGCCAGCAGAGGTAGTTTAGACCCGTTTTCCACCATGTAGCCAGTGTGTGTGTGTATGTGTGTGAGTGTGTGTGTGTGTGTGTCAAACTGAGGACATTGCACTCCACATACTCCGCAGGATTTCAGCACTCTGCACATACACCGTGGATTCATCACCTTAGCAACCAGTCGATTGAAAGATGATGAATCATGCCAAAGACTGCTAATTTCTTTGCAGTTGTCAAACATGAACAATGGGTGGTAAGAAGGAGTCACAGAAAACGTCACCACAGACAGAATGTTTTGCGCGCGTGTGTGTGTGTGTGTGTGTGTGTGTGTGTAATTTAAAGCTTTTACCATGAAGAGACAGAAAAGAGGCAAAAAATCGAGGCTAATCGGAGGGTAGCGATCGATAGAAAGAGGAGAGACTTGGTGCTTGTTGTTAATAGTTGTGACTAACCAAAAGGAAGCACTGCGAGTTCCTCATCAGCCCACTGGAGATGCCTTATTTTTATTCCTCACAATACAAATAGGTGTTCTTTAAAAGCAATAAGCAGCTGTTAAAAGGTTAGCTACATGCAGATTTTGACTGCTTTACAATTCATTGCACACCAGGGATCAAAAAGCTACAAACGGATGTAAATATAGGTCTGAGTCTAACAAACAATCCACCCCCTGACAGTTTCAGATGAGAGTGGATGGTGTTGATGCAGTATCGTCTGATTTCCTGCAGGGCTCCAGTGAATGAAGCAGCAACAACACCTCTGACCTCATCCTTGCTATACTTTAAGACGACTGAATGGGCCTGGATGCTCTTTGTGACAAATAACAGGTTTTGCTGACAAGAAGGCTGGTCTTAGAGGTCCATCTGAGATACATTAGCACCACGCAATAATAGCAGTGACGGTGTAAACAACACTGATTTAGTTAAAGAAACATGGACACACATCAGCTGTGATACACCAGGATTCAGGAGAAGCTTTGCTACAGCAGACAATATGAAGAGTGTATTAAAAAAATGCAGCTTGACAGCCTCAAATCCTGCCAGCCTGAAATGCTGCTGCTAATTTAGCAACAAGATGCAAATATTGCTTCAGTCGATGACTGAATCAGTAATAATGCAGTGTGTAAACGATATATGCCATGCAGTGAACCGAAGGCAAACAGCTCCCACTGCTGGCAAACATGCAGGAGGCACATGAAGCACCAGAGATTTCCTCTCAGCTGCCTTTTATGAAGCTTTGATTCACTGATGGTCTCGTGTTCAGCTGTGAATTTGCAGAGAAAACAGAATCTGTTTTGCAGTGGAGTTGTTGAAATATATAATAACCGACTGCTATATTATGCGCTGACCTTTTGGTTTGTGTGTGATCGTACGAAACCCAACCCACGATTTCATCAGTACAACACTAGATAATTACTTAAAAGCAAATCATTGCTGGGACTATTAGCCCACAAAGTCATCAGCCATAATTTTGACAAGCGATTACTCATTTAGATCATTTATCTGTTCTGTTCTGTCCCGTGTAGCGTCCCCTCCTCCTCTGCACAAGATGAATCACATTATTTCACCCAAACACAGCCTTTTGCACATCACTGGCTAGAAATAATATTGAAACTAAGGTGTGGGAAGAAACCTTACGAATGCAATTATAAGCAACACGCCCTTGTTTATGTCACTGCTTTGTCTTTTGTGTGTTGTCTACACGTGTCTGTCTTATTTGTGACTATTTTGTCTCACACCAGTAGAAAATGTAATAAATAAGCCATGTATCATTAGCAGTTACGGTTTATATATTGGTTAAATGTAACACATTTGAGTTCTGGATCGTTTGCGACACAAAGCAACAAATGTGAAGACATCCGACTGGGCTATAGTTTTGTTTTCTTGTAATTTTTCAGAATTAATCAATCGATCATTAATTTTAAAAAACATTCAACAGGTTAGAATTGCAAATAAAAATCATTAAAAATGTTTTATTATTATTTTTTGTTTATTGGTTAACTGTTTGTCTACAAAATTTCTCACAGTCTAAAACACCAGCAGGAAGGGGAAAAAAGTCAAATGTTCACATTTCAGAAACTGGAACATTCGCCATTTTTACTTGAAAAAACACTGATATGACGATAATAATAGCACATTTCTGTCAGTTAATCAAGAAATCTGAAGCATATAATAATAAAAAAATAATTTTGTGGCAACTGTAAATTAAATATGAACAAAGATTTGTTTATTGTTTGGCCCCACATGTATCCTAACATAGTCGACACCAGCGGATGTTATTTTTTGCTCCTATGGGCCTGATGATGTATAACCCTGCAGTGTGAAATGTATGTGGGAGCTGGAGGTGTAGAATGTGCCATGTCCTGGTCACAGTGTTCCCTCCTCTCTACCGGTCACTCAGCAAGAGAGTTCCTGTGGGCAGAGTGAGAGCATCACACTCTGCCCACACACTTGTCCTCTAAAAACCACAGTCATCTTCTTACAAAAAAGGAAAAAAGAAACCAGGTTGTGAGACTTTAGACATAGTTTTATTTGTAAAACACATGCACATTGTTAAAACTATATCAAGTCTACAGTAAATAGCTAAACTTTTGTAGTAGTTTTTTTGTTGTATAGAAAAGTCTGTCTGTAAAATTAGACATTGTCTATAAATTAACAAAACAATAGTCATTTTAAGTATTGTGCCTTTAACGCTAAGGCGCATTTATTCACAATTTTTCTAGAAAATTTGGGTAAATTGGCTAGCACCTTTTAACATCTTTAAACTTTTACTTTGAAAGAGTGGTCCAGTATCAATCAGCCAATCAGCTGCGAGTCACTGGTTGCATGCAGTGAGCCGAGCAGAGAGAGGAGCAGACAGGCAGACTAAGGATTAGCCCCATGAACAAATGGTCACAGCTCAGAAAATGTAAGTCGTATCAAAAAAACTTCTTGCACCCTATGAAGCACAATCTTATTTCAAACAAGCTGATACATTTTCAGGTGTGTGTTGTGTATTACATAGATTTGGAGGCAGGTTAGAGAGACTCACCATTTCTGATTTTCACTGACAAGAGAACAGATATAAGGAGTCAATGAGAGGTTTGGTCAGTGCACTCTGAGGTGGTTTATGAAAAAAGACACAAGTCCTACAACAATGAGACTCTCACTGGGCAAAAGAGGACAAAAATGCCTGCATTTTTATGTATGAATTGTTCATGTGGAGTAAAAATTGTGAGAAGAATACAAGGTTAACTGCACTTTAAAAAAAAAAAAATTCTGGTCAAAAGTTTTCCGGTAACTATGAAAAATCTGAATTTTACAAAAATTCATGAAACTTAAACAAATAACATTCAAAGCCTTGTTTAAGCTTTGAATAAGGTTTCTGCTGTAAAATATGCCGGAGCTACAGGGGGGACTTTTAATGTAGTTTTTTTTTTTTTTTTATGAATGCTGTAAAAACACTATGATGAATCGATACCAAAAGACATAGCACACCATTCCCAGGTGTCTTCTCAGAGCTGCAGGACAAGTTAGGAAAATTGTGTGGAAAGGTTCTATAATAAGAATAAGGCAGATTAAAAACAATAAGTGGGCTTCAATGCTTGTGGACTGGTACATTATATATGTAGCTTTTTATATGAAGGTTTATAACCATACTATCTATTTAGCATTTTTCCTCCTCATTTTCAAAATTTCAAATCTTATTAGTTTTATATACAGTATATGCATACTTTCACATTGTAATTTTTAAAAGTTAATTTAAAAAGTTTTTTCATTGCATCTCCTGTAATGCATATACCTTTTTTAAAAAAGAGTACAAAGATGCTATGCTCTCAAAGGTTGAATTTTTCTAGGCATGCTGCCCTCTCTGTAGTCCCAACTGGCCTCGCTTTGTCTGTACAAGAGTTTTTGGCTGGTGAGTGTGCCTAGTTGTTATAATTGTCCACATCTAAGAAGGTGTGGATAAAAGGTGAGCCTGGGGAGTTTTGTGTTGTCACCACACTCTCGCTGCTGGCAAATAAATGGCGTAAATCTCTACTTCATGTTGCAGCCCACAAGCTGTGTCATAACACCTAGAAAGACCATTTTAAAGTTTTCAGTCCTCTGGTAATAATTGGATGATGTAGTAAATTTTCATTTGAATAAATTAAAGAAAAGTGTTTTGGAGTTATTAATGATGTGCAGTTTGTCTTCCAAAATAAGACTGCTGTTTGACTATCTTGAATGCTTAATTAATGATGTTTGATGGGAATAATTTAGACTAAATCTCTAAAAAAGGATTTTACTTGTCCATTGCTGCCAGTAATTTGCCCATATATGTATGTATGTGCGTATGTGTATATATGAATATGTATATATATGTATGTATGTGTGTGTGTGTGTGTGTGTGTGTGTGTGAAATGAGAGTCATTACTGTGTTAAATGCAACTAGATCTGACAAACACTGGATGCTTCTTCTCCTTCAGCCACTAATAGACCTGAGATAGGTAAAATCACTTCTTTTACCAGTCTGTTCCAAAGGCAGCATTCTGTCAGTCAGACATATTTTTTTCCATGAATGTTTCTCATGGCTTCATTCCCACCACAGTGACAGAAAGACTGTAGGTCACAGTTTTAACAGCATCACTTCCTGGACTGGCATACTGCCTGTTCCATACGTAACAGCATCCTACGTCAATATGTTGTTGTCCTGTCTGTGCTTTGCCTTTCAATGACACTCAGACTTCAGACTTGTGCTGTGTTGAAAGTGATTATAGAAAATGTTAGGACATGCGTCCTCACAAGATCAATGACGTTTGAGGAAAAGTGACCAGAGTGCTCATCACGCATGGAATTGATTTATGGAAAGAATGTATATCTCAATGGGGCTTTGAGGGCTTTTCAAAATGGTATTGATAAAGTTTCAGATTTTAGCTTTTAGACCCTTTCTCTTTTACGAAGACGCACACTTCAAGGCAGAAACAGTGCCTGTGTTTATATGCATTTCTGCTTGGAGAGAAAGTCATGCAGTATTCACAAGGAGGCCAACTCTTGGTGTATTATTCATTACAGCACTCCTCGTCTATAGCATCTAGTGAATAAAAACTCAATGCAGATACCTTTTAGATACCACAATAATGTCTATTTTTAGCTAAGCATTTTAGCAGCAACAAACTCAAAGTTTCAGCGGGTCATCTTCAGATTACAACGGGAGACAATTCAACCTCTCTCCCTACAAACTTTGTCTATAAAAGAGCTCTGCAGACCAGAGCCAGCCCTACCCAGTGTGGCGTGGTTTTAAATGGAGCCCCTCTCCGTCGGCGATTTACATACGCTTACAAAAGAAATCGAATAGCATTGTTTAGTAGTAATATTAATTGGGCATTACTTTACATATGAATCAGTGTGAGCTTTTCCATTTTAAGAGTTGATAGTTATAACTACTGGTAATATAATTATATTGAAGGTGAATTTTTTTCCCGATTCTGTGTCGCCCCCTGGAGGCCATGGCGCCCATAGCATTTGCTTATATTGTCTAATGGGCAAGCCGGCTCTGTCTGCTGCAGACAAAAAAACAAAAAAAATATTCAGCAGAAAGATTTTATTGCTAATGACAGAAGAAGTAGTCCGATCCTTCACGAAAGTAACACTACCACTACTACATCATTACAAGTAAAAGCCTATATTTTAAAGTATTACTCAAATAAAGGCATAAATGATAATGTAGTTGTTTTTGAAACAGTAAAAGAGGAAATATTTGTTTGAAAAATGATCCATGTGATTCATATATTATGGATAAGTGTTACATAATCAGATACTGGTACTGATGGACCTTTACTGTAAATAGCATTTACACGGTGTAGCTGTTCAATATCACTCATTGTAGCTATTTTAAATACATTTTTGAAGTTTAGTCCAGTTGTTCTGGGTTCCCTCCAAATACTAAATTCCTGCATTTTGGGCATATTAATGTAATCTTTGCTTTTTGTGAAATATTTTATAATTTGAAATGTGACAAGGAACCCCAATAAGACATTTTTTGTAAGGGCTCACAGACTAACTGGCCCTAATAGCAAGTAAAATCTAAATATTAAAAGTAACTAGTGACTATAGCTACTAGATACATGCAGTGGAATAAAAAATGATTTCCCTTTTAACTAAAAACTATTTGAAGCATAAAGTAGAAGTACTACAAACAATACCATCACTAAATAAAAGTCACCACATTACAATTCTGTCAAGATTAAAACAATGGAAATGGGAAATGACTGTGGATGGTGGTCATTGTATTAAAAACAAAAGATGTCAAAGAAGATGCTGATTTCATTTGGATATTTTAGATTCATCTTTAAAAATCAAATGAGGGACACTACTGATCAACACTGACCCAAGGATTTGTGTACAAGTGTAACCAATTTCGGCTTCCTGAAGAGGGCAGCAAAACACCTGCAGAACTTGGGGTAGAGAGATTTAGCAGCATCTCCTGCAGGATCTGTAAAACCTTTAAAGCTCTGGATGAACGACAGGTGCACACTGGAGCTCTCAAGTCTGCCCTAATGGCTCTGGTCTGTTTTGACTTGGAGTGATTCTTTTGTACTTTTTGATAGCTTTAATTTAACTGAAGTTCTATATCACACAACAGTGTGACTCGACATGGTTTTATTTATTTGCGTCCTTAAAACTAAACTAAAAAAGACTCAAGAATAACTGTTGTCAGTTCTCATACCTGCATAATGTCGGACTATTTCTGTAATTATTATTTTTGTTATTTGATTATTTTATTCTCTAAATTGTTTGCACAATCGTCAAATCAATGGAAACACGAAGATGTTGTGGAAAACACTGATTAAAATATTTCAAAACCCATGTGGTCCATCCAGATTTTAGTGCCTATCAAAAATGTTCACCCACCTTGGTTGTTTTCCCTTTTTTCTTGCTTTTGACAATTGAATTATGGTCAATTTAATTTGGATTTTAAAAAAGATTTTAGAAAAAAAACAAACAAGAAACTCTTTCATGTCAATTGAAAATATATTTCTTCAAAGTATTGTAAATAATAAACAACAGAAAATGTAAAATAAGTGATTGCAGAAGTACTGACCCTGTTTTTTTACCTTATTCAGGCTGCAGCCAATTGGTGCGACAAGTCACACAGTTAATAATATGGAAAACATGCAGTGCAGTGAATGTGTCTCAAGAGTTTGTGCTATAGTATAGTGTAGTATAAAAACTCCTCTATCTGGAAAGTCCAGTCACTGATGGTCAATCTGGCCTACGCTGCACATCATAACAAACACACCATCCCCATTATGAAGCATGGTGGTGGCAGCATCATAATGTGGGGATGCATCTCGGAGGGCAGGTCTTTGAAGGCTTGTAAAGGTAGGCAATGAAAGTAATGCAGCAAGGTATACGGAAACAGAAGGACAAACTGATGCAAGAGAACGTCAGCTTGGGAGAAAAATAGTTTTCCAGCAAGACAATGATTCAAAGAATACAGTCAAAGATACGTAGAAATGGTTCAAAGATGACAAGGTGAACGTTGTGCAGAGGTTGAGTCAGAGCCAAGACCTCCAGAGTTTGTGGCTGGACTTGAACAAGACGGTTCACTCATAACAGTACCATAACCTGATAGTCGAAAGGTTTAAAAGGGGTGAATACTTGCAATGCAATCACTTATTTTACCTTTTATATTTCTAATTAATTGACATTACTTTGAAGAAATCCGTTTTTACTTTGACGTAAGTGAATTCTTTTTTTTAAGACTTTGTGTTTGTTTTGTTCAATTAACAGTCCAAAAGCAAATGATATTCCATTCATTATCATATACAGTGGCAAGAAAAAATATCTGAACCCACCAGAATTACCTGGTTTTCTGAATTAAGTGCCATAAAATTGGATCTGAGTTTCATCAAAGTATCGACAAACACAGTGCTGCTTTTTATAATACACAAAAAATACAATCTGTCACTTCTTTACTGAACACACCCAGTGCTGGTGGGAAAAGCAATTGATCCCTTGGGTTTAATACCATCCTGGATCTTCATTTGACAGCAACAGTGTAAAATAAGTGTTTCCAGTAGCTATGGATCAGACCTGGGCGATGTTTTGGATCATTCCTCATCACAGCTCAGCCACATTCAGCCGTCTCACACTCATTCCATGGCATTTCTTTCTTTGTAGACTTTCTGTGGCGGAATGTTGTATGTATATTCTCGTCCTCCTGCTCCATCACCCGACTTCTACTGAGCTTCAGCAAAACAGTCATCCTGACAATATCATGAAAGGTAATTATTTAATAAGCTTTTTCCTACTGTACTTCACTGTTGGGAAGGTATTTTTTTGTCCGTTTATAGACAATATTTTTGACTGATTGATATCTAAACACTCTGAGAATACTTTGCAATTTATCTCAGCTTTATGCATATCGGAAATACTTTTGTGGTGTAAGGCTTTCCTTAACATTCAAAATGGAGTTCAGCACCAGACGGGAACAAATGCAATCCTCCACCAGTCACTTTAAAAAGATACTTTCATAAAAACATTAGAGAAACAGTGTCCTTAGCTTATGGTTACAGGAAAACACTGATCTGTTTAATTATTTAAACCTGGTTATATACAACTCAAATAATAATCAAAAGCATCCCACACATAAATGTCCGTTAAATCAACAGAAACCAAATTTAAATTCAGCATCCTGATAAGAAAAGGGAAATGCTCCTTAATTAACTGTGCAAGAAAATGCTTTCGGAAAATCTCTCTTCCTGGAAATGATAATTAAGATTTTGTGTTATGGAGGAATGTTTTCAGGGGAGGTGAACAGTGTAGAAATAGTAGACTTTATTTTTTTATTTTCATTTTAGTTCATTTCAGTTCATTTCTGAGATGTGTTGGTGTGTTTGTGAGCGGTGACAGAGGCTAGAAGAGGACAGTATAGGAGTAAACTGAAGCAAGACAACAGAAGAAGCCTGGAGATTTGTATGAAACAGGACTTGCTCAGCTAAGATCCAACAAAGACAGAGACATCCACCACTGTCCAAGACCAAAGAGAGCTGAGCTACATCCAACCCTGCTCCTGGGATCAGCTCATAGTCAGCCGTTCTTTATTGCCCAGGAAACATCCACCAGTTAACACAGTTTATGTTCATTTTATACATATCAAGAAACTCGGCTGGTCATACAGAAATCTCCTGTCTTGTTTATAACTCTCTCTCCTCTTTCTGTTGCTCTTCATGCTGTCTTTGTTGGTTTTCTTAGCTCACAGGTGTTCCTGATTTATCTCCTCCCTTCCTGCCTTTCTGCTCCACCCAGATTTTAAAAAGGGCTATTCTGTGCTTCCCCCCCCGTTTCTGCTGTGGTTTGTGTAAACAGCAAACTTTTGAGTATTTAACATTAGTCAAAATAGTTCTAACCCACACTGCCAGTCTCATTTTATTAAGTCCAAGTTTGCCAGCTTCTTACTCCCATTAGTTACAATACAGGGGTTTGTATCTTATCATTTTAAACAGATTGTCCATAATTGTAATTCTGTGTTTAGGACAGATCCCTATATAAATGCAGATAATTTCAGATTTGCTTTTGCCTTCCCACATATGATAAAGAAATGCGACAAAAGGCTCACACTTGTGATGCCGAAACCAGCAAAAGTTCAATATTTTTTCTTAAACTGATCAAACATGTTAGTATAAACTCAACAATAAAAAAAATGATGTTGGTCAATTTCAGTTACTTTCCACCAGAGAGCATAGTTTGCCCAGAAAGCAAAAATTCCCTTTAGCCTCCTTAAACACTTAAAGTTGCCACAATGCCATGTTTGTTCACCTTATCTTACCCCATACCAGAATAGAAATGCTAGATTGGTTTTGAATGTCATTATCCTTTTTAGTCCAATTTTACTGTTGGACAAGGAAAGATGACACAAGATAACAGTGAAAGGTTAGTCAGGTGTAAAAAGTGAATAAATTGGTAGGTGTCTTTCATCCCACAACAGGTGAACTTGGGGTTGAATGTTTGCATTCTCAAAGAGCAAGTTCACCGAATGGGTTTTATCATATTTATTTAAAATGAAATTGTAGGTATTATATTTAAGAAAAAAAACCCCTAATATTTCATGGCTCCAGATTTAAAGGTTTTCAGTTTGTTTTTTAGGGTTAAGGTTTGGGTTACATCTTCACATATATTATTTTCCAATTCTGAAAATATACTTCATTTACATTAAAATGCAGAAAATTGTCATGTTACTGAATTAGGAATTCACTTTTTTTTCATTGATTTTACTTGAAAAACGTATCGATTAAATGATTATCAAAGTAACTGTTGATTATCTGTCTCTCAGCTCTAGATGCAGTCTCACATGAAACCCAATGCCATGATCAAGTATATTTTAAACAATGATCAATATGGGTAGCAAAATGCCTAATTTCACACTCTGGAGTAAATTTGGCCTCTTGTTGTATATTTGTATAGCTCTTCATTTCCCCCATATGCAATCACTGCTAACCACCCGAGGAAGAAAATATCATGAAACATCACAGAAAAGCAGAACCTTACCATCACACTAAAACTTAGACTGAAGTAGCAACGATACAACACCAAACACCTAGCAGAGACTGATTCACACTTGAGCAACTGTTGCTCCCTCCAGTGTAGAGGGGGGGAAAAAGCAGAAAAGTCTGCCAAACTTCTGCTGTACTGTACAATGAGATCCGAAGCTAAAAATGATACTATGAGAGTGGTGGGAATGAACCAAAACAGTAAAGTTACAGGCTGGACAGTGACCTCAAACTCACTGTACAAATCAATATATATATATAATTCAAGGTTTGTCAGAGTTCATTCAGTTCCACTCTGCTGATGTGTTACCCATTCACGAACAACATTTAGAATAAGAAAAGAACATGAAAGTAAAATGAGGTGTCACATCTGAGGACTGCAGCATCCTACTGAGTGAGAATGACCCTCTGCGACATTAAATCCATTACAGGCTTGTGAGAGAACACATCCATAAGCCCCAAATCTCTTTAATACAACACCCATTAGGAAAGTGCTGAGCTCTTTACGAACAGCTAAGATGCTCCACCACTCAGCAACACCACAGCCTCTGCTTTATATTCAGTATAGTAGAGAAAATCACTACTTATATATAAGATATATATTTACAGAAATCTTAAGGGCTTGTTTTTTTCTGCTGCTGTCCTCAACAGGACATTCCTTTTTTACTAATGCATTACGCAGAAAGCTCACTAAAGTGGTACATATAAAATTACTGGTTATTTTTGCAGATAATTCACTTAAAAATTAGAATAAACCAGATTACTTTGGATTACATCTTTTAGAATATAGTTGCACTTTATGTTAGAGGTATGGACGTCTCCCAGCAAAAGGCAAAGGCACCTTGAAAAGTGGAGAGTAGACTACCACAGAATAAAGCAGACTGGGAATAAAATTTAGATTTGCAGGTGAACAAATTAGTAGTTACAATCTTCTCAAACCTGCACGTTTTGGCTCAAAAAGTTGGAACCACCTGGAGAAAACATCTGAACTGTGCACAGAAAAAGTTACCCTCAGTGATACCTTTCAAATTAATAAGTGCACAAAAAAGTGGATTTTTCTCAGGATGTTTTGCTGTTAGGTTTTAAAATAAACAGTCACCAGTTACCGCCATGATAGGCATGAGCAGGTGTAACCTTAATATCTTGATGAGTGGTCAGATATGTTTGCAGTGGTGGCTGGATTAGATATTAACCGTGGCCTAAATCAATTTGTGCTGACGGATTTGGAAAGTGATAATCCCAGGTGTGCCTTTTAAAAGCCAGACTGTGGCCACCTGGGTCCATTTGTAGCAAGGTCCCTCTCCAGCACTCTCCTAAACAGCCAGAAGAAACACCATCAAAGGGCTGATCGCAACCGCAAGCCGCAACCATGAATGGCACAGAGGGACCCTTTTTTTATGTCCCTATGGTAAACACCACCGGCATTGTCCGGAGTCCTTATGAATACCCTCAGTACTACCTTGTCAACCCAGCCGCTTATGCTGCTTTGGGTGCCTACATGTTTTTCCTCATCCTTGCTGGCTTCCCAATCAACTTCCTCACCCTCTACGTCACCATCGAACACAAGAAGCTGCGAACCCCTCTAAACTACATCCTGCTGAACCTTGCGGTGGCTAACCTCTTCATGGTGTTTGGAGGATTCACCACAACGATGTACACCTCTATGCACGGCTACTTCGTTCTTGGACGCCTTGGCTGCAATCTGGAAGGATTCTTTGCTACCCTCGGCGGTGAGATTGCCCTCTGGTCTCTGGTTGTTCTGGCTATTGAAAGGTGGGTGGTTGTTTGCAAGCCCATCAGCAACTTCCGCTTCGGGGAGAATCACGCTCTTATGGGTTTGGCCTTCACCTGGACAATGGCCAGTGCATGTGCTGTTCCTCCTCTGGTCGGCTGGTCTCGTTACATCCCTGAGGGCATGCAGTGCTCATGTGGAGTTGACTACTACACACGTGCAGAAGGTTTCAACAACGAGTCCTTCGTCATCTACATGTTCACCTGCCACTTCTGCGTCCCACTGACAGTCGTGTTTTTCTGCTACGGCCGTCTGCTCTGTGCTGTCAAGGAGGCTGCTGCTGCCCAGCAGGAGTCTGAGACCACCCAGAGGGCTGAGAGGGAAGTTACCCGCATGGTTATTCTCATGGTCATCGCCTTCCTGGTATGTTGGTTACCCTATGCCGGTGTGGCCTGGTGGATCTTCACACATCAGGGCTCTGAGTTTGGACCAGTCTTCATGACCATCCCCGCCTTCTTTGCCAAGAGTTCCTCCATCTACAACCCAATGATCTACATCTGCATGAACAAGCAGTTCCGCCACTGCATGATCACCACCTTGTGCTGCGGGAAGAATCCCTTCGAAGAAGAGGAGGGAGCATCCTCTACCAAGACCGAGGCCTCCTCTGCCTCCAGCTCTGTGTCTCCTGCATAAAAGGACTATCAAACAAAGGCTCCAATATCCACAATTCAAGAAGAAGACTTCTGCTCCCCCAGGGAAACGACTGAAGGCTAATGTCTACAGAAATAATGTCCTTTTTGTATTTTTACAAACGAGTTGGTTCAACCTAAAGACAGTTGCAGGAAAGGTCAGCCCATTACAGAGTTGTTCCTGTATGTACAGAATATCCAACTTAACAATCTATGAGATTTTTTTTTTCCTGAGAAGAAAGGGGAAAAATGTTAATCTTTTACAGTTGGATCCTATATGATACTGGCTTATTTTTGAATGTAGAGGCATGTAATCAAGGCAACGTAAAATAAAACGCACTTCGCAAATGACTCATCCTGTTTATGTTTTAATTAAAATTTGGGTGGCAAAGTTCACATGACTGTAGTATATTTAATCAAATGAATAAATGAATGAATTATTCAGAATGCATTTATGTCTTGAGTCAATCTCTACTTTAGAGCTATTAGTGACTGCTGCTCTGCTGTAGAACTTTATGGTACAAATACTTCGAACAGGGCAAAAACTTAGAATAGTGTTTAAACGTCTTTCGGAGTGACGTCTGCATTGTTACTGTAATCTCATTTCAGTCACAGGTCACCTTGGACTTAGAAGTTGCCCTAGCAAAGGGATTATGATATTATTATTCAGCGATTAATATACACATGATGTAACACCCAAGTTTATCTGATGACGAATATTAATCACATTAATCATAGGTTAACAAAGATTTATTGGATGAAGAGACACCTTGATGCAAAGGTTATGGATTTAGACCTTAAAATAAACTAATATCAAAGGAAGGAATCAACATCACTTTAGCCTGTTGGGCATTAATAAGCAGTATGTAAACATTTAATAATGGTTTATAAAGTGCTAAAAGTAGTTGTAAGCAAGTAAAAGTGGTTATCACGCTTGTTGTTCACTTGCTGGTGTATAAATGAATAATGAATGACAGTATAGTAGAACATAGTTGTAATAATGTAAAGTTTTCTTTTCTGAAAAAGACTGTACATTAATAAATACTTAAAAATGACCTTGGAACTCTGTACAACTGCATTAACATTTGATAGTGATGAATAATGTTTTCTTACTTCTTATCAATTCTAAATAGCAGACTTACTTAATACTTAAATTAAAGTATTACCATGAATCAGATCAGTTGCTTGAAGATTAGTTAGGACAAATAATAAATGCACATTTATAAGTAGATTTTAAATGAATTCTTATTCTGTAGAACATTTTTCCCCTACATTATACCACTCTGTCGTGCAACAGCAGTACTAACAGAGGACAAATGCTGCAGCTCCTGATGGGTTCATTCATCAAAGCTTATAGACCCATTTGAGATAAATTCAAGTTTGTAGTAACATTGTTTTATTACAGTGTTAAATTCTTGAATACTGGGTTGTTTTTACTCTTTGAATAAGATAATATAGAACGTTATTAATCCCAAAGCAAAGGCTGTATATTGACCTGTAGCAGTTTGACAAACGAAATAAGTGACATGATTACCCGTCCTCAGTTCTTGATAGCTATGCATTATGATAGACTGAAAAAAATAAATAAATAAACACCTCAAGATCTCTCAGATAATGACCTTCATGCGTAGCTATAGCAACCATAATACCACTGGATCTTCAGTGGAATAAAGATATGCTTGGTGAGCAGTCTGAAGTCAAGCTCCAGGTGTGAAGAAAGAAAAAATATCCTTCACTCTTTAGCACTAAATAACAATGCTCCAAAATCTGAATCAAAGACCCACTTCAATTATTTTTTAACACGTCCATGTGAAGCATTTTATGCGCTCAAAGACATCTCACAGTGTTTCCTTCCTGCTGCTGTCAGATTTAAGAACCAGCACTGCTCCTGGTAGACCACATATTGACATATTTCACTCTGGTGCTACATCAATTCACTTAAACCTGTGCGTTATGAATACTTTGCACATTTAAAAAGTATCAATATCAACTTTTTTCTACATATACAGAAATGTGCGCAATATTTTTTTCTGCTTATGGAAGAGTCTTTATAAGCTCATTCTGTGCAATATTCATATTTTCCTACATAAAGAATAATCCTGTGCATTATCGTTATTTTCCACATTGGGTGGAATCCGTGCAATATCTGAGTTTCTACATTCTTGCACTCTCCCCTTTGCTGCTGTAACACTGCAGATTTCAGCACTGTAGGATTAATAAAATCTTCTCTTATCTTACATTGTGAACAAAACAAGCAGCCAACAGATGACAGTCTTAAATGTATGGATTTAGACAGCCGGGGTCTTTAACATAACAAATGTGAAGAACTAACCCTGTCAGCATGCAGGGTGGGGCTTTGTATCTGTACTCCAATATTATAATCTACCATGGTGTAGCATAGAGTCGTTATACAGCATTTAAAAGCGGAGTGGAGGTGAGCAGGAGAAAGAGGTGGGGATACTTTAGCTGCACATATCAATGGCGACAAAGGTGTAGAGTCTCACCCAAGTCATTTTAAGGCACAGCAACATTATTCTTCACTGAAAATTATGGCTACATATATAATTTTGATGAACAGAGGTGCATTTTTACGGTTTCATCAGTGAGAGGGAACTTAAAGCATTTAAAAATATTTGCTCAACTGAATAAAATTAATCCAAGATGCAGTGTCCGCTGATATGTCAACTTTTACTACGGAGTTATTTTGTACTATTTAAGATAAAGAATGCTGGTGATACAACACTGACAGTATTAAGGGGAGTGAATGGAATGAGGTGGTATTATGTGGTACAGTACAGTCACTTTCTATGTAGACAAGGCAATGCAGTCGAAAGCCCACACTTCTAAATACTTTTCTTTTTTCTTTTTTAAAGCTTCTGTTTCCATGTTACCTCTGTGTATTTCATGCGCGTGTGAACCAGTGTAAATATCATTCCAGTCCCAAATCTCTAATCGTGCATATTAAAAAACAACGTGACGACAACTGTGATGGAATTTTTAAAAAAAGAGTCAACGAGCTCAAAAGCCTCCCCGGAGACATGTAGAAATACGACATCCTTTTGAATTTGTATGGAAAACTTTATTTGATAATAAAAATAGCATTCACAGACTTCTTTTGATAGCTACATATACATTGTAATCCATCTCAAAGAAAGAAGCTGGATAAGTCCACATCTACTTGTACTTTGACTAATGTTATGTATAGCTTCATGGGTCAAATAAAGCTATGAACAATGTAGTATTTATATATGCATAGTTATATAAAAAAGATTGGCCCATATACATGTACTGCTTTTATCAACACAGAGACAGCATTATGTCTGGAGCACATTGCAAGAAATAATGCTTGAAGAACACAGACTGCATACAAGTGCTTTATAATACAAAGGCAGGCTAACCATCGAGAGAGATTCAAACCATCAAACAGTTTCTGATTGACCAAATACAGTCTTTCATTTTAAAATGTCTTTACATACCTGATCCAGAGTAAATCAACATATTTCCCATAAATCATCAGGTCCATTTAAGAGATATAAACACAATATCACATTCCTCACTGCTGAGGTTTTTCATAAATTTCTCTTTTGTACAAGAAAAAGGCAACATTTTATTCCTCGACAGGTTCCTAGTAGTTACATTGGAAAAATTCTTTACAGGTGATGGCGAACAGGTTAACTTCTTAAATGTGATGCTTTTTTTCTCCTTTTTTTGTGTGTTAAATACAGTACCATGGCGACAACAGTGATCAAACAATGCATTTGTTGTGTTTTATCCAATATATCTTTAGTTCTTAAATGAAACATGAAACAGAGAATACACACAAAACACATTAAAAAGCAGCAGTCAGACTCCAGTGGCGTGACAGCATGGCTCAGCATGGCAGATTAGTCGTCTCCTGTACCAGGACTCTCCGTATGTTACCAACACAATACACCACAGCAGCTCTTTGTGTCAGGACCCAGGAGGCAGTCGGTGCACAATGTGGGTATAACAAACATGAGGACGGAGCTAACAGTTACTGCGGGGGTTACAGTGCATGTTCCTTATCGATTATTCTCACTCAGACCTATCAGATAAAGTGGTTACACTACATTTTAGTTTACACATGCATCTTGCACAGGGATAATTTACATATTTAATTGCTTTTTTGGCATATTTGAAAAATCATACTTCATGGCAGCTTCAGCTGGTATTATGGCATAATGCAGACTCATCTGAAGTACTAAATCGAGATTTTGATGAACAACAAATTTGGATATTTTTTTCTTGCCTGTGGTTGAAAACAAGCTGAGCTCCTTCAGTAAATGCCGAGGAACAAAGGGTGAGATGTTTTTGTAATCCTACTCCAGGTGGAAAATCTCATTGCCAATCTTCACATCACTTGTCTGATTTCTTAATTTTTGAAGCGTGTGGGGGCGTATTAAGGTAAGAGGAGGGTGAGCTGCCACACATTTCAACGATGCAGCACAAGTAGGGGTTCAGCATGCGTTCCCACGTACAATTTACACTTCTACCTTGGTCCTTAAAGATTTCATGATGCTTGCTCAAGATATGTGACAAATCAAAAATAAATAGTGAGCGAAAACAAAAAGGTCATATATTATTTTTATAATTATCACTCTTGTTTCTCTTGTTTTACCACCAGATCTTAAATTTAGATTTCTGCCTGAAATCCAACGATTTTCACAGTTCTCGTGAGCCATCAGTGTCTTGTGCTATAGTTTTGTTCCATAAAGCAATTCAGGAATGAGAAAGACATCTAAAAACAAGTCGAAAACAAGCTTAGTGGTTACCACAACTGGAAGCATGTTTCATACGTCTGAGGGAACAAATATTTATTGTCAGCAATGCCTACAAAAAGCAATATCACTGATTTCATATGCAGGCACATACAATACCTTTACTATAGTACAACAACCTCTGTTATGTTCAAAATAACTATAACAATGACAAAACAACCAGTATGAACTGAGGGATTGTACTCCTGCTGTTTTATGAATCTCTGGATGGGATCACAAGTAGTTAAGTCAATCAAAAAATCAATAAACCATTCGACCAAATAAAGCACAGGAGTTAGTATCCTCAGTAGTCCAATTCCAGTGTATGGTACATAGTTTGCACAGATAGAGGAGAGAGTGGTGGCGAGGGGGATCTCTGCTCTGCTCTAGATGCTGAGGTCTTTGGGGCTTTCTTTGTACAGCCTTCTCTTGGGCTCAGGGAGCTGGTTTGGGCTGCGACCCACTGCGTTATTGTTATGGCCTGTGTTGTTGTAGGCAGCATTGTTGTGTGCAGCGTTGTTCTTCATCATGCTGTAGTATTCCTTCAGTCTCGGCGCTGCAGCATAGTTCAGCTCGTCCCGGCTATAGTTGCTATCAGGGGAAGAGTCCCGCTCCGCTCTGTATCGTCTCTCTGTTGTCCCATTCATCCGATACCTGTCCTCCCTCCTCTCTGAAGAAGAGTCTCTCAGAAGGTTGCCGTTCTTCATGGCTCTGTCATATGTACGGCCCCTGGAAAGAGACAAGGAATCCCCGTTGTTGTTGGTGCGCTCGGGGGTTGAAACCTCCCTGACTCGCCCAGCCATCTGTGAGTCCTTGAGGAGCCTCCGCTCGTAGTACTTCCGTTCAGGGGTGACTGCGAGGAACCCTCCATCATCATACTCCCTCTCAGGCGTACGGTCACGATACGCTCGCTCTGTCCTGCGGTCCATCGATTTGGCCCGCCGGCGATCAGGAGACGAGGCACGCTTTTGGGTTGGTGAGCGGTCAAGGGAGCCGCGACGCTGTTGGAGAAACCTCCTGTCCAAAGTAGAAGTACTGCTTGAGAGGTCTCGCCCCCTCAGTTTCTCGGCAGCTGCAGCCTTTTTCCCCGAGCTGTCTTTCCTCAGAGTCTTTAGGAGTTTAGAGATGCCGCTCTCCGACTCAGACTTCTTGACTTTGCGGCCTCGGCTCTTCTTGTTGCCACTGCTACTGCTGTTACCGTTGTTAGGAGACTGCTGTCTGGGGGTACTTTGACTGTGATTGTTATTCCAGGTGTGATGATGATGAGGGTTAAATTGCCGGCCTTGGTAGTCCATCTGATCTGACCCAGCCCTGTCCCTGTTCCTGTCCATGTCTCGGCCACGCGCAGCCTCCTCCTGGCGTGATGGTTTGTGAAGGTCTGGTGGATAACTGGACTCCAATGAGGTGTGATATCGGCTGTTGGGTGGCAGCGTTCTCACTTCCGGAGTGTTTTGTGCCCCGGGTGTGGGAGGGTGCCCGTCACTGCTGCCGTCTGCAGGAGAGGAAAAAGGAGGAGAAAGGTGTTGACGGGAAATATCGATAGGAGGATCAAATCATCCGAAAACATGTGACATGTGTCGTGTTCAGCAGACATGACTTTCCTTGTTGGTTCATGTGAGCTGGTGCATTGACGTGACATAAAGTCAATGCGGAGATTTATGGAAATCATGCATACATGTGCGCTTCCTGTATATTTTCCCAGTAACGATGAGGCTGGTCTAAACTGATGTGTAACATTGTGTTTTACATCTATACACATAAAATACATTGAAGTAATAAATCACTTCAATATGTTTTCTCTATAGGGCTGTGGGTTGAAACACAAGGTGATGTCAGCAACAACAGCAGGTGCAACACATCAGCAAGTGTAGGGCAAAGGGTTATCAATGACACAGCAGGCACCTAGGAAGTCATTCAAAACAAAATGGTGAACAACTCAACGTCAATCAATTGGAAGAACAAACCAAAACCAAAAATAAAAAAACACAGCGTGTTTGGCTAAAGGTCTGCAAAATTACAGACAGGTTGCTATGGCAGCAGCGTGTGATGAGTAGTGGCGTTAAATTAGTCCCATTAAAAAATATCAGGTCTGAGGCTGGCAGAGGGGGGAAGGCTCGTACGTGTGCAGATTCACAGAAGTTATAGAATTCATTCAGGCATGACATGACATAAAGCATGTGCACAACGTTAACACGTCCGCACGCAAACACACACAAAGTGGGATGCAAGGGAGGGATGAGCTGGAAGAAAAAGGGTGGATAAAACTGAAAGGAAGAAGATGACAGGGAGAGCGGATTGGGACAGACTTTTGGCTACAAACCGTTGTCTGATTTTGGCCCATTAGGTAGAAACAGGGCTCTCCCATCTTGTCATTCCTCATTGTACCAACAGCGAGATGAGGAGCCATCATCGCTGGAGAGAGGAGGAAGAGCCCAGCGACAAGAGACAATCAGAGAGAAAGAAAGAAGGAGTAGAGAGGAGAAAACAAATAAAACAGACAAGAAGCTGTTTTACAGTGCATCGTAATAGAGAGAAGGGTTTTTGTTGTGAAAGGCAAGAAAATATTACATTTTCTAAAAAAACAATCCGAGAGGAAAAACTGTCAGAAAAATCAAACCCCAGATAAACCAGTAAATAATGTTGAGAAACTGTACGAGGAATAATCCATCAGCAGAGTAAACAGCTCTTTGGAGGGACTATTATTTCAGCAATGGAGTATCTGTGCTACAGATCCAAGAGTATAAATCACTTAATAAGCTTCTCTGGCAAGCATTCCTTCATTGTTTAGTGGTATCTGACAGTTCAATCTTGTGCTGAAACCCTGACAGGTTGTTTCATATTAATGGGTCAGAAAGTGTCTTTCTGTTACATATTTTTCATACATAGTAAAACACTGAAGAGGAAAGAAACTAGATTCTAGTCTGAGGCGTGTACGATAATGAGATTTCAATGCTGGCATTAGCAGTGCTTTTTACAGGAAGAAGAGTACAGCACTGCAACGTGTTTACCTACCATATTCAGGTACGGATCCATCTCCCCGCTTGAGTACGAGCCGTGCCCTCCGACCACCGTTCTTGATCAGTTCAATGGCACGCGAATGCTTCATGTTCTTTGTGCTCTCACCATTAATCTCCAGGATCTCATCTCCCACCTAAAACAGAGTTTCCATGTTACTGGGACAGCTGGCGAATGAAAGTTCCATCAATGATGTGCCAAAATGTATAGAGGAGAGAAACAAGAAAAAAAAAAAACGTCCTAGCTTCATACCCTCATTTTGCCGTTTCTGACAGCAGCCCCGTCCTCAGCTAGTCTCAGCACATATAGGTCCATGCTGTACTCCCGTCCTCCTCTCAAGCTGAAGCCAAAACCTTTGCTGTCCCGCTCCAGATCCACAGAGTAGAACTCAGCATCCTACGAGGCAGAAAACGCGAGATAAAGAGAAAGTCACAGAGTCAACAGAGAAGAGTGACTAATCCATAGTGCACAGGGGAGTCGAAAGGTGAGTCCAGACTTCAGGACTAATCAAGCCATGTCCCACAAAAAACTCACAAAATGTCAATGGCAGTACAATACCATGGAAGGCATGAATAATTAATGCCGCATGTGCCTGTGAGCGGGGTACAGATCACTAAGCAAGGGCACCGCAAGGGCTCAATCCAAAACTTAGCATGCTCATCAAAAGTTCTGTCCCAATAGAAGTGTTTTCCCTCAGAACGATTTTGTCTGGTGCGGGTGCAAAGCTTTATTTCTCTGATCAAACTGCAGCTTTTCACTCAATGGAATATCAGATCTCACAGTCGCATTTGAAATTTAAATTTAAGATAAATAAAAAGATTTCAGTTTAAGTTAGGGGTGTAAAAAACATGCTAATGAGGACTTAGTGCATCTGAGACCTAAAGAACAAAATATTTCAAAATAAAGTAAAACAGGTGGGAACATTGTGATTTGCATGTGGGATATGTACAGTTTATGCAGAGGAAAAATATATAATTGAAAAACAAAACTGGGATATAAAGAATGTAGGAGTAAGAAATATGTTTTAAATCCCAATCCCAACCTTTATATCCAATCTAACACAGGATCCTCATAACTCACTTCCTTTTCATGCTAAAACTTCAAACGTGAGATCTATCAAATTTGTGCCATGTTGATTTTCAGATTCCTTTATTTCCACTTGCGCTTTTTTCTTGCTTTTGCTGGTGTATTGCTGAATATCTTGACACCTTACCACCTGCCACCACAAACAAACAAGTTTCTACTCAGAGAATAGCTCCACGGTGCTACAATTTGACACGATACTTTCTACTTTTTTAGCTGAAAAACGTCGGACTTGGCAACTCGGATAAAAACACTTCACAGAGTCATGATCAATAGCTGTCCTCTGGTTACTGCTATAGCTCATGTTATGTATATGACTAAATGTGTTGTGTGGAGTGAAAAGTCTTACCTGTGTGGTCTGGGTTTGTGTTGGGGGAGGAGGAGGAGCTCCTTTCGACTTTGAATTATTCCTTTTAAAAACAAAAGAACCTCGTAAGAATACAAATTGTAAATGCATATTGTGCAAATGAACAAATACACTCTGGAAAGTCAGCTGCATTTCTGCATCTTTGCATAAATGACACATCATCTTACCGGGACTCTGTGGACTGTTGAGGTGTGTGTGTGGTGGTGATGGTGGCTATCTTCTCAGCATTGGTCAGCAGAGAAGCATTGGAAGATTCTGACAAGAGACAACGTACAATGAAATGAAAAAAAAACAAAACATATAAAGTGACCACTTTTATTAAATGTATTTGCCCGTAGCTTTGTTTTAAAAAGACACTGGTGCTGGAGAACAAAATGTGACTGTCTAGAGGAGTTCCCTGAACCACCCACTGGCAGTTCTGTTCAACCTGATGCTAACTGCCTGTGATGTTGTCATTTGCCATTTGCTCACGGACAACTCCAACCCTACTGCACAAAAGAAAAAGAGCCGTAAAAAAGAAAAAAAAAAAAACAACAACTCATGAAATGCATCATTTTGTTCCATCTGTAATTCCAGGAGGGGCGACTGTCTTTTTATTGCCTTTCTTTAATTCTCTTCACCAGCAATGGAACAGAACTGCATATTAGTTTGAAGTGACCGTGGCAGGAGTACAGCTCTGTCTGTGTTTAGCAGAAACATCAGCCTGAGTCATTCGTCTCAGGCTACTTACTCACTCTTCCCTCATTACCAGAAGAAATATGACTTCCTCATGGCCACCCCTCTGTCTCTCTGAGGTGAGCAATTTGCTGAAGCCACACTTTGCACCAATAAAACTTTGCATCGTGCTGCTACATTCACAAGCCTGTGCGTTTGTGAACATGTGCACGTGGGAGGTTTTCTCCTGCCTCTCTCACCTCCAGTCTTAATTAAGCCTCATTTTTTTTGTCTCTGTGGAGGGCTTTGTAGCTCAGCTCTGCTCAGTGTCTTTATTGGTTGACCAGTAGCTCAGATGGTAACAAGCACCTTCCTTTCAGCCTTCTTGGCACATTCTACCCAAACTGTAGACGCTTGGGTCACAAACTGCTTATGCTGAGATGACATTATGCAGTTCCATTTCCTTTTCTAGGCTAAGCTGAAGAGATTAACACCATCAGGAAGCACTTGATTAAATGTGAGCAGTGTTTTTAATCCTTTCAAACAGACAACATATCCAGCAAATAAAGTAAACAAAAGCTACAGAGAGAGGAACTGAGGCAGTGCTACAGTAGCTTCTGGGTGCACCTTCACCTCCCTCCTACTCCGTGACTCACTTTTTGAGGTACAAGGGTTCAAACCCTGACGAAAAGTGCTCTTACCTGTAAAGAGCATCAGCAGCCTTTGCTTCCCACTACATCCATGAATAAGATATAACATGCTGCCATATGAAACAGGCTGAAAGCTAAGAGCCTTACCATCACCCGGGATGATCCTGAGTGAGACTGTGTTGCCGGCCTCCTTGATCAGGTTGACGATGTCCGAGTGTGACTTGTTGGTGATGGAGCAGCCGTTAACAGCCAATATTCGGTCACCGACTTTCAGCTTTCCACAGCGGTCTGCCGGGCTGCCCTCAATGATGCGTCCTATTTTGTGGGGCATGGCCACACAAGCATTCCCAGCTTTTGTGTTAACATACATGTTTGTTTGCGTGTACATATATTGCATTTTAGAATAGTGTGTGGTAATGATTGTTTTTTATTGTATTGTGATTGGTTATATTGGTTTAAATTTCATAAAAAGGGGAAAGAGAAAGAACACATGGAGAAAGAAAGAAGAAGGAAGGTTAATTATCCAAATCAGCACATCCCAATTAACCCACAGAAAGTCAACAAGGGGCCGTTCCATCTCAGATCATCAGGGGCCTTCTGCTTGACCATCTAATTTGACTAAAACTTTATTTTTTATCATAAACTGTGGATATTTAAAAACAGTATCTGTGAAATTTTAGATTGATATATCAAGTACTTCCCAAGATTTTTTTAATCGCCTGTCAACCCACTTTGATGCATTTTTCCACACATTTAAATTTGAGGTTATCTATGTCTCCAAAAATTTTAAAGAAAAAACCTCAATTTTTCACTGTTATTTCTAATCACGCCGATGATTCAGAAACTACAATAGTGGACAAATAAATTTTAAAAAATCTCTTTTTATGGGTGAGTTGAAATATGCAAAAACACATGGAAAATGTCCCATCTTTCAACACACAGTAACAAAAACATTGATAGTGCAAAAGTCTTTCAGTCGTATTTTCTAAACCATATGTAGTAGCATGTCACAAAATTATACGTTAAAAACATAAAATACTGACAAAAAAGTTATTTTTGTTGAACTTTCATAACTGATTGAGCAGACACAACAAGTTGTTTATATTTCAACTCACCCATAGCCATAGAATATTTGATCTACTTGTCCAATATTGCAGATTCTGTGTCAATGTCCTGATTAGTGAAACTGACAAAATGTCAGGTTTTCATCTGTAATAGTTCTTGAGATATTGTCTTTCAAAAATAGTTTCTAATTACATAAATGAAAAAAGACGCATTCAAACACAATTTTTCAAGTATTTGATATATCAAGATAAAATTAAATGTCTTAGTATATATACATATGTAATGCTTTAAAAATGCAGGGTATTAACAGATGGTCAAATTTAATTTTTTGAAATTTGATGACTTGAGATGTAATGAGCTTAAGTTGTGTGCACATTTTAGCATGCAAAATACTACATGTCCTGTAAAAGAGAAGGAAAACATTGTGATGTCAAAACAAAAAATTATGGCTGCTTTGGGAAATTGCAGAAGATGTCCGTCCCCCCACTCCCCCCAATAGTGTGATGTGTTAATCAATGGGCTGTAAATTATGTGAATCACTGGTAAAAGCATCATGACTCAACCCAAACACCTCTTGTCTGGGATCAATGAGCGTGCAGGTAGATTGGAAGTGATTAGAATTCTGAGGGGAGACGTGCATCCTTGTAGCTTCTATATGACACCAGTTGTGTAGTCAATGCAAACACTGCAAGAAATACATGCTGCACCAGAGTGACAGTGTTCAGTACTGCACATCTTGTATACACAGAAGCTCTGAGCAGACCCTGGGGATCTTCAGTTCTCCTCACCCTCCCTCCACCTCGGTCCTTTTATCTCTGCTCCTCCCTGCACTCCCCCCCTGCCAACCAGTATTTTTGGCAGCATCCATATTTATTACATCACCTTACTTCACAGTTACCCTTCCGCTGTCTTGATTGAAAAATGCACTTGTATCCTGTCACTCTATCTAAATAATGAGATATGGAACATTACAGGGTGTGGCGAGGATTTAATGCCCAATCTGCTAAGCACAACACCAACCCCAGGTCACGATGGGAGGGAATGAGAGGGGGATGGGCCCTGCTGGACGGGAGCAGAATGGTTTATGCATCCCTGATGTGTAGGGAATTGAATCAACTGAAACTGCTTTGTTTTTTTTTGGTTTTTTTAACCAGTACTGAAAAACGTCTAGCGCTCCTGAAAGAATCCTCAGAGTAAGGTCACGCCATGTGTTTTTTTTAGTAATAGGCCTACACATTCCTCTGTCAGATTTCAGCTTATGTCCTACATGGTGAAAATCCATCAGGAAAGTGAGTGCAGGATGCTAAAGCATGATCCCAGATCGGTGCGTGAAAGAACAAAGTCTGTTCATCTCATCCTCCAGAGAGAAACAGCAAGAAGGGGAACACAGCAAGGCAGCAGCAAAAACAGGAACCTCACAAGGCTAGAAGACGTTTAGACAAGGTTGTTGACTGTCACAGGTGTCATTATAAATTACGCATTAATTCTTGCGTTGCATTTTGCGGAGCAACACCATTAGCCCATGGGATCAATGAAATTTTCCCTGGGCAGACAGTATGGCTAACACATCATCCATTCTTGTGTTTCGCCTATGACACGCCACAGTACATCATCATAATGGCTAAGTACACAAGGGACCTTGCTATGACATTCGTGCTGGAAATTCATCACTCAGAGAGGTTAATACCAAATTTGTTCAAGGACGACATCTAAAATTCGTCATCAATGCCTGAGCAACTTTAATACTTGCAATTCTGCTGCTTTGCTGTGATACATAAATGGTATAGACAGCTGTGGACTGTACTTCAATTACATACTCAGTGAATGGCTGTGTGGCATGAATCTGTGATGACGGTGTTTGTGATAAAGTTGCATCCAGTCTGATCCTGAGGGAGTGTGATCTGCATATGCAGAGTTTTAATATCCTTAAGCCCATGATTGCAGGTCTGTGACCTGTCTGTGGCATTCAGCTCACTCCTGTCAAACACCACTCCCCTGCTATTCACAAGAACACAAAACTCACTGAGGAGTAACTGCTAAAATATGGTAATTCTGCCAGGAGACGACATCAATCATTTAACTCTGTGGTGCTTTCATACTTTCCCTGGACACGTCTCTTTGCTGGAAGTCTGCTTTGGAGACGAAGGCTGCTTCATGTACCAACTTTCAGGTTTTTGAGATAAGACAATCTGTTCTGGATATGAGCCCTGAAAGGCTTAAAAAGCATTGAATTTAGTTTATTATTTTATTAATTAAATGTTTTCTTTCCTGTGATATGCAGTAATAACAGGCATACAGTGTTTCTATATCTGACGGTATAACAGTATCATCATGATATAGGTGCTAAATTCTTAATTTCTACATAAGATCTTATATTTCTTGCAGAATGCCTATCAAATGAGTGTGTAATTTGTAAGTATTATTGTCAGTACCATGTGGTGACCTTGGAAGAATGTTGCTTTGAGACCAAAATACTGATCTGGTAAGTTATTTGTGAAGTTATTTGTGCGTGCTGCCATGGAGTAAATTAATCACAGAGAAAGATAATAATGATCTTCAGATATAACATGCATCAGCTGAAGTCACAAATTCCCAAACAGTCAAACTGTTGAGTCAGATTAAGGTCTAAATTGAGCCATGCTATGAGTCAGTCTATACTAAACAAAACAAATTCTCCTGTCAAATTTAACTGAGGTCCGTGTCAGTCTGAACTAGCTCCAGCACAGTCTGCCTCTCTTACCGAAGGTGGTGCCGGCGTCGGGCCTGGAAACAGATGAAACGATGACGAAACCAAATCCCTCGTTCTCTCCTCTCTGGATCTCCACGTCGTAGGGCTGCAGGGATGCAGGTACCACTGCACTTCCGCTGCCACCTCCGCCACCGCTGCCAATGCCGCTGGTCGATCCACTGCCGGAGCTGACAGTGTTGAGCGAGTTCTGGCTCCCCTGGGGGGTCCGCTTGCCCTCCGTCAGACTCGGTGCCTGGGTGCTGCTGTGATGGGAGGAGGCTGGAGAAGGGGGAACATCACCTTCTCCTTTCGACACTGGGGACAAGAGGGACGATGGTTACACATGTCTGACAATCTTCAGCATGTGATATGTTTACATAACATGCGTGTGACATTGCGTGACACATACGCAAATTTGATGTAAAACTCTCATCACCTCCGTATCCCTGGGACTTTCGTCTGACAGTGAGGTTGACATGGCCCTGTTTGGCGGCCTGCTGCATCAGCTGCACCACCAGCTGGTGAGACTTGCCCACTACTGCTGTGCCGTCCACACAGATGAGCTCATCACCTGACCGCAGGCGCCCGTCCTCATCTGCCGCCCCATACTTCACTATGTGTCCTATGTAGATCTGGAAAAGGCAACCACAAGCAGTGCATTATGTAATGTATTTTTATGGGATTGAGCTGCAGTTTATAGCATTTTATTGTGTTGATCTACTTAGCTACATCAGTGCATCAGCTTTAAAATAATGAAGCTACTCTAAATAAATTGTAGTAAATGAAACCATTAGATGAGGGAGAGTGCAGTGACTCAGAGTGACTTCGTTTCTCCCTGTTATAAATCCATCTCAGCTGCCTTTCAGAACCTACTGTTGCGTTACTTAAAGATATCTGTGGCTGACACAGGAGAAACCAAGAAGGCCATGCAGCCTACTGGGGCCAAAGAGAAGCTTGTGTGCTTTAGGCGTTGTGTGGGAGTGTGCACACAGCTCCGACAGAAACAAGCGCACAAAATACCATGCAGCATCTTTGGCACAAACAAAAAGTACTAACTCCTGTGGGGCAGACCTGAAGCCGGCTGCCATTTTATTCCCCTCAATTCCTCAATATCTGCCTTCCTCTCCTCTCTCTTGCTCCCTCCTTTAAGACAAATATATGGCACACAGCTAGAAGGATTGGTGGATGAGGCCTTTGCTTCTTTTAACAAGCTGTGTATATGATCCTCCAGAGAGCAACAGTTCCAGTTAGAGAGAGCGAGGGAGAGTGATGTGTTAGGACTTTCTGCTACTCCGGTTTAAAGGCAGCAACAGAAAAAGCAGAAGGAAACTAATGAAGCAAAGGGCCTCTTATGGGGGAGAACATTCAGAGATGGTATAGCTGCTGTGTCTAAGTATGCATGTACACTTCAGTCTTTTAATTCTGTTGCTATAAATTATCAGTGACATTCAAAGGTGAAGGGATACTTACAGGCTCCCCAGGCTCATTTCCTCCCAAAATGCGAAAGCCAAAGCCCGTATCCTTCCGCCAAAGGAAAATGTCCTGCTCCTGGCAGTCTGGCACTGAAAAACAAGAGGAAAGCAGTGAGATAACTCCACGGAGATCAACCACCAAACCCACCGCAGATCTGTTAGCTCCGCTCACTGATTAGAATCTATGTAGGCTAATCACTGAATGCTTGTTGCTCTGATCAACAGGTTCTCTCCCCTGTTTTGTCTAATGATCACAAATCAGCATCCAGTTGTGAACACGCTGATCGATAAGGTGTTTGTTTTTCTATTAGTGTCAGAAGGAGAGCAACAGCTGCGCCGTCCTGTGCCTCATTCCTGTCTCAATGGCTCCTTGATCTCATGTGCAAACCACAAATCTCTGATGCTATCGCCTCGTCAAACTCACAGACCCCTGAAATCTAAAAATGTACTTAATGTATATTCCTATTATTAGCCCACATTTACAACCAAACCTTTCTTGCATGCATTAGTTTGCAGCATCTCCCTCCTGTGTACTGCATCACTCCTGCCTTCCATCAAATGCACACACCTCCCCGCACATTTGCATCTCGCCATGGACGGACCAGACTGTGGAGGAGGACACAGGCAATTTGGTGTCAGTCTGTTCAACCCACAGGGCCAGTACGCACAGGAGGCACAGGCCATTTCTTCCTGCACCGCCTGCTGTCTACACGGCTGCCACGCAAGGCCAGTAGTGAACCCATTAGCTTTAGCTCTCCAGTAACTTGCTTGGTGTGAATTTAACTGCTGCCATTAGGCCTGTGATTAACCCTCTGCTGACCTGTATTTATAGTGATCAGACCTCAACGTAAACGACCAGTAAGAGGATTTGCTGTATGCTGCATCAAGCGACAGGTGACATGAAGGAAAATTCCCAAACCCTCACCTTTCAGTCACACTGTTCTGCTGCTGACATAGTGCTCTTTCAGTGGACACATGAATGCACCTACTCACAAATTCAAGTGGAGTGGACTCATATGTGGAAGCATGCGCATGAATATGAAAACTACAGACAGAGAATCTGGGCCTCTTTGTCATTCTTTGTCTCGCTCCCTGTTTCATTGTGTCTCCTCTCCTCCCCCGCCGAATCAAAAAGGGGCTGCAGCTCCTTCAGGGGTTATCAAACAGATATACCAATCAGCTGCAGCTTAAAGCAGCCCTCTCCAGGCCCAGTTAATATTTAATCAGCAGCAGTCCTAGATTCCACAGGCAGCCATGATTATTAACCAACATCGCAACACACAGCATGTGTGCGACCTGCATATCTGTCTGGGAACAGTCACAAATGTGTGACAAGCGAATGCAACAGACCCGCCGTAGACATCGCAGCTCTACAATCACTGTGCGATCTTTGTGAGACACACATTGATTTCACAGCATTTGCACACACACCCATACGCCTCTTTAATATCACCACTGGTGCAAGTACAGGAGGTGTGAAAGATGTAATTCAGCCAGAACAGGCGAGTGGACCTGTTATTTTGGACGATCTCACAGGCTCTCTTGTTCTCGCAGATTCCTCTATTAGGACGAGGTAAGTGGTTTGACAGCTGCACAGTGTTTCACCATAAAGAAATGCAAGAACAGGCCATGACTGCAAATGATACGGAGGAGTCTTACAGAGAGACTTGCCTACTTTCTGGTGTTCCAGTTTTGGATTTTTGGCTTCTCTGTTTTTTCAATAACTAAACATAGCATGACACAAGCAAGTTTGGCTGCTAATAATGTAAATGCAGTGACTTTTAAACTTTGAGAAAAGGTGCTTTATCTTCCTTCTGGATGACGTGCAGACAACTATGCACACATGTGCTGGTCTCTCCAGCAAGAGAGGATGGAAATAACAGTGTGTGGATGACAGACACACACAGACACACCACGACAACCCTCATCAGCTCACACTTGTGTGTTTTCAAGGACATGTCTCTCTTAGAGGCACCTATTGTCACAGGATCCACTGTGACTTAGGAGGCACAGAAGTGTTTTGCAAATACACAACAAATCTTTAACAGACACAAATACACATACATGGAGATGCTCCCTGTGCTTCTCCACAAATGAAAAGCAGTTCGTTTGCTAATGCATTCTAAGAAAAAGAATCAGAGATTTTTGCAGGCTGTCAGCGAAGGGGTTTGATGATTCAATCAGCAGATGTTGATAAAAATTTTACCCAGTTGTTTTCTGTTGCATCCTGAATTTTGCACAACCTCCACGTCTAATCTCAGAATCATGCGGTCGTTTTTTTATATAGCACTAAACTGACAGTGATTCAACTAAATTTTAACTTCATTAATGGCCTTTGATTTTTTTTTAGGAGCTCTTTCCCCATGTCAGAATATTTTTACTCTAAATTCTAAGCCTACACGTGTCTCCTGCAAAATAATTTAAAGCTGTATTCACCTTTACAGAAGGTAACAAGGCCTGTGATATTGCTAAAAGATAAACATTGCTAACTATTTAAAATCTTAAGTCAGCAAAACTTTCAAATTTCTAAAATTAGACATTAAAAAAACTCTACTCACATCGACTCTCGTACATGCTCCTGGACTGAGCCCAGATCTTAAAGGGGTCTGGCTTCTTCTGGAGGGTGAGGGTGCCATCTGCAGGGTCCTGAGGGGGCAGGCCTGGCAGAGGCTGGGTGGGGGCAGCAGGAGTGGGAGCCACCGCCTCGCTGGGCATGGCAGAGGGTGGGTGGCTGGGAGAATCGGTATGGGTGCTGCGATGGCTGCACACACTGTGCTGGGAGCTGCTCTGGCTGTCTTTTCTCTCTAACTGGTGCTGGGTGGACAGAAAAAAACACAGAGAAAGAGAAATGTATGTGTTTACAGGAAGGGGGTGGATATAAACATATAAACAGAAGATGGAGATCGAGGGCAGAGAGGGAGGAGAAAAAATTGTAAGAGGGATAAGTGAGTCAGTGATATGGGTGAGATAGAGGACAAAAGTGATCAGTGAGAAAAGTGTTGATGAAGGACAAAGAAAAAGAAAACGCGTCCAAGGTCATTCTTTTTAGACATTGCAGTAGAACATCTCCCGCTAAACACATCTGCTGGAGTGTGAGGAGAAATGACTCGGTTTCCATGGTTGCAAGACAAAGACAGTTTGAAATATGAGGGAATTTTAATGAACAAAGATATTGCCTTTTATGAATCCCATGATTCTTTGTTTATTGCGGAAGGTCCTCTGCACAGAAACAGAATCAAGGTTGGTCTACAGCGAGGAAAAAAAAACTGAAATCGCTCAAAATAATTGAATATTTTAGGAGTGAAATGATAAAAAATGTTTTCACAATAAAAATATTCACTGTAAATCTGCAGTGCATTTGGTTGTGTCTTGAGCAACTTCAGCTCTGCTTGGAGAAAAACATGTTATCAGGCAAAAAGCTCATTCTAGATAGTAGATTAATTTGTAATTGACCATTTTTCTGTTTACCTCACAATCGTAATGATGGGATGGATTAACTGTTGCTATGATAACGTTACAGTACTACAAGCCGCTGTGCAGTGTTTTGATATTTGATAAGGCTTCATATTCACAGATCTGTTGCTCAAACTGGACTTCCTGAGTCATATTTCATTTGTGCTCCAAGCAAAGCGTCCTTATCTACAAAGCCCTTAGAACTGTTTTAACTGTTTTGGGTTTGAACGCTTCCTGAGAAGATATATAGAGTACAGTGATATTTTATGGCATTTTAATATGCTCATATGCTCTTTCTGCCACCGGAAAATGTAAATATCACTTTGTTATTATATGAAGATAAACACTGCAAAACGCTTTACAACTTTGTAAAAAAAATGAGCCTTGCTGAGAAAATGCAATTACTGACAACTGATACTATTAATAAACCAGCGGGTGAAAGGATAGAAAAGTTATGGCACCATCTCTCACTCATCACACTGTACGAGATGACGGGTCAAATTCCAGTAATGCCTCCTAATGAGGACAACAGCCATGCAAAATGGACTTATCATTTGATCACTGGAGACTCAGTTAATGAGTTGAGACAGCACAGTCTCTCTTGCATATGGGAGTTTACTGTGAGCATCTATTTAGACTCTGAACTGGAGGCAAAATGGTTGTTCTGGGCTGACACAAAGTCGCATGCAGCGTGACATTTCACTGACATAACACAGAGGGGGGAAAACTGGCTTTTCCCTCAGCAGAAAGCTAATCCAGAGTGACAGCCAGGCAGGGCCACTATTGGTCCCACTCGACCCCCTTACAGCGCCCACCCCTCCTCCATCCGCCACGCCATGTGACCTGAATAGGTAACACCCACGGCTATGACGGACACCATCCCACGCTAATCCTAATTCTAATATCCAGCCGGCTGAGGGGAGGGCTCTTAATGTCGATTAAGTGACACGAGACGAGGTTTCCTTCCGCTCAAGTGGTGGGAATTGAACCTGTCACTGACCTTGAATGAGCCCGTCTGAAGGAAGCATCCCTCCGCTGTACCTTGGTGGCTCTCCAGGGGTGAAATAGGGTGACAGCAATTTAAAGCTACACCGGCATCTCCTCTGAGCCTGTATTGATTTTTTATCAGGTTGAGATGAGTCGTAAAAATGAGGAGGCGTTTGCTCTTTAAACTCCTGAATAACTGTGCTGTCCCCTGAGAGAACCTGGCATTGCTTGCTGAACTTGTCTTTCTCCCCTCTTTTCTTCGTCGATCTTATCAATCACATCTATGAGTCAGATTGCAATCTGTTGCAATCTCTCCTCCAACTTTCCCCCAAAATCCCCCTCTTCTTTGCTTCCAGCTCACTCTGGCATCATTGCCCTCTTCTCCCTGTCTCTTAGCCTCAGTATCTGTGGGCTATCACAGTGATTCACTGGTGAGGGTCAAACCATTTCCACGCTGGTCCTCCCTCCCCCCTCCTCCCTCATCCTCATCCCTTCTTCCTATCGTTTCTTCATGCCTCTTTCTCCCATCTTCCCTCAGCTGTGGCTGTCTGCCCTCCCCAACAGCTGGTCACTGTTACACTGTTCTGCCTTGGCTATCCTTAATCAGTCACAGAACGGCAGCATGGCAGGAGTGGAGGGATAAAGAGAGACGGCGAGAGGATATGAAACACAGAGGCAAGAAAAAGCAAAGAAAGACTGACAGATAGCAGCATGTAGCAAGTGGTACCCCGAGAAAGAAGTGAAGAGGAGTGATGGCAGCAGGAAAAAAAGAGAAGATTTCTGAAGCTCTGGGTGCAGAACAGCAAGAGTTAGATATGTGTCTGTGTCTTTTGTTCTTTAAATAGCACTCCCTTCAGTCAGGAGCAGGCACACGCACACAAACACACACAAACACACACATGCACAGAAAACGAACTGAAGATCACAGTACTCACCACCAGCTTTGGACTTCTCTTGGCTGGCACCACTCCTGCAAAACATCGGCAGAGAGACAGAGAGAGCATTAATGACCTGCGGTGCTCTTCCCTTGTCCCTTCTGATCAAAAACTCCCCGGGACAAACGGATGAACCCCTGGTTCCTGCTGCAGAGCAGAGCGCAACTTGCCCAGGTCCCTCTCTCTCCTCTTCCTCCCCCTCTCTGTTGCTTTCCCTTTCAGAGCAACACACTGCGCTAGGCTGCTCGCTAATCTAAGTGATCTCCTCCCCCTGTGCCTGTATCCTGCTCCACTCGGCGCCCTCACCCGTGCTATTAGAAGAGGAGCTACTGATCTAGCTGCATTAGACGGGCTGAACGATGCTGCAGCAGCGGCCGGTACGAGCTACAGGTCCCCCACAAACAGATCCCCCTCCCCAAGTCTGCTCGCCAGCTGTCTCCAACACGAGCTCCCCTGGCAGAATCTCAGCTATTATCCACAGAGAAGGAGTTCAGCAGTTTGAGCATTATATTAAAGTAGAGCCTGAGCTGCCGCCTTACTATGCACATCTTATGAGTAACTACAGAGCTGTTTCCTCTCCTCTCAACTCCACTGCTTTGCTCAAGGCTTACATTGCGAAGCTGATCTTCTCTCTCTGCCCTTTTTTTCTCTTGTTCCCTCCCCCTTCATCCGTGCACCATGACTTACTGTGCCTCTCTCTCTCTCTCTCTCTCTCTCTCTCTCTCTTCTGTACCAGTTAACTTAGTGTAGAGAGTCACCAAGAAGATCAATCTCATTTGTGCTAATAAAATATTAATACTTGGAGCCACTTGTCAAGGGAGATGATTCACAGAATACCCATGCAGGGAATAATGTGCATCCCCACTTTTTTTTCCATCACAATCCAACAGTCATTCTCGGCTATGTAGGTTCTTCTGCCTCAAACACAAACAGCCTGTCCATGTGATTATTTAACCCAAAAACAGCTTCATGCACGGCTTTCCAAGAAAACTCATTTGCCTTTTTCTAGAGCTCCTTTTCCCTGCCACTCACTCCGGCACAATATGTTGAGACAAAAATAGACAAATGAATGCATGAACGACGTGAGGCAGGATTGGGACAAGGAGTTGCTGTTGCCACGGCAATAGTTCTGTATACAATAGCAGCAGCACATCACATTTATATTAATTGTAGACCTGTGATCCAGCACAGCTTCCTTCTCCTTTACTTCTCCTTTATTTCTGCTTTAGAGACCAGTAAAAAACAAAACAAAACATGTTCTTTCCTGATACATCTGATGCCCGGCATGTACTGTATTAATGGAAGGTTCCAGTGTCACTACAGCACGCAACAACATGCAAGCATCCATCTTAGGCTCTTTCTGCTGCATTGGCAAAAAAATCATTAAATGTTAAAACTCTCTGTTGCTGCAAAGCCCCTCTCTCTACACGATTCATAATTTATCCCTATTTTCTCTCTCTCTCTCTCTCTCTCTCTCTCTCAGATTATGGGGTGCCAGTTACTGGAGCAAGCCGAACATCTCAGCTGCTGACGTGCTGAAGAATGCTTTTTTTGTGTGTGTGTGGGTCTGAGTGATTGCGCATGTGTTTGTGGGTGTGTCTGACACAGGAGGGACATGAATCACAAGGTCAGAAGTCAGTGATTGTTTTCCATTTCAGCAGCGGGTTCTGTGGCCCTTAAGGTCTCAACTGCACAGTGTGGAAGCTCAACAGTAAAAAACAGTAACTTTGAAGCACCCTTTGAAAATCTGCAAATTGGCAACAAGGTCAACATAATTAGCATTAAGCATATAAAAATTGGATTTAACCACAGCCATATGGTTAGGAAATTTGAGCATGGAACTAAAGGGGAATAAAGATTTGAGGAACCTAAATTCATCCACTGCAGCTTGTGTCAGCTAGGACGGTCTATTTACATGCTGCACAGTGTGAACGCATCTTCACGTCTCTAAATCCGCTTAACTTAACTCTGGCATTGTGATGCTGATGTATACATGTAATTCAGAGCTGATTGAATCTGCCTGAATGTAACATTTATGAGGCGCTAAAGCTCGGTGAAAGAAATATGGGAATTGCATGTTCCTGCACACACGCAGCTCCGGAGAAGCATCCATAAATGCATGCATGCCATACATATGTAACATCAGCACGGCAGGTATGGAGAAAGGTGGACTTGAATCTATGTATGGAGCACAAATACTGGCAAGTTTGCAGAATCTACGCACAACTGTTACATTGTGCACCGATTCCTTAGTCGTCATATTTTTTTACTCTTTTTTGCTGAATGGCAGTAAAGCTTTGCTCAGTATCCCATGTATAAATGTGGCTTCATTTGCTTAAGACTTGAAAGGTCTGATTGTATTATTACTGAGGCAACCCAGCATGACTAAGACAGCATCCTTTATCATTCAAATGAGAATGGAAGTAAACAAACTGGGAGTAAAAGTGAGCTCTGTCAGTTGTTTGGTGACCTAAACGGTTCTATGCATCCGTGTGGAGGAGGCTGCTTCCTCTCCTTCTCTTAAAGTAGACAGTGAAGCATGCATAGCTTGCAGAGTCACAAATAAGGATGCTAATGGGGTAATTACTGAACAACACCAAAGGCTCTAAAGACACACATATGGAGACTCTACGAGAAAATGCTCCTGGTGGAAATCACCAATATTAATGTATACCAAATAGCATATCTGTTCAATAGTTTGGGTAATTCGCATGCACAAACATGTGCTGGCGATGAAGGAGTGGGTCAGATCTACTTATATCTTGGTTTGTCTTGAAATTAATGTTCCTGCCATCTGTCTCGTATCTCACTGCCATCAAAAAAAAGTGAGAAATCACACATGCAAACAACAGTTTTCACCGGTGAAAAGAAACAGCAGAGCACAAGTTCAAAAATCTTCAGGTAAACACGCACCTTGGCATTGTTGTGTGGGTACAAAGTATGTATGTAGGGGGGGATCATTCTTTCATCCCGGAGTTACAACAGCAGAAAAAGCTTGAGCTTTTTAAACCGAATCTGCAGCACACTGAATGGCCGACTATTTGAATACACCGGTGAAGCTGTGGCCTTGGTGGGTCTATGCAAAGCCCACACAAAGTGAGCGAATGGCCCTTCCTCCACGTTTTCTATATACATTGTTGGAGGCTGTACAACATGAGTAATGCTCTCTTTTGTAGCGGCAAACCTGTAAACATTTGTCCTTGCTCTACTTATGAGACTGTCCCATTATCCAGTGGTCCTCTCTCTTCATCTACTCTAAATTATACTGTCTCCTTCCTTTTCTGCATCTGTTATCATCATATTTCATTCCTTTACTTTCATTTCCTCTACATTTGGTTTCCCTTCTTTCCCATATTTTCATTTTCTCTCTTCTTTCTCTCCATCTCTCGGGGGACAAGAGCACTGTGCACGATTGTCATGGCAACAACGATGGGAAGACAAGATGAAGGAATCATAGCTGGCCTGGCCTCCTTTACAGGGGAGGATCCTGTGGGTGAGAACACCAGATGTTATCTTGAAATTTTTATTGGAAAATAACGTTTCCTAGACAAGAAACCTTAAAGTAATATTAGGTATTTTAGCGAGTATTTATAACATGAGCAATATTGCTAAATGATAAAAAACACACCCTGCACATGACACTTGCTTTAAACATTGTGGCTCACTGCACATATGTGAGGGTTAAGACATTTGTGCAGCGGTGTTTGATCTCGACAGGTATAAATGATGAAAAACACGATATTTCCCATCTGGTTTGAAGACAAACAATGTTTTTTTTTTCTTTTAGCGACTGTCACTACACAGTACATCCTTCATTACTGAAACAACCTCTTTATTTCCTGTTTCCATTGCAGAGACTACATGTTACCCTTCTTTCTTCCTAACCACAGATTTGCCACTAGAGAGACCATTTGTTGGGAAATCTAAAAAACAAAATGCGGCTCTGTTCATTTCAGATGCACTGTTTTGCCACTGCAGGAATGTAATGGCAGAACTCTCTACTACGGCAACTGTTCTGTGCCAAAGCGCATAGGAATGTTTTTATTTGTGAAGTCTCTGAGCTCACCACGTATCTAACTGAGATTAGCCACCAGCAAAGAACTCTGACACTCTTCAGTTCAGAGTGATGCTGCTTCAGAGAGATAAAGATAAACTGGTGTAGCATTACAAAAGCTGTTTTTCTCACTTTGTTGTGCACATCTAATAATGCAGACGACAATCTGAATCTTAGAAAAATCACTTAAACTATGTTAGGTTCAGTTTTGTTTTACATTTTGTCATGCTTTATGAATAATCTCTTATCACAGAATATTTTGCATAAATTTAACTACTGTGGGAAAAAAAGCATATTCAAAACTGGAATATAACAGTCATGTTGGAGAGAAAACAAATCCTGGTGAAAAATCGTTGAGTGATTTTCTGACCTTGTGCTTTGCGCCCTCTCTCAAAAAACTGACTCTGCTGACTCTGAGTCAGACAGTGCAAATTGATGAGTCACAGATGAGCAGATTAAAGCTTCTTCTTCTCCTCTAGCTGAAGTCCACCTTGTTCCTCCTCCTCCTCTCCTCTCCTCTCCTCTCCTCCGCCTGTACATCTCAAAAACCAATCCCTTCATATACGCTCCCCCTTGCTGAACTTCCAGTGCTGTTCAGCAAATCTCATACTCTCCTCCTAATCCTCCACCTCCACTTTCTCAGAACTTGATCCCTGGCTCTCCTATTTCTCATCCTCTACTTGCTTCTTATCTCGCTCCTTTTAGCTCCCGTAACCGTTGTTTGTGAACAATTAAGCGCTAGCTGCTAGCGATCACTTGGAAAGGTCACGGCATCATTCTCCAACAGAAAAACGGAGCACAAATCTCAGCCCCAAGAGCCATTATTATCCAGTACAGCTGCAACTAATGATCATTGTCGGAACTAATTAATCTGTCGTGCATATTTTAGATTCACTGATAAAAGCAGTCAATAAAATGTTGAAATTGGTATCACATTATTTTGCAGAACACAGGGTGACATAATTAAGTTGTTTCGTGGGCCCACCAGTTAAAAGCTTAAAGATATTCCATTTGGAAGAAGGGAGAAAAGGCAAATCCTCAATTTGGGAAAACTGACCTTGTGACTTTTTGACATCTTTGCCTGACAAATGACTGCAAATTTAATTTTCTTTAGATCAGCTACAGGTGTCTTTGCACTGTACAGTTTACTGCATGTCACAACATGCGTTTTGGGTCCAGTAAAATCTTGGCTGCAATCTGTGACGGACTGCACAGTATCACTTTCGGGCATCTTAAAATGTGTGATTAATATGCCTTGCGCTCAATTCTGAAATGTTCCATCCATACATTTACATAAGATTTTTTGAAATATAAGTGTCAGAATTTAGGAGAATTGTCCTACATTTTCAGTCTCCAAAGCTCCAAATCAGCTGTCGTGGACGTGTCTCACAGATAACCGTTTCGATTCGAGGCTCAAAGGTTTTACCGTGTTTATATTTTGTGTCAACTATCACTGAAAACTGGCATTAAAAAGCTTCTTCACTGCTTCTTTGAGGAGACATTTCAACCTCTATACTTGTATTATGATTCTCAGAGTAAGATATTAGACAAAATTATTTTGTATTTCTCTGTTCAAACTGAAATAAATATGCCGCCCTACAAGCCACAGAAATGGCAGCTTATTTCATCTAAATACCACCACCCTCTGGCTGCCAGTGGGCGTGTAGTTTGTGGCCCACCCCACCTGCCCCACTGACTGCCTGCAGCCTCCTTACCTCTTCCCCTCTCCTTTAGTCCCTCTCTTTTGTACCGCTGACTCTTTGCTCTGGTAGCAGAAATCCTGCCCTGCATCTGTATTTTTGTCCTTCACACACACACAGGCCCATAATGATGCTGACATTTAACACAATACAGCAGCGTTATTCCAGCAGCAGTGCACAAGGTCAGCTCATTAGAGGACATAATTGATGTGGGTGCATATCTCAACCTGCCACTAATACAGATCTGGGTCAGCTAACACGAATGACAATTTAACAACAATAAGGACTGGACACAAATGAGGGACCTCGAATGTCATCCGGTGTCGGCGTGGATACTTTACACTCTGGCATACAATTTGTTTTTTGACATTTCAATGAGAAAATCATTCATCCTCAGGTCATCCCAGTCCAAAAGTGTGGCGTGTAGGAACATGAGTGGGAGTGAGCAGGCAGAGAAATGAGCTAAAGTAGCATCCACCGCTAAAAAAAAATACTTCAGTAATGTGCGACTACATTAGCAAAAGTAAAAATAACTTTTATAGTAAAAGCCTTTTTAATCAAAATCATTCAATCCGTGAACACAGGCCTTAAACGCTTCTCACTTATTCATTTTAACTATTCGTAATTTGGAAAATAAACTCATACACACAAGAGATAATGAACAGTCACACTCTATACAATGCTCAACGTATTATATAGACAACATAGTAAACATAAACACCTGCAAAGTCTCTGATATACAAGCCCCTGACCTAATGTGCTCTTCTTCTCCTCACCTCTCATTCATCCTCCCACTCCTTCCCACATTCATCTGCTCATCCACTGCCATTCTAACTCATCCCATCGTCTCTTTACCTCTCCTCATTTTCAGCCCATCCAGTCCAAGCATTTTCAACCTACCACCCACTCTCTCCCTCACTTTTCTCTCCTGCGTTTTCATTATGTCACTTTTTCCGTGCCAACTATTCAAGCTGTTGTCTGCGGAACAGACAAACAGTGCATTCTTTTGTGCATTTGATCTCTCAGCCTTTCATGTCAAAACTTCAGTTTCCACAGCTATTTATCCACCCCTGCTAAAAAATATCTGACATCAAGTGTAATACATACCTCTCTGCACCAGCATCGTGACCTCGCTGCCTCTGGGACATTTGCTCAGCAGGTCCACCACCTGGTTGTGACTCATATTCTGGACGTTTCTCTTGTTGACCTCCATCAGAATGTCCCCCTCTTTTAGACCACGGCACCGTGGATAGTCCACTATCTGCTTGACCCTCTGCCCTCCTCCTGTCAGGCTGTCAGCGATGGTGAAGCCGAAACCTTTGTCTCCCTTCTCCATGTGGATGGTGATCAGCTCGGGCTGGGTGGCTATGGAGGAGGCCAGGGTGACCACATCGCTGGAGTAGCCGTGTGAGCCGTTGGATGCCACCTCAGCTGAGGGGCTGTGCGGCCGAGGCTCACGCATGCCGTTAATAGGTCCGGCCTGGTTGGAAGGCGAGTCAAACGTCTCTTGTCCGTTGACGATGATGGGTTCCTTGTCCAAGATCGCCACCGAGGTCACCAGGCTGGTGTTGGGGTCGTCGGGGTCAAAGGGCAGTGGGTAGCCACGGCATAAGGCCAGGTCCACCATGGAGCCAATGGGGATGGATTGGAAGATCTTCACCACCTGAGCGTGGGTGTAGCCCAGCACTATGGTGTCATTCACACTGACTATCACATCGCCTGAAAAAAGGGAAAATCACACTGTTAGTTACTGTCATTTACACAATTAAAAAAAAACATATCAGGTTAGATTCATTACATGGCTTGTGATGTTTTGCATTAGCTCACAGTGGTGTGATGGTAACATCTCAGAGAAAAGGACTGTATGAAAGAAGACCACAGTGTGCTGTTGAATGAGAACAGTGCCCCCTGTGGATGGTGGCAGTGTACTGCACCTGTCTCCATCTTGCCATCCACAGCTGCAGGCCCATCTAGCACCAGACTTTTGATCTGTAGAAATTCATCAGGCTCGTCACCTCCGACCACCGTGAAACCGAAGCCACGGCGGCTTTTCTTCAGCTTCGTGTTGATGAAGGTTCCTTTCAGCTCTGCTGGATTTCTTGTGAAGAAAGGTTTCCCGCCTGCAGAGAACCAATGAAACAACTCTCTTTGCATCCGCATGTATGCATTTTACAGACAACATATCTGAATAGTTTTTGTTGAGTTAGGGTGGTAATTTTGTCTTTCAAAACAAGACCACATTCCTATGTGTGGATACATTTGTAGAGCTGAGATACGGAGGAAGGTTTGGACTTAACAGCAGCTGATTCATCAAATGGTCTCAGCGCCATTAAGATCCACTGTTGCAGGCAATGAAACAGTTGATTGTTTGTTCCCTGGTTGTTATTTTGCTGATACATAGACAGCTCTAGTAATTTCTGGGGATCTCTAGTAACTTGTAATAATTGCATTGATTTTCTGTGATCTTAATCCCCTGCAAGCCTACCATGTTCATACTTAGTAATGTACAAATTCCACTACAAAATACCTATCATATTTTGCCAAACACAGAGATCCTGTGATGATATTAGTCCTGTGCGAATCGGCATCTGTGTGCTTCGGTGTGCCTTTTATTATTTTTTGTTATTTGGGCACCTTTCTTCTGCCTTTGCTGCTCAAGAATAATGAAGGCTGCACTGGCAATAATAGATGAAAGCTTGGAAAGCATTTTGGGTGCCAATTTGGGAGGCTCATGTCACTACACAGCATGAAGACCTATTCACAGAAAGATCAAGCTTAAATCCATCAGAGGAGCAAAATCTCATAATTTCTAAATTGTACGAGGCCCCGAGGTAATGCTAGATCTGGGTGAATAGGGCTTTAGACAGCTAGATATGTGTCTAACAACATTGGCTCTGCATGCATTTGCTTTTCACTTGTCATATACAGTAATTTCCAGAATTACTGGTATCCTATTCAAATTTCAATAAATCGTATGCAAACATTTTCCCTCCAGAGCAGAGAGAAAAAAGAACTGTCAGGATTTTTCACTGAAGATGTAGCAAAAAGAAGAATGTTTTTGAAATTGCTTCCATTATGTTACTGTTTCATTTGAACTGCATGGTGTATTTTGGGGCCTCTGTCAAGAACACTTAATTGAAAAAAAAAAAAAAATCAAGTTGTAGCAATGAAATATACACAAAGTCTATAAGCATAAGGATTTACGTTTGACTCCTGCAGGGCCGGGAGGTAGAGTTGGTGGGACTTGTGGGTCCCTGTAGGTCTCCAGGTGGTTTGGAGCATAGTTTGCCAATGGAGCTGCTGCTGAAGAGTGCTCCTCTATCCACTCTGCACAGACACAACCGTCCACTTCGTTAATCCACGCACACCCAACACAAAGATGTATTTACATGCCGCACACATGCACACACACAAACACTGAACAGCAACACACGCACAAACACAGAGCTTTAAGCAAATACTACACATAGTCATTTGTTGTCAGCTCTTCATTTATCAGCTTCTACTTGTGTTATTGGTTCTACATGCGTTACTTTTGTTGATGTTGTTTTGTAAAACCTATATCTAAACTCAGCAATTATAAAGTGGCCAAAATAAAAAGTTTAATTTAAAGTCTGATGCTTGTTTCAGGTATATAAGGACCAATTATTTAAACTGGAGAGGCTGAGTGGTAGCTGTAACTGTGGGAAAAAATGAAAAATGTTCATATTAACTGATGTCGCACCTGTTATTCTTGGCCTAGAATTGAGCAAATTTTGGAGGCACAGTTGTCGTATTTTGTGGGCTTTTGGATGTGTAAGAGGAAGCTGAAATGTAGTCAGTGAAAGAGCTGTTGGCTGCAACTTGAGTCTCAGTCTTGTAGCCTGTAAGTGTCTACACTTGGTCAAATTGGCACCGATAAAGAAGACTGAATTAGTTATTAACAGTCTCTGTTTGCAGTGTGCTGCAATACATTTACATAAATCTACTTCGAGGTTACTGAGGTATGGAAGCCAGCTTAAAAATGTGATGATACCCTAGAACATTCTGATGGTACAAGAAGTGTCTTTTATCAACCATATGATAAAAAGAAAAAAAATATATACAGCACTTTTCAAACAAATCAAACTTAGTTCAAAGTGTTTTACAAGTCACTGATAAAATATAATGTTAATAACAGATTTAGAGACTAATGTGCATCAGTTCAGAAGATAAAAGTTAATACAACTTGAAAAAATAAAAATAAAATTCTGAAATATGTACAAAGTAAATTGATGGTTGTAAAAAATTGTAAAATAGATTTAAAAAATAATAATGGTTTGAAGAATAAAATAAGTATAAATATTAAAACCATCAAATTATAAAATACTACTCAGTAAATACTTAAAAAAAAATTAATAATATCAACATTTTCAGGTCCTCTAACATCGTCTGCTAGGCTTTTCCAGAGGCTCGGAGTGTAATGGCTAACAGCAGCTTAACCAAATGTTTGAAATCCAGTGAGTTATATGGCATGTTAATTTATATGAAAACATCATTTAAAAGTGCAAGTTTCACATATTTTAGAAATACGAGCATCACGTCTGTCTGTTCATATTTAACCAAGTTATTAAGGAGTAGCCTGTGAATTTTTACCCAAATTGCAGTACTCAGCAGCTCCAGTGGTTGATGTACATGTGTATTTCATTTCGGTGCATCTGTCCCTTTCACCTTACTCAGTATCTCTGCCTCCCCTCCCTCTCTCTGTGTCCCACTTCAACGCTCCCCTCACAATTTAAAAATCTCATCTCTTCATGATAAGGCAAATTAAATGATCAAATACAGAATGGTATACAGCATTTATGATTAGAAATCACATAACTTAAAACCTAAACACCAAAGACGACACCAGGGCTTGGGCCAGCTCCATTTCAAAACCTCCGTATGAGAATCAAAATGTGCTTAGTATATATATTATATTTTTATCATGACTTGACAAGGCAGCTGAAGTCAAGTCACAGCAGAGAGCAAAGCAGTCTGGCCAAAACCCTGGAGAGCGCTGGACGAGCTAGAAAGACACGACACTGACAGACATGAAGAAAGAAAGAAATGGTGCCGTGCCAGGGCAGGAAACGAACCTCGAATATACCGCTCACCTTCTGGAGGCTGCGGCTGCTGTTGCTGCTCCATGATTTTTCGACGCCGCGCCTCCACCACTGGGTTCTCATACTGAGTCTTCCTGTTTATATGACTGAGACAGGGAGTCATAGGGAGCGGGAAGAAGATAAGGGTAAAGACTGATTAGTAAAAAGACGAAATCACAGTTATACCATATTAAAGTTTATCAAACGTGCTCTTATCAGTGTGAAAGTTCAGTCTCAGATGTGGAAGAGGCTCTTTAATACGGAGAAACTGTTTTTTCTTTGTGATGTGACAATAAAGCGATCAACTTACTCTACATAGTACACCCCGTACACTGGATCATCTATTCTCTCCCATCCTGGAGGCAGCTCTAAAATACAGAAGGCGCACAGCATTAAACATCAAATAACAACACTTTCACCTCGGCCACTGGCAGAGCTAAGTGAGGTAGAGGGGTTGGCTTACCATTGTCATTATTTTACTTATTTTTACTGTTTTCTTTCACAGTTACAAGCAACACTGTCTCCAGCATGGCAGCAATGCTAACTTCTGATGTCTTTTTGGATTTCCCTGTAAATGCCAATTAAAATGCCAAAAGGTACTAAAACGCCTTTTTACTACTGCACAACAGGATAATTTATCACTGCTTTTTATTTTGTCTTGAAACCATTTTACTCTCTTCTGTTGTAACTCTGATATTACACTGGTGGTCTCTGACTGCCAAGAACTGAAAATACTTTCAAATGCTCCCTTTGACATGTAAGTTCTCCTACTTCAATGAAGGTATATGCCTCAGAATAGTATATTATGCCTTATAGCATCAATAAGTGTAAAAAACCCTGGATCCTTCTACTGCTGCCTAAAAGAACAGCTAAGGGTAACAAATTACTATAATCACATTACATTAGTCTGTAATGCAGTATTGTAATAGCATTATTGTTAATAAATTAAGTAATGTAATTACTCTGTGAAGTTCTCTTTGGGCTAGTTTCATCAACTTTGCTGTTGGCTTTCTTGTAAAACTTCATTAAAGAGCATAAAATACAGATTTTATGCATGTTGTCCTTATTAGGATGAGGGTTTGTGCTGATATGTGGTCACATGTAAGGTTTAACATTATATTGTTAACTCCAAATTACATGACAAGTACCTCAGGCACCGCTGTGAAGCAATGCAAAAATGATATGCAATGAGTGTAATGAGTTACTTCCTACAGGAGTACATAAATACAATAATGCATTACTTTTGTTTTTAAAAAGTAATGAGCAATGTGTCATACATTACTTTTTTTTACCACAACACATGCCTATAACCAATTTTATTGTACTCATTACTACAGTAGTGCAGCAAGAAGAACAAAGCTCAACACACAACTGTGGTCATTTAAAAAACCTAAAGGCTAACATCTGTATTTGTCTACTTACTTTAGTTATTTTTGTAATTTATACACGAACTGTGCTCCATGTGAACAGGCTGAAAGATGAGGAATATTAATACATAGATATCCAATTCCCATTAAGAAGCTGGTATCTCATGTCCCCTCCTCACTGTATTTGATTTCAGACAAAGGCATTACCTTCTTGAGTTCCTGTCGGCTTCTCCCAAGTCCAGTAAACACTTTTATAAGAGACTGGATCTCACAATCAATAATCGCAGACTGTCTGCATGTGAGCAGCTAGCAGTTATTAAGGATTACGACCAGACATTTGAGGTCTTGTTACTCTCATTCCATAATGGAGTTGTTTGTGTTACTTGCAAAGGGGATGTGAACCAGCAGCTGAAGTTGCCAAACTATAAACCAAACTCTAAGCACATTTTTCAACCTTCAAAACCTCAGCACATGTTCCAAGTGGGTTCTTTTGCATTCACCAAAAACTCTTCAGTATATTTTTGCAACACAAAAGTCAAATCAAATTACTGTGGTCGACTACATTTGACTAAACTGCATACAATATATTTCAGATTACTGCTGTGACATTTCATTACAATATGAAAGTCTAGCGAGAAACATTTAACAAAACAAGACAAAATGTAATCAAACAATCAAAAACAAAGTATTTTTTGACGCAGACAGAGACATTATGCTGGATTGCTTACTTTATTGTCTCTGAAGAAAAAAGAAATTTTAAAAAATCATAAACAAAATCCATTACGCTTTAAAGTGACCCTGTTAACTTCTCAGTGTTTCTCAACTTAACAAAGGAAGGTTCGGGAACTGTTAGGGTAGAACGTGCAGTGTTGGACGCCGCTAAGGATGACGACACTGTTACACACCAAGCATTTTGAAAATTCTCAACCGCAAACACAGTCTTAGAAATAGTTTGAACTGATTTTATGAGTGATTAACTTAACGGTAAAGTCCAGGAGCCAGGCTTTTTTATCCATTATTGCAGAGGACAACTGTCAGAAGGAGTTTAAAACTGTTGAATATTTGATACACCAGTGGACTAATTAACTTCATCTTCCTGAGGCTTTGGATCTGATATGAAAACACAAATCATGAAATGCTGGAGCAACCCTGGGCCTTCCAGGACATAAGCTTTTGGAAAATCTTGGAACATGTAGAACAGAATCTAATCTCTGACTTTGGAGGAACCAGGTAGGAGAACTGAGTTCCTGTTCTCTAAAGAAATACATGGAAACTATATTGTATAGGTCTTAATGGACACACTGAACCTCCTAAAGACTTATTATGGTTTTAAGAAACCTTCATTTATTCTTTTTCAGTCGCATAGCTTTTACTGGACATTACTGGTACTGGCTGTCAATATGTGCCACTGTTTTCTGCAGGTAACACAAACATCGCTCACATTACTCCTCTGCAGAACATAGACCGGTAGAGCATAAAATACAAGCATCATAAAATTACTTCAGAGCACCAACCATGGTCAAAAGCTCCTTTAATTCTGTGCAGCTCTTTTTAACTTGTTACTAAATCAAAAATCTTCGTACTGTAGCCTTCTGATAGAATTCAACAGCTTGGATTTCAAACTGATCATCTCTTAACTTCCATTTAAGTGGGTACAAATTTTATTTAAGAGGTCATCAGTTTGAAAGAATGTGTTGTTTGAAAGCGTGGTACTCGACACAAAGCCATAGTTTCAAATGCAAATTTCAAACAACCCTACCTAGATCACTTTCCAGGTCCTCCGTATGTATCCCTTCTTCTCCAAGGAGAAAGCAGAATGAAACAAAGAAAACAAAATGAAGAGTAGAAAAGGGATGGGTAGCAGAAAGAGAGGTGGGTTGGGAATGGAGGAATCAAGAGCAAATAAGGAGTGAAGTGACAGTCCAGAGAAAGGCAAATAGGGAGACAGAAAGCCCTTAGAAACTGATCATCATGGCAATTCAACATCATCTCAAAACAACCTGAGCAGTCTAGTGCAGTGTGCTAGTTACAGTTTCACCACTTGATGGTGCAATTTTGCAATTTGTGTTTTCAACGAACAATAAACAAAGTGTCACTTGGAATTTCTCAAACATTTGTGATTCATTTGGTAAAGACACATCATGTTTCAATTACAACAGCATTTAGAAAATGGCAAATGTAGGGGAAAATTAAAAAACAAACAAAGTACTAAAACCACTGCTACAAATTAACAAAAGCATCGCTCAGCACAGACGGGCAGCCTTGTGACTGCAGCTTCTAGCACCACCAACTGTTCTGGAACAACTACATTCAAGTGTGACTATACAGTTTTAATTTGTAAATGCTGTATAGAGGCTTACCATCGTCATCGCACTCTTCCAAAGGCCTGGAGGCTTTGTCTCTACACCGGGGATCCAGCCATGATGTGGTCTTTGTGTTGTGGCTGAGAGGAAACAAACAAGACAACAGAGTAATTTAGCACAAGCTGTCAAATTTACATATAAAACCACAGCAGGGGCGAATGAATGCATCAATAAGAATTACAAAAAAAGGGCGTCAGCAAGTTTACAGAGGACAGAAGGTGTCGGCTGCAAACAAATAAAAGGAACAGAGCAACACAGGCAGGATATCAACAATGAACAACCTGACTTTTACCTCTATTGTTAAACAAGAACATACTGTAAATCAGTGATAGCAGAAATGAACATACAAGCTCTGAAAATACACAGCCATGTCCTGGTGTGTCTTTGCCGTGCTGCAGAGAGGACAGAGAGGTGGAGGTAGTCAGGTGATCAGGATGTGATCTCCTTTTGAGATCGGGACATGCAGGGATTAACAGGAAAGCAGTAGCACCCAGGGGGCTGGGCAGGTTGGCTGGGGAGGCCTAAAAACCAAATCATGGGGGAAGACAAGCCACTGGACGAACAAAAGGCATAATAGTGCAGGTAAAATACAGAGAACACCAACTACAGTATGACTATGGTGAGAAATGCTTATTCAGGCAGACTGTGTTAAGCAGATTAAACTGATGCAGGCTGTCGATACATACTCTATGAAGTACAGTTCTCCATTCTCGGTGTAGGCCATCTCCCAGTTTTCAGGCAGTGGTCCTTGCGGGTCTTCTGGAGAGACCTGCGGTTCTGCGAGCGTCTGCTGCCCGCTCTCTGCTGTGGAGGTGGCTGCATTGTTCAGACCACAGGGTAGAGCATTATCACGTGCAGGGTACGGCCGGAGGATGCCGCCACGGCTCTCGTCCTGGTCGTTAGGGTTACCTGTGCACAACAAAGGAGAGGGGAAGAGACTACGCACTAAGGATCCTGGGTAACACAACAGGCACAACACGGAACAACGACAAAAAAGAACAAAAGCACAGTTTATGTCTTGTGCATGCAAGAAAAGAACAGAAAGAATAAGCAGACTTGCCCACTCTGATGCCTCCTCTGCACCTATCATGCAATTTTAGCCACAACATACCCTAGCACTTTCCCCTTCCCCTATTCTAAGTTTGTCCCTTGCCCATTTCTAGTGTAACAAAAAGGGTCACAGGAATATGCCAATTCTTTCAGCAACAGTCTTTCCCAAACTCATTTCGACCCCCACCCGTTTTACCTCTCCACCCAGAAGCTCCTTTCTCCTAAAGCTAGCTATTCCCAACCCCCAATCCCATTCGCTCCCTCAGTCCTGGCCAAATATCCTCCACCACTTCCGTGGGCCTTTCAGGGTTGATCAAATGCAAATTCAACACTCTGGCAGCTTGGCAGTTGGACACAGAGAGGGCATAGATTCACAGCATCAAGAGAGAAAAAAACACATAAACTCTCTTGCACTCAAAACAGGATAGAACTCTAAGAAGAGAGGAAAAGACGGGAAGCTTTGGCTTTAAAATCTCATATTCTCAATTTTTTCAGAATTAATTTACATACACAGCAATCCTCCTTACATGTGCTGAGATGTGGCATGCATAAAAACTCTTACATCACTCAAGGGAGAAATATTAACAGTTGGTTAATGTGTGTGCATGCTACAGGGAATTTAGCAAGAAAATAGCAAGAAAGAAATAAGATACAGGCAGGGAAAGATGTGACACGGAGGAGAAAAATGATGAATCTTGTGAGTGCAGCCACTAATCTACTTCTTCCCCCACTACACCCCTCCTCACAGGCAGATGGCAGTGTTTGGAGGCTCAGAGAAAAAGAATCAGCATCACAAAGACATGATGTAACCGCCAGACACCCATCATCATACAACACAGGAGAGGATCATAAACATACACAACAATATCTCTCCTGCTCTGTATTCCTAATCTTGGGAACATGCGTGTATATGCAGACACTTTTAAACAGGCATCAACGCTGCACAGGTGGAGGATAACACGCGAGCTGCAGAATGAGAAACTTCAACAACCAGAGGAGGTGCAGCAGTGCCCTCACCTGTAAAACTGTTGTTCATTTCCGTGGCCTGGTCGTCATCATCGTCGTCAGCAGGCACTACGCGGACGTTTTGCATGTCATTGTAGGACTTGGTGCGCGTTGGGGTGGACTGACGGGAGCCTGCATCACTGAGAATCACTGTCCCAATGATGGGCTGCCTCGGCGGCTTGGGGGTCCCATAATAGTTACCTAGGCAACAAGAAGGACATTAGCATGCTTGAGAGAGACACAGAAGGAGGGAGAAGGAGAAACTGAGACAGAGAGAGGAAGCCGGGGATAAAAACAGGCAGAACGGGGGACAGAGATATAGCAGGCTGAGGATCTATGAAGCCTCCTAATCTTACACTGAGAGGAAACAACATTAAGGTGGATCACAATGTGATGACAAATAATAGAAATAAGCAGCTGGTGGGAAACCAAAAAAATGATTGTAGTTTGTATTTGAGATTGTAGAGCTGTTTTGTCCAGGCCTCAGCAAGCATGCAGAGTAAAAAAACCACATATCAGCTCACCCGGTTTGTTTTAGTAGCTTTTTTGGGACTGTTTTTCTAGTATTACATCAATCATGGATCAATATATATTTTCTTATATTTTTTTCAGGTGGACGGACAGACAGACAGATAGATGACAGATAGACAAACAGACAGACAGACAGACAGACGGATAGATAGATAGATAGATAGATAGATAGATAGATAGATAGATAGATAGATAGATAGATAGATAGATAGATAGATAGATAGATAGATAGATAGATAGATAGATAGATAGATAGATAGATAGATAGATAGATAGATAGATAGATAGATAGAATCTCTAAAGACAATGGAAGTAAGAAAAACATTATTTTTAAAATGTATACACATGTGCATAAAACTACATTAATAAAACCAAGATAAGATACAACCCTCACAGTGCAAATTAAAGTTAAATTATACCCATTACTGGCATTCTTAAATCATATTAATAATATGTTAATTTGCCCTCTTGGCGATAGTTAAATTAGAGGATTGAAAGCACATTTGTTTCTGTTCAGTCAGTATGAAACTGGATCCAGCGACCACTTTAGCATAAAGACAGGCATTGGCTTATCTTAACTCTATCCATAGGTACCAAAATACATCTATTAGTCAGTTTCACTAATCTGTTACATCTCATTAGTTTGAGCTGGACGAACAGCACACATTTAACTGGACAGCCAGGGAGGGTTCAAGAAAATGATTGTTACAAGCCAAGAAGGTCACACAACCACTTATAATAGCTTGTAATTGTTCTTTTTTTTCAAACTTTGATGTTTGTTTAGTTTAGACAAAGGAGATATACCAGATTAGTGAAAATAACTGGTAGGAGCATTTTGTTTCCTTTGGATAGGGCTAGTTTAGCTTTTGCCCATCTTTATGCTAAGCTAAGCTAACTGGCTGCTGGCTGTAGCACTATATATTGATATTTTCAAGTGAATGTGTATATTTTTATCTGACAACCAGAGGGGATTCCAGAGAGTAAAATATGCTTAGTGAACTTGAAAAGTTTAATATACAGTGTTACAGTCAGCAGCCAGTTAGCTTAGCTTAGCATTGGGACCTGAAGTAGGGGAAAACAGGCAGCTTGTTCTGTAAGCAAACCTAACCAGCTGCTGACTTTAGCTTCATATTTACAGATAGGTGACTGATATGGAGCCTCCCAACTAACTTTAGGCTAGAAAGCAAATAGCCTAAGTATGTCAAAGTAGTTCTTTAACAGCTTTGATTTAGCCATATCTAATCCCTTCATTTGTTTTTAATTTTCTAGCAAATACTTATATTACAAAAAATGACATTGCCCAAAGAAATACTCAACAAAATTGTAAGGGATATTCAGAGAAGTTACATATAATCAAACACTTTCACACAATTATATATCCATTAAAATCTGCATTTTAACAGCATTTTGTTGCATTTAGGCAAAACCAAGCTAGCTGTTTCCCTTGGTTTTCTATCTTTATGCTAAGCTAAGCTAGTTCCTTCATATTTACAGAGAGGCAACTTATATGGATCTTCCCAATTTTAGGCTAGACAGCAAGCAAGCATGTTTCCCATAATGTCAAAGTAGTTCTTTAACAGCTTGAATTTGGCCTCCTTATCCTCTCCCTTCATTTTCTTATCGATTTATAGTATAAGAAAGGACGACACTGCCCAAAGAAACACTCAACCAAACTGTAAGGGATATTTAGACAAGCTGTACATAATCAAACAGTTCTTATGGAATCATATATCCATCAAGACCCACATTTTGCCACAAATCAATGATCTATTCTTCTGTCAGTTGTCTGGATGGCCACAGACTCCTGTGGTATCTGACAATGTCTGTGTGAAAGGGAGAAACGTGCCAACACACAGCAGAACTGATGCCAAGCAGATTAATGTCGTAACATTCCCTCCCAGCCACATGCACTCACAAGCGCGCGCCAGGCGTACGCGCGCACACACACACACACAAAACAGACTTAGCCCTGCATACAACACACAAACACACACTCGCACACACTTGCATACATGTTTACACACACAGGTTTGTGTCACTATGAGACTTAGCACTGCACAACACTGCAACACTGTCCTAATCAGAGTGAGAGGGGCAGATGCGGAGTGACCTGCTGTCTCCTGGATGCATCTCCCCCCATCATGCACAGTCTAATCAGAATCAACTGAGTGCACGGTCTTACAGCCTGCCTGCATGTAGGGAAAAATACATTTTGATGGCTGCAACACTCATTGTATCTGTGGAGAATGGGGACACCTGCGCTATCGCGAGTCATAAGAAGTGCCAGTTGTGATCATTATCATCCTCACCCTCATACGTTCCTATTTCCAGTAGTGTGCCACTCTCCTCAAGTTCTAAGAAGTCCTCCACTGACAGAAAGTTGTAATCCACCCCGGGGACCTCACCGTCTCGAGGAGGGCGGGTCGTACCTAAAAACAGGAAAGAAAAACAAAGTTTAGGTGGCTGCTAGTAACCCATTAAAATTCAAGACTAGTGGTGAAATCTGAATCCCCCCCCCCCCGGCACAACATCTGAAATATGCTCCTCTCACAACTGCAACACTGGAGGCATGTCATTAATGCTAAAAATGCACCCGGCATCCCAACATTCATTCAGCTTTTTGTGATGATAGCCATAAGAAAATGAAGAGGGTTTGATTGTAATTCAGCGCCATCATTGGAAGCACAGTGTCTGTTGAGTGGCTGCGAATATTATGTCAGGAAATTAAATCAAGGCTCACATCTCGAGCTGTCTCTCTGCCTCATGGGAAACTGCTGCCTGTTAAGTCAGAAGATAAAATAAAGGTCACCTTTAGCAACACACTAGTCCTGATACTGTTATCAATCTATCAATTTCTTCAAGGTGAGTCTGGAATTGTAAAATTCAATGACACAATACTATTGCAGCTGTACTGCTTCAGCTGTTATTGATTGTTAAAGCTGCATTGTTCCTGTTGCAATTGCTCAGCAGCTACACTCACTGCATTCTGTGGAGATGTTTGGTTTAACTGTAGTACAATAAAGGCCTTTCAATTGAGACAGCATAAACCAGAACTTGTGCTTTTGTGCAGTGAAACCAGAGCCAACAGAAGACAGCGAAACTCAGTATATTTGACATAATTCTGAAAGAATCACGCATTAGACGTCTCAGAAGCCTCTCAAACAACACTGTGGTTTCAGATTCTCTTTAAGGTTAACCCTCAGCAAGATTTTTCCTTGCTGACCCAACTGCCCTGAGCCTGATCCCAAGCTGGAGTTAATGATTAGTGGTCTGCGATGTTTTACTTTGTAGTGGGTACACTTTGTAGGAGGAAGCTGACACCAGACAATGGGAGACAGGGGCTATTGTGTCTCTGTCTTTTCAAAGAAAGAGATGAGATGACGTGCCAGATGGTTGACGAAAGTTGTAACCCATCTGTGATCAGGACAGGAGTGGTTACACGCGCGCGCACACACACACACACACACACACACACACACACACACACACGAATATGATGCTCTCCAACGCCCGTCTCAAGTGAGGCTGACTTGATTGTAACATGCAGCAGTGTAAACTCATTGTAGGCCACATTCAGTTGCACCTTACTAAGTCTCAGTGAAACAACTACCACATAACAAGACAAAAGCTGCCAGTATACTGTGTCAGAACTGCTGCTTGCTGGATGATTGGTACTACACACAAAACTACAGCATGGACAAATCTAAATCACTGCTTTTGATCCACATGTGTCCACATTGCACTTTTATCATCCAGTAGTTGTTTACAAATCACAAATTTACACCTCAGTTAATCCCATAGCTGTTCATATATTATGGTTTGGACCAAATTATCACAGGTAGAAAGCATGCAGTTGCAGAAATTACAGTTCAGCTGTCTTCTACCACTTTAACAACATCACTGTGTTCTGTTCCAGACGAGTGAAAAACAAACAAAGCCTCTATGTTTGAGTATTTACCTGAGCCTCGAGCTCACGCTGCATCCCTGAAGGTACATTCATCCCACAAACACTTTATAATAGCCAAGTCTTTACCAAACACTGCTCTGTCCTACACATGCACTGCTAAAAGGAAACTCTCTTCTCCACTGATCACTTTTCTTCCTGCCATTTTGAAAATGATACTCAGGATGAATTGATAAGGAGGAGGAAATTTTGTTAGACAAGATGTGGTGCTCAGGCTGTGAGCAAACCCTCATATGGAGAAAACAACATGATAGATCACCTAACTGACCGTTTACAGCAGCGGCACACAAGCAAAGTGCTGCTTTGTATTCAACCTCGGTGGATCAGGACGAGATGAAAGTGAAGTTGTCAGGGAGTTTGAGTCATAGGACTGGGTGGTCCCACGGTGGAAGATGATGTTTCTGAGGCTCAGTGTGCTCTAATGACACCGTCTGCTGAGCCGGGAATGAAGCTGTTATTCCAGGCTATTCCCCACAGTGGAGGGCTCTGATAGGCTGACTAATTCCAGTGTGCCTGTTTTACAGAATACTGAAGTTTTCGTTACATCATCATCTCATGTCTAGTATAAAACCACATTTCTCTTTCATCTTTTAACCGACACTGCGTGAATCTGACAGCGAGATTTCTGGGTTAAATAAGTGCAGCAGGAAAACCACTGGTGTTGCATGGAAGCGACCCATCATCAAAATGTCACCATTTTGTTGTGTATTTAATGAAGTCAAAGCAGTGGAATCCCATTTAGTGTAATTCAATCAAATCAAACTAAATGCAGATCACTGTTAAGCTACAGTGCGTCCAGCTGCATTGAAAAATCTCTCATTTTTACTGGACAATTATTATGCACAATAAGACCATTTACTGCACTATCAGCAAAATGACATTAAATTAATTAACGCCTAATTTCTGAGGATCTACACTTATCTCACAAAGCCACATAAAATTAGGCAGAAGCACAAATAATTCTCAAATCCAGGACTAATCTTTTAAGCACAGAGATATAGAGAATTTTCAAAGCAACATCTTTATTTTGTCAAGGTAAATAAATAAATAACTATACGTACTGAAATTCAACTCCTCAGCTATTAATCAACATTGCACTATGCTCAGATCTGTTGAATATCCTTCCACATAAGACTAAGTGTGTTGTTTGTTCCTTCAAAATAAAACGCTCAGAATCAAAGCTGTGGCTCCAACTTGATACTATGATGATCAGATTTTTTGTTGCTCATCTATTTGTTCTCTGTGGTGACAAATGATGCTCATTTCTGTCAGAAATGACTCAGGGAGGCTATGAACTGGTCTCAAATTGGTTCTGGTTTCTAAACAGTCAGAACTGTGCTGCTGACACTCTCTAGGAACACGTTGTTGTGTCTTGAAAAACATACACTATGTATTTACAGGGTTTTCTGTCCTGCTACTCCAGCGGCTCTGCAGGAGTCCGCTGGCCCTTGCTCGAGTTGGTGAGTCACTCCACTGCCCAGACGAATGGGACCAGAGAATGCAAGTCAAAGGAAAATTTGTTATCTGCTAAAACAACTCCACCACAGTTATTAGCTTTATAAAGTTACACCAACAGCTATTGTTTAAACACTAACTTTAAACTTTAACACAGCAGGTGTCCGGTTGTTACCATTCTGCAGCTCTCTGAAATCTATGATATACATTATAATTCCATTGCTTTCTTACATCTAATATCTAATGTGTTAGCTGTTTTGAAGCATCTAAACTACCTGTCTCTTTACAAACCACATGTGAGATAGATGACCAGCCATCAGTAGATGCCACACACACCGAACAAACCAACAACCACAAATCATGCGCATGTCTCTCTCCTTTGTAGTGAATAAACACAAACAAGAATCCATCATCACTTTGCAGTTTTTCTGCTAATCCAACAAATGAAATACCTTACATTTCAAAGTACTTCAATGTACTGAAAATAATCATTCAGAGCCGATATCAGTGGTTGATTTATCAATTAGTCACCTGGCAGAAAATTCATTACTGATCCTCTGTTTAAGCCACTTTTCAAACAAAACTGCAAAAACATTTTTTAGCTCCAGTTTCTTAAATGGGACTATTTTCATTTTTACCATTCTCTTTATGTTTTATATAACTGCACTCTAAATATCCTCGGTTTTTTTCACATCTCCAGCTAAGACAGAAAATCTAAGTAACTGGAGCCACAAAAATCCTGATTTGCGATAAAGCAGCCTTATTCATGTATGGCAATGCTCACCACGACCTGATACAACCAGAGAATATTAAAGGAATGCCTGCCATGGCAAGTTTTCATCGTGTCTTGGTATACATCTTCACATTCCCCTTTGCTATCGCACAGAAAAAAAAACAGAACATTGTGAAGCCAAAGAGACATTTAAAAACTCCCAGCACCTGACAGTCTATACGGTGATGAAATTCACGCTTCACTGTTGCCAAAGAACTGCTGATGTCTTTTCACAAAAGACACTTCTGCCAGATTCATACAGTAAACTGAGGACATTGTGTGGGAGATCATTCCTGTTGAATATCCAGCAGCTTGTCTTCAGTTGGTCAGTTGGAGAGCAGACGGAGCCTGAATGCTCCCAGTGTACGACAGTAACAGTGAGGTCAAACTTGCCTCCTTACTACCACTGTGGTCAGTCTCCATTTTCTCTGACCCGAGAAACAATGGCAAGGCCACAGTCGGCTCTAACCTCGGCCCTGATGAACTAACTTCCACTGACGGCCATCAATGGGCTCCATTCTTTCTCTGTGAGAAACCAGCTTGTTCATGCATGAATGGAAAACGTAGCACGAGCACATTTTGAAACATCTTCAGTTTAATAATGCTTGGAAGCTTTGTTCAGATACAAGCCCAGCACTTATTCACATGTACAAGATACTAGAGAGCATAAAAACGCACAAGTCTTCATTTTTCTTTCAAACTTGAACTGTAAAATCAGTATACAGTTTGTCATAAAAGTGATGCACACCTGTGAATAAGATAAATGGAATTCAATACAACACCAACACAAACCAGCGGTTAAAAATAACCGAAACGCTGAAGCATATCTCTCTGGAACTGTTAACAAAACAGCATGAGCTTCACAAATGTGTATTTATTGCAGAGCTATTGCTTTTGATTCCGTTTTGGTCATCCACTCGTTGTATTCCTTATTCTGTTGTTCCCCCAGTACAGCCAAATACAGTGGAAAAACATTAAAGGGTTTATAAAAGCCAACATCATTCATTCCTAAAAATAACTAGAGTAACCCAAACATAACAAGACTCTATGTTTTCCTGTCTACTTTGTTGGGTTTCAGGAAGTCAAATATGACAGGCCCAGGCCTCCATCTACATGCATTATATATATGCTTGGAAATGTCATTTCTGCACACTGCATTTAAAGTTTAATGGTGTCAATGGGAATGGTAATTCAGTGAAGGTGACAAATCTGTCAGCGGGTTTGCTGATGGCGTCTTAATTCAACACAAACATTGTTTAAAATGTGATCTGTTCCTAACATTTGTGCACTGACACAAAAGCAGGCTGCAGGCTGAAGCTAAGAGTTATTGTCAGTGGTGAAAGTTAGTCCATGTGGTGTTACAGAGACAACATTTCCTCAGTCACTTAGTTGCAATGTTTTGAATTTGTGAATTTAGAGAAAGACAGAAATATCTATCAATGCAGTGTGTGCTACTATAATGCCAAGATACACAGAGAGGTGAGGCAGAACAAAGTTGTGGTATTATATAACAGTGAAAGGCTGAAGAGTGTTTTTTGACAGCTTGTTACAGATAGAGAGGCTTCATGTCAGGCTTCAAGTCTACACAGGAGCTCCTTCAACAGTAACCCAAACATACTAATCTCACCCAGACTGGAGCTACCGCAGGGACTCAGTGCTGACAGTGTGTTCACTACTGGTTTGAGCATTTGTCTTAAATCCACCAAATGCTAAGACCAGAAATCCATTTGGTTAAAAAAGAAAGAGATGATGAAAAGTTTTACAGTCTCTCAGGATATTTACTTCACTCAAGTCTTCTCCTTGTCGCAAACTTGAAAGATTGCTTGCACTGTAATTGCAGATAAATCAATAATCAGAATTCGTAGCACATTGTCATGCAGTGACTGCCTACCAAACACTGTGAGTCTGGTACGAATAGTTACACATTTTGGGAAATAACAAAACATACCTCGTAGAGTCTCTAAAACATCAATGTCATATCTCATTTGTTTCATGTAAGATAACTATGGGTATATGTGGGACTATTTCTTTGCTGTAAAAACACATTTATGTCAATTAATACACCTTAGAGACGCTGGTAGATGATTTTTTTAACGTTTGAGTGCGATTTTGATCTTCTCATCAAACATTTGCTGAACTTTTCTTTTAACACACCTCTGAATCACATCTAATTATATTCACAATCAGATTTAGTGTAGCATTTGTGTACTTCTAATACTCTGATCAGACTTACAGATTAAGTTACAGACGCCTCATACTTGTTGGTATTGCTATGGTTAACATTCTGCCCGTGCAGCATCGTTTCTTTCTACTGTATAGGATGAGAGCTTATAAACCCCAATTAAAAACTCATGTGAGATGCCTATGAATGTCAAAGGAATAGAATAGGAAGCTAAAACAATCAACTGACTGACGATTTCTGTAACAGTTTAAACAATAATGAGACGACTCTATGATTCTAGTAGGAACAATATAAACAATAATGGTGAATGAATAATCTCACGACTCTTCCAGTCTCATAACCATCATAAAATGGTCACAATGAATGACTTCTTCCAGGATATTTTTGCTTTCACCTCATGGGGAGTTTCAAAATAACACGCCTCGTGGACATGAAAGTGTGTGAATTCTGCTGGACTGCAACAGCTTTCAACATGTGTAGTGAATGCACATTAACTCATTCACTACTCCCTATATGACTGAGACTAAATGGAGATTTTGAAGACTTACTTACTAATCACTGTCATTTTGCATCATCAGCGTCAGCTGTTGAGTCATGCAACAGCCATTTTGGCATCACTGCGTTGAGGGGCTGTTAGCAGAAAGTAGTTTACCTGCCACGGACAGCACTTTTTGTTTCATTGTGAAATATTTAAGGGCACGAGTCGACCAATTTGCACACTAATAATTTATGCACAAATAAAATGGCAGACAGTAAATGCAGCACACTATACAGTGAGTAGGAACTGATTTAGGACAAAGCATTTAAGTCTACGACACTCATGCTGGCACATCTCTGAGCCTCTATAGACGTTCTTTGAGTTTAACATAAATCAGAATAATAACATGCTCATTGGATACGACTACAGTGTTAATCATCTTAGCACAACACATAAACAGCTAATGGGAACGAAATTAATGTTGCAGGTATCATGCGAAAAGCCAAATTATTAAGGGAATTTCAGCTGATGCTATAGGTAGATAGAACCAACAGGATCCCCAAGATCACAATGCATATTGATGGGGACAGGAATGTCTGAACTAAATATCATGACAATCCATCGAATAGTTGTTGAGACTCCACTACAAAAACACAAATATCGACGTCATGGTGGCGTAGAGGAAACCTCAGGAGGTCATCAAAAGTCATACAGATCCACTTCCTGCAATGGATCACAAGTACCTAGCAACCCATGCAGTAGATGTTTACCAAAATGACAAACCAAGCCTTGCTGTAGATGAATACTGCTACTTATCAAGGAAGATCTTGCAAAAAATAAAAAGAATCTGCCAGATAATTATAAATCATGTGATGCAGTGTAGTGAAATCTACAACCTGGAGTGTTTGAATTGCTAGTAGCTGACAGAGTCATCACGCCCTGATCGACTGCCCCTGTATACAGAAATGCATCGTTTTGCCATAGCCTTTATATCCAGGTTTTAAGGTTTAACTGCAAAGGTACTGAGGTGTTTTTAATCCTCCTAGTTGTGTTCGGCTGTTGCAGGCAATTGTGCAAATCAGTCAGCTGAACTGCAATCTTGATGTGGAATAATATGGCTTTCAAACAGAAAGAAAAATCACCAGCATTGTACCCACAGCTCCTCTTCGTTGCACTTTACTTGATCGTGGCATGAATAAAAATAGTTCTAACTGTCCACTCAGCGTAGTTTGTGTCCGACCCAACATCTTCCTTGATTCTCATTTGTGTCTCCTTTTTTCCATGCTGTGAAAGCTCTATACCTTCATTTGTGAACTACAAGAAAGATTCATTTCTTTATTGTTGTCTACCTGCTTTTGAATATATATTCATGGATTTTAGACACAGTGGATCATTTCTAGGGGGCACGCGACGTCCACTACAAATCAGATGTGTCCCCGCTACTTTGGAGAGTTCAGAAAGTAAACACAGAACATCCAATCAGTATCAAGCTCGGTCTTAACAACAACATCAATCAACAGCTCCCGTCTGCTCCCACGGGGAGAGGAGAGGAGGACGTACAGGGCTGTTGTGACAGGGAGCATCTGCCAAATGGTGGAACATCACAGAGGAGATGGAGAGAGCGAAAAAGGATGAAGGCAGTGCAGACACATGACACACACACACACACACAACAGGAAAAAACAATCACCTAATGGGCACGTGAAATCCCTCGCATGACGGACAACTCGCACTTTCTCCCTCATTCTCACCTCTCGCTGTCTGACAAACAACCGTCGCACCACCGAGAATCCAAACACAAACACACACACACACACAAACACACACACACACAGCACCTCTGGCTTGTTGTGCGGCAACTACTCTCCACGTTGGTTTTCCTCAAATCTCCACCTTCATCTTGTCAGGACTGCATGTTATTGAGTGAAGAGCACCTCCCTGTCTTTCTCACAAGGAAGAAGCTGAATATGTGTGTGCGTGTGTGTGTGTGTGTGTGTGTGTGTGTGTGTGTGTGTGATTGTATGAGAGAAACAGAGAGGTATTGATCTCAGCACTGCTAAGAGGATAAAGGAGTCCAGGCAGGCCTGTCCTCGCCTCTGTCACGTCATTAACATTGTCTCTGTGTCTGTGTCACTGTACTGCTGCAGCACCTAAAGCTCCCTACGCAAAGTAAAACACACCATAACTGAAACATGCAGTCAATTAACTGATTAGCTGACTGACAGAAAATTCGTTGCCAACAGTCTTGGTAATCAATTTTAGGTCCTTTAACAAAGAAAACCACTCAATGTTCACTGGTTCCTGCTTTTTTAAATCTTAGAAACATTCTTCTATTATCTGCTTTAAGGCTGTAGCTAATGATTACTTTCACTGATGATTTTTCTATTGACACTTATTTTAATCACTTAACTGTTTAGTTTCAAAAGCATCCTAAAAAATGCCTGTGAAATTTTCCCAGAGGCCAAGGTGATGTCTTCAAATTGCTTTTTAATCTCACAAAGAGTCTAAAACTTTGAAATATTTAATTTACAAATGTAAAAAAGAGAAAAGTAGCAAACCCTCACATTTGAGAAGATGAAACCAGGATATTGTCTTGAACATTTTCACTTGACTAATCTGTTTTGTTTCATTGCAAATGGAATATTTATTTGGGGTTTGAACTACTGGGCAGACTAATTCAAATAAATCATCCTAGGCTTTTACTGTGATGGACATTTTTCACTCTTCTGTTATATGATGGATCAAACAGCATGCACATTAATGAAAGGAACAATTCAGAGACTGATCAACAATAAATATAGTTTGCATAAGTTTGCATTGTATTGTGATATGGTTGTGTGTGGTATATTCTAACATCCCTCATAAGAGGCAAAGAACAAACCTAAGAGTGGTGTCTGCTTACTTTTTATCCTTGTTGTACTCTGCTCTTAATTTAGCTACAGTCTGTATATGGCGTAAAATTTACAGTAAATATACACACAGTTGCAGGTATAAGCATCCACACCTTCACAGACTCACAATCAGAGGGTCAAAGGCAGACCGAGACACAGATAGAGGGGACAACGATTGTGTAAACACATATAGTCTATTCAGAGTGTAAACTATAAATATCAGGTTAGTGAAGCCAGTCTCTGTCCTCACTGGCAGTTCATAAAAAGCTCCGGAGCAGGGGACATGTGTCCCTGAAGTGGCCTGTTTGAGTGCATGCAATGACCCACATCCTGTCTAATAATACTAGGCCACTCACTCACTGCTACTGAACATGCACCATAAACTGCAGGAGCATCAGAGCTGTGCTAAGACATTAATTACAGACCTTGAAGTTGCACACCTTAGAGAAATGTTATCACCTTACAGTAGGTGCGCTGAGTAAATGAATCGCGATGTTAAATAGACATCTTTAGCTCTGTCATGGAGACGACTCATTCACATATGCAGTAAATGCCTTTGTCTCTGAGAATTTCAAGGGTTAGGAGGGCGTTTAAGAGGAAAAGAAAGAGACTGAACTCGAAGTTCAGTACAGCGGCATCATCTCTAAATGAGGCACTGCAAAAAAGAAGGAAAATGTCCAGAAAAGATTGAGATGGCTTTCATCTGAAGCAGCAATTATTGTAATGAAGGTGCTGGCCTTACTATCGACAGGCTTCTTCCTACATGATGGCAGCAATGTCCTGAAACTCAAGTACTGACACAAAGGTAATGACTGATTGATTTGTTCATGTTCTCTCTTGATTACTTAAAAAGATTACACACAAGAGAGAGTTGTTTGGCAAAGATCTTATTTTTGTTTGGTCATGAAATGATAGAGAACTGCTTTAGATGAGACTACAGGGACAGAAGAAGTCATTAATGTCACTTCCACCTGCAAAGCATGTTCAGTTAAAAAACAAAACACGAGTTCATTTATCTTATTAAGTTCTACTCGGACAGAGTCTGGAGTTCGCATTCTCCAAATGTTTTTGAAGGCCTCTGCTACTGTACACTGTAAATGAGCTCGCATACCAATGGCAAAGCATTTAGAGGCTATTTTATCTAGCTTCAGAGAAAAGCAGATTCTAAGGCCATCTGGCTACTGAATCTTTTACAATGCACAAGGCTCAACTTTCACTGTTGTGGCAGCCAGAAAATTATATTTTCCTTCTAATATTGCTCCACATCATTTGGCATCTTATGACCACCAATACTGAGCTTACATACACCCAATGAATGTATTTGCACAAAGGTCAAGGACAAAGGTCTGTAACTGGTATAAGGTCTGTATATTGTAACCAGTGTCTCCCAAGTATACCCCTTAACAGGGTAACTGGACCAGCTCTCTGTTTCTAGGGTTAGGTTCTAAACTGCTCATAGGTATTACCTAATAAGTTCAGCAGAACAGCTTAAGCTGGTGGTGAGGGGACTCGCCTAGCTCTCACTGTCTCCATCCAGACGCCTACCCCGCTTACTCTGACAGAAAACTAAACTAAGTAGCCTCAGTAGCCTAGCCTTCACAACAGTCACGTCTGTTAACGACAGCTCCCTTCTCTGTATACAACGGCACTTGGTGAATTGCTAGGTTAGATTTAGAGGTTAGGAAAGGAAAACCCCAGGGATCTGGTTAAAAATCTATTTCACTTAGTAACTAGAGCAACCTTTCAGAACCATCAGATCTCATGCACACAATTGCTTATATTTTTACATCCATGAGGAGTTTCAGGTGATTAATTTAAAAGTCTGGACAACTTCTCTTTAGATGCTTAATAAAAGTTTATTGATTAATGATAGCAGGGGCAGCAACAGCTCTTGATTAAACACAAAATACATTTAAAAATTTGATCAGATTCAAATAATTTGGTTAATATTGCAGAACTGAGCTTTCCTAATTAACTACCCAATAGTGCGCTTTTTTAGGAGGGAGAGGACAGGCAACCTGGCCGTGGCCACCAGGCCCAGCCCTGACTTGGGTGCAGCAGAGTTCCTTAAGGAAATGATAACTCAAAGTCTCAATATATCCAATAAGTTCCCCACGCATCCCAAGGGGAGTGAACAGTCCAGATCCCAAACATATTAGAATTACTTCAAATCTCATTGATATTATAGATTTAGAATCATCACACAATCTGGGTCAACTGAGACAACTTTCCAATCACTTGATCACAATCAATTGATCTTTAAGAGTTATTGAAAACTTAAGCACACACACTTGAGCACAGACATTTTACTCCATGTCCTGTTTCTAAACTGCCACACAGCTAAGTTCCTCTTTTCAGCCTGCAGAACTCTGGTTACAAATAATCATTTTTAATCTTCCCAATAATTATAAACTGTTTCAAATCATTACTTAACATAAGAATAATTTCAAATCATCATTAAGCCTAAGCGCAATCATATCATTTTCTTTTACTTAGCCTCTGTAAAAGGCTGCTCTGGGATCTCAAACCTTGACTCCACTTGACACCAGAAAACGAAAATTGACATTTGTGCATGAAATCAAGCTGCACTGCAGCCCTTTTTTGGTGGGCTAACACAAGCTGTGCAAGTTTATACTTAGACTAGATAAGCTGTTATCTGTGGAGGCTGACTAAATATTTCATTCATGTAGCCGAGTGAATGTCTGTATTGTCTAAAAGTGGCCCAGGCCTGCCAGGGATATCCACATGTAGCCGAATGCAACAGAATGTACCGGACGTGAAAAGGATTGAAAACATTGAGCTTGGATGGGTATCAGGGAGGTTGAGTGCATCTCAAATTATGTTTCACAAGTCTTTAGTTTAAGCGACACTTCTTACGTATAGTGTTGAAAGCAGTTTGGCAGTAGGGATGGTGAGGTTCTTTTGATGCAACTCTTGTTTGGTCTAGACTAAAACATCTCCAGTGTTGGATGTGTTACTATTTGTACAGGTATTCATACTCCCCAGAGGATAACTTTGATAATTTCTCATTTGTCCTCCAGCTCCACCAGCAAATCAAAGTTTTAATTGCTTGGATTGAGAGTGAACTTCCCAGGCGATGAATTTCAACTAATTTTTGACATTTAAAGGTTCAATTTAGCAAGCTAGCATGCTAGATTAACTCATGAATTTGACTGGGTGTGGGATTGTGCCATATCTGAAATCCCGATTTCTTCTGCAAGGCTTTATATCTCATCAGGAGCATTTCAGAAGGGAAGCACTGTATCTCTCTAATTTTGAGGACTTTCTGATTTGCAGGAGAAGATCACTTGCATTTCTTGCACCTATGATGCCGATGTAGTAACGTGAATTTGATCTGCAGTTTGCACGGGGTGTTTTCTTTTCAGAATTGACCATATTTCCTCGCTGTATGTCTGATTTCTTGCCTGGCTCGATCTACTCCTGTACAGCTTGATGTGGCTTCCATGGTATGTATTTTTAGTGGTTCACAGTGGAGATTTGCCTCTAAAATATGCTGCAGTGCGTCCACAAGCAGCATCCACAGTGATGGAAATCAGCTCTGGCAGCCACAACATTGCCGTCCTCAGTGAAATCCTCAGGTAGGATGATGGTAAATATTAGGCCTCTACCTGCTTAGCATTTTAGCATGTTAGCATTTAGTTGAAGTTACTGCAGTGCAGAGCCACCTGGATGGCTGTACATTCTTAGTTGTTTATATAGTGTAAGTATTCTATACATATAACTGTTAAATGTTACCAGTTTCTCTCGTCAACAAACTGAGTGTTTAGCTCGCTTGAAGTTCCACTATGTTGAGCACTATGACATATACCCACATGACCATTAGAAATTACAGATCTATTCCGGCACAGATGGCAAAATAAGGATAAAGATGCTTGTCTGAACATCCCTAGTGCTAACAGTACTGATTGCTACTGCTAGTGTTTTGTTCTTAGCGGAGGACAGACACATCTTCATTGTTAAGATGTTTGCAGCAAGCTGGGAGCTTCCTGCTTGAAAGGAAGTTGTTCAAAACTATTTTGCTGCAATCCTAACTCAACAGCAGGCGAAGCGCAAACCACGATCTGTCTGAAAGGGCCTTTAGTTGCCTGGTAAAGAAGCGACAGCACACTATACAAGACATTATTTAGGTGTTACTTAGTCTGCACAGATTTACAGTAACTACAACCTGGACTTTATTTCCATCATTAAAACCCCGCCTAAAACTGAGCCCTGAATTTGTAGAATATTTCACTTTGTTATTGCACCTGAGACTGAGTTCTTAATAGTCACTCATTAGCACTGGATTGCTACTGTGTGCCATCTGAGAAGGTTGTTGCAGGTTGTGCTGAAGTGGCCTAGTAGGAGCTCCGCAGTAAAACTTCTCAGCTTTTCCTTCTCTTACTGTATTTTTCTTTTTGCTTGTGTGGTAAACCTGTTTTGCTCAGACTTTCAAACATGTAAAGTTTTTATTTTGTATTGTTCACACACACACACACACACGCACACACACACACGCACGCACACACACACACACCACAAAACAGGTGAGGTGCAGGATGTCAGGCTAGGAGTGATCTCTATCTATGCAGCCTTTCTCCCGTTGTCCTGTTCTGACCTCCGGTTCAGTTTGGGTCACCATTACCTGGGGCCCGGATAACCTGAATACCTCTGCGTCCACACTTACATGACCTCCAGCTCGGTTCCCTCTGCTCAGACCTTTCACTGCTCTGACAGTCATTTTAAATAGACACAAACTATCCGTGACAGCGAAAGCTACATTTCTGTGTTTGTAAAAATGATGCAGACAACCATCCCTCATATGCACACAGCACCACAACAACAGTCCCATCTACACACACACACACCGACAAATCCAGGTGAAAAAAAAAAAAACAAAAACGTCCTCCTGTGCATTAACAATAGGCAGTGAGCTGACAGCACTCTGGTGACATCTGATACCCTCAATCGCCTTCCTGCTGCTGATGGTCTGGGTAGCTTCCACTCATTGTCTAACACAGACATACGCACACTTGTAGACACACACAGAGACACATGCACACCGGTTCAGCCAAACATCTGCTGTTTTTAACCCCTGCTGCTTGTGAGTGTGATCATGGCGGGGGGAGAACGAGCACTGGCCTGAGAGTGAGATTAGCCCAATAGTTAGATTTTAACTTGGAAAGGGACATTGTTTTTATTAAGAAAACTCACTCTGAACAATGCTCCAATAGTTCAATTAATGAAGCTAGCAGGTTGATCATACATATTAACTTAGTGTCACAATATAACAAAACAAAAATCTTGTAACTATCCCCTCCACAACATAACAAGTCATAGCTGCAGCGTAAATTTGGGTCGTGTTTCCAGAATAAACACATGCTCTGCGTTGATGGAGAAGTGTGTGTTATGAAAACAGAGGCTGAGAGGTGACGTGACAAGAAACTACGTGCATGCATCTCGGAGCAGACAGAGCAGAGGAGGGGTAGAGGAGGCAAACAGTCACACAGGGAGTTAGCGTGGAACTCTCTTGGGCCTCTAAGCCAATTACCGGAGCTGCATTGATTGAGGCAGCACTTTAAGGCCTCATCTACACAAGTAGTCCCTTAATACACTGGTCAGATGATGGGGAGCGTCTCAACCACAAGCTACGGATAGATGGCCATTTGCATCCATTATGGTGTCAGTAGGACGAATCTTTTTAGAGATTCTAATAGGACTAGTGCAGAATATTAGATGTTTTTTTGAACTTAAGGTTTTAAAAAAATGTCTGATTATGATGGATGAGCTTTTATTTTCTTCATGCTTAAACGCGAGACGTCTGCCGCTTCTGCTGAAATGGACAGGTACTGGACCTGTTTCCTCAGGCCTGATCAGCTGACCCGGAGACCAAGGTGAGTATTGCGTCCTGAGTGCTATGACTGTGTTCAATCAGCACTTCCATCCTCCATTAAAGGCATAGCTGGCCAATAATGATTTATGAAGGGGAACAGGGAAAGAATCAATGTAGCGGAGGCTCTCAGATTAATGATTAAGCAAATAGCAGACCCACTCCAGATCCTATCAGGAGCCGAGGTACTGCTGAGACCACACCACGCTGTAGTAGGTTCAATTAACTACATGGGGTTAAGAAAGCTTCAGCGAGGAGCTACAGTGCCTCCTCTTCTTGTCTCCCACAACAGATGCAAAACAATGCAAATGTTAAAACCTTAAACCTTAAGCCCTAAAAACTTAAAGGATTTTCTGTGCCATGTATCTGCAGTGTCACATTTATGTATGTCAATATTTTTTATGGCAGCAGCAAAAATGTGACCTTGCAGCTTAAACGATTAGTCAAATGACAGGAAATTATTCTGCGACTAAGCTGTTTAAGTCATCTTCCAGCGATAATGCAAAGAATTTGCCAGTTTCAGCTTCTCCAATGAGAAGATTTTGCTGCTTTTTCCTGCTTTTGTAAATTGAATATCTTTATGTTTTAGGCTGTTTGTCAGAAAACCTGGAGATTCAACTGTGAGCTTGGAGAATTTCTAAATTTGTAAAAGCTCTTTATCCTGAAAATAATCATACGATCAATCAAGAAAGGAAACAATTGGTAATAAAGTTCCACTGTAGGTAACAATAAATGCCTTGCCTGTTCTATACTTCTTTTTATTTATTCTTTGATCACACATTTTTTGATTATTTTTTAAATGCTGGATATTTTACATTACTTTGCTTATAGGAACAGCTCTTATATGGCTGCTAAGGTTTAGACAACACTGAATGTTAGGACTTTTAAGGCTTAAAGACTTCTTTTGTGAAATGCAATACATTTTTTATCCTCAAAGTAAGGTATGTAACAATGTATTGTGCCAGTATGTGTATCTCAAGTATTTTATTGAGACTAGAAGTGAAAGATTTCAAACAATATATAACCTTATACTTACATAAAGGGCAGCTTTCTTTATCAAAGAGCCCATTTTATTTTTTTTTTCTTATAAAAAGAGCAGGTTCCTCGCTGTGATTGTTTGAATAAAGGGATGATGGAGTTGCTCATTGAAGAGGAGAAGGACAGAGGGAGAGAGAGGCCAGACACACAATACTGCTGCTGCTCAACACAACAGGCCATTCTTTCAGCTCGCGCCACAACACTCCTCACAGCTGAGTCCAGCCACTATTCTCCTGCTGTTTCCCCTGCTCCCTCCCCATCCCTCCCCTTTCAGAGTGGGGAAGAAGAATGAGGGAGGGGGGGCTGAAAATGAATAGTGGGCAAGCACATACAATCTGAAGCGTCATTAGCCGGAAAATCTCGTAAAATGACTCAAAAGATGGCAGGGTTTTTTTTTGGGGGGGGGGTGTTTTGTCCTGCTAGAAGCCAGTGTTTATTGGAGAAAAAACAAGATGGAAAAAGGAGAAGGAAGCTTTTATTTAAAGGGCAATGTTAAGAGGAGAGCAGAGGAGCCAGTGCACAAGAATAAGGAGAGTCAAGGAGGTAAAAATGAAGGGAAGATGGAAAGAAAACGATGAGGGGGGGAAAGATGTGGCTGCAGGAGCCGGTGGTAGGGGAAAATGTCCTCTAACAGCAGGCGAGTGTGTCAACAGATCAGTGTTTAAATTCAGCCCCTAAACAAACACAATCTCAGACAAGCAAACATGCATATGTGTGTACGCACAGATCCGCCATCATCAAAGATACAAAGCACAGCACATTTCATCTTATCAATATCACACCACAAATCTGCATTGGCACTGTTTCCCACAGTCTCTGAGAAAAAAAAAAATCCACCTGCCTGTATTTCTGCCTCAGTGTATCCGTCTATTCTCCCCACCCACATCTCTTCCAATCTAATCCCGGAAGCCAGGGCATCACTCCCAGGAGAAGAAGTAAATGTCACAGAATTACCTCTATACCGCCGCCGCTTCTGTTTCTCTCCTCCCCGCACGTTATTCCACAGAAATATTCAAAAAGATAAATCCAAGCGGGCTGAATTCTGCTCTCCCTGCTTCATTCAAACCATCCTGGGATCATCCAGCTGTCTGTGAGCGAATGCTAGCTCCCAGCTTGCGAGCTCATTCAGGCAGGCAGCTAGTAGGCAGCTGCCGTTTTTCTTCAAAGCTCCACAAGCAGAGCAAATTAGAGGTCCAGCCCAGCTTAGAGGCTAAGCCAATGTGAGCTATTCACACTCCAGTTCCTGTCTGAGGCCAATGGCTGCAGCCCCACAGCCCCCCGCGTACTCCCGCCCACTGCCTCCTCCCTCCCTCCCTCTCTCTCTCCTCCTCTCCTCTGTCTTTCTCTTCTTCCCTTCTCCTTCCCCTGCTATCTTAGTCATAAATATAGACTCTTGACATTACCTAACACATGGTCCCTCGTGATAAACAGCCAGCTTCGTGCAGGTCTCTCGACTGAGAAAACCTCTCCTGGGGTGAACACCAGGTTAAAGAAGGGTGTCGAGGCAGAAAGCTGGGAGGGATGTACAGTGGATGTGGAAAATGCAGCTAAGACGGTGAATTGTTACAGAGAGGCTGGTGATTAGTGTTTTGGTGCATTATTTCTTTGCAGCTTGGATTTGTTTACTATCCTTTGAGCAGAGTAGGCCAGAGAGCTGGAGTTGATTAGGACCTTGGGAGATTAAGGGCCCAACGGCTGACCGTAGGAAAGCTTGTACCTGGCAGCACAGGCCTGTACCTGCACGGACATGGACTGCTGCCCAGGCAACCTGACCACAAAACCCAGGAGCTGCCCTGAGGGAAGAGGACTGCAGCTTTCTGTTTGGATTCACATGGTCCAATTTCAGCCACATGTCCTCACTGTACCCCAGCTAAAAGTTAGAAAAAAAACTAACTTTAATAGGATTACCGAAGTGAATCAACAAATGTACTGAGATTCAGAGAATGAATGCACACAGAATATGCAGCTGGAGCCAGCAGATTAGCCTAGATCACCTTGATGACTGCAACTCAATCTAAAGACAAAAGAGTGTAGCTACCTTTGATGCTTCTGTAATATCCGGTTTGTTTAATCAGCTCAACAATCTGCAGTTTACTGTAAGTTTTACAGGAAGCAAACAGACATAACACGTAAATAGCTTGTGGATTCTCCTTGTTTCCAGGCTTTAACTTCAGCTCTAGCTTCATATTTAGTGTGCAGACATGAAAGTGGTGTCAATCTTCTGTATTTTCCACAAAGTCAAACTATTCCTTCAGGAATTTCTTACATAGACAAAATGGCAGCAGTGTGGCACATTGTATATCATACAGATTTGCAAATTGGCCTCATGCACTGCTCAACTGTTTAAGAGCATTAAATTACTTCACTGACTGCTTAAAGAATAAAGTAAGCTGCTCCAATAGATCAGTGATTTATGTGCAATTCATCATCTGAAACCGCTTTATTATAGATAAACAACAAATACAGACCCTGGGATAAGAGGAGTGCTTGTCCATGGCAGTAAGTGCATATACTGCAGGCACATGAACAAAAAGTTTAGTCATTAAAGTTAAAGCGCACCCCATTTTAGATCAATGTAGCAGTATCACACTCATAGCTCAGAGGCATCAGGGCCTAGCTTGAGTGCAGGCTAGCCGGCTACCACAACAAGTCCACATCCACATCATCACAAGACACTCACACATAAAGATCACGTCATAATCATAACAGAGAATCTTTGTTCAATCCCTGAGCTGACTGGAAACAGTTTACTTCCTTGATCTCAAAGACAGGATTGTCATCATCCCCATACACTGATAGAGTGGTGATGGGACTGAAAAATAAAAAGTGAATCACACCTGTTTTGGTCGACAATCCCGACCTCTTTTTTGTTCCATGTAGTGGACAGCACTCAAAGTGTGGTCTGAGCATGAAGAGACAGCAGTCCTCCACAGTAATACAGAGAGAATTACATGGAGCACTAGTACAGTCGCTCATTAATCAGCGACTGATCACTTTGACTTGACCTGAGTGACTGGGGTGATCCTGTCAACAGTCTCCCCTTCCTTACTTGAGTCTTCAGTGGACCAAAAGACAATTGTCTTACATGAGGTTGGCAAAGACACATGAATGACGATTTTAAATAACAATAACATCATTGTGGGCTACACTTTATATTCACAGTGGTTCATCATTGGGATTGATTAAGTTGGTCTAAGGTTCAAGGTACAGCTTGTTCTAAACTCCAGGTGCCGAAACAGAAAACGGTGGTTGTCCTGTTGTAATGGATGATGTACAATCAGATACGTTTAAAATGGGCCTGGAGAATATTATCAATAACAAAACAACATTAGAGACCACAGTCTCCAGTGCCACCTACCACCCACCTGCCAATCACACCAACGATAGAACAGGAAGATTTGCAGTTCTTTTGGCCTGTATGTGGCATGTGTTTCATTTTAATGGTGACAAATGGTGCCTGTTTGTGACTGTATCTATAAAATATGCCAAATATGGCACAGAATACACCAACACATGCATTAAACATTAACCTCACACACACACACACACACACACACACACACACATACCCCTTGTAAACACACACACACACACACACACAGAGAGAGAGAGAGAGTCTGCACCTGTCTTCATACATCATTACTATGCAAAAACACATATTTGCCCAGCGTCCTTAATCAGCTTAGGAGCCTAGTGTTTTATTCCATCCATCGTCATTTGCAGAGAGAATCGAGCATTTAACGCAGCAGATATGTGGTCACATGACCAAAAATATGAACCGTGCGTATGTGAAAAGCAGGCAAACAGAAGCTGGGGCCCACTCATCCGTTACAAGAATGAATGGCCATCATTAGCATGAGGCTCCCCGGCAGCACCCTGCAATGCAGCGACACACACAATGGCGAGTGCCACGCTTCCCCCTGCCGTTCCCCCAGAGAAGCCCTTTTGTTTGAGCAGCATCTGGACCTGACCTCCATGCATTCAAGGCTGATGACCCCCCTCTCTGCTCCCCTCTCAGCTCCTCATATCTTCTCCCCTTCTCTGCTATCCTAACCTCCTCTTAAAAAAACTGCTTTGCCTCTACAGCAACCTCCCCCCCACACCTCTTCCTCCTTTCCTATATACCCTGTCCGTTCTTCACACACAGATACCCCCCTCCCCACCTCTTCCAGCTCAGGAGAGCACCCATCTCTTGCTTCCTTGAAAAGAAGGTCTGTGTATTAGTGGACCTTATACAAAGCCTGCAGGGTGAATTAGAAAACCAAAGAGGAAAAAGCACCAGGGCTACTGGCCATCTGTCCCTCTGGGTTGGACGTGCCTGCTCCGAGTGTGCCTGCCCCCCTCTTTCCCCTCACATAATTCCCACCCCTACCCCCACCTTCCCTGATTCCCTTAGCCTATATACACAGCATCAACCACACACACACACACACATACAAACTCTGCCATGCATACATCACAGGCTTTGGATGGCGGATGATGGTGAGGGCAGAAAAAAAGAAGAAGAAGGAGAGAACAAGGAGAGAATAAGGAGCTGCCACTTGCCTGGATGCAGAGTGAGCCCGGAGCCAGCAAATCAACCCGTAATCCCTTTCTTTGTGTGAGCGGCAAACAGAGAAATTTGTCTCCCACAATGATTTTCCCCGAGATCGGCAATGGAGTAGAAAACAAGGAAGCGAGGGAGTGAAAGACAGCGAGGAGGGGAGGGAGAAAGAGAGAGAGAGAGAGAAGAGAGAGAGAGAGACAGAGAGAGAGAGAGAGAGAGAGGAGGAGATGGAGGGTGAGAGCAGCAGAGGCAGGGAGACAGTGGGAGCAGCTAGAGTGTGACAGAGAGAGACGGAGGAAGGCAGCAGCCACTGCCGAGCCACAGGGACGCTGACACTCACTGGAGGATTTGAAGTGAGGAGAGGGAGAACGACAGAGAGAGGGAGGGAGGGAGGGAGAGCAAGGGGGGAGAGAGATCAGGTGGGGGGGAGGAGGGAGGATTGGTTCGCTCTGTGGCTCAAACGCCGGGATAACGCTGAGATAACCCTCATCCGCAAGCAGCAGCTGTAGACGTGAGAGAGGGAAATGAATCCCACGAGAGAGCGACTTCTCTATCAATTGTGACATTTGCCGCACATGATAACAATGGCCATCTGTAGCACTGAGGCTATGAAGGAGGAGAGGAGGGTGGGGGGACTGGGTGAGGGAGGGAGGGTGCTCCTCCTATAAACACACATGGCCAAAGGAGAAAGAAGAAAAAAACACCTCGGCCAGTGGTGGAGGGAAAGGCACCTGTTCGAGTCAAGCCTGGGGAGAGTGAGCAACACATGTACTCAGGAGAGGGGGAGGAGACGTGGAGACAAAGGGAACACAGGGCTGAGAAGTGTGGCTTTTATTTGACTGCTTTTGTCATCCTGCCTTGTCATGCTAAGAAAACATTTGCATGTGTGTGAGAGAGAGGGAGAGACAATCAAGAAAAAGTAGGTGGCAGCGATAGTAGGTCACAAGGAAGGGAGAGAGGGAGGGACAGGAAGAGGGGGAGAGAGAGAAAGGAGGGGTAAACAGTAAAAACATTTCAGTATGACCAGGATTGTGTTGTGACCCTTTGCTGCCTTTTTTAGTGACAAAACCAGAAGAAAACATCAGAAAAAAATTGCTCTGAAATCTTACTTTAAAATGGTTAAGCCTCACACAGGTTACCTCTGGTGATCGAAAACCTGATCCAAATGTATTTTCTGTGTAGCAAGAAGCCTGATACATCATCACGGATTCACACTGGAGTCCAGAAACTATTAAAAATACACCAATGAGCCATACTGTTTCAGCAGCTGACGCGTTCTTTTATCACAACGAATGTAGGCAGCGCACTGTATTTTAAGTCAATCCCACATATGCTGCCCCGCTGCTGTAAACACTCACTTATGCAGTAAATTCATGTCTAAAAACGTCTCCCCAAAGTACACTGTTCCCTCCTGTTTAAAAAAATGTTTTGTTAAAAACTGAGTCTGTCTTTCCTGTAAGAAATCTGAAAAGAAAAATGAAACTATGCACTTCAAAGAATCATTTGCATCCTTGGTAGAAACTGAGCTTGTCTCACATTGGACTAACACACTGACTCTTTGGGATTTCTCGGCAAAAAGAAAAATGTAACAAAACACCAGCCTTTCTGAGGTCAGTCAGTGATTATCGTCTTTATTAAGAAACGCTGGAGCCTCTTTGTGATGCAAGCAGAAAAAAACTGAATATTTCTCATTGATGAATAAGCAGAATAATGAATGATCCTCCTGCGTTAATGTGTTCAGGTGTCTGGGTGTGTTAAAACATACTGTCTTGCATCATAGTTCCGTTTAAAATGCCATCTACTGAGCTTCCTTATCTAATGTCCGGTTTCAGTAGTGATTTATTCAGGTGTTAATAAAATAGCATGCAGGATTTTAAGTTCTCATCACAATATTCTTTATTTGGCTATTTTATTTTAAGGAAAAACTCAACTGAACGCTTGTCTTTGTTTGTATCTGTTAGTTGCCAGTTAAAATGCCAGTTGTGGAAGATCATTTTTAAAAATACTTCTGCATAAGACAAAGTAGCGCATTGAAATTAAATAAAAATGTATAAGCAATGGGAGGAAAATGTATTTGTTAGTGTCAGTGTTGCATTGTTATAATTTTAGAAACTAATATCAAAGCAGTGTTTTCATGATTCCCCTAGTCCAAGTGGAGATAATATTATAATTTCATTATTTGAACCTGTAATGACAGGCTATATATTTTCTAAGATGATTATATCATGTGCTAAGCATATCTGTAGCTGTTAACTTGTTAGCTCCTGTCACATTTTTACTCTCAAAAAACAGCACAACCATAGCTAGAAGCAGAGAGGACTCAGAAGTGCCTTCTGTGTAGTATGACACAGTTATAAAGCAATAAATCATGAAAAATAAGAGGTTGATTTCTTGGAATATTTATTTTACCACCATTGGAAATAACCTCTAATCAACATATGCAATATTATGTAAGGTTTTTACTAGTACTTGAAAAATATCTCTAAAGTGGCACTATATACTATATACTAGGGGTGTAACAATACACTGAACCATACCAAATCGTTTGGTTCAGGCACTTTTGGTTCGGTACTGCGGTATGAAAATTTTAAGACTATTAAGAATGGCCAATGTACAGAATTTTTTTCGTTGCGAACCTTGTAGTGCCCACAGTTGTGGCGGAACTTCTCCGTCTCACATTTGCACAGTATTGCGGAACTAAAAACAAGTAGGAGTTTCCAGTGGAACACACGGACCGTTTTTTCTCCCACCTGCGCTTCTATAATGTATGGCTAGCAAATGGGATGGCTAATGCTAGTAGCAATAATCTGGAGCTACAGATGCTCTGCCGTCCCCATTTGGGATCACTTCGGTTTCCTGGTAAAGTATGAAAAAGGAGTAAAACAAGCAGACGAGACAAAAGCTGTAAGGCGCTCCAAATGTGCAAAAAAAAGTATGGCATTTATTATTTGTTATAACGCTGGTTTTACTTGGTCTATCAACACAATTAAAAAAACTGGTAGATAGTTTGAAATCCGCACTTTTGACACAAGCTGAAACAGAGACTCAGAAAGGCATCTGCTGCTACGTCATCTTAAATCAGTCATGTCATTTTGACATGCTGGCGCGTCCATCGACTCCAGAGGATTCCGTACTGAACCGAACCGTGACTTCAGTAATGAGGTACGTTCCAAAACGTGATTTTTGCATACTGTTACACCACCTACACTTTAGATATTTTACTAGCTACATTTTTAATTTGTTTCCATGCTAGTCCTCTCTCTGCTCAATGTGCACACAGCCTGCAGTTCAACCCACCTCCACAAATTCAGTCCCCGAATTTTTGTCATGAGGCTGTTGGTCACAGCTGAGTCACCGATGGCTTTTCAGTTGCACTGACAGGCACAGAATTTTTTGATTTGTACATAATCTGGTTACTGCAAACGATTTCTTTCTGGCAAATTTCTAAATAAGAGATGCAGAATAGACAGATTTTGATGAACTATCACAATTTTAAGCAGGTTTGGTTCATTATCCTGAAAGAAGTCTACCTCATGCATGATTGGTTTAAAGACCTGCAGAACACTGGTAAGCATTCTAGTTTCTGAGCTTTTTTTCATCGTCTGATATCTTTGACACTAGGAGCATCTTCTGCTCTGTTCTTAGTGGACAAACTTAGGACTTACTGCAGCTGTCTACCACTAAAAAAAGAAAACACATAACATAGTTCTATTATTTATTACTTATTAGACCATTTTAAACACTATGATCCCCTGACTTTTCCTCTGATGCCTTCACCAGGTCCAATTTTCAATTTGTTCAATAATTTAGTTTATGACCACTGTCAAGTGGAATCAAGGTTTGAGATCCCAGAGCAGCCATTTACAGAGGCTTTTTCTGTCAGCTGCTCAGAGAAACATATTAGAATTACTTCAAATCTCATTTATATTATATATTTAGAATCATCACACCATCTGAATTAACTGAGACAACTTTCCAATCACTTGATCATCAAGAGTTACTGAAAACTTAAGCACACACACTTGAGCACAGACATTTTACTCCATGTCCATGTACTCCATGTCAAACTGCCACACAGCCACGTTCCCCTTTTCAGCCTGCAGAATTCTGTTTACAAATAATCATTTTTAATCTTCCCAATAATTATAAACTGTTTCAAATCATTACTTAACAAAAGAATAATTTCAAATCATCATTAAGCCTTCATATCATATCATTTTTATTTACTTAGCCTCTGTAAATGGCTGCTCTGGGATCTCAAACCTTGACTCCACTTGACACCACATACCTGCAGAACGTGACATTTGCACCGACCTTGTCTATTTATTGCTAATGTTAGTCTGTTTACATGCTATACTAAGATAGTGAACATGGTAAGCATTACACCCACTAAACATCAGCATGCTAGCCTTGTCACTGTGAGCACGTTAGCATGCTGATGCTAACGTATAGTGCATAGTCCAGCTGTGCAGAACAGCCTCACACAGCTGCTGGCACTGCTTTAAACACAGTTAACAGCTGCAGTATTTGAATTTTACTAAACACTAAGAACTAACGTATCGAACTGGATATCTCTTCTGCACATTTGGACATTTGTTACTACTTTCTTGTGTGTGAATCAGTTCTGTCAGTCATTAAAATGGGAAACAGACTTTATTTACAGCAGTAATGCCAAAAGATCTGAAAACAATGTGACTCTTGACTCCTGAGCTATCATTGTTTCTCCTCCTTCTCAGTCCTCACTGACTCAATGGTTGGAGCCCAAGCTTAATATTATACAGCTGATGATGACCTCATTCAGTTCAATCATTATGAAGCTTTCACATTTCCCCTCTAGTGAGTTTAACCTCTTGAAACAAGCACTGCTGTAAAAGTTATTCTTTAAAAAAAGATACAGATGTGCTTCATTTGTTATTATATTTTATGAATGCTGAAGATTTCACAGGCCTATAGAGGCGAACACATACAGCATTTCATTTATTTTATTGATCTTTACTGACTAAAAGAGATAAATGGATCCAGTTTTGGAGTGGGAAAAAAAGCAAAAACTAGCAAAAAATGTGAAAAATATAATATTAGTATATATTTTCAAATCCCCTCAACCACCTGGTGTGCCCTCAGTTTGTCTTACAACCTTCGCTTTGAAACACATTTAGCATTTTTATTTCTTCTATGTTCAATGTTTATATTAATGCAGTCTGTCCACCGCACTGTGACGTTTGCAAGGGCCCAACGTGTTCATCACATAATCAGACAGGAATCTATTTTCAATATATCAGAACATCATAATCCCAGGCAGGGCACCCGGGGAGGCTCAGAGAGGCGGATTTACAAGTCACATGGCTGAGCGAAAGAGAAGGACAGAAAGCCGGAGATTGAGAGGTGGAGAGTGAAAAAGCAAAGAAAAAGGGAGAAAGAGAAAGGACAAACACAATCTAGACGCTGCATTTTATTACGGAGCGCTGCAATGCAAAAACATGCAAACCAACACGTCACATTCAACAGACAACAGGGAGAAGTGCTGCTTGATGGGTACGATGATCCCTTTCTTGGCTGGTTCATTATTGTCTGTGTGATAAATCAATTTCTCAGGAGGGAAACACTCATAAACACACACACATGTTCAACACATCCCCAGCAGGTCCACTGTCCTGCTTTGTTGAAATACTTGAAGCCTTTGTGCCCTGTGGACGTCACAATTCAAGCAAACGGCTTTGTAAACACAAACAAGACATGAGTACAGTAGGAAATTGAACTCAGTAGAGCTGGACTGTGTCACCCAGCCGCACATCCAACTGTTTGTGACGTAACCCGGCCCAGCTGTGTAGTCTGGCAGGGTGCTGGGGGTTTGGCTCAGGCCACACTTTTTGTATATTTCACTGCTATGTGAGACAGCTGCAAAAATGGTGCTCTGACGCGATCAACACAAGAGCGGCTTTAATGGGCGGTAATAACTAAATCTACAGCTACAGGGTATTTGGAAAATTCATGTTTGTTTCTCTCTTCACTTATTAGAAGCAGAGTCGGTGAAGATTTTAAACCATAAAAGGGGAATCAAGTGTAAAAGGATAATTTGTGGGTGAGTGAAAGGGAATAATGAGACTAAAAGGAGATGAAACAAATGAGAAAGAAGCCAAAAGAAAGTAGGTCATTGGGGTAAAGACGAGGAAATTATGTTTAAGACTGGTTAAAGACACCATTCGTCAGCCAGATGTCCTAGTTTTTAATCATCCACCATCACGGTATCATAAATAGAGATGCTTGTACTCACAAGGCACAGCATGACGGTACAGATTGGCCCGGATGGTCTTCTGCAGCTCATGGTCGGGGGAAGACTTCTGAAACCTCAAGCTCAGGTAATGCTTCAGGTCCTTGTTGAGCTTGTGACCTGGAAAATTCAGACAGACAGAAACAGCTCAAATAAACAAACCTCTACATAAATAAATGGTGTTCTCCAGATCCTCCAATCTGTGGGATGAGCTACAGCTTCTTATTGAATCTTTTTCTTTAAGACCGTATACCCTCCACTTCACTTCCCTCTGCAGCACATGTTATTCTTATTTACACTCTTTCCATCTGCAAACAATGGCAGGTAGGAACCAAAATTACTCTCATACGACGGGAATGTGACTTCATTGCAAGTTCAGACTCGACTCATTATGTTTCAATTCAAGTAAATTAGCAAATTTTTAACTTCACCTCACTTCTTGAGTTAACACTCAGTAATGTGCAATAACCACATATCTCTGTGCAAAAACACACTAATTATTACACTGTATACCTAATTTCTTTTATTAGAATTCTTAGATTCTTTCTTTCTTAGATTCACATTTTACATTTATGCTTTCTACTCATGTTTAATTTTTAGGACTTTTTTTTAAAACTTAACTTTGAATCTATATATTTTACGCCGTTTATATTTCTAACTGTAAACTGCAACCGTAACATAAGCAATTTCCCTATGCGGATCAATAAAGTATTTCTGATTCTGATTCTGTAAATAAGCTACTTAAATGTCACACATATAAATACACTTATAATACACTAAAGAGTGTCAGCTATAATGAAATAACAACTTGTATAAAAGCTCAATTGTGCAAAGTCCTAAAACACAAAAACAAAATGCAAAAACTAATAAGCCACATAAACTAGTATAGTAAAACTGCATAAAAAAATAACTCAAAAAACGCAATGCAACGAGTTACAAGTCTATACCGTGCTAGCAACTATATGAGGTACTTGAGTAAAAGAGGTGCTTTGGGCTAAATGTTTATATTAGCATGCTAACATGCTGATATTTACCAGGTATAAGGTTCTTAATTCAGTTTTTATTTTTTTTTAGCATTTTCAACAATTGCTAATTAAAGCAGAGACTGAAATGTTTTCAGTTTTGCGGCTATTTAGCTATATGGAAAATGTGATATTTTGGCAGTAGATGGGAAGTGAAAGGTTTAGTAAAGTTATCAGCATTCATATTGAATGTGCACAAAAAATGTATGGCAACATTTCACCCAAAAAGAGTGTGGTAAATTAAGAGATTATTAAAGTCATGGAGATTCTCATCTCATGGCAGTCCATCACATAGATTCTGAGACATTTCAGTCTTGACCACAGTGGTCAACCTATCACTATCAGGCTAAAACACTTTGACACAGTCATGAAATTGAGACAGAAAAATGTGACTCTTAAATCCATTCTTTTATATCTTTCATTCTCTTTCATAATATGCTAGGGAGCAATTATAGAGAAATGAGCCATATCAATGTGAGAGGAGCTGAAGAAGACACACGATATGTAACACAGAGGTTCATTTAGTGGGATAGGTAGAGACTGAGGCAGGTTTGGATAATTGATTAACAGAGTCTCAGATTGGCTGGAGTTCTCAGGCATACTAAGCATCCGTCCAATCAGACGTGCTGATGCTGCTGGCTGAGTTTGAACAGAGCTCTGCCGCTCACAATGGGGCCAGATGGTCAGAGCTCGCTCTCACGCCAGGGTCTCATTTAGGACCATTTAATGATCTCCAAATATATCATCCATGTCTGGCAGAGCTGGCAAGCAGTTCTTGGGGGAGGTGCCATGGCCTCCTGTCGGCCTCAGATCACAGGGGAGGAGTCTCTCCTGGCTCTGTGCTGCTGGATGGCAGGGTCAGTGTGCTAACTGAGTAGGTAGAGTTTACTTTGGAACTGATGGGGATTATAAGATGATTTAAAGTCACAGTGAAACGCCAGTTGCAGCACCTTTAGCTTCTATGACATACTAGCACAAGACACAGAATATGTGGGTAAAATAAATTAAAGAGTGGGATTTTGATCAACAGTAGTAAACAGAACTGAAGCACACTGATTAATTAACAGTATTTACTATGCAAACAGATCCACATTTCAACACAACTGTAGTGTTGTCCTCAAGCTGAGAAGCACCTGTTCAGCTGCATTTTGCACGGAGAACCTTGTTTCTGAGGGATTTGATTAAAAGTGGGCTTGGCTTGGCAAATACAGAACGACATGAGGCTGTGGACTGTTATGTTTGCACTCACAACTCCCTCTGCAGCCTTTTCAGATCAGCTGGTGCAAGATAAAGGAGAAATGAATAAAGTAGACCTCAGCTGCATTCTCTTGAAATGTAAACCATGTTTTTGACAACTGGGGTCGAGTTGACCTAGGATGATTGACCATTACTGTGTAGATTATGAAGGATTTTAAAACTATGACCACTCAGGGACACTGTCAGAATGAAATAGTTAATGTGTCTCTGTTAGTTTCTACGACCAACAATCTCACAGACTTGAAGTCACACATATCACATTTGATTGGATAAATTTAGTCAGGATGTAGTTCAGATGAGTATTAAAACAGAAGGGGATACATTTTATTATGAAAACTGAGATCAATAATAATTGATAGAAAACACATGATATATGTATATATTCTAATACTCTCATAAATTTTCTTGAAAAAATTAACACCACTATTGATGATTAGATTAGTTTTGGAACAAATAGTGGAAGCCGGGGAAATGGACACAGACCAGTGAGGATTAGAAAAACATTAAAACAACAGGCAGGTGAGGTGAATGACATTGATAATCTTGTTACAATGCAATGTTCTGCCAGAAAAACCTTCAGTCCTGGCATTCATGTGGATGCCACTTGACATGTAGCACCCACCTGGCTTGTGGCAGACCAGACAACCCCCTATGGCAATGGCACTCCCCCAACACCAATGGCCTCCAGAGCCCTAAAGATCCCCAGGCAAAATGGATCCGGCCTCCAAACTCTCCAAATCCCACTCCACCTGAGCATCCATAGAATGCGCCAAAACAGCCCGATCCACTGAAGCCCCACCCTGCAACTCAAAGAACCCAGAGGATCCACTGCCAATGTCTACACAATATAAGACAATTACATGAGAGAGTTAACACACTAACACATTATGCACTGGACTATTTCTTAGCTGGACCAGTTGCTGGAACATCCAGCTGAGACACCTGCTAAGCTACCGGCCATATTTCAGATCTCTATGCTACGCTAAAGCTGCTGGCTTCACAATTACAGCACAGATTTGAGAATTCTAGTAGTTGTGATCTCCCATCTGAGCAAGTAACCAGATTACCTAAATATGGACTATATGTTTAAGGATAGAGCCAGAGTTGTAAGGTTGGAAATTCTACTACACAAACCAGAGAGGAGGCGGGAGGTGCTTGCAGTCTGAGAGGAAATGCTATTGGAAGACTACCGTAGATAAAAGCAAGAAAAAGGGACAGACAGATCAGAAGCTTCAGTGCAGCAGCTGAGAAAGTGAAAACTCCTCTTGAAGCAGAAGAGTATCAGTCATCTGCCCCGAGGTGTGGCCCCATGGTGACATCATCATCTGTCAGCCTCGTCTTCACATGCACTTCCTCCCCCCATGGACACGACTATAAATACTGAAGATACACTGAAGTAACACTGATGATGTGAAGCAGCGAGTCTGAAAACACGAGCACCTAAAGCACTACAGCGATGACAGGAACCAAAATAAAGACGACATCTGGACAAAATAGGAAACTAACACATTTGTCAAAATGAATGAGACGAGATTCAACATAATTTGAAGCACAATGGCAACAAAATATATGATTCAGCTTAAGGTTAATAGCGCTAAGCTAATATTATCATAGCCATGAATGTGATTCTGGTGTGGGGCATTTTCTCCCAAGAAGTGGAGATACTGGGGTTGGTATTCTACTTTGCTGTATTTTTCCGTTCCTCTACACACACACACACACACACACACACACACACATACACATACACATACACACACACACACACACACACACACACACACACTCTTACACACTCACACACTCACACACTCACACAGATGCACACAACCCACTGTGTAATTCAGTGCAAGCAAAGCACTGTCAGGTAATTGTTACCTAGCAACCAGCCAGTGCTGACGACCATCATTACGGTCCCTGCTAGGCAAGCAGAAGTCAGATTGTAAAAAGGAAAAACAGATACAACAGCACACACTCTCTCTCTCTCTCTCTCTCTCTCTCCCTCATACGCACACACACACGCACACATACACACACACACACTCTTCTAACATAAACAAGCATCCTTTCAATCCTCTGTGGCTCTGTCCCTGTAGCAATCTGATTTATATAAACAGCGCCTCATCAAAAATAAAATATGTTACACATACATTAGTGTTTGCGTTCACTGTCTTGTCAGTTTTGCTGGCTCAGATGCTTTGCCTGAGATAAAGACCGCTGTCAGGAACAACCCCCTCCTGTGGGTACGCACAGCGAGCAGAGGGCGGGCTGCCCAGGTGTCATGCTCCATCAATGAGAAAGTCATCAAATATTCAATATTTATGAGGATTAAAGCCGTGTGAATCAGAGATTACAATCACACCACTGTGGCGCATATCTGTGTGTGTCGAGTGTGTGCGTGTGTGTGCAGTTAGTATGCTGTTTGCTCAATCTCTCCATGGATTTTTAATCACAAGTGCTGTTTTTGTGAAACAAATAAGCAGATGCTATGGTACTATAGATGCAGCATTCTGAATGTTGGAAAAATGGAAATTCAAAAAAACTAAACAAAAAGCAGATACCAGATTAAGGCAGATTAATCCATGGTTCAATTTGATACATATCTGTTGTGTCACAGTTTCAATACAGAAAAATATGGAGTGCCTACACGTTAGCGTTATTTTCTATTTATTCCAAAGTTTAGCTTCACAGAAGTATTATCTGGAATTTGCAACTGTGGAATAAAACAATAGTTTGTTTTCATGACCCATTTAAAGCGGTTTCCCAGCAGAGTGTAACAAAAAAAAAATCAAAAATAAAGCTTTAAAATCTAACAAAAACAATCAGATGTGGTGGGAAAACTAAAGATATAATCTCAGTTCAGCAATCACAGCGCTGCAGTGTTCCATAGATTTCTGAACAATACACAGCAAATTGTTCAAGTTAATATGTGTAGTGAATGGAGATCCCTGTATTGTGTACAATAAGAGCAACGTATTGTTACTGGGAATGTGCTGGGGCATTCTTATACAGTGTCTGCTAATCCACAGCTGTCTGTCACCTAAATATAGTCCGCATAATGGCGATATTTTTACTAAAAATGTCAGATATTATTGGATTAAACATTCTGGTATAGGCTTACATTTGAATATGATCAAGACTGCCATTATGGGAAGACTTTAGTGTTTGTAAACAAGCAGTGAAGGAGAAGAGAGGCTCTTTTATAGCGTACAATCAATCAGTATCATCACTTTCAGCATATTAATGCAGGTATGTGTTTGTAATGTGTAGCGTACAAGGACATTTGAATGAATGCTGCACTCTATTCCTCACTGCACTCTATAAACCTGTGTATATGATATAAATAAGCCAAGAAAAAGAGTATTTCAAGAAACTGCCTTTTCACACCAGTAAATGTATTGTTATGTGGAACACTACTGACACTTTGTCACTTCTCTGAGGTTGTACAGGGACAGAGTAGTGCCTGGAGCTAAATGCTAACAGTGACAATGTTCACATGCTGATGATAAGCAGGTAAATGTTCTCCACCTTGGTTTAGTGTATCACTTCACAAGCATTTGCTAATTAGCACTAAACAAAACTGCAGTAATAGTGTTAATGCAGCTGAGGAAGGTCATTTAATCAGTCAGTTTTGCGGGAATTTGGCCATAAACTGAAACGTGAAATCAACGAAATGGATGTGATGATGATGCTAAATGAAAAGTTTAAGCATTACCAAATACTTGTGATGGAAATATGAACTGAATTCACACATTCATGGATGATGGAAATCTATTCATCAAGTTTGCTTCATACAAAAGAATTCACTCCAAATCCACAAATGTCAGCCTGGTGGTGGTGCTACAGCAAAAGTCAGCGCATCACCAAAATCAATACAATTCACCCTCTGGGGGCCACGAATGTCTGCACAAAATGTCATGTCAGTCTATCCGATAGCTGTTCAGATATTTCAGTCTGAACTTAATAAAAGTGGAGGACTCGTCCGACCAGAGGACCACATTTTAACTAATAATTTAGTACAAATTCATAAATAAATTTAGCTTTCAACATTTAAAACGTGAATATTTGCTTTTAGGACAACGAGTCGTTTACATTCTTGTTTTGGTCCGGCAAAACAAACAACATCTGTAAATCTGGAAATTTGGACTGAGATTCATTGGATCTGCACTCCAGAAAATGTAATGAGCAAGTGTGTTGGATCATAAACTGACACTGAAAGGCCCACAAAGGCTCAGCACACTGTCCATCACTTGTACCAGATTAACAATGTTTTTGTCCGCAGAATTTCATGTCTCAGATCAGCTTAACAAATCTTTCCTGGACAGAAATGTCGTCAGTAAAGAGTGTACAACTGCCCGACATTGTGCAGGACTTTTTTGGTGGATCTCTCATACATTAACTAATAATTGCAGCCCTAAAGATGCCATGTTATTCTGGCAGGAAAATCACATCCGATCAGTTTGTCTTCAGATAAGATGGATCCTGTCAGAGCTCGAAGTAGATATTCTTGATTCTCAGGACAAAAAAAAAAAAAAAAATCACACCATCAGGAAAAATCTGAGACACGAGAAACATTAGCGGGTTGAGATTTGGCTCCTGAGAGCTAAGATGTTTATGAAGCTGGCTGCTAAAAGACTGTGTGTGACAGCGATTGGTGCTTTTCAAGGCTGATGAGGCAGAAGAGAGATGTGTGAGGATGTGAGGCTCCTGTCCTCTTACAGATAGAGAGAGAGTGAGATGGATTTAACCCAAATAAGAGTGGATTATACACATCCTCCATGCCTCCAGTCAGCATTACGTAACCTTAAATCTAGTTATGCATCCCTGTCTCATTTTGGGAATAGAGGTTGGGGGTGTGCACTCAAACGTCTATAGACATCGATTCACACATTCTTACACGTTAAACAGATGTACACACAAAATGCATTAATGTCTTGGAGATGTAATCTTAAGTGGAATGGCTTTCAATAGAGGCCTTTTCTGGCTTGGCATTTAAAAAACAACATTTGGAGAGGATTTAGCAAAAACTCGTGCATTAAAACATGCTGGGCAGACAGCAAAAGAGCACAAACATAAGGTAGTACCTAAAACATCAGCACAAGACTGTTCTAAGCAGCTGCATGTCTATAGTACCACATAGCAGCTGTCGTCACTACAAGCCACTGCTACTGCCTGTCAATCACGACTGTGCAAATAAACATTCCAGGTGGTTTCCATTTCAAAGCAGAGCTTTAGACATCCAAGCAGCAGTTGCGATGTGGGTGTGTGTGATTCTGTGCATGTAAAAGTTGCCAAGTCAAACCAGCAGCTTCTGACATTCATTTTAGGAAACGTCCACATCCGAGTGTGTGTGTGTGTGTTGTGAAGCTCTGCTCAGCTGCTGATTGGGATTCATCTGCCACGCTGCAGCTCAACACTGCCCTCTGTGTCTCTGAGCCTCATGGCCAATAAGTGTGCTTCACGGCAGACCCGTTACCATGGCAACCCAGAGCCAACCAGAGATTGAGATGAGCCATGTATGGTCATTATGGGATGCTGCCCCCCAATGGTGGATCTTAATTATAAGAGGTTGGAGGAAATAAAAAAACAACCACACAGACCTTCGAATGTGGCTTCAAAGATGTGGTTCTTAATCCCTTGTGGCTGCACTTGGAGGTAATTTAAAGATTCCAAATGGCCTTTAATACCAGCTGCTGTCTGAAAAGTGAGGAGGACAGTCTGAAGTGCAACTTTGAGGAGTGTTTACTTTACTGGAGTCGTCCCATTTAGTTTAACTCTATACTTTTACTTCACTACATTTCAGAGGCAAATATTATTATTAAAAATATTAAACATTATCTCCAAATCTACTGGCAGCAACAATAAAATATTAATGTAAAATGTGCATCTGTAATGAAATTCAACTACAACGATATGTTACAACACTTTGAAAAGGACCAGTACTTTCACTTCTGACACTTTGTGCACTGTGAGCCAATTATATATTTATGCTGTGCCAAGTTATATAGAATGGTACTGCTTCTTTCACTTAACCCTTTGTGCTCCAAGTAGTTTCTTGGTGTGTTTTTTGCCTCCTGTCACATTTTTATCCACTGTGGGCTTATTTTTATATAGTTATATAAAGTCCTGCACCTCTATGGAAACAACCCCAACATAGCTAGAAGTAAAGAGAACCCTAAAATGTTAAATGTGAGGTGAAAGAAAGTTAGAATATCATAAATTATATAACAAGAAAGAAATTACCTGTTTTTTATTTTTAGATTGAAAAAAAACCTGAAATCCTTAAAGTATCCAAAGGTGGTATTAATACTGGGGGAAATGACGGGTCTACATTTTATAGATAATTTGACATTAAATTTTAATTTTTTTTTTTTTTTTTAAATTTTCATTTCTGCTCTGTGTAAACACAGCCTGCAGTTCAGCTGAACAATCAGAATTTTTGGCCACATGATTGTCAATCACAGCTGAGTCATGAATAGCCTCCTGGTTGTGCTGAGAAGTGCAGAATTTTCATTTTTGTCATACAAATTATTTATTTATTTACTTTTAAATTCATATACACGAAAGACATTTTGTAGAGTTACCGTGATTTTAGGTTTGACTTTTGCACGTCACAGATGAGCATTGCAAGGACTATCTGAAAGCTTAAAGTCAAATGATTTTTTTTTCAATTTTTACAGATTCTGGCTCTGATAAATGATGTAACTTTGATAATATTTTAAAAAGATGACATGCCTTCAAACCCGCCGATGGATTTTGGGGTTTCAAAGGGTAAAGCAAACTATTTGAGTGTTTCTTCTAACACTAACGATGCACCTAAAACCTCCTGGCAGTGAAAACCAGTTGGATAGTGCACACAAACAATCTCCCACCAAGCTGGAACAAATCTAGTGTAATGGATTTTGCAAAATATCAACACAACTGACTAACTTCAAGATACAGACCACACATGCAGGTCTAGGTTTGTTTCTGACCACAGCAGGAAAAAATCCTTAAATTACAGCTGCTCCTTGGGAGAACGCTGCACAGTTAATGCTCTGCAACTAGTACTTGAGTAATTACTGGAAGCAAAATACGTATTACATGGCTGAAAACATCAAACTCCAGTTTTCCCATTATATTTACACTAAAACAATTTCCAAAGAAACAAAAACTCCACCCAGATTTTGGAATAACCTGAGAGGGGAAGAAAAACCTACAAAGATGGCAGCAGTCTGCAATGGTCAGATCTGTCTTTGTGTGTTTCTCTCTCCCGTGGAAGTTGCTGCTGGCACAGATTAGGTGTTAAATGACAGGCAGGTTGCCCTTACTTTGTGTAGAGGAGAACAGACCATCCTGCAGTAAATGGAAGACACACACACACACACACACACACACACACACACACACACAGCTCCGGCTAATGAAACGCCACCTGTAGTGATGACAGAAAGGATTATGGTGCGAGACAAGACGCCCTCCCATGCTTGATCCTCAGCAGAGTGTGTTGGGCTGAATTGACCCTGTCTGGATGTTTGGGCATGAAGATTCCAGATCGGTATCTCTCCCATGTGTCTGTTGAATATAAAGCCAGCTTAGCTTAGCATAAAACTGGAGGAAACAGGTATAACATGATAATAAATGAGCTATAGAGGTGTTGGTACGTAGCTACAGAGCCAGTCTTACTGTTCAACCCATTTCCAGTTCTAATACTAAGCGTTTTGGCTTCATATCTACCCTACAAACACAAAAGTGGTATTGATCTTCTCTCCTAACTCTATATGGGGCACATCTGGATGAGCTGAGCCAACAGTACGGCTCTACAAAAGTACGAAGATCTCAAAATCAGTTGTGGATTTCACAAGTCTGTCTGTTATCACATTCTGATTAAGGAGGCTCCAGTCCGTCTGCATCCTTCTATGTGCTGGGGAGTCGTGGCATAACAGGAGCAGCTGAAACTAAACACAAAATCACACACCGATTGTCCATTAGACATTTATTTACACCAAGCATCTTCTACACCTTCAAATTCAGTGATAGCCTCAAGACATCTCAGGCTGATAACCCAGACCTCAAACTGAGGACAAAGAAGTGGCATTTCCTCCAGAGGACAAATAATATTGTATTTCCTGGCCCATTCCAAATAATGGCCACGGAGTAGGAACTGGAAATGCTGGTTCTTAAACAGTAAATTCCATTGTTTCGGCAGCTTCCTGTGGGTCTCAGGACATCCCGTCAGTCAACACTGGACTCTCCAGTTACAGATGAGAGCATTTAACTCTACATTACCCAGTAATATAAGGAGGGGGCTTTCATAGAGAGGTGAAAAATCGGGAGGGATGCAAGAGACAAAAACTAATCAAACGCTCCTGCTCTCAGTGAAGTGCTTCTCTTGGCTCTCTTGGTGTGATAAAGTAGCTGCAATCTCCAGCTATTACACAGCCATTATCCTGGCTGAGAGAGTTCATGACAGCTAATACAGAAAACACGATAATAATGATATTAAACACTGATCTCACTTGTTGTTGTCCTCAAGTCAATTAAGCACTTTCATGCAATCTGTTACATGCATACACCCCCCCACACACATACACTGATATAAAAGCAGCATATTTAGCCTGAGTCCTCTGCACATGTTCACCACTAGCAGCCGCCGTCTTATTACTGCCAACCATGAGCCCTGCAATCAGCTGTGGCAGGGGTGGAGAGGAAAAAACAACAATCACAGAGAGGTCTGCCATAAAGCTCTGGACCGGTCCTCTGCCATCTCCTCCTGTAATTACCTCCATGAGCAGCCACACCCAGAGCTCCTTTCATGTTATTCCCACTGTAAGGCCTCTCTAAGTGGGACCAGGGAACATGGAGAAACCAGGCAGGAACCGTAAATGAAACCAACATATTCAGCAAAAGTCTCTTGCTCCTCTGTTTCTTTGATAACTTTTGATTATATTTCAAACTAGCAACATTAATAAACATGAATCAAAAAGTTTGACCTAATTTCAGTGCATTATTCTATCAAGAGAGGCACTTCAGTGTATTAAAGTCACCATAAAAAGCAGTGTGTCTGCTTTACATCACTGATTTTGTGTATGACAGCCTTTAATGTTGGTGAATGCTTTCATCTCGCATTCAGGCATACATTTGTATTGATTAATTTCAGTATGGCAAGCCTTAAACATTTAATTTTATTCTATTGTTTTTATATTTAGTTTGGTTTAATATTTCAGCTACTTTGATTAAGTTTAATTTCCTTCTGCAGGATTTTTGAAAAGTAATTTAAGGGGTACATTTAGATGCTGGTAGGAAGCTCTGGTTTTCTGAGGGGGATAGTGCTATTGATATTAACTATGGGGAATTTTAAAAAACACAGGACACCTAAAGAATAGCAATTCTGTTCAACATGAACAGGTTACAGAAGCAATATTGATATAGATCAGATTACAATGATTTCACATTTTTACATTAACAGAAACACTGTCTTTACATAATTTCAAGTGTTAACTTGGTGTTTCTGTACTGCAATGTCTTTTTCACATAATATCTACAAAAACCTAACATCAGCTGATGTACTGACATCACTGATTTACAGGTCCATCTCTACTGGAAATACTCAGCAACATCTGGAAGCATTCTCTTCACAACATGAAGGCTTTCTTATTGTTTTGTCTGCTGATGTATGATTTCTTGATCACAAATCTCATGAATGCCATGCTATTGTCACGTGTGACATATAAACAAAGGAAAACAATCACATTTGAATAATCTAGAAAGAATTATGTTGAGCCTTGTTAATATTATTTATTAATTCGACAACTGTTTTGTGAATCAACAATTTTTATGTAAAGTCTAGTTCAAAATGCCCATCATTGTGTCCGGCATTATTTCTTGATTTGTTTGACGAACAATCAAAACCTCAAATAAACTCAGTTTAAAATGAGAAAGGTGCCATATTTTTACACTTCAGAAGCTTAAAGCAGAAAATTGTTGGTATTTTAGCTTTTAAAGTTCCCTAAATCACAGATCAATAATCAAAATAGCTGATTAGTATGTATTATTTTGCAACCATGCTGTTGTGCAGAGTCCGCCTTTGAAAGAGAACACCACATAGTTGACTGAGGACTGATTCTGGACCTTCTGGTTTTGACTATTGAACATGCAGAAACGTATGGATGGTTTGAGGAGGCCCGGGTGGGTCAGTTCTGACCTAGTTCTCCAGCGCTGTGCTGCTGAGTCAGAGTCAGCAGTGCATGATGGGAGAACTGGTTTGAAGGAAGAGTCAGAGACAAAGACACACACAAACTCACAGATGCACACAACGAGCAGAGGCGGCATGTTCCGCTCCAGTGCGCTGCATCTGTTCACTGCTAAATATAACCAGAAGAACCCAGGCCTAGCGCTCCCTCCGCTCTGTGTTACTAGCTGAGTGGGCCAAAGGATGGAGGGAGGAAAAAAAGGAGGCACGGAGGAGGAAGAAAGGTTGGTGCAATTGTAAAGACTAAAAGCAAGAGTCAGAGCTTGGGGGTTGAGAGAGGGTCAGTCTTGAAAGATGTGGGCATCATCACAGATAAACAGAGATGTTGCTTATGATTCGGCCTGCACCCAAAAACATTTGAACAGAGACTAAACATGGACAGATATTTCTGTCAAATACTGGAACAGTAAACCCAACATACTCCAGATGGCAGGATCTCTATTCTTCACCTCTGGGTTCATTTGTAAAGTGACGGAAAAACATTCCTTTGTGCTATGTTTCTTAAAAAAGGCCACAAAGCAGCTACTTTAATTCATCCATTATATCTTTTTCCTCCCATGGGCAACATGTGTAGAAACGCTGAAGCTCTGAGCTGAATCCTCCGTGATGCTGATGGAAAGCACAGTCGGTATGCGAGGCCGCCATCAGTTCTAACTCGCTGCCTCTGTTAAATGTCATTGCCTGCCTGGCCGTCACACACAAAGGGCCCCTCTGTCATTAAAGTCCCTTCTTTCACAGGAGCCGATGACCATGGGCAATGAGACAGAGGAGAGATACACCTCCCCCTATTTTTCCTCCCTCTTTCCTTCTCTCAGCTGCTGCAGCAGTCTGGAAAACATCACACCACGGGGACAAGTGTGTCATCACCAGCCTGCTACTATGATGAAACACACTAAAACACCAGAGAAGGAGTTAGGCATGAGTTATGGTTTATATGCATTTAGTTGAAGGGGTGAAAAAGGGGAAGCTTTCCCTACTGAGTGTAATAACCACTAATTTGTACCTTGAGGGCTGTAATTGAAGGGAGCTGCACAAACAAACCAGTTAACTTGAAGGGAAGACTAGAAGATGAGACATCCAGTGACCTACAGTGTCTGAGCTCGCTGCTGTGTGAAGCCTCATATTAATTAACATATATGGAACACCACTTTTTACAAAGATAGCCCCTTTAACCGAGGGGCTATCCATCAGATATACAGGGCTGTGTGTGTGGGGAGATAGCTGACAGACAAGAGCCCCCACAGGGAGATTCATTAAATTAATCTGTCATGTGAATTTCCTCAGTTTGCTACCCAATGGATGCTGCTACCACAATTTTATGCTGAGAGGATGCACTATTTCAGAAATGCCAACTGGGCATGTTTGTCAGAGGATTTAGCTAATATGCTAAAAAAAAAAAAAAAGTGTTCTGAGCCAGAAAGTGAGGCAACATTGGGGAAAATTACAGTTTTTAAATTGGAGTTCAAGAAACCTGCTTTCAGACAGATGGAGGGGGAAAAAATGCAAGAATGATTCTCTTACAGTAGAGCACATGTCTCAGTCACTATTAAAACCATCTGAGAGCAGAGGCAGCACTCAGCAGACTGACAGCTGGGGATCAACATCTGAGATAAGATTAAAGAGAGGGGCCTGGGTCTCAGCAGCCAGCCTTGTTATTATGATGCTGAAAACATTCATAGGTGTGTTTCCATCCTGCCTCTTCAAACCTAATCCTCCTCAACCCACAAACAAGCTCTGTTTCCTATCAAAAAGATACAGAAAATAAAGCTGGTAAAGTGAAATTGTTAATCGGTATGTGTCCCAAGAACACTAAAAGCTGATTAAAGCACATGTAAACAGCAACAAAGTGATGTTATGTTGGGAGACGCTACTTCCTAAAGTCATGCACTGCTTGTGGGGTTTTGGTGATGCGACATGATTGATTTGTCGGGTAAATCTAAGTATTCCCATGGGGTGACAATATAACAGATGGTCCAGAGAACAGAAGAGTCTGTCCCTTTTTGTGAGTACTGTTTGAAAACAGAAACACGCAACAATGGACAGACATTAACCTAGAAGGATGAAAGGATTTTAACAACCAGAGGCAAAAAAGGTATCGACAAAATACAGAAAGATTATGACATTTCCTGTAAAATATTCACTGTGTCATCAAAAAAGACATTTCATGTGAGACAAATCAGGCCAACTGTCTAAGATCTCCTCATAGGGCTCAGTGAAGACACCGAACTGCAGCATTTATTAAGCCACTAACACGAACCATCTCCGCTTCAAATGCTTGAACTGCTTCCCGAATAAAAGGTGAAGACGTGTCTGTGTGAGACGTGTGACTGCACAGACACGTCCATGAAATATCTGACCTTCAGACTGTAAGAAATCGCAGATTCCTCTTCACAGCTGGATAGAACCGAGCACAGATGATCGCGAGACATTTGAGATGGAGGTATGAGTAGATAACCCACAGGTGATGGAGACAGAAAGGGAAAAAATGGATGGAGACGGAGCAAGCATGGTTCATTACATGGCTGCAGCAAGCAAATGGTGATTGGGAGCAGTGATCCTAAAAGATGGAAAGGAATTTGAGAGAATTACTTTTTGATACCTAAGTAATAGTTTCTGAAATGAGCAAATATTTGCTGCAGTATTTTCTTTGCCATATATACTGATCAGCCACGACATCATGACCACTAACAGGTGAGGTGAATGACATTGATTATATTGGTACTATGTGGTGTTCTGATGGAAAACCTTGGATTTTGCCATCCGTGTTGAGACTTAGACACCCAAATAAACATTGTCCCACAACAAGCACACTCCCTCATGCAAATGGAAATCCCAAATGTCACTGACCTACCCCCACAGGGAAATGCACCCCACCACATGGAAAAAACATCAAACAATCAGGAACATGTTGAGGAACATGACAATGGCCCAACATGTTGATTTGACCTCCAAACTTCCTACACCCCATTGTGATCAAGCATCAACAGGATGCAGTGGAACAAGTTTGATTGACAGAGGCCCCACTGCACAACCCAGAGAACCCAAAGGATCCAGTGCCAACGTCCTGGTTCCAGACCCCATAGGACACCCTGAGAGGTCCTCTTGTCAATGCCCAATGGTTCAGAGGATTTTTGAGCACATAAAGGGGACCAACACAGTATTAGACAGGTGGTCATAATGTTGTCCCTGGTCGGTATATGTCAGTAAATTGAAAAACTTTTCTTTCTGGGACCAATTTCATAAATTTCCGATCAAACAAGAAACATTAAGACGCCGGGCCTTTGATTTGCTGCCAACTTTTTTGTGGGAAAAAGTTGCAAAACGGACAACACAATTTTTTTTATAGTAGATACTAACAGATAAGCAGTTGTAGGAAGGGGTTAATTGGTTAAACAAAGCTGAAAGTAATGCAGCCTAATACAACAACCTGCAATAAATCATACTTTTCAAAAACTTTGCTATGTTTCATTCTGTTTAACAATATTTAAAGAGTTTGAAATTTACAGTTTTTTAATGCATTGCAGAAGTCTCTTCAACATTTAGTCTCCACTATAAATGGAGACACAAACATCTCTCAGTATAATGCAACACAGTCTAACAGCAGCACAAAATGCATCCTTTAAAATTCTGATATGCTGACTAAGCACATCTCATCCACGTGAAGTTAGAATTTATTCCAATACAGTTATATTATAGTGGGTGTAACTATTCATTTATTCAAGCCATTTAAATAAGCAATTAGTCAGAGAATATTGTACATTAAAGTGCAGCCTAATGTGCTCAGAGCCGGTCCCAACCTCCCTGGACCCACGAGGAAAACTCTGCTAACTGGAAGTGTAAACTATTTAATACTGCTACACAGTCACACCTGACAGCCCACAGTCCCACTACAATCCTCCCTCCTGTAAAGCATTTTGCTCCATCTGTCAGTCTAAGTAGCCCTATATGGAAGACAATGAACAGTAAACAAACACATTTACTGAATATTAATAAATCATTAATTTACTCTCTATAGAAAAATGATATATATAAGAAATTATAGGCAAATATAAAATGCTGAAAATAATAAACAACACTGAGCTTTGACTCTGCTGTCTGGTAATTAGTCCAGTCTTATTAGCTCAGACTATCAAATGTACACAAAAGCCTCTTGAATGGGGCTGCAGCTGTGTCAGAAAGTGGTCAAATAAAAGCTACACAATGCAGACAGTACTTTGATGGATTGTGTTAACAGAATTATGTTGTTTACTGCATCAAATCTCTGCGTTACTTGATTTAAAACTAAAGTCCATTTGAGATAACCTGATGATATTGGCTTGAAATGACTTTTTCTTTACCCTGAGGTCAGTTTTAAGTCGCCTCCATGGTCTGCTTTACAGTGGAGCCCCCTAACTTTTTTAATTTGCTAACTTAAAAACTTGTATTCATATTTATGGTAATTAAATACATCACACTTAAAAAGAAAAACTTTCAGATAAAGTGAAAATACTAACTGAACAACTTTTGCTTATGCTACAAATCAAGTGGTAATGAACAATAGTTTTGATTGTGGAGGAAGGACTCATTCCCCTAATTCCCTAAACTCAGTATAGTTGAGCATAATTTCATTAGAAGTTGTCATAATTTAAAAAGATTGATGCAAATTGTTGCTTTTTTTTGAGCCCAAACAAAAGCCTGAAGGCCCTGAGTATAGAGTGACTGACTGTAAGAGAAGTTTCCCCAGATGGTGCACTGATGATGGAGGATGAAATCACCAAAACTGTCCGATAAATGAGTTAACTGTCAGTCCCTCTGACTTCATCTTTAGAGCTTTTTCTCTGTGAACACAAATCAAACCAGAATGAAAAAGAAAACAATGTTTGTGTTCTCCCTTTGATCCAGAGCAAACACTTCACACGCAAGAAGGCATTAAATCTTCTATGATAGAAAACTGAGATCCTCTCAGTTTGGGACTTCTGCCCACCGCCAGTAAACAAGATATCTGACATCTGTTAGTCTCTTACATGGACGTTCTTCCCTTTTTTCCCTGACATTTCTCCGACCAAACAATTCACAGAATAATCAAAAAGTAATCAGTAATGTCATTAGCTGCAGCAGCTGTGCTTCAAAGCTCAAAGACAGAAAACAGAAGAAGAGTGTGACAAGGAGACCAAACGGTAGAATCACAAGTGTTTTGATCAAAGCTTCTGAGCAACTAGAAACCTCTCATGTCGATTGATGAGCCAGAAGTTTGATGAAACGTGTTTACAATTTAAAAATAAATGCAATAGAATGGCCACTATGATTACATAATTAATACATTAACACGTTGAGATCACTAAAAGGAGATTGAGCGCTGCTTCTTCCTACTTGCCTCTATAGTGTTTAATTGTGGCGGCTGCGAGTTCTTTAATGAGGCGCTTATTCATTGTGTCTGATATGACATGAAGTGTCAAGTCCTCTTCCTTTCCAGCTCTCCGGTAATGAGAGCCTGCTGGCATCCAAAACTGGTGACCACATATCATGAACCAGTATTATTAGGAATACTTATTAAGGGATCTGACGGCACAACATAAACTGTCAACTGCTTTGTATGTTGTTATTTGCAGCCGTCTTTCAACTCCTTCTCTGGTATCATTGCTGCCTTCAAGGCTATTGTCTCATGAATGTTAAAACCTGATTAGTAATTCCTTCCTTCCCACATCCTTCATACTAATGACAAGAAATCCACCAGAGCTGGAGAGGCCATGACAATGGGACTGGAACATTTCCAGTGCTTACCCAGGCATATTTAAGTCAGTGATGAGTTCAAGGTCTAACACAAGGAAGGATGTGTCTTAATTGTAGTCAAACGTATAAGACCTTGTAACTTAAGAGCTTTTCCTGCTGTAATCATGCAACACAGTCATTCATAAGGCTGTAAAGAGAGAGGGGGGAGGCCTTTCTTTTATATTCATGGTTCTTTGACCTATAAGCCAAAGAAATGTAAAAATTAAACCAATTATTATAAACAGGTACTTCTTCCATTTTTTTAAAGGTTTATTTTTAGTAAAAGCTGCCCAACATTTCCTGCTTGAAGTCTGTCAAAGGTGAACATCTGCAGGGTTTCCCTTTTGTTTTAAAACAGCTGATTATCCAAAAAAGAGCAGTCTGAAGACATTACTTTTAGATTTACCATTATTTCTTATAGATCAATTAATCAACCCCATCAACCCCCAGAATTGCCGGTGGGTTTGAAAGCTAAAAGTTGTCTTTATTAATCACCAAACCAAGAACTAGATTTTGTAGTTTCTAGTTCTTTTATCAGAACTAGAAACTACAAAATCTGAAAGAATCATCATATTTTCCACTTTTTGACAGTCCTTGAGCAACTCATCTGTAATGCATCGTTCTGTTGGAAAAAAGATTCAAATCTATGATTAACATTTGTGGCATTTTGTAAAAAAAAATGTTTGGAAAAATCAAAAATTCTGAGGTCTTTGGTGCAACCAATAGGGGTAAGAATCACAGGTTACCTCACAATACGATATGCGACACATGGCTAATAATACCAACACTATCACGATACTGCGATAATTGATATATTGCAAGACAATCACATGAAGATACATCACGATATCTATAACTGAAAAATGCAAAATGCCTGTAAAAAAGGTTAAGTTCAGTATTTATTTATTTACTGCAATTTGGTGTCACTTTCACTTCTCGTCTCATCATAAAGAGCTGGAATAGCTTTTTCGGTGAAATATTTTTTGCTTGGTATTTCATACCTTGGTTCCAGTGTGTGGAGGTCCTGGCAAATGAACCCAGCAATGGACGTTCCAATGCTGGCAGCCCTCGGGGATGAGAAAGGAAGCTTTGCTTTAAACATTGTTTAAAGCAAAGCTTTAAGCGTTGCAGGTGGGTTTGCATGTTGGTGGTGTTGCCTGTGTCTTTTACTTTTGCGAGGCAGTTCTTGCTTATGGCATAGTCTTTGTCGAGCTTGCTTGTTCCCTCAGTGTTGCGAAAAAGCCGAAATGGGTCCACACTTTGGACTTAAAAGTGTATAGGGTGTCTCTTATGGAAGCGTTGCTGTCCGCCATTATACCTGTACAAACTCTTCTTCGGCCAATTCATTTCCGCTCAAGTCGCCCTCATTCATGTGATAAACACCACTGTGTGGAGTCATTAAGTAGTGACGCTGGGGAAATGGCAGCTGGCAGGGGAATCTGGCAGGGTTTAGAGCACTTTATTATATTAATTAAAGTATCTATATTTGGCATCAGTGTATCAATACTCATATCGCACGAGGAGGAACGACGACATATCACTGTATCGATATTTTGTCCCACCCCTAGCAACCATGAGGCCTTCAGTGATTCAACTGCAACTAAAAGTCATGTGACATTTCAGGGATTCGGGTACATATTGGCTCAACTGGGCTGAACTACAGGCAGTGCAACCCTGTATATGTGAAGCAGATAGGACAGAAGTATTGAAACAAATTAAAAATTTAAATAGTAAAAAATCTACAGTATGTTTTCTAGTATTGGTAACGTGTGGGCAGGTTTTTCCAATTCATGTAATATAAATAATCAACAAAATTTGTCTTCTGTTTTTGATTTATGGCAATGTAATTGTTACACACCGCACAAAAGACGTTTTTGTGTTCTCTCTACTTTTAGCCATTGTTGTGCCGTTTCCATAGAGGTGTGGGACATCAGAGGGTTCATCAGCTAATGGAGAAAATAATCTTCATTCACACATAAGGATACAGGACGCCAATCATGATATTGCTCAAACTTGCCATATTTCATTTACTTTTATAATTTGTAAAGAGCATGTACAGTATTAAACATACATGTTACCGTTGATTTACTATGCCAGAGTAAGCTTAGAGCTAATTTTATCAGCAATGGATTGGCCCGACAATAAAATCATGTGCACAGTGACACAATGACATTAATCAAACAAGAAAAGCAAGATAAGATACATAACACAACATTATACACGGCAGTAAATTACACACCATGTCAGCACCACGCGTGTGTTAGATAACCTCCAATGTGTAGAGTCACCCTGTGCAGTGTGTAAAGTATAAGTAGCAAATAAACAACTACAACATTGTTTATTATGCACTAATATTTAGTTATAAGCCTAGATAAGGATATTTTTATTGTTTATTTGTGTATTTAACCTATAGTAATCCATATATCTCCATAACTATGTATAAATGTATAATGAATTACTGACAATATAATGTTACAGTCTTCATAATATAAAATACCACTAATCATGTGTTTAAAGTAATTCTTCATAGCAGTTATTAGTGTAGTATATTAATTTTTAAATATGAATTCATTAAAACAAAGAAAACTACATCAGCTGGTAAAAGCTATTAGGTGTTGCTGAATATATATTTTTCTTCAGTCACTTTATCAGATATCTCTCATTTACCTGGTAGAGTTTGTATTTGTTAAATCAAATAACCAGCTCCTTCAAAAATGCTCGGATTATCCTCTTTCTGCTACTGTGTTTGGGGACAACTTCATCTCAGGAAGCTCAGGGTTAATTTCTGTGACAACTATAAACTGAGACGGAGCTTTCATCACAGAGATCAGAGCTGCAGTGTGGCCAACTGCTTCTATTTTTACCAGAAGAATTATACAAACTCTTCGATTCTGCTTTGCTATTATCCACTTAAACTGTGACATAAAATTCTGATAGCTGAAGGTAATAAAAATGGTCATTTTCCAGAATAACAAGCTCGACTGCAGTTAAACCCAAATAGAGATAAAATAAAATAAGAAAAATAGAAATAATGAAATAAAATGACACCGCTTCTTGACACTGAAAGCTTACACCTTTTGAAGAGGCTGTGTTCACTATGAAGCACAGGCTCCTTAGTTGCCACAAACACACAACATGATGAGCTGCAGTCTTCAAATGACACACATTTGGTGTCCAAGAAAACACTAGAGCATCAGATATAAGAACAATTTTAAATCAAAACAAAATAAAATGATTTATCATCTGTAAGACAATCATTTTAAAAAGCTACCTATTGTGTCCAGAACATAGATATTAAGTCAGCTGTTGCTGTTGTTTAGGTGTCAATATTGCAGTTAGTTCATTCAGATGGAGACTGAAGCAGCATGGCACCAAAATATATATTATATCATACATGGTGAGTGGTTTTCTAGACTTCTGAAAATCAAGTAAATAAGTAATCAGTGTCTTTGTACACACACTTTATTATTATAAACTGTACACTCACAGAATTACTTATAAGTGGCCATTTTAGTCATTCAGAAAACAGCAGTTCTCCATCACATATTAGTGACTGAGAGGGTAATTATCAACTCCTGCATCTTTCATCCTTCTATAATATTTAAAACCTAATATCCTTCTAACAGGCAGAGTGTAGTGGAAGAGCACCCGAATTATAAAATCATGCAATAAAGAACCAGAAGCTGTATATCCCACTGCTTTCCCATCAAGGTTAAACTTTCACAGTGTCCCTACACTCATAACAGCAAAGTAAATCCAGATTGTAAAGAGCTCAGTAACAACTTGCTAGTTTCAAACCACTGATTCACTAGATCCAGTTGCACCATTAGAACCTAATAAATGTTTTTGCTCATGAAGGACTGGCTGCAAGGAAACATCTGCAATGTAGTGAACAAATTTTGAAAAAAGGTCAAATGATATGAGAAATGTAAGTGCGTGATTACGACTTTTAATGTATTTCAGTTTCATCCGATGCGACTAAAAGGTAAACAATCTTTGCAACTTGAGCATTAGTGTGTGTGTGTAGTTAGTGTTCAGATTTGGAATCAGTTTTATTGCCAAATAGGCTTTTCACATGCAAGAATTTTGACGTGGTGTTTTGGTGCATAACATTAAATGCTGACAACTAGATCGTCAGTAGTCAGCAGTAAATTCTTTCATCGCTGCCAAAGTAATGTAACTTTTCATTTTTCCCAACGGATTCATTTCATTTTAATACACTAAAAGCAAATAAGTAACTGCTGAGTAGCGATGCTTTCACAGGAAAATGTCAGACAGTGGATATTATTATTATTATTATATTAGTTGGGACAAGACAATGCTGAAAGAGTCACTCTGAACCAAGAAAGGGAACGTTCAGACTGCTGAAGAATTAACTGTAATTTGGGAAGTAAATGTCAAACATTTGCCATTTTCTGCTTTATAAAATGTGTCATTTTTATGTATTTATTTTGTCAGGAAGTGAATAGGTTTTTGGACAAAGCAAGAAATTCCTAGTCATCCTGGGTATCGGGGATTTGTGATGGACATTTTTCTATATTTTTGACATTGCATAGACTGAACAATGCCTCTACCAATTGCAAAAGTAAGAGATCAACCAATAATAAAAGTGTTTTATTATGTTTTTATAAGCTGTTAGTTCAAAGCTGTGCTTGTGTGGAGGCATAAATATCAGAGAGTTATATCACAAAATAACATCAGCGAAAAAAATCTGCTAAATCCTGTGGAAAAATAAGCAACTGGTGAGGCTTTAAAGATGCTTTAAAAGAATCGTTGAAGTTATCAAATTTAACCGAGAGGGCCAATTTTCAAAAATTCATAACTCAAAAAGTGTTTGGAGTGGAGCTGTGGGAGTTTGCAAGGTTCCATGGTTCTGGCAGAAGTTTTTGTCTAATTTTTTTCAAGTAAATCCATGACCCCTACTGGGAGGCCCTAGGTGAGTTGGCGTGGAATGACTCATCGAATAAAACCAAAGCTAGACTTAATGGCTATGCATTTATTCATATTATCTGGGTGAACCAGCTTTTTAAAAGCTGCTAAAAGTATTTGAATATTATTTTCCTGCAGCAGCAAACATGGAACGTTTCTGGAAACCCTCTTTCAGACTGAAACCTTGTTTGCAAGATCATGGATGCTCCGACCCTGTGACACAAAATATTTAGCTGTTAAGAGGCATCACACCAATAAGGTACGGCTTCCCAAATCAAAAACATGGTTACTAAACAGAGCAATACAGAGGTCTTTAGAATAATTCAATGCATCCGCAGGTGATGATAACTTCAGGACAGTCTCCTTCTCTCTGACTCCCAATAAATCAGCGTTTAGTAAGAGGATAAATGAGTCCTGTCCTCTGTGTAACCTGCTCAGAGCAAAGTATTTTTCGTCTTTGTGCACCCACCACCACATCTCAGTCCTCAACACGGCCAGATGCTGCCAACTTTTCTGACAAACAGCTGCAGCTGAAGGTCACTCCCCTCCCCTGGACAGACAGAAGCATGCAAACAGTCCCAGATGGTGTCCATGTATATCTATTTTAACTCTGAGGAACAGCACAGACACCTTTTATCATCCTATAATTGTTCCTGCTCGGGGTTTTAAAAATATTCCTCTGCATTTTATCTTTTTTAATTAATTTTTCTGGGGGAGATTTTTGAAGCTTTTATTGATAGACAGGGTGAAAGGGGGTAGAGAGGAGAGAGACATGCAGCAAAGGGTCGTGAGCCGGACTCGAACTCACGACCGGCTGCTGGCGACCTGCGCCCACGTGGTAACGCCTTAACTCAATGAGCTATACGGCGGCCCTCTGTATTTTATCTTAAGACATTTCGGTATTTGCAGTGATGTTTTACTGACTAAACATACTCGTCTACCATATATAACCTCATGCTGCAGCTCTATATTGAGAATAAAGGTAAACATAGAAGAGTGAAATATTGTTCTCCGTCAGAGTTTTAATGTGATTTGAGTGAGTTTGGGGTCAGGTTTACAACACGAGATAAGATGGAGAGTGAGTTACACGAGTTAAGTGTTCAAAGTGAGTTTATCTGACACCAAACGCACAAGAGAAATGGTTGCATCATTATCTCACTTTAGTCTAAATTTACTCTAGAAATACGGCGCTTCAGAGCCACAGCTTAAAGTAAAACAACAAGGGATTTGATAGGTGTGGGCGAGTGATTTTGCTAGATTTGCACATAAAAAGTGGGCTGAATGAAAATATTAGTTTAGCAGGAGGCTCATGTGAGATGTTCAACCTACTGGTCATGACCACAATGTCAGACTTTCATACAGCAGAAGAACCAAGAAACATGAGAACATCACCCCTGTTTTAGCCTCGTTCCACTGGCTCCCAGTATGTTTTAGATGGAGCGTTTGCTGTTAGAGGTTCAGTGACGTCTTTTAAACCACTTCTTAAGACGTACATTTATTACAGAACTTTTCCTGATTTTATTTCAATTTTTTTTCCCGTTATCTGTCTTTTTATGTGAGTTATCAATGCTCTTACCTCTTTAACACTGTGATGGTTTTATACACCTTGCTTTAATCTGTCTCTGCATTCTGAAGATTATGTGACTCGTCTGTTTTATTTTGCTGCCTTGAAAGTGCTCTATAAATAAAGACACGTTGCTAATATTATCAGTATTATTACTGCATGCTTTAGGAGGAACTGCAGGCTTTCAGTTACATATTGAAGAAATGTATTACTATGCTGTAGGGCTGAAATTATTAACCTTCCGAATCCCAAAGTTGTTTGAGATAAACTTAAAAAAACATCCACAAGATTAAACATGGATGACAATAGTATACGCTGAATGTACACTGATCAGACATAGCAGTATGAACACCTGCCTAATATTGTGTTGGTCTCCCTTACGTGCTCAAAAAATGCTCTGAACCATTGGACATGGACAAGAGGACCTCTCAGGGGGTCCTATGGGGTCTGGAACCAGGACTTTCGCACGGGATCCTTCGGGTACTCTGGCTTGTGCAGTGGGGCCTCTGTCAATCAAACTTGTTCCACTGCATCCTGTCGATGCTTGATCAGAATGGGGTGTAGGAAGTTTGGAGGTCAAATCAACATGTTGGACCATTGTCATGTTTCTCAACATGTTCCTGATTGATTGATGTTTTTTCCATGTGGTGGGGTGAATTTTCCTGCAGGGGTAGGCCAGTGACACTTGGGATTTCCATTTGCATGAGGGAGTGTGCTTGTTGTGGGACAGTGTTTATTTGAGTGTCTAAGTCTCATCAACACAGATGGCAAAATCCAAGGTTTTCCATCAGAACACCACACAGTACCAATATGATCAATGTTATTCACTTCACGTGTCAGTGGTCACAATGTTGTGGCTGATCTGTGAATGTGATGTTTCCAGCAAAAGTGACCGACTCATTATACAACTAAATCTGAATAATATATACATATAAATTTAATTTACATGCCACAACATTAAAACCACCTGTATTGTGTAAGAAATTGTGGTTTAATATGGATGTTTAAAAATTAAATCAATGGATCAAATCTGTAACATCACTATGGGCTTAATTCTATGCTCTGAAACGGTGGTATAATACAAAGCCATACTATTTCTCACAGGAATACCAAACTTGCTGATATATGTCAACGTTCTCTGTAAAATTAGGAATTCCACTGTATAATACAAAAACCTCAGCATTTAGCAGACATATGCCACATGGTTTTAGAAGCACTGAAGACTTGAAGACGACTGTCAGTGTGGCATGCTGTGGATTGATCAGCCTGTTGTGCCAGTCAACAGAGACATGTCTTATGGGTTTTATGCAGATGACTTCCAGCTGCACACACAGCTGTTTACATGCAACATCAATCACACAGTGTGAAGCTGCTGAGCCCATGGAGATGGTGTTGGTTTTTTAACATATTAAAGCTTTGTCAATAGTTCAACAGCAGTATTTTTTTAGTTCATTATTTTTGTGCTGGTTTGTTCTTGTACTGTAAACATGACAGCAGAGAGGTTTCCTTCGCAGCACTAATCACCTTCATTGTTGTGGCTTTCTTCCCTCCCCTACTGTTACTAACTCAGACCACCACGACCGGAACAGTCTCCAAACATCTTGACAGTAATGAGAATATCAGATGGAGGAAGTCAGTTCCTGCAAAGCCGCTTTGATTTAGATAGGGCGTCCTTCTACCTGCCACAAGCTGCAGATATACGACTAGGAACGGATAACGTGGACGCGGGATCCACACAGAGCTGCTGAAGGCGTTTGAACCTACTTCTCCACCTGTTCAAAGTTGTCAGTCTTCTGCTGGGATTTCACGTTTTCACCTCTCGCAGCGTAAAAACTCAGGGAAGGAGATCATGGGAAAACTAACAGGCTGGCTCTTCTAAACCTCAAAGATCAAAGGAAGCTCTGCTTACTGACTCTAGTCCCTGTGTGTACGCTTGGGTGTAGATGTGACATGGAGAAGACAGATATATAACAATATGACTGAAAACAATGATTGTACATTATTTTTTTTTAACATGCAAATGCTCCATTCTATCAGAATAGGTTTTGTGTGTAAAGCAAACTTCAAATTATCATCAAAAAGAGTGTCACTCAAATTGTACCCATTAATATGCAGCAGTTTTAAATTAAACAAATAGACTCTGACAGCTGACATCTCCGATATCGTCACTAAAGCTACACTGTGAAAAAAACACTATTATTTTTACAGCTTTTCTTTTTTGTTAGATTATTAATTAGTAAAATCATAGAAAAAAACAGTATTAATTTACATGTTAACCCCCCAAAAAACTGACCAAAATTGTAAATAATGTCTCCATTAAAAATATGTATTTTTACAAATGGTAATGTATTCTTCTACAATGTTTGACCGTAAATTACGCTATTTTTAATTGTATTTAAATTTGAAAAAAATGTAATTATTTTACAGATATCTGCTGTTATTTAAAAGAGGAATTATGTATATAAAGGATTAAAAATGTTAAAGATTTTTTTAATCTGTTTTGCGGTTTTAGCTAGTTCCCACAGTTGTGGTGGACCTTCTCCGCCTCACAGTTGCACAGTATTGTGGAACTGAAAACAAGTAGGAGTTTCCAGTGGACCACAGGATGTGACGGCCTGTTTTTTCTCCTTCCGGCACTTCTGTTACGTATGGCTAGTGAATAGAATGGCTAATGATAACAGCAAGAAGCCTGAGTTTGAAGACGCTCCGCTGTCATTAAAATCACCCATCTGGGGTCACTTCGGTTTCCTGGTAAAGTATGAAAAAGGAGTAAAACAAGTGGGCAAGACGAAAGCCGTAAGGCGCTCCAAATGTGCAAAAAAGTATGGCGTTTTTTATCTGTCATAATGGTACACAATTCAAAAACTAGTAGATAGTTTGAAATCCACACTTTCGACACAAATTGAAATGGAGACTCAGGAGACTGAGGCTGCATCGTGCTACTATGTCATCTTAAACCGGTCATACGTCCATCGACTCCAGAGGGTTCCGTACCGAACCAAACTAAACTAAACCATGACTTCCACACCAAGGTATGTACCAAAATGTGATTTTTGTATACCGTTACACCCCTAGTATTCAAAGGGACAATTACACATTTGTTTCTTGCAGCTGTTGTAACGACCAGCAACCACTTCAGCAGATATGAAGTTTTCTCAGGATGTCCCAGGAAAAGTATTTCATATCAAAACAGCTCACATAAACATCCATCAAATAAGACATGTCCTGCTAATATAGACTTTTATATGTTCATATATACGCCTTATATAGAGGCATTGATGTTTTATATACTTCTAACAGTGCCGGTGCAGCCATCACTGCTGTGTAAGTACAACAAGGCAAAGCTAAAGCTGCATTTGCTCATAAACTAAACCAGCTCTTCCTATCTGTTTCTGAACAGCTCTAAAAACTTCTGCATGCTGTCTGAGGTTTATGACGGCATCTTCATGTATACATACGTTAAGAATCATGCTTTCAGATTAAACGGCAGTGTGAACATTAGTGTCAGGATATCAGATGATAGTGCATAAAGCGTTTTATACACTGGTAAACCCTGCAGGGTCGGGTCAGCCTCTCAAGGGCTTATGAGCAACCTGAATCTCTGGAGATTGACAGGCTAGGAGGAGGGGAGGGATAGAGAGATCAACAGCATGAGAAATCCTCTAAGGATCAACCGCAAAACCTTTTCCCCCTCCGCTAAACAACACACTGAGATTCATATGACAAGAATAATGTCACAAACAGTCAAATGAGCACAGGCGGTTGCGTTGTAGAAATGTTTTCAACTCTGCATGGCACCCTGCTCCAGCTCATGAAAATTAGGTTGATGACAGAGGAGCTTCGGGGAAAATTAGAACGTTTCACACACTATTTGCATCTTGAGGAAGGTGTAATTACCGTGCCTAAAAAGCCACAACAAAACTAAAGAAATGGGCTGAAACTAGAACTATGATTCATGTGTATAAAAAAAGAGCCTGTAATGGTGCATAATCCCCACCAGATGTGTGACTCTAGAAGGAGCGCAGCTTAAATGTCAATTTATGTCCACTATATGAGACTCTATTGCCGTGAACATGTGTGTTTGACTGATGCTGTAGGATCATACACGAGTGTCACTGCATGCAAAAATAAACAGAGTCAGAGACAGAGGCCCAGCTCTTAAAACTTCATCCCAATGTACATTTTTTTCTTGGATTACCTGATTTAAACTACCATGCAGCGAGGAGATTTAGCAGTAATGTCATTTAGGTTGTTGTGACTGGTTCTCTACAGTTACACAGTAAACTTCCCTTAAGCTTAAACATCTCATTCACACTGAATCCACCCCACTACCACCTTTATAATCATAGATATTTTCCTGGGCATGGTTAATGACACTGTTTCCAGCTTGTTGTAGAAAAAAAGCTTAATTTTATATGCCAAATGGACTTACAGACTGAAAACTAATGTTTGATACCAGGTGTTTATATTAGAAAATACACACAGATCAGCTACAGCATTAAAACTACATATCTAATATTGTGTAGGTCATTCTTGTGCTGCCAAAATCAGTCTGACCCTTTGAGGCCTGGACTCTACAAAACCTTTAAAGCTGTCCTGCATGTTAAGAACAGACCCTTAAAGTCCTGTAAGTTGTGAGATTGGGCCTCCGTGGACTTGTTTTTCAGCAGAGACACTCAATCATATTGAGATCTGCGGAATTTGGAGGCAAAGTTAACACCTTAAACTCCTCAAACTATTCCTGAACCATTTTTGCAATATGGCAGGGTACATTATCTTGTTAAAAGAAGCAACTGCCATCAAAACGGGGTCATTAACAATGTTCAGGTAGGTAGAACATTTGAAATGAACATCCAAATGAATGCCAGGACCCAAGTTTCCCAGCAGAACTTTACCCAGAGTATCCCACTGCCTTTTTTCCCATAGTGCATCTTGCTGTCATCTCTTTCCCAGGTGAAAGATCAGTCCATCCATTAGCAGTACATCCTGCTTCTTGTTTCTTATGTGTGATTCTGTTTAATGTCTGGAATAAGTTTTATTTTGCTTGTTGTGTCACCACAGTGAAAACCTGAGAGCACTATGAAGGTTACTGAGTGACAAGACTAGGGACATTTGTATATGAGTTTGTTCTTAAAACATCCCTTCTCCTAGAACTGGTGGGAGGAGACACTTCCTCAAAGTCAGGGAACAAAAGTATTTGCACGAAACAAAAACCACAGATTGCACAGAAGAGTTTATCTGAGACTATTTATAAGTATTTATATGGTAAATCCTTCTGCCCAGAGGTGCATATATGCCACATACCTGCACATACACACCACTTCACCCTTGGTTACACCTGCTGAACATGAGAAGAACAATGAAGTAAGAATCAACAGTAATGCATACAACACACTGTGTATCACTTCCACCTGGAAACCTTTGACCTGAATGGTTGTTTCTGTGGTGCTGTGAAAGCTCATAAACATTTTAAAAACCCTAGAAATGGTACAAAGGCTAAAATATAAAAGTTGTTTGAAGTTACTTGTTACCGATTTGAGAACAACTAGACACACACCATCTAGTAAGGAAGCTGTCTTTTAATACAATTTGTGATGAGCACACCGGCTCATGAGCAACCATTTTAATGGTCTGTTCTGCACAAATAAAATGTTTTCTGGAAAATGTGACGCAATGAAAATGGACAAAAATAAGAGAAAGGAAAGTATGACTAAATAGCTTCAGCTGGTTTCAAACTTGTGCGCTTATAAAGGAAAATCTGTATTGTATGTGTGTATGTGACCAACAGGCAAATAAACATGGAGTTACAAAGTACTTTAAAAGCCATTTTCTTGCCACTTGTACTATTTTCATTTTGTGTTTTTATGTCACACTTACAAGTTATTGGGAAGAAAGTGCCTGGATGTAGATCACACAAAGGTGAAATAATAAATAATATAAACAAAATAAAATCTGTTAATGAGGACGGCTGAAGGTTTCAGACAAATGAGCGGCCCAGGTGTGGCCTTCAAAGGACTAAACTGAAGGCAAGGAGGCTGCACTGAAAGTGTAAGCAGTGTTAGAAAATGTAAAGAAGTTTAAAGGTAATATTTTCTATTTGATCCCTGTTTTAATGCACAAGTATAATGAGACAGAAACATGAGACATGTTGAGGCTACTAACAAGAACAGTGAGGTTATTGTTGGAATGCATCATTTACATTTTGCAGTGGCTTCCAGTTTTAACTGAAACACAGCAGTAAAAAAAAGCTATGAATGTAACCACAGATGTTTCTACAACAACACAGCTTTTATATGCAAGTTTGTGTTGTAATTGGTCAGTTTGGATCATTTGCAAGTAGAACCAAAAAGGAAAGTGGTAAATGTATCTGTCATTTCAATTATTTCAAATAAGAGAGACTGCATACTCGGACTGCAGTGTATTTTACTTCTACGAACAGTAACTCGCTGCCTGTTTACCACTTTGCCTCATGGCAATCATGAAACTCATTAGACACGTGAACTGCACAACAGTCAAACATACTGTATTTTAGACACCCCGAGGGTTTTATGTGTTTGTTACTGATAATATAACTGTCCTGCAGTGGAGGAGGGTCTCTTCATGAACCTTCAGACATGGATTTACTCTCCTTTATCACAGGGAGCATTCCATTCAAGCTGAGGTCATTACAGAAATGTAAGCACTTATTTCAACAAGAAATACACAATCAGAGAAACTCTGATGCTTTCTGAAACACAGCTGAGTTATTGCCTTGATAAGAAAAAACACTGTGTGCTTACATTTCCCTGTGGGGGTAACACCTGTTTTTCTGCACCAGTGAAATAATGCAAGTCTCCATCCAGTTTCCAGACAAACACACACACACACACACAGTCACGACAACTCTCAGTAAATATTAACTTAGACGAGCAAGATATAAAGTTCAACTCAGCTCAGTTTCACTATAAATGGCTGTGGGGTCGAGGTTCATTATCTCGTGCTCCACTGTGTGTTTTTATGCTCTTAAACACTGTTGCTGTTACATAAGCTGGACAGCAGTTTGATATTTGCACCGTCTAACTTTCAGTCACGTTATATAATCATGTTTTGATATACAGTGTGATCATGGCATGCAATCACGCAAGCTATGTATTACTTTTTCTTTGTCATGGATGATCCCATGTCTTCAGATATTTCACTAACACCATCATGCTAAGTCTGCAGAAGTGCAAAGTCCAAAATAGTTAGAAAATTGTTTTTTACCATACAACATTTTTCCAAGTACCCAGTGGTGATAGCACAACTGTAAAACCATAGCTACATTCCATAGATGTATTACTACTTAAAATTTCAATTTGTTTCTATGCTTGTCTCCTATCTGCCCTGTTTAAACACAGCCTGCAATTCAGCTGAAAGTTCTCAGAATTTTTATCACATGAATCTGGGTCATTTTACAAACTCTGGTTAGTGCAAAGCTTTTCTAAGGAAAATGCAAAGTTTGGCTGCATTAAAAAACTACAAGTCATAGCTGGTGTGCAGGTGTCCCAAGTCATGCTAGACTGTGGCCACCTTGGCCTCTTCTTGCATCAATCTGCACCCACGGATCTCCCTGGTGGAGACTCTGTTCCGGTGGTTTCCCTTGCAAGACGGGCTTCATGGTCAAAAAACACCAACCACCACATGATTCTCGGTCATTTTACAAACTCTGGTTAGTGCAAACTGTTTCTTTTAATTTTTAAAGACATGTACAATATAGTGATTTTGACGAAACATAAAAATTTTAAGCTTAGATGTTGTTAAGTTTTCCACAAAGCAGCACATTACAGATGAGTATTTAAAAAAACTATTGCAAAGTTGAAAATCTGATTATTCTTTCTGTTTTTACAGCATCTGGCTCTGATAAAGGATGCAATTTTGGTGATTTTTAAAAAAATGTATTTTAAAAAATACCATTTAAACCCACTGGTCTTTACAGAAAATTAATTAGCAACAATTTTGAATCGATTCCTACAGCTTTTGACCTGGTTCCAAATGTAAATGCTTGCAGGCATTCTTAGATTTCTATAAATACAAAGTGATTATCTTTGACTATTTTATCGAAAATAGCCTGAAATTGACATTTCTTATACTTACAGACAGGTATTGGGTGATCAAAGAATAAAACAAGTCCGTACTGACTCCATTTGGTTCCAGTTTTTGATAATTCAGAGCTTATATAACAATAGTTAACATACACATAATGAGCCACTGCTACATGGACACAGAATGGGAAGAATGAATGCCTCTACCTGCTGGAATATCACATCCACAGTGCTGATGGTTGTTTCTTGTTACTTCTCCAGCCTGTGTCCCATCTTAACCTCATTGCTACAACACCTGAGGCAAAGTCTTTGAGTTACACAGCCATTTGTTCAAGCTTAAATGACACAAGCTGCTTGTGTGCAGCAGTACAGCTCCTTTGCTGGTATGCTGCCATTGTTAGCAATCTAAGGAAATCATTCTATCAAGGACAAAGTAAAATTCCAGTGTATAAACCTTAAAAAGGTATATTCTCATTCAGTACACACACGAGCAAACACAACAAGCACAGACAGCTCCTTTAAAGACATGCACACTAAAGTTCCTTATAATGTCAAACTTGTGTTCTGTGCACAAAAAAGCGTGAGCATATGAACAGATAAGAACATGTGAAACATCTTAGTGGTCTCAGTGTTGTCTAAAACACCAAGCTCATAAAGGGATGGTGGTTGAGGAAAGAAAAGGGAGAAGTGGAGAGAACGGAAGGAACGATGGCTGTAGGATTCATCAGAAGCCTTTGACAAGGCTTTAATGGATATACTTACATGGAGTCGGTCGCATTTAATCAAGACTGACAAAGTCTTCATACTTAAGAAAACGCAAGGGACTTGCATTTGGGACAAGCCCATCACATAGGAGATCTGTGTCTGCAAAGCCTGGATGTGTGTAAGCCTTCTTAACCATGCACAAAAGCCACAGACACAATTTCAGTGACACAACTTAGTGCAGCCTTTACATAAGTCAGTCAGTTTTACGATGTTCAGAAACCACAGAATTAATGCCACACTGAAATTAAAATTAATTTCTGCTAAAAACAAACAAACAAACTCTAAATCGGTCAAAGCTGTAAATATATTTTTAAAAATTGGTTATTTTTTCCAGTGATACAGCCTCTGACATTATACACTGATCATCAAAGTTATGACCACTGACAGGTGAAGTGAATAACATTGATCATATTGGTACTATGTGACGTTCTGCTGGAAAACCTTGGATTTTGCCATCTGTGTTGATGAGACTTAGACACCCAAATAAACATTGTCCCACAACAAGCACACTCCCTCATGCAAATGGAAATCCCAAATGTCACTGGCCTACCCCTGCAGGAAAATGCACCCCACCACATGGAAAAAACATCAAACAATCAGGAACATGTTGAGGAACATGACAATGGCCCAACATGTTGATTTGACCTCCAAACTTCCTACACCCCATTGTGATCAAGCATCAACAGGATGCAGTGGAACAAGTTTGATTGACAGAGGCCCCACTGCACAAGCCAGAGTACCCAAAGGATCCATTGCCAACGTCCTGGTTCCAGACTCCATAGGACACCCTGAGAGGCCCTCTTGTCCATGTTCAATGGTTCAGAGCATTTTTGACCACTAAGGAGGACCAACACAGTATTAGGCAGGGGGTCATAATGATATGCCTGACCGGTGTATTCTCCAGTATTGTGAATAATATGTTGATACGATATCTATGATGGCTTGTGACATTACATTTACTACAAAAGCCTCACAGGCAGCTCACCAGTTGTAAGACAAACATGGGCAACCACTGCTTCTATGCCATAATTTGATTTATAGCTTATTTGTCATCACCACAGACAGACTCATGATAACAAAAACAGCTAATGATAGTTAGCCTCTCTCCATATTGCGGGGCACCTACAACACCAACAATAAGTGTGTTTGCATCCATCTGTTTTTATATGCACTTCCTTTTGAGCACTTTAAATCTGAGTGTTAATTCTAGAAATTTAAACCAAAATTTGAAATACAACGAAAATGTTTTTGAGCATGGCTGGTTTTACGTATTTACGTATTACATCACATTGTCTACTATCTGAGGTCTGACCAGCTCTTTTGTCATTTTTCTGTGTCGATTTCTTCTGCAAAGGTTTAAAGGCACCCAACTGGAGAATTAGCGTCTCCAGCTATTTAGCAACATGTGCTCAACTAATATTGGCAAAACAGCTGAAGATGGTTTAAAGTTTGATTTTTATTCTAAGGAACAGAAAATTGATGCCTCTTATTGCCTTTAGTTGTCTACAGAGTAGAATGGTGAAAATTAAAACAGTGAGTGTCCAGCACACTGAAATGTATAGACGCACACATGAGGTTCCTGAAGAAAAATGAAGTTACTGGAATCAGTTTGATGATAGCGCTTTTTGCTTTGCTGCTAAGGTCAGCTATTAGTGACCCTGCAGATCAATTGTGCTCAAGAACACTTCAGCAGGATAAATGTTAACTATGCTGAAGGTTTGACTGATTGAACAGAGGCTCTTGGAGGAGGCTCTGGCCTGTATGGACTGGTGGTTCCCTTGCAAGATAGGCTTCATGGTCAAAAAACACCAACCACCCTGTGTTCCCCACCACCTCCACCTAAGTGACAAATTCCTGGTTCCCTGCGCTGAGGCCTGATGGACTTTGCTGAGGCGGTCTGAGGCCGATGGGGGGGTCTGTGTGCAGGGCAGTCAATTGGAAGCTTAACCTCAGTGCGGTGTGGTGGCGTCACCCTGGTCACACTTTCTTTATTAAATGTTTATCAGCGTAAAATGATTCCTTTATCCCTATTCATTTTCATTTTAATGCATTTCTTTGTGTAAGTTAGGAATAATGAATAAAATGTGTGTTGTTGCCTGTGTGTTCTGATGAATTTGTTAAAGCGCTTGAGTCTGTTTTTCTCCTCATCTATGTTAAAAATTCATGCTTTAAAAAAGATCAATAACTATCGATACTGACTCATGTGAAAATTTTTATTGTGTTAAGTTTCAAAGATTTGTTGTCCAGCCTTACAGGGTGAAAAGAGAAAGCAATCAGGAGGAAAGAACAGAGACAAAACTGAGAATTGTATGTCTGAAAGTCTAGTTAGTATCATGAGGGTGTTCCAGTGAACTCCTGCCTCCACCTCTCAGGAATTCCTGGCATTCAGCACACTGGCCTGATTCCCTCCGGCCGAGTTCAGTTCAAGGCAAGATCTAAGAGGACCAAGGGCCATTAGTCCCAGAGATCAGACAGACACCTGGCCAGAACACTCTCACGATCAGACCACCATAAACCCCCAGACTCTTTCGATGCTGCAGGGGTTTATGGTTAGAAGCGAAACAAGTCAACGGCCAACTGACACACCACTGTCAGTCTGGTAATGTTGTATAACCTGATGTACAACCTTTGCACCTTTACAGACATGACACAGTATCAGATGATCAATAAAACCCTCTCAGGATACAAGATAATAAAAACTTCCACCTGTCAGCTGGATTCAGACAATTATAAAAGAGAAGAGCCACACAGGAGGGTCAGAGTGCTAACACACCTTAAAATCCTCTTTCCTTTGTACTTTAACCCGACAATTATGCTGTGCAATAAAACTATTTATCGCTCACCTGCCTTGTTTAAATGCAGATGATATTTTACACCTGACAGTCAGGTAGAAAGAAAACATTGAGTGTATTTGCATTTAATGTTTATTCAGGTTTAATGAGCTGAAGGAGGAAATTCAGGTACTTTCAAAGCTGCTGCACCCAAATGCCACAATTTACGGCCACTCATTCTCTAAGTAACAACTAAGGAAAATCAGAATGCACAGACAATAAATACATATTTTTGACTATTTGGACTTTACGAATGCAAAAGTTATCCTTAATGTCCATCTTGAATAAACGTCTACAGATGGACTTCGAGATAACACAAAAAAGGCTGCACCATATGACAGCAAATAAAATCCAGAACTCCTTCGCAAATCATTGTTTTAAACATTTTCTTCAGAATTACGGGAATCCAGTGATGGTTGTGTACATGTCTGTGGCTAATTTGCAAACAGGAAGCACTAATAACTATTTTAGCATATACACCAATCAGTCACAACATTATGACCACTGACAGGTGAAGTGAATAACATTGATCATATTGGTACTATGTGCTGTTCTGATGGAAAACCTTGGAGGTTGGCATCAATGTTGAAGAGACTTACACACCCAAATAAACACTGTCCCACAACAAACACACCCCCTCATGCAAATGGAAATCCCAAATGTCACTGGCCTACCCCTGCAGAAAAATGCACCCCACCACATGGAAAAAAAACATCAAACAATCAGGAACATTAACTGCCAACGTCCTGGTGCCCGACCCCATAGGACACCCTGAGAGGTCCTCTTGTCCATGCCCAATGGTTCAGAACATGTTTGACCACATAAGAGGGACCAACAATATTAGGCAGGTGGTCATAATGTTATGCCTTATCGGTGTATTTAGATGCTGTAGATTTTCCAAAACATAACCAATATTAGGCTCGAAAACAAGACCTAACTGTAGAACTGACCTACTCTATAGCAACATTATATGTCTTGTTTCTTATATCATCCAAATCCTTGAAACTATGTGTCAAACTTTTAACTAGTCACCAGTCTCCACAGCTTAATAAAAATTCAGAGCCAAGACCACAAGAATGTAATATTCCACGCTCTCCGCAGGAATGCTCAGACTTCATTCAGGCGGTTTTCTCATTGCATTCCTCTGTGGGAGCAACACACCTGTGGGCACCGCCGTCTACCACAACACCAACCTGCCTACCTGCACACGCTGATAGTGTTTCCACCTACTGTACTGGGGTCATGTAATATGAACCACAGCTCTTTGGAGAGAAAAGGAGGGAGACCCGATCTGTCCCAGCAGCCTGTCATCTGGTCTGGGACGGCTTGGATCGCTATCCCTTCACCCGTTCAGCATGGGAGCCCAACAGACTGCCAGGCACAAAGGAGGTCTTGTGAGCTGCTCAGATAATCAAAGAATATCCCTCTCCTTTAATTAGAGACGAGGAGAATCTGTTGACTCATGCAAGAAAGTGATGGCAGAACGGGCCAGGGCATTCTTTACGTCTATGTTCAGACGGCTGCAGCTTTAGTTAAAAGCAAGCATTTCCGTAAGAGTTGAGAATAATTACAAAACTGTGGATATGAAAAGTCTCCCATGGTGCAGGCCTGGTCTGATTATATGTCAAACAAATGCCTGTTCTGCAAACACACATCTGCAGGAGTGCTGAGCTCTTGTCCCAGGGGTCGAGACTTCAGTTTCAGAGGTCAAACATTCACTGTGGAGCCACTAATGGACATACAGTACAAACGCAAAGATGCTACACTGACACTAAACTGTAGTTATATAACACAGTTAATGATTTCCCCAGAGGAGGCACTGCGAGCTTTGTCAAATAGTGTGTACATGTGAGCGTGAAAGTGAATGTGAGTGTGTGGAAGCAGACATCTGAGGCGAAATGGAATATAAAAAAAAACAGCAAATCTCTGACTTTAAATTTAAATTTGAAAACAGCTTATTTCAATATTCACCGAGGAGTCACAGGGGCATGCAGATTTGGCGGAAATAATGAACAACGAAAAAGCATGCGCAATACACTGGAGACTGAGAGGAAGGGGGAAAAAAAGTTTGAATCCGAAGCTGTGTCCCTCTAGCTGTCTCACAGGCAGATGCAGATGCAGTAGACCGTGGGCAATGGGTCAAGCTCATCTAACACACAGGGAGGACTTCCAGAAATAACCCCTGCTGCCCAAGAGTGGCATCTTAGTCTCAGAAACAATGCTCCACTCAATCTGCATAAACACAACACTCATTTACAGGAAGACTTGGGAGGACTAGATCAGTTCATAGAGCAAAAATGGAGAAAATGTGAGCAAAATAATGCTGCAGCTTCTACTTGTTATATCTAAGTTTTCCACAGGCTGCAGATTTGAATATGCCACCTCTACATTCCAATGGGAATTGGAAAAGTAAACAATGAGATTAATCATTAGTTGCAGCCCTAGAAAGAGTCACAGTGCAGGGAAAGTGCAGGAACAAGCCACACATACGTGTCCATTAAGCCAGAAAATTGTGATTTAGCTTAATTCACATGTAGCAGCAGTAAACTGGCAGTGTCCAGGCCATGCTTGAAGTTTTTAAGGATATAAGTGGTCTGATCTGTGACCCTGCACGTCTGACCCAGAGTGGCTTCAGCAATGCTCAGACAAATGAGGGCAGGATGACTGTCAGGGCAGCTTCATGTCAAAGCCTGTGAAAACTCCAGGCTGCTGTGTGGAGGGAAGATGAGCAGCAGCAGCAGCAGCAGCAGCAACACTCCTCTGCTCCACTTCACTCACTTCCCCATTTTGTTACTGTGCTTGCAATGCTGTCAACTTGCACACATGCTGTTTTTTTTTCCCACTTCACTCCTTGTTTCTCTTACCTTGGCGCACAGTTTTCAGCCTAACCGGCCCTTTGCAGCACTCGATCACAGTGTAAATGTCATAAAGGGGTAATCCAGACACAGACAGCCCCTCCACCTCCAGCAGCAGCTCCCCCTCGCCCAGTTTGCCGTCCTGATAAACCACAGCATCCTCCCGAACTTGCCCGATGTACGGAAACTCTCCGTTCTCCGCTCCGCCGCGCAGCTCCACGTTCAGCTCTCCGCACGCGTCCCGGACGACCGCGCAGTCGTTCACTTTGGTGATCCAGTGGTTCTTCTTCTGAATGACTTTTGACATGATGATTGAAGGTGGGGGGAAAAAAAACAAAGACAAACCCGTTAGTTCCGAGGAATGTTGTAAAAATCGGCAGATTCACACCACAGAGATTCTCCCAGAAGACAGAAAACTTCAGGGTGTTTGGGTCCAAGTTGGAGCATTTTCACTCTCCTCTTCAGCCAGTGCATGCTGCTCCCGGTGCATGTAAACATCCCAGTGGATCAAAACCCAGGTTTCGGTTGTTGCTTCGGTTGTTGTTTCCGCATCTTTAACAGCGCTGCACGCTCTGATTCCTCGCAGTGGGATCTAATCCGCTCTCCGATTGCCCGCTTTACATTCCAAGACTCTTCTCCTTGTTAGTTTTCTAGTTCTGCCTCTTTCCTTCTCGATTTTAAAAAAAAAACTTTCCGTGAAGAAAAACAAACACTTTCCTTCACCTATCCCGTGAGCAGGTTGAGCTTTTCACTCACAACCGGCGGCGCCTTTAAGCAGGTAGCAGGACAAGTTCATCCTATTCGCTGTGGATGGAGAGATAGTGGAAGGGGGGCGCATGCGTCCAGCTGCTGCTCCACGAGGAAAAACATCCAATCCGACCACACTCACCACACCTACTGGGTCCTAAAGCTCCTCCCCGCCTGCCGGCCAGCACGCGTTTCCAAACGGATTACAGAGATTCCCCCCAGGAGCTCCAGACCGTTGGCTTTATTCATAAATAATAGAAATACGCACCAGGGACCGGTTCTCTCTGCGCACCACAGAGCTGCAGGTTTATCAAGATTATTGATTTGAACTCCCAGACAGCAGAAAGGCCACGTGACTCCAGATGCCTTTGTTTTTTGCTTGTTTGTTTGTTTTGGAGAGATGATCTAAAAGAAGTTCGGAATAAGTCTTTCAGAGCTGTGGCAATTCAAAGTTCACTGCATAAATTTGTTCAAAACAACTTAAACACTAAACTCCTCACAAGGAACAAAAACTGGGTGTCATAGAATAGAATAGAATAGAATAGAATAGAAATACTACATTGATCCCCAATGAGAAATTCTGATTGGATAATCCTTAATTTATGTAATTCAAGAATGGAAGTAAATGACTTATTTCTGTTCTTTGTATCAACACCAAAATGGAGAAATAACTGTTTTGGATATATTTTAAAGTACAATGAAAATTGAAATCATGCGTTTATTTGTTTTTTTTAGTCTCCAAATGAAAAATAGGAAAACCACATTTAAAAAGCTCTCCAGCAAATTTCTTTTCATGTCAAAATAAAAGCCTACATGAAAGAATTTTACAAAAGTGTAGCAGACTATTCTCTGTGCTGTGTAGAATGGTCTGACTGCACTTTGTTATCATTCTGCTATCAGGGAGGAAAACTCTCTGGCTTGTTTGCATCTCTTAAAACCAGTCCCAAGTGTATTGGGCGGTGCTAAGCCAAGGATGTAGGACAGAGTTCCTTCAAAACGGCGACTGCTGGAATCATGTTTGTGGAACATTTGAACGCTGCGAGGCGAGCACTGTCATTAAAAAATATTCACCAAAAAACTAGCACAGTTGCCTTATTACACAATTGAAATTGTCACAAAATCTTTCAGTGTATATGTTGCTGGTGGGACGTTGTTGTTTCCCGTAGCAAAAAAAGCTAATTTTACTTAATTAAAAACATAGAAATATTAGCAGCACCATGCACTGAAATACAAAAGGTGTTTGCAGTCATTTAACTCCCTTGAGCATGTGTACAGCTGTAGAACTTAGTCTGTTATTGGTGCAATGAATGTAAATATATAAATGAATGTAAATCTGAGACTGCAAAGCTAAACTACAGATGAATGTAGCAGGAAAGCAAGACCAGTGTTTAGCTTGCTTAAATGATTTATCAAGTCTGTGATGTTTGTGCTGCTGCAAGAAAAGATATGAAACGTATAATCTTCTGCATAAATGTCCTCCTCTGTGGCCGCTTAGTCTGGCGCTCCAGTCAGCTGTCTGCTCACCAACAATATTAACCTTACACTGAGGTAGTTTATTGTGGAAAAGACTGTCTGGTGGTGCTGGACAAATGAAAACATGAATTTGGAAGTACACATCTGAAGGACTTAACTTCATGTATAACCCTGAAACAGATTCACAGAAGAGCACTAATGTAACTTCCATCATCTTCCTGTGAACTTCCCTCCACTAAAGCGGAGCATAAGAATGATCAAAGTGAGGAAGTCACCCAAAGTGACTCAGAGAGAGGGCAAATCACACAGTGTGCCGTATCAGCCTCACTTTCACAAAGGGTTGGAGACGCACACAAGCCTCGCACAAGATTACTGTCATTACCAGAGATATAAGTGAGTCTCTCTGCAGGCTTGTTGTTTAGTCTTCTACCAGCTCACACATCATTTTATCTTAATTAGAGGTCGGTGTCAGTGTGGAATATCCATTTGGATAGCTGTGGTTTGTAAGTGTATTGTCCAGAAGTTATTTTTGGCTGTGAAAAGTTGACACGGTGTCACTCAATTAGGTGTCTAAAGCGCTACAAAAAATCTGGGGCTTCTGCATTTTGGAAAGAGCGAGCAGGGATCAGGTGAGCAACATATGCCACCGCAAGAGAAAAACAGGCTCTCTGTGTTTGCCGCCTGTTCAGATAAAGTAACTGGCACTCTACTACTGCGAGGGCAGTGGCCTGGATAGCAGAGCATGAAAGGCAGCTTTCCATCCCATTTCATCTCAATGCTGAGTGCTGGGAGTTTTCATCGTGACTCAGCTGTCACACTTTTACCCCTTCTGCTTGTCATATGGTTAAATGTATTTCCCAAACTGCTGGAGTACAGAAGTCATTCTTTATGAATTTATGGTCTATATTAACTCCATTCATACATATTTACGTGTCTCTATTTATGGTGAACATAGCATACATGACACTCTATCCATCATTTTCTCTGTGTGGTGCAAAGTAGGCTCTGTTCTGCCAGTCACATGACACATGACATTCTCAGCGGAGGAAACTAATGGCTGCAGGCCGATGAACGTGACACACTGATGTGCTCTGGCTGGTGAACGCTGTTTAAAGCATGCAGACCTTTGAGCAAATCACCATCTGCAAACTCAACTCCACATATACAGGGTTTATCAGTAATGGTACAATGTACATAAATAATAGATAAGACCAGAAAAGGCCCGAAAAGCTTTCAATACACTGTGTTTCAGTTGCTCTTTGATTGCTTTCAATATTATGCTCAAATTCTGACATAAAGTTTGAAGAAAAATCACAGAATCCCTGCATCGATTTGCCAGTTTAGAATAACAGCTTACTTGTGTCAGGGTGTAAAATATAAGAAAGCAGATAGGATAAAGGTTACCACACAATCTTCCCTCTAAGAGGACAGTGAACCCAAACCATGACAGCAAAATGTCCCCCATGGCACAACAGAGCCACTGGATCCTAGGATTCTACTTTAATCTGTCGTGGTTCTGTATTAGTTTTGTTATGCTAAACAAATGGTCAGTTCTATTTTCATGCAGTCCTGCTTGTATTAAAGTACTGTTATTCTGAGCAATTAGTGTCTTGTGTGCTCAGTGTATCATTTTGAATGCAACATTGCACCAGAAACCCACAAAGATTTTTGTGTTGCTATAGATGAAGTGAGAACTTAGCTGACCAACACGGCATGAATTGTTCATAAACTAAAATGACTTTAGTCTTTGACTGTCACATTTAGACAGTTAGGTGTTAGAGAATTTGTTGCTTTGAGTCTCAAAAGAAGTTTAATTGTAGCAGTTTTCTGGAAGTACAAGGTTTAAGTCACAGACCTTCACCCAGCATTAAATTCACAATAAACAACATATTTATGCTCAACAACGCAATTAAAAACAAACAATTTCTCCGAAGACAAGACAAAAACATATGAAAACAATTGTGACAAAAAATGAAAAAGAAAATGTCTGACACTGTGTTTTCCTAATGTATAAAACCTGCTAAAAATGACAGTTTTAATAGAATTTGAACAACAGTTTTATATCAGTTGCACAATTAAAAGATTCTGCACATATGCATATGCAGGTGTTTGGAGCGTTTTGACCTAATTAGACCTCTGCTAAAGGGCAAAGTTGAGGAGAATTATATTGGTAATGGTAAACTAGTACTAGAATTTCAGTTATTTTCACAAAAAAATGCCACAAAAGGAAAAACACAGGAATAAATAACAAAATTAAGGATTGAGGAACTGAGGATGGCTGAATTCCACTTAGCTTGTATGCAGCACTAGAACAGAGTAAATGTATCATTAATGCTGCACAGCACAATGTACTGTATTGACCCAAATAGAATACCATCCAAATTTAAGTCCATAAACCCTACATTGGTGTATCTTGTTAATCACACCCTGTCCTGTCAAGCTCTTGGAAGCTGTCAAAAACATTTCCTCTGCTTTCAGACCCTCTTTTATAATATTCCCTTAAACAGAACCATTGTATAAAGGATACCTCCAGATTTACTATGTTCAATAGATTATTTATCCAGAGAGTCTGCATACAGATGTTGGGTGTAATCCAGGGTCTTAAGACTGGTTTCTTGGCAGCTGTAAATCCAGAGAATAACATTCTCAGCTGGATTAGCTTCCGACTAGTATAATCATGACGAAGACGGACACAAGGATCGGGTACACAGACAATTTCCCTAAGATCAACCAACACTCTGTTTTCATAACTGAACAAACTGGCAAATCCCAGACATTCCCAGAACATGTGAAGAAATGTTCCTGGAGAGCTGCACAGCTGGGACGCAGTTTCATCTTGAAACCTTTGTAGAATATATATCATATACTTCCTGAACAGCCTAACATGACTGCTATTGCAACTAAGTAAATTCAGATTCCATAATGATGTAACTGAGAGTGACTTCACAAAACATTCAGTCAGCTTATTGAGGAGCATCACAGGGCACCATAAGGACTGAAAGTAGATTTTAACTGAAGACTAATGTACGGAGACACTGGTAGGGCAAATTAACATTCCAAAAGGAGCAGCACTATCATAGTGATTTTCACAAACATGTTGGTCCTTAGATGAACAAGAGAGAGACCTTTGTCTTGTACCAACGCATAAAATACCTTGATTTGTGCGGTTTCATAATGGACCATTCTATTATCCTTCATGAAACTTCTATGTCTGCTTCAAGCCCTGTTTTTAGGGCTCTCAGACTAAGTTATAAGAAGCAATCCAGTTCAAAAGTAGCTGCACAGAAACCTCCTAGCAGCTCCGGTTCTATTTGGTTCCTGACAGAGTTCACCTTTGTTCAGATGCAGACAAATCAGTTTTGTTTCTCAAATCAAATCTTAGGGACAGACTGACCACACCGTTGTTTGCAAGTGACTAGATCATATTTGTGTGTCCATCACCAAACTTATCTGCATGGGTTGCTGTGGTAATGGTGTCACTTTCTGATTCTAATTCTAATTCTGATGCTGGTGATGCTTCAGCCAATGTGGATATAAATTGTCTTGCTCCTTCCGTCTCCCCCTAAAGTGTCAGCAGACAGTTTACTCTGTTGTCTGTCCACGTACTGTTGTTGTGTATATTATAGTGCTGCAGCGTGGATTATGCTTAGCACTCTGGATTTTACATTGCTGTTGTGGGTTAAAATCTAATTTGAGCTGCCAAAGTGTCTGGAATGAGACACATCTGACTGGAGGGAAGCGTTCAGGCCAGAAGTTCCAGTGACAAAACAAAGGAAGAGCTAGAGGACAACATTACCTTGTGCCAGCTGAAAAGCACTGAGAATAATTTTAACGCACATAATGCTTTTAATATTGAGATTAAAATGTTAGTCCAATCCACAATATTTCAGCACTGCTTACATGCATTTCCATTCAAGCCTATTAGAAGCATTTTACTAAAGTAGCCTAATGCAAAGGATTCTTAAATCACAGAACTTGGCCAGGGGCTTGAAGGATCAAGGGCATTCTTGCCATTCAACAGCAGAAAGATCAAAGTTATTTTTAGATCACTATGGAAGCTTGATGGCAACATTAAAGGAATCCAACACAAGAGGTCCTACTACATTTTAGATAAAGTACAAGTGGTAGGCCTTTAACTTGAGACATTTAAATGCATTTTGTTATTCACCTTTGTCTAAAGAAGCATCAGTAAGTTTGATTGAGCTATATCTGGCAACATGAGTTCAGCAACTGGACTCTGCAAAGACTGGCTCAGATTTATACAATATTTTTATATTCTACAAACAGACTGAGGATCGATGGTGGTCCGACTGTCAGAGGTCCTGATGGAACTAATGCGGCCTTTGGATTGATATTCCTTCAGCAAAAGGGCCAAAAGACAACTTGGCTGCTTAGTCATACTTTTTTTGTTGTCCTGTGGAGAATGAACTCAGTGGTGGACAATGCCAAAAAATCATCATCTCCTCTAAAAGAGCAGAATATCTTTGATTTTAGCCAGTGTTAAGAAGAATAAAACCCAAACCTCACAACAGTTAAGTTTCCTGAAGTCTTATTTTGTTGAATTGTTAGTTTTAGTGCACAGTTAAGGCCTTCACATTAAGACAAAGTATATTCAGTTCAGGGTTTTTATAGAATATTTAGAACCAATAAAAAGAATACAGAAGAGGCAAAATCCTTGAAATAATGATAAATGATTAATTCTGTTGTCTGCTTTTGTGATCATAATAACACATCTAAAAAAAAAAACAGTTTTCTGTGTCTTTTGCAAATCATGAAAAACTGTATACAAGAAACAAACAGTGCATTCAACAAAAACGAATCTAAAGAGAAACTTAGCAATTTGAACAAACTGTTTCTTTTATGGTTAAAGAAAATAAACAGAGACACATTGTTTACCAAGCCACTTTGCTTAGACAAATGAGAAAAGCCTGACTTTGAGTGCTCCATAAAGGCAGGCCTGCAGCAATGACTGCTGAAATAATGAATGCAAAGCCTCCAGTATTGTGTAACTGTGTTAGTGTAATGACTGACAGTAATTGGGCGTCCAAACCTCAGGAATGCAATGAGTCCACAATCAATACACAGTAATTAAATATTAACCAGCAAGTCAAACACCGCATTGATCTGTCATGGCCGTCAGGCAATAAAACACACTGCATCAAAGCTTTCACTTACGATGACAAAGAGGCCGTGCTGTGATAGCTTAAGGTGTTTCACTAAACCCCAACATTCAGACAAATATTCTCTTATTTCTGCTGATTTAGCCTTTGTCCTTCAGAATGCATCGCAACACAAACACTGAATTCCATGGCCATGAAATGTTTACGCAGTCTGAAACGTACCAGTAAAGAAATCAACCAAATTGTTAATGCTTGAAACAGTTTGGAGAAAACATATACCATCTTTTAATACATCACCATAGCATCAGTAATACTCAAATTAATTAAGTTTGACATGACATTACATGGTTTTACCAAACAGTGTGCAGAAAGTGAAGAATGGAGCAACATCATTATCCATTCAGAGCTGTGTTTCCAGTTGTCTGGTAAAGGTAAGTCTGGCTCTCTTTTTAGCTCCTGGGGGAAATATCTGACTATTTAGTTGCTAAATCCTCCACCAGCGAGTCTCTAACTGTGTCTGCCTGCTGGTTAGTGCTGGCAATGTGCAGCTTTTTTTCTAATTTTAGGCAATATTTCTCAATAAATTCAATATTCAACAAGCAGGTTCTTTGACATTGTCATTTGTCATTATAAAAATACAAATTATAGCTACTGCTGAGTAAATGTGGCTGTGGAGTCCAACAGTGAGAATGCGGTTCTGGCTCATGCCTTCTTGTGCATGTGAGAGAGATTAGTGCAACACAGCTGAACAGCTGGTGAGTAGACTTTAGTAAGATTTATTTCTGTTCCTCATGAAAAAAAACTGCCCTTGTGGCTGGACTTTGCAATGCACACGCCTGGTTCTTCATTTGTGTTTAGCCGTCTTGTTGTACATTTAATGAATGCAGTGTCTTAATCTTTTCAAAAGTGCAGGCAACTACAGAAAGCTCAAGCAACTTTCTTTTTTCATTTCACAACTTGACTGGAAGTTGTGAAACACAGAGGGTATTGACACAGAGATGAATTCAATGGCTATTTGTAATTCAGAGAAACATCTAAGGGGCACGGTGTGAAATCATGAAAAACAGACACATGTACACCTGCAAAAGATCAGATGGCTGGAGGGTTTGTTAAATAATGCATTTGCAAGCTGAATCCTCATATTCCAGATGTCTCACAGGATGCAAGGATCAAATCTCCTCATTCAGAGAGATGCACTGAGCCGCAGTTAGATTTTAATGAGCAGAGAATATTGTGTAACACTTACATTTACAAACAGCATTTGCACATGTGGAAAAACTGCATGATGGAAACACATGATTATCAAAATAAAGTACTCCTTAAGAAGTCTAAAATAGTAATCACGATTGTCCTGTCAGAATGTCTGCTGTTCAAGAAGACCAAGGAGAGCGTGGGGGTTGGGATGAGAGAGATGAAGATAAAGAGCTGAAGGCAGATATGTAAAACAGACTCGCAGTGACAGAAAATGAAATATCAAACCAGGAGAACTGTCTGTGCCAACGATGTTGACCGCTCATTAAAAACGAGAGCATTAGTGAGGTTGTACGGCATAGGAAGTGAGCGCGGGGATGGGGAAGACGCACGATGACAAAGCGACATGAGTTTTCATGCAGCGGATGTTGTACTCTGGCCATCCAGCCCCCTGCCTTACATAAGACACACGCTTGGCTGCGGGCGTAGAAAACAAGGCCTGTCCCCATGCATTGAGCCTTCCCCTTCACTGGCTCTTAACCATGCAGTACACAACAGGAGCAGACAGTGAGCAATATTGAATTATTCAGGAACAGAGAACATCGCAGCAGTAGAGGGAACAGCCCCTGTGTTGTCTTTAGTCTGGAAAAACTCAGCAAAGAGATTTTTTTAAAAGGCAAATTAGGTTGTTTATGTAAAATCTCAGAGTTCAGCATCTGTGGGCTGTTTGTTGTGGTGTTTATTATGTATTAGGTGAGGATACCTGCAATAGAAGGTGTACAAGTACTATGAAAAACAGTTTTTCATAAATGACTTCTTGTATTTTAAAGGTATCACTCAGTGAGTTAGCAGCTGCCAATCGCCTTAAGTCTCCAGCTCACTGTTTTAGATACAGTATACTACTTGGGTCTCTCTCATAGCATCATTTTACTTGTCAGGAGATAGTTGTTTCAGCGTGTGAGCTCTGTACACTTTCTCCCCAGATGCACAACAGCAGCTAAAGAGACAGATATCTATGAGTTGACGTCAACACTCTACATTCTTTCTATGATTTGTACTGTAAAAACATTTATATTAATAAAATATCCTGTTCCATGTGCAAACCTTAGGGAATAAGTCCAAATATTTCTTTTTAATACGTACTATTCTGAAGCAAGTTCTGTCTTCAAGGGTATATTGTGTCTCGATGTATGTCTCCTATGTGCCTGGAATGATAAAATGTTGGGCCCCGAGCAAAAACACTAATGTTTAAATCCAATATTTCCCCGCTCTGCTCGTCTTCTTCTCTGGAAAGTACGTTAAGTCCACTGCACAGAGTGCAGCAGTAAGTGGAAAATATTAGATTTGAATGATGGGTCCGGCCAGCTAAACATTTTTATCTTTCTGGGAAGAGAGCAAACAGCATCCGCGATCATGGAAATCTTTTGAGGGTAAGAATCTGCTGCACGACAAAAAGGTAAGAAAAATACATTTTGAACATCCCTCTAATATACAGGTAGAGACCATTATGTGGCCAAATCAAAGAGTAACAGAGTGCTGACTTGACAGACTCATGGAGACCAAAACTGAGATAACAGAGTAAATATTTAACTTAAATTCATGGATGGCCTAAAACATGACTCCAAAGGAATCATAATGTTGCACTAAAGCTGCTATTTGCAAAGTTCATCCTCTTGAACAACAGTAAGAGGTTATAGACTGATCAGCCACAATATAATGACCACTGACAGGTGAAGTGAATAACATTGATCATATTGGTACTATGTGGTGTTCTGATGGAAAACCTTGGATTTTAGCATCCATGTTGATGAGACTTAGACACCCAAATAAACATTGTCCCACAACAAGCACACTCCCTCATACAAATGGAAATCCCAAATATCACTGCCCTACCCCTGCAGGAAAATTCACCCCACCACATGGAAAAAAAAACATCAAACAATCAGGAACATGCTGAGGAACATGACAATGCTCCTCAGTGGTTATCTGTAATTACATGTTGATTTGACCTCGAAACTTCCTCCACCTCATTCTGATCAAGCATCAACAGGATGCAGTGGAACAAGTTTGATTGACAGAGGCCCCACTGCACAAGCCAGAGTACCCAAAGGATCCATTGCCAAAGTCCTGGTTCTGTTGTGGATCAGGTGGCTACAAACAGCAGTTCTTCAGTCCATGTTCTGAGTTATAATTCACTTATTTGTATGAGTGCTCAATAATAGCAGTTGCCAGAGGCTCACCAATTGAGGCAGAGAAGAGTCCAGAGGAGTCAGTCTTCAGATTCAAAGAAATAGTGTTTATTCTGCAAAATACAGGTTAAACACACTGAGAGGTACCCAGGGTAAACTCTGACAATCGCTCCTGATGTTCTGACTTTATACTGTTTGCAGCTGGGGGTTTCCACGCCCCCAGCCCATCCTTTCTTTTATGATATATTTTGTGTACTTTCCACCATTGCATCACCTGTTTTGATCCTAATAGTGTCTGGAAAGTCCAGTGCTTAATTAAAAATAATGATGGATGGGTGGTGTCACCAGGAGGAGATACTCCCTCCACCTGGCTTCACTCCCCAACCTAATTAAAACACTTTATTCCCTTAATAAATACATACATGAAACTTTATCAGGGCACCTTAACTATTACATCATCATAAACAGTTGCTCATTTAATCAAAACAGGTGCACTCAGCATTTGATACCATTGCTGGGAATGTTCTCATTTGGACCTTCATAATTAAAAAAATACTTTCTGGATCATTAGCCACTACAGTTCCAGACCCCATAGGACACCCTGAGAGGTCCTTATGCCCAATGGTTCAGAGCATTCTGGACCACATAAGGGGGACCAACACAATATTAGGCAGGTGGTCATAATATTAAGACTGATTGGTGTAGTATGTCAATGCTAACAAAAACGGACCAGAAAAAGTACACTTTAATGACATATTAAATGCAAATACATACAGTATCATTTAAATAATCATTCACTTTTTGTGTTTTACCTTATGCAGTGCTTTCAGTGCCTTTTTTCAGGCCTTTTTCTCAAGAAGATTCTGTGAACTTCTTTCATCACTGATGTGCACACAGATACGCTTACCGCTGACACACAAGAGCAGATCCCAGTCTGATGCACTTTATTAGCAGCCACGAGAATCACATCACCCACAGACCTCATGCTTAGTTTAAAAATACTTCACCTAACAAGATAATAAGACTTTCTCTTACCTCTACTAACAGTTCAACACAGGAGACAGACAAACCAACTCAACCAGTGAAGTGGACATAAAACTGTATCAGAAATTAGGAATTTCAGTTCTAATAAGGACAATGTTTGATGTGAAACTCCTCACACATCACACGCCAGCATTCATGAGTAAATTAAGTGTTCAATGTCTTCTGCAAATTCCAGTTTAACTTTGTTCGACTCCTGTTTTTTTTAAAGGCAAATACAGTTGTAACCTGTGATTCTTTTCTCCTGTTCTCTGAGCTCTACATGTGCTGTCTGTGGATGTTAAAGTTGTTTGAATTCTGATGATACATTCTGAGCTCCTTTGAAAACAAATCCTCAGTTCTGCTGGATGTTTGTGAATGTTAATGAGCTGTGTGTCCAGTAAACCTGTCCAGTTTTAATCTCCTATCTCTCACAGGATGTGAATAATAAATAAGGACATTTCTGCCTTTGAGGTATCTTCAATCCACCTGATGAGAGCTGACAGTTTATTATCAGAAGGAAGAGTTGTACTGTAAGTGGAGCAGCATCCACTTATATGTAGGTTATATTTGGAAAGCAGAGATACATGAAAATAATTTAATTAACTGCAATCTTTGCATCTCGAATATGACCATACTACTTGCAAGTTTTTTTTAGTCCTCTTTCTGTCATCAAGGCAAGACCACATGCATCTGAGATCAATGGGCGTCAGTTGTTCTGATATACTCCAGACATCTCATATGGTATCTGTACGGACTGAAAATATTCTCTTGAGACAGACAGTTATATTGTTTAACCTAATTCTAAGATTTTGTTACATGATTAAACATTTTCAGCCATAAAATAATTGAACAGAGACGGAAGAGAATGATTTCTTATCTAAACTCTGTCCTGTTTAGTGTCATACTCTTTTCATAGAGCCCTTATTTAGTTTTTTTTGCCTTAAATTGCATCTAAATAGAGCATCTCTTTGTTTCAATGTCACAGTAACGCTGCTACACCTCTAATGTAATTTGCACAATATCCGCTGCAATTTAAACCCTCATTTTTAACGTTTTAATGTAATAAATGTTTCCATATGCTGGTTTAAACAGTGCAATAATTATCAAAAATAACCACATCTTTAGGCATTTTTTAAATATTTGCTTTGACTCTTTGGGGAACAGACATGGGACATCTCAGAGTGTCCTGTGGTGTGTGGTCCCATGATGCTGGCAGCAGATCCTTACAGTCCTGTGGGTTGTGGGATGAGATCTCAATAGATCTGGTTTCTTCTGGCACATCCCAGGAATGCTTGACCAAATTGGAATCTGTGGAGTTCGGAGGCCAAGTCAACACTTGTGCTTTTTGTTGTGTTCCCGAGCAGTTTTTGTGGTGTGGTGTAGACATGTTGTCCAACTGTGAAGGTATGTTTGGTCGAGTAGAGCACTGCATTGTAACAAGATAATCAATGCCACTCGTTTTACTTGTTGGTGGCTTTAATGGAAGGAGGTCAAATCTTGAGCTGAGGTTCAGGAGCAGGACCACACCTTAGTCACTCCCCTTCCTGTCCTACTTCTATACCTATATCTATACCACTCTGCCCTTCCCACTTGTTCGTTCTCGCTTCTCTTGCACAGACCAACACAGGCCATCTCTCAGCCACTGCCAGTCTGAAAGTTTTAGAAAACTCTGACTTACCATGAACCACTCATCTATCAGCCCAGTGGTGAGGGAACATTCGGCCCAGCTCCAGATCTCCTCCATGTCGATCAGCCAAAATAAGGAAACTAAACAGTTCAGGAGCAGGACCACACCTCAATCACTCCCATTTCTGTTGTATGTCTATACAGTGAAATGTTATACATGATTGGTGCAAACATCTAGTAACAGATGAGCCAAAACAGAAAACACTCGACAAAGAATAACTTCTTCCCTGCTTAGTCAGCCCAGTAATATATGTCTCAGCCTTCGTAATATTAAGTCTGTCTTGTTGTTTGATAGTTTGTGCATTGGTGTTTTGTCCCATCCTGTCTTCCATTGCCATACATTTGAACTTGTGCCTTTAACCTCCATACTTCCCTTGTTGTAGTCAATCAGCCATGCTCCCTAGTTATGTCATTTCCCCTTCCCCAGTCACCCAAGTTAATGATTCTGTGTACATATTAATTATTGTAAGCAAATTCATTATTGTTTCAGCGCTCTGTCTGCTGTGTCTTTGTCATCTGTGTTTGAGTCTCTCACCTGCTCCATGACCGTATCATCCATTTTAATGACAGTGCAAGCCTCCCTGCATGCAAATTCAAATAGTTCCAATATCACTGCTATACAGGGGCACCATCCCTGCACCCTGGGCTCAGCACCACTCTAAATGGGATTGGGGTTTTTTTGTTTTTTTAAAAAAAATACATGATTATGAGGGGCAGCCAGACCATTATCAAGCATGGGCACAGCACTGTGGAGATGTGGATGTCTGGGTATGTGCGACTACGTGGTCTGGTAATGTTGGCCACCATGACAGACAGGGCAAAGAAAATAACAACAATAAAAATACAACAGTTATAAATGGAAGGTCAGCAAGAAGAGGAACTACAAGAATATGAGAAGGAAGAGGGAGAAAAGAGGAAGAAAGAAGCAAATTAACATACCCAGCAAACCTGCTTAAAAGCAAACTTATTGCCTTTGAGCTAAAAGTAGAGAGAACGTCAGCATGTGCCTTATAAGATAAAAGCATTCAAAGATGTGAAGGACAAGTCTGATATGAATCATTCTCTTTTTAGCCAATTTTACTCTCAGCTGCAACGTCTTCGTCATAACTGTGTTTTGTTTTAACTGAGTACCAACTTTTTAGGTACAGTTTTTATAAGATGTTACACAGCCCAAATATTTCTCCTCCTCAGTATCTCCGATAGCAAATAATATTTGTAATTGACAAGCATTTTGGAAATGTGTGTATTCACTTCCTAGCAAAGAGTTAGATGAGAAGGTACTGCTTTCAAGTCTTAATTACGAAGCTACAGCCATGCAATGGTTAAGTTAGACTGGAAACCGTATTTTAGTTTTGTTTATTAACATTTTTGCCACCTCAGCTGCAGGAATATTATGTTTAATTTATCTTTTTGTAAATTACAATGTAGGCTACTTCTGTTTGCCCAGTTCTGTTTTGCTCTGTTACCCTTTTAGGGATTTACTAAAATATGTTGTGCTGCATTATTTCTTAATGTCTGTTCATCCATTGAATTTATTAGGTTGATTAAAAACTTAAACTGCCAAATAAACCCACTTACCCACACCTGTGAAACTCAGAAATTAACGTTTTATATTTTGTTTGTTTAATCTTTACATAAATGTAACTGTGAAAATTATGCTCCTGACAATAGCAGCAACCTGTAAATCCACAAACTGCTGTTTTTACACAGAAACAAATGTAATATAATGTGTTAGTCGCTGAACTGAAGTCAGCTTTTGTGGCATTTTTTTTATTCCAGTCTTTATGCTAAGCTAAGCTAACTTGGCTGCTAGCTTTAGCTTCATATGTAAAAGACAAATACAAGGAAGGAATACATATATTTATGTAAACATAAGAAGTTGCATGTTAAGTAATAGTTGTTTGCATGTATCAGAAATGTTAACTGAAGGCACCTCAGCAAGCTAAAATTGATCAGCACTATTCAGCCACAACATTAAAACTACATAATCTGAAATTGTATAGGTACAGACATTAGCATTAGTTGCTTTAGGTCCTCTAAATTGCGAGGAAAAAATAAAAAAGCATGATTCATCAGCTGAGGCCTTGTTATTCTTCTTGCTCCCAGGCATTTTCAATGGTGGACAGGGGTCAGCACAGGTACAAACACAGGTTTGTGGCCAGGTAGCACCACAAGCAGTAACCTGCAATGCACTGCATATTCTGATACCTCTCAGTCATAGCGAGCATTGAGGCTTTCAGCAATTTGTGCTTCTGTAGTTCTTTTGAAGGTTTGGACCACATAGGCCTTCCCAGGTTCATCACTGAGTCTTTGGCGATCATGACCCTGTTGCCAGTTGTTCTTTCGTGGGCTACTTTCACAAGACCTGTCATTTTGGAGATGTTGTGAATCGGTTGCCCAGCCGTCACAATCATCAAAACCCAACAAATCCCACATCTCGACATCTGCCATTGTAAAAAGATCTTATTTGCCGGTCTGCGGTTTTAATGTTGTGGCTTATTGGTATATAGTTCAACATGTATTAAAAAAAGAGAGAAAAAAAACAAGGTCTGGGAGACAACAGAGATGACAACAACAGAAGTGATACAATGAGAGATATCCCTCAGAGATGAGTCAGCCTGTTACTGTGAGCACAACACAGAGGATGTTTGGTGGCTGCGAGGATATGGACGTTTGTTGTCCAGGAAGTCACAAAGCTTAGCAATTAGAGGAGGATGTCTTTTTTTTAATGAGGATATCCTGTGCACACAATCCTGCCATTTGTTCAAGGTAACCACAACAACTCTCAGAGAGTTATTCTCTGAAGAGTTAATGGAGTTGACAGATATTACCTTTGCCACACAAATAGACATTACTGGATAAGTGTTACGGGAAGTCAATGAATTTGTTTAAGAACGAATTTTGATCACTTATTCTCATTTTATTAATGGGATTTCTATTTTCAGACTTTCACCTTGGATTTGTTTGTTTATTTGTTTTTGGTGATTTCAGGGTCACATTCATCAAAATGACATTTTTGTTTCCCAGGATTTTACTCATGTATAAGTCGTAAGAACCTCAAAGCCATGTTTTGTGTTGTTTTTTTAAATTGTGTGCTTGTCTGTTTTTGTTTGTTTGTTTCTTTATTTATGGGGTGAAAACCTCATTGAAAACACAACACTAACTAACTGAGGACTTGATATGGCTAATGTGTTAAGAAACAGTTGAACTATTAACACATAAAGTAGAGACAGAGTGAAGTATTCAGTTCATACATTTTATTTATCATGGTTTAGAGGTTTTGTTTGATTTATTCCTGTGTGTTTTCTTTTTCCATGTCTGTGTCTCTGTCTGTCTGTCTGTCTATGTAAACATTCCCTTTTTAGTTTCTTCCTGTTTTATTTTGAAATTGCCTTCCCTCGTGTGTCACTTGTGATTTTACTTCTGCCCTTTGCCTGTTTTTTCCTCCTTTTTTGATTCCCTTCAGTAGTTTTACCTGTGTCTTGTCAACCCATCAGTTGCCCATGTATTAATAGCCTTGTCTTTCCCCCTGTCTTTGTCAGTTTGTCCTATTTGCTGCCCTCTTGTTTTTCTGCCTGATACCTGTCTCATTCTTGTCATCTTGTCTGCTTCTGGTTTTGCATTTAGTTTTTTTTATCTTGATTTTTTTAACCTCATGTGTACCTCTCCCCTGTATTCTAGCTTGTGTTTCTGGCCAGATGTCTTCACTGTGTTCCTGGTGCTCCTCATGCAGTTCTGGTTTGTGTTTTTGTGCTATCTTTATTTTATTTTTTTAAATTTCCATTTGCTCCGACTGGTTACTTTAGATATAATTTGGGCTTTTAGTTTGTGTTTCGCTATATCTCCAGCTGCCTTTCATTGGTTCCCTGCCAGCCTGCGTTATACCTTTTCAGTTAGGTTTTTTCAAGTTTTCTTTGCTGATTTCACTCGCTTGGCTCTTGTGTCTGGGTCGTCTCCTGGTTTTTCCTGATAATATTGAAGTAAAATCAAAGAAAAAAAAGTATTATTGTACATGTTAACTGACAAAACCTGGCCAAAACTGTAAACATCCACATCAAAACTCTGTATTACAATCATGAGTGAAGAGTCATTTATGAGTTCAGCTGTAAATCCTCAGCGGATTAAGGTGTAACTCTGCCACTTCAGAACATTCCCCTTGTTGTCTTTAAACCATTTTTGCTTAGCTTTGGCTGTACGCTTCATGTCATTGTTTCACCGGTAAAACAAATATGCTCTGTATATCTCTTGTAGATTGCATCAGGTTGTTTTTCAGGATTTTTCTATACTTTAATTCATTAATTAATTTTACCCCCATGCCTTTACAAGCCTTCCAGGGGCTGCTGCCCAGAAGCATCCCCATATCATGATGCTGCCACCACCATGCTTATACCTGTGCCTTATTTAACATTATCAAACAGGTAATTTTACAGACTAAAAATGCAATATCACAAATTAATATGCATAAAATAACAGATTGACTAACAGATTGTTCCATTTTGATTAAAAATGCATCAGAGGCTGAAGTATTATTAGTAAATACACTCTTCTGTTGGTAAAATGACTGCAGTCAGTGTTATTATTATTTAGTATAGTAGATTATGATTACTGGTGCTCATAATAAGCATTTAGTGTTTTGACTTTCTGCCTAAAAATATGACTTTTATCTGATGCATCTAAATGAAAAACTTAATTTTGGTCTTTAAAATTAAATGGTTGAGCCATATGTAATATACTGACACTGGCCTACAGGGGGTCCACTGCAAAATATAACATCATAGCATATGAGATCAGATGAGGGAGAATTAAAAATAAGATACACATTTAGGGTCACTGATGAAATTTTAATGCTGTTGGCAGGAAACATTACACGTATTTTACAGGATGCCTCCATTTAAACAAAAGCAACAATTTTTAAATTACTGGATCTTTCTATAAGCCAGGGACCGTGTTCTGACTGCCAGCAGGCTGAATAGCCTTGTTTTTGATTTGAGCCAGACTTTGAAGTACAAAACAGTTGGCTTCACAAAGCTTTGTACTGCAGCTTTGCTCTCTCATTTATTGAATCATTTTGGCTCCACTGCCGCCACTGCTGGGTGTCTTTTTATATCAGCTGGCTGCAGTTCATATCTTCATCTTCTGGAGCTGTGCACAAAGCCACAAAGGGCGACACACACACACATGCTCGCTCAAAGGCCAGAACACACACATGCAAATGAATTAAGAGTTTAATTTCTAAATTAAAGCAAAAACATTCATTTCAGACGTATCATCTCCTTACAGTTATATACAGTTGTTTCTACTACTGGAGGGGATACAGAAGTGTTCACTGCAGTAGCCAACTGTATAAATGAATAGGAAATTAAGTAGCTTGTCAACAAGATGTATGAGGCAAACAAGTACCAATCAGCGCCACTTAATAGTAATAAGGCGATCCACACATGCATTACTGTGTAACTGCAGACCTGCAGATTAAATATTCATCGGTCCAGGTGATGGATTGGCACACCTTGTTGTGTCGCAAACACTGAGCAGGAAAACAAGCGCAGTTGCCATGGTTTCTGGTATGTACACCAGATGTTTTCTGTCTATGTAGAGCACCTGTTTCCTAATAAAGCTCCCTGGGAATCGTAGTGCATCTTCACAGGACACCAACCAGTAATTTTCACACATTATTTTTTCACAGATAGGCAATATAATTCAAACATATACTCACCATGTCCTGTAATGTAACTTGACTGGAGTCAACAGAAGTAGAGAAGCTTTTTTTATTATTATTATTATTACAGATATTTACCAAACCACTAACTGTAAACTTTACTGCATGAATCAGAAATCATTATGTTTTAAGGTATTTTTTCTGTGTTTATTTTGCATATACAGATTCAGCTCTGGGCCAGCAGAAGACTTAGATTTAACTTGTCTCTGTAGACCAGAATCTGAATGTTTGGAGTCAGTATTTCTGTGCAGCAGAGTGTATTTTATTTGAATAGAGAATTATTTATTATCTTATGTTTGGTATATCTTTCTTATTTTAATTCATGTCCATAATTTTGTCTTTATTTTTATTCGGAATATGTTGCTTTTTCTGGATATTGTGGTTTTCCTTACAGGATGTGATCCTGCGCCTCTTGTTTGATTTGTTCTAATTAGGTGCATTTGACACTACTTAGCTTTTTGAAAGAGTCTTGACTGTGACAGTCACAGAGCTTGCACACAGAGGAAGGCATTAAACAAGTCTGCTCGCTTTATCTTCTGCATTACAAAAGAACGTAGTATTACCTCTAGCACTGTTCAGTTTACTGCAATCTTAAAATTAAACGGATGTGGAACGGCCTTCTCTTAAAACTGAAATAAGAACTTTCAGACATCAGGTCAGAGCTTATCTATAGATAAGAGTGACAGATTTCTATAAAGAACAAAATAAACCAATTTGTTTTAATGTACTTTGCACTACCATAGTTTTGGTTTTGATATTATATTACATTTTGATTTTTTATGTTACATGATTTATGTCTCTCCTTTCACATCATGAAAGGAAGATCCATAAATAAGTCAAGTCCAAACTTAAAAATCCTCTCTCTTTTGGTTGTAAAGTTGAAGATACAAGTGAATAATCCAGACATGCACTCACACACAGATTAATAAGTAATGTTTTTCTTCAGAGTTGCACGTAATCAGGGAAAAGGCTGACTCCCTGAGGTGAAATGCAGTTTGTTCTCAGTTCTCCCCTGATGGGTTTGTCAGTTTAATGGGGCCCTCTGCTGGGGAGGAGCAGTGCTGCATGTGTGCTCCTCCAAAGAAAGAGACGCAGCTTTCATTTATTCGACAGTAATTCATAATGATACATTGGCCTGCAAAACCTCTAATACTCCAAGTGCTCCTAATTATGGATATTATGTTGTTGTAATATAATTGATTCTTATATTTTAAACCTTCAGCCATAATATACATATTGTCTCCAGATGGAACTGCCATGCTCATTCTGAGTTCACTGCTTTCACATTCAAGACATAGCTGGGCTTGAAACCAGTTAAACCAAAATGCTGTTTTTGTGTACCTAAGTGTGTGAGGCAGTTGCTTAGAAACAATTCAGAAACACATTACCATCTACACACCCAGCAGCTGGTCAGAATTTAATGTCTTGGTGGTTTTGGGAATATTGCTGAGTAATAACTTCCCTTTAGTCTCATTTCCTGCGAATAACTGCTGCTCTGCTTTATATATTTCTTATCAGGAGAGATAGCTCAGCCCTACAAGATCCGCTCGAATTGTTCCTCTGATGTGTTTTTGTCAGCAGAAGTTCATTTGAGGGTTTTGTCTGTCGCACTTTCCTTAACTTTCACAACATGTTTCATAATCGGATAATTAGAGAAAGACATCTGAGACGTTTTGTAAGAGCCGAATACCGAGTTCATTTGCAGGGCTCCAAGGGGATATTAATGACACAACAAACTTGAATAAATCCCCTTCCAGGACACAGTGTTACATTTCCCATGCCTACCAGTTGAGTGGGCTCACTGGAAAGGTGGGAGGCCACGCAGGAGTGACGCATGGGTCTCTCTTGGCTGTGTGGGAAACGAAAGTTGCTGATATCCATTTAGCCAGGAAGGTCAAGAGTCAGATGTCTGTGAGACTGTCCCCAAAATGTTCGATCAAAACCTGCTTGTAAGGCCTAATTGCATGACAGATAATGCAGGTAATGTACACTGGCCTCTGTTTTCAGCCAGATGCATGTCTGAAAGTTGCTTTAACCAATACTTTTAAGTTACCAAACAAGATTCCATTTCATCGGCTCTCTTTCATTGCTTCATCGCGTTTCCAGCAGCAGCAGGCAACTTGCGTTCTTTTTGTCCAACAATAAAAGTCCAATAAAATTTGTAAATAGAAAATATCTTGCTTATATTTGTGTCACGTCAACTTTATATGATGATAATAATACATTTACAAGTTGTTGCGCTGCTCCAAGACATAATTATAACTGCCATGAACCAGAAAAAAAAGATTATTATGCCACTTGACCTAGTTTCCAACACAATGTTTACACGTCAACTTTGAGGTTACTATGAAAGACTTGTTTCTGACTCGGTGATACTTAGAAATGTCTCTATAAATGTTCCGCGATGTTCACAGTTTGCGTTTAACTGCATTTCTCAGCTGTTTGGTTCTGAGAAGGTGGTGTAAAATCGGTTTTTAGAGGGGTTTTTTGAAATTGAAAACAGTGACGTGCTGTGGCTGAAAACAATACCAGAGCATTGAGAGTTTGGAAACAATGGGCTGAAACTCAACATAGAGCCCAGTAAAGTCAAGGGAAGCTGCAGATTTAGGTGATGCCTCTCTAGTTGATACACAGCTTTCACTTTGTCACTTTTATTAAACAATTTTTGATTACAACCATTTATGCATTGAGGATATTCTGCACATAAACATTAGCTCACAAACTGGTTGCTGCAGTATAGATTTGAATACGCCATCGCTGCCTCTGTGAGCTGTGTGCGTAACCATGCTATCATTTTCTAGAAGCTCTGCCCACAGGGAGTATCTAAGTGGCTGACCTCTGACCTCTGCTATGGCTGTCTGAGCTTGTGCCTGACATGGACCCCCACATATCTCCTGGTTTGACTGGGTGGTCGGTACAGTACCAACACACCAGCCCGTCCTGACAGGCCAGATACTGTGGGAATCCTCCCTGTGGGTAAACCCGGTGAGAACTCGCACTGAATGATTAGGTGTTTGCCCTGTCGAGTCTGAGCGAGTAGCAGAAGGCCCTGCATGAAAACAGTACTGCAGAAAGCACTCAGCATGGGCTGTGTCTGCAGCCACGGCGATCTCAGTCTCAAACCTTGAAACTGATTTCACGGATGTGTAATATCCTTCCATCTTTGCCTGTTTACGTAAAACAAGGTTTAAGAGTGTCAATACGTTGCAGACAAGAATTATAAAACAAACTGCAATCAATTGTTAAAGTGTTGAGCTTCTTTATCAAAACATTAGATGGTGTTCTGGTCTTCTTTAATAAAAACAGACCACCATCTAATTATAAGGAAACAGAGCAGCAGAGTGAGAAAATAACAATAGTCCACGGCACGGTCAGAAAATGCTGAAATTTATTATCACATGTATTCAAGTTTAGTAAACAACCTGCAGCTAATCCTCCGCCGCTCTGCACCCCTGCTTTGTGTCTTCGGTGTTTTTCCAGAGGTCAAAGTTCACATCTCTCACTGGGACCTGTTTATCACCGCAGGGGTTGTGTGACTGACACAGAGTGGTGGGGTGTGGGGTTGGAGGGCGACGGGGGGGGAGGTAAACGGGGCTTGTTTTCAAGTGGTCACCTCCAGGAAAACTCCCAGCCAGAGCACAGTGGCCCACGGGTGAGAGCACGGTGGAGAGGACATGGTATAAAAAGAGTGGACGGACAAGACGCCACAGAGAGGGAGAGGCAGCATTTCACGAACTTGGATTTAACCGGGAAAACCAGTTTTGCACATTTAGCCTGCAACACTGGCCTGTATTTTCTACCTGTTATCAGAGAAGTCTCATTATGGCACTACTGCTGAATTACTTGATGTGTCTGCTTGCTCTGTCACTGACAGCGACTATGAGCCATGCTTTGAGAAGGTAAAAAAAAAGAGCATTTCCTTGTATAACTGCCTGCTTTGCTTAAGGAAACGACTGGATAGCATAGGAGAAAATGATAAACAACAAAACAAATAAGAACTGAAAAAACAAATGCGTCTTATTGTGTCATTATAATAGCTAATGATTTCAGCATTGCCTTAACATGAGTTTTTTGTTAATTTTTCTGGCTGGGTGTTGAAAGCAAAACCGTCTGTCCTTTATTACAGTTTTTTTGTTTGACTGGGATGATGATCACACATATGTACCAGATGTAAGACATGAACATTGCACTCTGTGGTCTCCTTGGGTTTGTCCACAGTCACTGCATCCAGTTATCTGCTTTCATTTCTTTAACTTTCCCTCTGTTCTCTGTTTCCAGGATCGCGCTGAAGAAGATGCCATCCATCAGAGAGACGCTGCAGGAAATGGGTGTTTCTGCAGAGCAGGTGTTGTCTGAACTGGCCCAGAGGAGCTCAGACGACCCCAACAACGGGACGGTTCCCACACCTCTAACCAACTACTTGGATGTGAGACACTCTTATGTGTAATAACACATAGAGGTGATAGGAAATGTAGATGTATTTAGTTATTTATGCATAAAGTCTGAGATTACAGGGACAATGCACATAATAGACATTCACGTAAATGCACCAGTTTAGACACGTAAATATATTAGACCAGACTGCACTACTAACAAAGCACACATCATACATTAAATTTAATTGCATCCAGATTTGCTGTAAAAGCTAAGACAGATTGAGGAGTAAAGGGGGCCATGAGTCCAAGAGGCCCCGTCATTTCTCTTGGGCAGCAGTTGAGATGTCAACAAGGGTAAAAAAACAGATCCAGTTGCCTTTGAATTGCAACTTGAAGTTCTTGTTGTGAATGACTCATTTGTTATGATTGTTAATTATTGAAAGGAATTGTTTTGAAGAGATACACAAACAACATAAAATGCAGCATATTCCTTTTCCCCAACAGACTCAGTATTTTGGGGAAATCAGTATCGGATCTCCGGCCCAGATGTTCAATGTGGTGTTTGACACGGGCTCAGCCAACCTTTGGGTGCCCTCGCAAAGCTGCTCACCTTTCTCCACTGCCTGTTGTAAGTGTGGATGTGCATATATACAAATAGTAAATTAACATTTGCTCAATGCATTAGTAGGAGATATTTTTTGAAAATGACAACGTGTCTTAAGGCTAAACAGCTTTCTTTGACAGTTAAAGAGCGTTTTTGGAAACCATGAACAGAGCTAAATGTAAGTGGAGACACAAGTCTGCCAAAATGTTAAAACATCAGTTTTTGCCAGGTGAGATATAAAAACAGAGTAAAACAGATTGGACTTCTCAACAGGTTATCGTACCAATATAAAAAGTGATATGTCACATATGCCACAGCTGAGTTCCCCACTGGTCTTAATAAGTGAGCAAAGAAAAACAGTAATTGCAGGTTTAATTTATTAAAGTTCAATAGTGTTCTCAAATAAATGAGATGAGAGTTCAATAAAAGCTCCCTGGTTGTTTTATGACTCAAATACATTTTGAACTTTTAGTTACTCACAATAGGTATGATGCCTCTAAATCCCGTACTTATGTGGAGAATGGAACCGGATTTTCCATCCAATATGCCTCTGGAAATGTCAGGGGATTCCTGAGCGAGGATGTAGTGGTGGTGAGTATAAAACCAACCACTTGTGAATTTTAAGGAGATGAAAACTTCCTCTGCGGTGCTACACTTGAAACCTTTTGACCTTTTCCCTGTTTCTATTGCTTCAGGTTGGCGGCATTCCTGTGGTTCAGGTGTTTGCTGAAGCCACATCTCTTTCTGCCATGCCCTTCATCTTCGCCAAGTTTGATGGAGTCCTGGGGATGGGTTACCCCAATGTGGCCATCGACGGCATCACTCCAGTGTTTGACCGCATCATGTCTCAGCATGTCCTGAAGGAAGAGGTGTTCTCTGTCTACTACAGCAGGTGGGCTGAAGTGAAATATCCGAGTGTCTGTGTCATTTTGTATGAAATAATGTCCGCTGGAGAAAAAGCACACTTTAAATTCATGGGAGAATGTGGTTGCTCTCCAGCCTGTAAAGGAGAAAGAAACTTTGTATAACTCTATTGTCTTTCTAGAACGTCTATTAAGTTCAGTGTTTGTTTCAGATTACTAATAGACGTAAAGGCCAAAAAAAATGCAATCAGTGAGGGAAAACTAAATGTTAAGAACATTGTGTTCTAGGACAGGATGTGGGAGAGGATCTTTGTTAGTGGTTTGTGTCTCAGAAGGGTTTAAGTGAAGAAGTGTTGAATATGGTCCTGATGAGACAAACATGTGTGTTAAAGTAGCCAAAAATGTATGTACATTTTCTCGTACTTCTTAAGTCCACAATACATAAAAACTGAAATGTTGCGCTTCCTGTTTCAAATGTCACAAGAGTTAAACAGTCACAAAACTCACTAAAACATCTGGACCACCAAAGTCACAGTTTCATCAGTAGCAGTAAGAATATGCTTGAAGGACAATCAGTTATTATTATTATTATTATTTCTTGTTTTCAGGGACCCGAAACACTCCCCAGGTGGAGAGCTGGTCCTTGGTGGGACAGACCCAAACTACTACACTGGAAACTTCAATTATATGGACACGAGAGAAATGGGCAAGTGGGAAGTTACCATGAAAGGGTAAATATTTTACTTGTGTATTGTCCACAGCATATGTGCACACTCATTCAGAAACTGCATGTGTTTTGCTTTTGGCCTCCTCTTTCATTCTTTCAGGGTCTCTGTGGGGACGGAGATGATGTTTTGTGCAGAGGGCTGTACGACTGTGATCGACACAGGCTCCTCCTACATCACTGGCCCGGCCTCATCTGTGTCTCTGTTGATGAAAACCATCGGAGCGCAGCTGGATGAAAGTGGAGTAAGTTTCCCCACACACACACACACACACACAAAAGAAAATGTTTGACTGTAAACATTCCACACAAATAATTTAATGACTTTATGCCGCTCCTCAGTACAAAGTCAACTGCGACACTGTGAAGATGTTGCCCAGTGTCACGTTCCACCTGGGTGGCCAGGAGTACGCACTCACACAGGAGGATTACATTTTATGGGTAAGTGGATGAGAACTGTCAGCACATTTACTCAAGTAATGCACAGAAGTACAGCTTTGAGGTGCTTGCACTTCACTGTCCACTTCTACTTGATCTCATTTGACATGGAAATAGTGGTACTTTTTATTGCACTACTTTTTTGGACTTCAGGCTTCAGTAATAATTTTACGCCCTACTTCTGTACCCTTTAGACTTAGACTTAGACTTAGACAGACTTTATTCATCCACAAGGGAAATTTTGTTGTCACAGTAGCTCAGGACAGTGATAAGAGGAAAAGGACAGCACAAGTAAGATATAAAATAAAGTTATTAAGTAATCAGTATAAAGGTAAAAATAATAATAAAGATAAAAATAATAATAATAATAATAATAATAATAATAATAATAATAAATAGAATAGGTACTATCTACTACACATTACAAAAAAATAAAATAAAATAAAAATAAGCATAAGACTGATAAATCGTCTGTGCATCTATCCAAGTTCAATCTTAATTTAAAGACTTGTAACACATTATTTTTTTTCCTGGGTCCTAGTTTTAGTGTTTTTACTGTTTTTTATGTTGTTTTTAAAAATGGTTCCTTGTGATTCCAGCAATCACAGATTGAAGGGGATGTCTGCACTGTCACCTTCAGGGGCTTGGATGTGCCGCCCCCTGCAGGTCCCATCTGGATTTTGGGGGCCAACTTCATTGCCCGCTACTACACAGAGTTTGACCGTCACAATAACCGGATAGGATTTGCTACAGCAGTCTGACAGAAAGTTAAATATCAGCCACTTCACTCTGTTTCTTCACAATTTTTGCTGCTATCTCCAGATATTTTGCCACTTCCTTTTCCAACTCTCCCATCAACTGCTTGTTGTGATCACACATGATCAAATAAGTCTTTTATTACAGAAATGGTGACAAGGAATGCATATTAAGAAATGTTTCTGCTTTTTCTTAATATATAAGATTGCATACTAGTTGCACTGAATAAGTTCTGTTTTTATTTATAAGCGTTTCCCAGGAAATGTAACATTTCTGCGCTTGTGGCTCCACATGATATCATCATACAGCAACAGTGAGATCCAGAGTCGGCCTCGTGGCGCCCTCGACGAGATTTTATGTGGCGTCCCCTCCATCGGCAATTTACATACGCTTACAAAAGAAATTGAATGGCATTGTTTTGTACCTAATATTATTGCTTTACATTTGAATCAATGTGAGCGTTTCCATTTTAAGAGTTAATAGTAATAACTAGTTTTCATATAATTATATTGAAGGTGAAATTTTCCCGATTTTGTGGTGCCCCCTGGAGGCCACGGCGCCGCTAGCATTTGCCTATATTGCCTGATGGGATCCAGCTGTGCCTTGTTCTGACTAGCTAAAATAAAATTGTTTTCTGAAGCTGTGATTGGATTTGAGCCTGATTCTTATAATAACAGCATGTTAAACGGATTTTGCGAACATGTGAAAGTCCAAAGTTGTAAACAAATCCTTGTAGCACATTTAATCACCAGAATCACACACCAGAACAGTCTTGGACATATCGGTCATTGTTTATTTTCTCATTGTTGAGTAACTGTAAAAAATGTCTGTTTTTAGATAACAGAGTAAAACAACAAACAGTTAGTGAGTGTGAGGCTGTCTGGTGTGGAAAGCTTGTTTTCTTTGGGGCTGCAGAGAATATCGGCCTCAATGACGTGATGTAAGAACTTGCAAAACTTTCCCGGGGGGGTGGGGGGGTGGGGGGGTGGGGGCCTTTTTTTCCCGTCAATGGGTTTCCTAAAAAGCTACTGTCAGCTTCCGTCACTTGCCAGTCAGTCACACAGAACAGATGGCAGAGTAATTGGTGGCAGATGGAAGGTGGTGAGAAAAATAGGTCAGGAAGTGATGGTTTTTAACTAATTGGAAATGGAAACTTCTCTGATAATCTCCTTAAACCATGTTTCAATTTTTAACAAGAACAAGGCTTTGTTTTATTTTAGTTATTACATTCCTGTTTCACTGAGAAAATCTGATTTATGTCAAATAAACTTCAGAGGTTACAGTCATGTGTAGAAATGAGTGACGCAAAGGAGGGGAGGCTTACAGACGAAAGGTACATCAGCTGTCACTACTGATATTAATAAACTAGACACACGTGCCAAATCCATTTGTATTTTTTTGTAATACCAAACTGAATGGCCATGCTAATTCAGATGTAATGTCCCTTGGCACTTTTTCAATCAGTTGTCAGATTTGATGTCATGTTATCTTTTTCTTTTTTAATTTCACTTAATATTAAGGTTTTCCTTAGTCAGTGGGGTAGAAGAGGACAGAGGAGCAGAGCAGCAGTGGAGGAGCAGCATGTAAGAACATATCTGATGGGGCTGCGGTTTGGCTCACTGAATTAAGGCAATACCCCATGGGCTTAGTCCCTTTAGCAGTGATCATGAGTTTGAGTACAGCTCAAGGCCTTTTGCTGTGTGTTGCTCTCCTGTCTTCCCCACTTTCGCTATATCGCTATCCAATAAAAAACAGAAAAACTCTCTCCCCAAAAAACTAATATTTAAAAAAAGAACATAACTGACTGCTAGAACAAAAAATCACCTTGAATATTTTACTAAGATTTACCTGTTTTTGCTGGGATGCAAGTCTCTATGCAGGAAAGTGGGGATGCTTGGGGTAATGAATGGCAGCCAAAGTGCTTACAGTATGGCAACAACGATGAGAAACAAACAAAAACTTTGAGAAAGGAAATAAATGTACATTGCATATCGCATCATCAGAAATTAGCAGAGCCTTCTTTAAAAAAAGTTGAAATTTTAGTCTTTAGAACAGATTACTACGTTTAAAAAATCAATACAGCCAGCCTTACTGTGATCATTAAGGACTAAATAAAATAAATGCTGGCCATGTTCAGATCTGAAATGTCACACGTGCAGACATTATACAATGTTTTATATTAATAGATCAGGCAAGGACTATTCACAAGCATCAGAGTATCAAAGTGACAACCAAGTCACTGTTATTGTGGATGAAGTCTTTACTTATTGTATGTGACAGCATGTCAGAGCATCCTGCAAATTTTGCATAAGAGAACACAGCTGCAGATGCAATCACTGCTGAACTACATTTGTCTGATGAAACATGATGATGCTGTTGTTGAAGGACATCTGGAGGGATTCTGCTTGCACGGAGCTTCTGCGATCGCACCAGTCAGTTAGCTATCTTTTAAGGTCGCAGGTGGACTCATGGCAGGGCTTCCACAGAGAGACAGACAACCATGCATGCTCACACTCACACCTATGACTGATTTAGCATCACCAGTTAGCCTATTATGCATGACTTTGGGCTAAGCGAGCACTCAGAGCAAACTCCACAAAGACTAGGTTGCAAACCAGAACTTCAATGCTGCAAAAAAAAAGCAAATCCAGAAAAGTACATTACCAAAAGGAAGAGAGTTGCTTGCATCAGATGTAGCAAAGCACTGCACAAAGACCAACCACTTCACAGCTTGTCTTGACATGTTACACTATTGACACTATGTCACTAAAATACTGCTGTAGTCTCTGAATTAGATGTGTGCTTGAGAACATTTGGTTGAGTCTTAGAGATGAGGTGAGTGGTTTAGTTTTTGAGAACAGTAAACACTGTTTGGACAATATATGCTGCTCTCTATAAATACCGTACAGCTGCAAGAAAAGATGTGAAGTTCAAGTGAAAAATGTATGTAAGACGGGCTAAATGCAAAGAGGAACTGAATGGCTTTTGTTAAAAACTAGTGATCGATGCACATAAGGAAGTTCTGCAGTCTAGAGACATCGACTGTCTCTAATCGTAAATCTGATTAACACAAAAACCAAAAACAGCAAGCTGTTTGCAGTGCCATGAGCAGGAACGTAGATAGTGGTCCATTCTAGGAAACTGCATGTGAGACTGCACAGCAAGGTGCTTTTAATGGTACAACACTACAGAGTGACCGCAGGCGGAATGTAATAGATCCCAGAATGTTCAATGAAGCAGTATGCAGAAGCATGCACACAAGAATGCCCACAAATGAAGATGAATCAGTTTTGCACAAAGACAGTGTGTTGGCCGGAAACATATGGCTTAACCCACTGAGAGCATAGTTATAGGGATTTTGAGGAGAATGCCAAAATGTAAGCCCACAGTGGAGGCCATTGCACACACTACAGCGGTTTCTGTTGGTGTTGCACTCACAACTGAAAATCTCTCTGCTTCAACTGAAATTAAAATGGTTTGACATCCACTAAAACACATCATGAGGAGGGAAGCTGCCAGATGGTCTGCAGATCATTCAGCTTGTAGACAAAGATGCACTGACATATGAGGTTTTTATTATATCAGTTCAGCTGAAAGGACTGCTCTGAGTGATGCTTTTACAGGAGATGCTGCGCATGCAAATTTTTATAAAGCCCTGGAACTTGATGGTGTTGTCTGTGATTAGATTTTGTATAATATTAACCTACCATTCCCATTGTATATTAACATGGAAGTTAAAATTCTTCTAACTAGTTTGGGTGGTGTGTCTTCAGTGACTGCGCATGTAGTTGTTTATCTTTTCTTTCTACATGTTGCGGTTCGCAAGACTGAGAGTAAGCGGTGATAAACTTTTTATGGGTCTTTGACAACATGTTGCCAGCCTGTGAATATTGCATTAAATGGAGAGTTGTAAATTATATCTAGTTTAACTATAAAAAGATTGTTCCATTCACAGTACTCTGCATTATTGTTATTCTCTCATTTTGCAGTAACAACAGCATTCTGACATTTTACAGAGATACACAGCACAGTGAATTCATACAAAGATTTACATGTACATATTCACCCAAAGGAACCCAAGACTCTCAATGTAACAAATGCCAGTATATAGGTCCATATGTGTCGCACATCCTGATGTGATATCTTGCTTTCTTTCACTCAAGTTGCCTTTGCACAGTGAGTGACTTGAACATGAGATCATTCTTTTGCAAGATGTATCTTTCAGATGCCAAACAAAGCATTTTGGTTCAGTCAAAACTACATTTTTTCTTGCCAGGGTAAAGTGCTTCGTTAAAAGGCCTGAACTGCAAAAGTCTTAAGTGCAAACGTGCATTTTTAAGGTGATTTCAGGACTGACTCCACAAATAACAGTTATTTCTGCTTGCTTAGCAGGTGGACGACATGCAGATAATAAAACAATGAAAGTACACGTATTCATCAGATGCCCTTGTCAGATCTTTTGTCTATTTTCTTCTGAACTGGTCGGGGAAGTCCTCTCATGCTGCACTGAAGTGACAGTGCGGTGTCGTGCTTCCTTGCCTTCACATCCATGAATTGTCTTGCTTCTGATTTTTATCTGTTCTCTGTGTACAATGAGGTGAGGGTCGATTCCTCCACACTGGCATTTGATTGACAGTCAGACCATTTCAACAACATGTCTGGCAGTGTGAGTCCACACAGGCTGGAAACCTGGTCCAACAACTGCTCAGTTACAAAAGTACAAACATTTTCTTGGATACTATCTGCGCTATATTATTTCTGGCAAATATATCTAAGCTTTAGATCTCAAATATTGAATCTGAAATGTATGCAGCCTACTATTGCTCAACACTTTCCCATTTTATTGGCTGCAGCCTATAAAACATATTTGTTTTTTCAAGACATATTTAAGATTCCATGTAGTTTCCCATACTGTAAGAAATCAAGATTGGAGTTCCACCCATACTGGATCAGAAAAAGAAGCATTCTGCATGCATAAAAGATAAATTGAAGCAGCTACAGGGGCCACAAAACATATCTATTATAGCAATCAAAAAATGAAGTAGATCTGTAATAAGATCTGTTGGTCAGAGGAAAATCCATCTGCTGCCGTTTCACGTTTTGACTGAAGTGATTTTCGCTGAAGCTGATGCTCAAGGATCGGAAAATGAGGTGTGTCTGTCATTCTCCTGCTGGTTCTCCTTCAGACAGACTGCTGGGATGGAAGCTGTCTCACATCTGCTTTTGAGCGACATTCGACACAAGAGTTCCCTTTGAGATGAATAAGTTCAGTCTTGTCTTTTTCAGTCTTGTCCTGAACTTTTACAACAATAAAAGGCCTTTCATGTTATCAGCTCACGATCCTGCGTTAAACTAAATTTACAATGAATAAAATGCAGGTGGAGGTTGTATCTGATACACAGTCTCAAACTTGTCACACAGTACAAGTTACAAATCAAAGCTCATACCTGTAAACTTCAGGACTGTTCACTTGCTTGTCGGGAGTTAGAACAGAGAGGCTGACACCGCAACAGTGTTCGAAGTGAAACAGGAGCTCGCTCAGGAATAGACAAATCTTTTAACTTATAAAATGTACAAAAAGCAAATTGTCACAATGAGGTTTTACAGTTTGAGTATGTGCAGGATTTTGTCGCCTCCGTTCAGAGCCAGACTAATTGTTTCTTACTGGACCCCCAGCTCAGTGACTGCTGCTTTATATAAACTGACAGCCATTTCCCTGTCAAACTATCCTTTTACAGCTGAATCTGAGCGTGAAGCCACAGAGGAATTAGCCTTACAACACGAGTAATTTAACACAGCAGCAACTTTTATCATTTCTCCGGTGGGAGGTTACACAAAATTCTGTGATGTAAATGTCAACAGATATTGGCACTGATGAACAACCCAACTCTCCTGTGGTTTCATTCTTGTTGTTTTGTGCTGCGAGAAGCCAGCAGAAACTCTCAGCAGCAGCCATCCAGAAGTAAGAAAACCACATTTAAAATCCCATTAACATTTCAACTACACTCACTAACAACACCACCTCGGAGCATTCGGAGTATTCTTTATTTATTTATTTTGCGCTTCAGTTTTTGTTCACAGCAGATATTACACATCTGTTGACTTATAGAAGGCAGCTGTGGTGAGGCGTTGATATAAACAAAACCAGCTGAGATGATGAGCACCTCTGTAACTCTTGATTAAAAATTAAAGATACATTTTTTTTTGAAGGTTTCAGTGAAGTACTTTTTTCGGCAAGATGCTGAATTTGAGATTGCATCCACGGGAGTGAGAAGATGGTGTGATTGTGTCTTTTTTAAAAACAAAAAAAATGTAATTCTGTTTATCTCATCTTTTATAGTTTTTGAAGGAAGCCTGTCTAAGCTTTTTATGCTTAAGTTTCTGTTCATTTAAAATATACGAGTATGCAAAAGTGTATTTGTACATGAAGGCAGTCTATTACATCATGCTGGTTTTCTTTTTATAACACAGAAATTAAACATTTTAGGTTTTTTAGATAATTATAATCACTGATCCTATAACATTCGCTCAGCAGTGCATATGATCTCCGGCAATGCAACATGTTTTATGTGTTGATATGATGAGTTTGGTGGCAGACATACCTCAAAATTGTCTAATTAAGCACTTGGATGCGTTCCACCACTGAACTGTCAAGTATGAAAGCAGTATATTTTACACAGCAATAAGAGGCTGAGATATAGGAGTAGATTATGAAGGAATGTGTGATGGGTTGAAAGTCTTCCTGAGCTCTCCAGGCCAGATGTTTTCTGTTTCTCTATTTGAGTCTGTTGATCTGTTGTGAGAGCTATCAAAAATAGCTTATGAAAGTGTGTGTGTGTGTGTGTGTGTGTGTGTGTGTGTCAGGTTAAAAAAAAGGTTCCGATCTTCTCCTTGAGTGTTGAGAGCACGTTATTTTCCTTGCACAGTTCTGCACATTTGGGCCCACTAAATCACATCCATCACTCTCCTGAGGAACACATAGGTGCAAGACCTTCATCAATCACAGCTGTTAGTCTGAGGATTCGTTTGTCCGCTGCGAGTTGCTTCCAAGGGATCACAGAACAAAGATCTACAGTCAGGCAAATGTCAATCAAAATGCAGTCCACCAAAAGAGAAGCAATTTGTCATTACGCAGAGACCCGGGACGGTGCATGTTGAGAAACACGGAGAGGTGGGAGGTCTTTAAAGGGGCGTCTGTTCGTCGAAACAGTTCGTCTCAATTTGAACCGACTCTGCGGAGGAGGAGCACATCGGGCAATGCTTTGAAGAACAGCACCACATGACGAAGTGTCAAACTGACTTAAAAGCGAATTCCTTTTCTCTGGAGTTGAAGTGGATATAGGAAATAGATCTGTTTGCTTCAATGTGTGTGACACAGGAGTCTGGTGTTTTCCATTGCCAAACACGTACCAGATGACCATCCTTGTGTCAACCCTGATTCAGAGCAAAGCTGAGGTAGGTGAGAACTTTTCTATGAGTGGGATAAAAAAAAAACTGCAGCACTGGCACACCACAGCAGTGCAAGAAGGTAGAGGGCATGCGTTTGTTAGTCTGTCTGAAGTTTGGTGGTGCTTGGTTGTGGGGTTTGCTAACCTATATAGATATCAAAAAGCATGGAGAAAACTTATCATGTGATGGGTGACATTTGCATCATGTGCTCCTGCTTTCACCACATACCAGTCACATCAATAGTTTTATTAGATTACGATAATTCAATTATGTATCAGCATCATCAGTCAAAGAGTGGGCTCTAAGTAAAAGTCGAGCAGGATGGTCTTCCAGCTCACATGCAGCATCCTGCCTTAGTTTGGGAACGACACTTGAATTTCTTTTGTTTGTTTGTTTTATTAGAATTTTTTTTTTAAAAAAAACCTGAAACTTGGATGGCGTGAGACTCTCTGTATTTCTTCTGGGCTCCAGAATCAAATTTTATGAAACGACATAAAGCTTCTTTTTTTTTTAAACCATAGTAAATCAGTGCAGCTCAGCTTCACATGAGGATCAAATAGCAAGTACTTCTTTTCTCTGCTGCTTTTTTCCCCCCTGTGTCTTAATACATCTTAGGAGTCAACAGGGGGAACAAATATGTCGTTTCGATTCATTGTTTCGCTTCCATTTGTCTTAACTGTTTAGGGCAAACCAGCGCTGAATTCACGTGGCAAGTGAGTGAAAGGGGTTATCGAAAAACACCTACACGTGCAGACACTTGGCCTGCAGTGTGAACAACATGTGCTTGTCACCGTGTTTTAATCCTGATTAGAGGTTAAGTACATCTGGAGTCCATTTAGCTGTTACAGATGCCAAAAGGTGCTTGGTAGCAGGCATCACCAGCTGCAGGAGGAGTCTGTGTGCATGTTCCTGACGAGGCTTGCATGGTAGAGGGCAGTGTTTGGCCAGAAATGGAGCTCGTCTCCACCACACTAGGTTCTTCTGAGGTCACACTCGGTTAAAACCTCGATCTCTGCACATGTAACCACAAATTCAACATGATGTCTTGTCAAGATCAGAGTCGAGGAAGTGGAGCTTTTGAGCACGAATAGCCTGCAGAGGTGAAAAAGAAGCACTTATATGAGATTTTGGATGGAAGTGCAAGCGCTTCTTCAGCTCCTATTGTTAAAACTTTATAGCACAATTAGGTGGAAATTCTGTTTAGGTTTTGCACTGAACCTGTTTTGCCTTGTAAAATTATACAACAAGCAGTTTTATTGCAGAAAAGACTGCCACGATTTGGGAGGGATCACTGCATCAGAAAGGGAGTGCTTTTATATGGAAATGTTAAGGTCGGGATGCTGCATTAGCACTTAATTTAGCCATGGTTGTGTTGGTGTTTGATGATGTTTTTCTTTTTACTATTTTAGCACGTATGATACACTCAAGTACATGAGGAATGTTTGGGTCAAATAGGAGTACTTCTAGTGGATTGGTGCACTTCCCAGGTTGGCTTGATGATAATGTACGGTTGTGTCAGTTGCAGGTAAAGTGTCTGTGTGTGCTTATGTTCCTGAGCTTTCCTCTGACTATGGCCGAGGTCCCTGGTCCATGCAGACACTCCATTACTAGGGAGCACCTGCTGACAGTCAGGCAACTGGTAGGTGTACAAACAATGTAAGATCAATCATGCTGCACAGCCTGGGCTGAAATCCTCCTGTTGTTGTTTCTGCAGATGGATAACCAGTTGCGAAGTGGGTGTTCGATAACCTACACATTCATAGAACAGAGAAGTTTGGTAAGGTAACATTAGTTTTATGGGACCATTCAAAAACAATGGAGTCAGACATTTCATTGACTGTATTGTGTGCTTTACGTTTATTGCCTTGTGCTCGGATTCCCCACAGAGCAAATGTTGCTTTGTGAAAGCTGCTTTACCCTGGATCCTGGAGCTTCTTACCACCCACTTCAAATACAACCGGGGTTCGGTCAATGATGGCTACGTTCAGTCCCTGAGAGCACTCATCCTCAACATCTATTCTCAGAAGTGTGTGCCTCAGATAAATGAGGAGGTTGAGGTGAGTGTGTGACTAAAGGATGGCAGAATCTGAAACGTGATATGAGGAACTGCTCAGCACAAGGAGATATATCTCCTGCGTTTTGAAAAGTATTTAAGCATGTTTATCAAAATCTGCTGCAGGATAAGCCAGAAAGTTTTGAGATGCTCTACAGAGGGTCTCCTTCAGATGCACTACAGAAGATTTCAGAGGTGTTGTCCGTTTACTGGGAGCTGGTGACAACGAGGGACACACCAGTCGACTGGAGATGCCAAAACGAATACACAGACTCCTTTAGCTCTACCACAGAGACATTCATACAATATTTTACAGGTGGGAGTCTCAAAAATGTTAACATTCTATGGTGAATTAAGCAGAGATTAGAGGTTAACTCTCCTTTTCTACAGACAGTTATGATAGGAACTCAGCAAAGGCGTCTCAGAGAAGACCAGTCAGAGACCTGTACAAGCTCGGCTTCATAGTCGCATCCATCTGCGGAGGACTGCTGTTCATACTTACTCTCTACTGTCTCATCACACACAAGGTATCAGCACTTCTTTGTTGCTATTTCCAACATCACACGTGCCCTAATAAAGTTTAGGACCAAGCATTCAGAACATATTGCAATTATGCGTGCCTTGGCAGTCAGGCTGTGTGCTCTTGCAGACGTACTTGCCATCCCTCCCTGGTAAATACAGAGCATAACAGAACAAGGTGGAGCCTGGCCTCACTGGTGTGTGCAGAAGTGCAATTTCAGGGCAACACATGCACAAACATCTGCAAATGCAAATGAACCTTTTTTCAGTTTGAGGCTGTTTGGCGCCATCAGCTTCATTTGAGACGATGCATCGTATGATTCGGAGCAGCGGTTAACTGATGGAGGCTCACAATCCACATTTGGCATCATTAATGAAGCCCGAGGCATGACTTTAACATGCTTTAGGATTTAAACACCTTTTATTAATTTCACAAAACAGACACTGCAGCAGCGACCCTTGATAACCTAGCAAAAGCACAAAACAGAAAAGGTGTTTGAAAGAGCATAACAGTACCAGCTACAGCTTGTTGAAAGTGACCGTATGCCAATAGGTCTGCTTACAGTACAACATATGTTGAAAGCTTAGAAGAAAAGGGAAAACCCTAGACTGCAAAATTAGGTCTTTCTTTCTACGGTCTTTAATGTGTGTTTTTTTGCGGGTAGGTCAGTCATGGATCATAGTAGAGAAAGCCCCGTGGGTCTGTGTTTTACGACAAGTTCAGTAGAATTACACTTCATTAAACTCTATAGAGGGATTCATGTTCTGCATTAAATGGAAGAAATATTTAGGAGAACTGGACTGTTGCCATATAGGCTTTGTTTGCCTGAAAATACATGCACACAGAGGCCTTATAGTCAGTGAATCACAATATCACACTGTGAATAGTCGATTTAAAGGCCTGTTATATTGAAAGAAGGAATCACAAGGAGGGACAGAAGATGGATTTTCTGTTTTCACAGTACACCAGAAATAAAGGAGACTCACATCAGCATACAGTCACATTATCACTCCCACACAAGTGCTGGGATAATGGCAAACAAATGGCCTCATTTGAGTAGCTCTATTGAGTTTGTATGGGACCTCTTCTCAGCGCAATCATTGTATTAGGGGTTGTTTGTTTTTCCATTACTTTTATAGTTAACCGAAAATTATGCTCTGGAAGGATTTTGTTGGGTAGGATTCGTGTTGTTTTTGGACACCAAAAATCACACCAAACCCTAAGGCTGGTTCTTTTAAATGAGAAAAGAGCCAGAGACCTTTGGAAGCCTGTCATGATCTGATCGTCTTGTTCAGTTTAACTGATGTGCAGCGACCACACAGTTGGAGAAAAAAGACAGGACTGACTTCTCTTCCAAGACACGTAAATTGTTTATGAACCAGTTTAGTTGTGTGCATGCAGTGACATAATGGAGCCAGCGGAGTAAGACGGGAGGGTGCGTGGTTGGCAGTGGACAGGGATTCTCATTGGTAATCAAGCAAGCACTGGATGAGTTAGACAATTTTACGCTTTTGGAATGCTATTGTCATGTGCTGGCCATACTTGCTCCTGCATATTTTATCGATGTTCAGTCTTTTTCCTGCCCTGCCTGCTTTTTGCTACCATATGTGGGTAAATGACGCTGCCACACCAACTGCCCCTGACCATCTGTGCTCTACGTACTAAATTCTCTAGAATTTTAATCAACATCATCTGTGTGCTCATTGAGAATGTGTGACTACAGGAATATGTATGTTCTCACAAAGGTGTATGACGAAATGGACAACTAATTTTTGTGATTATTCAATTAAAAAACTTAAAGCCTGGATTAGCAAAAAGAATTACCTCCCATACTACATTAAATTATATTAGAAGGCATTTATACATACATGCTTATTTTAAGCTGTTGAATGAGGTGTCTATTAAGCAGCTCGTTGATTTCATTTTCTAAGTAAGTGTGCAAGAAGGAATCCTGGAAAGTCAAACAAAGTAGTCGGTTTAGTTGGAAGTGTGAAGGTAGAAGGTCAAATATTTTATGAAACTGTGTTATACATTTCCTCAAGTTGAGCCCCATAAGGAATACTATTATAACTTTGCTATAAACTGTAACATGTGCAAGCCCTTGACACCTTTTCTTCTGAATTTTGGCAGGGCTCAAGTCTATAACAGCATGATGACCTGAACAGGAGGCAAACGTGCAGCTCTTTTTGGCAGCTAAACAGTCTTTCAGAAAGACCTCAAATCATCTCCAGTACTGCACAGTTTCCCTGCAGTGGGTCAAAAATCCACTGATAATATGCATGACTTCAAAAGATAGTTTTATTTGGACTGGAATTTTCTCATAAATGAGTCATGAACCACCTTGGGCCACCCCCAGCCACTTGGAGCTTTGCTTTGTCTACAGGGGCGAGACAAGATAATGTAAACATGGCATTCCCAGAGGTTATAAAGTGGTACTATGTGCACAAATGATCTCTTTAACAGAAACAATCACCCACATCGATGGCTGTAGAGAATTTAATTATCCATACTAAAAATAATGAAAGTTTTCACAGTGGGGAGAAAAATATTAAATCATCCATAGAGATGTTCTGCAACATTAAATTTAACTGTTGACCCTTTTGTGCATGCAGTGTGTGATTCTTAGCTTATTGTTTTCAAGAGATTTAGTTACTTCAAAGAATTGGAAAATGATATGTCTGCCTGTTTCTTTGTCTCTTCTGCTTTAGTTTTTCAACATGTGTTTGTACTGTTTGAATTTCACAAAATGTTCCCTCTCTTTTTCACAACAGAAAACTCACAACTCTCAAGAATCAAGAATATACACAAACTCAAGGTGACATGTGGAATAATTAAGCTGATAGTTATCCACTTTTCTGTGTTTGTTGTTGCTAATGCATACTTCTGTCATCTGGGTTAAAGGAGAGATCTGCAGGAGATAGAGATGGAGCCACAGTAAAGTGAGTATCCTTCTCACCTACATCAAAGGACTACGGACAGTTAAACATCTGGCGCTGGCACAGATTAATCATCTAAAACAGATACTTGTGTCAGTAAACTGTGACTGCAGTGCACACGCAGTGCATTTTTATATTCTTTGTTTTCAGCATTATTCTCTCTCCTCAGGCAGTGAGGAATCCATCACTGCAGCAGCAGATAGAGCACTTGTGAAGCTGTACATTTCATCCACCATGAACATGTTTAATGTATTAAATGTATCAGTATTAAATGTAAAATGTATCATGCTCACCTATTTAATCGGAAGCTTTGCTTTGAGTGAGTACAAAGATGGACCTTATTTTAAAGAATATGTTATGTATATTATGATTATGAAGCGTTGTCTATTGCAGATATCTTCTCAAGTTCTCTAAAAAAAAAAGGTTTATTTTTACTGTACTTATATATATTGAATGATGTGTCTCCATCTGTTACCGCTTAACTGTTTGTAATGTTGTTTGCCAAACTTTTCTACAAGTTATTTATTGTCTTTACTCTAGCCAATCCATAGATTGCCTATTATCTATTCAAACTGATAGTAAAAGTTAACCAACAATACCATAACCAAATTTGTAATTCTCTCCAGCAGTCTAGCTACCAGTGCATCCATATATGAACATGATAGCATCACATCTAAGGGCAGGTAATGGCTTCAATAAAGGTTTTACGGCACTTTGTAGCCTACATCCTGTTTGACGAGTTAAAATGACTTTTATGTCTCCGAAAGAGCTCTGGAAAACATTTGAGTTCAATATCAGCCTACACTATTAATCACTACAGTGTTTACTTGACAGTTTCTAAAGGTTACAATCAAAAACTTGTACAGTATATTCGGTTTCATTGCAAAACAGTACCTACACACTACAAACAATATAATGGTTTGCCAAACATTCTAAATTGCTGTTACTGGCAGACAGTCTATGGGAACTGTGGGAAACACTCTATTATCAGTCAAAAAAGCAGAACTGTTGTTACTGGCAGAGAAGCAATTCACTGAGATGTATACTAGTCACTGCTGCACCTTAAAAAGAAATGTATTCCCAGCACATAGCATGACACAGTTTGGTAGGAATAACATGTTGCAACAGTTTAGCTACATACATGCATAACATTGAATTATTATTGCATGGTGGTGGAAAATAACAAGAGGATATTGTGAGGAAGGACAGATAGCGTTCCCTAATGCTGCCATGACTTCCACTCGTATTTACTTAAAAATGGTCCAGCCGAATGTTTCACAATGAATTAGCTGTAAGAACTGGACAATTTCCAACAAAATAAAACTTTTGTATGCATTTTAAAGAGAACCACATGAGTGAATCCTGTGAAAAGATTCCCATATTTGATTGTGTGCATGTGTGCCGGCGCCTATATTGATTTTAAAGAATTTGTGTCAAAAGCATAGTTTCAGGGCAGGAAAAAAAACACAGCTCTACCCAAAGCCTCTGCAGAAGCATGTGCAGTATAGCATGATCTATACCACACGTAATTTCACAGGCTACTGCTCATCAGTATGAAAGCCAGTGTTGCACCAGCATTATTCCATCTTTCAAAGTGAGACGTTGCTGCATTACAAAGAAGGAAAGTATTGTCAGTTAAATTTAGTACGTTTTCTGCAAAGGATTAAAGGCAGCTGTGGAAAATGGAAAGGAAAGTTGTCTTCAACAATCAATATGTAGGAACTGCCAAGGAGTAACTATAATTATCTGTGTGTGTGTGTGTCTTTAATTCCAATTTAGAGAGAACAGAGCATGTTGTTGTTTCTAAAAATGTATTGCTGTCAACAGTTCTGGGTTAAAATAACACTGGAAACTGTTTGTGTTCCACAGATGTAATAAAAGGTACAGATTCCTAGAAAAAAGAATCACTTGACACAAAGCAGCCTTCCGGAAAAAAGGATACACACTGAGCAGTGTCAATCCTTACAACAGCTTACTGTCTAAATGTGGCAAACAAGCATTTCTCGGTGAGATACAGTGATATACACGCTGCCTCAGAAATCACACCCTTGAGAAAGAAATTCTTAGAAGTGACTATGAAAACAGCTATTCAATCATAAGTTTGAACATTTAAGAGGTATGCATGTTTGATCAGTTACAAAAACACTTAATTACGGTATTTCAAATGTCGATTAAAAATGTTTCACTGGACTGAAAAGCGAGTACTATCAAACTGTTAATGCATTATTAAGTGTCTATCAATGATAATAAGTTAAAAGATGACTTTTCTAAAAAAGAAAAAAAGTATTAATGAGAATCATTGCGGCTCAGCGTGCTGTTTTGTCATCTTGTGCCACATGGTGGAGGCAAAGATCCAAACTGATTCTCACACAGATTATTGGCAGTTTTATACAGATAATGCCACAAACAGAACTAATGTTCACCAACTACAGCTTATATTTATATATTTATATATATATATGTGTGTGTGTGTGTGTGTGTGTGTGTGTGTATGAGAGTAGGTAAGAGCCTTTTTTCATTGCTCCCTGTCATCTGGTTTGTATTATTTCCCATTGATTAATACGGGAACTTTTTAATTACCACTAATAATAACAGTTTAACAAAACACCTTCTCAACTATGTTTCAATAGAAAGGACAGTGAACTACATAAGGAAAATGCAGTGATGCATGATGAAAAAAGGAAGCTAGCAAAGAAAGTATTTTGGTTTGTTGATGAGAGAGATCAGGAAGCTCTAAACGTCTACAAAGGCAACACGCCGCAAACAGTAGGCAGCTTCGGCAGGAATGTCTTTGGCACTGATCTGATTGGCATCCAAACGCAGCATTTTCAGCTTGGAGAAGTTTGTCATGTCAACAGTGCTGCAGAAGCTGCTCAGGGAGAACTCTGAAAGAGGAGAAGAATATAAAAAGAAGTCATTTTCACGGTCACCTTGTGAGACATATCGAGCAAGAGTCAAGTATTTACGTCTCAAGTGCTTTCCAGCTAAGCCAACAGTCATCAAAAATGCCAAATATTCCTTCTGGAATGTATGTCTGTGCTAAACAGACAGATGTGGGATCTCACACCATTATATTACAGTTGAACTTGAAGTCATTTAGTTACAGTGTCATATGAGATAAAATCTTGACATTGTGTTTCAATAAAATCACTCATTACAAGCTTTCTGGACTTTGTAGTTGTGTTTTACTGGAATTGTTTCTCGCATTTTATGAGGTTTGGGCTATTTGAGAAGGTGTTTATATATTTTTAAAAAAACTGCTGCAGTGGAAGGGTATAATTTAAAAAAAAACCCTGATATACTATTAAAGAAACTCTGCTTCTGCTGTCATCTAGTGGTTGAAAAATTCTCATTGCTGCATGCACAGCTCCCAACCTAAAAGTGAGGCTCAGTGTTTTCGTCACTGTTGGGGACGGTCAAGATGTAACTACAGAAACATAATTTAAGTTTAAGGAGGTTGAAATACCAAATATGATTACAAGCTGGATGGCTGGACTTCCAAATACACGTTAAATAGTACTGTGAATGCAAGGCAACAAACAATACAGATGAAGTGGTACATATCTAAACTCCACCTTAGTTGATTTTCACAGAAACAGCTGGAGTGGATTAAATCAGTGGAGGATGGGCGTGTGGAGTTAAGGTAAGTGCGACCACATAAAAGGAGCGTGCAACAGAAAAATGAGTCCCACTTCTTTAAAACTTGTACTCTAACAAACCATATTTGGTAACCAAACTCCTGTATACCTTTTAACTGCCACTCAATTATGCCAATTTAGTAAGGTTCACAAGTGCTAGGTTCAACATTTGTTCTATGTTTCTGCTAGATTTGTGTTGTCAGTCTTGTGGGTGTGTGTGTGTGTGTGTCCCACTGACAAAAACAACCCAGTCAGTAAAGCTACCTTTGATTCGGATTCAGGACATCGGTTCTGTTTTGGAGATCGTCACTGTAGAGTCCATGTAAATAATGGCATTTAAAGTAAACCATCAAATGAATGACCCGGGTGGAAACATTCAAATATACTTTTTCAACACTTTTGACGGCTTAAAAGATAATTATTACAACTTTTGTTTGCTAAAAATAAAGAAAAAAGTGTTCACAATCACATTATACTTCTCTTTTTTTCATCTTTTATTTGTGACTCTAAACCTGTAAAAAAAATCTCAGTGTATTATATGAGTTAACAGATAAGAAGTCATACCTTTGATCTTATTGGCTTGCAAGTAAAGGTTCTCCAGGTTCCTACTAACCACAGGGATCCTCTCCAGTGAATTGAAGGACAGGTCAAGCTCAACCAGTGTGGTGATATTGAAGACACTGGATGGAAGTCCTTTATCAGTCAGCTTGTTGTGAGCCAACCGGACGAACTGCAGTTTGGGATACATTTTGAGAAAGCCTGCCGGCACACTCACTATGTTATTAAACTCCAGGTAGAGCTGCTGCAGTCTCTCGGGCAGGTTGTCTGGAATTTTCCTCAGCTTGTTTTTTCTCATGTCCAGCATGGTCAGAGACTTGAGTCCCTTGAACACACCTCCAACATCCTCCAAGTCATTTGCCTGGAGGTGAAGGGTAGCGAGGTCGGCCATCCCTTCGAATGAGTTGGAGAGTACTTTGGAGATCTTGTTGTGACCAAGTCGCAGGTCTGTGATGCCCTTGGGCAAGTTAGGAGGCACACGGGTCAGCTCGTTGTGGTCCAAGAGGAGTCGATCCAGGTTCTTGAGCTTGCTGAAGACGTTCTTGCCAATCTTGTCTGAGTTGAGCTGGTTGTGAAATAAAACAACCCAGACCAAGTTGGTGGCGTTGTCAAACACCCCATCCTGGATGCCTGTGATCTGGTTACGCTGCAGGTAGACATACTTTATATGTGAGGGGACGTAAGGAACGTGCTGAAGGTTGCGGCTGTGGCAGTACATAGCTGTAGGGTAGGCGGAGGGGCAGTCGCACTCCAGGGGGCAATCCACATCAGCAGCCTGCCAGCCAGCATGCTGTCTTCGCCCTCGCAGATGGGACAGCCACTGGAACTGGCTGTAACGCTGGCCGATGTTCAGGTCCACTATTCCCATTAAGAGGAGCAGCACTGCAGTCCGCATTATCCCTGGCAGAAAACCCGGGGGGGGAAATGAGGTGGAAATGATGTCATTTGAAGGTGGTGTGAAGTCAAATTTAGCAAATTACCTTATTACGTAATCACAGATACTAATCCCAGTTGTGGAAATGATTTGAAACGAGCACTGAATCACACAGCTCTCACTCTCTCTGCTACACTTGTAAAATGTATAGTAGGTGCAGTATACCTACCAGTTGGTTGATCTGAGACGATGCCTTCTCCCTCACACACGTTGCCTGTGTCTTTCAGAGACTGAGAGGAAGATGCTGTTGGCATAGAGTAAATATCCCCCTTCTCTCTGCAGCTGTTTCCCCAGCCACTACGTCTCATTAACGCACATACTTTTTTTTCCACTTGCAAGTAAAACCACAAGACAAATTACAGTATATCACCTCCAGCCATGTCAGTATCAATCCCATCTGTGAACCAGTGTGGACATCTGCTTTTTAACAACCTTGTTTTCCCTTTTTGTGACATACCTTATCATTAGAACAGCCTCTCAAAGTCTGGCTTGCTTTTAACCATCATGGGGTAAACCCTAAGGAGAAGGTGGGGGAGCTAATGGTATTAAAAATTTAATGCATCAGACTAGACGTCATATTTGGCGCTGTTATTTCTGAGACAAAACAATGCAGCTTAGTTATAGTTTAAAATCAACAGCATGTGCTTTTTTCCAGTATATACTGTACGTTTGAAGAAAGTATACCAAACCCTATTATTTGTCCACAATCATCCTCCATATGCATTTTCCTTGTTTTCCCTGCTCACTGCAAGTGGTACTTTTGTCAATTACAGAGAAAGTTAACATGTGCAGGCGCCTGCAGACAGCATAGCATCATCATCCACAGCTAGTCTCCAGAATAGGCCTCACCACTTTTGTCCTCCACTGGAGCAGAAAAAATTTGAAGCAGAGTTTCAGGGATTATGTTTCTCACCTACAGTCTAGTTCCCCGGCCCCTTTGAGGAAGTGAAAGACAACATGCAGATTTGTAATGGAATCTTTTCAAAATGTAATAGGCCTTATCACCAAACAATTACATCCCATTTCAAAAAAAGAGGGGACGTGACGATACACAGATGGAAGCTCTTCGCACAAAACACTTTGATTTTTAGTCCCAGTGCAAAACTCTTTTGCCAGAAACACCTTGTAGTCTATAAACAAAAGCCAAATATCCATCCATCCATCCATTATCTATACACCGCTTATTCCTCTGTAGGGTCGTGGGGAAAGCCAAATATGTGACTAAGTAAATCACAAGTTAAAAATAAGTAAACACAAACTTTTCCAAGTGATAGTGCATTAACACGTCAAAGAAGTCTACCATTCAGTTATAAATGCACTTTCAACATTAATTATATAAATAATACTCTTTTTTTGTCTAGCACACAGCTGTGTTTTTTGTATGCTTCTCTTAATACTGAGCACCCCAAAGAAGGTTTGAATTAAAACAGGATGCAAAAGCTGAAAATATCACCTTGTAATTACAACATCGTGAGTATTCCGAAACACTGCATGGGAGCCATTTATTCATTCTGCAGCCCGAAAAGCCTATAATCCCAATTATAAGACAGCAAACAATATGTGTGCAGCCTGGAGCCATTCCCTGCTGTTGCTAGTTATACTGTGAGCTAAAGTGAGGCACCATTAGGTGAACTATTACTTGTCATGAATGGATTACATTACTTACAACATGGTGGGAGCAAAAATATTCTAATTTAAAACAGATGTGCATTTTCTGCATTAAGATTATTTTAAAAAGCACATGTGTGTATTACATTAGAATTATACATATACTTAACAATTGTTTAGACTGATAACACCTTTTTAAGCATACCACTGTTGCTTCTTGACAAACTTTCAGTTGAAGTGAACAGAAATCTGGAAGACATTCATGTATTCTGGGTCAAAATGTCCATCTGCCACTTCAGTTTATGACAGAATACCTCTAAATCATTTTTTAGTTTAATACTAGCACAAAATGCTATGATGCAAATATGAGATTAATAGCATTTCAAATAGGTTGAAGATGCTCAGGCCTCAAATTGAAGCTCAAGCTCCCCACCATCCCAACAGGACTTAAATTATTTCTCTAATTTTGCATTTGCAAGAAATTCTTACCTGTGTGTATGTTCAGTGGCAACTTTTTCCCCTTATTGCAATATTCAGGAGGGAAATGTTATGGGCAATACAAGAAAAAGAGGAGACCTTTCTGATAAAAGGAAAAAGTTCTAACTCTGCAGGGCAAACTGCAGTTTTTAATCTAAAGGAAAGCCCGAATTCAAAAATCAAAACAGCTGTAGTGACGTCAATACCCACTCCATTCAACCATTTATGTGGTTTTCCATTCCATAGTACAATTAGTTCAATGTAAATACTCTTTGCATTTATAACATGCCACCAAAAATATTCATTTCCTGGAAACAACAAAGCAGAAATTTACTGAAATGATCAAACAACATACAAAAGCCACAGAGAATATCAAGAGACACAATTCAGAGTAAATACGACAGACAGGACCATAGTGATTTACAGTCACAATGGCCCTGCCTTAAGCTAACGGTTTATTGCAGTCCACTTTTCTTTCCATGTCTTTCACACAACAGAGTTCGTGCACTATAGTTTCAATTTCTGCTCTGAAGAAAACAACAGAAGCATGAAGAGCTCAACTCGCAGCATAGTTTTGTCAGCCAAATGCAATTATCACTTGTCTCATATGCACAGTTGCAACAAATGCTTAATACATTATAACTGCTGTGGCGTAGCAAGAAAACTCCGGTTTTGTGTCAAGGAGAAGCTCTTGTGACAATCAGTCAAAATATAAAACAAAAGTGGTGGTTTCTGTCATAGTCATTACATTGACAATTATGAGTGATGCCATAAAACTTTCTCAACAACACCCTCAAGCATCCCAAAATAATCCAGAACAATGCGTGACTAGACAACAAAGCTGAAATGATTCACATGTATGTACATAGTGGAAACAGTCCTAGTATACAGAACTTAGAGCAGATGTTGGCTCTCTGTAATGACAGAAAACAAGCTTCAGAAAAAAATGACATGCAAAGTAGGTCAAAATTCTTTTGAGACACATTTACCACAGTGCCTTCAGAAATTTCATGTTTGAAAATTTCAAAGAAGGTGATCTGCTGTGTACAAAAAGAGAAAACACTCCGACAAACATGTTAAAACCACTTGACAAAATCCACTTTCCCAAAGTTCTTAAAAGTTTTTTTCTGCACAATTGTGTGCACGTGGTTGCGTGTGTGTAAATATATCTTTATTTTGTAAAGAATTATGAATTATGAATAATGAATTATGTGTTACATCTGCATTGGCTAGCTAGGGTTCTGCATGGCTGTGTTTTTAGTTTTCTTTCTTCTCTTCAAGAGTAGAGGGTTAGTTGAGTCCTCAATAGTTTTGATTTTTATTTGATCATAGTCCACTCTCATTGTTTGCAGGGCATTTGTCATTTCCTCCTGGCAATAAAAACAAAACAGAATACTTTGATCAAAATCAACTAAGGGGAACCATATAGTAATATTTTTCATCTGGACTCCTAGACGAAAACCCATAAAAAAGAGTAACAAAACTGGCCCTCTAACATCAGAGCCTCTCCATCCTAATAAACAAGCAGTAAAAAATTGGCACGCATGAGGAGCACCGACACGTACCTTCACCTTCTCCCAGACATCTTGTTCCTCGTGCAGCACACGGCTGGTGTGAAGAGGCGTTTGTGGGACCTCCACTGACTGCTGTGGCGGACAGAAAATATGGATACATGTTTATCAAACCAGACATCTTTCTTAACCGGCAGTTGCTTAAGAAGACTCGGGCCTACAGAGAGATTCTTACATTTATCCATGGATGGTTTATGAACTCATTGATGCTCATTCTCTGGGTGGGCTCAGTTTTCAGTAGGTGACAGATCAGCTGTTTGGCTGCAACAGGAAGTCATCATTATTAAATGTCCACACGTCTCCAGCATCATGAGCCACATATGTTGAGAGTCACAAAGTAGCTTCAATTACATTGGTCAGTTTTTGTTTCTAGAAATAGTCATGCTTAATACTATAATGAATGTTGAATAAAATTATAAAATCTGCAATACAATACAAAATGCTCAATCACATACTCAGGATGGAAAATCTTTTAAAAAATACTGTCATTCAGTACTATATTGCTTTACTTCTGCTTTTGTATTTAATACTATTACTGGACCTACAGAAAAGAAAGCAAGTCCGGTAATACTGACATTGAAAGCAAATGTTACCTATTTCAAACTCAAGAGGATGCATCGCTTCGGAAAAGTTCAGGACTCATTTAAAATTGTGACAAAAAGTGACCAAAGATGAAGGGTGTAAACAGACAGAGAAGGGAAGGAGCATTTAAATGACAGATAAACCACCCCGTCCCATTTTAAGCACTGCCAGCCTCCTTCTTACCTTCTTCGGACACATCAGACCACTCTGGGTTGGGGAACTCATATTGTCCTTTACAGATCCGCCTTTTCATTCCAGGAGATATTGCCAGACCATGATGAGAGAAGAAAGGAGGATATCCACAAAGTCTTTGTGTAGGAAGGAGAAAAAAAATGACAAAGTGGATGCTGTTAAGACCAGTGATAACTTACAATAGCTGCAATGTAAAGGCATGTTATAACAAGATGACAATAATAAAACAAAACACACAAAAAAACTGACTTACAGAATATACATAATGACACCCAGAGACCACATGTCACAGGATCTGTCATACTTTTCTGGACCAAGAACTTCTGGAGCTACCACAGTGTCGAGAGACATAATTTAGATTGGACAAGAGAATTTACTTATTTTATCACATTTACTGTCAGTGACTACATGATGACAAATAAAGACAAGTAAACTGATGATTAAAGTAGCACATAAAGGATTTCCCACAGTTTTGCACAAGATGTATTATCTCAACATCGTATCAGTCATGCTACTTTTCAAGAGCGACTCATGTGCAGATATTCCCCAGCGAAAGCACTCAACAAAAAGACTGGGTCAAGTTAAGTTTAAAAAACCACACAGGAACAGTGGGGATTATGTAGAATGGGTATAAACTAATGATAAATGGACACTGTCAAGAGGCAGAGACAGTGTAAAGAAAATGGCAGCTGCTTGTTTATTATAATTCCATGAAACAATATATCTTGTGGACACAAAAATGTATGCGTATAAGTGAGATTAAAATGTTGACACAGTTTCCATTGATATATAGCTATGACTAGCATCAACAGGTCTACTGTGAGATGAATTCGCACAGTTAAACGTGACATTCATCAAAAAAAAGGCATGTTCACAGCTGTGTTTACACATAGTGATGAATAGATGTCGCTTCACAGTTTATAAAAATTCCCATCAACGTAACACTGAATCTGTTAATCTTGTGCATGTCTTAACGCATGGAAAAATCCTCCTGTGTATCTTTAACCTTTATAACCTGACTGTAATTATCTTCAATAGCACATGTTTTGTGGTCTTACCAACATAATAAGGGGTAAAACATGGTGTTGCCAAAGAGTTTAAAGTGGTGATTTCTTTGGCAAAACCAAAATCAGTCAGCTTGAGGAGAGCGTCTGGTCTTTTGGAGGTATACAGTAGGTTCTCTGGCTGAAGGAGAAAAAACAGTGATCCAGTGTCTGAAGAACAGAAATCATATAACTGGCAAGTAACACACAGTGCTCAATTTTTCCTATTATTTTTGTAAAAACAAAGTTTAAAGGGAAAACTTCCAGTGTTGGACTCATGCAAACAATAGTTCCACAGTGAAGGTTGTCAAGTCTGTCTTTTTCAATGACCACTCATTTTACCATATGTACACTATTTAATGGTCATTATGGTAAGACGCTGAAGGACTTTGCTTTCATAACTCTCATATCTTTTTTTCTGACTGTGCTAATAGACCTAACGTATTGGCTCTTTGTCATACACAAGTTAAGCCTAAATATAAGAGCACAATAATAATTTTACTCACCGCTTTCTTTTGTGATATACTGTTTTTTTTCCCACAAGGTAGCCCACAGTTGCAGGTTTTACTGGAAAATTCTAGATTTTCCATGCAGCTTTTATCTAAGATATATCCAAAGATGTATTTACCTTGATGTCTCTGTGAGCAATGTTGATGGAATGCAAGAAATGAATGGCTTCTCCTATACTTTTCATGATGTCTGATGCCTCTGAGTAAAAAAAGAAAGTAAAGAAAAATGAAATTCACATAGTATGACTAGGTACTTGGCTTTTCAGGGGAAGAGGGCCATTAGAAATATGGATTAAACTTATACATGCAGCAGCACCTTTTGTGATAGTTTAGGATTTCAGGAATTCAAAGACTATCTTTGATTGTATGTATGACTGTTTATGTTTTTTTCATAGCCATTTGTTATGTTTGCATTATTTTAGACATTTAATTTAAATGTTACAGGGAAATGAGCAATGAGCAGGAGAGGCCACAGTGTGCTGTTAGAGGAAGAAATGCAGTCTGCACACCTTCCACCTATAGAAAGGTGCCAACTCACACTGTGGACATGGCATACTGGAAAAAGGCCAGTTACTGTCTGATCTCTTTATCAAAATAACATGTGCATAAGACTCCACTGTAAAGTCATGCACGACTTGCTGCAACATGGACGTTTGCGACAAAACCACTGCTCAAGCAGTGTCTCCTGTCGAGTATCAAACCAGAGCTACTATTTCCATAAGCAACCCAAACTGTCAGCAAATCAACCAGGAATGAAATCTGAACAACTGCAAACTGCGTTGAAACAATATGTTTACCTCTTTCTGTAAATGCATGATTTCCTCTGTCTTGGATATGACTGAATAATTCACCTCCAGCCATGCTGAAAATAGACAGACAGAATAAATAGACAGAACAATGAGCCTGTACAGGCATTCAAACATGCTCTTCCCTTTACTACTCAATGAAAAACAGTCTATAGACCAGTGAAATTCATCTTAGAGCCTGAGCACCATGTAGAATTTGCAATGAAATAAACAGATTCACACAGGGAATGCTTTTTGTTTATGCAGCAAACATCCAACAATGTCTTTTGGCTTTTTTCTCATTTAATTTAAAAGTCAATAACTTCAAAGAAAAACTAGATATGGGCCTTTTAATGTTTATTGGTTTTATCTGATAAAAATAGAGTATTAACAGGCCCTCGGATTGGTGTCATTTAGAAAAGCAAGTTGCGTGTCCCTGTGTCCAAAGTGGTGATAAATGTGGCAGCAGAAACACAAGGTACTACTATATCATAATACTTCTGCTTCCCCATCCAGTCAGAACTGTAATTTCTTTCACATACTGTAAGTGATTTAATAAAGGCATTGCAGCTGGTAGTGCCACGTGCTCTGGAGAAAATCTTAAATACATTTCTTTGACACACAGTAAACAGACAATCAGTTTAGCTTGTAAAAAGCTATTAAAAAGACCTTTTCATAACAGACTTTAATTTGTTAAAGTAGGCAAAGCACAAATGTATGACTGATGCATTCCACTTTGCAGAGGTCCTTCATTCTGGTTCACTGTCATTGCCATTATTGATACCGCCTGCGCTTTCTCTGCTATCTAAAAAATCTATTTATCAAATTGTATAACCGCTAGAAGGCATTCCACCTTTGCATCTACTTGTCACTTTAATTTTTCCCATTAAACATTATTGAATTATGATATCACATCAATTGTATGATATATAGTTTTGAGTACATTTTTCAATTTTTTTTGTAACATACAAGGTGGAATTAGACACTAGACAGATGCCCGTCTTATTATGTTACAGACAAAGAGCCTCCTCTCTGTTTTTTATTACTTTCTGCCCTGAAGTGTTTTGGAAACTACCTCATTCTCAGCTGGTATGCATTAAAAAGAGCTACACACAACAACTAATACCAGCCACAACTCCAGGAGCCATTCAAAGGCGAGCCATGTCCAGGGAAGAAAAGTTTTCTCAACATATGCTATCATTTTTTAAGACCACGCATTCATTACTGGCTCTATTAATCATGTGTCTTTGCATGTGCAAGAGGAACTCACCACTCCATCACAATGAGGAGGCACTTCCTGCCCTGGTACAGATTCTCATAAACATCTATAATGGACACAACATGAGGACAAGGCGACACCCTCCAGTGGAGCTCCACCTCCCGCCTGGCTTCTGGACAGTCCTGCAGCATCTGAAACACAAAAAGCAGAAGAATGAACACATAAGCAAGCATGACAAGATTACTGTTTCTTTAGTTACAATTCAGGATGGACAAAAATGAATAACAGATTATTTTTTTTTACATGTTTTAAGCAAATGATCAAAGCATTTGCTGGTTCTCACTTAAAAGGTGGGAATCTGACCTTTGTCATAAATAATTATAAATATAATTGCTGGGTTTTGAACTGTTGGACGGACAAAATAAGACATTTGGAGATGTCATAATGGCCTCGCTTTTTCCACTAATTTCTGACATTTTATCGACAAAATGACAAATTACCAATCAAATAAATAATATGCAGAATCATTAAGAGTAAAAATATTCTTTCGTTGCAGCCCTAGGTACAAATCAGCACCATGCAAGCCACTAACACTGCCTACAGACAGACAACAGACAACCATGCACAGGTGTAGTGATTTGATTCATAGAAAGTTCTGGATTCAAACCTACTGGGGTCTTTCTGTGGTGAGTTTGCATGTTCTCCCTGTGCCAATATGGGTTTTCTCCAGATGGTCCAAAGACATGCACATTGGGTTAATGGATGATAAAAACACTAAAGTCAAAATTAACTATCTTACTATAAAAGAACAACAGCTGTGGTACGGCTGCATTCCTGCACAGCTTTTACTACATAAATCTGTAGCATGCAAGTTCCTTTGTCAGACAGTGATTTACTGAGGCCAACTGAGAAGGAATTAATTCTTTTGACTTTTTACTTATATCATCCTGTCTTACATATCATGTACTGTATCATCAGAAGATTTTTTGCACATTTGTTTGAGATAAGCTGAGGCTCCTCTACACTTCAGGAAAATGCTGTTTAAAGTCAAACTGGGTACAAGAGAAGATGGTGTACGTGACTTTCTGATGTCCAAAGAAATCAGACAAGGAAGGCAAGCTTGGACTGGAAGAGTCACAGTCTCTAACTGGAGGTTTAACTATTCAGTTCTAATGTGAACATGGTAAAGTTCACTTCATGTCGAGGGTTTTTCCTGCATCTTGAAATTTTGGGACCCGAACAAAAGAGAGAAGGTAGACAAGAACTGAGAATTTAGAAAATGATATTTTTTGAGCAGTTTTGTTAATTAAGGCTTCATTTACTCAAGCGTAATAGGTAGTTTTTGTTTATAAAATGAAAAAAGAAAAAAACAAGACAATGCCTAGATTTCTGTCAAATAAAGTAGCACACACTCCTTGCCTGTACTGTACACAGACTGATCACGCTTAAAGGTTGTTGACACTTGACGTAATCTTGACATTTTAGCTCCGAAAAAGGTCGACTGCACATCCTTGACATTGCCTCTAAAAAATAACTAACTGTCACTAATGCTGCATTAATAGCCTAGGAGAAATTCCAGGACAAAGGAGTTGCGAAAGAAAAAAAAAAGAATTCCAACAGATACAATATATTTGGCAATTTTTCAAATTGCCAAACACAATTATTGAGCACAGAGACTTTTTTTCAATAAAGAAACTGGCTCTGCAAAATAACCTTAAAGAGTGAGCCTAATAATCACTGTGGTCAGGTAAAAAGACTTTTCATCTATGTTTCTCTGCTCTGTTTGCCCATCTCAAACACGTCCACTCCATAACTCCAAAAGCTGAGAGTGTGCTATTTCCATAATAATATACTCTCAGCTGTACCCCTCCAGATTTCATAATCCCTCAGTCATCTCTGGCCTCTTGCATGAGGCTACTTTTAGACACAGGCATGTCCCCCTCTCTCTTTCAAGCTGGCAGCATTTGGATGGGGCAAGTAAACAGTTCTCTTTCAAAACACACACCTGAATATGGTACGCCAGAGGGAAGAGCGCCTGGACAATATATAATTAACAAACTCTAGGACAGAAATTAGACCCTGACAAATAGCTGTATGTTGTGTATGAACACCAAAATTGCAGAAAATAACTGGTTTTCCTGAGAACAAAATCTATAACTCACTTCTGATCCCAACAGTGACCCCACTTCTTGAACTCTGTCCCTAACTCTAAACACTGCCTGTCACCCCAAACACTCCATTCAGAACAGCTAATCTGTAGTTAGGTACTTTTTAATGACTAAAAACTGCCAGAGGAATGCACTGAGGTAATATATTGATTTATCTCTCCGTACTGGCTAAAACTCAGAGGATTGGAAATGTACTATTCTAGAAGAGGAATCAGTGAATGAGAAGCAGATTTTCTGTGATCAGAGATAAAAGACAAGCATCTGCTGACTCTTCTCTTAGAGCTTATCTCGGTAAATTGACCCTCGGCCGCGAATGCACTTTTTGTGACTGGTTCTGAACATGTGACACGAAGCAGACAAGCTCACAGCATCAAAGTTGTTGGCCACGTTTTCATCCTGTTTTCTGCACACATATAAATCATCCCATAAAGTCTTTCTCTAGTCACATTAATGGGACATAACAACTAAAGCAAAAAATTACACAATAAATGTTGGGTATATGGACATGAAATTGATCATATCTGCAATGCTGTCTGGTTCATCAAAGATTTTTAGATGGAAATTTTCCTCAGACTACTGCAATCTATATCAGATTTGACCTTTTAATGACTTTGAAACTAAAAGTCAGAGGATTAACACATCCAAATATGCTCTCAAGACTTCATCTCTGCACCCTGAGATATTTAATCTGCTTTGTTTACATTCAGATAGTAAGAAATCAGTGGAGAAGCATTATCTATGAAACCATATTTCATGGCATTGCAGTAGATTGCCATAATAGTAATTAATATAATAAAGAATTGTTTCTCACAGATAGAACTACTGTGAGATATAAAGACTTAATGTAAAACTGCTGCAGTAGACATCATGTACCAGCAGCAGTGAATCATCCATTAACATCCCCCAACAGAAACTGATATGATGGGTTGAGGTGTCAAAGGTACAGAGAACAACATTCTTCAGCCTGAACTTAAACCACCCTTAAAGGGAAGTTTTTTCAAATTTGTACCAGCACAGTGGTCGCTTAGTGGTTTGTGAAGCAAATTTGTAACCTGTGAGCTGCTGGTTCAAGTCCCCGGACTGGCAAGAGGTTGACATGGGAAAGTGAGAGTAACCGCTTGTCCTCGTCACCACCACCGAGGGCCCTTGAGCAAGGCCCTTAACCTCTGACTGCTGCCAGCCCACTGCTCCTAGTATGTATAGTTAAGGTTAACTATGAATTGGATGGATCAAATGCAAAGAAAGAATTTCCCCAAGGGCATCAATAAAGATTAGATTATTATTATTATAATGTCAAATGTTTTGTTCAGATATTACCATAATTCAGCTGCTACCCTATGAAGTAATTTGTTGTCCCAGAAAGTGCATCTTTATCTCACAGTTACAAAACAGCTTAAATGGACATGAAATTGATCATATCTGCAATGCTGTCTGGTTCATCAAAGTTTTCTAACTGGAAGTTTTTCTCAGGCTATTGTAATCTATGTCAAGTTTGACCTATTAATGACACTGCAACTAAAAGTCAGAGGATTAACACGTTGTACTCCAAAACTGCTCACAAGGCTTCATCTTGGCACCCTGGGAAATTTAGTTTGCAAGCCTTAGGTGCTGCATTCCAGCTTTGTTTACACTCAGATAGTGAGAAATCAGTGGAGAGGCATTATCTATGAAACTGTATTTCATGGCACTGCAGTAGATTGCCACAGTGGAGTAGGTCTAAAGGGTAATAATTGATTATGACAGGGCAGTACTGTGAGATATAAAAACTAAATGTAAGACCGCTGCAGTAGACATCATGTAGCAGCAGCAGTGAATCATCCATTAACATCCCCCAACAGAAACTGGTATGATGGGTTGAGGTGTCAAAGGTACAGAGAACAACATTCTTCAGCCTGAACTTAAACCACTCTTAAAAGCAAGCTTTTTCAAATTTGTGCTGGCACAGTTAGCTATTGTTGTAAAATGCTGAGTTCTGATGTTGCCATAATTCAGCTGTCATACTAGTCATTTGTTATCTCACAGTTACACACCAGCCTTGTTTGTTTTCACACCTGGTGACATTATACAGCTACTTCCAGTACATTATAATCAACGTGTTTACCTTCAGGGCATACTTTTGTCCAGTTTCTCTGTGGAATATTTCCAGCACTCTGCCATTTATCCCCATGCCGAGCACCTGACTTGTGACACTGTAATCGTCTGTTATTACGCTCCTTTTGACTTGTAGGGCACTGTTGAAGGGTTTCACGAAAAGCTGTGGCAAATGAGCGGAGTTCAGGTTGGGCTGCTGCTGGGTCGGGAAAGCCGGCTGGTTTTGATTCGACATGCCAACAGTGAGCGAAAAAACCGGCCACGGCAACAGGTGCTCTGCTCCTCTTCCCCCTGCAAGTAGTTTCCTCACCGTGTTAGCTAGCTGGAGCCCCTAGCTCATGTTGTCCTTGTGGGATATTAGCACCCGCAGCTAGCAAAAGATAGCCGCGGTTAAAGTTAGTCCGACAGGCAGCCTCAGAAAACCTTGTCAGACAGCCAGGTGCTCTGACAGCTTGAGTCCCCACTTAATATCACTTAGTAAGTACAATTACCCAGATAGGACTCAATTAGGAAAACGTCAGAGCAGAAACTGCGGACGTTAAATCAGCATCTCTCTCCAACGGTCCAACAGGGGCGAGTCAGAGAGGTGGAGGGGTCGAGGGGAGGGCAGGGGTCACCACCACCACCACTGTTACCAAAGTGATCCACAAAACCTGGAAGAAGTGAACAAGAAACAGGAAACCCTCCCCACGATAGGAGAAATCCACGAAGTAGCGACCTTATATTTATTTCATTATTTACATATATTTTAAGGCTTTATAAACCCTTCCCACACTGTTATTAACTTTTCCCACACTCTTATAAACACTTCCTATGCTCTTAAACGCTTTCTACACTCTTAAACCTATCCATCAAGAGAAGCTTCTACAGCCGTGTCCAATAATGGAACTAGTGACGCAGCGATCCACTGGAAACGCCAACTTCGGAAAAACTTAGCTGTATTTTAAACACACTGACACCGAGGACGTCCAGCTGCCTACTGGGAAACTGATGATGATGTTACTGGTAATCCTACAGACCGTCACCGGTTCTCTAACGGTTATTTCCAGTCAACACTCACCGTGTGGGACTGCAGGTTCTGGCTGGGTTCGATCACCGCCAATCAATCAGCGACCAACTAGCTCAAGTGGAAGTGACCGTAGCTGCATTTTTCATACGTGCTTCTACTCATCTGCTGTACGCTACATATTTTATATACAATTTAAAAATTTGTGATACAGAGAGACCGCAAAAAGTGAACCGCAACATGGCAAGGGACTACTGTACTCAAGAAAGACTGATATTTGTAACTGATATACATTAGATGTAATGTTTTAACAGCATGTGATGGCAGGGATTCTGTCATTAATATCTAGACTTCTTTATTTATACAGGTGACTGTAATTAAGTAGGTCAAATATAAATAGGAGCGATTAAATTAGGATGCTCTCCTCTGTTTCTTTTGGATCAACTGAGATTGATCAGTTACATCTGCTGATCTTCTGTTTTCTTAATATTTCACTGTTATTTCACTTTTATGTCCCACTAAGGTTCATATCTTAAAGCATTTTTAATTATTGTTTTCCAGACTCTGTTACCAGCTAATTTGTGGCTTCCTTCTAACTTAGCCGCCAGCTGTTAGCATAGCTTTAGCCACTGTGAGAGTAGCTAATTTCATGGTTTGTGGCAACAGCTTGTGTTTCTTGTTCAGTTTTTGCAGTCTCTGCTTGAGAGACATTTCTGAGATCACAGAGTGAAGACGGACAGAGAGAGGTGGCTGCATCAGGCCTGAAGTAGCGCATTTAATTTATCAGTAATCTCTCAATAATGTACCGATACTGATAATCTGTAAAATGCCAGATGCTGGCAACAATGATCGGCCAGGCCTATAATCAGTCTGTCCCTACTCCTCGTCCATTGTAAGCTGCTTTCTGCAGCTAAAGTGCTGGATGACTGACTGCCTTCAGCTAATTAACAATAAAGCCCATTTCAGACATGGGATACAGAATATGAGTAGCAATAATGAGGTATGGGAGGGAGCAAAAGTCATGCTGCTTGATGACTGAAAGTGTTCACTTTTAGCGCTTATGTCAAAAGCTTATATTTTATAGATGTAAAATCTGATTGATAAGTACTTACTAAGGCGGTCAACCCAATAAAACCAATAATCCTGGCCCACCAGGACCCACGTAGGGGTTCACTCAGAGGTGGATTTTCTTGTGTGCTTTGGGTAATTGCCATGCTGCATAATGCATTTGTACTTGAGCTTTAGGTCATGAACTGATGCATGGATATTCTCCAAAAGGATTTTCTGATAGAGAGCAGAATTCATGGCTCCATCAATTATGACATGTGGAAGCAAAGCAGCCCCAAACCATCACAGTACCACAACCATGCTTCACTGTTGGTATGAAGTTCTCCTTGTGGCATGCAGTATTAGCTGTACGCCAAATGTAACAAGACCCATGTCTTCCAAAATGTTTCACCTTTGGCTCATCAGTCCACTGGAGGTTATCCCAAAAATCTTGGGGCTCATCCAGATATTTTTTTTGCAAATGCCAGGCAAGCCTTTATGTTCTTTTGGTCAGTAGTCGTTTGATCCTGCAGCTCTCCCATGGGTGCCATTTTTGACCAGAGTCTTCCTTATTGTGGAATCATGTGGACAGACCTCAATTGAGGCCAGTAAGGCCTGCAGATCTTTTGATGTTCATTTGGGTTCTTTTTTGACCTCCTGGATTAGATATCGACATGCTCTTGGAAAAATGGTGGTGAGCCGACCACTCCTGGGAAGATCCACCACTGTTCCATGTTTTCTCCATTTGTGGATAATAGCTCTCACTGTGGTTCTCTGGAGCCCCAGAGTCGTAGCAATGGCTCTGTAACCCTTTCCAGACTGATTAAAGTCAATGACTTTGTTTTGCATCTGTTGCTGAATCTCTTTAGAACGTGGCATCATGTGCTGCTTTTTGAGACCCTTAAGCTACTTCACAATGACAGACAGGTTCTATTTGGGTGATGTTCAGATTCAACAAGCCTGGCAGTGATCATATGTGAATGTGACCGGTTGAGACTGAACCAAATTCTCAGATGAATTTGGTCATTTTGTAGATTGGTAGCTAAGGAGGGAATTACCTTTTCACATAGGGAAAAATGGGCTGGATGGCAGTTTTCCTTAAAAAGATAACATCATCATCTAAAAACTGCATTTTGTATTTTCTTTCTTCTTTTCTACATTAAAATTAGTTTGATGATCTGAAACATTTACATGTAACAATTATGTAAAATCTACCTACCAACCGACCTACCAACTGACCGACTGACCAACCGACCGACTGACCAACCGACCTACCTATCTAGACAAGAGATATGTAGCATTGGTGGCTTCATCAGTCAGCTAAAGTGATGGCAATTTGTGACGCAGCCCTTATCACATTTGTTGAGACATCAAATTTGAATACACAAACATCATTATCTATGGCTGATTCTCCCTCGAATGTAAATTCAGTTTAAAATGTTTCCCCTGTAGACATCAGGCCACTTTGATGTCCCACACACAGACTGCATAGTGTGAGTTTTTTACGAGGGTACTTCAAAAAAAGTTCTCGCTTGTATTTACAGTAAAAAAAAAAGACAATTAAAAAGTACAATGTGAAAACAGAATTAATAATAAGCATAAGCATAAATGAGGTTGCTTAGTTTTGGTGGACCAGGATTATTGGTTTTATTGCACAGTTAAGTCGAGTAACTGGAGAGTGGCAGCCAATGGTGCAGGTTATTGCATGGTTTTGTTAAGGATGGACTGCACTGTGCTGTGTGTATCTCTCAACCACAGTCCTCAGTGAGTCCAGGCTCCTGCAAAGCACAGAATCAGCCTTCCTAACCAGCTTGTCCAGCCGTTCCAAGTGCACAAACTTGCACAGCTCCCTCGCTTTACATGCGCACACATGGATCCTGCTTCTGTTTGAGACTGCATTCTATTGCATACACTCAGAAGAAAGACAGCTGGAAGCAGTAAATTAAACTTATACTTCTGTTAACATCTTGTGGAGAGATTTACATCCATTTTTTGCATGAATACCATTAATGTAAGGTGTTACTAAATCATAGATGTGGAGCCGTAGAGCAACGTGAATGAAAAAGAGGTGTTGAGATTTTGGCACACAAACTCTGTCTTTTGATCTCTCTGATGTTTTCTTGGAAATGAAATGTGGAAAAAGGAATCCCTACACCTCATACAGCTGGAAGTACTGTCACTTGTGTGTGCCTTATTGTTAATGTGGATGGGTGCAGTTTAGACTCGTCCTGTGTAGAAAGTGATTCAGATAAATACTGCTTCCGACGTAGTCAGATTTCCATCGCAACTTGTATGGAAAAGCGACCAGGGCGCTGCATTTGTTGTCATATCAGTGGGAAGGAGTGCATGTATGAAAGGGGCTTACGGGGCTTAAATGATTGTTTTTGACCCCCTCCCCCCAAGTCCACAAAGACCATTACCAGCTTCTGACAGCCAACCTTCATGCCCATGCCAGGAATCTTGTGTCATCTTTGAGTCAGCACTGAAACTGAACAGATCAACTCCATTGTGCGTAAAGACTAATAATTTTCTCAAGACAAGATGGGCTTCTCTGCTCCCTGCAATCTTACTACTACCCCACCAGCCGTAAAATAAAAGTATCCTGACAGCTGTGATGTAGCTCAGGACTTAACCTGAGGATGGGCGCTATTTAACGAGGGATTTTAATGTAGCTTATAAATTCTGATTTTGCTTAACAGCTCACTTTTTTGAGGTGAAGAAAAGACATGCCTGTCAGATTTGTGCCGTGTCGAAAGTGATACAGAAATGTTACCTGGTCCAACCTAGTAAGATTGCCGTCACAACTTTTATGATGCTCATTCAAACATTAATGTCTCGTTCAGTAGCCATCAGATTAATGGAAAGAAGTGCTTGTCTGAAAGCAGTTGAAGAGAAATCCACCACTCTCAAGATACAATCAAGAAATTCTGTTTTGCACAACACACACCAGCCACACCATGTAGCAATGCATCATTTAACATGTCAGCTGGCACCAATACTGAGCGTACTAGTTTCAAATCAGGGATCATATGTGATGAAAATGAGCAGCAGACGAAGCTCCTAAAACAATGGTAGTCTCTCTCTCTCTCTCTCTCTCTCTCTCTCTCTCTCTCTCTCTCTCTCTCAGAAACTGGGCCACTGACACTATTTTCAATACAAAATCATCAGTGTCTTCTTTAAAAAAAGATTCAACTAGAAAAGACCTCAGAGAGCGCATACCTCCGCCAAGGAGCTTCAGTCCACCCCCAACACAATCTCCCAATTTGCATATTTTGTATGGAACGTTATAGATACAGATGTAAATACATACAGTTTAAATGTGTTACCGACAATGTGGCATGTCTCTTGTCTTGTGTCTGTGTTATACTGTGACCTTTGTATGCATAAACAATAAGGCGTGGTGTGTATTATTTAAAATGAGGATATCGACTGCAAATGCTGATGAACTGAAGGCCAAGAATGAACAGAAAAGTGGTGAATGAAACCAAAAAACTTCCAAACAAACTCCTTAATGAAATAAAATTCCCACAGTGCTGTCTCCACATTTTTAATGTAACTTATTCAAAATTATATAAAATCCCTGAAGCTATGAATTACCTGTGAAAGTATTTTAAATTATTAAACCCACCCAATTCATTTTTAACCCCTATGAAATGAAAATATTATACGTTTTATTGAACCCGGTCCCCCACTTTCAAGTCCCCAATACAGTCCCTTATATGAATTAAAGCTCTTTAAACCTTATTTTAAACCCCTTAACATTAAGTTTAACCCCAGAAATCAAATCCCCCTGTTTGTAAGCCCAGCCTATGCTAACTAAATGATTTTTAATTCTGGTAATTAAATAAAAATCCCTCAAAAAATGAATGCTCCGCTACATTAATGTACGGCAGAAAACACCAAGAAAACCCCCAAAAAAACACCCCACAAATGAAATGACAACTCAAGGCAGAAGCCCCCCACCCTAAGGACACATAAGGAACCTAAAAAGCAAAGCTAAAGGAACAGAAAACCTCAAAACCTCCCCAAAACGTCCCGAAAAGCAGCCGAACGCTAGCGATTTAACGCTAGCGGCTGAGCTAGCGGCACCACAAGGTCCCTCCAAAGGGACAAATAAACCCCACGCTGGTGAAAAGTCCACTGTGAAATAGTGAACAATGTGTGCCAAGTGATGTCTGGACCCCAGAGTGGGTCTTCATAAGGCCACGGCACACAGCAAGGTCTGCTAATAGTGAGCTAACACTGGAGCTTTCAGATACGAGATCCTTCCTCATCAGAAGTCAGACGGGTCACGGAGCCAAAACCAACAGGAAGTAGAGAAATAAGTTTTCCACGGGTGTATTTTAATTTTAATTTCCATTTACAAACACACAAAATCTCATGTGGTCACAGGTGGTTACCCCCAAAACAAGAGTGCCCTCTGGTGGCTTTTAGCGTAAACCGCATGTAATTGTCCACCCGATTACAGTTAGATTTAAAAAAGTTCCTGCATCGACACGATGATCCGGAGCAGTCCCAAAAGTTCCTCATTTCTTCTTTGTCCCATTTCACACATTTCCTGAAAATTTCATCCAAATCCGTCGATGAGTTTTCGAGTTTTTTGCACACAAACAAACAAACCAACAAACTAACAAACTAACAAACAAACAACCCAACGCCGGCCATCACATAACCTCCTTGGCAGAGGTAATTATTCACTTTTTGGATTTTTAACACAGGCAGTCTAACCCTCCTCATTTTCATTTTCTTTCCTCAAATGAGCGAAACAGCGCTCCACAGGGTGTGTGTTCAAATATGGTATTGCATCATTTCCTTACCAAATGTAAAAGTAAGATGAAGCTTTGATTTAAAACGTTTGCCAAAATAAATAAATAAAATGCTTAATTCCCTGAAAAAAACAGTAGGGAGAAATTTTTTTAGTAAACACTCTACAAAATATTTTCTCAAATGAAACAATGCCACTTACGTGGCATATAGGAGACGTTGAACTAACATTTTCTAGGTACATACAACCTGTCCGTGGATGACAACACATTACTGGCAAGTTTAGAAAAATTTGAATACGTTAATGTGGCTGGTTTGTCCTGCGGAACTAATGTTGCATTGCTGTGTCGCGGTGCAGTTTCACGTCGGATATAAATATGCGCCGGACCAGCGTATCCCAACGACGAACAGCTGATGTCAGTAAAGAAATATAAGACCCACAGAAGACTATGTATCTGATAAAATGGGTCGTTTAAGAAACGCTGTGCTGACGTGTTGAATAACAGAGAGGTTACCTCAGAAGCGGACGTACTGAAGCCTTCTCACTGACGCTTGTTTATTTTCTGAGAAAATGTTTGCCAAAGCGTTTCGTGTCAAATCCAACACTGTAATCAAAGGATCAGACAGGTGAGTCAGTGTTGTAGCCTGCTAACAGCTTAACCCAGGCTTCTGCTGGTCGCTATGTATTCATTTAGACAGGCTATGTCAATTATTGTGTGCAAAGGTGATACAGTACAGTAAAGGTGAAAAGCCCAACGTCAAAGATATTAGGCTGCCAGGCCTGAAGTAGTTCTTTTATTAAGCCTCATATTTGATCAGGCTGAAGCTATATGTAGAGATTTGAATAGCAGAAGTATATCAGTTGTTAGTGAAGCTAACTTCTAACTTAGCTTCTGGACTGAAACTATGGGGTCAGGCTATTATCAGCTGACAATAGCAATAACAGCCAATATTTAGCCAGGATGTTGTGTGTTGTTTGCCATTTTAATGCTGATTTGGGTGATAATAAAATACACAACTTTTCTGTTAGATTCAGTCTGGCCCTTTGGTATTCAATCGAATTAGAGGACAAGGAACTTCTTTGTTGTGTTGATGCACCCTGTTGGTTGAGGTCACCTGGACTTTGTGCATAAATTGCAACAAATTCTTACAGAAGAAATACATAGAATATTTTATATATAATATTTACAATTTACCAGTCTTAGCCAAAAGAAAGGATAATACTAAGATGTCAGAATAATATTATATTTCTGATAAGGCAGCACTGTTTTAGAAATATACAAATGAAAATAATTTTTAAAATGCTGTTATGGGACAATTAAGGAATGTGGAGAACAGAAGGTTGTGTTTAGTTAAAGAGAAAACATTGTAGATATTATTTGAAAATTAAGTATTGAAAATGTTGCAGATGTGAATATGTAAATATTTGACTCTATGTATTCTAATCTTTCCCGACCTTTTCTTTTTTTATGGTTTTCTGTAGGAGAAAGCTCAAAGCTGACATATCTGCAACCTTTCCCTCGCTGTCTGCTGATGAACTGTCTGAGCTGATCTCCAACAAAGAGGAATTAAATGTTGTGAAGATTTACGCACACAAGGGAGAAGCTGTGACAGTTTATGTTCTTCACAAAAATCCACTATTCTTTGAACTGGAGAAACGACTTTATCCCACAGGTAATTAACCAGCACTGAAGCTAGATTCAGATGATTGACTGATAGAATTTCTTTTAAGTAACTTGTTTGTTGTCGTATTTTTCAGTGTATGTGCTTTGGCGTTACCCTAATCTCGTGCCAACATTCAGGACATGGCCACCTGTGCTTCAAAAGTTGATCGGAGGGGCAGGTATGCTATTTTTTTCCCCAGATCAGATGTTTAAACTGCTCTGAAGCAAGAGGTAATAAAAAAAACAATATTTCTTTTTTAAGATCTTATGCTGCCAGGTGTGGTGGTGCCTTCATCTGGTCTCCCAGATGTGAAACAGGGAGACTGCTGTGCTGTTACAGTAGCAAACAATGGGTATGCTGTAATAAAAGATTTGGATAGACTTCTGGCACATTCCTCACGGATTTAGGTGTAACGCTGTTGTCCTGGTTCTTTGCAGAGCTCCTGTTGCACTTGGCACAGCTGCAGTGTCCAGTGCAGAGATGCACAGTTTGGGCATGAAAGGCAGAGGACTTTGTGTTCTCCACACATACATGGATTATCTCTGGTAAATAGCTTCCATCTTCCAACATGTATTGAATGAATATTTCTGGAGTTGTTTAACATATAGGCTTATTTGCGTTCTTGACTAAAGTTAAAAACAAAGATTGATATCACCCTGATATGTATCTGGTAAATATCCAGCCACAGCCAGCAGCCGATTAGCTTAGCATCAAGACTCAAACAGTTCTTAAGCTATGCTAAGCCTTTTAACAATTGTTGCAGCTGCATATCAACCAGACAGACACGAGAGTGGTATTCTCGCTATTTATTGTTTATCAAGATCCTTATTAGTTGTTGCCTTGCAAACAGCTGCTCTCTCTGGAGCAAGTACATTCAAAAGTCAAGTGAGTTGTGTTTTTGTGTTTTGTTTTTTCATATCCTTTTCAGGGCATTTGGAGATAAGTCAGGCCCTCCTTCTTTACCTGATGCTGAAAGTGAAAGACAAGAGTTAGATGGAGAGGAGTGTGAGGTCAATGAGGAACAGGAGGATGATGCGGTTGAAAAGTGTGTAGAGGAGCAAGAGAGCTCTAGTGAATTTGCCACGAATCAAGCCTTTTCTGGTATTGAAGAGCTGAGCTTGGATGAGAAAGCGGAAGAGAAGGATGAAAAGGCCAGAGAGACAGAGGAGGAGAACCAGGATGACCAGAAAAACCCACAAGGTACCAGATTCCCAGATTTAATCTACTATCATGTTTATCTGTTTTTGTGAGGTTTAGTTGTAAATACACACACACACACACACACACACACACATTTATATATGGTAGGCCTTAGAGCATGTTGGGCATCTCATGTGATCACATGTTTGTGTTGATTCAACTGGAGGGTAAGGTCTGTTGATGTGGCAAAATAGAAATGCATTCAGAGAGTAAAGGATGTGACCCAGGTCATACCTTGATGTTGCAGAGATAATGGACGCGCTGCTGTTGCAATGCTTTCTGCATGCTCTTAAGAGCAAGGTGAAGAAGTCAGAGCTCCCTCTGCTGACTAGTACATTTCTCCGCAACCATATGTTCTCCTGCTGGTAAAGTTCAGTTCATCTTTTTTATCCAGTCCCAGGTGGTTGAATTAAAGTGATACTGAACACATATTGCATTTTTCAGCCCAAGTGGAACACAACTTGATATCAAGAAATCCAGCTATAAAAAGGTAGATAAGCTGTCCAGAATGTGACATTTTACACATGTTAAAGAAAATCCAAAACTCCATCATTATATATGTTTTTTCCAACAGCTTTCGAAGTTTCTACAGGCCATGCAGCAGCAGCATCATCTTGTGCGAGTGAAAGAACTCACCAAAGGTGTGGAGAGCATTGTGGAGGTGGACTGGAAAAATCCAGAGTGAGTCAAGCTTTGTCTCAACTTCAAAAAATTCTTGATGGAGATTCTAACTTGCAACCTACCCACACAAGTTTTCCTTGTCATACCTGAACATTTTATAGACTACGTTCCTTCAGCGTTCCAGAGAAGACAGATATTGAAGCAGCTGTAGTGCAAGATGGAGGGGAAGGAGAAATAACATACCATCCTCCAGAGATCACAACTCTCTACTCTGTGCCTGCGCGGCTGGAGCCCCTCTTTTTGGATGCAAACAAGAGGTGTGTGTTTTCCTAACCCTGCCTTTTCTTGAAGCCTCATTTTGCATGGTTCAGACAGCAGGGAGACTTAGGGAGAGTTGGAACTTTTGTTTACACAAAGGAGACACTGAATCCCAAGCAGCCTTAGGAGGGCTGTGCTACAATGATCGAGCAGTCTGTAAAGGGTAATTCAATATTAACGTCATACAATTCAAACAATTCTTAATATTCAACTGTGTTTAAAGTCATTCCTTTGTTTGCCTATTTACAGCTCCATATGTAGTAGACACTGAGGAATTTCTCCCGTAGTAATAAGTAAAGAGAGATTTCTGACACTTAAATGATAAGTGGCCCTCATTTTGCCAACTCTTCTTGCAGCGTTATGTTTGCATGGTTCAAACAGCAGATCTGTAATTTTTTTTCAGATTTGATATGACGTGTATGATTTTTGACAAAGTATTTCACATGTCATGTTCACAGCTTTTTTTATTCATGAGCGTTTTTCACAGCAGACATTTTGATGCATCATAGTAGGAAAAGCATGGGTGTTCTTAATAATGTCAGTGGTGACTGTGTTTTATTTCAGTGGCCCAGTAAGCCAAGACACCATGTCAGCATGCAGACCACTTTTCCCCGAGGCTGAAGGTGTTAAATGGTCCAAAGTAAAGGATCAGTTGAGGGAATGTTAACTAGGCAGTTGAAGTTTTTGTGGAAATCCCACACCAGACACATTATTACTCCAAGCAGTAATTGTTAATGTGTCTTAAAACATGCCATGCTCATTTTCTGGTTGAGTCCTGTGTATTTTAAGGCCTATATACAGTGCCTATTAAAAATATTCTCCCTCCTTGGAGGTTTTCTCCTTTAATTGCTTTTCAACACTGCCATGATTTAATTCTGTTGCACAGCTAAATGAAACGGTCAATTTGCATTTCACTGCCTGTACTGTATGAGCATGTGACATATAAAAACTCTTGAATCTCTTAAGCATCTCTGGCAGGCTGCTGACCAGGACAGCAGCAGACGCCGAAAGTGATTGCATAAGTATTCACTCCCTTTAAAATGGCTCATGTAATTCTACACAGATGCACCCGGTTAGTCTTCAGAGTCACACAGTTAGTAAAATGGAGATCATCTGAGTGCAATAAATGTGTCCCAATTGATGGTAATCTGCCTAGGTCTAGCCATCCTCAAAAACTGAATACCTATGAGTCCTTTGAAGGAGGACTCATGGCAGCTTCAGCAGCTGAAACTGGAGAGACTGTGAATACAACTGTTGCCTGGGTTCTTTCACAGTCCAAGCTTTAGTGGAGGTTGGTACAGAGAAAGCCACTGTTGGAAAAAGCTCATGTGGGGGACTCTGAAAACAACTAGAGGAAGGTTCTTTGGTCTGATGAAACCATCAGACTAGATGCTATGTTTGACGGACATCAAAGCATGGTGGTGGCAGCATCATAATGTGAAGATGTGTCTCGGCAGCAAGCCCGAGAAGTCTTGGAAAGGTAGAGGATAAAATAAGTGCAGAAAACTGTAGGGAAATGTGGAGGACAACCTGATGCAGCCTGCAAGAGACGGAATGAGCTGAAGCATACAGCCAAAGCTACACAGAAATGGTCTGAAGGCAAGGGGATGAATGTTCTTCAGAGGCCGAGACAGAGCCCAGGACTCATGGCCTGTTCACTCATGAGTCCTGTGCAACCTGATAGCTTTGCAATGGGATAGAATTTCAGTTTCCAGATGTGCAAGGCTGATTGAGAGCTATCCAAACACAGTCAATGCTGTAATTGCAGTAAAAGGTTCATTAACGAAATCTTGTGTTGAAGCGGGAAAATACTTAAGCAGTAACTTATTTTGCATTTTATGTATTTTCAGTTAATCAACTTTAATTTTTAGAAATCTGTTTTTACTTTGACATGAAAGAGTCTTTTTTTCGTTGAAATTCATGTCTAAAAAGCCAAATTGAATTGTCTTTGATTCAGTGTTGAAATGCAGTAAAAAAGGGAAACCTTCTCAAGGGAAACGAATACTCTTTATAGGCACTGTCGAAACAAGCACTATAGTTCAGGTTATAGATTTTGTGGTATGCAACTTCAGTAAACCTGTCATATATATTTAGTTTCCAGTTCATTAGACACACCAGACCAGTGCAAATGCTATCTGATACAACAATGTTGCCGACATTAATGACAGTTATAATGTCTAGTTTTATTTAAAGTGGTCTTAGAGAGGCGCTAATTCAACATTTTAAAGGCTGCAGTCTCTGAAGTTGTTCATTTGTGATACATTATACTGTTCAGTGTCTTCAGTATTTTGTTCTTTCCACTTGTGTCAGTGAGTTAGACAAAGTATGTTCAGCTCAAACTATGTACATGCTCCAGAATGACCATGACATTGAATCAGCTTGAGCATTCTAACCTTCATGAGTGTGTCAGTTTACTTGACCCCACAGAAATTATTCATACATGAGTTAAAAGAAATAGTGGTATTTGCCAACTCTTGAAATTGCTAAGGTGAAGATACTGGCTTAAATTTCTAACATTTCATGACAATGATTGACTCTGCAGGAAAGGAAAAACACTGCATGCTGCTGAAGTCAGGAGTATCATCACAGAATATGTGAAGAAAAATGAACTGGTGGATGAAAATAACAAGAAGTAAGAACGTGCTTAAATTCTTTGCTGTTGTGATGTAGTGCATTCAGATAGCAGAGCATGTCTGTTTAGCCATGTTGAGATGATTATTTAAGAATTTATTAATAAACTGGTATTTCATGATTTAATTCTGTTTACTCATTAGCTTGTATAAAAGAGAAAGAACCTCTGAAATCATGGAAAACTGAATACCCTGAACAGACATTGTTTTTTTTTAGAACTTGGCAGTGATAAAAGGGCAGCCTTAATTTCCACAGAACAAACACAGAGCTGACCTTAGACCATGTAATGTCATTACAGCCAAGTAAAATGTATAAATGTGACTCTGACGCCATCTCATGTTTTTTTGGGGGCGGGTGTTTGTGTCATGAAAATTTTTGCATTTTCTCTACTGAAACAAACTGATAATGAGTGATTGAAATTCAATTAAACCAGAGATAGAACTGGCATAGGTCAAAAAGGCAGCTTGCTGAATGTGTGTAAGTGCCATCTGTCCAACTTCAGTGCTTCTCTCCCCTCCACCAGTTATGTGACCATAAATCCTACTTTATGTGATTGCTTGCTGGAGAAATCAGAGTACCAGGAGGTAGAGTCTCTGAAGTGGGATGACCTCTTTAGCAGGTAAGACTATTTTTTGTTTGTTTGTTTGTTTATAGTTTAACTAGATTTGGAAAGCTTTAGACTTAACTACTTTGACCGACTACACAGGAGATTATATAGATACTGTATACAAATAGTTTGGAATTTTATTGATCAGTCTTCTGCTAACATGCAATATAATGGAGTAAATCTGCATGTACAGTCATAAACAAAAGATTACATACACTTGTAAAGACTGTGTATATCATGACAGTCATAAGTTTCCAGTAACTCCTACAACTCGTAATTTTCTGTGATGAATTGATTGAAACACTTGCATCTTTGTTGCAAAAACTGTCATGATTTTTTCATAGATTTATAGAGGTCTTTTGAAAATATGACAAAATCTGCAGCATCAAAAATATAAATACAGTAACTTCAGTTATCAATTTCAGTGATTTGTTATTTCAGTTGTGTTACTGAAATTTTCTCAGTGGCATGACCTCTTACGTTTTTTCAAGAGTGATTGCAACTGAATACAACTGCTGACTTCTCAGAACCAATGTATTCAGGGCCCATTTGATACACTCTTATACTCTGTCACAAACACTACAATGGGAAAGTCTACGGAGCTGAGTACAGATCCGAAGAACAAAATCATTGATTTGAACAAGTCAGGAAAGCCACTTGGAGCTAAGTTAAAGATGCTTCAGATCCTCAAGTCATCTGTGCACACAGTTGTTTGTAAGTATAAGGTACATGGTACAGTTGTGTTACTGTGACGATCAGGAAAAAAATTCAAGCTGTCACCTCCTGCTGAGAGACAGTTGGTCAGAACAAAGAATCACCAGAAAGCAGGTTTGAAAAGAATTAGAAGTGTTGAAGGAGTCACTGGGAACTCAAGACTGGTATAAGATGTACATGGTCTTTATAAGTCCGTGTTAACTTTTGCACAAGACTGTAAAGAGGGCTTATTACTAATGCAGGCAGTTACAGGCAGTGTGCAGCATGACTGCAGGATGGATGACAGTTAAAATAATCATGCTGATGTCACCTTTACTCCAGATGTGATGTGTAAGAAATGGTATCATTGCGCTGAAGTCTGTCATGTCTGGTTTGTATCTGTTGCTATGAAAAACATCATCAGTTCTCAGTAATGGACAGAAACAAGAATTAAGAGCGTTTGTCTTGCATAGCTACAGAGTTATACTTTTAGTAGTACTAATCTAGAAAGCACAGGCAAGTCAACCAAGTATAGGGAGACCACTCAGTTTCTCTCTCAAAACTTTTTCATAGCTAAAAGATAGTGTCTACTTTCAAGCCAGATTTCTAATTGTGCATTAAGATGTTGCACTGCTGCAGTAAATACACCTGGGTAACTATAGAAATCCCACATCGACATCATAGAGGACTAGGTAGCTTAGTTAGTCTGAAAAAAGTGTTAGTGAAGACAATATGGTGTACCTCTACGGACTGATCTTTTTCTTTTCAGACAACTGACAATTGGGACAATTCAGTTTTTGTCATCTTACAAGCCTTTATTATTCAGGATAAGTAAATACTACTTGGCTCAATAATCATTATCTTATAAGAGCCAAACAAAACTTACAAACCAGCTTTCATGCAAGTGAATGAAAGGATATCCAGCTTTCATTTATATAGAGCTTTTGGTGATCATATGCTATACATTTTTGTGCTAGATAGACATATGGTTAGGGGTAGGGATGGGAATTGATAAGATTTTTTTACGATTCCAATTCCATTTTCGATTCTGCTTAACAATTCAGGTCTTTAAAGATTCTCATTTGGAAAAAAGGAAAACAAACAGGTCGATCAGCATCAACAATGAGGCAAATGGTGCTAACATGATAGGCAGTGTTTGTTAGTTACCTGGAGTAATAACAGCAAGGACATGCTAATGCTGCTGCTGGGTTGATATTCACTCAGGAGCGGATCGAAAATGCGACATTCATTCAAAGTTATCGCATGCTGTGTGTGCAAATGTTTCTGCATATTGGTAGTATTCCCTCCCTTTGATGAAATATTCACTTTGCAAGTATTGCAAGTTGCCCTGTTGTCATCCTTTCTCGTGAAATGTAACCAAACTTGTGAGCTTTTGTGCCACTTGGGCACCATGTTTTCTGCTGGCTGCACTGGTGAATGACATCGCCAGGCATAGCTTACGTGAGCTACGCAATGTGCATGGTGACGTTATTTGCGCCCACTGGAATCAATAAGGGAATCGTTCGCAAAATTGCCAAAGGATTCCAAGGAATTGAAACACTGGGAACCGGTTCTAAACAAGAACCAGTTTTCAGTTCCCATCACTAGTTAAGGGTTTAACACAGTTCAACAGGATATCTGTCTCTCTATCATCTAACTATGTCCAAACATGTTTTTAACAGGACATTGGGAAGAATGCAAGAGTGTTATGAAGTTGTGTTTCCTGGACAAGCATCTATAATAAAGAAGGGCCATATTGAACCTATAGACATCTCTGTGGCGTCTCGAGGCTCCAATAAGAAGGTGACAACTTTTGCTGCAATACCAAAAACTGTCCACTGTAGAGCAATGTGGATGTTGTAGGAAGTTTTAGAAAGAGAGTTTAAAAAGTGTAAATGTCTACAGCCTGTGCTTTGGAACACCAATACTTTGACTTTAAAGCTAACCAACTCCTAAAACTGTTGATGTTTCCAATCCTATCGACACTTTAGTGGTCATCTAACTTGTACAGTCCAGTGTTATACATGTCTAGTTTATGTATCTAATTTGGTTCAACAGCAGATTGTACTACGAACCTCATGTTAAACAGCTAGTTGAAAAATTATAAATTCAAACTTTAGTCTGCTTTTCCTTTGAGAACAAAACAATAAATCCTTCAACCCATCATTTTGTCATGCTGCTGTCACCGCCATTAAAGCCCTGGATGCTCTCCACCACAGTGTCCTGGGATCCATTACTGTGAGTCAGAGATGACTGGACTGACAACTGGAAAGAATGGGCATACTGGTTTCCTCATTCATAAGGCCTTGCTTTTTTATTTATTGGGGGGGACTTGAACTAATGACTGCAGCTAAGGGACTGAGCCCATGTGCTATAGCCTTAACTCAGTGAGCTAAGCAACAACCCAGGCCTTGCTTTTTAAACTGCCAAGATATTTAACATCTAAACTGCCAAGATATTTCACATCTTTAATGAGTTCAGGGTAGATTATCATAACACCATGTCACAGAATCCTTTCTGTGGGTTTACTTTACTTGTGACTGAACTTAAAAGGGTATTTGTGTGTGCATGTGTGTGATTTTTATCTAGAGTGAGTGAGCTGTGATACTATGAATGTGTATATGTACCATATGTTTTTGTATTCTGGTATAGCTTGCAAGTGAGGCCTCAATGGACTTCCAGAATAAATAAAGTGAGAAGAAAAAGAGAACGTTAAGATGCTGCAATGTCAAAGATAACAAATGGATGCTGCGCCGCTATAATGACTACCATGCTCAGCATCTTAGTTTAGCATAGTGGTTTCCTGTTCATCTTGAAAAGGGCCCTGTTTGTGGTAGATGGATGCTAAGGGGACCACTAAAGCTATTAGGAATCAACCAGCAGGAATCATTAATGTCTGTACAAAACTTTTATGACACTCCATCCAGCAGATAGTTTAGTCCTAACCAAAGTGGCGGACACAAGCCGACATTTCGTTGGCCTGCATTTCTCAGGGCACATACCTGGAGTCATGACACTTCCATGAACAATCTGATAATGGTTGATGCATATAGTGGGACATTTTCCAGTACAACAATAAACTTGTCAGTGCTCCCCATTTGTACAGACTATGTAATGGATACACTATTTTCAAATGACCTCAGGCTTACCTTTGGCTTTTCTGTGCAGCAGTTTTATGTTAATTTATGACTGACATTAAGCAAACATCAGCTCATGATCATCCTGGCTGATTTATTGTTCTAACTCCTCTTGTTGCTATGTGCCACCTGTAGGTTACTCTGATAAAGAATCTGGAAGTGTATGGTTTGGATCCTGCAGTTGTGGCCACTGCTTTGCAGCACAGAGTTCAGGCCAGTTCTGTCTTACAACCAATCCCAGGAGCCAAGGACAAAGTCCTGGTCCAGATCCAAGGCAACCAGATTCATCAAGTCGGCAATCTGCTTCTCGGTATGGAACTTATTAATACTTGACACGTATTAAGCTTTCTCTCAACAGTTGATTTTGATTGCTATATTTTTAAATGATGAAGTCAGTTTGTCTTTTATTTCAATTTCAGATCATTATAAAATTCCACGCAAGTACATCCAGGGCCTAGACAAAGCTTCAAAAAGTGGCAAGAAGAAGTAACATTTTAATCTGCTGAACCACCTATTTTAAGCTGTTCTCTTGTATGTAAACAGTACAGAAACAACAATACTGTTGGTCAGTCATTTAATAAAAATGATTCGCTGTCATATTCTTAAGGTTGATGAGTGAAGTTCTGGTTTGGCTCCAAGATACAAGTTAGAATAAAGTTATTTATGGGGTTCAGTAAACCAGCACAGTGTTTTTTCTGACTGCAAAATAATTAGTTTCTGATGGTGAAAGAGAAAAACAGAACCGAATTTTGTTAGCACAATGGCAAACAGCTGTAAAACATTTTAGTTTAATATGAATAAATTAGACGGAAATACGGGGACATTTCCAAGGAGAGAAAAAAATGGGGAGTGGCATCTTTCAAATTTGCCGAAGCAGCTTGACATAACCCACTTTGGTTTGTGGTGTGCTTCTTAATCTGTTGACTGGTGGGTGCCTGCGTACAGCAATTTATTACCTGCATTCCCATGTTCACATATGGAAGATGCTAAGTATAACATTAGTTATGGTTTTACCACTGAGATGCTGCAGTTAAAAATCTGGATTCTTGTGCAATGACTCCACAGCAATGGTGTTAAGGTCGAGCAAATGTCCTCCCTCCTGTTGTTAAAGTAGCTACTTTCAGGTCATGTTATCTGTTGGGGAGCTGTGATATACCTGAAAGTCCATTTAAGTGATTCTTCATGAATGCATAAACAAGAAAATTTTATTACATGTGGTTTATATCTGTCATGGTACTGGGGGAAACACTAAGAAATTTTAAAAAAGCAACAATTTTTGTGTGGTGTTGGCATGAACTCGAAACTGTGGTATTTCACTTTGGCTAAGTTGCCATACCAAAAGGAATTTTAAATTTGTCATGTGGTAAATTCTTGCAGGCTCCTCACAGAGTTTACCATAAGCTCTTGTTTCATTAAGGTTGCTTTTGCCAGAGTTTTTCCAAGTGATAAACTTTAAATAGAGGCCGTGAATAATTCTACGGGCTCAGTTATGTTGAGGTCAGATTTATGTGGTGTCCAATTCTGTGAATTTGCTTTCCAAGTTGGTACCATATTCGTAGTGTTTTTGAGAACGCTGTGGTGGCAAAAGATGGAATTTGTGGCAATGTGTTGTTCCTCTGAAGGCCGCCCAAATTTAGTCAAAGTTCTCTCTAAACAGTTTTTTCATTGGGGATGCAGGCTCACTTTCCCATCATTCAATCATTCAATTCTAATATGCCTCACCTTCACTTTTACTTGAAAGCAAGTAAGTCAGGTTTATTTTTATAGTGCTAAACGAAGAAAATCAAGATAAGCCCATATAAAACAACAAAGAGACAAAACACAAAACAAAGTGACAGTAGATCCAAAGACAGATTGAGGAATAATCATATTAAAAGTAATAAGAACAAACAGATTTAAAACTTAGATCATAGTAGGTGGAACAAAGGCCAGTTTAAATCAAATAGAAGTCTTTGTAAAAGCATCAGCTGAGACTGCATGATGAAGCACTATTTAGGGCATTACACAGGGTTGGGGCCACCACTTCAAAAGCTCGATCACCTTTTGCTTTTAGTTTAGTGCAGTTCACTACTAGTAGACTAAGTGACTTAGTGAGTATAAAAGGCTGGAGCAGCTCAGAAATGTAAGCAGATGTCTGACTGTGGACAGCTCTGTATGTAAAAACAAGAATCTTGAAACGTATCCTGAACCTAAATGGGAGAAAATGTAGCAAGTATACAATGAATGTGATGCGCGACATCCTGCTAAACCTGGTGAGCAGCCTTGCTAACTGTAAACTAACTGTAGACGGTCAAAAGGTGAATTGTTGAGGCAGATGAAGAGGGAATTACAGTAGTCTAAATGAGCTGAGATAAAAGCATGAATTAAAATTTCTATCAGAGGCTGTGATACAATGGACCGGAGTCTGGCAGTGTTTCTCAATTCAAAGAAACAAGCGCATTCTTGAATTTATGTAGTTTTCAAAGTGCATTGACTGGTCAAATGTGACACAAAGATTTCTGAGACTGCTCCTTATGGTAGAAGACAGGGACCCCACACACTGGGCCACCTTAGAGGGTAGGTTATCTGAACCATCAATGAGGAGCTCGGTTTTGTCCAGATGTCCAGGTCTGAATGAGACACACAGGTGGATGTCATCAGCATAATGGTGGTTGAAGATACCTTATAATTTGCTCATAACGTGACTTTATGGGAGCAGATATAAAGTGAATAAAATTGGGCCCAAGGTAGAGCCCTGAGGAACACCACAAAACAAGACAGCAGTATCAGAAGTCCTCCGCTTAGATCAATTGGGACCAAAACCGAGCATTCACCTGCATCAGAGGGCATCATTGTGTCATTAGGCTGGTAGCCTGTTCCAACCTGTGTTTTGAGGTTCCATCTTTGCAACAATAAATATAGTAAAAATGAAACTACAACCTGCCGTTATCTGCAGTTACCCTTAGGGGATCAAAAAAGTACTCTGTCAGTCTGTCAGAAAGTACCAGGTATCAGGAAAGGAAACTTTATCCGTCAGCTCTGTAAAAGCTGGGACGATTCCAAAATAAGTTAAAACTGTCAATAAAACCAAGGTTAAAAGCTCTGCAGGCGGATTGTAGCCAGGTGTTCAGGTAGATGAGCCTGCTGAAACGCCATGCTCCATGCTGGGGGTGTGGGGAGAGGACCACTAATAAAACCGACTTCCCACAGTTGGTTAAAAAGCTAAGAAGGTGACTAAAATCCTTCTTAAGCAGCTCGGACGGCCACCGAACAATGTCGTCGCAGCCAACGTGTACCAAAACATGGTTTATGGAGAATGGCAGTGAACTCAGCAGGCCGGGGAGTTTCTCCAGGATAACTGGGACGGTAGCTCCTGGAAAGCAGCGAGTAACCGCATTAAAAAAGCGAATACCCCGGGTCATTGAATCACCCACCACCAAAGTTGTAGGGGGAAAGAGAGGGCGAAGAGGTCGTGCGTGTCTCTCAGTTGGACGGGTTGCATTGGGTTCAGTTTCCATCGCCTCCATGGATGATGGTGGTACATGGCTGGAAGGTGGAGGCCCGGACCGAGGGAGTACCCCCAACCGTCTGATGACAGCCTTCTGCAGCATCCTGAGGCGTCTGTTCCCCGTGGTGGAGCAGCAAGCCGTCCGACCGGCACTGGTCGTAGATGGAGATAGAGCAGCGGCAGGAGCATCAGCCGGGTGGACCAGGACATTGGGCGGGTGGACCGGAGCGTCATCAGACAGAGGCGCGTAGCGGTTGGAGAGGCCACCACCTCCGACCAAGACGGCCGATGGCTGGGGGTCGAGCAGGAGGAAGGCCTTGGGCAAGTGGAGGGATCTCAAACAACTGTGTCCTGAAAGGTAGCGTTGAGCGAGGCAGTACGTTTAGACTGCCCCGCGGCTATACCTCCATGAAACTGGACAACAGGGAGTCTTTTATTTCCAGTTCTTTGGAGAACGGTCGTATGTCTTCCTTAAGGTCTGTGATCTTTTGATTTGTCTTTTGAAGTAAAATATGGTCCTCAGTGTTAAAAGAAGGCATGGTTAGGGCCGAAAACTCCCCAGAGTAGGCCTTCAGCCTGTACGCTGTCCTTAAAAAGGTTCAAAGTTAAAATCCAAAAATCCAATTGTTAAAATCTTACACCCTATAAAAATAGACAGTTAAAAGGTGCAGGATTTAAAAGTGCACCATAAAACTATGTCTTAAAACTAGTAAAACTTAACTTTTTCTGGAAAAACATCCGCCAGACACCCACCGCAATTAGATTGAATAGGCTTAAATCACTGATACAGCTCACCGTTCTGCTAAGAAAAGCTACCACCCGACTTTCCTTACATATCGCTGTACAACGTGACCCTCAACTTTTTGTCCCTCTGCTGCAGGGTGGCTTCTCTGATTGTCTTGGCTGTTGATTCTACTTGTCTTTTGCTGCTGCTACAACTGCCACCAATTAGGAGAGGCACCTGGCTGTACTAAAGACGTACTACAAGTAATGAAGACAACACAATAATTACTAATATAATGACAAAGTCGGCGACCGGGGACAATAAATAACAAAAGTGTAACCGTTGGATACCTGTAAAAGTACTTGTATCCCGCTACACAACCGTCAGAGCCAGCAGCAGATTTCAAAAAGTCTAGCCGAGCTAAGGCTGCTGTCAGCGGGGTGCTGTGAGCGCTGACCGCCCGGTAGTAGCTGTCTAACGGGGACACTCACATCTCCGAAATCATTGGAGTAAATTTTTAAGCAGAATTTATCTGATAAATTGACCACAGATTTGATGTTTATACAACCACTTTATTGCCTAAAATAATCTTAAAACTAAATTTTGTGTCACAGTCATGGTCGTACCGTGGACAAGTACGTATATTGCGAAACGGCCACAACCCCTCGCGTTAAATGGCTGCTTCTTCGTTTGATTTAATTAGCGGTTAGCAAACCAACTTCACGTGCGTTACCACCACCTACCGGACTGGATGCTTTAAATGTCCCTTTCTTTTTTTTTTACCCGTTACTTCCTGTCCTGACAGTGAAGGTGTTCTTACAGTGGAGGTCTGCAGCCAGGTACTCTTGCCAATTAGAAGCATTACTCTGCAGCCCTTTAAGTTGTTTCTCCTGACCCTAACCTTAACCTGTTGTGTCAAACCTAAAATCAGAGTCTTTCTCACTTCAACTAACTGGCTAATTTGTTTCCACACTGTACAGCCCAACATGCAGTCAAAGTAATAATGTAAAAAAAACTTGAAAAGTATATTGATAATTCTAATCACTTGATCATTTATCCATTTTGGTAGACTGTGCAGCAAAACGTTCAACAATACTGTTTGTTATTGTGCAAAACAGGTTTGGTATAATACAATTTAAACACAATGAGCTATTTGACACATAAAGGTCAACTTAGCAGGAAGACTTGTAATTGCTAACACTGATTAGTATTGCGGCCAGCAGTTGAGTGGACTGGTCTGATCTTGTAAAACCACCAACTGAATGTGCCACATCAGTTTCAGCAGTCAAAACCCTGCAGTTAAAATCTCATTCATGTCAGAACAATACATGAAATGGATTAACTTTTAGTTCTGAAACTGGACTTTCAGAATTTAGAGAAAAAGCTATTGGAAAGCCTGAGAAGTCAAAGTCAATAGACTACTGTTATTTTATTGTGTAAATAAATATTTCATCAAAAATTTAAAATTCCTTCTTAGGTGTTATTATTTCATTCTTATTTTACTGTAGATACTGAGTGTCTTTGGAACATAAAGCTTTATCTGAGCCCATTTTCAGGCTGTGAACATCAATTACACTTCAACTTAAAACTTTATCTGTCTTTTCAACCTGCAGATTTCAACTGTACAGTTTAATTTGTTATTGAAAAGTTGAACAATAACCAGAAATAGGTTCACTAACAGGTTTGAATTGTTTAAGAATAAATGAGAGCTTTCAATTTTGCTTTTGAATTGAATAAAACATTAAAATTGCTGCCATAATTTCAAAATCCTCTATGTGAGTGTTCCCTTGTCTTACCACTATACTACATTTTCATTCTTTCAAAACATATTTATAGTATTTATTTTTGCCTATTGTTCAAAGTTTTAATTTAGATCCGCAAAAGCCGCTAAAAAGTACAACTAAAGCGCAGCATTTTCACGTGTCACAGTAGGAAACGTCATGCATTTGTGCAGGAAGAGTCAAGGCCAGTGGCGTTGTGTTGTTGTTTGTCCCATTCTCGTGAATGTCTGGAGTGAATTTCATTTAATCTGCCAAAACTTGTCCTCAAGAATGAACTGATTAGATTTGGTGGTCAAAGGTCACTTCAGGTTTCACCCATGATTTGTAAATTCATGTGCTATTTATGACAAATGCTCACACAAATGTTTTATACGATAAAATGATTAAGTGTATCCCAAAGGTCGAGTCCAGAAATGACGTGGATGCCAGCTGCAACTTGACTGGTTGGCGGAGATACACAATCAAAAGGCAGTAATTCTGGATTATTGTGTTTGAGGGCAAGTAAACACTGGTTAGATCAAATATTTCAGCACAGTTTTCTCACTTGGCTTTCAGAACACTGCTGGGGATAGAGGAGTACGTCGCGGCCATTCGTTTTCTTATTTTGAGATTTCAAAACAAAAACGAAAATAAACCGTTTCCCGTTTTTTCCAGTGATAATAGAAAATGAAAAACGGAAAACGGACGGTAATTCATTATTCATTATCCATTATCCGTTGTCCGATTTAATTAGATTTAAATATTGAATTAAGTCGTCAATGCAAAATACAGTTTCGTAAAAAAAAAAAATTAATCTGCCAGTTTGAACATTGAATAGTACTGACTTTAGTTTGGAAAAATGTGCAGTAAATCATGACTATATGGTCCTCAATCAAATAATAGCAAATGCTTTATTAAAATGTCACACGTTAGTCATAAAGCACAGTATTTGTCTGTTTATAATCTCATCATATCTGCACCTTTGTTAGGATGCTTATTAATCAAGCAAACTGTACTTTTGAATAAGACAAATTGACTTGCCAATACTATGAGAATGGCTGGCAAGAAGGGCTTCTTTGTTTGTTTGCTCTGTGTCTGGAAACCAAATGCAGGGGGTTAACTCTTTAAAGTCCAATACTGGAGCTGTATGTTAGGATGATGAAGCTCTTTATTTCTTTAATAGAGGGGCAGAAAAGGAAATCTCACTCATAAGCAAAATGAAACTGCAATTATATTCATTAACCGACTATGACTTCCATGAGGACATTTTCTCTGATCCCAGTAAAGTGCACCTGTACAAATATCCTCAGTGATGGCATGTCATTAATTGTGTTTGGTTAGGACGCAGAGAATGTTTTTCTTTCTATGGCTTTATTCTGCAGTAGAAGGACATCTGATTGATACAAGATAATAGCTCCTGGCAACACTTGGTGTGAGTGCATCCTTACAGTTACACGGCAGCAGTGGCGTTGCTCAAAGTGGATGCCAGTGTCTGCTGCTTTTTTATCCAGAAATTATAATTACTGCAATCTAAAGTGTATTTGAGTTATAATGTGACAGGCAGCAGCACATGCTCTGCATAAAGCCAACAGATTTTCTCATACTGGGATGACTGAGAGGCCAGACTCTGAGAACCCAAGAAAAATCAAATCTGCTGTGACTTAAGCCCAGTAGCTGAGAGAAATCATGTGTAGCCCATAAGTGGGAAGGTTCGTGGGGAAGGGGAATGTGTTAGCATGCGGTGTTTGAAGAAAAAATGATAAATGAACTGAGTCGAGGTCTCTGATCTGGTTGTCCTCATGGACACAGACATTAGAGCAGTCAACAGGAACGACAAAAGATGACTGAAGACGAAGGTTGTTGTTATAGTCCATGCTGCATGTCTCAGAGTGCAGTTTGTAGCTTTAATTCCGCACATGTGGCTGGTGACAACAAACACTAGTCCGTATTGAGGCTTTGTAAGCTCCATAGCTATAAATGTGATTCTGCATTATTGCTCACAACTCCAGTAATGATCCTGCTGGTGGTGCAGAACGGCCAAGAACCACAATGAAGATTGGAACAGGGCTGTCATCCATTTACTTTATATCCTCAAGAAAGATGATGGTGTTGGCTGAAAATAAAAAACCTTGTATCATTGGAAGCATCTTGTGTCTCACATCAGATGCTTAAAACTATCATCGCCTGTCAAGTAAATAAACATTTCTAAATGGCATTTGGATCTGAAATCAGCCAACAGCTCAGAGTCTTGACATGTACTTACATGTGATACCCACAGTGACAAGGGGAAGGGTAGAAAACCTCTTGAAGTGCCAGCTTCCAGTGTTCCTTTTGTGAATTCATGTCTTCTCACAGCACAAACAGTGAACCCTTTCAGCTCAATATAATGCACATATTGCTCAGGCACCATGTGGTCACTCCCACCCAGGTCCTGACTGGCCATCCGGCAGTTTTCTGGTTGGTCAGCACAGGTGTCTGTTTTATAAAAAATAAAATGGGTAGACCCTGTTTTTAATGGTGATTGACACTAAGCTGGCCCAATCACATTCGTAAGCTCAGTGGCTTTAGTGAAAAACAGTCAAAAAAGCAGACCCTGCATTGAGATGCTGCCGCATATGCAAAAATCACTGACATGTTTGCTGCAAGACTTTTTTCAGCAAAAGATGGTGGCAGACATAGTAATGAGGAGGACAAGAGGGAGAGAGCCGAGTGGAGGGAGTGCACAATTCACTGTCTGGCCCCACAGCAGATAAAATTCTGCATTCTTTGCTCAACTTCAGTTTTGATAGCTTGCTACTTTTATGAATGCAGATGTAGTTTGCTAGGAAGCTTTAACATCAGTGTGGTATGTACAGAGGTCACAAAATATTATTTTATAGAAGGCAAACATTACCAGCCTCCTCGTACTGATATAGAATTTTAGAATACTGACTGTAGCGTTTACAGTCATTTCACAGCTGCAAATTAACACACCATACTCACTTACTGTATATCCTGCAGTACACTTTGTCATTTGACAACCATCTAAACCATCTACATGAAGCTGTGATTTAACATTTGCGTTTTTATTTTTCTACAGTAGCAAAGTACACTATATTACCAAAAGTATTTGCTCACCCATCCCAATGATCAGAATCAGGTGTCCTAATCACTTGGCCTGGCCACAGGTGTATAAAATCAAGTACCGAGGCATGCAGACTGTTTTGACAAACATTTGTAAAAGAATGGGTCGCTCTCAGGAGCTCAGTCAATTCCAGCGTGGAACTGTCATAGGATGCCACCTGTGCAACAAATCCAGTCGTGAAATTTCCTCACTCCTAAATATTCCACAGTCAACTGTCAGCTTTATTATAAGAAAATGGAAGAGTTTGGGAATAACAGCAACTTGGCCACGAAGTGGTAGGCCACGTAAACTGACAGAGAGGGGTCAGCGGATGCTGAAGCGCATAGTGCAAAGAGGTCGCCGACTTCCTGCACAGTCAATTGCTGCAGAGCTCCAAACTTCATGTGGCCTTCAGATTAGCCCAAGTACAGTACGCAGAGAGCTTCATGGAATGGGTTTCCATGGCAGAGCAGCTGCATCCAAGCCGTGCATCACCAAGTGCAATGCGAAGCGCCGGATGCAGTGGTGTAAAGCACGCCGCCACTGGACTATAGAGCAGTGGAGACGCATTCTCTGGAGTGATGAATCACGCTTTAACATCTGGCAATCTGATGGACAAGTCTGGGTTTGGAGGTTGCCAGGAGAACGGTACATTCCGGACTGCATTGTGCCAAGTGTGAAATTTGGTGGAGGAGGAATTATGGTGTGGGGTCGTTTTTCAGGAGTCGGGCTTGGCCCCTTAGTTCCAGTGAAAGGAACTTTGAATGCTTCAAGATACCAAAACATTTTGGACAATTCTATGCTCCTGACCTTGTGGGAACAGTTTGGAGCAGGCCCCTTCCTCTTCCAACATGACTGTGCACCAGTGCACAAAGCAAGGTCCATACAGACATGGATGACAGAGTCTGGTGTGGATGAACTTGACTGGCCTGCACAGAGTCCTGACCTGAACCCGATAGAACACCTTTGGGATGAATTAGAGCGGAGACTGAGAGCCAGGCCTTCTGGACCAACATCAGTGTGTGACCTCACCAATGCGCTTCTGGAAGAATGGTCAAATATTCCCATGAACACACTCCTCAACCTTGTGGAAAGCCTTCCCAGAAGAGTTGAAGCTGTAATAGCTGCAAAAGGTGGACCGACATCATATTGAACCCTATGGGTTAGGAATGGGATGGCACTTAAGTTCATATGTGAGTCAAGGCAGGTGAGCAAATACTTTTGGTAATATAGTGTAGGTCTCTTAGAGGAGTCCACAGCGATGAACAGTAATAGTGAACAGAGCAGCCTTTATCAAGTAAAAGCACTAACAAGGTTTTTGCATTTTTTTGTCATGATGGAAGATTGGAAGATTTTCATCAATTTATCTGATTTATCCTGTATATCTGCACACAGTGATCTAACTCTGGCATAAAATTGGTTAATAAGTAGCAAATTTTATCAGCTAATTTATTCCTTAATATTGTTGCACAGAGTAAGAAGTTTTAACTTAATTTAGGATGTCCTGATGATGCAAAAGGCAATGCAGTGAAAAACTTGCCAGTTCCTGAAATCATAGTCAAATAGGCAATCAGGCATCCTAAATCAGGAAAGATCTCCTGGAATATCAGGGGACCAAATAATGAAGCAATGCCAAAACTGAGGTCTCTAATAGAGGAAGATTCCTAGTGAAAATAAGAGGCTTGATGTACTCCCAGCATCCGAGACACTGAAGATCTAGTGAATTAATTTTATTTCAGTTCCAGAACAGTAGGAAAATCCTTAATGTTAATGTGTTCTGCATTAAAATGCCACCAAGCATGTTTACGTCTGTCTCTGAGCTCACATATAGTGAATTTTAACACAGCCGAATTTCCAATAAAGCTGGACATATTTTTCTGTTTCTTTTGTCAGACAATGGAACAAGTGTGAAATACTGACTAAAACGTGACGAACTAAGATTACATGACGTTACTAGCAATCATTCAATAGCCATTTCCAAGCTGTGGCTCTGACAAACTTAAAATTTTATAAACGCAGCACTGTCAAACAAACTCACCATATGCACAAACTAAAAACAACTGTTCTATAAATTTGGCTGTATGTAAAAAGATCGCCAAGAGATAAAAAGTTAAATGCAATAGAAAGTCCTGTCAATCACGGGTGCAGAGAGAGTCTTCTTCCTGAAGGAGGTGTGGACAGCAGCAGCAGGTGCCTAATTGTTCTCTGAGAACCAAAAGACCCGCCGTGTGGATGTGTCCCAGGATGGTTTAGAGCAGCTAGAGGGCACCCCAGAATTTCTATCTCATCAGACCAAGCAGCAGAGTCTCCAGTGAAAGACGTCAGCTAGACCAAAGACAGCCTGCATGCCTAAATCTTCCAACATGATAGTTCTGACCAAGTCTCTATTGAATCCCAGTTGCTCAGCCATCATTCTGGTCATCAACCTGTGATCACTTGCACCAGTTCTTTAACCTTCTGGGGTTGCTTTTTGTTATTGAGTACTGGTTCCTTTACATCAACCCATTCTTAACCTCTTGTGTCAGTCATAGAAATGTGTACGTGACATTGTTTGCTTCCCATACTTCAGCATGGAAAGAGTTTCTGCTGGAGTTTTTCCCAAGTTAGCCAAGAACTTCAAGTTTGTCCTTTGCTCAAGGTTCATTTTGTGCCAGAAGGTACTTCACTGAAGCCAGAAAACCCACCTGTGAAAAGAGATATAATAGGTCAATTAAAGTATTGCTGCTCTCATGCAGTGTTGAGATGTTGGGCAACATTGTGATGTGCTTTATTACTGTGTGGCTGTTGAATCGTGTGATCAGCATGTCCCTTTTTTTGTTACACCCTGTATTGCAGTTATGCTAATGAGTCTGTCTCCAGGATGCCCTGAAAATGTGATTTTCATGGCATTTGCCTTTATGTAAGCAAGCAATCAGGAGTGTAGTTTGTGTTTTTTGTGTGTGGCCCAAGACAAAATGGATGTTTTCCAACTTGGTTAAAAGTCTGTGTATGAGCCATGAACTGCACATTCTGTATTGTTTCCATGATTCACAGTCTGACAGTAATGGCAGCCAACTGATGTAGGCATGATTATTTGAAGAAACAGCAGGTTTAGGCTGTTACATGAAGGCACAACATTAGCAGACATACAATACAAGCAATTCACACTCTGAGAAAAAAAAAGAACTTTTTGTTCAGATTCAAGGTCAAGCCACTTTCTCTCCAGATGCACCATCTGTAGACGTTAAACAGACCTCGACTGTGAAATAAAAATGAAATATGTTCAAATGCCTTGTGACTAACAGTATAAATATGCAGGAAATATTAAGGCACCGTCTCTACAGTATACACTGATATATACAACATATGCACTGTAATAATTTGTTGTCGACAAGTTCAGTAACTCTGATGAATGATGACTAATATGGCCATAAATTACAAACAACTTGGACCATCCATTCAAAAAAAATCTCTCATGGTTTGAAGATTAGGTCATTTTATTCTGTGGTTTTTGTTTTTGAAATTTGACGCACTCACCCAATGGTAAAAACAAAAAATAAAATTACTCCTTTACCTCCACCAGCAGCCCGTTTAAGCTAGTTGGAAATTGAGCTGGCATTATACATAAAGATATCCAGAAATGCTATGCATGGTTAGATCTTCTCTGCAATTCAGTGTCTAACTTCATTTTTGTAATGCCCCTCGTTCTCATAAGGTTAGGCCTAGAGGTCTGGAATTTTATACAGGTGTGGTCAAAAAGGTGTAGCAGGTTTGAAGTGATTTGCATAGGTTTAGTGCAAAGCATTGCCTAGTTATTGATGTTCAAATAAGCCTTATAATAGACACAAAACTTTTTGAGCCATGTTTGAACTCATCTAGTTTATGTTCTGTTTCAGCCACATGCACAACTAGAAAATGTTACCGGATAGATGAAGTCCCGTACATGCATTTTGACCTCACAGTTCTTTTCTTATCAACTTTTTTGGGAATGCCTAATAGGTGAAAATTCAATTAAAAGGGGATGGGTGTTCAGCAAAAAGTAGCAAAACCACAGTGTAGATGATCTTAGATATATGTAGAAACTCAGCATAGATAAAACTACATAGTGAAAATGTTACCAAATGTTTTATACTGGCTCCTCCTATGTTGCTCATGAATCTCCCCCTGGGGATCACTAAAGTTTAATTTTAACTTGTAATAATACATCAGAATTTCTTTGTTGGTCGTGTTTTGTGCTAACTAAAGTTAGCAAATAATTCAGCAGAGTCAAAAGTGTAATTGCCGTGGAGTAGAAGTAGTGGCATAAAAGGAAGTACTTCTTCACCATGACTTACAGAGGCACAGAAACCCACAAAAATTTCCCAATTTGTCGTTTTTAATAATTCTGTTTTTATGCAAGCAAAACTTAATTGTTTAATAACACTGATTTTCTGTTCCTTATTGCTATTTCTGTTTTTCATTTTACAAACTGCCCAACAAATTTAAGGACGGCTGCTCTGTGACTGAATAGAAAAAATAACAAGTATGACGGAACAGAGAGGAAGAAAAACACCTTACAACACATGTTTGTGAATGTTCTCATTCATCCAGGTCATAGTCATAGTGGGCTATTCAATCGAAGGCAGCTGGACTCAGCAGAACGTCTGTTTCACAGACATTCTACACAAGACATTCTTTTGCAACACATGTGCTATCTCACACATTGTGCCTTGTTGCTGTGGAAACTAGGGCTCAAAGATCCGCCCTGACAGGACTAATCTGGGGAGGATTTCATGTCTCTGGCTGCACATAGGGTCATCTAATGTTTCATTCATTAATGTTACTGTTATTTTTTTCTGATAAAATCTGACAAGTACTGTCTTCTTCCCAGGCTGCCCACAGTTCTGGTTCTACTTAGCTCAGTGTGCAGCAGGGGTCCCTGCTCCTTCCCACAGCCACCCACTGTGGAGATATCTGCGTTTACTGATGCTGTGCCAACAGCACTACACAAAATATGACTGTGATTACTGTGTGGAGCAGAGGTTATATAAGGCTCTAAGCCAGTCATTAGGAAAGATGTTTTTAAAATTTTCTCAAATCTGTATTTGGCACTCGTCGACCTGTTAGTAAATGTTGTTGGTGTTTGTGGTGTCATTTTGTTGTGACAGATTATGTCTATTTCACCTTCCATGTCACAGTATAGCCCACAGTTGATTCCCAATTCAATACAACATTATACAGAATCAATGCAGCTTGAAATTACATGAAACATATGTATATATTTTGTCTCTCTAAACTATAAAGAAAACTGTCTCATATTTTGAGTTGTCTCTTAGATTGTTGCATGTTAACATTAGGATGTGTTTTTGTTTCTGTTTTTTAACTCTAATTCCACTTGCGTCAGTGTTAGTTTAGAAAACAGACTTGCAGATTGCATAACCAGTAAGAGCGGTGCTTTTTTTGTGCTTGCATCAGGTTCGCTGAGGCCATCAAGCATCAGTGCTGGTCCAATTCACAGCTGAGAGGGTATGAAGACAAAATGATTTAGATGAAACTATGAAAAATATCAATCTGGTTTGGTGGTATGTTTTTTTTAATTGTGTCTGCTAATCCACTCAGTATTGAACTCATAATGTTGTTCACTGTAATAACAAGAAAGCATATTTTTCTAGTAAAAACCTTGTCCTTAGCAAAATAAATATTGTTTCCCCATGGTGATAAAAAATGATGCCTTCCTGCCATTTATTATATATCTTTATGGTTGTCATTTATAGTACAGCATGCTGTCATGAGGGTCCAACAGTAAAAAAGCAGATGTCAGAGAAAACAAAATAAAAACTGACGAAAAGACAAAACCTGAGAAGCATGATTTAGTGCTATATCCCAACTCGCACCATACCGATGTAAATCTAATCCAACAGCCCAAAGTGATCGGCCACAGAGCCAGGAGACACACAACAGTCTGTGTCGCCATCTGTTGGTGTTCAGCTTGCACAGCAGGAAAAAAACACTCCACAGTTTAAAATCCTGAAGTGGAGAAGCAGTAGTGCATATTGAGTTACATTTTACAAGGCCTGAACAGATGGAATCGAATCCAGCAGGCCTGAATTAAAATGCTTGAAACCATAATGTGTTGGATTTATTTCTGAGAAATTTCTATGGGAAACATTTGAAGCCACTGTGACGTAGCTTTGCTTGAGCTCTGCGAGGCATTCGGTGTTTATTGCAGGGCTTGGTCTGCATAATTGTTTGTAGATGATTACTCTTGTAACTGAACCAAATAAATGAAACAAGATAGTAAATTAACCTAATCTTGTTAAAACTAGTTTGATTTAAGATGTTGATTTGAAAACAGTCACACAAATACAGGTTCTGTGTCTAGTTCAAGAAAAGGAATGACAAATAAAATAGCCTGTAGCAGCAGCAGTATTAGTAATGTAGTAAAATTATGCAAAGACACTGCAGCTAAAGGAATAGTGACATATTTGCCTTCTTAAACAGCACTCGATTAGATAGACTTCAAATTGACATTCAAAGAAAATGTATTACTCAAAATCATTACAGTGCAGAAAAATAGCCCCTTAATGTTACATGTAGCACAGAGAATGAGGGGTTTGAGTTGGGGTCTGCTTTTATTTATTATTCAGCTTCTTATTACCTCTAAATATCTACACTGTAATTCACTGCATAGAGTCTTCTGAGTTTAGAGTGAACTCAGGAGATGCTGCTGCCAGTCACTGATCCCTCAGACAAGCTACAATACGTCATCATGAGATGAGAGGATTGCACTGCTAAAAAGGATTACACCATTTGACATTTTTCCTGTCCAAAACTGCTTAACCACTTTGACTGGAGAAAAGATACATTCGTGATGAAGGCAGATCAATTCAGAATATTTCTGGGGGCTGATTATGTTCTTGCAGGATTGATGTTGCTGCTGAATCGTGGACAGATGAAAGATTATTTTAGGGCAGAGATGCATCACAGCGACACACTGTGCTGACAACGTGAAGCCAATATTATCATTTTAAACTTGTTTAAAATTAAATCAAATATGAATAATTACATGCCTTTTGTTAATAGTCACATATTACTGTGTCCGAATTAACAGTGGTGTTGGGAGGTCTTCTACTGTATGGCACAGTTGTTTACTGTGTGGTGACTGATTTTATTCAATTATTCATACGATCAACAAGCTAAATTAGTGTCTACTATGACTCATTGCATGCCCTGTCTGTCTATCTGTCTGTCTATCTTTCTGTCTGTCTGTCTATCTATCTGTCTGTCTGTCTATCTGTCTATCTGTCTATCTATCATCTAAATGACATACAGTGCCTATAAAAAGTATTCACACCACATTTCCCTATACTTTACTGCATTCATTTTACCTTCTGTCTTTACAAGCCTTACAGAACCTGCTGCTAAGAAGCATCATGATGCTGCCACCACCATGCTTCGTGGTGAGGATGCTGTGTTTGTGATGATGTGTCCACCAAACATAGTGTCTAGTTTGATGGTCAAAATGCTCTATTTTGGCCTCATCAGGCCAAACAAGCTTCTTTCAGTTGACTTCAGAATGTCTCACATGCCTCCTGGTGGACTGTAGTCGAGATTTAATATGAGATTTTTTGAAACAGTGGCTTTCTCTTGTGACTCTTCCCATAAAGCTTTGACAGTTGTTGGTATGCGGTCTCAGAAGCTTGTAACTCTTTCAGGAGAGTCATAGGTGTCTTGGTGGCCTCCCTCACTGGTCTCTTACTTGTAGGGTCACTCCATTTTCGAGGATGTCCTGTTCTAGGCAGATTTACACATGTGCCACATTCCTTCTATTTCTTAGTGGTGGATTAAATTTAACTTCAAATGATATTCATTCACTTGAAATTTTTTTTGTGTCCATCCCATGAATAATGCTTTTCAATAATCTTTCCACAGAGTGGTTTGGAGTTTTCTTTTGTCGTCATGGTGTAGTTAAAGTCAGAACTATTGATTCACCAGTGACTGTACCTTCCAGGTACATGTGTGCGTTTTTTGTTTTTGTTTTTTTTTACTACAATCGCTTGAGACACATTCACTGCACTCAGATGATCTCCATTTCACTAATGGTACTTGTGGCACCAGGCGGCTGCACCTGTGTTGAATTAGATCTTCACTTCAAAGAGGAAGAATAATTATTATTTATTTTACATTTGATATTTTTTGTTAATTGACATTACTTTGTAGAAGGCTGTTTTCACTTCGGTAGTCTTTTTTGTTGTTGTAAATTCTTGTCATAAAAGGGCAAATTAAATTGACTGAATGTTGAAAAGAAATAAAAAGGAGAAAGCTTCTAAATGGGGTGATTTTTTTTTACAGGCACTGTATGTTTTCAGTTTATTGTGCTACACATAAATTGTATACATAAAAAATGGGTCTTGTGTTTTATTATATGTCTTTCATTTTGGCTTTTATCAGTGTTTAAAATCTTCCATATGTGAGATTGTGAGCCAAGTAAAACTGTATTTCACATTTTTCACTTTGACAATCTGAAATCTGATCTCAGCTCCGAAACCAATCCATAAAATGATACCTGATATCAATTGTATCTATTGCACCAACTATATAAATACCTACACCTAACTGGTGATTTACAACATGCAAGTGGGCTTGATCCAGATGTTGCCTGCTAACTGTCTTCTGTCAGCACTCTTACGTTGAACTTATGGTATGAAAAATCTTGACTGGGTTGACACATCATTCATGTAATGACGTGTTACTGAAGAAAAATGTTTTTTCCCCGTTACCCACAATCAGGAGCTGTACATCATATCTACACAGTGACTTCACATTCTTTTCTAGACAGCTAAGATGACATATTACACACTAAAATGCAGAAGAGTGAGTTTTTTTCCTTACATGAACACACATACCACTGTTCAGTTGAGTTTTTCAAATTTGCACTCTGGCACCTTTTTTTACAACCCACATTACAATTATATGTGAAATCCATCATGTTCGTTACAGTCACAAATCTTGTCCCAAAACGCAAAGATCAAGCAGAAGTCATAAATGGGGAAACCCATAAACACAAAACCTTAAAGCCATAGGCATGCAGAAAGTGAAACAAATTTGGAATCAGATGACGTTGCATCTGCAACTGGAGGACTCGGTGTGGTCTCTGGGAACATCTGTGCACAAGAAATTAACTCAAAGTTTGTCTCCCTCACATGTGGCTAAACTGATCCTGTTAGTGGGATGGGAGACGCACGTTGACAGCCAGATTATCTTCTCAGTCTTGTATATAATTCAACAACTGAAACTTTGCTTCCTTTCCATCTCTCAACCACGTCTTTTGTAAAGCTGCTCTAATCTGTCCTCCAGGAGAGAGGAACGGGGTGTGTGCAGTCCCAGAGAGAGGCCACATGCTGAAGGTTGGTTCTCCACTTAGTAAAACAATACAGTTACTACATTATGAAAATGTCAACACATAATCAGCGGTACCTTTTCTACAACAAGCTACACTTAGAGGTAAGGGAACTCTTTAAGTGTACAGAATTTGGATTATGTTGAGCACATGTGTCAGATGAAATGGAAATACAAGATTATTTCCACATGTGGTCAGAGAAGTAAAGTGTGGAAGATGGAGTCCTTAATCATGCAAATAGCAAGTGTCCTTTATTTTGCAACATTTATTGTGTAACCTGGCATATGTTGGTGCTCTGGATGAGTGCCTAAATGGTGGTAATGACAGATGGATGGTTTCCAGGAGAGGTCTGGAGATCATGAACTGACTGTGGATCTCCTGGAGGACTCCAGCTTCATGCAAATTCAAAACAGCTCTGTTTTACATCCTTCCTTCTGTTTCCTCCCAGAGCTTATAAATCTTAACCCTGGACAGAGTTGTCAGTTCAGCTACCCTGTAGGTAGTAAAGGAATTTTGCAAGTTGTCAAATAAGACCAGTGGAAGAGTTACAACACAAGGGTTGATTTTATCCTAACCAGGGGTGGGAATAAAATCAAACACCTCAAACAAAGAGAAGCATATTAGATCTTTAGCCCTTAAGGCCACCAGTTACCCTCATCTCAATGAGGATTTTGACCTTTGACCTTTCTTAGAGTCATTACCTGGGCTGCAAATTAGGCTAATTGTTTTTTGTACTTCTAGTTCCTTTAACTGTTATTCAAAAAATTGTTTTCTTTCCTTGAGAAGGCCCTTCAGTGTGCTCAACTGAGGATTGTCAATATTGGACTTCAGGAAGAGTAGACCCCGCTCCCCTCTACATCAACGGTGTGTGGAAAGAGTCCACGCCTTCAGGTTTCTCGGCGTCCTCATCTCTGCGGACCTCTCCAGGACAGACCACATCTCAGTGGTCACCAAGAAGGCCCAGCAGCAACTACATTTCCAGGAAAAACAAACTGGACACCAAACTGCTGCTGACCCTCTACCGCTCGTCCATTGAGAGCCTGCTGCCGTACTGTGTAACAGTATGATACGGAAGCTACACTGAGGCAGACAGGAGGAGGCTTCAGAGGATTGTTGGTTGACCTCTTACCTCCCTGACGGACATCTATACCTCCCGCTGCCTCAGCAGAGCTCAAAACATCATCAAGGACAGTTCACACCCTGGTTTTTCACTGTTTAACCTATTGCCCTCTGGTAGGCACAACAGGTGCATCAAATCTAGAACCAGTAGACTCAAGAACAGTTTCTTCCTTAAAGTCACAACCACACTGAACTCTCACATGCATTGACCTCTACATCCAACACACTGTAGTACAATACTGGTGCAGTGTGCAATATGCTGGCACAATATTTATACTGACTTTGAATATTCAATGAATGTGGACTGTTTATTGTTTATTGTGTAGTATTTGTGTGTTTGTATTGACAAGGGGCTGCTCTCTATCTCTTTACATGTTATGTAATGACAATAAAGGCATTCCAATTCTAATTCTAATATTGATATTTCTGTTGCTTGAGTGCATCTGTCATGGTGGTTTTATGTTATTAACTATGTTGATCCAAGTTTGTATTTCATAATGTGGATTCTCCTCCTTTCCTGACTTTTCTTAATTAGGAAAGCTTTTTTTAACAGCATGTGAGAGGGCCCTGGTTTTGTATTTTCTATGTTGTATTTGTTGTGTGATGCCCCTAGAGGCCAGGGAGAAAATGATGCCAACACTCAGCGCTGTACACCTGAGATGATTCTGCTATAATTGCTCTGTTCCTTTGTGTCTCCAAACCCTGAAGAAGGCACAAGCTCACATGTGTCAGTGTTCTTATTCTAAAATGAGTCTAGCTTCCTGAAATGAATGAAAAGATTTTTTACATTTTAAACTCACCTTGAGTGCCTTTTTTTTGGTACATTTTTTTGGCAGTAATTCTTCCCACCCTTTTTTGTCAGTCTTCCCTTCCATGAGCAGCAGTGGTTTAAGAGACAGCAGCAGCAACTCTGCCACTTTTCTCCTGCCTATGATTGGTTGTTCTTAATGACTGTATGATGAAGATGATGATGTGGTGCACTAATATACCGTGTGTCATAATATAAACGGTACATAAAGGAGCTATGAGTCAAGAAAAGCATGTACGATCTTATTACTGCAGCTTAACAGCACATTTATTGTGATCAGAGAAAGTTATATATACTAATATACACATATTTGGTGGACATGACATGGGTAAGTTGAGGTAAAGGTTTAAAGTTTTTGAGCTGACCAGCAAATGGTGTAACATAAAAATTCATTTATGCTTTTTAATGAAAATAATAGTAATATTTTTTATGTATAATAATAACAATGCATTAGTTTTATATAGCGCTTTTCTAGACATTCTATTTAGACATTATTTATGTAGCATCTTTTAAAACAATGTTACAAAGTGTTTTTAGAAAGAAAAAACTAAATGATAAGAAGTACACAGTAAATGAAAATACAGTGAACAAAACTGAATAAAATACCCTGATGCAATAAAGCAAGATTAAATAAGTAAGAAGAGAACATAAAATAGATTTACATAATGCATATTATGCAGTTGGAAAACTAAAAGTTGGGGCTAACAATATTAAAAGACTTTTTCTAGACACATATTAAGAAGACTTTATTCTGCAAGCCAGAGATATCTCAATAGAAAGTTCTTAAGCAATTCAAAAATCATTATTATTTAACATATATACTACTTGACAAATTTAAATAGACCTATTACATTTTAATGTTATATACTTTTTATATACTTTATATATATTACCTTGCTTGATGATAAACTGAATTACTAGCAGTACTTATAAATGTAATTGTATAAAGTGCTTTGATTATATAGATTTTTTTTTTCTAAGCAGATTTAACTACTATTTTTGCAAAAAAGCAACCTTTTACGGTTGGGTTTAGGGTGTCAAGGCATTATCAAGATAAAGCGTTAAAAAACAAATTGTTTTGACTACAAGGCTGTATGATCTAAAACAGATATTTTAGTGCCATTTCTGACATTGTAGCGTGAACAGTTGTTGGTCATTGGAAGAGAATGCGTGCTGCATTTGTTTCTGGTCAGTTTAAACCACAAAGGATTAAATGACGATGTTGTGCTGGTGTTGAACAAAACCTTTCCTTTCTAATTTTAGCTGGTCTGACTCACCGGATGTAGATTGTGGGCATTAGTGTGCTGTTGGCTGTTTTTTTTTTTTTTTTTTCAAGTTTTTCATTCTTCCGACTTTCCACTGTCTGTGTGTTACCATTTTCAAAATCCCCTTTGCTATGATAAACAAAACCCTTCAGGCAGCAACCTTTTTTTTTTTAACCAAAGATTTGGATCATGCAATAAGGCAGGCCTGCTTGTTTTCCTTGGTGAAACAATCTACGTAGAATGTGTTTAGAATATTTTTTCCACAGGGACTGTCTTGTTTGCCCACAAACTACAGAAAAAGTTTATTTTCCAAGAATGTTTTACTAAATCAAGTTCCCCCTGACTCTGTTTTACAGGGGCACCATCCCTACATCCTGGGCATAGTGTGAATCCAAGGAGCTTGTGATTGATTCATAGAAATACAAACAAGCCAGAACACTTTTTGCCCGCTGTAGCAGAATCATAATGAGTTGCAGCCTCCAGTGCTGTCACAGGCTATCAAGTCTTAATTTTAGCTGACTCCTATGGTCAATCATGGGTTTTGGGTGACAGTTGGCTTAACAGTTTTTCAGGTGTGACGAAGGTTAGGTGCTGTCTCATGCTCAGCTGGCACAGGAGTTGAATAAAGACTGAAGTGCAGCAGGACGGGCCCTGCGCTCGACAAGGAAAAAGAAAAAGTGGATTTCAGCCCAGCACTGCGTGGCCTTAATCTGCGGGATTAGAGCACCAGAAAGTTCATTCTGGTGTGTTCATATCTGCTTTCATGCATGCGTGTTTCTGTGTAAATGCTTCCTTTGTACTAAACTTACATGTGGTCTGCATGTGCTTGCATCCTTTTGAATACTAACACAGGTGTAAAAGAGTTTGTGAACTCTCACATCCAGAGCTACATGTGCAGCAGCAGCAGGCAGGCGGAGGAGGGAGGGAGGTGCCCGTGGATTAAGAGCTAAAGCCGCTTGGCCCAGATGAAGATGGCTCTCAGGCTCTCTGCCAATCAAAGCCCAGCCAACAGTCCACTCTAACTGACAGGCAGGGGAGTGGTGAGTTAGGCTGCACGCACACTCAATGTATGTGCCGCCCACAATAAAAACGTATCACACAATATCTGATGCATGTAGTACTGGAGCACGACAGGAGTAAAGACAAACAGAGAGGGCTGGAATGGCATTTACCTAAATTACTATTATAGTCAATATTCTTGCCAAACAATGAATTAAATTACTAAGTACATGAAAGGGGTTCCTCCTAAAGTAGTAGAGAACACAAAAGTTATCCCCTGAGTCTGCAGTTGCATTTTCAGTCACAGCAGGCAGAAGTTTTCAAAGAACGACCATAAAATCATACTGTTTCCTGCTCAGCACCACTGTGCTGACAGACGTAGCTGGTGGACACAGCGGAGGATTTAGCATCTAAAGAGCCAGTCATCACCTCGGGAGTCCATGGAGACCAAAACAGGACAGCTGAAAAGAAAGTGAATATTGGATAGGAAGCAGGACTCCAAGTAAATGAATGCTGATGGTGTTTGACTAGTCAGTGTGTCACAAGTTGATTTGTTTTATCAGTAACCACATCCAGTTGGGCACACCTGTACACCACTGCATCCATCGTCATCAGTCCGTCCTGGGGCTAACACAGAGCGACATAACCATGCATGCTCTCACAGCCAATTTAGGATCGCCAACTTGTTTAAGGAAATGTAGGATCTGTGGAAACATGCCGAGCACCCAGAAAACCACCCACAGGTACAAGAAGAACATTCAGACTCCACACAGCCTTCAGCAGGTTCAAAGCCAGAACTTCTCGCTGTAAGGTGACCGTGCTAACCACCACACAACCATTGATGGGTTAAGTTGTCCAAGTTCTCCTAACGTGTCTTCTCACATCTCTCATTCATCATAGCTCCTGAACATGATGCAGTGATGCAAGAAAGAGGCTGAAAAATGGGAAAACTGTCATTAATTAGCATCAGTATAAAAGCGAAGCCAGTTACATACAATGTGCTGCAAACTTGTATCATCTGTCAAATCAAACCAAGACCCATAAAGGTGCAACACAGAGACATCACAGCGCTTGTTGAAAGACTTCTGAGTAGGAAGCACCTGTGTTTCCCTGCTCTCCATGCTCATTTCTCTGCATGCTTTGTTTTCTGAGTTGCATTTCTGTATCTAGTGGATCTTCCATGATGGCAGATGGGGAACATAACCAGGTGACATGAGGAAGTTAAAGCTGACATAAAGAAAAGCAACCACTGTGAAGAAATGTCCATTTTTGACACATATCACAGTTTAACAGTTGCTACCTCACCTTTTGAAATGCAGCCTTGATAACACTTCTTGCCTATCCTTTGCAACCTTAAGTTCACCGTAATATAATTTCTACTGGTCGATATGCTGTTCAGGTAAAGTTTCCTACTTATTAAGCCAGAAAATGTTGAATAACTACACCCTACTTAGCTAATATTAGCAATCAAGTGATCACAAGACAAATGAATTCATCACAAGAACTGGCTCTAGTGAAGAATTAGGTGTAAATAACGGAAGTCAAATACTCTTATAGAACAGTTTATGGACAAAGCAAATATTTTTCCATCATGTGTAGGAGTTTACAGAATTGGTTGACTGAGCATGCATGATCTTTTCAATACGTAAAGTGACACACTGAGAAAGGACAAGCACACCAATCAGCCAAAACATTATGACCACCTGCCGATTATTGTGTTGGTCCCCTTATGTGGTCTAAAATGCTCTGAACCATTGGACATGGACAAGAGGACCTCTCAGGGTGTCTTATGGGGTCTGGAACCAGGACCAGGGCAGTGGATTCTTTGGGTACTCTGGCTTGTGCAGTGGGGCCTCTGTCAATCAAACTTGTTCCACTGCATCCTGTTGATGCTTGATCACAATGGGGTGTAGGAGGTTTGGAGGTCAAATCAACATCTTGAGCAACTGTCCTGTTCCTGATTGTTTGATGTTTTTTCCATGTTGTGGGGTGCATTTTCCTGTGGGGGTAGTCCAGTGACATTTGGGATCTCCATTTGCATAAGGGAGTGTGTTTGTTGTGGGACAATGTTTATTTGGGTGTCTAAGTCTCATCAACACGGATGTCAAAATCCAAGGTTTTCCAGCAGAACAGCACATAGTACCAATATGATCAATGTTATTCACTTCACCTGTCAATGTTCTTAATATCATGGCTGACTGGTGGATAATAGTCAGAGTAAACAGAACACAACAACAATGTATAATCAAGGTACAGGCTTGATTAATGCAGCCGCAGGTCTTTTTTATGGTTGTTTATGCTACAGGTGTTGATAACTCTCCTCTTTTTTATCCACCTCCTGTATTTTATATATCTACCGCTCTATCTACTTTCTTCTATTAAATGTTCTCTTCTCACTAGGGCTTTTGAGGAAAATCTAAAAAAACACCTTTTTTGCTCTTGTGAATCTCTGTATCCTACAATTAGTATTAATTTTAAAAATTGTGACATTTTCTTATGTAGTAATTACAGGCCTGTTTGAATATTGGAGAGGCCTGAGTGAACATGATGATGGACCCTGTAGCTGGCTCCTGTCAGTGAGGATAAAATCTCCCTGAACATCTGCCAAAACTAAGAGATCATCTAACCAGAGATGGGCACACAGTTCACTGTGACATAATGTCAAGCATACAAATATGAACCATTTGAAGAAAAAAAAAAGCTTTCCTCCTTTCTTTCTTTCATCCATTAAATGCCAGTTGTGTTTTTGGCCATTCTATCTTTATCACTGGGCAGGTGGTGTGGATTAGTGATGATGCTCTCTAAACTTCATTATGGGATATGATACACAACCCAAACAAGGATGTACAACCTAAGATCCTGCCGCTTTTTACTCTTATACCCTCTTTTTGTCCATCTTTTCCTTGATTGCCTCAACTTCTAGCATCCTCTCCTCACTTTACTCTTCAATCTTCTCCATATTTGTCCCATCAACTCTGCCACCATCCTGTTTCTCTCTCTTTCGTTGTCTTCTCTTTTTCTTTTTGGGTAATGTTACTCTTCTCAGCCATGTGATGCTGCGTTCCTCCCAAACTGCAACTTCACTGGAGCTCACACTAATCTCAGCGACCTCCGGGGCACAATAATTGCAAACCACTGAAATCTCATTTATGGTCAGAAAGGTTAAGTCTTGGTAAAACACTGTGACATTTAAAAACCGACACAAATGCTCCGATGAAGGGCTAAAGCGTGGGTAATTTGAGATGACCTCTTAATGCAAAATCTGAATGTTTTAACCAAAGACTGCAAAGACTAGAGATGGAATATTAAAATGATAGAAGACTTGTGCAACAACTTTTTAATTACTGCCTGTAAATTCACTCAGAGAAGTGGCAGAGTGATATTCTTTCTTTTTTTTCAGTTAGATTGTTATACATGTAAAGAAATTCCCCAAAATAGTGTCTCTCACGCGCTTCTCCCAAAAAAACAAAAGCCTCTTCATGCACCAGGTCAGTTCGGCCGGTGTGTGGTGGTTTTAAGTTCACAGAGTTGTGCAAGTGCAGCCTGCAGCTCTGCCACAGATAATGGTCCACGAGCACACAGGGAAATATAAAGAGAGATGCAGAGTGGAAGGGGGTGGGGGGATATAACAAAAGAGGGATGAATACACAGTAATGAAATGGAATCTCATCTTCTGTCTGAAAAGAACATCAAAGGAGATGCCTAATCTCAGGAGGCAGTACTTTGTCATCTGACGTGCATTCCCTCTGTCTCTCAATCCCTCTCCATCCATCTCTCTGATGATGAGATGGATGATGATGAATCGTGCGTGAGGGAGAGAAAGAGGGAGGGAGGAAGAGAGAGGATAATACCTTCTGAATACATGGTGAATGTAGTCATCAGGCTTAAACTGACTGGGGGGTGAGTGGAGCGCGGAGACCGAGACTGTGCATGTGAGTGACACCGAGCATCATCAACTCTCCCCTGCAGCCGCTCGCAGTCGCTGCATCCGAGTAGACAGACAGACAGACTGAGGGAATCACACAACAGACAAGACAAGTAAAGGAGAGAACAAACATAGCTTTCGTTTCTCTGCTGAGCCACCAGAGACAAGAGGAAAGAGGCAGTGAGACGCAGAAGTAAAGATCATCTTGTCTCTGGCTCCAGTCCACCCAGAGCTTTTTTTTTTTCAGGATCAGCTCTCATCGCTCGCAGCCTGAGGAGGAGAGGGGATGCTGAACAACATGACGGACTCTGAGGAGGGAGAGGGGGGACCCAACAGTCAGGGTGAGTGACGAAAACCTGCTACAGACCGCTGAGAGTGTGTCAGCGTGTGTGTGGGTGTTTGTGCTGACAGGCAGTGAACACGTGTCAATTAGGGAAACAAGATTATGTCAATTCAGGGATACGGAGATGAGAGTTTGCCACTTTATCTAGCTTTTTGTGTAAGAAGAACTAAGAACAAGTGACAAAAACAGAGGGAGAGAAAACTATTGGATTTTTGTTAAAAGGTCTGAGTTTTAAAGAGTGATGGGATACAACTCTTGACATCCCACATGTTTAGGAAATAAAGCTGCAAACGGATGCGACTCAGTCAAGGATCAGTTTGAATATCTAAACCTCCATCTGCTCACCTTGTTCAAAACATTCTCCTCTTCTCTGCTGAATCACAGTAGTTTTTTTTCAAAATACATTTCTTTGGTCATTTGACATTTTGGTGCCATAGATGTGACCCAAATGGGGTCCACCATCCGCTGCCTGTAGATTCATACAAAAGCTTCTACAAAAAAAGTTTACAGCAGACTGAGTGCAGCCTCCTGCACCGCGTCTGGGGAAACCAGCCTTTCAATCCCAAATTCATTCATTCCCCTCCTCATCAACAACATCTTGCCCAAGGTCAGAATCTGCCTTTCAAGATGGGACAAGTGTGTGACTGCAAGTGTTTGTCTGAGTGTGTACATAAAGTCTGAGCTCGCCCAACAGCCCTCTCACACAAAAGTGCATTCCTGTACAACTAAATTGCATTCTTAGCTAGATTTCGAAAGAAATGTAATTTCTCTCTGAAAGGTTAAGAGTATCACAATGTAAGACACTCTTCAAGTTTGAAAAAGGCTCTAAGTCTGGAACAGGACTTTGACCCAGCAGACTAGGGTTCACATCCTGTGTGGGGCCATCATTCTTAGTTCTAACTTGTGTTTTCATTCACTGTGCAGTTTCATTTTCAGTCACTGGTGAGGGTTATTCACCAACCACATTTAGTTAGGAGACCCTTTCACAACACGTTTGAAGCTTCTCCTCTGTTTTCTGGGTTACCATGATAACAAGACTTGGCCTAATACATGATTAATTGTCTGAGAAGAAGCAAAAAAGATTTAAAAAATATGCTGATTAGAGACATATAATATGTCACAAATAAACATAATCTGGGAGAAAATATTAAAACATAATGAAAAATGCATTTTAGTTGCCAAGAATGTGTTTTTATTATTATTTTAGAGACTGAACTGTGTTCAGTATGGCATGTTTAAGATGCAGGGCAGCTTTTTTCACACACATCTGTTTACCCTGCATTTGCATTCATTAGTTATTACCAGAAGAACATTTGATCAGATTGAAGGCAGAAAATTAGCTATTTTTGATAACTTACTGTTTCATTTTTCATGCACATGTCAAATATTGTCTGAATTAGACTTTACAGATATAACCTTTTTTTTTTTTTTAATCTGCTGTTAGAGGGAAAAAAACAACACACAGACTGAACACAACAATGTAGGCACCTCTCCACATTTTTCTTGACTTTCATTGATCATGAAAGTAAATGCTGGCTGCAGCCCTGGTGGTTACACATATTATTTTTCCAATGTGCATTTGTGTCTGCGTACACACCATCAACAAAGGGATCCAGTCTGCCAAAAATAATGATGTTTCATTCGGAAAAATACATTTTTCAATCACTAGAATTTTGCTGACCCTGTATTTGTGTCATGTGTTGCAATAACTTGGGCCTGCAATATGTTTGTGTATGTTGATCATTTGCTTTATATTCTGACACCTGTCATGAACACGTTGCTGTTAATATTTTAGTTTTTGAATCTGTGCAATGGAAATATCACTCCTGCACTGCTTACATCATTGTACCTTCCTTGTGTGTGTGTGTTATGTATTGGAAATGGCAAAAATGGCCTCACTGCCAGCTGATTTCTGCATGTGAGAGTGTGTTTGAAGTCACCATAAATACAATCACTTCAGTTGGCTGCAGTAATTCAGACTGGTTTTGGCTGGTTTGGGAGCTTCGTCTTAAGTGGTTTGTTTCCTCGCATATCACAGAGTGGGATCTGTTCCAGAATCAACAAGTGCAGAGAAGTCTGATGTGTACTTAAAAGAGAAACACTTTCCTGCCTCTCTAGGATTATGTTCTGTTTTATTATATCAAGTGGTGGACTGGGAATTCCCCTCAAGGCCTGTTGTTTGAAAGGATTACAGCAGTAAATTGGATTACAAGGACATTTACTTTATATTGAGTGGGAATTCAGTCTACTGACTGACTCCACTCTCTAAGAGCTTAAGTAACCGCTTCGAGCCATGCAGATCTTCTTGAGGGGAACTGTACAAATACTACTGTATGTATGAGTGTATATATACCGATCAGCCACAACATCATGACCACTGACAGGTGAAGTGAATAACATTGATCATATTGGTACTATGTGGTGTTCTGCTGGGAAACCTTGGATTTTGCCATCTGTGTTGATGAGACTTAGACATCCCAAAATAAACATTGTCCCACAACAAGCACACTCCCTCATGCAAATGGAAATCCCAAATGTCACTAGTCTACCCCTGCAGGAAAATGCACCCCACCACATGGAAAAAACATCAAACAATCAGGAACATGTTGAAGAACATGACAATGGCCCAACATGTTGATTTGACCTCCAAACTTCCTACAACCCATTCTGATCAAGCATCAACAGGATGCAGTGGAACAAGTTGGATTGACAGAGGCCCCACTGCACAAGCCAGAGTACCCAAAGGATCCACTGCCCTGGTCCTGGTTCCAGACCCCATAGGACACCCTGAGAGGTCCTCTTGTACATGCCCAATGGTCCAGAGCATTTCTGAGCACATAAGGGGGACCAACATAATATTAGACTGTTGGTCATAACGTTATGGCTGATCGGTGTATATTAGCCTTTGTGTTTCAATGAATAATGTTCAGAAATCAATATCAGTCGAGCGCTACATTCTCCCTCATGCTGTAGGTATTGTGATAGTTACAGACTAAATATAGTTGTGAAAAAATGAGTAAAGAGAAAATTGTTGGTTTTATCTACACAGTTGGACAAGCAAACCTTTGATCCTTATTAAAAGAGTGCCTACAAACAAAGATGACTTGAACAACACCTCAAGGAAAATTAGCTTTTTAAAAATAATTTAATAAAAACATCAAAAGATGTAACATTCTTCTGTTTAAAAAGTAAGTGGCATCAGAGGCTAGTATTTCCCCCTTCAGCACAAATAACTTATTGTACTGGTTTTCCAGCAGTTTCCTAAGATCATTACCCTGTTGAAAGCTCCTCTTCCATGTCAACTGGACAGATAGATGGCCTCATATTCTCTTCAAAGACACTTTGATATGATGGTGAATTCATAGTTAAATCAATAACAGCAAGTTGTCTCTAAGGCAGCGACGTAAACCCAAACCAGAACATTTCCACCACCACAGCAACATCTTGCTTCCCCATGAGATCACATGAGGTGCTGCACTGCCTCCAGATGGCTCCCTCCAGCATAATATTCCTAATAATATCCTGTAGTGTGTGTTGGACCATTATTTTCCAGTCCTATACCGTGCGCTCGTCTGAGATTGGAGAAAAGAATATCTGTGAAGTTTTTCGTTATGTGTGATACAACTGGACTTTAAAACCTGTGAATGCAAAACTCCCGTAGATTGTCTAAATCTAGCAAAACACTGAGTGGAAACCGAAAGTCGGACGGAAAACACAGCTCAAGTCCCGTCACTGACCTATGTCACCATTCTTCTGCACTTTTCTCTTGGCGTGCATCAATGGAAATGTACTTCTTTGCATTCAGCATTACTGAGCATATTACATGGAATCATGACACCAAACAAAGCTGTGTGGAAATAAAGGGCCAGATCATGGTTTATGCATGACTGAGGCAGAATCTGAAAGTGTCTGAAACATACACATGGTTCTAATCATTCTACATTAGATGTGCTTTTGAGCTGTAGGTTTGCACGTCTCACAGGGTACATCAGCTAGTTACACACTGGGCTGTAGCACGGTTCAGTGATCGTTGCTGAGGCTTATCAAGCACAGTGGATTTCTAGAGAGTTTAGAACCTTCTACTTTGTTTGTACATTGACAGTGGAAAGCATGTACAAGTAAAAGCACCTCCAAAGTCCAGCAACAACTGCTCCAGTTATGTGATATGATAAATTCAGAAGTTGTGTATTATGGAGAATCTCCACATAAAGTCTCATAATAAGCATTTGTTTTAAGCACCATTTGTTTTCTGTTATGTGTGCACGTGAATGTCCACTGAAGGGTTCCTCTTGGACTTGCTTGGATAATGAAACTGGCCTTTACAGGAATGTTATGTCTCTTTTCAGCTGGAAGCTTTTCATAGTCTTCCCTTTTGGTGGGCAAATGTGTTCTGTTGTTTATTAACATTAATGAGAATGCACTTTGGCTGTATAGGAACAGAATTTTTGGAAGACCAGGTTGACGGAGCGCACAGAATAAGAGTATATAATGACGTTCCAAGCTGGAATCACATCTGGACAGAAATTCCATCTCATTATCACCCTGTCTGTATTAACAGAGAGGGCAAGATGACTGATTGATGAGATCCCCAGAGGCTGCACACCCACCGCTGGCAATCAGAATAGATGAGTTCTAATCAATAACTTCAACAGGAGTAAATGTGAGGTGAATTTAATTTAATCCTGGTGCAGATTTTCTCCCAAAAACCTTTTAAGGTAATTTTGTGTCATATAAAAAAACAAATTTCAGTTGAAACTGCATGTAAATTATCTTTTAAGTCAGTTTCCTATCAGTGTATCCAACCCTGCCGTTAGGTTTGCTGGTAACTAATATTAATATACTCTATTACAAGTTCAATTTTCACTTGTATAAACTCTAAAAGGTAGCTAGGTAGGAAATGCATGCAATTTCATGAAGTGGAAATACTCACAGAAAGTTCAAGTAAGTGGGGAAGACCTTCCTGAAGACTTTCCTGCATTCTTAAAATTGAACATAAAGTTGAATCAGCACTTTAGTGACAGACAAAGCATCTAATTTTCGCACATTGAAGTCAGACCAGTCAAAACTACAGTTAGGTTTTGAAAATCAAAGAAATAGTGGCTGTTCACTGTAGGTTTACAATGAAGGCTCCAGTCAACAAAAAACGATGTCATCTGGAGCAGCTGGAGCAGGCGATAAACAAAGGTCATGTCAATGTCAAAATTTTGGCAACATTTTTATAACGGCGTGCCGTGACACCATGTGTGAGAAAAGCAGGGTTAGAGGTGAGGATTTTATTAGACAACTGGGGCTGATTGATGACATCACTGTTTAAAGAATAAAGCAAAGCAAAGCCAAAGAGCATGAACAGGAGAAATCTTTCATCTAAATGTTCAAAATAAAAACATTTCTCACTTTCTGTAGTGTGCAATGTCACACAGTTTTCAGTTCAGTTCAATTTATATAGCAGCAATTCACAACATATGTCACCTCATAGCTCTTCTCGTAGCGAAACCTTCACAAATTTGAAACAGACAACCCAACAAACCCAAAGTTCCCTTTGGATTCCCTTTGAACAAACACTTAGGAACAGTGGGAAGGAACCAAACAACCTCCTTTCTAGGATGCAGCTGAATGCTTCTATCAGTTGTGTGTTTTATGTGTTTGGATGTGTTATGTATTTTAATGGTTTGTTCACTCGGGTGATAGCAGGACTACAGAGGCTGCTGGTCGTCTGTGTCCTTGTCGCTTTGGTCGGTCGATATGAGCTATGGGGGCAGATGGTCGGGAATTACCCTCTTGGGGCTGTTTAGACTAAGAGATTAAACCTTGGTTGGAGGTACATACACGCACACACACATGATACAGTTACAGCATAAACACACACTTTATATAAAGGGAATGTGCTTTTGGCCGTGCTCATTGTCAGCCAGTGTTAAGTCGGTAACTTGATTCATTTTCTGCAGAGTAACTGAAGAACATATTTTAAATAAACAAGACTAAGACTGGATTTTCACATGAGCATTTCAAGCTTCAACAGTCCAGATTCTCATTCACTTTGAATGGGGTCATCATGTATTTCTCAACTGAAGTATGTATATGTTTAAAGTTGAGAAAAGTTTAATTTGTCAGGCGGCTGGATGGGTACCAGCTGATTAAGTTGCTTTTTCGTTGTTGTTGCAATGATGAAGTAAAGTCAAAAGATCACTGAAGTCATTAAAATTCATCTTACTGGGGCCTTAAAAAGCTGCAGAAAATGAAACGGCAACGAAAGTTAGGGTCTCACCATAGTGAACAGGACTGTGGAGCATGAATGTCTGCACAAAACTTCATTGCAAGCCGTCATATTGTTGAAGAGGTAAAATACTAAGTCAGTGTTGATTATCTCATGACCCTTTAGATTCATCGTGTGAAATCTTGAAACTACTGCCTCAGCATGCTAGTCGCTGATCAGTACCTTATTGAAATTAATCACTTCAGCCGAATTGTTTTGATGTAGTTGCTTCTCAATCAGCAAAGTTGCTCCTGGTGTCCCTCTCACAATAAAGTCACTTCATTCTACTTAAAGAAATACTCCAACATTTTGGAAAATATGTTGATCTGCTGTCACGGAGGAGGATGAGAGATGTGATGATGATCTGACTGCTTTCGTGTTTGACAAAGGCTAACTGGTTCTTTATGCCACATGGTTTATTTCCAACATACACCATAACATTGCTTATGGACTGTGAACTATTTAACAAACCAGCTTTCAAGTTTGATTTTCGTTCTGTATCAGCATCAGCAGTGATTCCCAACCTGGCTTCTCTTTGCACTGATGGCATTCACATAAAACTCAAACCTTTTCCTCCTTTTCCCTGTACTGTGTGGTGTGTTTGAGTCTTTGAAGCTCAGAAGGGCTGCAAAGTTGAATGCAAGCCGCCAACTTTAAACGAGTACGTTATCAAATGATCATAGTGTTCCTTTAAACGCTTTCGGAAATGCTCTAATTTGCTCTGTTGCAGTAATTTAGATGAGAGGATCAATACGAATCTAATTTCTGTAAGTATGAGGCAACAGCCAGGTTAGCTTAGCTTTGCACAAACACTGGAACAAAGCAAAAGGCAAGTTCAGGTTCTGTCAAACATCACAAAACTCCTTACAAGCACCTTCAGTTCTATCTAAAGCACCTGCTCCATCTCACTACTGCAGTTCTATACCAATTATGTGCTAGACTGATTCTTGCTAAGGCACATTTTTGCAAATTTTTATTTTTGTTTTTTACCTTTGGATGAACAAATAAACACATTCCCCCCAAATATTGACGGTTTCCATTAAAGTTAGTCTAATGCCCGAGCACCCTCTGCCCTCACTAACATAACCACAGCCCACTGAGATGGACTTAATCTGCTTGCCAGATGTTGTTAGCTCATCCACTGGTGTTTGACTCTGAATCAATTTGTCTGATTGCCCATACGTTAATGCAGAGTGCCCACCATTGTAATTTCCCTGAGAGAGAAGGGTCACGTGACAGTTTCATAGACGCACAGCCGATGCAGATGACACTTCTGTGACCGAGTTATAGCTGCAAACTACTGAAGGTCAAAAGATCGTCAAAGACATATATGCTTTGCTGTACTATTTGCTATATTGTAACATCATCATTGGTCTGACATATAGTAATATCAGAAGCAGCAGTATCATTGTTTTTATAAAATATGAGGAGATTCCTGAGGGAAACAGCAGTTTTTTAAAGCATAGACATCATGATGCATCATTTCTACAGAAGAGATAGAATTATCTCTTATGAAATGAGAAACCCGCAGGATTGTACGAACACAGGCACGCTATCCATTTTGTTTCATTCTTCGTTTAGTTGACGTGAACAGTCATGTAATTGCGCATCAGATATTATCTCATTGCAGAGGAGCCCTGCATTATGTAAAGCTGCCCTCTTAATGCCTTGTAAAGGATTTTAATGTTGTGTCTTCTCTGTAATTTCGCTGATGTATCCTCGGCTGATTTACAGCTTTAACCGCCTTAGAACAGAAAAGCACACTGATTGTTTGTGTGCATGATCAGGAACAGTGCTGACGAAGGTGACGGATGCGTGTTATCTGTGGACAGGGAGCAACAGGAGGAAAAGTCCTGTCAGTGACTGTCAGTAATCCTCTGATGTGTCGTTCTGCTCTTCAGCTACTGAATCAGAGCTGTGTCAAACATCAAGTAGCTTTAAGCTGCATTCACTCTGATATGTTTGTGTTTAAGCACAATTACACAAACATTCTCTGTACATCCCAAATATGCCTGAAAATACAAATCACTTGACCACTCACATATAGTATAGTATACTGAGAAGAACTAGAGAACTGAGGACCAATGTTTTTCTGAGAGTAGCTGCCAGTGGTTCTGTGAACAGGTCCGAAGGCAGTGTGGCCATACCGCCTTATGGATGCTTGATCCTGTCAGATCTCAGAAGCTAAGCGAGGTTGGACCTGATCAGTACCTGGATGGGAGATCATGAGGGAACACCAGGAAGCCTGGGTGAACGCAGTGTGAGAGTCAGTGGTTGGTGGTGGTTGGAGGGGCCGATGGTGCAGACTGGCAGCCTCACCTCTGTCAGTCTACCCCAGGGCAGCTATATAAAACCAGTGCATTATTATTATTACTTTAGACATATGGACAAACAGCAAACTGTTTATTTTTTCTATTGAGAGAGTCCCACATTTTCTGTTCTGTGACACCTACTTTCTCCACTGAAGCAGTTTGAAGTGACTCACTGAGTCTTTGACGACCCTCAGACTGTGATCACGCTGCAGAGGTCGACGCTGAGATCCAGCCGAACTAAAGGAGGAGGAAGGAATACTGATACAGCTCCCCTCTAATCCACCCACTGATCTACAACATCTCTCCCACCAAGTCATCTTAGATTGGAGATTATGAAATGCAGTGAGGTCTAATCCTTTCCCTCCCACAACTCGCTCACAGCGGTCCAGTCACATCACCCAGTCTGCAGAGAAAACAGAGAGCATCGTTGCTTTTCCTCACATCTGTCTTAATTTCAAGTCATAAGTCATAATTAGAGAGTTTCAAAGAAAGAATATTTACTTGATAGTGAAGACAAGCCTGTGAACTTTGTGTCTGACAGGAGATCAAGACAGTAAATACTACTGTTAGTTTGTGATGAGAGAAAAATACAAGTTGAACTATATAAATAGTTGAATTTAAAAAAGAGAGCTCTAGGTAATTAGGTTACCCAATAGTTGTACTTTGTTAATTTGTATATTTATTTGCTCACACTTTGTTTATTGTAATATGTTGCTGTAATTGTTATGATGAAATAAGTAGAAGTCTCAAAGTCTTAAATTAAGTTCTTTCATTTTATCAGGACTGTCCAGTGTCAGTGTCACTGGAGTAAAAGTAAATTAAGAAACAGCTGAGAAAGGAAATAATGTAATTCTTTAGTTAAAAATGGATGATAAAATCACCGTCATTGACTTCCATACTCTCTGGAGTGCTGCTAGCTGTGAACTAATCATTAGATATTCCCGTGCTGAGGAGAATCAGCTGTAGCTTCATGTACAGATGTGTAGAGCTTGCTCCACTCGTTAAAGTTTTGGTGTGATGTTCAGGGTGGTTTGTCTGCTTGGAGCTTCTCTGTGATCCCCAAAATGAAGCATACAGTTAATCATTTCTTGGTTTCATGAATGACTGCGAGAGTGACTGTCACAAAATTCCTGAGGCCTGAAAAGCATCTGGATTCTCACTTTTTCCAAAAACAGAAGATTGCAGTATAACTGGTGTTGTCCATTGACTTACTGCTAAACTATGCAAAATAAACACAATCAAACTCAGCCTTTCGTATGTTTTTAAGCTGTTAATGTCAGTTGCCTTCATTTGTGCAGAACTGTGGAGTCTAAACTCTAACTTCCATAGCTCACTGTATCATGAAAACACATGCAATAACATATTTGCAATAAGCTTTTAAATGTTAAAACTATTTACATCATCATTGACATTATATGCATGTCCAAGTGTATTTTGTGCTCAACAAGTCTTAATCTTAGTGAGATATTTTTAGTAGGACAAAAGTTGCAAATGACCAGAATTTCAGCTCAGTAAAGCTGCAGTAGGCAGAAATCTGGAAAAGGCAAAAATGAATGGAGGACTTCAAAATGCAGCTCTCCCCTCAAGCACAGGTATCATGAGTTTCATATGGATTCTTTCATGGTAAATCTAGAACACCTACCAAAGCTGACAAACCACCACAATGGTGTGGAAGCCAAGCAGTGTTCTGCTGTGAACTCGTGGAGCACCAAATGTATTATTTTATTTCACATTTTAGCCACCTAAAATAGGCCTCCTATAAGAGTAATCAGTGTCTGTTTAATCAGATGCCATATTTTGAATATGTTGTTTATTTTGATTTATTTTGACAGGACACTCAAGCCATTATAACACTGTCTTCAAAGCCACCCTACTCCTTTGACTCCTCACAGAATACATGTTGGTCTACTGCTTGCTTTGATTGGTTAGTTTGGAAGTTTGTTGCTCCAAACTAACATGCTACAAAACCGAAGTCACACAGTAACACAAACAAGTTCTCTCCATCTCTGAAACCAACTTTGATATTGGCACGTGCTTTATTGCTTTTATTGTCAGTCTAAGTGTATCCTCCTTTTTTGAGTTGTGTTGCAGTAAAGACAGCTGTTGTCAGTGCTGGAACAGCAACTTTTCCTGCAGGATTTTCGAGAGGTCCCTGACTGCAGTGTGCAGTTCGGGGCGGTGCTCAACATTTGACTCCACCCATCTGAACATTCCATAAACCAATAGCATTCAGTCTGATTACATACAACTTTACTTCATTTTGCAACAGTTTGGTGGCAGTCTAACCCTAACCCTAACCCTAACCCTAACCCTAGCACTAACCCTTCAGGAACATGTGTATCTAACGCAATTCAGAGTGGAACCAAATACAGATTTGTGACTATGCTAGGAGCATAAGACGCGCTTGTTTCTACATGCAGGCAATGTCCCCTTAGGCGGAGTCAAATGTTAGATTCAGCCAATAGCATGCCGACGTTGAGCAGCGTTCAGCTCCACCCTGAACTGCACACTGCAGTCAGGGGGACTTGGGATTTTCCACTACTGAATCATGATTCATCTGCATTTGTAGAGCAGCCAATAGAAACAACATCCTCTCTCTGAAAAGGCCTGTGATTGGTCGAACCCTCCCATCACAGACTAGATTTTCTAAATCCTGAAAGCAAAACCAAGAAGTCCAGTTTGTCCAGTGATGCCAAAGAAAACACTGCCTACAGTGTTTAACGAAACACTGTAGGCCTTGCACCACTTATTTAACTAAATAAGTGGTGCAAGGCTGTGAGATAGTGGGTAAGAACTTTCATTTCTCCTCACCACTTATTCCTTCAGCAATCCTTTGTTAAGTTACAGGTCAAATGTAGTTTAATCGTTTGTTCTTTTGGTCATACTTACCTTTGTTTGTTCCATTGTTCTGACTCTCCATGCAGGACTAGTGTTTAAGAGATGGTTGCCCAGCACTTCCTGAATTTATGGTATTGGTGATGTCAGAGCGACATCACTGGACCAGACCAAATAGAGGGTTTTTCCTTTTTAGATGGATGTTTCTTTTTAATAAAAGGCATCAGACAGTTTTGACTTCACATGTTTAGCACTAAGGAAGACATTTAGAAATGACAACAGGTGTGTGGTGTGTAAAGTGATGATGTTTGCAGATGTGTTCGCATGAAAGGTTATAGAGTCAATCACCGTGCCGTATAATGGTAGAGCTGAAGTAATGAAGGTGAATGTAATGAATTGAACACCATATATAAGGGGTAGAGATGTTGTTCTTTTGAGAGAGGTGAGGTTGTGCTGCCACAATGTGACTTTTTTTGTGGAGTAGCTATGGATTAATTTTAAAATTATCTTATTGTTTTGTCACTTTAAGTCTCACATGAAAGGAGAGGCACTGTAAAATAAAATCTTCACCTCTTTTGCACACAAGAAATCTGCCTGCCTACCACCTTCCTTGACCTTTTGGCCAGACCACTCCACAGAGGCTGTTCTGATGTGAGTTGCATTTTTGGTGAATTTGATGTGTTGGTTGGAGAGACTTTTGGAACTGCAAGCATACATTCATCTTGAAAGAAGAAGACAGTATGTCAGATTAGATAAATATTGTTAATGTTGTCTGCTTAACACAAAGATGAGGGATTGGACGTGGTGATGCAAAGCAAATATAATGGACACAGTCTTAATTTCATGAGTTAGCATGCCAGCATTTCCTAATTAGCATCAAGGCTGATGAGACCATCATCAGCTTTTCAGGTTTTGGTCATAAGGCAAACTAAAAAAAATAAATTATTGTGCTAAATTTTTGTGGTGGTTGAGACATTTTAGTTAAAACAAAAAATCTGAACCTCATAGTGGTGCTAGAGAAATAGTCAATGGATCACTGAAGTTTCTGGAGTTCTCCCTTTTTGCACCATTAATATCTTTCCAAAACTTCATTGCAATCCATTAAAAAGTTGTTGGATATTTCAGACCAAAGTGGGCAAAGAAGCTGCCTGTTATAAAGTCTCATGTTTAAATCACACACTGAACATCCTGCAGGTCATTTCTTATTATTTTGATATGACTTCTAGACTATGCTGGCGTAATGTGAAAGCACTGTTTTAGAGCGAGACAGGACAACAAGCGAAGGACAAAGTTATAGAATCCATGTGTCAAGAAGAACATTACTCAAAATTAAAAGCACTTAGATAAGACTGTGAATGGCCTCCTCACACTTACCCAGATGAATGTCAGATGGTGCCAGAAGCCTGGGAATCATTAGTCTCAGTGAACCGGTCAACAGCTGTAATCGGTCCGTCCAACACATCTCGACAGACTGATGAAAGACACACTTAAAGTTTCACAGATAAAGTTTCTTCCCACCTCATCCATCCGCTTATCATCTTTTCTTATTGCTGACACCCTGAATGATCCCTGAAGTCTCAGAGTTTTCTCACTTTAGTGACAGTTTAACTTGCTGCGAACTCTGTTTAACCTGCTAAGAAGAAGAATGGTACATTTTTATTTCAACACATGGCTGCAGCTGCTGTTGTCGACACTGACGTTGTGTCAGTGTATTTATTTTCTGGAAAATGTGGGTGTTTTAAGTAACATGGGTGGATTTAGATTCTATAATTTGAGACAGATAAGAATATAAAATTTTATTCTTCTGTGGACGTCAGCGTTGATCAGTAAACTCCTCTGTTTAACCTAAAACATCCCAACAACACGCGATGAGCTATTCAGACTTGATTAATTGATTACTGATCTTTTTTCATGCAGCACCACAATTATTATTTGTGGTTTTAACTGAAATAACTACAAGCATGCACAGACATTTGTATCTCATGGGGCCGAATTGTAATAATTATGGAGACTTTTCATCTAGTGTCATCATCAAGCCTGCAGCCACATTTTGTGCTGTGTAACATACCGATTAATGACAGGCGCAATGTTTGCAGTGTTCATCGTATTGTCTGAACATTTATTAACCCCCTGAACCCCAACATCTGCTTTGAAAAACATGTTAGCTTCTTTGAGAGCAAGAAACAATGACAACATCATCAGATTTTCAACTGTCCTTGTCATATCAGGCCTTTGACTACTTATATGTGACGTCCCAATCCATTGAAAAACCATATCTAAGCTTAAAACTGTGATATTTTGTTAACATGCACATGCTACCTCTAGGTTTTTATTTTTTTTGTAAAATAAATAATCACAGAAATTCAACCTTTGCTTATTTTTTGTGATTTGTGGCATTATCACACAAAATATGCACAAAATACATTTTGGAGTTCTTTCGACTTAAAAATATATATTACAGTGAAAAATGGGTCCACAGTGATTGAAAATGTGAGAGAAACAAAAAACACCCAGAAATTTCTTGAGGTTTGGTGGATGAGCACTAAACACAGAGCACAGTTGAGACCTTAGACTTGACTTAAGCTGTGAACTGAAGCTATATAATTGAATATTTTGTATTGATTCATACTTTATTAAAAAATTTGGCTGCGGACCACTTTCAGTGAGACACAGGCTGACAACCGACTGTAAAAGAGAGTGTCAGGGAGGAGATAGATTTAAATTAAACAAATGACTTCATGGAATTAGCTTTTAATTCCTTGGTTACAGCAGGCGAGGTGAAAATGAATGAAGTATGTAATTGTGAGGCCGCCATGCAACTGATTGGTGCAGTTCCCTCACATGCAGAAGTTAATTTTTACTTTCCTCTGTGGCCTCCAGCAGCTGTGGGATAATCCCCCTGAGCCTGTGTCCTATTAAGCTTTTAAAAGCCGGTATAAACTGTTCATTTTTTAATAGCCATGTCACATCAAGGGTACAAATCTGCACCACACATTGCCTTTCATCTGCATGCTACCGACGAGTCGCAGCCACAGCTCGACACGCTGCAGGATCAATACAGCCGTCTTCTTCTGCACTGATGTCATGTCTCTGAATGATCACTTCTTATCAGTTTATCATGTAAGTCTGTCTGAAGGCTCAAACATGGGCAGAAGAAACATCCATTCTCTTTTAAAGCTGCTGCTCTTTTTCATCAACTTAGTTGCAAATTTTCATTTTCAGAGTCAAGTGAAAGAAGGCGTAGCTTTTTAGCTTTCTTTTTTTATGTTTCATTTTTGGCCCTGTAATTTCATTATTTTCTCACATGTTTACTAATTCGACACAGAGAACCAGTTGGGATAATTTCCAAACAATGTCTGTACCCTCCAACTCCAAGAATGTCATAGCTTAATACAGAAGCACAGTCAAGCTCTGGTAAATGAAGAAGTAAGATTTATTCCCTTAGCCTGGAGGGGTTAACAGTTTAATAAATTCCATACTCCTTCACTCAAAGCAATGACTGTGGTAAATCATCCAGGTGAGGGCACATCAGCAACTCTGAGGTGAAGGCTTGTTCCTTCTCCCTGGATAATGTAGTGGTCTTTTTGTGTCTCATTCTCCACAGCAAGGTTCACTTGTTAAACTACAGAAGTCTGCCGCCTCACTTGTTACTTTACAGCAGTGTGAACGCATCAAGTCTCAGTCTTGATGATTGTTTAGCCTCCTGGTGAAAGTCACCAAACTTCTGCACACACTCTCTATTGATCGGCACACCACAAAAACAAGACTGCATCTGATAGCACATCCTTTATCTGATTTCAAATACAGCAGTATCAAGAATACTGCGACGTAAAAGCCTGGTTTTAATTTGCCCATGTGATTGTGCATGTTGTTCAGTGTCCTTTGCTTAAGCGTGTCTCACTTATACAAACTGCTTTCATGTTCCAAACATCCTTTCTGCTCACAGTGATGACCTCACAGCCAGACTCCTGACTGTGGTTACTTAAAGGCAGCAAGAACACTTTGGTTAAGATTAGCGGAAAAGTGTGGTTTTTTTAAATGCCTAACTTTAACTTTAACAATGCTGGGCTCATTATGAGCAAGTTATTGCACTGATCAGATATTCTCGTGGGAAACAAATAAAATATTTTTGACATTGAACATTTTACAGATATGTTCCAACATTCATTAAACCTTTTCTCTTTATGTCAACAGAAAACAACTTCTTGTCGGTACTCGGTGTACTCTGGTTGTCCAACCCCTCTACCTTTCGGGTACACATTAACCTCCTTATGCAGCACAACAAAGTGGTTCCTCTGAGCTGATCTGAGACGAACTTCAATAAAAGCAAAAATAAAACCGTTAACCTTTCAAGTGCTTCCATTTGCTACAGTGTTGTTAATGAGTACTTTCACTGATTATTTCAAAAATCTGCACCTCGCTGAGCTGCTCAGAGGAACACACACATTATGTTTGACATTTTTAAACATCTGGCTGTAAATCTGGCACCTGTGGGTCCAGATGAACCAGTGGAAGGCACAATCCATTACTGAGATCTAAACAGAGCTGTTAATGGGAATAATAGCTAATAATTTAGAAGCAAATTAGTGAGACAGAGGCAGTAATAAGCCATGACATGATGAATGTGGGTCAGAAGGGGCGGCTCGTCCTGACGTGACCCACACAGTCCTCAGATGGCTGCGTATTATGTCACCTCGAGCATCTTGTCTTCTTGTACTTCACTTTTGATTCTAGACTATAGTTAGCTCCTTTCATTGCTGTGGCAGTGTTTGGCAGTCGTCGCTGTGTAGGGTCACAGTTTTTCTGCATATTCACTGGTATAGAAAGCTCTTATGTGTAAATACAGATGAATTTTAAACACTGTTCATGGCCCTATAAACCTCTTACATCTCCTCAGTTGCAGGAATTAATCTATGTGGGTCACTTTGGACACTCTTTAATCTCCTGGCCAATGATTCTTCCATGTTGTGTAATCAAAGCAAGATGGTGTGTGCTTTTATTTCGTCACACCTGTGTTATTGCAAATAGTACAGGTTGTTCCAAGTGCCACAGACAGACATGAATCTTGCTTTATGGGTTCAAACTGACAATCACTTTTTTGTTTGGTCACCACCAAGCCTCATATTTTAGACAGTGATGAGCTTAAAGTAAAATCTTCACACAAGACCAAGACCAAAATGAGTTCAGGGTTCACCTCTGTGTGAAGTGTGATCTGCTGTTCTGCACCAGAGAGTAGTAAAACAATAAAGGCGCTGAAATTACTATAACAAAAAGCCATTAAATTGACACATTGTTAATGCAAAAGAAGCAATAAAACTGATGTTTCCTTGCAATGACCTTTGAGTTCAGTTGTTAAGTAAGCAAATCTTAAGTGTGCTGCAGCAGTCGAAGTTAGAGCAAATTATTCAAATAAATTTAGAAAATTTACGACGATAAAGCTTCAAGTCAACTCCAATTAGGGAAAGCATAACTTAATGACAATTCTAGTAATTAGTCAATCATCTGTGGCATTTGTTCTGTGAAACTGCAAATTGTTTCTTGGCATAAATTCTCAGATGTCAGGGTTGGCTGCTTTTAAACAGAACTCACACCATCAGGTCAAAAATATGTCATCGCCGTAACATCTGATCCTTATCTGAACCCTCTGGTTTCTGTGTACATCCTAAAACCTGAGGTATTCACACTGCATATCTGAGGTCAGATCAACTCTGAATCTGGGTCTTAATGCTCTGACTGCAGGAGAAAAGGCCTCAGTGACATATTTCACTTCACAGGGAGCAGTAGACGGACACAGCTTAGGCCTCGCAGGGAGAACAGATCATTCACCTCTGGGACAGGACGGGAGGATTTCTGAAGAGCATCAGTCGCAGTATCTGACCCTACCTGTGCAGGATTACTTTGCAGACAGGCAGACCAAATCTTTAATCCTAATATACTGTCTGGGCCTCTGTTATGAATGTGGATCTCTGTGGACAGTTTACACATCCTCAGGCACAAGAGGCATTATGTCTTGAAGTATTAAGCAGCTTTATGCTGCTCATTTTTCATAGAAAAACAAGACAAAACATGAGTGCAGTAATACTAGTGGCTCTGTGTCCTCACACTACACTCTCACAGTGACAAAGCTAACTTACTGATGTTTTTCAGGAAAAATGTTTACCATCTCCACCATCTCAGTCCTTGCTTATTAAGGCAAAACACAAAGCACAGGTAGGGCTTCTTTTCAGAGCAGAAATCTAATTAGTTTTGCATGTCCAAAGTGACCCATAATGCTACAGATGTGTGACTAGCTTCGGAAAACCCTCCTCCCCTACATCTTTCCGATTTGGGAGGTCTTCATGTCTTTTCTAAAGGGTAAAGTAAAAGCTTTTTATTCTAAGTCTTGCCAACAGCATAAGACACATAATCAAAACTACCTTCACAGCTGTGCAAAAGTTAGAATACCACATTTTATAACCCTGACACATCTCTTACACACTCATGCTAAGTCACACGTGGCTGATGAATTATTAATGCAGGAAATAGCTCACGTCTAACAGGAGGAGGAGGATGTGAAAGCAGACCGGCATCTGTTCCCACAGAGGTATGAAGCTGTTGTTTATTACCAAGTAATCAGATGCCACCATCTACATGTTGCTACGTGACAAATGATATGGAAATGTATGTGCAACTACAAAGAAGCACAGTGACAGGCCAAATAACTGTAGATTGATGCAGTTTTGTAACATTGTCTGTCACAGTGATGGATCGGGATGCCGATTCAGGGAGACCTCTGACCAGGTGGCTGCTTCCACTCAAAGGTCACCTGCTGTTTGCAGTGAAGCATGAGAAAGTACATGTGGCTTCAAATCTGAGGGAAAAAAATACACAAGTGAGGTCTGATTATGTGCGGCATTAGATAGTACATTATTGTTGACTTTTATTGGGTGAAAAGCACAGATTCAGCTGCTCATAAATGCAGTACGGCTTGTATTTGTATGAATGTTTAGAAAGATGCTAGTCCCCTGTGGACCAACAAAGGGCGGTCAGCTATGATCTATCATTGCTCATTCGCTGGCTTTGTTGTATGAGTAACATTAAAACACACTGGAGCTACTCACTGAGGGTGAAGACCAGACTGTGAAGTATTTCTGTGCTTCTAACTGCCACACAGTCGAAGAGGAGACATTTTCAGCTGTGCAGTAATCTCATCTAAAGGCTGAAAGTTTACCAGCTGAAAATAAAGAGGAGAACAACGCATGGAGGAGTATGAACAACTTATGCCAAGGATGTCACGCACACACACGCACACACACAAGCACACACACGCATGCACACACACAAAGGCATTTAGTCAAATATGGTTAAATTGCAATTTTTTAAAAGCTGATTTCATTTTAAGCCAAAAGCAGAAATGAGCTTTAAATGCAGATTTAAAAATCATGGTGGATTACAAAAACTCATGTGGTTGGCTTCAGCATAATCTGAACTATGACGAAGAGTGGAAATAATGACTTTAGTGTTACAAAAGGCGGTCTGACCGGCATCATCACAACAGGTAACAAAGTGGGCGTCGCTCGTCTGGGATTATTTTATCATACAGAGCAAAACCCTGAACTACTGTTACAGTGTGAGAGAAGGAGCTTTTGATTTCCTCATTTCAGTAGATTTTCCAGAGGGTCACAGCATATAGTGTTCAGGTGTTTTGATTGTGTTGTGTTCAGGCACTGACAGGAGGCTGATAAAATCTCGAAAAGGACATAAACTGAAAAGCTTTCAAATCCAGTTTGACAGGCAATGCATCTTTAGGAGAGCAGTCCATCGTTCAAAGGATTATGTGCCGTGTGAGAGCAGTTTGGCTGACATCTGACTCTCCACTTTGCTTTAAAGATTAGTGTATAGCACTGCTGCAGACTGGCAACACTGGAAGGAGTGACTTTCTTTTGTGTTGTGTTGGGTGACCAGAGGCTGCTCTGCTGTAGAACCTCACCTCAGTGTTTTTTAGTCTTTTCATGACTAAAACTGACTTTCAAGATGCAGTTATACAGAAACTTAAATTTGTTCACTGTTCTACAAGAGGGTTCCTCGGCTTATATGATGGCTGCCACTGTGGATAGATAGATAGATGGATGGATGGATGGATGGATGGATGGATGGATGGATGGATGGATGGATAGATAGATAGATAGATAGATAGATAGATAGATAGATAGATAGATAGATAGATAGATAGATAGATAGATAGATAGATAGATAGATAGATAGATAGATAGATAGATAGATAGAAAGAAAGAACTGCCATGTGCATTTAGAGATTTACAATCAGGAACTGGAACTGAACTCTTGTCATGAAAAAACTGATGCCATGCTCTCCAGAGAAAGAGAAAAGAATTGTTTTCAGACCAGAAAAACCACAGTGCAGAACATGCAAAACAGACAATATTGTGAAACACTTAGCTGCTAAAGAACCACACATTTCCTTAAGTGTTGTTGAAGACAACTGACCCTGATGGCAGCTGCTTGTGAGCACATTCACCATGGTAATAAAATGTTGCCAGTGTGTGATTGCGGCTTTTTGTACAGCATCCAAATCTTCAATTGAATGAATATGGGTGGAAACAAAGCTTTTCTTCACTGTTTTTATACAAATGGTCAAATTCATTTGCCATGCATGAATCAAGTAAAACATTAATCTTTTTTGGCACAAGCTTCATCTGTGTCTTTTTTTTTCTTTAATCACAACAACAATTAGCAGTAAGATGCAGTTAATTTGATTCAAATGTTGTTACTCTAAAGATAGCACGACGTCACAGCATGAATACACTTCTGTATTCTCTACACTTATGAGCGAAAAACCACAAAGCAGGTTATTTATATATATATATATATATATATATGTATATATATATATATGTATATATATATATATATATATATATATAAAGTACAATAAAGTACATTGCCAATACTTTATTGCCAACGGAATTCCCATCACTTCCATGGCCACAGGTGTATAAAATCAAGCACCTAGACATTCAGACTGCTTCTACAAACATCTGTGAAAGAATGGGTCGTTCTCAGTAGCTCAGTGAATTCAAATGTGGTACCATGATAGGTTGCCACCTGTGCAATAAATCCATTTGTGAAATTTCCTCAATACTAAATATTCCACGGTCAGCTGTTAGTAGTAATATAACAAAACGGAAGCAACTCAGCCATGAAGTGGTAGGCCATGTAAAATCACGGAACGGGGTCAGCAAATGCTGAGGCACAAAGTGCACAGAAATAGCCAACATTCTATAGAGTCAGTAGCTACAGACCTTCAGATTAGCTTCATAGAATAGGTTTCCATTGCCAAGCAGCTGCATCCAAGCCTTACATCACCAAATGCAATGCAAAGCATTGGATGCAGTGGTGTAAAGCATGCCGCCACTGGACTCTAAGAGCAGTGGAGACATGTTCTCTGGAGTAACCAATCATACTTCTCTGTCTGGCAATCTGATGGACGAGTCTGGGTTTGGCAGTTGCCAGGAGAACGGTACTTGATTGATTGCATTGTGCCATGTGTAAAGTTTGGTGGAGGGTGGTTATGGTATACCTCAACTACATAGAACACCTTTGGCATGATTTAGAGCAGAGACTGGAAGCCAGGCCTCCTTGTCCAACACCTCACAATTGCGCTTCTGGAAGAATGGTCTAAAACTCCCATAAACACACTTCTAAATCTTGTGGACAGCCTTCCCAGAGGAATTGAGGCTGTTGTAGCTGCAAAGGTTGGGCCAACTTCATATTAAATCCTATGGATTAAGAATGGGTGTCATTAAAGCTCATGTGCTTGTGATGGCAGACGTCATAAAGCTTTTGGCAATATAGTGGATATATATATGTGTGTGTGTGTGTGTGTGTGTGTGTGTGTGTGTGTGTGTGTGTGTGTGTGTGTGAGGTTATTGTAAAGGATGCTGGAGAAATGTATCCTATATCCTGATAGTAATCCTGACCATCTGTGGAGAGGTGTTTACAGTTAGTTTGGGTTGTCATTTTCTTCTCTCCTTACAAAAGGCTCTATGTGAATTTGATTGATGAGGAGAGCAGGTGTACTTTTCTTGCCTCACTGTGCCATTACATCATTATTTCAAGACGTTATTATAACAGCTGTAATTCAGAGAAACCTGACGACACAATAAAACTCTTAAACTCACTCTGGACTGTGTAATCAAATGGCTCTTTATTATTCCTCTGCTGTTGGTTGGAGAAAATCTCTCCTGGGGCTTGCGTGGAGAAAAAGCAGGTCGAACCTGACGCCGCTGCAGCAAAGTGACACGTAAATCAACGTTGAGCTCATGCGGCTGACGGCACAGCTGCTGTAACAATCACACAACTATCATTTAAATCATGAGCATCTAAAAAAAGCAACAACTCAGCCTTTACTCTTATTACATACTCATTTTTGGTGTTTGTTTCAATTGTTTTCTCCTCTTACATCTCCTTCTGTGCCTTTTATTCTTACATAAAGCACATTTTTCATCCTATCATTTGATCTTCATCAACAAATTGAGTTTTCAGTTGGCCTAATCTGCTGATAAAGCCTGTATGATGGACAATTCACAATTTTTCAAGTTTGCTTTAAAGCAATAGTTGGGTTTTGCTTGTTCTAATCTTCCTGTTTGTGCCTCTGATGGAAGTGATGGAGGACAAAATCCACAGCTCTCGTTTATTGGAAAAATTCAGTGTTCATCTGCAGCTAATGTAGTATTTCAGCTATCTGAGTTAGATCATAACCTTTTTAATCTACAGGCCTGTCAGATGAACTCAGGTAACCTTTTATAAACATCACTTCTCATGTCCAAGCATGTAAATTTAAGTTTGTTTGAATTTTATTCAACACCTGTTTATACAGACGTGAATGGTGAGGAACAAAGCTATTTATTCATTAGTATAAGCTCTATATAAAACCAATCCAGTATTATCAACTATTTCAGTTGTTATGCTTTTAGTTGATATTCATGCTGTTTATCCACGCTTTTAGCAGGGTTTATTCATACAATTAGATAACAATTTCAACTGTTTTTAGGTAGTCATTTCAACACTCTATTCACTTTTGGCCATTACTCATCTATTTGCCTTTTGGTTGACTATTTCTACTGCTTATCTGTTGTTTTGATTAAACTGTTAACTTTTCCTTCTAAACATGTTTAGCTCAATTAGGCAATTTAATAAGTTAAAAAAAAATCCCTATATTTTTGCTCCCATGCCTCATTAGGCTTGGCTAAATGGTTTAATGCATTCTTGCCCTTTCATTTATGGTGAAAACTCAGTAAAACCAGATTTTTTTCATGACCAACACAAAACTGAACCAGATTTTCCACTGGTGCTTCCAAATTCTTACACTGGTTTTTCTGTGTTTCAGGTGATGGGAACCCCAAAGAGAGCAGTCCTTTCATCAACAGCAGCGCAGCCACCGATGCGGAAAAGAGCCAGCAGTACGACGGCAAGAACATGGCTCTGTTTGAGGTGGGGATGGTCCTCGGTCACAGGCGATGGTTGTGTGTTACCAGTAGAGCTGCAGGTCTCATGTAACTGTGTGTGTTTGTGTGCTTGTGCTGCAGGAGGAGATGGACACTAGTCCGATGGTCTCCTCTCTGCTCAGCACTCTGGCCAACTACTCCAACCTGCCAACTGGCAGCAAAGAGCATGAAGAGGCCGAAAACAACGAGGAGGGAGCACGTCCGTCGAAAAAACCTGTCAAGGTAGAGTCCTGTGTGTGATCCGGTCATCCCCACCCTGCAGGACTAAACAAGTAACTTCATGTATTATTCAGTGTATTGAAGGAAAAAACCATGAAACTTACATTAGCATCAGAGAGGAACCATTCCAACTGTTTTTTAATATTCATGTCTCCAAGGTTTGACCTTAATTAGAAATCAGAGATCAATCAATATATATGTCACGGTAAAATTATGCAATAATAGTTCAAGCAGTATAGATTTTACACTGTTATTGCTTGCAAGTGCTTTCTGCTGTGTGGATGCTGGTGTCTACGAATTGGTTTCCATGTTTTCAAGTCACTTATTACCAAAACTAAAGACTATTCATGCAAAAGCTGATGTAAGACTATTATTCGCTTACAAGCTATAAATATATGACATTAGAAGTTCATAAATCCAACAGAGTACATATTTTGTACATTAAACCAGCTAAAAATGATTTGTTTTCACCCCAAATATACACCAATGAAATGGTTTTATTTCATTTAACTACATTTACATACTACATTTATGAGTAGATATGTCTTTTGGAAAGAAAGGTTACATTACATTTTAGTTGCATATATTCAGTCTCAGGCATAAAATAAGATGCCACCTTCTTAAATGTAATCCATTAGGTTTTGTCATTACCAGAGAAAATAGGCCTAAAAACAGCCACCACAAGGTAAAACATTAGCGTTCATTTTATGATGATACAAAGTGTGTACAGTTTCATGCATTTCTGCAACACTTTGACTCCTGACAGTTTAACTTTTTCGACAAAGCAGTCTATTTTCCTTTAACTTACTTATTATCATTTTTATTCTTAAACTATCAGTGGTCGCTCAAGGTGAATTTTTTCTGCTCTCTTCAGTTGCAGTTTAGTTGTTTCCATCTGTGCTGTGCTTTTACACGTGCTCTTGTTTGTCAGTGTTGTATCAATCAACACCACGAGAAAAAGACAATTATTTTCAATGTGCATCTTGGAATTTGCACTTCTGGCAAACGCAGAACCCTGTTCTTGCAACATGGATGCTGATGGACAAAAACTTTCAACTTGATCCAAAAACAACAGAATTTTACAAGAGAGAGGAAAAAACACTGCAGGGGTTGAAATGAAAACCAGACTCCACTAAAGCAGTAACATTGTGTGAAGTTATTGCCTCTTTTGTTTTTTTTTATGGACGGTTATAAAAGAGAGAATAAAAGCAAACTTTCAAACAGTAAAAGAGGTGAAAAGCTTTGGACTGAGGTAAATTCAGTATTACATGACACCTTTTTTAGCCAACTAAGCCGTCCAGATTTTACATGATACCCTCCTAGGACCCTGCATCCACATGCATGGACAACATATTTTGGCTTCCCTGCACCATAACTCTAACGCTGGAAGTCTGAAAAACTTTGAAATCTCTGCCAATTGTGCTCGCTAGTTCATGACTTTCCAGGAGCTGTGCGCTGAACACGCTGGTGAATGCAGCACATGGCCGCAATCTGCTATTACTTATGACTATTCATGTCATTCTACTACTACTAATGACTATTTATTATTCAAAGACAAAGCTTACTTTTTTATATTTATTAGGTCCTACTAATCACAAATAACTAGGGTAAATCAAAAATGCAAGGCCCAGAAAAGGTCGGGTCCCAAGAGGTTAATTATTCTGGATGGAAATCCCATGTAATTTACATTTTCATAGAATCTCTCTGTTGTTTAGGAGAAAAGTAATCAAATCCCTTTTGCACATGCCTGTGGCTTTAATTTATTGCATTTGTTCTGTCTAGTACGGTATTTTTTCAGGAGAGCGCAAGACACGGTTAGCTACACAATGGCCTGTAGTTTCTCTAGTTTACTTTGGTCATCCTGCCCTGCTCAGCCCTAAAATGTAAGCAGGGACACTAGAGGATCTATAATGGACCAACACAGGCCCACACATGTGCTTGCTTTGTTCACTGCATAGAATTCTCATTCTATACAAAAAAGTCCAGCAAACAGAAAAAAGAAGTCAGTATAGTAGACAGAATATTTTTCTGTGCCCTGAAACTCATTAAATAAAATAACTGACTACCACAGGAATTCAAATATAAAGCATATACATAGCAATAACAGTGATCCACTTGTTCAAAGACATTTAAATGAGTGCAAAGAAATTGTATTTTATTGCCGACTTCAGAGGATTCAAAACCAAAACCAAAAAAGTCACCATCCTTAATAACAGGAGTCCTATTTCAGTGCAAGACTCGAAAGGCCAATTTTACCGACACTGGGGCAAAAATAATGCGTACCAGTATGTACAAAATGCAGTGCTCTAATGGAAGTCAGGCCATGACAGCTCTAACTGTGACCAGACTTGAAGAGTACAATGGGATACAGCAAGAGTGATATCGCAGCTGAGCTGTTTGTAGAGATCTGTGAAGCAAAGATTTTATATAGTGTGTTACATGGCTTTGTCTTCTAATTTCACAATGTGAGGTCCTGAGGTTACTGATCTACAGCCAGTGTGCTCATTAGCTGCCCTCAGTGCTTGACTGACTTTGATTTTTAAATTACTCTACCATAAAAAGTTATTCAAGACCACCGGTATATTGCAGGAAACATGACAAAAATGACATTTACTTTCCAGTTTCTCATTGATAGAGGTTGTTGAGGCTTTGAGGGAGGGGAGACCAGGGCAAGAATAGAGTTAATGTTTTCTTAAATAAGAGCTTTGGCCAATAAATGCAAAACCTGTACTAAACAGCATGAGAGTAACACATCAGTCATTATTTGGACTGATTAGGATGTAAGTGCAAGGCAATAAAGCAGAGACAAAGCAAAGCAACAACTCATTTTGCACATTTGTACACACATTTGCACTCGCTTATAAAATAAATCCTGCAAAAGACACAGTCAGAGCAAAATTAGGACTTCACTTAAACTGAGCCACCTCAAAGATCTTGGAGTTGTTGCACTCAGTGTTTTCCCCTGTGCACGAAACACGAGCAGTGATTTTCATCTTTCACTTCCTTCTCATCACACACATCTCCACATATAGCGCTCTGCAGGGTTTAAATGAACCCTCCAGACTTCAGGATGAGGACAAGGACAACATATTTGCTTTGCTTATTCTGTTTTCAGGTGTGTTTATGACATTGATGTTTTTTAATAGGGTTAAAAAATACATTATTGAAATAAATCAAACCAAAATCAATAGTTATATGTAGCCATGTGTTTTAGTTTGAGCTGCTCTTCTTATTTCGATCAGTAGCTTTCTAGCTGTGTTGCTGCCAGTCACATATGGTTTGATTTTCTGCCACACTACCTCTAAATCAGAGCAATTTTTAAGTTACAAACTGATAAACTGACAGAAGCAACAATAAACATTTATCTTCTCACTTCTTCTCAGAGATGTTAGAATAAATCTTCCCCGCAGGATTACTATCTAGAGGAGACGGTGAGAAGAGGGAAAGTTCTTGCTGACAGATCATAACCTTCATTTGAAAATGTTTGTGTTAAAAGAGCACAAAAAACTCTCTTTCTCACATTTTGTCTTCTGTTTTCCAGGCTCCTCAGCTGGGCACTCTAATGGGAGTGTACTTGCCTTGCATCCAGAATATTTTCGGCGTGATCCTCTTTCTGCGGATGACGTGGATGGTTGGGATTGGAGGCGTCTTCGGCTCATTCATAATTGTCTTCATGTGTTGCTCTACGGTGAGCAAAAGCTGCAGATGTTCTCGCCGTTGCGAATGTGAGGTTTCAACGCCACCTCTCTCTGCCCATAATGGCTGTTCACCACACAGAAACAGATGCTTAAGTAAAACATGCCTGTAAAAGCTAAAAACAGCAGAGCTATAAAACATCCACACACAAGATGAATCCAGGAGCCCAGTGCACAAGGGAGAGTGTAGCAGATTGTATACATGTGATCCCCATCATGCAGTTGCCAAAACTGACATAGTAAATCCTGGCATAAGGAAATCTGTCACTAACGCTCCAACAGCACCTCATTATACCCTCTGTTCTAGTAGGGATTCAATGTTATGCAGCGTTTTTCCCACAGTTCCACAAAATAGCAAACACGTGAATTGTCCCCACAGTCAGGAAATGTAATCAGCTCATTTCCATCTCTGGCCGTGCAGCCATCCCTGCAACGAACAAGTCACCATGAGTCAGACTTCCTCAAGGCCTCGCTGTCAGCCACACTGGCCTTTTCACAGCCCCGTAATCCTCCCGTGTTTGTCTGCTGCTGTGTTTCAGACGATGCTCACAGCCATCTCCATGAGCGCCATCGCAACAAATGGAGTCGTGCCAGGTGAGCGGATACCTCACAACATGTGTTAGTGTGTTTTGTGTGCGACAGAACGGCACCCTGAGTTTGTTTTTGTGACCCCCAGCTGGAGGTTCGTACTACATGATCTCTCGCTCTCTGGGGCCTGAGTTCGGTGGCGCTGTCGGGATCTGCTTCTACCTGGGCACCACGTTTGCAGGCGCCATGTACATTCTTGGTTGCATTGAAATTTTGCTGGTAAGTAGGTTTAAATGTTAAACACCTGATTTCTGTTGCTTACTTTACATCTTGTGCAGCATCATGACAGGAGAATCACAGAGTCGACTAATAACTGTATATTTCAGGGCGCATTTCATTTAGCTGTGTCAGTTTCAGGGTTTGTTTCTCATCTTCGTATGGAGCAGACGCTCTATTCACTTAATTGGCTGCACCTGTGATCTTCCTGCTAAACATGGAAAAATGGAACTCATTAGCTCTCGTCTCCAGCAGTTAATAATAATGTCATCCTGCCCATTTACGACGCACTTCGAAGAAATTAACTGTCAGGAACATCTGGGCGACAGCGTCTGGAATAAAGATTTTAACTTTTATTGACTTTTCTTAGAGTTTAGCTTCGGTCAGTACAATGAGCTAAATAACAGCAAAGGTGAGAGAAAATGCATTCTCTCCAAGTAAAATTGTCACAACAAAAGACTTTCACAAAACATTACAAATACGCATACTTAAATAAATACACTGATCAGTCACAACATTAAAACCACTGACAGGTGAAGTGAATAGCATTGATCATGTTGGTACTATTTGGTGTTCTGATGGAAAACCTTGGATTTTGTCATCCGTGTTGATGAGACTTAGACACCCAAATAAACATTGTCCCACAACAAGCACACTCCCTCATACAAATGGAAATCCCAAATGTCACTGGTCTACCCCCACAGGAAAATGCACCCCACCACATGGAAAAACATCAAACAATCAGGAACATATTGAGGAACATGACAATGGCCCAACATGTTGATTTGACCTCCAAACTTCCTACACCTCATTGTGATCAAGCATCAACAGGATGCAGTGGAACAAGTTTGATTGACAGAGGCTCCACTGCACAAGCCAGCGTAGCCAAAGGATCCAGTGCCAACATCCTGGTTCCAGACCCCATAGGACACCCTGAGAGATCCTCTTGTCCATGCCCAATGGTTCAGAGCATTTTTGATCACATAAGGGGGACCAACACAATATTAAGCAGGTGGTCATGATGTTATGCCTGATCAATTTGTATATATGTATATATATATATATATGTGTGTGTGTGTGTGTGTGTGTGTGTGTGTGTGTACTTCTTTGATCTTAAAAAATACCTTAAATAAGATTATAACACAAGTATAGGTCTGTGTACATAAAAACATTGATGGAGGAGTTAACTCCCAAGATACTTTATGAGAAGAAACATCCAATAGCCAAATATTACATGATAACTATATGTGGAAGAGAAACATAATTATAAGCTTTCGGTTAAAGTTGTTCTAATATAAATGTAATATGTTAATTTTTTTGTTCGCGTGATGGTCTAATTTTTCGCAAATGTAATTTTTCTCGTTGTCACGATTATTTTACGTGTTTAATAAACTTTCTGAATTTGACTAAAAACAAAGAGTGGATGGATGATTAAAAATGATCAATATAATGATGTGTTTAGAAAAAACATTGATTTAGCTTGTTCTTTTTTATTGTCTTTGTCCTTTGTATTTTGTGTTTTTTTATTCAGAATTTGCAATGCTTTGTGGTAAAAATGAAAAAACACTGACAAACTGAGTTTCAACAAAATGTGATCTCTCAAAAACACAGCCCAAAATATTGAAACCAATGCTTAACAAAAACAACTTGTTCTGACTAAATCATCTGGAAAAGTCCCATATTTATAGGCAACACTGAGGATAGTTAAAATAATATTTTTAAATTGGAATTCAGAGTCAGGAAACATCCTCCCACTATGCCTGTATAATGATATTTCACAATTAACAAAATTAGAATCAACATCAAGAAGCATTGACACTAAGGGGAAAAATGCAACATAAGATGCCATTATAACAAGAAAACCTTTGATTATGTTGAATAAATATCTCATTACAAAATAAAACGTATAACTTTTTACAATTACAAATTCTTTCTAAGATAAGAAATTTAAGTAAACAAGAGTTATCACTGCTATACTACAGAAATATAGCATTTAAATGAACCTACAGCATGAAAATCCTTCTTCCTTTTGGTTTAGAATACACTGAGATTTTTTGTTTTCTTAACAAATGCAGGGTTACATAAAATTTGACCAAACATTTAAGTTTACAGTGTTTGATTTTCTTCTTTTTTCTCCTCATGCATCCTCTCCTCTCCACCATACTTCCTTCTCCTCTTTTCCGACTCCTTCAGATTTACATTGTTCCTCAGGCCGCCATCTTTAAGATCGAGGGCCTGGAGGGGGTGGAGGCAGAAGCTGCTCTTCTCAACAACATGCGGGTTTACGGCACCATCGTGCTGAGCTTCATGTCGCTGGTGGTGTTCGTGGGGGTGAAATATGTCAACAAGCTGGCGCTGGTCTTCCTGGCCTGCGTCATCCTCTCTATTCTGGCTGTTTACGCTGGCGTCATCAAGACTGCCATCGACCCTCCAGTCTTCCCGTAAGAGGCTCTTTCATTTAAGCATCCAGATTTTAGATGTCAGATTTTAGTGTGTAACAATGATGCCTTTTGCTGACTTCCTCCTGCAGCGTTTGTCTTCTGGGGAATCGAACCCTGGTCTCTAAAGGATACGACGTGTGTGCGAAGGTGATTGAAATAGACAACGACACCATCACCACCAAGCTGTGGAGGTCCTTCTGTGACTCTGAGTACCTAAACGCCACATGCGACGAATACTTCACCAATAACAATGTGACGGAGATACAGGGAATCCCGGGGGTCACCAGCGGCATCCTGGCAGGTACATTTTCAAAGTGAATTGCCGTTCGTCACCCAACAGTACAACAGAAGTCAGTGAACTAATCTCACTGGTGTTTAAAATGGTCTTTGCCACTCTTTCACCCAGAAAACCTCTTTGGTAACTATCTGGAAAAAGGGATGATGCTGGAGAAGCGTGGACTTGCATCTGATTCAGATCCAGACAGTCCCACAACCAACTCCAACCGCTACGTCCTGGCTGACATCACCAGCTTCTTCACCCTGCTGGTGGGGATCTACTTCCCATCTGTTACAGGTCAGCAGCAGATAAGTTCACCGAAGAGACAAGGGGCTGCACATCTGTCCTTAAAAGTTGCTCTTATCCATATTTCTATGGAGGGAAAGGGTCAAATGACTCCATCTAAAGCATTAATTCATCACCAGACTGTGCACTTCACTTCATGTCCACTAAAACACTTCAGCATATTTTAAATTTTAACTTTTTTTTTTTTTTTGCTTCAATTCCACCACTTGAGTCTGTGTCATTTTCGTGCACAGCAAGCATCTTTCTTCAGTTAAAGAGCTTTAAAAATCAATTGTATCCAACCGGCACTGCATCAGACACCAGGTCAACAAACTCTTTTGGCATTGTTGCAGTTACAGCTAGTTTTTTCTGCCCTCAAGTGGAGAAAACAATTGTTGCGATTCAGCTTCAATGTGACAAATCTGAATAAGTTTTTGGTGTCATTTTGTAAAATACTGACTGATTGTCTCACGTTGCATAGTGTTCTCTCTGCACTCTAAGAAATGCTGGGTATTAACACCTGTGTGACTGTATATTTCAACAGAAACTGTCCATCATACATAATTCACGGATGTATTTCCATTCATTCTCATTTTTAAAATGTGGCATTATCAGTTTAATATAGTAGTATTCTATCTTATATTTAGAGATTTAAAAAATCCCTGTATTTTAGCTCAGTATTTTAACATGAATATGAAACATGTGTAAAAACATAGACGTCTTTTTGTCACACATATGTAATTTTTTAGCAAGTGTTAGAATCACTGTTGCTACATCTTTCTTTTCTGCGGTAGGTTTAGCATTGACAAAGTTGTCTTTTTTTTATTTAAAGCAAATTAACAGAAAATTTCCATTTTTTAAATTACAGGACAAAGTCTGGGTAATGAGCTGCCAGTGCATTTTCTGTTAATGATTTATTCAGCATTTGCAGTTTTTATACTCTAATGATACAATTAAATAACAGCTAGTGTCTATTTTTTTAAATCACAGATTTACGTATCAGGAAAATGTCCTGACATGGCACAAAATTGGCACTCAGGTCCCAGGTATAGGTCCAAAAATAATAATAAATATATAAAAATAAGAAAAATGGAGAAAGATAAGTGAAATACAAGCAATAAAAACAACATATAAAATATAAACAAGTGTTTACCAGTAGTAAACAGATAATATGCATGTGTGTAAAGCTGGGCTGTGAGGCAGGTTAAAAAGCAGGGTGCAGGGTGGGTGGAGTCCTTCGAGATGCAGGCGACCCCTCTGCATCTGCTACTGTGAATGTCTGTGATGGTGGGTAGACTCCTCCCCACGATTCTCTGTGCAACCTTCACCACCCTCTGCAGAGCTTTCCTCTCTGCAGCAGAGCAGTTGCCGTGCCACACAGTGATGCAGGATCCAGGAAAGTTTTGATTTGTTGGGTTTTTGTTTTACATTTTTGTTTGGTCAGTACTTTAAATCAATCAGGCTAATCTTGATAATTAATAGTGCTGTAGGGTCATAGCTTGACATTTATATTAGTAGTATTTAAACTTGTTTTTTTGGGGGTGGGGGGAGTTTTTCCATTTTTTTAAATGATGGGGTGGAGAGACAGGGGGAAAGAGGGTAGAGAGACATGCAGCAAAGGGTCGTAAGCCAGACTTGAACTCACGACCACTGCTAGCAACCTGCGCCTACATGGGAACACCCTAACTCAGTGAGCTATACAGCAGCCCATTAAACTTGTTATTTCTATTCTTTTTTTTTCTGGAAAGCACTTTGTGCACGAGTGCTTGTCTCACTCTTTTGCCACCATGTCTGCCGCCACATATCCAGCCTTAAAGCTGTGCTGTTACTCGCTTTTACTGCTTTTCATATCGTATTTTGTAGGGCGCACTTCTTTTCAGTTCCACTTGCAAAACCTAAGTTCATGTTCCACTAGAGGAGAGATTTTAATGTGGATGTTTTTTACTCACTGCTGTAGTGTTTTTTTTTACACCAAAGCTGTACATATTCTATATTTGCATAATAATCTATGTTATAAATCCCATTCATGTTATGTCTACTAATACCACATCTCCATAGATTTAATAAAGACATCAGCCTTCATCCCTGATTAAGCAGTGCAGTAAATGTAGCCCCAGTTTGCATCAGAGCTGTATTGATCTAATGTTAGGTAACTTTTAATTCCACAGTTGTGTAATATTCACCTCAGCAGATAAAGTATGTTTGCACTGCAAAACCTCATTGTGATACTGATTCAGTCCACAGAAAGCAGACTATGAGGGACAAATATCCTCATTATTTCACCTTGTTCCTCTCACAGGTATCATGGCCGGTTCCAATCGCTCTGGAGACCTGCGGGATGCTCAGAAGTCCATCCCCATTGGCACCATTGCAGCCATCACCACCACATCCACTGTGTGTATCCTTCACTGAGCCACAAATGCAAAAAAAATCCAGATGTGTAGACTGATGAATTTAGTATTACATGAAAATAGTGTCAGATATTCCCAGCTGTGTGTTCCTTAACACTTGTTTCTCAGATATGTCCTGTGTGGTGCTGTTTGGTGCTTGTATAGAAGGAGTAGTCCTGAGAGATAAGTAAGTCTAATCATGTAGATTATTGTAGGTCTCAAGTATATAGGAATGTTTTGTCTATTTAAATCAGACATTTAGAGGTTTGATCGTACTTGCCTTTTTCACCTTCTCCAAGTATTAATCTAAACTCTGAAATTAAACTTTTGCCACCTCCTGCTATTTATCCTTTTTATTGACCAGCCCGAAAATCTTTCTCTTTCAAGTGTAGCGTAATGTATGCCCTAGCTTTAACAAGAAAAAGTTACCTCTTTGATTCTAAATCTTTCAACACGTTTATGGACATTTTGGTCTCCCATTTCAGAAATTTAGCCTTTTAGTTTTCTAGCTTCATGTCATGTTTGTAGTCATCATGTGCGTATCTAAAAGTCCACTGCAGCTTGAACCAAATCACCTGGAAACAAATGGCTTTTTCTGCCTCTGTCTAAAAGGAACCGACAGTGCTGAGTGTTAAAATCTTAATATTATCATAAATGTGTGAGAACAGAAAGCTCAGCACGATGAGAAAAAGCGTGTTGATACACTATATTGCCAAAAGTACTGGGACACCCCGAGCAGCTGCATCACCAAGTGCAATGCAAAGCATGGCATGCAGTGGTGTAAAGCACGCCACCACTGGACTCTAGAGCAGTGGAGACGTGTTCTCTGGAGTGACTAATCATACTTCTCTGTCTGGCAATCTGATGGACCAGTCCGGGTTTGGTGGTTGCCAGGAGGTACTTGCCTGACTGCATTGTGCCAAGTGTAAAGTTTGGTGGAGGGGACATTATAGTGTTGGGTTTTTATGCTCCCAAATTTGTGGGAAAAGTTTGGGGATGGCCCCATCCTGTTCCAACATGACGGCACACCAGTGCACAAAGCAAGGTCAATAAAGACATGGATGAGTGAGTCTGGTGTGGAGGAACTTGACTGGCCTGCACAGAGTCCTGACCTCAATGCGATAGAACACCTTTGGGATGAATTAGAGTGGAGACTAAGAGCCAGGCCTTCTCATTCAACATCAGTGCCTGACCTCACAAATGCGCTTCTGGAAGAGTGGTCTAAAATTCCCATAAACATACTCCTAAACCTTGTGGAAAGTGTTCCCAGAAGAGCTGAGGCTTTTATAGTTTCAAAGGGTGGGCCAACTCCATATTAAACCCTACAGATTAAGAATGGGATGTCATTAAAGTTTATGTGTGTGTAAAGGCAGACGTCTCAGTACTTTTGGCAATATAGTTCAGCGCTGACTGAAATGGTTTTCATTTCAGTTAACTCAGTTTGTTCAGTGAGAGCAGCTCATAGCAAAACACAAACATTAATTAACTCAGTAACCATTTATCTGCAAGACAGTTGACAGATTAGGATTTTTTATTCTCTTTTTTATGTGAGATATTAATGTAATACAAATCACAGATTACAGTGTAAAGTGGAGATTCAGATGCGTTCATACATGCACTGAACCCCCTCGAAAACATCAACATCAACGCCTGTCTCTACAGGTTTGGTGAGGGGGTCAGCGGTAACCTGGTGATTGGTACACTGGCGTGGCCGTCTCCGTGGGTCATCGTGTTCGGCTCCTTCTTCTCCACCTGTGGAGCTGGACTTCAGAGTCTGACAGGAGCTCCACGTCTCCTACAGGCCATCTCAAGAGACGGCATCATCCCTTTTCTTAGAGTGAGTGCTCAGGGGCACATTTCTTTCGCAAAAGCAAAAAAAGAAGTTTAAACTTTATTTCAATTGCACATGTTTTGTCCTTTTGTGCTGTTGCAGGTGTTTGGTCACGGCAAAGCCAACGGGGAGCCTACCTGGGCGCTTCTACTTACAGCGAGCATCTGTGAGATTGGGATCATCATCGCCTCCCTTGATGCAGTTGCTCCCATCCTTTCCATGTGAGGGCGATAGTTGTAATGTTCCTCACTGAACACAGTAGTTAAGGTCCTTTTCACTGTCTTACTTCTATCCTTGATCTGTCTTTGTTTCTTCAGGTTCTTCTTGATGTGCTACATGTTCGTCAATCTTGCCTGTGCTCTGCAGACTCTGCTGAGGACACCCAACTGGAGGCCACGTTTTAAGTTCTACCACTGGTGGGTTCATGAAAACGTTCCAGACATGTGCTATATTCCAGTTAAAGGAGTTCTGTGTAAAAGAGCAAAAGCTACATTTAAATTGTTACTTATTAAAATGCACCATGTCTATTCTTAAGGGCAAACAAACGAGTATTTCTTTCCCTGTAATGTGGGCTTAAGTGCATGGCGGCTCTGATGCCAACTTTTCCCTATTATGCACCTTTTTGCATGTCTGCAGACTTTCCTGAGGGACTTGTTCATAGCTCTTTGAAAAAAATACAGGTATAAATGTGTTTCCTGCTTAAACATCTGGCTGAGGTGCTGGAGTGTGTGTGTGTGTGTGTGTGTGTGTGTGTGGGTCCTGCCTATTCGGAGCGTTTGGGCTCAGCATTCCTGGACTGTTAAAGGCCACATTTGGCTCCATTTGGTTTGGTTGGCTGCACCTTATGACACCTCTCACCACACTGCAACCACAGTTAAACCACTGATGTCACTGATTAACACACACCACATTCTTTATTCTTTCATTAATGCTCTTTTGCTGGCATTTTTGCATGTCTTTCCTGTTTTTTTATTATGGGCTATTTGCAGGTTATGACAAATTGGGGGATTGTCTCAGCATTGTGTAGTAGTTTGCTGTGCTGCTCACTCTCTGTTTGCTTTATGATTACTTTTAAACATTTGCTTTCTGGTAATGGTTATGAGTGAGTTATTGCATGTCTGTAGAGTTTGTTTTATTGTCAGTCAGACATAGGATTTACAGATGTTCAGGATTTTCCCAACTTTTTGTAGTTTTGCTAAAATGTGTACCAGCTGTAATGTCACACTGTGATCAACTGAGCGGCTGATCAAACTGCGACAACTTGAAATTCACTTTCTTTTCAATGAAGTTGTATTTTTTGACTGTCACATTCTTTCTTTTTGTACCATTTCCAGCCCTCACAAACATGCACTACAGCTCAGTTAAGTCTGTGAGGGTTTAGTATTTGGTCTGGAGATTGAAATTCATCAACTGAGCTTGCAGTCCTCTTCTCCACTGCATCTGCCGGCACATTGCTGCAGTCCTTCGGAAGCCAATAATAAAAAAAGAAAATGACACAAATTATACCAAGTATGCTCTTTAGTCCAGAGTATTTCATGTTAAGCATTCAGATGCTGTATCCACCTGAATCAACTTGAGAAGCGGAAGCTTGTTTGTCTGTCTTACAGGATGAGCTTAGTGGCATTAGACTGAATACAAAACTTCCTGTTTACAAGGTGTCATCACTGCTGTTTTAACCATTAGTGTCAAGCAGGCAGAAATTCCCATTCAGACCAAATATGTGATGTCCTGTCCCCCACAGGGCTCTCTCTTTCCTGGGTATGAGTCTGTGCTTGTCGCTCATGTTCATCTGCTCCTGGTATTACGCCATAGTGGCCATGGGCATCGCCACCTGCATCTACAAATACATCGAGTTCTGTGGGTGAGTAATCATGGCAGCGCAGGACTTTTATTCAATTATCATGATACTGTATGTGCTAACCCATCTGCTGTGAGACAGGGCTGAGAAGGAGTGGGGTGATGGGATTCGTGGGATCTCGCTCAGCGCTGCTCGCTTTGCTCTGATGAGGCTGGAGGAAGGACCACCACACACCAAGAACTGGAGGTCGGTTTAGTCCAACTAAACACTTTAAAATGCTTGTTTTGAGTTATAATATTTTTTTAAAAGGCTGAAAAGTTGCCTGTGGATTTGTGATTAACATGTTTCTCTGCTTTGTTTATTGTCAGGCCTCAGATCCTGGTTCTGGTCACTGTTGATGCTGAGCAAAATGTGGAGCAGCCCCGTTTGCTCTCTCTGACCAATCAGCTGAAAGCAGGAAAAGGTCTGACCATCGTCGGCACATCAGTTCAAGGAACCTTCCTCGACAATTATACTGAAGCCCAGAGGGCAGATCAGGTCCGTCACTTGTGATACATACCGTACAAACTTGACCGCATGTACAACATACATTATAAACTACTGCCTTCCCCTCCATGTGTCTCTGCAGTCTTTGCGTAAGCTGATGGAGGCAGAAAAGGTGAAGGGCTTCTCTCAGGTGGTCATCTCCTCCAACCTGAGAGATGGCACGTCCCACCTGATCCAGGTTGGAGGACTTGGAGGTCTGAAGCACAACACTGTGATGGTCTCCTGGCCCCGTAACTGGAAACAGCCCGAGTGCCATCAGCAGTTTAGGAACTTCATTGGTACGTAAATAAAAGATGTCTGTGGTGTTTGTGCATGCATGTTGTCACCCTTCATTTTATCTCTTATTTGCTATTTCCATAGAATAGCAAATGAAAATAATAAACAGTTATGGAGCTTTTGTGACGATTAATGTTAAATTTGCGAGAACTTTTTGTCTGAATCAGAAAACATCACAGTGTGTGAGTCTAAGTCCTATGTTGGTAGTTTAAGGCAGCTCTGGATGCCTAAAGGCCCTCTAGAGAATAGCATTAAGTAAAGAGGCCTTTGAACATTAAGATTTTGTGCTGTCTGAGATAAATGTTGAAAATATGTGGTTTTTAGTCAGTGGTGACCGTGACACATGTTCACCAATAGCCAGGTGCTTTAGCAACTTTATGACGCACATCGACAAACCAGCCAGTATTAATACAACTCAAAATGAAAATACACTCAATGAATAAAGTTCCCTGCAAAAAGGATGCAAAGGTTTTCGTACTTTCGTACTTAGGCAAAGTGCAAGGTTATAGAAAAACACAATGACATGGAGGACACGTCTCTTGCTCTCATACTCTTTAAACTGATATGCAATCTGACACAGACTGCAAACAAGATTTGGTAAGAATTTGCACAGTGTGACATACAATGAATATAGACGGAGAAATATCTTTATTGTCCCCTGGGGAAATTTGTTTTTACAGTAAATTATGTCATGCTTCCCTCGAAAAACTTACCCTAGACACATATTCAAAGTGACACAGTTGTTGTGGTTGCAGAGTCTGAAGGTGTCTCACACTCAGTGACCTAAATAAAATTGATTTAACCTAACAAGAGCTGATATTCTCTTTTCACATATACCAATCAGGCATAACATTATGACCACCTGCCAATTATTGTGTTGGTCCCCCTTATGTTGTCAAAAATGCTCTGAACCATTGAACATGGACAAGAGGACCTTTCAGGGTGTCCTATGGGGTCTGGAACCAGGACATTGGTACTGGATCCTTTGGGTACTCTGGCTTGTGCAGTGGGGCCTCTGTCAATCAGACTTGTTCCACTGCATCCTTTTGATGCTTGATCAGAATGGGGTGTAGGAAGTTTGGAGGTCAAATCAACATGTTGGGCCATTGTCATGTTCCTCAACATGTTCCTGATTGATATCTTTGCAAACATATGGTGGGGTGCATTTTCCTGCAGGGGTAGTCCAGTGACATTTGGGATTTCCATTTGCATGAAGGAGTGTGTTTGTTGTGGGACAATGTTTATTTGGGTGTCTAAGTCTCATCAACACGGATGGCAAAATCCAAGGTTTCCCAGCAGAACAGCACATAGTACCAATATGATTAATGTTATTCACTTCACCTGTCAGTGGTCATAATGTTGTGACTGATCAGTGTATATGTTGCCGCATTAATAGCATAAAACTTGCAGAAACATTAAAAATATATTGAGGTCATTAAGATTTAGAATGTCATTACATCTGTACTGTAAAGGCTTAATTACCTTGACCTATGTGTTAATATTGAAACTGAATACTGGTTGATATGCAGTCATCCTTATATCAGTACCAGTTTTCGCCTCATAATCCTGAATGGATTAATGCGAAAAATTTATTTTACTACATTTTCCTTATTATTGTCTAATGGGATGCATGAATAAATTGCTGAAAAGTGAGGTGACCCTTTTCCAGGCTGTTCCTTGTCTTACATTTCTTTTATTCCTCTGCAGAAGTAGTAAGAGAGACAACTATAGCCAGTCTGGCCTTACTGGTTCCTAAGAATATCTCCAGTTATCCATCCAATGGAGAGCGCTTCACCGAAGGCCACATAGACGTGTGGTGGATTGTCCATGACGGAGGCATGCTGATGCTTCTGCCCTTCCTGCTGCGCCAGCATAAGGTGGGAAACGAGACGCTGTGTATTAACAGAGTTTAATTCGATTGTGTTCGGACTCTTTCAGGACCTCATGTGAGTGTTTTGTGCTGCAGGTGTGGAGAAAGTGCAAGATGCGCATTTTCACTGTAGCTCAGATGGACGACAACAGCATCCAGATGAAGAAAGACCTCATCACCTTCCTCTATCACCTGCGCATTGATGCTGAGGTGGAAGTGGTGGAGATGGTGAGAGATTTGTGTAGCAGATAGTCATCAGGAGTTCACAAACATTCTGCAAGGAGAAGATGTTTTAAAAACCTGTGTAAAGGAAATGTTTTCTGCTGCAAGCAAGCCAGCCTTTTATCCACAGACCAAACCATTACTCAGAGTTAGTGTGTGATGCTGTGTTTGTGCTAGACATCCATACGATACACTGGAATGTGTTTTTCCTTTAAAGCATGACAGTGACATCTCAGCCTACACCTACGAGAAGACTCTGATAATGGAGCAGCGTTCACAGATCCTCAAACAGATGCATCTGACCAAGAATGAGATGGAGAGAGAGGTAAACCAGACAAGTCTATATTTTGTGTAACTGGAAAAAAGTGAAATTTTAGTCACGACACTTGCTTTGACATTTTCATTGTCACTCTGTGCACTTCAAAAATCTGCTTTGAGGGAAGTAATTGTTCGTAATAAGGTGTCTGGACTTGTCCTCACTGATTTGACAGAAGAACAGATCAACTAATCTAATGATGTGTTTCCTCTTTATCATTATAGATTCAGAGCATCACAGATTCATCCCGTGGGTCCATCCGCCGCAAAAACCCATCTGCCTTGCGAACCCAGCACAGCGCTGAGGAGGGAGCCAGTGTGGCAGAAAAACCAGAGGAGGAGGTAAAGCTGCAAAGGCCCTTGTGGGAGAAAAATGTGATAACTTGCAATACTTATGGCCTCACTTCTTCCACATGTCTTTTCTCCAGCTTCTGTCCATATTATTGTGTGACAGACCTGCTCCTTCACAGCAGCAGCTACCACAGCAGTGTTTCACTCTTTCCAGTGGGAGCTCAGTGTTTTTTTCCCCACTGGCCACTGGCTTCTAGAGGTGCACCTTTACTGACAAGTGTCTCTTTTCTCTCTTTCACCCTGTCGCACTGTCATGTCGCGGTGTCCCTCTCTTAGTCTGTGGCTGTCTCCAACCCAAAACAGGTGCAGCTGATCCAGAGCAAGAATGCCTCCACGCCAACCAGCCCCACGAGCCCCACGTCTCCTGCTGCACCAGCAGGGGGAGCTGCCACCTGGACCGACAGCAAGGGTGCAGACAAGGGGAAGACCCTCTCAGCGGCGACCATGGAGCGGGGCAAGGACCTCTTCAACATGAAGCCGTGAGTAACCAGTCGTTCAGCTCAGCATGCTGCACAGGAAGCAGACATCACGCACAACATTCACACAAGGATGTTGGGTTGCTTGTAAATATTTGTGTATACTGACCCAGGAGTTTAAACAGAGAGGCATTGCTCAATGTGACAAACAAAACTTTGAACTAAAAGGCAGTGAAATAAAAAAAGCAAACATTATTCAAGCTCTAGTTATTTGTCTCCATTTTAATTTTATATTTATCTCTTTGCACACATGCGTCAAAATATTGAAATACATATAAACAGTATTGACAACTATCCCTCCCCCCCAAAAAAAGTGTCTTTAATACAATATGACACAGATGTAATATTTTAATCATTAAAAAAAGGAACCTACATTTCTTCGGAAAAAAAGTACCCACAGGAAAAAAATGTTCGTTCTACATACTGTACAAATTGTACTACTTGCATTTTCTTCCACACTTGTCTTCCATCTACTCTGTAAACACTGCCTGCAGTTCAGCCCAGTTCATCCAGAAAGTCCCAGAATTTTTATCATGTGACTGTTGGTTGCACATCAGTCATTACTGGTTTTGTGATTATACTGAGTTGTACAGAATTTTTTGGTTGCTGCAAAAAGGTTATTTTGAGCAGTCTTTTAAATGACATTTAGAATGAGGTGATTTTAAGGACATATTGCGATATTAATCTAATTTTACCAACAAAACAGTGCATTGCACATGATCAATTTGTCGACCACATTATATGGCTGTGATAAATGATGTTATTTTGACATTTTTATTTATTGATTGATTTTACTTTTTTTTAAAGATAACATGCCCATCAAACCCACTGGTTGGTTTGAGGGTTCAGGAGGTTAATCCCTCTTGTAACCAAACCTTAACCAGATATTCTGTTTCATACAGATACAGACATTATGTCACATTACTGACGATAAACAAACTGATAATTCACCAAGTGATTTTAAATGCAGCTTCATATATGAGCGTAACTCCTGTATGCAACTCACATGCTACTGTTTCCTTCCAAACATGCTGCAGGGAATGGGAGAACCTGTAAGTATCAACATCTTGTAGTAAGACATGCTGAGTGAGTCCAGCAGCAGAAAGACTGATTCGTGAACTGGTTATAAACTGTGAACTGAATTTGTGACCTGATCTTTCTCCCATCAGGAACCAGACTGACGTCAGGCGCATGCACACGGCGATGCGGCTCAATGAGGTCATCACAAAGAAGTCCAAGGAGGCCAAACTTGTCCTGCTCAACATGCCTGGACCACCAAAGAACCGCGTGGGCAATGAAAACTGTATCCTTCATCTGGTCACACTCATGTCTCGTACTCCTCTTTAGCGTACTTAGATCATTACTTTCCCACGAGAGAAAATATTTATTAGCAACAAGGCAGCATAAACACATAAATATACTAAGATAAGATAAAGCTATATTAAATTCTTTTGCCACATATTGCTCAGAAAACAAAATTACATAACGTGACAAATGCAGTGCCAAGTAGAAAAGCAATAAGATATCAGTATGATACATGACTAATGAAGGTAAAATAAGACCAAGACAGAAAATAATGAGTAATACTGGGGAAAATTCTGAGGCAGTAAAGTAATATCACATATGATAATGAAATACTGCACATGAAATTACACATGGTACTGAAACGGATAGTACGCAAACTGTTGAGAAAAGTAATATTGCAAAAGATACTAATGTTATAGTTGAGATCAAGTGTCTGAATAAAAACACAATAGGACTGAGGTGATAAATGTTAAGAGAAAAACTGCAGCAGAAGAATACTGATTAAGCTATTTATTATATATTAGAATTGAAACCATAGTTATAGCAGGAGTGATGCACGAAAACTTAAATGTCTTGTTCTGAATTTGACAGCTTTTATTGAAATCAATGCAGCAGAACCACACACACACACACACATATGTATATGTATAATTTATTTATTCTTTTTTTTTTTTTATTAGACAGATAGAAACAGAGTGAAACTGGGGGAGACAGGAGAGAGACATGCAGCAAAGGCGTCTTCAGCCGGACTCGAACTTATGACCGCTGCTAAGGGACTGAGCCCATGTGGTATCGCCTTAACTCAGCGAGTTAAAGGGCAGGCCAAATTTATTTGTTCTTTATGGTCAAAACTGCCACGATCATTAAAAACGATGCAACTTGACCACCAACACTTCAGTTCTGCACTATATATATACAGTTTATGTTAGACATTTTTAAGTCAAAGGGTTAAAAGTTTCTCTAATCTTTGTTGTTTTTTTGTAAAATAATGGACAATTTTATTTCTTTAATCCTAGTTTGTTATTTAAATGAAACAAAACCACTCTATCATCTGAAACATGTAACAGGATGCCCCCACTAGACATAGCTTTTTTTGTGTAAGGACTACCAAACCAAACCACAAACCAAGCTGGGACCTTAGCAATAACTCCATGAGCTTATTTTATGTTGTTTTTAATGTAAAATCTTAATATGCAAAGTAAAAACTTACAGCTGTTGAAGAACTATTAAAAGCAAAAGGCCATTTAACAATATTTACTTTAATATACTAGTGCTAAATTTTAACACTAGTTCAAATGAGCACATTGGGATGATCAATCAATGAGTACGGTGTCTTTTTGACAGAGTTGGGGATTTACTAAATGCACAATGTAAAAGACGCCTTGTGACTAGAATCTGCTGTAGCATCAGCAGTGAAAAATGGTTTCTGGAGCCACGACATCAATGGAAGCTGTTGTGGTTTCCTTGGAAATGTCAACACTTGTTGCATTTTGACAGTCAAACACAACTGAGTGATGGCAGCAGCAAATAAAATGGGACAGAAGAAAGGTAGCAAGACAACTTAGTGACATAGAAATAGACTTTATGGTGGTGTGAAAAAAAGCTTTTAGCATTTCAACCTGTTCAGCACCTTAAATCCTGCTGTTTATTATTGGTTGTTTGCAAAGTAGAAAAGCTACAATCCTTCACTGTGATTGCGTCTCAGACATGGAGTTCCTCGAGGTGCTGACTGAGGGTCTGAACCGGGTCCTGCTGGTGCGTGGAGGTGGACGTGAAGTCATCACCATCTACTCCTGAAGGGCTTCTTTCGTCTTTTTAGCAGCGTCTCCATGAACTCTCCCCTCTCCTCCCGCCTCTGTTGTTCCAGGAAAAGTCCTCCCACACCTGTCCTGACTGCAGGGCTTTCAGGTGACATGTAGAACCCGCTGTTACCTTTCAACCGCTAGAATACAACATCCAGACAGTCTCTGTTTCTGACGTGTTGGTTGACAGTTAATGTACAAAACAAAAGACCTCAAAAACACGTTCACAGAAAATGGAAGGTTTTTAAATATTTCCCTCATTAAATCCACTTCCTGCTGTTAACCATTTTTTCCTCTTATCTTTGTTCCTGGTAAAAGAGGAATGTTGTTGGTCATTTTGATCTATTTTCTATCACTTAGTATAATTGTTATTAATGTATTTATTCATTAATCATCTGTCCTTTGTCTGTTTTTGTCTTTCATAGTATGGTTGGAAATTCACAATGCTAGAGTCCTGTTATAATATAATGATTTATTGTGGGAAAACCTTCCTGCGTTAATGTGATACACTCATTAATTGGAATCATTTTAGTGCCGTAAGTTTAAAATGACAGCCTGGGCCATATGTGTGATAATGAGAACTATAGCATCATCACTGGCTTGTCCTTGTTATGACATGACATGCTTTGTATGTTATTTATTCATCATCATCACTCCTACAGAGTCGGACAGAAATTAAAATATAAAGAAAAATATTTAACACAGATTGTTATGATCCTAAACCTGACTGTTTGACTTTATTATCTGCTGTTGGATAGTGAATGGAGTTGCACACTACAACACAAAGCCTTCGAGCTCAGTGACGGACACTTTAAATGCTCCACATTCACTCATCATTTTACATGTATTGCTCCTTTTGTTGCATGTTTTCCACAGAGCTCAGTAAATATACTTAGACAGATGTGATGCTATTTGATCTTGATGCACTGGGATCTTAAGCTACTCTGTTGCTTTCATCGTAAAATATTCAAAAGTCAATTTGAAAACTAAAAAAAAAACATAAAACAGACTGTGGTACATAATTTCAAATAGAACATGAAATCTGTTTTTTTTTTAAATCTCTAAACAGAAACTTCACACGGCCTGTAAAGTAACTAACTTAATAAAAACTGTGTTTCACATGTCAACAGCCAGTCATTACTTTTATCTCAGATATTTTATTTTTAAATGATGTGGTTCAGGAAAATACAGAAATGTAATTTATTTTAGTACATTTAAATATAATATGTTTTATGCGTGGTGAGGAAGGAACAGTTTGACATGCAGGAAAATAAAGTTCTTCACAAGGTTAATGTGAGAAGATTGATACCTCTGTGGTACTGAGCCCCAAATATGTGTTTAATTCATACAAAAACAAGTTTTATAACAGCACTTAGACATTTTACCGGGTTTATGTTCCAGATTCTTTGACTGCTGTTGTTCCCAGAGAAATTATCTTAAACATAATTCACCACAACGGCGAAAGAAACAACATATAATGTGTTATAACTTCAGTGGTTGGGGAATTTTCCTGCCGTTGGATACAGCTGTTTCCCAGCTGTTTTAGCACAACTATGAAAGTGGTTTTCATTTTCTCATCTAATTCTCTGCAAGAAAACATTCAAGCACTTCCCACAATGTCAAACTATTTTTGGGAGATGTTTGCAAAATATGCAGGAATTTGCCGTGATATTGCAAACACAGATGTGAAGAAGATGCAGACCTCCAAATGCGAGAATCTTAGAAGATGCATATCAAGCTTTAAGCATTAAATCGGATGATCATGTCTCTCAGTCCTTCAGTTTTGCTGTGTGTAAATGCGTATATGATGCATTTTTCACTTCTGTTTGTGTATGGCTTACTCATTTTTCAACTTTCATGCCATAGACATACCTTTGTCCTAGTATTCTCACAAACTTAACTGATTCTGTAGACATTTCTTAGGTGAGATCAGTGCCCCAGAAATGTACACAGTTTATAATATCAGCATGGAAACAAAGCATTTAGTACTAATAGTTTATGATGGAAGTTTTTGTCAAAACATTTATGTATAGAGTAGCTTGATTCCCTTAGCCTTTCTCTGCATCAGTTTCTAGCAAAAATCTTAGAATTTAGTATTTTTTCCATCAAATCTTAACATTTGTAAGTATTCAAATCTCCTCCTGATTTATTGTATACACAATGTTTTTAATACTGTAGCACTTACACAGCCTCACCTCATCACAGACACGATGATATATATAACGTTTCCCTTCTGAAAAGTGTGGGCGCAGAACAACAAGAGTGTTTACTTTTGGGTCATACGTTGATGGTAGCAGGCAGGTAAATATTAATGGTCACCATTCTGCAGAGATTTAGTGTCAGAGTTTATAAACTCCCTCAGCAAAGGTGTGTGTGTGTATGTGTGTGTGTGTGTGTGTGTTGTGACCACATATTTGTATGCTGCGTGTTTGTGGATGAGCCTGCCACTTGTTTGAGTGAGGACAGTGTGTGCTGAAGAGTGAGACAGAGTGAAGATGGGACATTTGTAAATAGATCTGTGATTTTAGGCTCAGAGGTAACACGTGTAATGTGACACTACATGTTTTATAGATATGAAATAGGCAGTTTGTATTGTATTGTTCAACTTTATTTTACGTTCTACCATGTCTTATGCAATTATGTATGAGGAATGGTTTGGGGGAACCATTTTGTAAGTCAACACAAAATGCAATAAATTAAAATCATTTTAATATGACGGCTGAAGCATTTGTCAGATTCTTTATAGTCTTTGTTGATTTTTGTGGTTTCTGAGTCATTAAATGTCCAGAGCTGGATATATCTCAGTGTCACTGATCTCAGGTGTCACACAGATTTGGTTAAACTTGGATTAAAATGGCATTACGTGGACACAAGCCAGTTCCTATGTCGTACAAAGCAACTGCTGCTTGTTTGCTTTTTAAATGTGTTACAGTGTTTTCCTGTGTTAGATGACACATTCCACAGTCACTTTTATTTAGTTTTCAATATTGCAAAGACAGTTTATTTTGCCATGACTGTATCACCTCTGGTTTCAGCTCTGTTACAAACGAGGCCTTTCAGTGTCTGTAGCTTTAAATACTGCTGAGCTGCTGCTGTTCACGCCCCCTTCAGGAAGAAGACTATCTCTGCATCTATTGGCAGCCTTAAGCAAATTTTTTGACCACACCACAGGCGACACAGACATGGATTCGTATGTAAGACCTGGACTTTCTATCACATCTAATTTTGTTTCTGAACAATTGTTTTACATGGAAATCAATTGTTTATCCGTGCAGAGTTACAGCTTGGAACTGGCTATGAAGTGACTGCTGGTTAACGTGTATTCTTAATGAGCTGCTTGTCAGTCTCTATTTAATACCCATCACATTGTCTAACAGCAGAAACATAAAAATATCAGCTTTGTTATTAAATTGGTTATAATAAAATGCAGTACATGTGAGCACAAAGGGCAGGAGAAGAGCTCACAGGTGTAAGCACCAACTGAGTTTTGGTAGCACTAAAGCACAACAGTAACACATCCAGTCCATGTTTACTAGTTTGGAGCTCTGACATGTGGGCATAAGATCAAAGCTAATGGCAACATTAGCCACATTAGCCATATAATGTGCTAACAGTAATGATTGTTGTGGTGGCATTATCATCAAATAATAAAAGTAATTCACTGGATCTTTAGTTCCTCAGATGTTGGGAGTGCATGAAGAATCTGGTGTTCACTCTTGCAGTCAAGTTTGGTGAGCTTTGCATTTTAGAGTTAGCAGGCGCTCTACAAAGTAAACAAACCCGTGCTCATTCTGAACAGCTCACCTCAGGAGAAGCGAGCAGCGAGTGGGCAGGATTGTGCAAAGTTTGTACTAGATGACTACTCGTTCCTTTGTCGTGACATAGCAGCTTGAGGAATGGTAGTATATGTTTTCATATCTTAAATGCTTTTACTTTACACCTCTAAGTTTATAACTTAGAGGCCGTTCTGACTGCTGTTGTCAAATATTCCCATTATATATTAAACTTTGTTAGACGACATACAATTGTGGCAAATGGATAAATGATTTTAGCACTTTAACAAAAACTGACTCCAATGTCAGGTACATATATGCTCTGTGTGACAAGTTGAATTTACAGATACTCCATATGTCATACTGTGCTGTAAAGAACCAATAAAAATGCTGATATTTCAGAACTGCTGTTCTTGTTGCAGTGGGTAAAGTCCGCACAGGAGCATTTGTCTGGGAGGGGAACATTGCTGTTTGTCTGAGAGAGAGCAGGTTTGGCCAATGTCTTTGACCAGTCTTATCTAAACAGAGATAATCCAGGCCACAAAAGAAATGACTGTCATTTGCTTTGAATAGCAGTCAGGATGAAGACACAGCCGACCAGCCTTCGAGTGAGGCTGCCTGCATTTGTGTTTGTCACAGAGGTGATTTTTGTTGCCTTTTATGCTGCTTTTGTCACATATGATGAACATGCTGATGCAAGATTTCAGACTAACCAGACAAACCCCATGCACAATGCAGTGTACAAGGATTACCCATTCTTTGCAGACATTCAGGTCATGATATTCCTCGGTTTTGGTTGCCTGCTGGCATTTTTCCGTCTCTATGGCTTTGGGGGGATGGTTTTTAACTTCCTCATGGCTACTTTTGCCATCCAGTGGGCCATTCTGGTGCAAGGCTACTTCCAGTTCAGCCATGACGGTAAGATCCACCTTGGAGTGATCAACCTCATAAATGCAGAGTTTGCCTGTGCTGTGGTGCTGATATCCTTTGGGGCAGTGCTGGGGAAGACCAGTCCATTGCAACTGCTGGTCATGGCCCTGCTGGAGGTGCCAGTGTTTGCAGTCACAGAATGGGCTGTGCTGAAGTACCTGAAGATCAATGATGCAGGAGGCTCTATTCTCATTCATCTCTTTGCCTGTTATTTTGGTTTGGGTGTCACTTTTGTGCTGTACAGGCCTTGCCTAAATAAAGGCCATGCAAAGGAGAACACCAGTTACCAGTCAGACATCCTGTCTGTGATGGGGACGTTGTTTCTCTGGGTGTTCTGGCCCTCCTTCAACTCAGCATTAACCCTAAAAGGAGATGACCAGCACAGGGCCATCCTCCACACCTTCATCGGCCTCAGTGCCTCCACACTCACGGCTTTCGCTCTCTCTGCGATGCTCAACAAAAACGGAAAGCTCACAATGGCGGATGTTCAGAATGTGACCCTGGCTGGAGGTGTGACAGTAGGGGCATCTGTGGATATGATGATATCACCTGCGGCTGCGTACGCTCTGGGTATGATGGGTGGCACTGCATGTATGCTGGGCTACAAGTACTTAAGCCCCTTCTTGGCACAGCGCTTTAGGATCCAGGATCAGTGTGGGATACATAACTTGCATGGTCTAACAGGACTGATATCATGTGCTGCAGGAATATGTGCCATACTGATGGCTGACGAAGAGGTTTATGGCCCCAGTTTATATGAGATCTTTACCCACAGAGCACCAGTGGAAGGGGATCCTAAGCTGCAAGAGCTACAGGTGTTGATCCCTGGGTTACAGCCAGGTTTGGGAAGGACTGCCCGGGAACAGGCTCTCTTCCAGGTCGCAGCTGTGTTCTCCACCATAGGACTGTCGGCACTGGGAGGCATCCTCACAGGCCTTGTCTTGAGGCTGCCGCACTTCACATCACCGACTGATGATTTCTGTTTTGACGATGAACCATATTTTGAGGTTCCTCCAGACTATGACTCACCGCTTAAACTCAGTCACATAGTTGCAACCGAGGACTCTGCTGCCTGATATGAGGTGCTGTCAATCCATTTAACTGGCAATATGGCAGAGAAAATGTCAATAAGCCTGTATTTGTCTTTGTAAGTAATGGAATTTGCTAACATGTTGACAGTTTCTTTTACAGTAACTATTAGTGAAATGTTTATATCCATTACATTGTAAACAAGTGATCACAGATAATAATGTAGTTGCAGTTGTGTTGTCAAATACAGCCAGTAATGATGTTATGTATTGTTCTACATGCAAATATGTAAGGAAACCAAGTGTAAGGGCATCTTTGCACAGCTGGCAGTGCTCTTTTTTTCCATCACAAGGTTGTAATGTGAAACTCTGTGTTAGCTTTTTTTTCTACAGTGATTATGCCTATAAGCTCTGCATAGGGAGAACAATCAGCCACCAGTTCAGAGTTGAAATTTTCACATTACAGCAAAGCCACCAGACATGCACTATCTTGTTTTCAAAGGTTTCCTCAGACACAAAACAATGAATATTAGCACACTTTTTAATATGAAAGGGCTAAATGCGTGTAATAAGGAAATCAAATTAGCAACCAATATAACGTAACATTTGTCTGTAAGAGGAATCATTTATCAGTTAGTTGTCAAAGAGGTTGACTTATCTCTTTAATTTTCACTAGATGGCGACACAGACCTGGTAAACTGACCAGATTGTGTTCTCGCGTGGAAAAGTGAGATTACAGGGACACCAAGGTATTTGTGCCCTCAGTTCTGTTTTACAGGCTTAGCAGAGATGACCTCTATATTGGTTTTTGGACGAGTCGTATTGTGCCATAAAAATCTGAATTTATAAAAATATAGGATATGAATTACATGTTTTATACAAAAATATAAAAGTATGAAGAGGAACATCAATCTACCGTAATAATAATAATCGATAATCTAATTTTAAAAAATGTTAATTTAATAAAAGGAAAACAATTTCTTCTCAGTGAGTTATTTGGACTCTCCTGACTAGACTGACTAGACAACAAAATAAATATTATACTTAACACTCAACTCTCTAATTAACTGATGATATTCAGTATTTAAGTCCTTAAATATCTAGGGATGCTTAATACTTGACTCCTTACATTTTTGGGAAGTTTAGATACTGAACTTCATAAAAAAACAAGTGTTGTTTATTTTATTTTTAACTCCCTATATATCTAGGAATACTGAACGCTTAACTCCTTACATTTTTGGAAGCTGTAATAGTTAACTCCCCTAAAAACAAGGGATGTTTAATACTTTACTTACCTTTTTTTTTTTTACTACTAAAGGCATGTCAAGAAAACCTTAGATATTTACTCCCTTTATATTTGGGTGAAATTATTAGTTGCATGTCAAGTAAACCTTAGATATTTACTCCCTTTATATTTGGGTGAAATTATTATTTAACTCCTTAAATGTATAGGAGCACTTGTCTAGTTGTAATATCCAAATATATACGAACTGAGATTTTTGGTGACAGCTTCATTCTGACATAACTTATTTATTTATAAAGACTGTCTACTTCACACTAGAGAAAATCTCGTTAATACGGACAGATGATCACCACATTATGTAAATACTCCTTTTACCTCTGTATTTCTGATCGGCGGCCATGATATGAGGTCTGCGTGTACAATCCGCTGTGTAGCTTCAGGAGGCTCCACAGAAATGCGGTGAAATGCTGCTGGGCTCCTGTAGGTGGCAGTAATTTAACACCGAGTGTCGCCGCTGCTGTTAAACATCAAAGAAGAGGAAGAAGACGAAGAAGAAGGAAGGAGACGGTTTTGATAACAGGCCACGACCTGCTACGTATAGCTGCTAATAGTTGTGGAAAAAAAGGTTACATAACTTCGGAAATAGTGATTTCATCTTAGCGTTCTGTGATCTACAAAGAAAGAGGCGTCGAGACGAAGCTCTTCGGCGGCATATTTTCCGTGATATTTTGACTTTGGCACACCATTTCATCAATTTTAGACGGTAACGGCAATGTTTGCTATTTAAGCTAGCCCGCTGCCGCGGAAACGCTGTTAGCTGGCCATATTGGCTCTCTGCTGAGAACTTAGCGCCTGTTTTTCAACCGAAAACATTATCTGCACTTGAGTTAACATTTCGACGAAATGCGGCTTCGAATTGATTCATAACTTAATTATTTATTTGTTTATTCGTAGTAATGTTTTGAACCCGGTCAACGTGAGTTCTGTAATGCGGGCCTATGAAATTCGCCAACGGTGAAACGACGTAGATTAGCTTTCCGAGGTGGCTAGTTAGCATTAGCTTCTTGTCGAGGTAAACGCGTGTGTAACCTCATGCTTATGGATAACCCGTTATTTTTGTTATTTGAGCTCAGTTGAATCTCTTTAGGATTAGTGTAATTACTTTTTAAATTGAACATGTAGTATTCAGTATGAATTTTACTATATTGAAGGAAATCCAAGAAAGTAAACACACTCCGTCTCGTGTCATTGGCATCAAGCCTATATTTGTACTACCACAAGTATGTTTTACTCCTGATATTACAGTTTCTCGTGTGTATAGGAACTTAATTGTTGTTGTGTTTTTTATAGGCTCAATATGGCTGACGATTTTGATGTTGAGGCCATGCTGGAGGCTCCATACCGAAAGGTGGGTTTAAAGTTAGAGAAATGAGGCCTGTATCACTGTTATGATTTACTCCTTCATTTAGTCCTTTATATTTGCTACTGTGACAAAGTTTACTTGAATGTTGTGTGGTGTGATTGAGTATTTAAAACGCAATACAGAATTATAAATAAATCCACATCTATCTCTCTTTATAGACTTCCCTAATGATATCTCACCTCTACTCCCATGAATTCATCTTTGATTCCACTGTGAACTGTGAAAAAAAGGAAGGTAGTTATTGCGCATATACTGATGTACTGTGGTTCACTTTAGGACTAAAAGAGATTCAACCTAGAACATCCAATCCCTATTCGGTTGCATCAAGGTGAATGCCAATGGTTGATAAGCCCATCTTTACCTGTCCAGCAAAGGAGGCAGTATTCAGATTTACAAACTGCATGTTGTTGCTGTTCTTGAATATGCAGTCCTTTTTATAATCAGATTTGATGTGTTTGTTCTATAATGTTAAAGTGTCCTGAAGTGTGTGGTTTCAACAGGAATACATTTGTCACCTTTATGTAGTTTGACAAATTTGCTCTTTGCACGCATGACATTGTACTCTTAGAAGTACAGTTTTCTTCAATTAGTAATGTATATTTGTTTTGGATGTATCAGAATGTAACTGTCCTTATTTAAATTAATGAAAATGCAGAAATGGCAATTACAGAACTTCATAGTGCAAACATTTTAGCCATGTGATTGTTTTGCGTCAAAATGCAGGTGAATAGTCTTCCCTTGCTTGTAAATATGAATACTGCCTCTTTGCCTGAGTCAACTGTAATGTGAATCAGCATCTTGATTATTGCATGCTACACAACACCACAGATATTGATATATTACTAGAATGACTGTAAAATAGATATTTCTATCTAGCATCATTGTATTATAAAATGATTTATTTTCAGTAGTTAATAATTCCTTCTTAAGTCGAAAGGTTATAAGTAGTATTTAATAATGCAAACTAAAGACTATGGTAGTGTAAAACGTGGATGAATTAATCTTTTTTATTTTCTTGGGCGTCAATATTACTAAGAAGTGTGAATCCCTGTTTGCTTCAGGGCAAGATGTGTGACAGAGGTGGCATCGAGCTCTTACAGTCCAAGAACGAAAATGGGTGAAGATCACTGGACTGACACCAACCACACAGGATCTCTTTTAGTGGCTGTGGGCCATACGTGGTCACATGATTAGGCACAAATAGTGGCATTGGTACGACCTATTAGAAGGGGATGGTGGAGATGACCTGACTTGTCAAAGCTTCCTGAACTCAGCTAATATGTTGGACACTCTCCCTTATCTTTGCTTTGTTGCATTAAGTACTGAGCAGCTTTGTAAAGGAAAAAAACAGGAGTGGGATGGGAAGCTATTGGGGTGGTGGAAGGACACTGTCCAAACATGACAGTAGGAAGTTTGAATTATTATTAATTGAATATATTCTGCATTTTCTCTTGTCCCACCCCACCCCCTTTACCTTGACGACTTGAAATGTTTCATCTACGTCCTCATGATGTTCTTCTATCAACCTTGCTTAGGATGAGAACAAATCCTCTCATGCAAACGGACACGATGATCAGAGCAAGAAGTAAGTTTTAAATTTCACCCATGTCTTACTAAACTATTGGAAAACATTTTACTTTCTTAATTTTCTGTACTTTGCACAGTGATAGCAGTGTTGTAACACGTTTCAGGAAAAGGAGGAGCCGAAGCAAAAGCCGGAGCCCTGGCTCTAGGAAAAGGAGAAGCAGAAGCAAAGACAAAAAGAAGGGTAAGAAGAGGAGCAAGAGCAGAGAAAGGAAAAGAAGCCGCAGCAGAGAACGACATCGCAGTCGCTCCCGAAGCAAGGATCGATCTGGGCGGTACAGAGCGCGTAGGAGTCCCATGTATGTCACTTTGAAAACTTGTATACAGCCTGTCAAAACTTGAAGATTAGGTACAAGTGTACAGTACAATGCTATAGTTTTCAGTGATAAATTAAATAATGTGGTTAAAGGTGGTGTTGTACTGAACTGCATTATAGTTAGGTGTGTTTTTGTCCTCCTGGTTTACTTAACAGACCAATACAGAAGCCTGTTCTCTTTCTCATGTGCATCTGAATTTTTTTGTTTTGGCTTTATTTGGAATAGAAAATATAATTTTTGTTTCTTGTCTTTTAGCCGGAAACGTTCCAAAAGTCGAAGCCCCTTCAAAAAAGAAAAGAGTCCCATCAGGTGAGATAAACGGTCACATTCAGTCTTTTGCTTGCAAACTCAAAATTCAAATATGTCCTCCCAAGTTTTTAGACAAATCTTTAATTATAAGTTTTTATTTTGGAAATTTTATGAGGATGCTATTGGTTTCTTTAACAAGATCAGTGAAAATTATGTATTAAGCATGATTTTACCTATAGATTTTTAATATCCATAATTTCAATTACCTATTAAAGTTTTTTTGTAAAGTAACATTCTAGTTTAATTTTTTAATATCTTCTTTTTATTTTTCTAAGGCAACCAATTGACAATCTAACACCGGAGGAGAGGGATGCTCGCACAGTTTTCTGTATGCAGCTTGCTGCAAGAATCAGAGCACGAGACCTGGAAGATTTCTTCTCAGCTGTCGGAAAAGTAAGTTGATCATCAAGTATTTGAGTATAATCAAGCTAATCTTCATGTATAAATGATATCCAAACTTGTGACTGTTTCTTTGTAGGTCAGAGATGTGAGAATGATCTCGGACAGAAACTCCCGCAGATCAAAGGGCATTGCATACATAGAGTTTGTGGAGGCCTCTTCTGTACCACTGGCAATTGGATTGACTGGCCAGAGGCTTTTAGGAGTGCCCATCATCGTCCAGGCCTCTCAGGTCAGTGTCCAGATTTGGTTGTAACTTTATCTAAATATAGTGCAACTGGATTAGTTCTGTTCAGTGTGACTGAGACAGCAGACACGCTTTAGCAGTAGACTGTAAACCCAAACCATGTAGCAGGCTGCATGTTGGAGTATTTACTCTGAGGTGAAATGTTTCTATATGTCAATAAAAATCATGGTAAAAAATGCAGTGAAGAAAACACTACAGTGTTAATGTTACTCATGTAGCCTTTCCTATGGTGTGTTGGGAGAAACAACAGTTGTTAATACATTTAATATAGTTAATGCAATTAAACGAAATTTTCCATGTTGTTCAATGTTCAATGTTATAGGCAGAGAAAAACAGAGCCGCTGCTGCCGCCAACAATCTACAGAAGGGCAGTTCAGGTCCAATGCGGCTGTATGTGGGCTCGCTGCACTTCAACATTACTGAAGAAATGCTTCGAGGGATCTTTGAGCCCTTTGGAAAGGTCAGGAAAATTTTTTGCAAATAATTACATTTTATGTAAGTTTAGAGGCATTTCTTATAATCACCTGGTTTGTTTTGTTTCCAAAGATTGAAGGAATCCAACTCATGATGGACAGTGAAACTGGACGATCCAAAGGATATGGCTTCATATCGGTAACTGAAGCTTTTTTGTGAAGTTTTTTTGTGTGTGTGTTTGCTGCTGGGTTTTACTCTAAAACGTTTTGCTTTTCTAAAGTTTGCAGATGCAGAATGTGCAAAAAAGGCACTGGAGCAACTGAATGGCTTTGAGCTTGCTGGACGTCCGATGAAGGTGGGGCATGTTACAGAGCGCTCAGACTCCTCGACAGCCAGCTCATTCCTGGATAATGATGAGCTGGAGAGAACCGGTATCGACCTTGGCACCACGGGACGTCTACAGCTCATGGCTCGACTAGCAGAAGGTTTGTTAGAACATTTCTGTATCAACAACAGCACAGAAATTCTCCGGAAAAAGAAACCTTAAAAAAGCAGCAGTAATTTTGTCACAGAGGGCTTATTCCAAACATCTCTCCTGCCAAGTATTCTGAGCAAAATCACTGGCATACGTATTTGACTGCAACCAGAAAAATGAGTGTTGCTGGTTTGCCAAATGTATTAAACTGCTGCATCAAAGTGTCTAAACATGTGCTCTGGTGTGTAGTATTTTTAAAGATGCTGTTTTGAGGAAGAGTTGTCACTCAACAGCCATTGCATGTCTGCATCAACGCAAAGACCAAGAAAGCAAATCTGGCAACTCTAACATTTTGCCATTTTTCAAACTGCTGGGACACAAATAGGAAAAGCTTTATTGCTTGTTTTTTTGTTTAACTGTCACAGTGTTTAGTTGAATGTTACTTTCTCTGTCGGTATCATTAAGTAGCTGTTATATGTAGTGTTTTTATTAGTCCTGAGCAACACCATCATTAGTTTCTTTGTCTGTCCCTCCACAGGAACTGGTCTGAAGATTCCTCCTGCTGCTCAGCAGGCTCTACAGATGACTGGGTCCATACCTTTTGGGAACATTGCTGCTCCAGCAGGTTGGATTTGAGATAATGACAAACATTTTGTGTGGTTTTCTTTTAGAAAATTCAGTGACCAATCATTATTGTGTTTGTTTCTGCAGTTCCAGCTCCAGCTCCAAGCCAAGCTTTGAACCTGCCATCACAGCCGCTGGCCACGCACTGCCTGCAGCTGTCCAACCTGTTCAACCCACAAGCGTAAGGATATTATCATGTGGATCGGTTCACATTTTTTCCCAAGTTTGGCTTAACTCTGTCTGCCCTGGTAGTCCCTGTACTGGGACCAGACCATATTCATTATAAAGACACAACTGCTGCCAGCATGGCACATTGACTGAAGAAACTGCCAAGTACCATGATTAAAATGATTGTAGCATAAAGTTTGAGTGTTGCTTTTGAGAGTTTTTAAAAGTGGTTGTGTAATATCAGTGTCACTGACTTGTTATAAGGGTTTTATTTACAACTTTCATTAGACTTACATAAAAATGTACATTTTCGCTCTGACTGTGCAGAAGTCCCTTTCAGTGTAAGTGATGGGTGACAAAATTAAACTAAAGAAATTGTGTCCTAATGCTCAGTGGAGGACTGTAGACTTTGTCCTCTGCTTCAGTGGCATTGCTTTAAGAATGCAAGAATCAACAATTACAGCAACAAGGAAACCCTCCAGTGTACATTCATGCATGTTTGTAATTGTGACAGTATGGACTTAAAATTATGAGCCTGTCTTTTAAAGTCATTTGTTGAAGGAATATGCGAAGGAATAATACTGGAATTTTAACATTGCTGAATGTTTTTTTCAGAGAAAATGATCCCAGCTGGGCTACTGAAATCCAAGATGATGTGATCGAGGAATGCAACAAACACGGAGGAATTGTTCACATCTATGTTGATAAGAACTCTGCTCAAGTAAGTTGAAGTGCTCAGTCATATTCTGTTTACTCAGAATACATACAAAGACAAACAAGTGCCCACTGAATTTGTTTGGAAGAAAACTAGATCCTGCCTAACAGGATTTTTAAATACAACAGTCAAATGGTAAAAGTTTAAAAACCTCTTCTGTCTTCTCTTGCTGACACAGGGAAATGTGTACGTGAAGTGTCCCTCAATACCAGCAGCAATGGCCACTGTAAATGCACTTCATGGACGCTGGTTTGCAGGTATGTAATGTAGAGCCACACCGATTTGTGAATCAAACTTTTTAATTTGAGAATTTGCCTTTTTGCTCTCATTGTTTTAAACTGATAAAAAAAATGCTTTACTTTTTCTTCTTTCTCTTTCAGGCAAAATGATAACAGCTGCCTACGTTCCTTTACCAACCTACCACAACCTTTTCCCTGATTCAGTAACAGCAAAGCAGCTTCTAATGCCGGCACGTCGATAGTCTGAGACATGCTTATTAAAGTCAGTGTAAATACATTTGTTTGCATTCATGGAAATGTCATTGAAACAGGCGCATTGAAATTAGTTGGCTGTGTGTAATAAAAGTGGCCTCACGTTCACCATTGAAAGTTAGGGTTTTTTTTAGTTGCTTTTCAAATTTTGTGGGTTTGTGTTGTAAACTACCACCAAGGAGTAATCTGCAGGTATCTATTGGTCTGTATGTTTTTAAATATTTCTGTCTTATCTGCTTGTTTAAATCAACAGTTTTAGATTTAAAACAAATTGCAAAGAGTTACAAAAATGTGTTGAGTTAATAGGCCTTAAATGCCAAAAGTATATCAATGTCAACAATAATCCTTTGTAACTTTATACAGCCATAATTTCATTTTTGTATGAAGGCTCCCAATAAACTTGGAAAATTTGACAAATTATTTGGTTTTTGTTACCATTTGGGCAGTTTGTCAATCCAAGGTTTAATTTAAAATGCCTCTGTGATTAAAGTCTTAATTACAGCATTGGACCCCATGTTTCTGTATTGCCAGTCATTTTAATACTTTGTTGAGCAAACTGAACTGAAATTCAAGTTGCCTCAAGTTTGGACAATTGAAGATGCAACCAAATGTCATGGATATTTAATAGCCTTTGCTGGTGGGATCAATTCATAAGTCTGGAAGTAGTGAAAATCACTGATTAATTAGCCCCAAATTCTCATGAATGCTGTTTTAGTTTGAGTAAAATATACTTAAAGAGGCACTGACGTGAAGCCTTTTCAGTATAAGCAGTGTTCTGCAGTTTCTTACCATTTACCTGGTTACAGAATTAAAATCTCAAACAAATGTTTATGCTTGGTACTGACTTGCTACCAAGACTGTTTAATACAACACAGATTAGAAAATTGATCAGTCTGTTGGTCTTTTTACAATTTTTTCCACTTAATATTTTTTAAATGAAAAAGTGTCATAGCTAAATGTGCTTGAGTAAGAGCTCTAATGCTCAGCTGTTACTGTAGAAATAAGCAGCTGCATTAATAATGCACTGAGTGCATTATCTGCCAGCTTTCTTACATTATCTGCAGTAATAACAATAAAAACAGCAATAAATTTGCATACTCTCCAAAGCTCTCCATTATAATAACTTGTTCCTCTTTACTGAAGCAGGCAGCACATAATTGTTCCATACCATGTAGAAGAAGAGTCACATGATGCATCATACGTCCTATTTTATAGGACCACGGCAGACCCTGGAAAGGAAAATCTGAGTTAAAGTTGATACCCACTGTCTGTGAGTACAATTTTAGGTTTTCTTAACGAGGTATGTCAAACCTGCTTCATAGTTCATCCCCCTATTTCTGAGTAGTTTGTTTACAAGTTTGCCAACTTTATGACTTTCCCTACAGGTCATTTGTGAGCTGCACTGCTCTTGAACAGAGATGGAGCACTTAATGTGGTATTTGATAAACCAACCTGTTAGTCATCAAACTGAAAAAACATGAGATAAAGCATCTTCAGCTAAAATAAACTGGCTTTGGAGTGTGGAACGGGCTCATTGAACAAACCGCAACCTTAGGTCTCACCAACTTTTAGGTACCAGAGTTCCTTCTACCTTCCTCTCATGAGGCAGTAATGAGTCCGAGTCCATCACAGCTTCATGCTCCATATTGGGAAACTGTCTTTGCCAGGTGACACAGAAGGTTTGTCTTATTTCACTTATTTCAGCCTCCTCAGTTCTCTGATCCGTGACCCAGAAATTGTTCTTGGTGCATCATAACGAACGATGTCTTAGTTCCTAACATACATACTGAGGAGGCTTGCTGTAGGAGCTATGTGCGAGGATGTACAGGTGTTTTCCACTGTGTTCGATGAAGTCTTTTTTACAGCTGTAACCTAAAAGAGACATGATACAGTCGGAAGATATAAACCATGCCTGCAGCAGGAATGATGTGCGTATATGATATATTTAATTAATCAATATAAATACATTTTGTATATTTGTATGTAAAATTTGGTGTGCCACAACTATTCTATACTTCACACTGCACATATTTAAATAAAAAACAAATGTATGACATTTGTACACTCAGAAATGTAGACAAAAATATATACCGTGACATCATGAACACTGTTCTGCTCATCTGGCAGGTCATAAAATACAGTTGTAGGTTATAACAAAACAATGGACAGGTGATGCAGCTGTGTCCCATGGCATATTTAACTGACATCGCTTTAAACTGACTGCTCTTTCTGTTAAAAACCTGTACTTGCATCTCCTCTGCCTGAATCACTGGTAGGAGGGACAAGAGTTTCAGTTTTACTAGTGCTGAGAAGAAGAGTGATTGGCTGGTTTCACAAATGGTGGTAAAGTGCTCCGTTGCCACCACAGAGCAGACCATGACTGACAGCAGCTCTTGACCTTTTTTATGGGACCATCCAGGGTCGTGTCCAACGGAGGGAATCAGATAGAAAGGTGTTAAGGACAATTTTAAACCCAAAGTAGATCGTAGTACTTCTGCATTTGTTATTAACAAATGACACAAGACAGTTTTAATGCATATACTGGAAACTTTATCTAACAAAAGGTATTGCAACAACATAACAACTTTAACTTCATAAATCCCTTAACTGTCAATATAACACACAGAACCTTTTTTCCATCCCCACATCTTTTTCTTTTTCCAAAACTTTACACTTCGTATTCTTTTCCCTCCTTCAGAAAGTCTGTAACATCTGGAAAAAAATGACATGGTTGAGTGTCTGTTCAGTTTCCGCCAAGATGCATTGACTACAGTTAAAATTGCAAATCTTGCCACCTAAATAAGTCAAAATGAGTAAAAATGCCAATAATGAAACAGACACTTACACCTGAAGCTTACAGTAATTGTAAATCTTAAATATTGCATACTGCAACAGTAACGGTGCTCCCAAGAACACAGCTGCTGATTTAAATGTGTCCTAACAGAGGAGAAGTTGTTGCTGACCTGAAGGAACTCTTCACTTCTTAGTAGAACATTGCTTCGCCTGGTGAGCTTGTAGGACAGCGATCGCCTCGTCCACCTGACCAAAAAATGAGAAAAGAGAGAATGGAACTAGACTCATTATGGATAAGTATGAGGCTGCAGCCAGTAAACAGCTTAAAACGACACTGACAATAAGGAAACAGTTTGCCTCCACAAAGTAACAAAATCCATTGATCAGGTCAGTAAGACAGCACAAGATGATCCTTCTTTCTTTGATCTACATAAAGATTTAAGTGTAAAAATGAAGCATATTTTTGGCAAATATATAAATGAGGCACGTAGGAAAAAAGTGTGTATGATTTATAAAAATCAGCCAAAATTCTGGCAATTTTTTAACCCTTTGCGACCTAAGCCTAAAAGTTAGATCTTTAGGTCCGCCTGGTTGTCCTTCTTATTTTGACTTAAAAAGGGTCAGACAATATCCTGTGAGAGAGTGCTTTTGCCCATTTGTTCAGAAGACATGAAACTTTCAAAATCTGGCAGTTATTTACAATTTACTGCATGTTTTAAGAGTGAAATGACCCGTGAAGATTGTTTTCTTTGCATTTTCTCTCACAAAATTCGCCGATCTCTGTAGTTTTACCGCTCTGCTGTATGTAGCTCTCTGTCTTACTTCACTGCTCTGCTGTATGTAGATCTCTGCCGCTGGGTGTGTATTGGCTGTGACCAAAAGGTCGGGTTCGCGGGCTTCCTGGAGAAGCGCGAATGAAGTTACCGTAATGACACCTGTTTGGCTGTAAAGCGCAACGTCTTAGCTTTCAGAAACTGTTGGATTTTTTCCATTTGACCAAACTTTGACAGAGTTACGGTCTTCCAAAGTGCGCCTGTGCAGATGTGTCGCCGGCGACGCAGCAGGATTTAAAGAGTTAAAGATGCCCGTCGGCAGGATTTGGGTTCAGAGGGTTAAAACAAAATGTCGCATTTGTCCATGATGAAAAAGTTCAGATTCGTTCTGCAGCGCACCACATTAGCTTTCAACATTGTCCACTGCAGCTCCCTGTGCACGAAATGGGACCAACAAAAAACACAACACAGAATAGCTGGACAAATCCAAACTGTGAAACTGTGCAGAACATGGTCAAAAAACCTCCCCGGCATCATCAGCACCTGAAGTTGTAAATTAAACTGCCTCATACAAGAGTCTGAAGTATCAGCAGAGGTGCATCAGTGTTGATGAGTTGTAAAATCTATCCATAATCCAGAAATAATAAACCGACTGAAGCAGGTGTTTGAGGGACAAGCAGTGGGGAAGTCAGTGATAAACTAGTTAACTAAACAGCCGAATTTCTGAACCACATTGAGGCCTGTTTATTAAAGACGATGTTCGATGTGTACAACAATGTTTAAGGACATAATGACAAAAAATAAGAAGGCACAAATTCTTCTTGACATTGGGTTCAGACCGCAGACTGTAACCACAAAGATGGACAGAGCAACAGCTCGGCAAAGACATCAGTGTCTCAACAGGGACTCGGTTTGCAAATGAGGATGGAGAAGGCAGCCTCCATTTCTGGATTCACTTCTGGACAGATTTAAGAAACAATAATCTTAAAAACAGTCTGCAGTTTAGCTATTAAACCAGCCAACAGAAAAATGAACATAAATAAACCTTTGAGTTCAGGGACTCGGGCGACTCCAGCATGTGCAACAGCTCTGAGTTGTCTATCTCCAGCAGCATCCCAGTGATTTTTCCAGCCAGGTTTGGGTGGAGGGCATGAATCAGCGGGTACAAACGCTCCCCTGTGCGACACAACAGAGACAAAGGTGTGACAACAAATACATACAAGCTCCCTCAAAGTGCATAAAAGGGAAAAAAACAAACAAAAAATCAAGCAGAAGTGAGCGATGCCACACCGAGAAGCTGTTTCTGATCCATGAGTGGAGCTGAAGCCAGCATCGAGGCAGTGAGCGGTTCTGGGCCTTGAACATGCGCTGGTGGCTCCATGACAGGCGCAGGACCAACCTGAGGACATTGGGCAATGAAACCAACTGCCTGAAAATGTGATCTTAAACAACATTTTTACTTTAAGATAACCACTGATGCACACAAAATATAAAACATACTGCTTAGACCCAAGTCAGCTTGGAAAAAATGTATCAAAACTAGGGTTATTCTGCTTTTTAATGTGGGCTTCATATTTACAGTTTCTGCTAGTATGATGGCTATAACTCAATTTAAGTAGAATACTACGCTAGAAGGTCAAATTAATGTTTTTAAATTCATACTGTCATCATTAAACTGCTATTGTTTGTGTTTATGTAGGGTCTAGTCAGAGTGGCACACTAAATAAGAATGGTATCTTAGTTTATATGCTTAAACTTGGCCATTTGTACACTTGTTTTTGGTGTACAAACAATATGATACAGACAGTAGTACCTGAAGTCTTGTCATGGGTGCAGGTACAGTAACAACCTGCTGAGGGTTCCTCACTGCAGAGTAATACTTGTACTGGCCGCTCCTGTGCTCAGCAGGCATGTCAGTTCGTCCTCCTACAGTCTGGGTGCCAATGTTGTCTATGGAGAGATGTCAGTTGTGTTAGATGCGATCATCCATGTACACGTTACATTTTAGACGGTTAGTATAGTTCAGGTACTTACTTGTCTTATGAGTGGAGGGTACGACACGTGGAGCCTGAGTGGAAGCCTGTCTGACTGTAGTGATGGATCCACGTCGGGGAACAGAAGCACCTGAAAATTGGGTTAAGTAATGGCCTAAAAGCATGGTGATATTCATATTATAAATATACACAAGTTTATCCCAGATGCATATACGGACACTATATGCTTACTTACTTACAGTATTTAAGAGTATATGCGACTGAGAATATAACACAAAATTATCTACTCACCCTGTGGTCTCGGGGGTTGTCCTGTCCAACGAGGGACTGGTCTCATGTTGCTGACAGCACTGTGGTTGTAGAAGGAGCGACTGGGAGGCTGTGAGAAGAGCATCAGTTTAAACATTTTGCGTATCCTGTCTGATGCTACAGGTATTTATTAATCTCGGTGGAAAAACTCGTACAAACAACTGGAAGCAACAAACTAAACTTCAGCTCCTGATTGTCGAAATCTGGATTACAGTAATTATTGTTGCATGTCATTATTCTTATCCGTTACAGACTGTTTTCATCTCAGCATAGAAAATTTTCTTGGACAGTTTGCAAAAGATGTAAAACTGTCGAGCACGGTGAATGAGAAAGACGTTTTGTGATGTTGGCACAAAAACTGTCTTATGTACTCTGTGATGTCTTTGGATCAATACAGGTGCTGAAATGTGGAATAAGTCATCCCTAAGTACACCAGTTGTGCGGATCTGTTTGTTGATGCGACATAATGCAGTTTAGACTTGTGCTGTGTTAAGCGATTTTTAAAAAAAGTCAAAAGCAAGAAAAATAATTCACATTCCCTCTCTGCTGTCACTGTTCAAACATCTATACCTGTGGTACAGTGATGTAGTATGCAGACTGATGGAATGAGTCGATAATCGGACTGGGCATAGATCTCAGGGTAGCAAGTCTCTGCAGGTACTTGTTAGTAAGAATTGCTTTGCGCTCCTCTCTCCGCTGAGCCAGAGCCACGTACAGCGGCTTGCTGGATACAATTCTCCCGTTCATTTCAGTTACTGCCTTTGTAGCTTCTTCGGCAGAAGAGAAACAGACAAAGCCGAAGCCTTTGCTTTGGGTGCCATCTGTCATCACCTGCAGGACACAAAGAAGCCCACAAGTGTAAGTTGTGTCCTGAACTGACTTCAGTCAGGAAAGAATCAAAAGGCTGCACCATAAATCCGTCTATCTACAAGACCCACAGATGTCAATTTTTCAGTGGTTGGTTGAGTTCAGCAAAATCTTAATCTGATTTTGCCTTTTCCACTGTGATTATGCAGCAGTGTTTGTATATAGTGCATTAATAATTTGCTATTGTGTGCAAAATTTGCTTTACATCTTATTGGTCAGGCTTTTATGTAGTATAATGTCCCGTCGAGGAGTCAAGAATTTACACAGATTGATATATGCATGTACTTAAACCCACACAAAAAAGAAATGCACTTCATAAAGTTTGTCACTGCCCATAATATGTTTATCAACAGGTTAATATTTTTACTTTTTAAGTCAACTAGAATATATAAACACTATCAAAGTGTTTAAAAAACACATTTTTCAAAAGGCTCCGTTTTAGTCCCCACAAAGACCCCTCATTGGAAAATCCCAGTCTCCTCTAATTGCTCAGCTGGCTCAACAAAAGCACAGTAACATCAACTATGTACCATAAAACCAGATCTGTCAGTGCAGAGAAAGACAGGCAAGGAGCAGAAGTGGCTCTAGCAAGCAAATAATAATGAACTGTGAGGAAGCTGCTTATTCTTTGTTTGGGGGTCAAACAAGCTGCTAGGGAGCGTTATGCAAATGTGTTACATGGTGATGCCAATAAGTAAGGAAAGAAAAGAATGGACTTTAACTGAGGCGTTTCAAACAATTAAGTAGCAGTGTTTTCTGTGGGAGAGAATAACTCCATTTGGTATAGCATGGATTAGGTTCACAGACATTTTACATGCCCCAAACCTAAAGACAAGGAGTAAAAAACAAACAAACAAACAAACAAAAAACCCACACAAAACACACAATATGGGTTTTTTAAAGAAAATGGTCCATGACATTACCTTAGCACTGGTGATGGTGCCATAAGGGGCAAACTCCTTCCGGAGTGTCTCATTATCTATGCTGTCGTCCAGGTTCTTCACATACAGGTTCACACCCTGAAATCAGAAAGAACAAGAAATGTAAGTTCATGCCTCCCAAGCATTGTCGATCGATCCCTAGTATCTACTCTCAGAAAGATAGTATTTATCACTTCATATTAGAGATAATGACATTACTGAAGAAGATCAGGTCAGTCTTCTTTGACAGACACAGTCACTTGACTTTCCCATTATGAAAAGCCCTTAATCAGCCTACCTTAATATAAGGTATAATAAATGAAAGACATCTTTGAGTAAATAAAAAGACATTTGTGTATAAATAAACGACATTTGTGAAAAATTCAGGGCCTCCCATTGTGAATACTGCAAAACTAATTCCAAACATTTATCTCTTAACAACTTAGAAAAAAAAGCAAATGCAAGATGATTAACAGGAAGTCATTAAGGAAGTCTATATATTGCGATGCCTCTATCAACATAATGCAGCACCACCTGATAGCGCTGGTTGCGGTCCTGTTTGATCTGGTCAAACTTGCGCTTCAGCTCTTCCTGCCGCTCCTGCCGCTTCTGAGCTCGCCCTGCATAGAGGATTTTCCCATCGATCTCCTTTCCATTCATTTCATCAACTGCCTAAAAGACCGTGAGTTAGAAACATCAACATGGGAGCAACAATTAATGATTATTTTCATTGTCATTTTGTATGTTGAATATTTTCTCAATTGATCAATCTGTGCCCACAATTCAAAGATATTCAGCATACCGTCATTGAGAAGTAAAGAAAAACATTATTTGGTCACATGTTTAACCCTTATTTGAGAGTGTGCAAGGTAAAACTCAACATGATTGCATTTGTGCTTGATAAACATTAGGCTGATTTAAAATGTTTAAAAGACGTACATGTTTTCATGGCTTTTGGTTGCTCTTAATGGTTTCAGTATTATCTATTCATTTTATTATAGAAATCAATCTTATCCTTTCTTTGCTTTTTTCACATTTTTTGTTGCTGACTGCTAAAACATGCAGCACTTTGGTCAACTCAGGTAGTCGTATAAATAAATCTGATTTGTTTGGAAAAGGGAAAGTCTTGAGGTAAGGGTGGCAAAATTAATATATTTGCAGACATAAAAATATTTAATAATATCACTTTCAAATCTTTATATCAATGCAAAAGTACGGTATTCAAATTAAGGCATGTAAGGATGAACACCATGTTGTAGACGGAAAAGTTAGCCACCAGTCAAAAAGTTGCAGATTAATTTCATAGGTGACAATAATGATTATTCCTTGCAGCTCTAACGTGTATTTTTACATGAGAAAATCTGAATATCACAACATTTCTGAACAATCTTGACACAACAATCAAGATGGTATTATTGAGACAATGTTCTGAGCCAATGCAATCGCATAAAGCTAACAAGGCTGCAGCTCAACTTTAAAGTCAGTACAATAAGCTGCTCCTGTGGACAACAACACCTTCTGAGCATCTTCATGGCTGCCATAGTTTACAAAGCCGAATCCTCGTGAACGACCCTTCTCATCCTTCATCACCCGCACACTCAGTGTCCTCCCTGAGAGCAAAAACCAGACCGAGTATGTAAAGTGTCTATCATATAACAAGCTGCTCTGCTACCAATCATAACGACAAACTGAAAAACAAGACAAAAAGAACTCAAACTGGTGTTCTTACCGAATGCAGAAAAGATTTCCTTGAGTTTCTCATCAGTGCATTCTTCACCAAAGTTTTTGATGTAGACATTGGTGAACTTCTTAGCTCTGTTGCCAGACTCAAACTCTCTCTCCTTGCGCGATTTGAAGTGGCCAACAAAACTGGATACAGAATCAAACCAATTAAGCAGTAAAACAACAAATTCAGGGATTAAAGAAATTTGGTTAGCTACAATGCTTCCTGTCCATGATGTGGAAAATCATGTTATTATGTTAAAAGGGGATGACAGATGTCAAAAACACAAGGTTAACAAACACAACATTAGAACATAACATGCCATTTTTTTAAGTATTATGACAAATTTATTATTGATATTGACTGATTAGACCAGATCACAACATTTAAGAGCAAATAAAGTGTTATTTCTGCTTCCATCTGCAACAAAATAAGAAAAATCTACACTGTATGGACTTGATAGCTTTCAAATGGCCTCACTTTATGCAACACTATTACCTGCTACTCACAGTTCACACAAAGATAACAAACCTAGACACACAACCTACTTATCCACTGACCTAGGCTCGACCTGACATGTTTCCCCCAGGACCGTGGCCTCTGAGTTGACAATGCCAGGATTCAACTGTTTATCTGTCATTCCACTGAGCAAAAAAAAACAACACACGGAATAGTCATCTGTAAAAAGTCTGTGATGTCTTTAATAGAGCCTTTAGCATTCACTAACAGTTCACACACTTTACATATATATTCTGCTCTACTCTTTGTCTAAGCTTACTTTTTAGTTTGCATTTTTGCCACTATTTGAAAAGTAAATTGGTCAAATCAAAGTATTTAGTTCACTTACACTTTCTTATCATTCAGCAGCATCCCATTCATGGTTTCAATGGCCCGGTTTGCAGCCTCCTGAGTCTCAAAGTGAACGAAGCCGTAGCCTTTGGATCCCTTCTCATCACAAACAACCTACAAAGAGAAAGGATTTAAATCATGCAAAACATGCATTCAGTGAAATGTTAACTTAAAAGATGTTTAGGATCAGGACGCTACACCAACCATGCAATAGTCAAAAGATGGCCACTTACCTTGCAGGACAAAATATTGCCAAAGGTTGAGAAGGTATCATACAGTGCCTTGTTGTCGATGGATTCATCCATGTTCTTGATAAAGATGTTACCAACACCAGACTTCCTGAGTCCCGGGTCACGCTGAGACCACATTATTCGAATTGGCCGACCTTTGATTAGGTCATAGTTCATTGTATCCAGGGCGCACTCCGCTAAAACAAAATTTAAAAAGAATCTGTAAAGTTGTTATTATATTTGTCACAAAGCTCTACAGCACCTTTGAGGTTTGAACGTCGGCTTTGAATAAAGTTATGATTTACACTACTGCATTGATAAAAACATAAATAAAATAATTTTTATTTATTAGTATTTATCTAGTGTCATTTCCGAAATACTGTAGGATTTCAGGTTAATTCCAGTTTGCATTTTGTCCAGTTTTTGCAATGCCATTGCTAATCCATTTGCACTGTCATTCCCGGGCTATCACCATCTGTGAGTCTGGTATCTATTTTTCAATTTTCAAATTCAATTCTAAAGATAATAACCTCTTCTGCATCACATTAAAATTTACAGCTTAGTGCTTACTTTCAACAAAAGTGTTATTTCTGTAATTCTCGGAAACTGTTGTAGACCCAGAGTGGCTATTTAAATACAGTATATTACAATGTATTTTATCGCATCTGCTAAGCAGTAACATCATGATTGCACAACCACCACACCAGGCATCTCCTAGATATCAAATTAGTACACTGATTTCGTAAAGTGCCACAGTATAGTTCCCAGTTTAAGTTACAATTGAAGTGGCTTTGGTCAAATGGGTACTGTACCATCAGCTGGTTGCTGGAAGTTTATGTAGGCATATCCCAGAGATCTGCGGGTGATGATGTCACGGCACACACGGATGGAAATAATGGGCCCAGCAGGAGAAAACTTCTGATACAGCATTGCTTCTGTGACGTCAGGGTGCAGGTCCCCAACATACAAGGAAGCAAGAGGATATGTCGGTCCACTGCTGTTCATCCTGGGTAAAAGCTATTTCAACAAAAACAGTTATGAGTATTGCGTTGTGTTTTAGTAATATTTTTGTAGCTTTTGTTTGGCTCCATTTCTGAACTAATTTCTGAAGTCAAATTAAAAAGACCCTCCAATACATATTTTCATTTCTGCCAATGATTTTCTCCATAAATAAATTAATCATATTTGAAATATTTTGTTATTTTGCTCAAGAAATTAATCAAATTTTAAAAAGTCAGTCTGTTGGATGACAAATCCGTCAGTATAATGGAAAAGAATTGAAGCAACTGCTGTCTGTATTGCATGACTGTCGTATTGAACAATGCCTCTTCTTTAAGACTTGCTGGTGTTTGTCTGTCTCCTGAGTTAGTAAAACTACAAGCTAAAATTAATAATGCAGTAAAAGTTAAAATAAAATACAGGATCTCTAATTTATAAGTGCATTCTTGGGCTCTACATACATGCATGCATGCATTCATTTATTCATGTAGCAAGCACACCTCAGGTATGTCACCTGTGAATTATTGTCTCACGCAAATGCTACATAAGCAGTGTTTTAATATCATACACACACACACACACACACACACATATATATATATATATATTGTACACATTTTACTGTTTTGTTTGTTTTCTACAGATCTTCCCTGTTTTGTTAAATGGACCGCAAGCAATAAAATTCTTTGTGTGTCTTTGTTGGAGAATTCAAAAGTAGTGGCATACTACTGTTTTGCTAAATATCAGATAGCGTCTAGGAGAATCACAGAATAAGAAAACAAACAAACCAAAAAAACAGGCCTAAACTGTACAATAATGTTTACATCAAAATTGGCATTTTTACAAATAGTAATTTGCCGTTTTACAATGTTTTTTTTTTTACACACTGTATGTGTGACTGTAAAATTCCACTTTTATTATATTTGAGGCTTTACTATATTTAATCCCCAAAAAAGTAATTCATTCATTTATTCATTTTTAAAAGATCACATCACAAACCAAATCCACAAAATTATTAGCATTATTTTATTTTTTGGAGGGTTGCATGATTTTTGTTTTAAAATGTACCTAACAAACTGGCAACTAGTTTGGTTAAGAAGGATCCTAATATAAACCCATTGCAGGAGCCTGTACATCAGGTAGCTATACTTAAAACAAACACCTGACATACACATAGCCTAAAGAAAGAAAATGCGCGGCAATATAAAATGTCCCCACCTGATTTTACAACATTTAAGTTGCTAAAGTTTTATCAATTAGCCAACTATTGCACAGATTCGACAATTCAATAAAGTCGGGATAACAGTTCAAAAACAGAGTTCAAAAAATATTGACTCGTTGCCAAAAACATTAGCTAGTTAGCCAATCAGCTAAATTGGCATCTTCTCTTTATGCTCTTCACATCACCACTGGCTGCTACTTATAAAGCAATTAACTTTAAGCTACAGGCGCCGTTTGTGTTTAATACACTTACTTTTATAATGAGGCCGTAGGACTTGAGATTTGCAGTGCAGCAGTTTGTGAGCAACTTTTCCACACAGCGGGACGTTGTTTTGATTTAATTATGGCCGTGGCACACCTGCACGTCTCCTCCGCGCAGCGCCGTTTCAATTAAGCTGTGAGGGCGCGGAGCCTGCGTGGACGTCACACTCCGCGATGAAAAGTAGTTCTCATTAGCATATCAAATGCTAACAGCTAATTGACGTGTCCATTGCTGTTGAACAAGCGGGGCGAGACAGTCATAAAAAAAGTGAAATCACAGCCCAACCCACACCTTGTCGCCAAATCTTGATTTTATTCTCTTTATAATTTCAAATTTCTTGCCACATTTAAGCTTAAAAATTATCCTCGTGAACAGAAATGAAGACGTAATTTGCCTGTTATCTTAAACGAAACTTTATTTCACTGAATGGTCTTTGACACTTTCCTATTTCTTACATGTATAGTGAAACTAGAATGGTTTTAAGATACATAAACACAAAGCTAGAATTACACCAACCATTGTTTATCTCCATTTCGTCACTGCTTTTTATAGCTATTCTAAATTTTCACAACCACGTGTGTGCACTGGGTAATAGACTGTTACAGAAGCAAATTTTAGCCATAAGACTTGTCAGTAAAAACAAAGCAAGTAGATACCTGATATACAGACAGGCTTCGTTCCACATTCACTAACTGCATTTTCATCAAGCATAATAATAAACTGACATGATTTTTTTTTTTCAAAACAGAAGATTTCAATTCATTGGAGCATTGTCAGAGTAAACAGACCGTCAGCTATAATGTGGAATGGTGTCTTCAACTACAATAATGTGGAATGTAGTGGTGATACATGGTATTGTGACACTGAGCTTCTTTCCAAAGTGATGAAATGGGCTTCTCCAAATTGCACCATCAAAATAGACCTGATTTTTAATTTTCTTTTTAGGTGATAATTCACATCAACTATATTTAACAGCAGAGTGATGCACCTAGACAAAAAACCAAAAACAAAAACAAAACAAACAAAACTGAGGTCAAGATTTTTTTTGTGGTCTTAACTCGTTCTCTTTAAGATTTTTAAACAACAAGCAGATGCTGCCACCTAAATGAAACGGAGGCTGCGAGAGAAAGCCAGGCACAAAAACTTCTTGGAGAAAACAACTGCTTTTAAGAGGAATATTTTGCAAGCAGGGTTGATACAGTGTGGTAAGACATTTTCAATTAACATCAATAAAAGGTTACTTTAGGTTTTACATACAGATGATAGTCAATCTTGCAAAATACAAGGAACCACATTTACGTACATACAATTTTCATTGTACTGAGATCAAGCAGCACCTGAACAGTGAGTAAAACTACAATGACAATCCATACTTAGTTAAAAAAACAAAAAGGAGCACTGCCTTTTCAGAAGCCTAATAATGTGGAATGTCTTATGTCTGAACAAATCTAACATGACAATTTAAGGGGTCCCTTAGAACTTGAAAACTGTGAATTTGTGAACATGGTCAAAGAGCATTACACCAAGATGTCAGTGTCACAATACAGCCTGCCTCCTTTCTGTATGAGCCCACAGCAGAATTGCAGTTAGTTGAATACAGGATTGTACGTGTCTGGAAATTCAAACACAAAAACTGTTTTGGGGTTGTGAAGCAAATGGAGCGCCTACCATCACAGTGTTTGGTGGAAATCAACTGCCAGTTTAATTACCATACAATAAAACCTGTAAATATCATGAGGAATCACAAATAAGAAAAGTAACAAAAAAAGGGATGAAAAATGCACAACAAACTAGCTGGGACAAGGGAATTTGGAAGGACGATTAGAATTCACAACACCCCCCTCCCCCCCAGACCATACGCACAATCTTTCACATCCATTCACACTTGCTCGCTCACTACATACAGACCTACACACAAAGCCGACAAAAACAACAGCAACATGGACTCACTAATCAATACAACATGTTTCCACAAAGTGACTGAATCTGCTAACAACTCAAAATTACCCTGTCACCTCACAGTGAACTGAGAGGGGTAAACTAGTTGGTCAGGAGCAATTCAGGCTGCTTGTCATACAGAAGTGGGAGGGGCTGATGGAGTGGAGGGGGATGTATATAAGCTGTCTGTGTTTAAGATAAGAGTGTAGGTGGATTAACAGTGCAATTCCATTAGTTTTCCCCGTCTCCGCCCTCTCCCTCATCTGCCTGGTTTTCTGATGTCCACAGCTGGGAACAGAGAAAGAAAAAAAATGTTAGAACTTCCTGTGAATGAACACATTACGGTCAGCCAGAGGCCAAACAATGTGCGGCTCAACACTCACAGTCAGGTTGTCCCTTAGTAGTTGCATGATCAGGGTGCTGTCTTTGTAAGAATCCTCGTTCAAAGTGTCAAGTTCAGCGATGGCTTCATCAAATGCCTGACAAAACAAATACTCAAGTTGTTAATTAAACAATCCATCAGCACCATCTAAGCAAGGCTAGGTAGTGATTAAGATTAAATAAATGCTCAAAACTCTATTACATGGTGTCTTTTTATGCCTTCAAATCTTTAAAAGTCACTTGTAAAATGCTTAACAGCTAGGCCTTTAGGCTTTAGTTCATACCGTCTTAGCCAGGCAGCAGGCCTTGTCCGGGTTGTTGAGGATTTCATAATAGAAGACAGAGAAGTTGAGGGCCAGGCCAAGCCTGATAGGGTGTGTTGGCTGCATCTCTCCCTTGCTAATGTCAAAAGCTTGCTGGTACGCCTGCTGGGAGCTGTCAACTGTACCTGTGTAGGCGCAGAAGAAGAAAAAAAAACAACAACTTAGCACTCAGTATTTTAAAACAGTATTACTTGATTCTGGGAACTTGGGGGCAGCAAAACAAGCCCCCACAATGACGTAGTGTATTACCACCTTAATAAAAATGTTGAAAGTGTCTGACAACAGTTGCCCATTACATTTCAAACACACATGGAGCAAAATCTGCATCACTTTTGAGTCATGTTTGTGTGGCCTGGCAAGTGAAGGTCCAGTATTTGTTCTCTGTTTAGCTCCGTTTTTTAATCCACCAAGTCCTGAAGGAAACAACTAATTCTTCAGGGGCTACATACTTTCTGAAAGCCAGCCAAGTGCAAAGTTTGTTTGTCTCTCATTTGGTGTTGAGCATATATCCTGCAGCCTGTAAATCAGTGGATATGTTTGTTTTACATTTAAAAAAAATTGCTTTGCTGGAAACACAGTTACAAAGAATTGCAACGGCACTGAATAGCCATTATCTCACTGCAAAAAAACTAAAATTGCCTTGCTTGGTAATAACAATCTGTGAGCTAATCACCTCCAGGGAACTCAGGTTACATTATTATTTATGAATTGTTATATGAATATTAAATAAAACAGGTCAAAGAACACAGTTATGATGTAAATTATTTTCTCACTTACCTTTCTTATTGTCCCCAGATGCAACTTCAGACAGGTATCTATAATAGTCTCCTTTCATTTTCAGATAGAACACCTTGCTTTCAGCAGCAGTTGCATTGGCAATGAGAAAGTTGTCCAGTAGCCCCTGAAAACAATAGGTGATTCTTTTCAGTTCTCTGATAACCTTGCTAAATTACACACATTCAATGTCTTCATAAGTTTTTGATTTAAGACCTTTTTAAGCACTAAAGAAAAAGGAAAGCCTTACGAGCACATCATGGCAGATATCCTGCAGCTCAGTTTCTATCTTCTCCCGGTATTCACGTGCCATCTGCTGTTTTTTGTCATTGCCCTCAGTCTTCTGCTCAATGCTGGAGATGACACGCCAGGATGAACGGCGTGCTCCTACCACATTCTTGTAGGCAACAGAGAGAAGATTGCGCTCCTCATTTGACAGCTCAGAGCCTTGCTCTGTCACCAACTTCATGGCTGCAGCCATGTCATCATAGCGCTCAGCCTGCTCAGCAAGCTTGGCCTTCTGTACCAGGTCGTTCTTATCCATTTTCTAGACTGAGGAGAAGAAAACACAGCATTAAAAGAAGTAATGTATAGTTAATCAAAAGACAAAGAAGAATGTTTCACAGTAGTTACTACATTGTCCATTCACCAGATATCCCTGTGTACACTGAATTCATATAAACTTGATTTATTTTGCTTTGGTAAACAAAGTCTTTTAAGCGAGGAAGCCACTGGATTCAATGGAAAGTGAGGATAAGCTGTGTTAACTGGGCCCCTTGGCAAGTGGGTCAACCATACACATCACTTGCTAAGGTTAGCTGCCAGCTAGCCGATAGCGTTTTCCAACCCTGCTTCGTCCTTATCGTTTCAACCGACTATGGCCTAAATGGGGTGAATCCAATTTGTCAACAGTCTTAGCAGCTACCACAACGTAAAATTTAACACGTACGGCCGTTTTACTGGCTCGTTTAACGTTGTTACAACCGACACTTGCTACATCAGCCAAAGCCTTCCCGGGTCAGGCTTTAATGCCCTCCCCTAATGTTGCTAGCAGCGCTAGCAGGCTTCTGCTAATTGATGTTCCGATTGTCTTTATAAATGCGGCTGAACATATTCAAAATTTGCTTCGATCCAATTTTAGCTTGTGATCTAACTGGATTAGATTGCGTTAAGAGTGCCAATCTGTCGTATTCGTGATAGCGCAAAGCGACTGTGAGTAGCTAATGTACGTCTAATGTACCATTACCGCTATATAACGGGAACGGCCAGGCCAGCAAAAGCGACGGCCGACTTTCATTAAAAAAACACGGTTGTGGTGTTGGCAAACAGCGTATGTCGTTTTATGTAATTCTCAGCAAACAAAATCTTATACTGCAGTGTATTATTTCTGGGTTTAATTCATTTTCAACAGCTGTACCACGGCCCGCCCAGGCTGCAGAGCCCGTTAGAACAAAGTGTCATGGAATCCGACCGTCGCTTAGCTCGCAGGCTAACAGCTAATGCTAGCAGCTACTGCTAGCCTGCGAGCTCCGCTAGCCTTTCACAAACCCGTTAGGTTGGTCCGTTATGATGGCTTCTCAACAGGATTCAACCGGACACGATAACACAGCCCTCCTAACACTGAGCTACGAATGAAAATCTAGTATAATCGTGCGATATTCATACGTGCGAGGTTATTACACTTACAATATTGGTGACTTTTAATCCTGCTTTTTTTCTCTCTCTCTGGACGATTCAGCCTCCGTCCTCCGTCTCGTTCAGCGTATCGTTCAGGGCAGTACCACTTCCGCTACACTGGCACTTCTGTTTCCTCTTTTCCCTCCACACATCTGCCTTACGTAATGCAGCCGCTGCTTTAAAGATCATTTATGCAGCCAAACTTAAAATAGAGTTTTTCAAAAACACTTGCTATATTCACTTAAACACCCCTTCAAAAAATAAATAAATAAAAACATTAAAATCTGACACGTTTGAACGGGCCGTACCGCCACTGTCGCAATACAGCGCTTTATTCTTATGGTTCTGGCTGTAACATTAGATTTATTTTATTTTGTAAATTGCATCTTAATTAAGACGAACACTTCATATGTACGTCCCTACTTGTTCTTTTCATTCCAGTCTGTAGCTGCATCAGACAAAGGTAACATTATCCAAACGTTTCTTAAAGGAGTTCAGCAGCACCTTCTAGCAAATCTGTTTTAACTTCAGAGCTGTCTTCATCAATCAAACACATTACAGAACTATATAAATAAATCTTTTTACCTGAGGCTGTGACATCTTTATATGCATTAAAGCTACTTTCACTTTCCGTCCTGCAGAGCAAGGTCAAAGGTCAAGGTTAGTGTTTTGCTCAAGGGCACTTCAACAGATCAATATGTTTATCAGCGCACAAGCTTGACCCTGTCAACTGAACAGAGGGTCAGTTTCTGAAACCAGTAAAACAGTCTGTAGCATGAGACACTGAAAAATAACAGTAGTCCAAAACATAGTTAAATCGCTTGACAACATTTTCCTGATTGATATTTTCCTGACCGCATTTATTAGGGCTGCAGCTAAAAATCATTTACATTGTCAATTAAAAATAAATCTGTCAATAAAGTTGCTTGATTTGTTTGAACAATCCAAAACCCAAACATATTTAAGTAGCAATAAAAATAGGAAACTTCACATCTAAGAAATAGGATGTTTGGCATTTTTGCACAAAAAAAATGCAAGTCAGTTTCTGTTCATCAGCTGATTGATCAACAAACCGTTTCTCCACTTTAATGACAGTTTATAAAATTTCTATTTCACTGTATGCAGTGTAGTTATAATAGTAATTGGGATATTATTCCTCTGCAAAGAAGAAGCATGTATGTTTTCCAAATGCAAAGTGTGGACAATAACATACAATGTGTTAATCCATGTCTGTTAAAAGAGGTACCTGTATTCATTTAAGAAATTATGCTTGTTTGATGGAAAACACTTGTTATCGTTTAGAAACACGCCAACTGTCCAGCTGCTTGACTGGGGAAATGTTTATTGTAATTCAGAAAAAAGGAAACATGTTCTCAGAGTAACCTACAAGGACTCATATGTCAAAGATACAGACTGATGGATATTAAAACCACCTCCCTAATATTGTGTAGTTCCCACTTGGGCTGCCTAAACACCTGTAACCCATGAGGATGTGGACCTCTGAGGTGTTCTGTGGTGTCGCTGGCAGCAGAGACTCTGAATCCTGTGGGTTGCGAGGTGGGACCTCCAAGGATTAGCTGATCAGAGTGGGTTCTAGGCAGTTAAGAGGCCAAACAAGTAAAAGGCAACTCCCTGCTTAGTCTCCTCAAATCCCCCTGACATCCAACCTATGGGAAAAAATAGATATATAAATATACCACCTCTGCACAACATGATAATGACATATCTTGAGAAAGCTGATTGAAATGTCTCATCTTTAACAAATCAATGCAAAGATGACACTTGTATGTGAGAAGTTATCTTTTTTTCTGTGAATTTGGAGGCCAAGTGTTACAACCCAGCTGTCCAGGGTCAGCTGGGAAGATAAAAAAAAACAGATGTTCTTGGTTTAGTAAAACAATTTATGGCTTAGTGACAAAAGAGAAAAAAACAAGGACACTAGAGGCACCAAGGCAAGCTGCTCACATTAAATCATAGCCGCCCTGAGGTTGGCTGCAGATTTAGGCCCAGGTGGAAACTAGGTGGTGGTACAAACACACAGGTCGGTAGGCGGGGGGAAGACCAAGGCTGGAGTGCAGGTCTGGAGCTCCAGGCCAGTCGGCCATGATTGGAGACAGGTGGGGTCTGGAGCAGGTTCTTCAGCCAGCTTTTTTCCACACTCTCCACAAGCTATCTCCACACGCATGGCACATAGTGGTCGTTTACATTAGTGCCCTTACCATGGTGGGGTTTACTTGGTCAAAGTAACATCCACACAAATGCCAGGACCCAAGGATCCCCAACAAAACATCACCGTGTAATAAAATGATTAATGATATTCACCTCAGCTGTCAGTGGCTTTGAAGTTGTGACTGCTTAGTGCAGGTAAAAATACTTATACTATTATACTATTTAATACTGCTTTAAATAATATAAATTCAACCATCTAGTTAGAAAATACCTAGCGATAATTACGCCGCCTCTCTCACTGAAAAATCTATTGATGTGCAAATATTTTTCATTTTAAAGTTCAACTTCTGGATACAGTAAGTCTTCTACTTCACTGAAAGATTTTTCCATAATAATCCCTTCCTGTATTAAATGGCTTAGACATACCTCTACATCTCTACCTCATTTAAATTTACAGATCTGAGATGTTCCTGTCTTACTCTTCACCCATGCCTCCCGACTCGCTGTAGCTCGAGCACACCAGCTCACCTACCACTATCACTGCAAAGCTACTCTACACTACACAACAGCAAGCAATCTTGAAGTAATCTAGCCGTATGTGTCCAAACCAGAAACTGATTATGAAAGAAGAATTATGATACAGAAAGTCCCAAGAGGCAAGTTGATTCTTTAAGTTTGTTACGTATGAAACCCCAGCTGTCTGAATCTGTGTTTAAGACTGTCATTGATACAGTTTTAAGGTACAAATTCTGAGCTGTGGCTTTGACTGCTAATTTGAGATGTCTTCCAGCATATAATAACACCATATGGAGCTTCTAAAAAGTAAAAAACAACAACAACAACAAAAAAACAACTTGATTTTCACTAGAGGGAGTCTTTAGCTCTCAGCAGTGGAATTGAAAACAAGTTAGATGTTAAAGAGAAGTAACACTGATCAAAGCACATTTGTAGTAGAAGGGGATTTCTACAAACAGGCAAAAGAATTCTGATACCCTCAAAAATATGTTTTCCTTCAGAAAGACTCATCTCCTAAAGAACAAAGCGCATAAACTGCTGTTAAGTTGGTATTTGACTTTAGTATTTTGATTGAAAAAACAACACACTTCAAATAGTTTTCTCTTTTCCATTCGGTGCTAGATTATAAATCACTTCATTTTTTCCATTAATAACTGAGCACTACCTTTTTATTCCAGTAACAACATTCTTCTGTCAATGAGGGTAAAATTTAAAAGCAGCATCTATCATGTTTACTTTGTGATTTGCCGACAGCTAAATATTTAAATCAACACTTTTGCCCTCTAATATGTTCTACCCATCATCAACATTTTGTGTTTGATGGACAGTAATATAAAGAGTCAATAAGACAGCTTAGTGCAACACATACGCAGCACATATTGAGTTAAAGTTCCTCTTCTTACTCAGCAATATACTGGCAGCTTAATAAAAACTGGATGGAAAGTTTTCCTGCTCACATGTACCTCCGATCCCAGCCTCGCAGACAGACCTCTCCTCTCTAACCAGCAACTGAGAAACCATGATGCAATTAAGGATTTTAATTTTCACATCTGTTATGCTCACATGGATACTGTCTTCTTCAGCAAGAAAGCCTAAAGTAAGGACATCTTTTGGGGTTTAAACACTGTCTTAGTAAGTGGGTGAAAGATATGCATAATAGTCCAAGTTGAGAGGAAAACTGTAGCTAAGATGAAAATTTCTTCTTTTTCTAGAAGGAGGTTGTAAACATTCCTGACTATGGTTTATCTGAAGACTCGGAAACTGACCCAGCAGTATCTCCAAAAGCTGAGGGTAAGATTTTTTTTAAAACAGATAAATAGTTTTCGACAACTGGTTAAAAGCCGATTATGCAACACTTGCTGAAGCATTCTTCCACATTTTTGTGAATGTAGCTAAAGCCCATATTATGTAATAATGGGGCCGATCAAGTGTCCTCATCTAAACTAAGTGTGCCGCATTTTGTGCTGCACAGTCACACTGCCAAAACCATTTAATTGACTTGTTGCAAAGACAAATGAGGAAAAACTGTTTCTGTCAAAACAATCTGATGAAGAGACAATGTGATCATTTCAGAGCTGCCGACATGTCTACTGTGCGTCTGCCTGAGTGGATCTGTTTACTGTGAGGAGGTTTCCCCAGACTTGTCAGTCGTCCCATCACTGCCAAAAGAAACAGCGTATCTCTATGCACGTTTCAACAAAATCACAAAAATTAAAAATAAAGACTTTGCAGACATGGGTAAAGAAAATCCACTATATTATTCCAATCATTCTGCTACCAGTGAATGCATCTTTAACCTCTCTTTATTTTTATTATCCAGCTACATTACGGAGAATTGACCTCACTGGGAATCTCATCGCTGAGATAGATGATGGAGCATTTTCAAAACTTCCCAACCTTGAGGAGCTCGCTCTTGCAGAAAACAGACTGACCAAACTTCCTGTGCTGCCCAACAAGCTAGTGTCTTTCAATGCCAATTTCAACAAGCTGAAAACCCAGGGTGTAAAGGCAACTGCTTTTAAAGTAAGTTGGCAAACTAGTCCACTGCCCTCCTGTTACTTGTCGCAGAAACGATTTTGTTGCACGCTGTTGCACTGACCTTACGTGTCAATTAGTGATCTTTTGTTGTTGCAGAAACTCACAAGACTGGCATATCTTTACCTTGGAAACAATGAACTGACAGCAGTGCCCCAGCTTCCGGAGTCTCTTACTGTTGTGCACCTGCATGTAAGTCTGCCTGTAATTCATTCACAGAAAAGCTCTGAGGAAGAAGCCAGATTTTTCTTCTGTCTGCCAGCTGTAGTTCCATGACAGGCCAGTATTGTGTTCTTGGTCTCTCCTGCAGAACAACAAGATCTCGACAATAACGGATGAGACATTCTGCAAAGGTAACACCAGCCACTACATCCGCACCAACATGGACGAGGTGAGACTGGATGGGAATCCTCTCAAGCTGTCGCAGCATCCTAACAGCTTCATCTGTCTGCAGTCTCTGCCTATCGGCTGGTACAACTGAAATACAAGACAGCACGCCTTCGACTGAGGTAGACCTTGAGAGGAAGTTCTGTGCATACTGAATAAGTGTGGGACAAAAGTGCAGATAGTTTAAATAAATCCAAATAATAATAATAAATACACAATGAAGTTCGTAAGTCACATTTTTATATACTCAATGAATCAATTAAATACTTTGTTTCTCATAATTAAATAGAAATCATGTAATTGTACAACAAATATTTCCACAGTAGGAAGAAATGGTGTTTGTTTTTTGTACCTTAACAGCAATATCTGCATGTATTTAACACATCTGTGCAAAATCTTTCAAACTGTCCCTGAACACAAATGTGCTTTGGTCACAATTTGACTGATTTGGCTTTGTCTTAGCAGGTACTATGCAATGTTTTTAAGGTTATACATCAACACAAACTCACTGTCATATCATTAGTGAGACATTGGTATGGTTATCCTTTGTTGTGATATTTTCTAATGACAGTTGTATTATTATTGCAGTTTTGCTAATGTTTCCTTAACTGAAGACCATATAAACAATAAAACCTGCATGCTGGATGTGATTTCTTCATCAGCTTTTCTGACTCCACAGTAATGTTCATAGTTGTGACACAGTTGCTGTAACCCAGTAAGGGATGGTGAGAGTCCAACAATGTGTCCTTAGATGACACATGTGCAGTCCACATTGAAGCACACCATCTTTCACTTGGCTTCAGGTTCTTTAAGACCTATCAAACCATCTGTAATCTTCTGCTGGTACTCCCGTTCTGATCTTTTTCTTCGGTAGACATCATCTGGAAAAAATAAAATAAATTTTAAAAGACTGAAACGTGGTTCCAGTTAGAGCTGTAGTGGTACATATGGTGGGCTACTGAAAAGACATTCTAGGTGGCTTAAGCTCTCTTATCTCCCTTTCACAGCATTCAGTTTGAGATTTCATAGCAGAAGAGCCAGAGGTGTTACTATTTAATAATAACAATGGCTCTGTTCAAGTGTGCCAGCAAGCTGTCAGAGTGAAAGTGACCGAGCATGCAAAACGGACCTTTTCCACAGCAGACATTTTGGCTCGCTATAGTAGAAAAACAAGTGTAATTCGAAACCAGCTGCATACCACTCAGGTGAGCCAGCTGTGAGGTGCTGGTATTGTATGGTGGCTCCCTGGGATATTACATAGATCTGAGCCATCATTAACAAAATTGGTTTCACCTGTGCTTTTTCTTGTCTGATGAGTCAGACTCCTTGAAAAAAAATGTCTATTAGTTATTTTGCAGATTTTTTGCAGGGGTGTCAAATGCCACAACAGATGTAGCGTAATAAGGAAAGTGCTTTCAAGTTGGGTAATGTTGAAAGAAGGAACGGGAGTCTGGTCTCTGTAGAGAAAAACACCTCTCTGTATCCCTAAATGGCCTCAGAATTTTATGGCACCAAATGTGCAGGGTGGGTTGTTTTTTTCTTCTGTTTTTAACACAAGAGGATTTTGAACTTTTTCCCATCTGGAATAATGGGAATGGGTTCAGTGCGAGTAGAAACACTCAAGGGTCCTTTTTCTTTTCAGTCTTTCAAACAATCTACTCTTTCCAAGTATAGCTACAGACATATCAATGCCAAATTTATAAAGTGACAGACACTGTCTCAAAGTACATTTACTCAAGTATTGTTCTTCTTTCTTTTTATGCCAACTTATGATACTTCAACTCTTTCAGAAGGAATTATTACAATTACTTTAAAGACTCAGACTTTACACGTAAAGGAGTTTAGAAAGTGTGATACATTGTTTATAATATTCAACAGTAACACATAAAGGGGTTTAAATTGGCTCCAGCTCTGCTAGAAGACTTGTTTCTTAAAGACAATATCATCTGCCTGTATTTTGTACTGGATAGAAATGACTGATAATGGGTATACTATTGAGTCAAAACATATTATGATATTTTGTTCTCAGTGCAGTAAACAACAGAAGTGAGTACAACCCATGTGCAATATCACTTAAATATCAAATGATTTAAAACTGAACAATCTTACAGAAATTGCATTACTTTTAAGCACGGTATCTGCTCTTATGTAAAATGACAAACTATTATTTTTACAAACAGTTTAGATTTTATACATTTTTGGATTGATGTTCTGCCATTCTTTATAAGCATTATTTTTCAGTGGCCCTTTTTTTCAACACCAGCCATATAAGTTGAAGTAGGATGATTTTGTAAGCACTTCTTACTGTCTGAGCGATCAAAGAAAATCCAGTTACTATTGATAACTTCTGTGCCAAGACTCAAGCACTTGCCCATCTGTTTTCGGAGGTAGATAGTGTAAGTAGCGGGCTACCTGTGGCATCATTTCAGGAGGACAGCAACCATGGCTTTGATTTGTGATACTGTGACTTGTTCTTGATTCCTGATTCGTGCTGCAACTGTGATTCAACTTATTTTTAGTTGGCTTAGCTGGAGTACTAAGTATTAGATAAGTCTTGGAATCAGTTTTTTTTATTAAACTTTTTTTGCCACTACACTCTTTCCCAGGTGGAGTGGAGCCATGATGCACACATACAGACAGACACAGCACATAAGTACAAAACTCAGAAACTTAATCACTCCTTTTTCTAAAACCACGTTCATGCAGTTAGGCCAATAACAAATCACTCTCAGTTATCACAGACTTTATATCTTGAGTATCGCTGATCACAGGTGTATTCACTTTCTCTGAAAAAGTCTCTCAAAAGTATTTGTTTTTGACTGCTCTCAAGAGGAAACATTACTTTGACATTTAGGTCACTGATGTGTACTATATAGCTGCAGCTGTAAATAACTTGTGTGCAGTCTAACCCTTATATTCCCAGAACACTAAGAAGGTTTCTGATTTCCCATATTTCCTGATAACGGATGTAAGAAGGAGAGGATGGTAATATATATATATGTGTGTGTGTGTGTGTGTGTGTGTGTGTGTGTGTGTGGAAGGTCAGGGGAGGTGTTGTGAGTCCCAGGTTTGTACACAAGCTCCTTCCTAACAGGGTGCCCACTGTAAACTCGTGGTAGACACGTTATATTAAAAATAACTGTCACTTGTCTTCGCAGAAAGGTTTGACATTAGGTTGAGATAGCTTTCCATTCGGTTAACTGGTCCTTAAGTAATTATAACGACCTAGAAAGACGAGCACACTTAAAAATTCGACTCTTTTATTTGTGTTCTTAACGGCCATTTCAGGTAGCTACCGGCTAACAGGCTACATGCTAACTGAAGCAGACATCGTAATAATATATTTTCTGATGGAGGAGGCGCTCGGTTTTTTTGGTTTACACTCACAGAAAGTCTCATGTCCTATCCTCACGTTGATCATGATCCACTCCATGATTCCTCCAATGCAGAAAAAGATAGGCAGGAACCTGTACGCCCCGAGACGACGTTTCCCGGGGATGAAACTCAACAAATCTTTTACGGTTTTACTCCTATTAAACATGCTGCCTGACGGGCATGTACAAGCTGTGGCTCGACAAACAGTACACGAACTCTTGAAGTAACCTTTTGGGAATAACCGCAGGCACGGACCTCTTACATGTCCTTTACAAATGTTACGAGAGCGACGGACTTGAGAAAGAGCGTTCGTTTTCTGATCTGACCTAGACCAAACGTGCGGAGTTCTTCAGCATGTAGAGCGGAACCAATGGCAGCGCAACGTTTGTTATTAAAACGAACGCACCCCGGAAGAGTCGTAGTATCCGGTGATACAGTGCGTGTGTGTGTAGGTTAAAAGGGAATGTGAAAAGAATCAGCAAAGCACAGATGTAAAATAGATTTAAATATCACATGAGGTTGATAGTTTTGCTCATTCTTCTGTGCAGACGTTGGTAAAAATATTTTTTAAATGTGAAAAATCGTTTCTGCATATATTTATGAAGAAAAACCTGGTCGAAACAATACGTAATGAATTTATTAATATTCATTATGGAATGTGAAGTGTTCCTTGAGAAGACCTCTGGTTCAAGATTTATTTCTTTTTGCTTTTTATGGTCAGCGTTGAATTTGTTTAAGTTGATAATGGGCTTTAGTTAGACCTGTTTTAGTTGTGTCGTAAAGACTTGGCCAGTGTCATCTCTACATAATTGGAGTGGGAATATTTTATCCGAAAGCTTTCGGTTTGTAAAATCCTGTCAAATACTGAGAATCACTAATCAAATCCATGTATTGATCCTAAAATCTTTGACTGTGTTTCGAACCACTGACATAAGAGCAAGGATACCTTTAAAGGCCCCATATGTTGAGAGATCATGTTTATTGTGTTTTACATGGCTTAAAAACTTGAAGGTGTCAAAAAAGCTGCAAGAATATGAAGACATTTTCTTCTGCTATTCCTTTGCTCTGTCAATCACAGACACAAAGAGTCTTCTTCCTGAATGGGGTGTGGACAACAATTGCTCAGCAGCATTTAAAGCTTCAAACACTGAAACAGGGGTTATAATGTCATAGTAAAAAGGAACCGTTTTTGTGGTATTTTGAGCTGACATAATTGAAAAACACATTCTGGGGATACATGAGACTTTTGTTAATTTGCTGAAAAAGGAGCACAATATGGGACCTCTAAAATATGGTCATGTGCAGAGCAAGTACAAACGAAACTATGAACTGTGGTGATGGTAGCCAAGCATCCATAGATTTGAATAAATGTGTTCATGGTATATAAATTAATGCATAATCCCCTGTCAATCATACCACATCACTACAAAATTATTAGGACAGATTTCTTCCAGATAACAGACCTACAATATGTATTGTATGACAGTGACACAAGCCTACCATCTAGGTATACATTAGCTTCTGTATATCCATACTAATAACTCTATGAACTGATAAAATTGTGCTTTTTATTAGTCCAAAATTCAAACTTATGGTTATGCTTTTAGCTCCCATTTCTGACCTGAAAATACCAAAAGCTAACATTAGACTGTCTTCAACCTGTCACCTCTTCATTATTATTATTATTATTATTAACACACATCAAAAATAAACCTTTCCTGCTGTTTACTCTTAAAATGAATTATGGAGATGTCAACATGTTTTACATTTCCCAGTGCCTTCTCTACTGAAATTCAATGAATGCTCTACAAAAATAGGTCACTGGAAATCAAATAAAGCCATAGGGTTACGCTGACATACAAAAGAAAAACACAGAAACACAGTAAGATTATCTGACAATGCAGTTTAACACGTTTAGAAAATTCTTACAATGTACAAAATGAATCCTCACAAACACATTATGTATACCCAGTGAATAGCTAAAAACTGTTACTAAACTATTTTTAGAATTTGACATATGCCAGATTATTCAGATAAATCATTGTGTAAGTGTACATGCTTGTGAATATGCTATCCCTTCCCGATAGCTTTGAAAACTGGAGTGAACTCGTATGTGACTGGAAGCGGTTGGATGTTTGAACAGCTGATACGCCATCTGTAGCTGCAGTGCAAAATATCAGAGTTAAAATGCAAAGTTCTCCCACAAAGTGAAATTCATGAAATCAAATACACAGATGGGTTTATTTTGGCTGGGATGACCAAACACATCACTGTTGATATGAACTCTAAAATGAAACAGTATGACGTAATATTGTAAAGCACACACAGCAGGTACATACAGTATACATACACAAGACACTCAGACACATGCAACAACTACTAGGGGGCTAGTAATAGTACCATACAAGGGGATAATAGAGACCTAAGAGACTAATTTTAAGATCTACTGTAAACTCACCAGAAAACTACTAGGCTAAAGATAATCATAAGTTTTTATGATTATTATAAAAAGTAAACTCCGACATCTTGGAGTCCAAAAAAGTTCTTTGTTCAGTGTCTTGAGTTCAAAATCTGACCTAACTTATGACCAAGACAGCTTTTACAATCGCTTCTTTTTTTACTTTTTCCTACAAATTGTGGTTAAAACTTATATTAATGCATTTTAATATTTAGATCTGATACCATATGTAGGCACTGAGTCTCAATTCATGAGCACTTCTTTACAATCACTTTATTACTGATTTCTTAACCACAATTATTCCTATAAAAATCATTGTAGCCACATTTAAGCATCACAATGATAACACAGTGTCCTTAACCAAATTACTGAATTACCTTCATGGCCTTTCTGCCTCATAAGAAATGCTGTTATTAGTTTTCAGATCCTACAATCAGAGACATATTCCACTTTCAAGAAATGTCAAATATGTACTTTGCAGTACAGGCGAGACAGTATTGTGCTTAAACAGGTTAATGAATCAAGAATTCACATTTTCATTGCTTTTTGCTGTCTGGACTTTCAGCTTTATGCACTATTCCACATTGGCTAAAGCAAGAAAAAAAATCATTGTTAGTGATACATAAATGGAACAGAGGTCAATTTTGTTCTTTTTTGTTATCAGAACTTGTATAATATGAAGACAAATTTAACAGCGGTGCCACCGCTGTGCTGTAACTCAGTCTTCAACTTTGTGAGCTGGTCTACAGAAAGTCCAGTGATGCTCCACCGTGTTCTCATTTGCACGCTCACTCATGTGATGCACACGCGTGTTCCGAATGGTGAAACCTTGTTTCATGATGTAGTCCATGAGGTGAACCCTTAGGGACACCTCTTGATGATAGTCACATGGTCCAAAGGTGAACGACACCTGGCAGTCTCTGGTGTCCATCATGTGTTTGTTCCACTTTGTGAAGTTGTTGGAAATACCTTCTAGCAGGGCGTGAACCTTCGTAGTTATGGTTAGTTGTGTGATGATAACAGCAACTGGGTTTGAATATTTTGACAGTTTCCGAGTGCTGGAGAGCTCCACGACCTGTTCGAAGATGTCAGGAGGGTACAGTGGCTTGGGATCGTGAAGGCACTGGATCAAGGGTTCGATCTGGTAGAAATCTGCCTCTTTCCTCAGGAGGTCTGTCTCTGTGAAGTCCACAGGAAGGGTAAGCTCAGACGTCCGCAGGAAGTTCAGGATGTACCGGAAAAGTGTTCCATCGCGATCGATGAAATAATTCCCTTGGGAATCGCGAGTTGTTGGGAAATCTCCCCGGAACATGGCGCCCAGCATGGAGTCTGGATAGCGCTGCAGGGTGGATAGACTGGTGGTGTACAGGTGGCCTCCCACGTTCAAGGTAACAGGAGTAGTCATCTAGGGGAGGGGAGGACAATTTGCCAAGTTAAAGTCGGTGATAATGTGAACAGTGAGAATGTCGAGTGGGAAGCTGATATACACTTAGTTTTCAACTTATGATACACACTGAGCTGAAGTTACTGTAATGTAAAACAACAACCCCTCATTAAATATTATAGTATGTGGTGCTGTGCTAAAAAAAACTGTAGTGCATCAGTACACTCAACACAAACTACAGCCTCTCAATGTGACATCAACATCCCTCTATAAACAGTTTTAAAAAACGGAACATTCAAGCTTTCATTGAAGCAGGATTTTCTGCCTTGTTTTTGACTGCATTAGATTCAGTTTAATGTAAACCAAACTGGAAATGGAGTGAGTTTCAGCAAAGTTGCCCTGATTTCTAGCCATCTCTTACCCTATGGCCCCAGTCTCCATTATCCATTTGTAGAATAGCCACTTGGTCAGAACCAAAGTAGAGAGGCAACAGATAAGTATTTTCACCTGTGAAAAAACAGTCACATTTACATGAGCTGTAACAAAGTTTCATTATGCAGAGTAAGACAGACATGGTTATTTAGCCTCAGTCAAATACTGCATTTTTTATTACAGATAAGAGCCTGCATCACCTCTGTGCATTTGCGTTAGACTGCATGAATAATACACCACACCTGGGAGCTGTTTTGTGGTTACATAGGCATATTGTATTTAGCATTTGCGAGCAATCCTACTTACAATCACTTAATGTGAATTAGAATATTCTGAACCCTAGACTGGATTCATGGCTCTGTTAAATCAGCCCCAAAGGATCAGAAAAATAACCAAAATGAGTATAGGCTTACAAAAGTAGCCCAAAATGTAAATAAAAACCATTAAAAAGGTTCCAAATTAGAAAACCGATGCAGGATTCATCAGTTTTCATTGAAGGAATTTTCTGAAAGACCAACTGCTGAAGCTCGATAAGGAACTGCTTTTGAAAACGGTATTATCAGATGACCAGTTCTCACCAATCATAACATTAAAAAAAAAAAAATTAACAAGAGACTTTGATGTATCATTCCAAATAACAGTAGACAAGAATTTGATTTAGCCTCAACAGTCACCCCTGATAATCAATGATGCGCCCGAGATGCATGAACACAGAAACTACAATAACAAACTAATCTGACTATTCAGTTCTGTACAATTTGAAATTAAGTTAATTGTTTTTCAGCAGCTCTAGCCAGAAACTAAAATCTCCTTTCCCATCATGGAAGTAGTGTGATCAATCTGTTGAGAATTAAGCAGTACATTATCTAATTTAACAGCCAGTAATTTGGCTTTAGTGACCTGATATCCCATCTGTTGGCAAAATGAGTGCAGTGGTGTAGGCAGGAAGACTTCTACTACCTAACACAATACACTGGGCTTTACCAATGTCCATTCCCACCTCATATAGTATGGTAAAGCAATGATTCAGAGTAGTTATCAGATGACACTACTTGGTCAAAAGCTGTTTCCAAGTTCAAAAATAAACTTTATACCTCATTTATCTGTGTATAAAGTCAGGACTGATGACCAGAGATCATAATTCATCTTACATGAAAATGAGACCTGGCTGTGATGAATCCTTTGAACACAAACCCCGTCTAATTTACGTTTTTAAACTTACTGTACTGCACAGCAGCACTTCTACGAGTTTGGTGAATGCCTGTTAAGACAACAACCCAATATTTGCTTTTTGAGCGCAGCCATCCAACCACAGTCCATTTTACTGCATTTTCTGCCATGAAAACGAAGAAAGATGGCTAACCGATACCGAAAGCAGCAAACTGCACGTTAAAGTTAAAGCATGTTGTTATTAAGTTGTAAATCCGGCGTGGATACACTAAAAGATGTAGCGTTTGATTCAATGTGAGTGCTAACACTGGAAATGTTTAACGTTAGCCAGCTAACCTAGCTAACAGCTAGTTTCCAGCTAACAAGCTAACACAGCTAGCAGTCCATGAGCCATTAGCTGCGGTTACTACTAAGGTTAACACCGGGACCTTAATTGGACTATCTGGGAGAGAAACAGATGCCAAAACAAACGCTTACCGGCTCTTTTTTAGTGCCTACTTCTATTTTTTGTCCAGTATCAGCGGCCTGCGGTTGGCATTTAACGGTGCAGCCGGATAGTCATTGATGTCTACCGCTGGTTGCACCGGGCAGCTGTGCTCGGCTCTAGGCTGCAGCAAAACTGCGCACACAGGGAGGGAAGGAGGAGGAGGGAGGAGGTCCTGCTGCAAGCACAGGCACCTCTGCATGAACACAAACACACGTCTGCACACGCACGCGCGCACGCACACATACACAGATTACTGCACCGGTTTTTTTATTAGCATGATACATTACAAATGAAATGTGATTTACAACATAGATGCAATGCAGGAACACTGCAATACTTTCCTATTGTATTCATTTCTGAAATGTGAGCATCTGTCTACAAAAAAGCACATGAAGCATTAAAACAGCAAACAGGAGGAGCTGATTGACAGTCTTTGGTTCAGGAAGATTTCTTTGTGCCACTCCGGGCATTCTGTTGCAGGATGATGAACTCCAGGATGAGTTTGGCTGTCCGACAAGGCCTCTCCATCACCACAGAGTGGCCGCAGTTCTCCAGCAGGTCCACTTTGCATCCAGGCAGCATCTCTGCAATGACCGTAGCTCCGGAGACGTCCACCACCTGGATGGAACCATCATTATTGTTAATACATCTTTGAAGGAGACTGAAGGTTCCTTATTCGGAAATGAACTAATAGATAAACCTGAGCCAACGCCCTTATGTTTATATATGGCCACATGAATCTTAGGATTAGTTTACAAGCAAAGGCTGCAGGGTAATCACTTATGTATTTACACAGGCTTTGCTGAGTCACTGTATTAGTGGACCATCATAATTACCTGGTCTTGTTTGCCCCATATCACTTGTAAAGGTGCAGCTATCAGATGCAGGTGATCCTGTAAGGCATATCTTGATTTCTCACCAACAATCTCCATAAATACTGATTTTTTAAAGAAAAGAGAGACAAAATTAAGTGTTTTTTCTTCTCAATATGAAGTATACTGTACTGTTATATGGTTAAATGTTTCAGAAGAAAGTGAACTAACCCTCTTGGTAGAATGTGTTGTGAGGCTGTCGGACGTCTGCCAATCCTTGAAGAATCTAAACAATGCAAATGTGTGTTTAGCATCCACAGAATATAGTAAACTTTCATTCATAAGGTGAATATGTTCTCTAAGTATATTTGTGATTTTTGACACATAATCATTTAGAGTCATTGCTGAATGAAGTTCTGACCTGCTGAGGAATTTTAAAGCGAACGTGGGAACACAGTCTGAACATGTCCTCCATCTCTTCGGGTGTTGTGGGAATCAGTGGGATGTTCAGTGTGTAATTGCTGTGCTCTAGATCCTGCAGATGATTGTCAAATTTGGTCTCACATGGATGTCTTATACCTGCAAACAAAACCAGCGTTTTGTTAGAAGCTGATGATGCATGGCCACGCTCTGTTTGAAGCAATACATAAAGGAAAACTTCAAGCTGCAAGGAAAAGATGAAGTAAATAAGAGTGTTTGATTTTTTTTAATCAGTAAAATACAAAGTTGTAATTAAACTAAATGTCAGAAATAAATGATTTACATACATTTAATTCATGCTCTGTAAGAATCCATTTGCTATTAAACAGTCATTATTTAGTATGGTCAGTATTAAAGCAGTTAAAATCATGGCTTTTAGTTTCTGGTAAAAATGCATTTGTGTTGTAGCAGTGACATCATTGCATGTACAACAGAAACAGAAACACACACACACACACACACACACACACACACACACACACACACACACACACACACACACAGTTACTGACCGTCTGGACAAATGAGAGTCATGCTACAGATTTCTGAAGGGTAAGAGGCAGCGTAAACTCCAGCTACGTTTCCCCCCATTGAGGTTCCAACCAGATGAAACTGTTTCCTGTTTAGACGAATGGTTTCCACAAACTGAGAAGAAAGAGACACAAAAACAGATTTTCAGTGGAATGATTTAGACTCCTGACAAATGCCCTCATTTATTTCAGAGCTCTCTCCAGTGTACCTGATGGATCCTTGTGACCTGCCCCTGAATGGAATAATCCTCGTTGTTGGTGCGTGTCGTTCCCTCATGGCCGGGCATGTCCACACACACAATGTGCAGATGTTTGGGGAGATACTAGAGCAGAAGCAGAAGGAAAATGACAGCTCAATGCCATTAATGTGATGCATATATCGATGCCAAGAAATGCCATGCTTGGAGGAATCTTACAAGCAAATAAACACATAATTATGAAACCAATCGCCACTAAATGTTGGAATTTAAATAGAAATATTTTACTGTCAAGAAAATCTATGTGAATTTATCTGACTTGAACTCAAATGTGCAAATGCTAAAGGCGCTATGGCCTCCAGGGGGAGCTACAAAATCGGGAAAAATTTCCCCTTCAATATAATTATATTAAAACTAGTTATTACTATTAACTCTAAAAATGGAAAAGCTCACATTGATTAAAATGCAAAGCAATGCCCAGTTAATATTACTACAAAACAATGCTATTTGATTTCTTTTGTAAGTGTATGTAAATTGCCGACGGAGGGGGGCGTCATATAATAGCTCACCTAGGGCGCCACATTGGGTAGGGCCGACTCTGCATATAGACACAGTACGTTCCCAGAAATTACTGAAATAAAACTAGGTTACTGACAATGGGTGATTTTGCTTATTTAAACAGCTTTGTTTAATACAATTTAAAGACCTGTGACTTTGTTTGCTGTTACTGATTCTAAGTGCTTTAGTAGAAGTTCAATTGCCTCTTTCTGAAGCACTGTCTGACCTGAATGACCATGACCTGGATAAATGATTACTTCTTTGAAAAATGTTAAGTTTGAAGTTTAACAAAGTCCTTATCTTTAGTGTTGCACCAACCTTGACAACAGTGAGCCACATGTCTTTGTGGGCAGAGAAGCCATGCAGCATTAAGATGGAAGGCCTCATCCCAGGCTTCCCTCTGCACGAGTAGCAGAAGCGATAACCGCCACAGTCTGCGTAGCGAACCTGCAGGCCCAAAGTCCTCCTCCAGTACCTGCAGAGGAGCAGGTATATCTAGACTTAAACACTGGGACATGACTGCACACAAATTCAAATCTGGGTCAAGTGATAGCAAGGTTTCTTTTGATTACAGCTTAAATGCATTAAAGGTTTCGTGTTAAGGCAAATTTGTGATTTTGGTCTCTTAAGTGAAACTGACTTGCAGTTTCTAATAGTATTTGCTCATACAGACAATAACCTTTATTAAAGAACAGGCCTTACTTTCTCAAGTCAGCCTGAATACAACATTCAGATGTCCATATGTGCGTTTAACAAGTTACTGGTCACTGTATTTGCAATAAAAAGATCTTGTTAAAGCAATTGGGGGACAAAATCCTCAGTCCTTAAGCATGTTTATTATTGTAAAAAAAATCTTACTATGAAGCATCTGTTTAACTCAGTTGTCACAAAGTGCTTCACAATAAAAGAAAGATGCAGAAAATTGAGGCACAGTATTTAAAAATAATAACTTGGCTATAAAAAGAACACTATTCCTGTGACGTTGTTGATTTACCATCATTTTTTCTGATCAGACACCAGATCAGAAAACATTTCCATATGCTGTTCTAGAGGACCTGCTTGTTTGCTAAGCCTCAGCAATAGGATAATATGACAAAGAAGGAATATCCAGTAGTGAAAAGACTGTAACCATGGAAGAAACAGACTGAATTTGTGTTACCCAAACTGCTGAAGTTTCATATTAGCATTGAATAGAACAAAGACTGTGGATATTGTCTCTCATCAGGTACATTAGAAACCAGTCTCACTTCACTGAGTAAAGACAAGATGAAAAATTAGTCAGACAAATAATGTGTTTATTGTACATACACGCGAGAATTGTTTTAGCATTGTTTGGACAATGTGAAGCCTAATGCTCTTAAGAACCACACAACTTTATTTAAAATTCCATTTGATACGACATCTGTTAACTGGACTTCTGCAATTTGAAGGAAGGGGCAGCCATAAAAAAAAACAGTCTTTGGTCTAAATATTCCACTACATGTACAAATCATGTAGCTTCAGTGAATGACTGAAAATATGAACGTGAAGTAGTGCAGCATAAGATTATTAGTCCAATGATTAAACTTCTAAGAGGTTAAATGAAAGGAAACTGGATAATAAAATGTTCTCAGAGGTATTACGTGTAGAATAATTGAAGAGCCTTACCAGTAGTACACTTTAATGAGTGCAGAGGGCCAGAGGAGGAAGGACGCCAGAAAGGCCAGGATGGGAATAGCCAGTGTTCCCCCAGCAATGATGAACAGATTCATCACATCTAGATCAGCTGCCATGGCTCACCTAAAGATGCATGAACGCACACACTTTATATATGTGTGGAAGATGGGGCACTGTTATTATTCCATATGTATTAAATGTTTTGTTGAGATAATAAATAAAAAGCTTTCCAGAGTGACTCACTGTAAGAGCAGCATAGAGAAGAACGGCTGACAAACTGTCTTCAATAATGACATGTTAGCATTCAACAAATTAAAGCCCTTTTCAGTTTCACAAGATGCATCTTCAAAACTATAAAAACGTACTTACTTTTCAGATGAGTTTCCCCCTCCTTGTTTCTTCTATCACAGGCTGGAACATGAGACTGTTGGTTCAGCTGTGATTCTGTTGATTAGTCATGGAGATGCCTCAAATTTCCTTTCCAGATATTTTTTGATGAATATAAACAGTCAGCGAATCTTTTTTTTAAAATTTGAAATAAAAAACCGCCTCTGTGCAGTTAGTCCTCTCAGATGGTGGTTGCTCTGGATAAACTCATTGATCTTTACTCATCATTGGGGAAAACCGGGCCATGACATGATTTGGTCAATGTTTTAAAGTGAACGCACAGACCACAGTTCTGACTGATAGCAGACAGTCAGCAGAGCTTTACACAGCAGGTACAATAAAGACACAGCTTATTACAATATATATATATATATATATAAACATAAGTTTGTATAATGCTATTGTGAAATAAATGCTTCACAAGGCCTTTCCTGTTGGAATAAAACTGACCATAAACAACTTTAGTTATGTTTTAACAAATGATTTTTGCAGATGTATTGCTGGCCAAAGCTTCGGTGTCAAGACTTAAAAAGCGGGAATGCAATTATGTCTCTGATCAACAACTCAACAGCCAAAAAAAACATTCATACACACAAGGAGGCACACGCCAAGAACCACTGACCTAATTATGCAGGTACAGACTCATGAGAGGAGGACATTCAGATTACAGAGGTAAATTTTGTTTTGTTTTCTTTTAATGAGAGGAACTTTGTAGCTAAGCCAGATTGAAATATCTAATAGATCACACTGTATGTCTGTGTTACAGCTGCAGCTAATAATCTGCTAACTGAATAGTTAATTATTCAGCTAATCGATGACTCATTTTTCAGCAAAAAATACCAAACATTTGATCCATCGAAATTTAAAAGTGTAAGAATTTGCTGCATTTCCTCATTTCGCTGTGAGATAATTATTTTGGGATTTGAGCGTTCACTGGACAAAATAAAACATCTGATGATGTCAACTTGAGCTCTGCGATGTTGTAAGCGTTATTTATTTTGTTTATTTATCTTCACAGTTTTTCTATTCTATTACACATCAAAAAATGTGATTAACTAAGAAAGTAACTATCCGTCACAAGAAATAATTGTTAACTGTAGCCTTAGTGTAACAGTGGTTTTTCACAGTTACAGACTAGGTTTTCATCATTATCCACTGTAATTTACACATTTAAAAACATGTTTAATATTGCAAGACTATGCATAAATAATGTGCTAAATTATGGTTTGGACTCTTCCTCTCACTAAATACAGATTGGGTTTCTGAATATTACTGTAAATGTCTGATGTGTATAAACAGATTATGAGTGGAAAACTGCAATACTGTTTAATTACTAAAACAGAACCAGGCTCAGGCAGGGCGACCATCTGCCTCAACCATTTAGGGTGATGGGAGAGAAGACAGAGAAAACATGAGCAGTTAGGAACACACAACAAAGAAGAGAACAGTGTTGACTGGGCAGATTAATGGAGTCAGTAAACGCAGATCTGAAATCTGCAGCTTAAGAATCAGAGACATCTGAAGAAAGGCACAGGATGAGAAAGACAGATAAAACAAATCACAAACTACTACCAGGAGTATACTTAGTGCTTTAACAGTAAGAGTCGTCTTTGTCTCTTTCCATCCTGAAATATAGTGCAAAATATTAAATAGTGCCATAAAAAATAAATATTTAAAATGTATATTGGCCAAAGAAGAAAATGTAGATGCATGTGTTCCTCGATGAGTGACCTTTGACAATGTCTTTGTGAAATATGCTAGTGAAAAAGAATTCAGCATCTGCCACAGTTACTGGGCTTGTTTTCTATCTTCAGTTAGTCTGAAAATCTCCAAACCAGACAGCTTTCACACACATCCACATCAGCTTACAGGCTCAAGGCCAAAACTTACCACTGGGTGTCATGATAGAGGCAGACTGCGGAGTGTCCCATTTACTTAACAGACTACGAGACATCATCACTCCTGCTTCAGTTTTGAAGCTTTAAGGGGTTTGGGTAGACTTCTGATCCAGCTTTGGCGTACAGGTTTCCACCCCTGTCTGGAATCTTCTTTGCAGGAATTTTCAAGTGGTTTATTTTATTGAGGGGAAGAAACAGAGAGTGTGAATCTATAGGTCCTCGAACATACTGCCCTTCTGAAGTGATATCAACTCAGTAGACCACCCAAAATCAATGTTATGCATGTACTGGCCTATTTATCTGATACGTAACATCTAATACTTAGACAAAAAGAAAGTAGAGTATCAAAACTGCTAACATAAGTTATATGTGCCGAGTTATTATCTTCAAGCTTTTCATTATGTCAGACTCCATCAAGACCATTTTTTTTTTGCCATATTCCTGATCGTTTCCTGCTCTTTTCAGCTCGGTTTAATATCTTAAACATAAAGAAAAAAGCACAAGTTCTTGCAACTGGGAGACTAAATTTGCAAAGTAACCCTGGTATCATTTACTAGATCAATCACCTTGTAAATACTTCAGAATGACAAGATTAAAGTGCTTTGAAAAACACAATACTGCCATAACTCATTAACCTGACATACCCTTAACATAGCCTCAGCCATGGCTCTGACAAACAATCTGAGATATTCACTCTGCTATGATTTTGGAAATCAGTTTAATTACTACAGCTGCTCACAAAAATGTAAATTGGAGCTTAATGAAGTTGAACACCACACAGTGAAAACACCATCTCTTGCAGAGTGAGGCTGCCGTTCTGCTGCATCTCTGGTCCACTACAGATGACCTACATGCAAACTAGAGCAGAACAAATGGACACGGCAACTGTGCAGGGAGGCTGGCCTTGCATGGGAATGATTCTCATGTTTGGGTTTACATAGGATGGAGGGGCTGTCCTCAATCTGCTCCCATGTCACATACGCAGTGTATTACATCACCCTGGCCATTGCATTGTATCCTGAGACAAATCCCTGACACAACAAACCTGGCAGAACAGACATGACAGAATCAGTGTGGCAGCACAGAAATGTGGATCAGGTGTGTCATGATGGACGACTTATCCAGTCAGGGTCAGTGGTTTCCTCTAGGGAGATGTCAGGAATGGAGATATATGCTGCAACTTTCTTCACAAAGCAGCCGTCAGTTGGGTCAGCCTGCTTAAAGACACAAACTGCACTGACTGTTCTAGTCCTGTTACCCTCCAGCATAAAGGTCAGCACAGCCACGGAGGGACCTGGGTCAGAGCCCCTGCTGGAAGTGATCAGTAACATTTCTTGATGGAAATTCAATCAAACAGCCAGACAGAGATGCAGAATGACCAAAAAGAGACCAAAAATAACTAAGGGGGTTGTTTTGCTCATAAGAAGGAGGTCTTCTTTTACATGTGTTTGTGTCACATTTGAATCCCCTTAAAGGGCTACTCCAGCAGTTTATACACTTCCATACAGCTTGGGCTCAAGGAGGACAGATTCAACAATAACAACAACAACTGTCAAACTAAAACTGTAAGTAACAGAGGCCGAGATGTCTGTGCTTTTGGGGCTCTCTGAAACCTGTGTTGTATAGCCTCTGTTTGGTCACAAATTCTGCAGGAGTTCATTCGTGGTTGGAACATGATCCAAACTCAACGGGACCCAATCTGGGATGTTCTATGACAAAACGAATGGTTGCTAACTGTTCAAGGAATCCTGGACTAGCATTAGAATATGTTACCAACTTGATATTTGGGCGGGAAGAACCTTCATCAGAACCACCTTTCTGTGTTCCCACCCCAGACCCATCTACCAATAAGCAGAAGGGTAGTTCTTGTGTGCGTCTTGGTTCACCTTTTTTCACTTTAAAAAGAAATCAAATCAAAATGTAACAAACTTACCACCTTAGCTGCCGATATGTGTCAGAGAAAACCTACCATAGGTTTGAAAATAATCTTTGTGCCAAAGGGTAAAGCTCCAGAATCACAGAATCCTTTAAAAGAAGCCTTTTATAATCTTTATGCCCACTAAATACCCTCCTCTTGTAACTCCTTATGATTAAATTGTAACACAGGATTTGTGTTATAGAGTCTCAAGTTTAGGGAGTGTCATGATAGATAATCCGAATGGCATCACCACTGTTATTTTAGCCAACATTACAAAGCATAAGTTGACAGTCTTGTGTAAAAGCCACTGGAATGTCCCTTTAACACTTGAGTTATATTGCTGATAATGAAAGGGTGAATACCAAAGTAAAGCTGCAGTGATGAAGTAAACAGACTCCCTCTGAGAATATTGCAACATGCAATCATGTCTTACAAAATATTAAAGGAAAAACATTGAATCAGGCTGTGGTTCTGCATTTCCAGAGGACCAATTAGTCTTTTTGTCATATAACTTAAACTGCAGGTTACCGTCTGTCCATGTGTGTTTTTCATGTAGTACTGTTCCCCATATGATGCAACCACTGTGCTTACCTGAAAAAACCTCTCTCCCCCCAAGGAATACACAGTAGGCTCTCTGATGTCAGCATCAACCAGCTTCTTTAAATGTCATCTGCAGCACAGGAGAGAGGTTGGAAGGCAAAACGACAGATACGGGACCGCTTAACGGCATCTTTTGCTGGAGGGCAGGAGTAAACATTCAGCAAAACACATTTGCCTTCCAATAACACTTAAACATAGTATACATAAGAAGAAATTACCTCAGACATACTGTGTGCACTCAGTGTTTGTCTGCAGGGATGAAATTGGCCCAGCTAGATGAAGACACTGGTGATTCAGAGGAAACAAACCCACAGTGGGTAGCAGGAGGTCTGATTTCATCTCATACAGCTGCTTTGGTTCAGTGACTGCCCACTTACTGCATACAGCGCTATCAGGTGCAATAATGCCGTTTAACGGAGATCACTGTTACATTTTAAAGCACTCATTTATCAACTTTAAACCCAAGAAACCGTATCTTTCAATCTCTTTGCATTTATTTACAGGGAATTGAGCAAATTCATAATTGCCATAAGTACACCAAATTAATATACATATTTAAAGATAAATTTTAGATTTTCCACAAACATTTAATCGATAGAAAACAAATTTAGCTTTGGGCTTATTTCCAGCTCAGAACAGGATGACGTCAGTTTTAGACATTTGAAATATTACACAAGTCTCCTTGCAATGGCTACTGATGTGACACAATATAGCTAATAATGCACATATGCTATACTGTATTATGTTGTGATGTGTTATGCAATATCAACTGCCCTTTGTTATACAACAGATAACCAGACAAACCTATTTGTCTTCCGGTTTCAATAATGATGTGCAATATAAAAAAAGCTCATTGGTTCATGTTCCTGTCAAGCAGGCTGTGCTGAATCTAAATCGGAGTGGCTGAGAAACAAGTCAATTTCATATTTTATCATCATGTATCTGAAATGAAAAGCAGAAGAAAAGTAGGAGTAAAACACAAACACACCACTTGAAGTCTAGAAACTGACCTTATCAATGAAGGAAATAGCTCTAAAGTCGATTTGCTGCAGTTCTGTTTAATGATGCTCTGTTGAAAAAACAAGATAAATTCCTGCTCAGCTAAACTATCTATGTTCACATTGATAATAGTTATGCCAACAGAATATGTTGCAGTGATCATCACAGCCACCCACTGTTGTACTGCTGTCATGCACTCAGTCAGGGGCTGTGTCATTGTGACAATATTATCTATCACATAGATGCGCTACATTGAAAGAGGTTCGAACTCCAAGTGATAAACTTAGAATAGACTCATATACTTAGAATTAGTTACGTGTGTAAAGTATTTTTACATTCATTAATGGATAATTTATGACTCAGAATGGTAAACAAAATACAACCCAACTAGATTTCCTTCAAATGACAGACATACAAACTTATTAATTTGCACACAAAACTGACATTCTTTTATTAACGTCTCTGCCAACTAAAATAGAGCATCTCAAAAATTAAACAGAGTTAAATATGAGCCCTCCTAATTAATAGTGCAGATATGATGAGGGGGCATGTTGTGACATCTGATGACAAATATGGGTTTATTTCTGTGTGTATGTGTTTGAACAAAGTTGCCCTCAGGTCCTGAAGAGCACAGCAGCAGTCACAGCTGTAAGAGCCACAGCAACCGCAGGCCCCCAGATCATCCACGGTTTCTGAAACAGGCAGCAACACAGAAATGGAAACTTGAGCATCACCACATGAAACCACCCATTCCAAGGAATTGCCAAAGCTTTGACAGAGGGAGCTTGCCACTGAGATCAAGGCAGTGCAAAGAGAATGCAAGTTGCAAACGGCTCATTCAGATAAAAGATAAGCATCATCCAAGCCAACAAAGAGGAACAGTTGTTATGCATTAGCCATCCAGACAGGACAAACAGATGTCAGATGTTGGAACTGTATGATTAGAGAGGTTAGATTTCTGAGACGAGAATTTTTCTTTTTGGAGTTTCCCCCGAGGAGGGCATTCTGGGAAATGAGGAGAACCGGATTAAGTCATGCAATGATCTAAAAAAAAACACTGATGAGAATGAATGATGTAGGCCAACTTGACAGGAGTAATGTGTACCTTACTACCACAATGCGCCGAAGCACCAATACAGCAAAGCCAGGATAAGGCCGATGACTATGGCTTGAACAGGCAGCAAAAGGGAAGTCTACAGAAGGGAAGGGATATTATATATAATCAACTGCAATGGGACATACTTTGGCTGGGCGCAGCTTTATTAATAGATCCCTCAGTCAGTTTCTTGTGTCTGTAATTGCCGTTTATACAAATCTCAAAGTCACACATGGCTGTTCACACATATGGATGCAAAGTCACTGGCAGCACGTAGCTTCTCATGAATTTGCAGTTGTGAAGGGGGGTGTTGGGTTTAGCACATTGTTCTACATGCTAAACTCGTTATGCTTGTTGAAACTGTTTTTTTTATCACAGGGACTGAGCTGTGTTTTATGCAATTTGTTTTCACCTGGCTGTTGCTTGCATCAGAGGACATTCTTATGAAGTTAAGCCCTTTCTCAACCTCCCCCTGCCAGTGCAGCCGTTTGCTTTTCGAGGCTGTTGAACTCAAAGAAAATGTGCAGCGGCAAAGTAAGATTTCATTCACATGAATAGTAGGTGTCTCTGGACCAGCTTTGTGAATCCGCATGTGTGAACGACCCATTAAAGCAACAGTAAAAGACAGTGGATGAGTAGAGGGGAGCAGGTGTGTTGAGATAAAAAAAATCTTGTGAATCTTATAAAAAAAAAAAAAAAATCACAATTTATGCCTGGAGATATTTCACAAAATAAATGTCGTTTGGAAGCTTGAAAGCAAAGCTCATGCTCCCAAAACCAGCTGAAGATGTTTTGCTTCTTATGAAATAAAATAAATGTTTTTGAATTAACTGTAGATCATTATCTCTACACTCAATGCCCCCTTATTCACTATTTGTCAAACAGTTGCATCTCATTACGTGTATAGAAAATATCCTCCCCCTTCTTTTGAGTGTTTGACAGATCAGCACTCACCTTCGATCCTTTCTCCTGCAGGTCCTTCATGGTGGCTTTGCACTCCTCAAGTTCATCTGTAATCGACTGTTTTTCCTGCTCAGACTTGTTGTATTTTTCCTTCAGGTCTGACAGCTCCGTCTTAGCCTCCTCACACTGTGTGAAGCAAATTATAGCATTAAAATGACTTCATTGTCACTGTAAATCTTGAAAGTTGGATGTATGGTATCTCTATTTCACAGGCTTTGTGTAATTTACAGGCTAACCCTGCATTTTTTGCTCAGAGAAGCAGTGCTGAGTTGTCCATATATTTAGCTGATGAGGACGAGCTCAGTCTATTTTTTGTAAAAGATATTGTAAGAGCACTCCATTTCCACTTTGATTCAGTGACTGAATTACCAGCACCACACTGCGATGAATCACTTGTGGTAAAGGATGACTTCATCTCAGCTTTCTGCTATTCAACATAATCCCCATCCAGCCTGCTAAACCTGACTGGGAACATATAGTAGTGCCAGCGAAAAGCAACCTGTTGAACTGGAGGATGACGTAAAAATTTCGAGGTGTGTGTATGTATGTGATTTGAAGAATTTTACACATCATCGCAGTATAGTCATTATTGTTCTGGCCTCAAGGACTACAACACTGTCTCAAAATAGAAAGTCAGTTCTAGTTGCCCCAAAAATTGTCAGTGATGCGTACTTGGTCCCATTTTCAGGCACAAGAATGAGAGCCATTTTCAAACAACCATGCCATCTCAAAGTCTCTGATGGCAAAAACAAATACAGTACAACATTTAAATTTTATGCTTACAGAGGAATGTGCACATGACATACTGTTGTGACTGTTCACCAGTATATTTAACATCTAATGGAGTCTTAAGTGATGGTAAACTGTATTAAATTCAACGGCAAATAATATACTAATACATCATAAGACAAAACATGTCAGAGGACACACAGCCAGTGGCGCTGGGGAACAAATGAAGCATCAGTGGTTGTATTTTTTAAAAGTTTCTGAGAAGAAAACGAGTCTTAATTTGCTCAAAATGCCTGCTGTTAAACATTTGAGTAAAGGCCATCATCATTTCTGGGAAAAATGGTTAATTTACTCTAATTTCAGGCACATTCAACAGTGTTCCTCCTGTCAATTATGGGTAAAAATGTTTTAAATAAAATGATTTAACACTGCCGTCTATCATAGTCATGCTCACATAAGATTATAAATCCAAACATAAGGGAGGATGAACTTGCAATAGGGAGATACCATAGTATCAAAACATAGATATTCATGTTTTTTGATGGTCTAAATATAAAGATGTCGCATGACCATGGAAGGTCTGACTAAATGACCATTAGTCAAGGCATGTTCATATTTAAATTCTACTTGAAACAAAAAAACATATAGGCATGCTGGCTAAACAGTAGACAATGCAGCACTGATGATTCAAAACTACTTTATGAATTAGCTGAGATGAAATACCATTTGTGGATTTTTAAAAATCTATTTACTGTACACTAAATATAATTTCCACATGTATTTTTTCACCTTCAGCCTTGGGGGAGTAGCTTGTCATAAAAGTCACAGTGTTTCCTGTATTTTATTGAGTTTTCCTGCATCAAATTACTGCCGTAGTACAGAAGGTCACTGTCATTGTTTTTGTTAATTTCACTGTATGGTTCCGTATGTGATTAAAGCATGATTTCACTTGCTTTCCAAAGACAACCTCTTCCTCTTGCTGAGAGTGCACATAGGAAATTTCATAAATACTGTAGCACCTTGTCAACGTTGGCCCTATAAAGCAGCTTTGTCAGCAGCAGCTGCAGTGCTTCAACAGTGCCTACCTACACTGGATCTGTTTTCCCACAGTTCTGCACTCTGAACAGTTATGATTCAGCTCTCAAATCAATTTGCACACATGAACTTGGATGTACACGAGGAGAAAGAAAAAGACTTGATGCCTAAAATGACCTCAAGCAGCATTCATGTGTAAAAGCACAAGTAAAGCACGAGCCTTTATGTGGCTTTTCAGTTGCAGGATTGGGAAATTTAAGTAAAAGGCTGGGTCCAACTGTCAGCTTTGAAGTACAAGTATTCATCAGCATGATTCATTCTTAGATACCTCTCTCTGTAGAGCCTTGCTGCAGCTGTCTGCCTCATCCAGTTGGGTTTGCAGCTTGGTGCTATCCTGCTGGTGCTGGAGCTGCAGGGCCACCAGCCTCTTCTCCAGCTCCTGTTGGGATCGCTCAAGGGTTCTGAGGCTGTTGTTCAACTCAGCACACTGGGCACGCGAACTACCAGAAACAAAACACTGAGTTCAATAGTTGAAGGATGACAAGACAAAAAATGTGCGTTATACTATATAGCAAAACATGCTGGAGCTGAGTCGAGCAAATGAGGCACAGGGAGCACAAAGGTGGGGGTAAAGCTGAGCTCTTGGTAATATAGATCAGTGCACTGACCTGGCAAGGTCTTTCTCCAGCTGCTGCTGTTTCTGCAGCAGTGCCTCTCTCTCAGTGCGTAGTGCTGCACATTCACTCTGCAGGTTCCCCTTCTCTTTCTGGTGAGTCTTGAGGAGTTCCTCCTTCTCAGCCCTGAGGGAAGCACATTCACTTTGCAGACCGCTCTTTTCCTTCTGGTGCTTATTCACAATGTCCTGTTTCTCAGAGCGCAGGACAGAACATTCCTTCTGAAGACCGTTACACTCCTGCTGCATGGACTGCAGTTCACTGGCTGTGGGACAAAAAATGCCTTATGTAATGATGCATTATTTGACCAGATGTCTCTTCTTAATTTGTTTACAGATGAAGTTAAAATTATCACAAACCCTTCTAATTGCATGTTGTTGTTTTTTTTAACATATTCTCTTGGTTTGAACAGGTCGAGTACAGCTGCAATTCTCTTCTTGCCAGAAACAAAATAAATATTTGAAATCATGCGGCCAGTAAGCATTTTTTGAGAAGGGAATATAGAGATTTGATTATAGCAGACAAAAGCAGCTTAAATGTGTAGTGGACCCTACCACAGGTCTCTTATTTACAATCAGTGTAGTAACCCTACAATCCATTTTTTATTTATAGAGGTAATATTGATTTTAATAGATAAATATTAAGAGATACATGCTTCCACAGTTTATGAATATATCAGAATTTTATTTCAAGGCAAATGCTTCCTTTAATGTATGTATGTATAACTGAAATAAATATGTAAGCTAGTTATGGTGTCAGATACAAATAGTACCCTTTTTACCAGCTGCTATTACATTTTGTTATCTTGTGTTTGCACATTTTAATACCTTGTATTTCTGCAGTCTTCTGCCACTGCTTGCTCTGCTGCTGAAGGTCACGCTGTAGGTTGTCAATCTCACGCTCGTATTTGTTGGCAGTCTGACGCCACTTGTCCAGATCGTTTGAGACTGTTGCCAGGTTAGAGTGGATAGCAGCAACGTCACGGTCCCGCTCGGCAGTGGCTGCCTCCAGGGCACGTTTCAGCGACTTCACCTCATCACGTGCACTTTGTAGCTCGTCACGCGAGCCGGAGGAGACGTCGAGCTGCTCTCTGAGAATGCCCACCTCATCTTGAAACTGCCGCAGCTGGCCTGTTCAAACCAGAGTCAGTGTTTAGACTAGCACTGGTGGCATCTTAACTAAGACAGACACCGGTTCATAGTATTCAGCTACTTCTGGTAGCAAGAACACTAAACTTTCCAATCTACAATAACACAGATGTACCTTGAAGATATTTTATTTGTTTTGCAGATTCATCAGCTTGTTGTTGATTTTCTTTCCTCTCTTCATCCAGGATACCTACAAAAAATAGTTGGCATCACCACAAAACTGCTTTTCAAACACCAATCACAACAAAATTATAATGCAATGTTAAGAAACATATTTGCAACATTGGAAATATGAAACTAAAAACCAAAGTCAATTCTAATATTTCTGTATTGGGATCTAAAAAGAGATTATGAAAAGTCAGCATATCTCTCAAATGTCAGAGATAGAAAGCAGAGACAGATCTTAACCAAGCACAGGATCAGTGAATGAAAACTGGCAATTGAAATACATGTGAAGTTGTGACACTTCCTTCTACAATTTAAAGACTAAATGAAATAAGAAACGCTTTAACAAGTTTATATCTGTAACTTCAGATTTGAAAAGTGCTAAATGACCTTTCAAAATGAAAAATATATTTTGAAGAAAAGGAGACAGGGCATATCTAACTGCCCAAAATGTTTTAACTGAAATATATCAATAAAAAATATATCAATTTTAATGCTGTATTGATATATATTTTGATGCTTTGGCAACATTGCTTTTAGAATTTTTTAATGCTAATAAAGCCCCTTTGAAGTAAACTGAATTGAAATACAACTGCATTTGTTTTATTCATTTGCAGTTGGCTATATGTGTGTGTCTACAGTATGAAATGAAGAGGATGGCGTGTATCTAACATCAGACATGTTCCATGTTACCTTGTAGCTCAATGCATTTATGCTTCTCAGTATTAGCAAGCTCCTGGGCCTCTCGAAGGTCATCATTCAAGCGTTGAATAATTTTTTCTGAGTCACCAGAGGACCCCCTGTTTGACCTGGTCAAGTCATCTAATGAGGAAATACAGAAGAAAATGATCCCAGTTAAAAAGATTCATCTTCCTACCAGGAACATTTAGCTGTGAGGGCAGAACCACTTATTTTCCTGTAAAGGTCACCACTCTGCACACACAGACACTCGAAAGTGAGGCCTAAATAATGATACATCAGAAGTAATGATAGTAATTCAGCCAGTAACCACAAAAATGCAATAACAACACAGAGTTCCACCATTTTAATTTTGCTACAGTCCCAAATATTTAACCAGGGCTGACATACTAAATGATTTCCCAAGGTATTCAAATGGGCCTGTTACATAAACTAATTGCAAACCTCGAAATAGACACAAATGCACTATCTGTATTTTCTATCAAACCTTTCATTCCAAATTATCCATCACCCCAGCCACTCATGAGTCTGTGGCACATCCCCATTGCTTGTTAATAATATGTAACTGTAAACAATACACAAAGGGGACAGACTTGCCAGCGTTGTCAGGGGGTCTGTTGTGTTTCCTAGAGGTGGAAACAAGCACCACAAATACTTGTGCTTTGCAAATGCCCAGTGAATATCTTGATCCGCTAATCTAGCATGGCTAGGAAAAGAGATGACCTCATCTCAGCGCGAGCATTTGGCAGAGGAGAAAACAAGAGTCGGGACAGGTCAAGCATGTGCACCATAAATGGACACATCACAGGACTTGGACCGCCGTGAAATGCTGCATTTATAGTGAAAACTGAAGTGTCATTGTGTCTAGTTCACATGGCTATATAAGCACACAAACACTCATATATTGTTAGTAGTGCTATCAGATGGTGATAAATGTCTCTAAAATTAATGGGTATGAGACAAAGGCTGGAAGCTGGTGACACCCTCTGACTCAAGCACATGACCGCCCCACTGCGTGCCAGACAAAGGATGGGAGGGCAGTGCTCGGCCCAGTATGTGGTTGCGTGTTCCCTCATGTATGCATATGTATGAGTGCGAGCCAGAATGTGAGTGGGTTCCCTGTAAGTACGCTGTCTGTGTCCAGTTTGTGTGAAAGATGAATGCCCTCTGAGGACAGCATGACTGGATAAAGAGTATTACAGATGAGGGTGCAACATGTTATCTTTAGTAACATTAGTTATTACAGCCATTATGCCTTAGTGTCTCAGAATGACACCTGACAAAGTAGTAATGGGATTAGTCCATGGGTAAAAATACCTCGCAGACTAGTTGGGAATACTGAGCATCACGCTGCCTCAAGTGACGACGGAAAAAAAAATGTAGGAGAAAGTCTTTTTTTAGCTCAAGCGCTGAAGGCTAGAGCCATCACGGTCCATCTTTCTCCCCTGTCGGTTTCCTTCCCAATGAATGTGACAGCATTCTTTAACTGCATCAGTGGGTAACACCGCTCGCACTAAATGTCCACAGTATTGACTTTAATACTGCTGATAACACTGTCAGGAGTGATATCAGTTTACATCTGCAAAACATTTTTTTTGTGATGAGTCCTTATGATTCTGAAGTGACTGAGATACTGTTGTTGTGAACACACAGTTTGCTTTGTGCCCCCATATACTGTGCAGTGTAGCATTACAAATTCATTCTTCATGCAAAATTGATTCACTCTCTAATATGCTTTCACATTTTGCCATGAATGCCTCTGTTGATTTTTTGCATTCTAAGAGTTGGAGCATCACTGTGTAAACCACTACATTCTACTTTAATTAGTCACTCTAAATGTCACAGCTACCACACATTAGTCTGCTGATTCGCCCTTGGTGCAAAGAGACTCCATCTTCTAATAAGCTGTTGACACAGGAGAAATCAGCCTCTAAAACAAGGCCATCTACAGCTCTGCAAGCTCTAAAGCTACCCAGCTGTCCTTTTAGGTCCTGACACTCATTTCAAGTGTGACTCATGCTTTTTTCTCTCTTCACGTTGCCAGGTACAAGGCATTTGGAGACCAAACAATGCCTAGTCATTTACTCAAATTGTGTGTGTCCATATTCGGAGAGAAAAATAATAGAGCTGGGTTACCTTTAATCAGTGATACGTTATTCAGGGGATCACTCAGCTCTTTCTGGTCCATTTGTTTATCTGTACAAAAAGAAAATAAGCTCATAAAATGTAAACAAACATGCATACACAGATTTAAATCAAGCATTAATGCTGATAACCGAAAAAGACTTTAACAAATGTCTTAACTAATCTAGTTAAGGCTTCTGCTGCTGTTGTTATTTTTTAAAAAATCTGTATTTTTTTAAGGTAAATACAAAACTGGATGTTTACCTATAAACACATAAGAACTTTCTGAAGAAGCAACTGCATAGAGCTGCTAGGAAATTTCCTTTGAGGACCTGGTTGAAGAAAACAAACTAATTAAAGGTTAAGAATGAAACTTATCAGGAAATATTACCTTGGGTGATCCAGGAGCTACAGGACTCTGTGTGCTGAGGCTACAGCCGTCCCTGACATGAAGAACTCTTCTCTAACTATCAGATTTTTTCAGATGTGAAATGGAACAGTCCAAGCAGTGAAAGAGGGGGACACCAAGTGGATGACAGACACTGTGTAGTACACCTCCCTGCTACTGCTGAACTGAAGCCAACATTGACAACAAATTGACTATATAAACAGAAAGACTTTGCAAGTGTGGTGAAAATGCTACACTAAAGTTACGTCTGATGGATGTCCTCAAAAACAAGACCCCCCCCATTTTATGGCTGAAGTGCCCAGCCCCTCCACACTGGGTCATGTATCCGAGTAGGGCATCTCGGAAGCTGCAGCTGCATGCTGACACAGAGGGGTTTTGTTCAGCACGCTAAGCTGCTCTCTGGCCAGTTGGTACTGATGTAAAAATCTACAGGATGACAGTGAATAGGGACCGCTGGTGTGAGCGTCTGTACCACGTATGTGTTGCATCCACATCCTCTTTTTATTTTGCCCAGTCGGACACTCAATTATCACTTCAAAAAACATGAAATACTGGCCTTGGAGTTAGATCTACATGTTCTGAGAGAAGAAGCTTTGCTGTAACTTATTTAAGGCTGTACAACTCGATATCAACGATAGTATCAATATTTCTTATCATCAAAATGCAATAAACTGTTGCAAGAGGCTGGTGCAAGAATGAATAGCTATTGTGTCAACTGTTTTTTCCACATAATGATAGCATACACAAAGTACTTGACAGTAGAATGCCACACCGTAATAAATTTAACTATGCTGGGAAAAGTGCAAATTACTCTGTGTCAAGAGGAGACTCCAAGTCAAAAACACTGACAACTTTCTGCTCTACTCGACAAATCAGTAAAAAAAAAAATCAAGAAGATAATCCATTGTTACACATTGAAATCATTAATTTTGGTTAAGAAAAAAAAACTTACTGATGAGAGTTTATTTTCTGACTGTCATTGTGAAATGTGAAATCCAATTAACTAAGTAATAAAGTACCAGGAATAGGTCTTAATAAGCAAGTAACCTTGACCTCAGTTGGTGAGGCAAAAGCTAACAATGAGGTAATATATAAAGCTGCAAATCACTGTGATATTCTCAGTCAACTATTGCAACCCTCTAATCTATTTTCAGAAAATGTACAATCTTTACAAACTGTATTTTCTTACATGGGAGTCATTTTACTCTGGAGTAGAAACATTAGTGGCTTATCTTCAGTTAGTACAGAATGAGATTCCTTAAAAACACATCCAGGTGAGGGGTAAACATATTCGCACTGAAGTGACAGACTGACCTATCTTTTCTAACGTAAAGCTCTGCATCAAAAAATACTTTATCATTGCAAGTAATGGTAACCTAACAAAATCAATATCATATAAAGTTGATCAAACCTCAGGCTTCAGGAGCCACTGTGTGCCAGAATGTAAGGTTAACAAAATGAAATGTGTGCTGTTCTATACACAGCTGTGGAAAAAGATCGTATAGACTTAGCAGTAATTCTGTCTTGATGCTGTTGAATATATTCTGCCATGAGGCACTGGGCTGCCATCTTGAATGTAAGAAAGGTACAGCACAGACCTCTAGTACACTGCCAGTTTATCAGGGACACGTCTAAAATCACCGCAGTGAAACACAAGATTTCCTGCTTCATGAAGGTTGTAATGCTCAGTTTTTGTTAACTATTAACTGATTATTTTAAGGGCTAGTAACGTTCATGAACCTACGATTTATTGAAGGGCTCTTGCATTAGATTTAGGTAGGTGTACCTAAAAAATCTGGTGTTTATTTGAGTAGGTTAAAAGGCTGGCCTTGGCATATATATTAACCATTTCAGGTGGAGGTGGTTAAATGAAACTCAGTAAACAGTCACTTTAAGCTTTAAGCTAATTTGCTTCTGCCTTTCCATTTTGCCTGATGCATTTTTTGTCCCTTTGCAAGACAAAAAAAAATGTTTAAAACTAAAACAAATCAAACAAAGAGAAAAAAAACACAAAATACAAGAAAAGAACAAAATACTAAATTATACAGAAAGGAACACAAAAGGCTCCCAAGACAGGCGACGCTGAAGTTAGCTTCCAATTCGTAGTTTCCTTCAGTAATTAAGGAGAAAGTTAAGGGGAACTTAACCTAAAACTTTCGCACATTTTATTTATGTGTATCTGTGTTGGCCATTTAGGTAATTCCTTTATGCTGTCTGACACCTTCTTTAACACTTGTGAGCCTATGATTCTGTTTGTAAAAATACAAACGGTAGATTTTAGGGCTTTTTCGCGTCTGGATCACATTAGACCAATCTGCAGTAGATTGTCTCACAGAAGTTATCAAAATTTTAAAACACAGTCTCTGACTTGTACAACCATTATACTATTTCTGAAAATACAAAAAAGGAGATGTCATTGTTGTATTTTTGCATGTAGACCACATTATACCAGGCCGCTAAAAAAAGACAGATTGGTCAAATCTGAACAAGTTCACAAATCAGAAATTCTGTTTTAAATTTTTTTTTATCCTCTACATGACAATCAAACCCAGATTTTAACAGACTGTATAGAGTGATTTTGGATTTGCTTAATGTCGTCTACATGGGAGGGGAAAAATCTGTGAAATTCCCCTTTTTTCCCCTCACAAAAACAGCAAAAGTCTCACCCTGTTTTAAAGAGTGCTTAGTCTTGCTAATATAATGTAATCCGGGCATTGGCAGGTCTATATATAGCGTTTTCTGTTTTGTTTTGTTTTGAACCTGGACCTGGTCCAATTTGGTGAACAAGGCAGTGAAACCTCCACTTGTTTGCATTCTCAGAAATAGAATCATATTTCACAGATCAGAGACTGTGTTATAAGGACTCTTTAGCTTCTATTGGACAATCTAGCCGATATTTGACCAGTTTTTATGGAGTTGATTTAATCTAATGTAGCCTAGATGTGAGAGAATCACAACAACCTCCCCATTTTTGCATTTTCACAAATAAAAAAAAGGTCACAAATTCTACAGTGGGTTTCAGACCCCATTAAGCGTTTACCTAAAACGTCTCACATGGTTTTTCTTCATTAAAATATTTTAAAAACCAGTCAAACGCCAAAGTAAAGCTTCCCTTAACTTCTCCCTTAGCTGCAGAGCCTGAAGCTACGAATGAGAAGCTAACTTCAGCGTCGTCTTCAGTAAGTAAACTAAGTTGACTAATATGGCGCTATGTACTTTTAATTTAGTTAACTAGGTTGTTTAGTGAATATTAAAGTTCATTACTTTGTAGAACTTATAACTGTTTGTATTAATTCCTTGTTATAGCTTTAATTTACAGCTTTAAATGTGGCCAAAAATACTTCCAACTGTCGTAACTTTCCACCAAACAAATCCCAAATATAGCTACCTTACTGCCGTAATTAACAGGTGGCTAACTTAGCATTAGCTAATCAATGCTAATTGCTAATCGCAGGTGTAACTTAGCTCAGCGTCAGTTGGAGTTAGCTAAAGTTAGCCGTCTCTGACTCCTGTTTTCATGCGTGTCAGAGAAAACCGCTGCTGTGTTCATCCTTCCAGCGGAATACCTCATTGAAATGTGGTGGGTGTTGCCCTTTAGCCTGTTACGTGTCAAGCTAGTAGTCCGGGCAGTTTACTCATAGGAGCCGAACCAGAAGTGATGCTTTACTCCGTGTAACGCTACAGGGAGGAGGCGGTGGGGGCATCACTGCAAAGTTTCCTGTTAGCTAAACCGAACCAACACATGTCCGGCAAGTGACTTTTTTTCTACAGGTTTACCTTCCTTGTCGAGTATCTTCTGCTCCCCCGATGACTACCTCGTTCTCCACCTGGTTCTGGAGTGAAAGATTTTGGTTTCCCGAAAATATATCATGGGCGGACCTGGAGCATCCACCACCTGGTGTGGAGTATCCCCGGCTTGGACACCTAGTGTATGCCCTGCCTCTGGCTGTCGTGGTTTTTCTACTCAGAATGCTGTTTGAAAGGTAATTTAGACGTTTGTTTGTTGTATATTTAGGTTAGTTTCGGCTGCATTTGTGTGGCTGCTTAGTGTGACTTCATGCGGCAACTTTGGCTCTTAAAGAGAAAAAGGAAGAAAAAAAAAATGTAGCTATAAAAATGACTTACAGGAATTTTTATATACAAGGGAGTCTTTGTGAGTACAAACAACCTGGAAAGTAGAGAGAACCAACCCTGCTGAATTGCCATTATTATTATTGTTATTATTATTATTATTGTCCAAAAAACTGTCACACCCCCCTCCATGTGGCTGACAATTATAGTACATGTTTCAGGTCTTATAATGCAACAATCCACAGTTGCTGTTATTTATTTAAGAGTGCATTAAAATAACTCCACTGGACTGATCCATGTTTTCCTTGATCTGTAGTGATGGTTTTTTAGAGATGGCTTGTGGGAAACTAAACCAGAAATCGCTCAGGCTATTCCTTTAACTGCAAGCAGAACACTTCATTCTGGTCTGTGCAGTCTTCCCTAGTACAAACTTTAACAGCACAGGAAGTCCTTTTTTACAGTAAGGTTCGGCTAAATTAAGCAAATGGACCCAACTCTCCGAAGAGTGCTTCATTTAGAGCAAAATCACCACTGAGGGGAAACGCCAAAGCTCAGTCTACTCTGTGCTGCAATTCATTCAGTCGTTTTTTTCCTTTTTGCAGAAGCTATTCCAGATAAGTGGGGTGTTGTTGGGTTGGCTTGTAATAAATGGCTCCCAATTTGAGCACTACAAGCTCAACCAGATAATCTTGTGACACACATTAGTATTTTGGTTCGAGGCGTCCCGCCCATCCTCCTGTCTCCCATAATCTCACATGACAGGTCATCACTCCCCTGTTTAGACTAGGTGCTACATTCCCCAGGATTCCTCCTTTCTAGCGCTTGCCTGTGCCTCCCCTGTAACTTCTATTGTGCTCTCTTTCCCTATCACTCTAAGACAAACACACTTGGGGACGTCAAACATAACTTTGTGGGCAAACTGTGAAAGCTCAGCCGCTCATGTAAGTGGTGGAATCCCCTGGAAAATGGTGACTGCTAGACTGTCTGTTTCTGCAGCATGGAACTTCTCTGTCCTGACTCTGTCCTTGTCGGAATGACTCTCTTAATACCACACCATCTCTGTGTCCCCACCCTCTGTCTGTGTGTATACAGGCTAGTGGCCAAGCCCTGTGCCCACATACTTCAGATTCAGGCGGGAGTGCCTCGGCAAGCTCAGTCCAATGCTGTCCTGGAGAAGCTGTATCAGTCCAAAACGGTACGTAAGGCCTGCGTTTGTTCTGCCATTCATGACATGTTTCCTGCACACACTGAAACACTGTCATCGCATCTGAGTATGCCACCGCAGACATAAGTATATGTTTAGTAAATACCTCATGCCGTGTGACAAGCCTACCTATTGGTATGTGGTTTTACAAGCAGGGACTTTGGAAAAACCAAGTCACATTATAATTGTTCTGTATTGTCTTCCTTAGGGTCCAGACACGAGGCAGCTGGAGGGACTCTCCAAGCAGCTGGACTGGGATGTGCGCAAAATACAGAGATGGTTTCGCATCCGTCGGAACCAAGACAGGCCCAGTATGCAGAAAAAGTTCTGTGAGAGCATGTAGGTTGCTACAGAGGTTCCTGCTACAGTGCTGTGTGGCGCACATCCAATAAGAATTAGCTGCACTGTAGGAAACATCACATTTATTATGCTAACTTGTAGGTGGATCCACTCCAGTCAATATTGAAATATCTCAACTGTGTACCATGAAATTTTATACAGACATCAAAAGTTTTTACTGATATTGTCAACATCTCCTAGATCACTACTTGGTCACTGGTCCCAGATGATGAATCCTAATGACATTAATGATCCCCTGATTCTACTTTTAGTGACACTCAGATGTTGATATTTGTGCTTTTAAATTAAATGGCTCAACAGGTTTAGGATGCAACCGTAAAAGTTAATACAGCTGTCCCTTAAGTTATTACTTAAGTGGCCAATTTTCATATAGTGCCATCATCAAGTTAAAATGTATGCATGTCCTTTATTCGGTTTACATGACTCATGATGTTTGCATTAGGAGTTGACTGATATTATTTTTCAGGGCTGATATTGAGAATAACTATTATTAATCAAGGAGATCAATAACAAATATTTGAAACCGATGTACATTTACAGTAAAAATAATAGTGCTGGTGTTAAAATTTTTAATAACACAGACTCCAGCATAGAACTTGATTGAAATACTTCTATTTATTCACTTAATGTGCTTCATTAATAGAGAACTTTTCAACATTTAACCTTCAGTGTTGATAGGCTGTTGCTCATAATGCAGAACGAATCAGATAGTTCTGTGGGCGGGACTTGGCTCGGGACTTAAGAATGATGACTACAGATGGAGAGAGGCGGCTGCATCAGAGCCAAAGTAGCACATTTTTAAATTAACTTATTTTTATAGAGAATCTAATTAAAAAAAAAAAATGTGTCAAAAGCAGTACAAACAAGTTGAACAAAGTGTGAATAAATTTGATAGAATATTTAAAACTAAATGACTGAAACAGTGAAAAAAGACAAAGGAAAAGAAAAATGTAAAAGAGAAAGTATACAATAAAATGGGAAAACAAGTGAATAAAAGTGCAAACAAGTTTAATAAAAGTACAGGTAGTTTAAACCAGACTTTGTAAAAAGACAACTGATTAATTAAAAACAGTAGTATAAAAGACAGTGTTTAGTTTGCTTTTAAAAATGACTACAGTCGAGGCAGAACTAAGATCCAAGAGGAGCTGGTTCCAGCAGCAGCAGAAGCAGCATAATGACTAAACACTGTTTCACTGTGTCTTTTCTCAACTGTGGGCACCAGCAACTGAACAGACAGACCTTCCAGATTAACACATAGCAAACATATTTCTGATATATTTTGGGCCCAGACCATTCAGAGACTTCTAGATAATAAATAGGGCCTTAAGTTCAGTTTTATATTTATCAGGAAACTGGTGCAGGGATCTAAGAACTGAAGAAATGAGTTCTTTCTTATTGGTGTTTGTCAGTAGTATGAGAACACCAAGTGAGATTTTGAGTTTGACCAAATCTGTTCTTTTCTCTCAATTCAGGTGGCGATTTACATTTTACCTGGTGATCTTTCTCTATTCCATTTCCCATTTATGGGTGGTAAGTTGATCTGGCACACTGAGTAGACAGAAACATTGACTTTTTTTTTTCTTACCAAATTTGCACCATCATATAATTGGTTTGTGTTGTTCTATCAAAGGGCTATCAGGGTTGTACCATTGAAGGCCATATGTACATATCAACGAGCCTGCAAAATTTCAGGACTCTGGCTACAATATTTCTTAAGTTATGGGACTTCAAACATTGCTCCACAGATTGGCACGAAGAAAACAATGCAAAACTGGACACCCCTCTTTCAGAATTTGTAATTCAAGAACTAGTGTTATCTGTGACCCCAGATTTTACATATAGTCAGCTCAATCAATATTCACCATTATCATTTTAAAAATAGTCAAATTGAAGATGGTCAGGGAAGAACATGTTTGAAAATTTGCTCAGTTGAGGTGGAATGACCCTGTATGATTTTGTACAATGCCGATGTTGTTCAGCCGATCTGATTCATATGGATTTACTGTATGTTTTTGTTTACATTTGATCTGTTAGGCACCTTGGATGTGGGATACCAGACATTGCTGGCACAACTACCCTTTTCAGGTGAATATTTTTTATTACCTGCATAGCCATCATGTTAGGCAGCTTATACTTTGACATGACTGTGAGGTGATCAGTTCGACATCATATAGTTGGCAGGTTAGCATGGCTACATATTTGTTTAAGGTGTGTTTGTGTGTTTCCCTCTCAAAGTCTCTAAGTCCTGGGCAGTATAACCACTATGTAGCTGAACTGGCTTTCTATTCATCTCTGATGTTTTCCCAGTTCATCGACATTAAGCGTAAGGTGAGTCAACAACACTGTTGTGCTGCCTCTCAATGGCACCAGAATACTTAATGCTCATTGTAACAGAGCAGTTTTTCCAGTTTTTCATATTTATTTTGTTTTAAAGTCTCTGTTTATTATTTTATTTTATTTTTCATTGCCTAAGTGTGACATTGTCAGTTAGAATTAACTTCTGATGATGTGCTCTGGCCAAACACTTTAGACAATACGATGTACACAGACTTGCATTTCTGGAAAAGTGATTATAAAGTTGGCAATTGTTTGATTTTTTTTACGCATTTAAGCAGACAGATTAGATCCTGTTTGACACAGTGCCTACACATAAAGGTGACACGCTTGTACACAGTCACAACGGATTTTTTTTGTTTGTTTTTTATTCATTTTTAGACAAAATATCAATAACTGTAATATTTTTATGTGGGGAAAAAATAAGGACACCCTTGTCATCAGAAGTTAAAGTTGTATGTTTTAGGAAAAATAACTTTTTGTCTGTGTTTTGCATACTTTTCCACCAGTCTCTGACATTCCTTTGCTGAAATAATTACCCACTCTTCCATGCAAATTTCCTTAAGATGCAACACATTTAAGGGTTTGGATGAAGCCATTCCATAACCCTCCATGCCTTCTTTGTGAGACATTCCTGAGTGCTAGGATCATAATCCTGCTGAAAGTCCACTTTGTGTCAACTTCAACTTTCAAATAGTTGAATTCACATTATCTACAAGCACCGTTTGATATGACCCAGTAGTTTAATCAATGACAGAAAGCAAGTCGCCCAGTTCCTCAGGCAGTAATACAACCACAAACCATAACATTTCCACCTGCATGCTTCCTAGTTAGTATGAGGTTCTTCTCCTGAAAAGCTGCCTTTGGTCTGCGCCACACATGTCTACTGTTACATTGACAACTCTGTCTTTGATTCGTCTGTCTTGAGCACATTGCTTCTAACGGCTTGCTCTTTGCCTTTATATTCACTGACAAACTAGTTTTGTGCTTCATTTTGGACGGCAAAGACTTTTTTCCTGGCATGCTGCCCGTGCAGGTCACATTTGTGATTTAGGTGCAGCATGTTGACACCAACAGTTCTATGATGGAATTATGAGACGTATTTTTTCATCTAATGCTCTGCTCTAAACTGACTGGGGTGGTCAGTCCTGGACAAACTGGCAGTTGTTTAGAATCTAAACCAAGTGTGCATGATTTTTCTTCCTATTTAAAATACTTTGGAGATCTTTATAAATCCCTCGCCTGGCTCAGAAGCATCCATGACTATTTATATGAAGACATTAGAGAGATGTTTAGATCTTGGCTTGATGACACCACATACAGCAATAGCAAAGAGAACACCAGACTCTACATAGAGGTTGAAATAAGACACCTGTCACTCCCTAAAGAGGTTCCAATCTGGGGCCCCTGATTCAAATTGTATAGCTTAGATGGTGCATAAATGTAGGGGTATACTTACTTTTTGAGTATAATTAAATTATGAAACCAATTTATTGTTGTGCCATTTGTTTGAACATGTCACTTTTATTAATAGGCACTGTTTCAAAGAGGATTAAGTGTTTGCTTGCTTTGTCACATGCCTGTTCAGATGCATATAGCTTCACATCCCAGCCTGTCATGCCAGTATTTACACAAGGTCTTTCAGTTGGCGTTGTAACTGACAGTGCTGATGAATGCACAAACCACAAGTGAGGATTCTCATTGTTCGTTTGGTCGCAGGTGTTTTCATGTGCTTGTGCATTTACAATGAAAGCAACTTGAACATTCTATTCACCACTTTGCCCTTCTTTCCCTCTGTCATCTCCATTCATTTTGCTGCTGACAGGATTTCCTCATCATGCTTGTCCACCACCTGGCCACCATAGCCCTCATCACTTTCTCCTATGCCAACAACATGCTTAGAGCTGGCACTTTGGTCATGTGTGTGCACGATGCATCTGACATCTTCCTCGAGGTAAAAAATTTGAGTGATTCTAGTTTTTGTTAAGTAAACACAGCTGGGAGAAATTCTACAACTGTGCTGTGAGCGACTTGTGCTACATGTTTCAAAGAAAAACACATCTCATACGGACATTAAATTGTCCATTAAAGATAAAGATGTCATTGGTGTAAATTGCAACTTTGAGATTTTGGTTTGATATTTTATTGCTGTTAATCTTTAATGTCTTATTTATTCCCCAAGGCAGCCAAGCTGGCCAACTATGCCAAGTACCAGAGGCTATGTGACGGCCTGTTTGTTGTGTTCAGCATCATTTTTTTCCTTACTAGACTTGTCATCTTTCCTTTTTGGTGAGACAAATGAGAGCTTATTAACATATTGAATGACACATCCTAACAATTTGCTACATGTTTAAATATTATTAGCCATTTTTACACACAATGAGTTTTATAAGGAGCTAAAATATGTAATAATAATATACTGAGAGCTCCAGTAACCTCTGTATGTGCATATTCGTTGAAGGATTATTCACAGTGTTCTGATTGAGAGCTGGGAGATTGTTGGACCATATCAGGCCTGGTGGCTGTTAAATGGCTTGCTGCTGGTCCTGCAGACTCTTCACGTCATCTGGTTTTACCTCATCGCTCGAATTGCTATCAAGGCTATATTCAAGGGAAAGGTTAGTCTGGTTTTCTATTGTGTGTAGTACAAGTTCTAGCCAATGCTACTGGTGTTGCTCTACAGGAGGCTATATCTGTTAGTCCACACCTTTGGTCAAGAATGAAATATCTTTGAGCACGAAAACGATAAAGGTAAAAAGCTGATAACTGGAATGTCCATGCTTACATTCGAGCAGGGGTCAGAAGAATGCACAATGAAGCAAGTTTGATTGAGACAGACTTTCTTTGTGTAAGCTGACTTGACAAAACCAAAAACCCCAGTTAAGGATAATGGATATCACGACAGTGTTAGTCAGCTGTCATTGTTAACCCAGGATTTCATCAGACTCTGTGCATGCTACCAAAAAGGAGACGTTTGTTGGGTCATATGACTCTTCTTCCACACAAAATTGACCACCTATTTTAGAAAAGAGGAACAGGTTGACGTAATGGAAAGCTATGGAGAATAGAAACATTTAATGTGGTAAAATGAGCTGATATTGCAAATGATGGTAGAAAGTTAAGTGTGTAAGTTAATATACTTTTTACCACTCAACATGTGCATTTAGGTCTGACACTACTCCATAATGAAGGCTATAGTGAAATCGCTTTCAAATCAAAGTGAAATTGTTGTTAATTGAATAGTCTCTGTTATAAATACCAGTAGAACAACCGGTTTTGTAATCTGTGTTCTATTAGCTGCTGTACCAGCAGTGTAAAAGAGTCTTGGCAGCAAATCAGGACCGGGTATATGCAACACACACAGTTTTTGCTGCTGTAAGGGTACAGCTTTATTCAGTACCAACGGACAGATCAACAGGTTTGCAGATATAATGTAGTCCCTTAGCTGAGAGTCAGTATCGCTGATATACTGTATCACTGATGGTGCATATGGTCAGGAAAAAAAACTAGTGAAAGAGTGGCACTTCTTATAGCTGATTTAAATCCCAAAGTCTAAACATAACCTCCTCTGAAAATTCCAACAAAAAAACATTGTGATCCTGTCATCTATTTCATCATCTAGCACTATGAACAGACAAAAGTCTCAATTTCTTTGTGACTTCTTCTGACCAGATACTTATGAAATGAATAACATCTCCATTATCCTCAACTGCTAATTAGCAAACGCTAGCATAGTAACATGCTACAATGAGATTGTGAATATCTCATGCTTAACATTAGGCTGTTAGCATTGTCATTGTCAGCACATTTACAGTCTCACAGAGCAGGTAGTGTCAGTGCATTATAATGGTTAGTAAAACTGTCATTCTGATTTGTGTTTTATCTTATAGGTGTCCAGAGATGACCGCAGTGACATAGAGAGCAGCTCAGAAGAGGAGAATCATTCCAGTTACCATAAAAACAACCTGAAACCAAAGGACTTCAGTCACAGCGGTAGCCTTAATGGAGAAACTCATGACCACTGAGGACCAAAAGGAGATACTTCCAGTGTGGCTTTCTGAAAAGACTTGAAGTTTTTTTGTTTTTTTCACTAGAAGAGATTTGCTGTTCGAATGGGGAGGACTTGGAGAACTCCATGCAGACGTAGCAATGTCCTACTGAGTGAGCCAGGTTTACAGTGTGAAGTTTACACGTGCGGTTTGCTTTCAGGAATAGACAGAGAATGTGTGTGGTCTGTCTGTACCTCTATGTGTGTGTGGGTGTTCTTAAAGTTAGCAACTGACGCTAGTGCATATGCAAGTAAATTGATTTTCTTATTAAAATTTGGTGGTAAATTTTACTGCTGTACACCAAATCACTGCCTATGCTTTTTCTCCTGTAATTTTTTAAAGTCCAAATATCAAACTATTTAAAATCTAAAATGTTTCTCAATAAAATATAATTTCACTGATGAATGTGTAGGATCGTTATTATGCAGCGGGTGGTGAACTTGACTGTGGAAAGAGTACAGCTCCAACTGGTGATTATGTTCTTTATTGCTTAGCATGACTTACTTTCTCAAATAATCCTTTTGGTTAATAAAATTTCACAAAACAGCCATAAAAATATGCCAATCCCAGTTTGATCAAATTTCTCATTTGGTTCAGCAAACAGTCATTTGATTTAGTCTTCCATTAAGCAAAAGAAGCTACAATACTCATATTCAAGAAGCTGGACCCACTGAAGGTGCGTCAGTGCCATTTTGGCTTCAACACTTAAACTCATCAAAATAGTTCTTTCAATACGGCATGTGATCCAACAGCAGTCTAAGGTGGATGGACTGATCGGCCTCTTCAGTATCTTATTTTGCTGCACTCCTCCATGATGTCAAAGGCGTCTTCAGAGATTTCATTGTACTTCAGACTGGAAGAGTTGGAGACAAAAGCAAAGATTGTTATTAAAATTGCTTTCTTGCACTTAAAAATCTCATTTTTAATAAACTCGCTCAAGACAGCTTGCAATTGAGTGAATCCTACTTCATCTCCTGCATGTTGTCGCTGGCCTGCATGACTTGGACAAGAGCTGGGACAGAAGCATCAGTCAGCAAGTTGTTTCTCAGCTCCAGCTCCTTCAGAGTCTTGCTGGCTCTTATAGCGGCACACAAGTCTTCAACGCAGGCATCCGTCAAGCCAGTCATTTCAACACTGTGATACAAGACATGCAAATACATTTAAATGTGTTGCACTCATTTTTTTTAAATGGTATATAGAGTGTTCATGCTAACTCACTTCAGTTCCTCCAACAGGCAGCTTGGATGTGCAACAGCATCCCAGAGATGTTTGACTCCTTGGTCTCCTACGTCATTCAAACCTACATACAAGGATTTAATCCGACAAGTCCCATTCTTCAGCAGGGAGCCCAGTTCCTTGAAGACTGGCAGAGTTAACTCACATCGTGTCAAACTGTAAGATAGAGCAGAATATACATCACTGCTGTTATCTGAACATAACTAAATTTGTTATAAAGGTGGTACTTCATCAGTGAAATTAAAAAAGTGTCAGTGCAGGTGACTACCGGAGGTTTTCTATTGGACAGCCCGGTCGACTCAGGGCTTGGCAGAGCAGCAGCGCCTCCTCCTGGCCCAACTCATTCACTGACAGATCCAGCTCTGACAGAGTGCAGTGCCCTGACATTAAAGCCTCCTTCAAATAAGTACAGCAAGCACCTGTCAGCTCACAATCAAAGAAGCTAAGAAAAGATAAACAAAAAGCAGATTTTTGTTAAGCGACACTCAGATTGAGCCTGCTTTGGCCAATGAATCAACAGTTGTAGGTGCTTGAGGCCGACTTACTTGAGGCTCTGCAGTTTACAATGTGAGTGTTGCAAGGATTTACACAAAGCCTCCACTCCGCTGTCACCAATCAGGTTGTGCGTCAGGTCCACTTTTCTCAACTGCGATTGACCAGAACACAGAGCTGCTGATAAGACCTCCATGGATGGTGAAGTCAAGCCACAGCTTTCCAACCTTACAATAAACAAGAAATCTGATTATTCTTCGAACCAAACAAAATACAAGAGCTTTAATATAAAAACTGCACTATTCAGATACATACTGGAGCTCCTGTAGTTTGCAGTGAGGACTATGCAATGCTTTGGACAGCACTGCAAAACCCTGATCCCCGATCTCATTATGCCTCAAATCTATGAAGCACAGCTGAGAGGTGTCTGAGGTCAGCACAGAGGCCAGGTCTTCACAGCTTGCCTCTGTCAGGCTGCAGACTTGAAGACTAAAATCAAAAGCAAAATATGAACAAAATCCAAATTTTTGTTTTCCTTTCGTTTGAGAAACATCTGCCTAAAAGAAAGAGTTGCTCTTACTGTAATTTATGCAACTTGCTGTGTCTGAGTCCAGCACAGAGAAGTTTTAACTTTTTATCACCAAGTCTGGAATAAGAGAGATCCAGCTCCTGGGTGACTCCTCTGCTGAGAGCTGAAGCCAAATGATGGACAGCCCCAGTACTCAGGGAGCTTTGCGACAGCCTGGAGAACACAACAGAGCAACAGGACATATTGATGGCAACATATGATGGCATTCATGAATCAAATTATGTGAATTTTCAACATGCGATGACTCACGTTATCAGATGTGAAAGACTCATTGGTGGAGTTAGGACTTCTGCCATCTCCTCTGTCAAGTTTTTTGTACTGTACAAATTCAACTGATGCATCTTGCCAATGATCGTGACCACATAATTCAGAGCTACACAGTCTGGGAGGCTCATGTCGTTGTAGCTGATGCCTATTCTTGCTGAAGGGGAGATTATCTCCTTCACCAAACTCTCATTTTGAGCTTGATGAAGCAGATGGTAGCATTTGTAGTGCTCCTCTTTACTGTATCCCTTCAATGCCACCTCTGAGCTGCTTTTAAACCAGCTTTTGAAATCCTTGATCTGATCAGAGTTTAACTCTCCCAGCAGGTTCTCCAGTGGTTTGCGCTGAATTGGCTCTGAGAGCCCTGACAGGAAGAAATCTATGAAGTTCGAACCGTCTTTGTACCTCTCCAGAATCTTCTCAACACCCTCATATGTGGGCCGGTCCAAATAGACAGACACAGCCAAGACAAACTCCTGCATCAGTTGTGAGTGAAAGGAGAAGACACATGTGTCCGACTCCAGTTCACCATCTGCTCGCAAGAAAACATCAACTGAGGTAAGGAACTGCTGAAAACCAAAGAAATCCAATTGCTCTTTAGTGCAGCTTGAATGTGGTTCAAGGCAGCAATGAGAAGCCATCCTGCCAAGGGCCATCACCAACTCTCTGCTGCAGGCCTTGTTCAGTGACAGCGTATGAAGCAAGTGGACCAGGATATGTACAAACAACTGAGTTAAAGTTTCAGGAAGTTTTGCGCCAGAGTCAATCAGGGTCTTATAAATGGAACAAACTGTCCAACAAAATCTTGGAGCAGCACAAAAATCGTAAAAGCCGAGAGTCCTTTCCATGTGTGTTAGTGCTTCACTGGCAACAGCAGGGTCAGTAAAGAAGCTGTTAAAGTAAGCTTCTCTTTGGGGCTTCAGAAACCCCAACACCTCAACCTGGGGGCTGCTGAGAAACTTCAGACATTGTGTCGGCCTGGTTGCCACCACAAAGGCAGCTCCTTTCAGCAGTGAACCGTGAAGCAGACTGGCCACTAAACAGGACACTGAGACTGCCTGGTTTGAGTTGGAGCAGAGAGTATGAACGGAGGGGTCCAGGCTGTGTTTGTACTCGTTCAGACCATCAAAAACCAACAACACATCCTCAGGCTTCTGTAGAATCAGGGGAACGGACTCAGGAGGGACATGATGTTGTTTGATTAAAGTCTCCAAAGAGAGCGCACCTTCAAGAGAATTTAACTCCCTGAACTGGAAATGGAAAACAAAGGAAAAGTTTTGGAGATGTTCTCCTTTTGCCCAGTCGACAACAAGCTTTGTCAAAGCAGTGGTTTTACCTGAACCCTCTGGACCTACGAGAGTCACTGCTTTGTTCTCACCAGATAGAGCTGTGGAGACAGCATGATCAAGAGGAATCAAGTTGTCAAGTGTTTCCTGATCTTCCCTAGTGAGTGGATGTATGTATTTATTGTTGGTTATCACACCGATAGGCAGCTCTCCACCGAGAACACTCCCTACGCCCCTTGGCTTCAGCATGCGAGAAAGCACAGTGGCTTTGTCCATTGTGCTAACACCTGAGGATACATAAAATATAGTACACAGTTAAAAGAATTTACTTCTAGCATTTACAGAGCAGACAACAGCTCATGCATGTCTGCAAATAAATTACAGTGCAATAAACTCTACTTTCCAACTTTAAAGACTGTCAGTTTATGTCTCTACATAGTCCAGTACAATGCACACTGTAATTTTCAAAACATCCAAGTGGAAAGTATGGTTACCTTTGATGCAGTGTGGATGGAAAACAAATCAGAGCAAGACAAAGGGTTGTAAAGAAGCGTCTAAGAGTCCAGACAGATCTCCTGTGTTAGTACAAAACGTACACTTCGTCTGTACCTGGTGCCAACTTATAAAACCAATAGGCGCTCAAACAGGGAACCAGGAAGGGTACAATGGGAAATTGCACCCTGAACTTTGTCTTACAGACAACAAGAAATGGGTGTTGAAGGATGTAAGAGAAGCCTAGCAAGCTCTGAATGGTTCCACAACACTGTCAGACATCAAATTCTAAAAAAAACATATTGAATGAATGTTTGATTTCTTATGTCAGATAATGTTGCTATAATGTTAAAAGTTAAAAAGCATGCGGTTTTAATTGCAACATTCAGAGGATGTTCAGAGAGTGTAATCCGATCTTGTTGCATAAGAGCAAAAGGGGAACATTCTCAAACCAACATTCAAAAAATGCTTTCCAGATGTTATCAAGGCCTCAGATGACCTGACGTCCTGTAATGTGATATATTAACAAAGGTAGAATAATTTTCCGGCAATATTCTGAGGATGTTGTTGAGGCAGTCTCACTTTGCAAGCCCATTATTTAAAACAATTCCGATATTCTGCTATAAGAGGAAAAGAAACGATCTGCCTTGTTTGTATTTCTTCAAACCAATCACCGTCGTTGTGGGCGGAGCTAAGCGGAGGACGCGGCTTCGGTGTTCCCTCAAAATAGCGACGGCTGGAAATGTTGTGGCGGAACGTTAGCACTCAGGGAGACAAGTACTGTGATTAAAATGATAATTCACAGAAAAAAATAGCATGGCTGCCTTACTACACGATCTAAATGTTTAACTTAACTATGTGTGCTTGAGGTTTAAAGTTCCACATCACACTTTTTTTTATAGTTGTGATGGGATGGCACAAAATCAGTTGTAAAGATGTACACATGAATCAAACTTAGCTTTCAAGCAAGGACAGCAATGTCAAAGTAAAGTTTTTATCATAGTATTATTGTAGTATAATTGGCATATATTTATATGTTAAATCTGCTACCTGAGTTATTGTGACAGTGATTCTGTGTAACCTGTCCAGTTTTCGTTGCATACACAGGAACAACCTTATAATTAAACCAAAATATCAGACAAAACTGATCAGTTGGATGCATTATCAGTTAGCATATATTATCTGTTTTTGTCTGGTATCACACCAGCAACTACTGCTTAAGTTCGTAACATATTATGATGTACTTGATGCCTTTTCAAAATTATTACCCAAGAAAAAGAACACAAATGATCATGCCACTGAGGATGTATTTATTTTCCGCAACAGGTAATTAATGCTACAAACATAAAGGAGAAAGTGAAATAAACAACACGTACAAGTGGCTCATTTATGCAGTTGGCTTATATAGTTGATTACAAAGAGAATAATGTAAAGGTAGAGTTAATGTTGTAGTGATCCAGCAGTGTATGTTCTGCATCAGCTGTACGATCTGTCATGGGTCTCCACTGTCTTGATGAGAATTGGGCCTGACTTTGGCCGTTTCTGCTCGTTAGTAACTAAAACTGCTGTTGGAAAGATGGACAGTATGATAATTAAATGCACACAGACAGGACAGGGTGTCACTGTAATGTTTGCAATGGGGGTAATGATGATGTAATCTTTATGTACATAAAAAAGTACTTACTTACTTTTGGTAGGCACTGTTTGGATGTTGAGAATAGACTCTTGTCCCAGTCTGTCAGTGAGGAAGCAGGAAATACAATGTAAAGTATTATAAATGATTGTTGTATAAAGCCTTATGTGACTCCAAAAAGAGGTGCGTAAAATCTGCTCATCTGTCTAATGGTTGGGGTTAATAATCCCACAGAAAAGGTGCGGTGGCTAACTAGACCTGCATTTATCAAAAAAAGAATTTGTTCTAACTTTCAAAATTAATTTTCTTGTAAAACTGTAAGAAATCCACTTATGATAATGCATAAATATCCTCCTTGTGTTGCCTCTCAAAATTATTTTTTGCATTCTATTTCCTGTTGAACTGCTGTTATCAGTAGCCGTCAAACACCGACAGGCAGTTCCTGCCCTCTGATCTCAGCGCCAGTAATGAGCTCATTATGGTTTAATTAAGCACAACAAGGTGCAGAAGACTTGTTTGGACAGAACACACACACCTATAACACACCTAAAGATTAGTTTCATTTCTTGGACAAGTTTGAACAAAGAAAAAAGGTCATTATGTCTGACTGAACAACAGATTGCTTCTTCTTGCACAACACACCCAAAACTCCAACCAAACTGCCAGTGGCAGTGTTTGGCATTGTGGGCAATGTACATCAGGTTTAAAAATGAAAAGAGCCACTGCTGCTGTATAAATGTTGACCATTTTAAAAAACTGTTTAAGTACTCTTTGAATGTCAAATTTAGGACAACCACTGGAAATGTTGTAGACAACAATCAGGAATCATTATGACAAGAGAACTTGCCAATGTTGAGCTCTATCAAAAGAACTGACTTATCCAGAGTACACAAACGGGCTGGAGCCCTGCTTAATTCATAGCCATTGATTGTGCAAACAGACTTATTTTCTGAGACTAAGTTTGTTGTCCTTAGGCTGAGAGGCCTCTGTTTCAGTTGCATTTCACTGGAAGATGTGCAAACAACCCTGTTACTAGTAGATTTCTCCACAACTCACCTTTGCTCCTCTCCTTCCAGCAGCTTCCTGTAGGTGGAGATCTCTATGTCCAGGGCCAGTTTGATGTTCATGAGCTCCTGGTACTCTCTGAGCTGCCGAGCCATGTCCTGCTTGGCCCTCTGAAGAGCTTGTTCCAGCTCCTTGATGCGGGTCTTCGCCTCCAGCACAGCCCGCTCCCCACGCTCCTCCACCTCGACAATGTTCTTATCAAGGCTGGCCCGCTGAAATAAAAGAGAGGATTTGTTTTAGATATGAGTTTGTTGGTGGATCCTTTCAAACTAATGAACTGACTGTCTTGCTGTGAATATGTCATTTTAATAATGTAGCTTGTGGTAACACTCAAACCAAAATACCTTGCAACTTTGCACCTGTTTCTGAATGTAATATCAATTTATAGCAAAAACTCATACTTGACAGACATAAACATACTTGATGTGTGTATTATCCAAATTGATGCCGCCTTTTGGTTTCGTAGTTAAAATACAGTTTAAGATCAAAGAGCAAATTTAGTTGCCTTTGATTTTCAACATATCAGACACTGTAAGTCTTTCACTCACCTGTGCCTTTGCAGCATCGATCTCCTGCTGCAGGCGGGTGATCATTCTTTTGAGGTCAGATATTTCACTCCTGGTGGTATGCAGCTCATTTCCATATTGTTTGGCCTCAGCATTCATCTCGTCAAACTGGTGCCGGCACAGATCAAACAAGGAAACAAAGGTGTGATATGAGGTTTGACAAAGGCGGTTCCTCTCAAAAAAAGAAAATAAAAAATCTGGATGTTGTACATTTATGAGCTCCAGCTACCCACTGACCCCGTCCATATTTCTAGTTTTGAACAGAAACTTGTTGGGCTGCTTGGTTCAGTACATAAACAGTACATTGATGTGCCTGTGTTCATATTAGACCCAGGACCATGTATTTAACTTGTTCACCTTTTTCTTGTACCAGCTTTCAGCTTCTTCACGGCTGCGGGCAGCAATGCCCTCATACTGAGCCTTGACATCAGACACTATCTGATCCATGTTCAGGGCTCGGGAATTGTCCATCTGTACCACCACAGAGGTTTCCTTTAGGCTCTCCTGCAGCTCACGTATCTCCTGTTGTAAAACAACACATGCAGCAAGAGTAAGTGGACAAACCCAGAATGCATAACAAGTTCACATACAGTGCACCGCATATATTTTCTTGGAAGTGAATGTTGCTCTACCGTGTCATATAGAGCCGTGAGGAAGTTGAATTCATCACTGAGAGAAGACAACTTGTCGTTTAGATCCACCTTTGACAGATATCCTGCATCCACATCCTGGAGGCAGTTAGTAAAAAAAGAAGAACATTAAATAACCTTTTGTCGCTGCTTAATTTATTCATTTCATTACAAGCGTAGTGGCTGATGGTTCAGTTTTGTAGCAATTAAAATGAATGGAAAAACTGCTTTTAAAAGTTGCAAATAAAATGTGAGTGAAATAAGTGGCTTCAGAGCTTAATTAGGTTTTATGAGCTGTTGTTTTTCTTTGCTTTAAAAGTAAAGCCATTGATTGCAGTGATTGCTTACTGTACCTTTTTGAGCACGACAAACTCATTCTCTACATCATTCCTCTTGTTGATCTCTTCCTCATACCTGAAATGCCACCAATATCAGGTTACCAATGCAGGTATTATCACTGCCACTTAATTAGTATACCTTTAAAACTCCAGCTCACTGATTTAATAGCGGTTGGGTTACTTGCACAAAAATGTCTCACTTTGTCTTGTAGTCTTCCACATGTGTGTGCATGACGCCGTTCTCCATGTTAAGTCTCTGTTTGTCATTGGTGAGGAGCTCCAGCTGCTTTTGCAGGTTGGCGATGTAAGACTTAAGCATGGGCTCAGTGTTAGAAGTGGCAGTAGTCTGTTGCTGCAGCATCTTCCACTTGGTGTCCAGCATTTTGTTCTGCTGTTCTAGGTATCTTACCTGGGGCACAAGGAGGAATAACCAACAGAATAAAACAGAGCCTAACATCATTTACAGAGATCAGTAAAGTAACTGGGCTTCAGTTCAAATGCTGGACTATCAGGATTATTAAAACCTGAAATTTTTACTTTAATCAGGAAGAGTCTGGTCCTTTATAGTCCTCTTACCTTATCAATGAAAGCGACAAAGCGGTTGTTGAGACTCTTGATCTGTTCTTTCTCCTGGATGCGAACAGCTTGGACAGTGGGGTCGATGTCAATGTTCAGCGGGGTGAGCAGGCTCTTGTTGACGGTTACAGATGTGATGGGGGCTCCATAGTTGGTCGGGATGCTGATTTTGGGGATGGCGTAAGATCCCATGGACTTGCTGCTGAAGCTCCCTGAGGACACGTACATTCCCGAGCGGCCGCTGCGTTTGCTCCTTAGACTCATGGTGGCTTTGAGTGGAGATTTAACTGCTGGTCAGGATGGAGAGTTCAGGTGGTGGTGGTAGTGGAGCTCTGTAGGGTACGTTTTATCTTTCTGGCTTCTTTATAAAGCAGGACTGGGTGTGGTGTGATAGCGAAGTTATGTGAATGTGGGTGAACCAGTCTGACACATGCCACTTGTTCTCCCACCTACCCCCGCTGCAAAGATGCACGGTTTCTGCTACGCTGGAATGTGTTCCTGCTCCACAGCTTTTCAGGTGTGATGCTTGGGAGTTAATTATACATCATAATTTAAAAGTGTTTTCTGGAGGTAATCATCAGCTCTCCAGCATTCAAGAGAGTTCTACAGTTCAAAAGGTCATCAACATGTAACATCTTCTCTGATAATGAATTAGAACATGTGTGTAAAGAAATGGGAATTCACTGGTCCTGCAGGAGGAGTGATGGAAGATTTTATTTAAAACGTCAGGCTGAAGGTGATTTTAACTGCTGGATTACTGCAAGTTCCTTATGCAAATTTTAAAGCTATATATGTAGATTACCTTTGAATTGTGCCCAAATATTATAAAAACCATGTAGTGGTTTTTGGGAGAGTCTAATTATTTTTTCAGAAATCCATCAGTGATTTTGTATTTTTTCCTTCCCAATAACAGTTAAGATCACAGAGGAAAACAGACAGTGTGAAAAGGTTTTTTAGTGACACAATATGCTATACATATTTCAGCTTTTTGTTTAACATTATGTCACTAACCGCCTTACTGTCAGCCAGTTTTAAACCAAAAAAACTGGTCTGTCCTCTTGATGTCACACATCCTTAGCTCTCTGTTGTGAGTCTGACTGTCCAATCACCTTCTTCCCTTAAAAAAACATCTACACAGAATGAGGTTTCGCACACAATCAGGTGCAGCTTTATTTCAGGAGGTTTTGTTATCTGCATAACATCGATACTTTTTCAGAGGTAATTAAGGTTGGAAGAGCACAGCATGAATTTGTGTCTGGAATGCGCATAGCTAAAGAATACATTTTTAGGTTTATGTTACACAGTGTAAGAGATTTTTATTAGCTCTACTCCTGTCAGATATGAAGATCGCTTCGTTCAACGCTCAGCGGTTTGGACTGACAAAGGTCTCAGATCCAGAAGTCCTGTCAGCTCTGGTTAAGGTAAAACACTTCTTCCAGGCATCTTTGAGGCACAGTAAAGCGTGAGGCGGTGGTGACTTTAGCAGATCTCTATGATTTATTAGACAGTGAGGATTCTCTGCTCTCAGTAGACATCACACCATTACAGATGAATTAAGAGGATTTCATTTTTTGAGAGTGCATTGTTCCTCTCGTGATTTTTGGGAAGCAGCCAAGTGCTGTATTAAGTAGGTTTATTTCTCTATAATCATTGCTGTGTTTGATGTACTGTCACAAGTTCTGAAGAAAAGTTCAATCTGACTGACATGGATTATTCAAAAGGTGAAAACATGTCCTTTCTTTCCTTTAAAGTCTGCACTGCTATTAGTGAAAACTTCTGTCGTTTGTAGATTGTGTCTCGATATGACGTAATAGTCATTCTGGAGGTGGTGGATGCGAGCGGAGCTTCTGTTCAACTGTTTTTGACAGAACTCAACAGGTGAGTTTACATTCGTTTACTTGAAAATAAAGCAAAAATAGTTGTTGACTTTGACTACTTTTACTTTTACTGTTTAATGTGTCTCAGGGTCAACACAACTCATCACTATGCTCTGCAGCTCAGTACGCGCCTGGGAAGGAACAGATACAAGGAACAATTTCTGTTTCTCTACAGGTAAATTCAAATTATATCACCAGATTGTAATACTTTGTAACAAAACCATTGAACAGCTGCACCAGATAATACTCTTGTCCTACTGGAAGGGATGATGTGGTTGACCTGATCGACTGCTATCAATATGAGGACAACCAGGAGAACAATGAGGATGCTTTTGCAAGAGAGCCATATATTCTCTACTTCAAACCTCGCAACACAGGTCAGTCAGTGCACGTAACTGAAACTTAAAGAATATCAGGGACTTATGTATATGATTATGTTTGTTGGTTTAAACATCAGTTGCTTGCCATAATGACCACGGTATGTCTGAGTCATGTCTATATGTAGACTCCTTTGTTTTTTTTTGTCAAGTCTGAGTGTCATCCAATGCTAACAAAAGGAGGCAGGTTTATCAAGTTCAGTCAGTCAGCAATCCACATGTGAGTCCACACGTGTTAAAGTTATGATGGAGATGACTGTTTATGTGGCAGTGTTGAAGGACATCGTGCTGATCCCAGTCCACACCACACCATGGGACACGCAGAAGGAGCTGGATGAGCTGTACGAGGTCTTTCTGGTTGCCAGACACAAATGGAAAACTGATGTGAGTTGCATCATCTTAACACACATGAATAAAATATTTACAACCAGACATATCAGGGGAATCAAAGCTGTTACTTGAGTTGTAAATTATAATTGAGTAGTGTTTTAAACAGCCACTTTTGATAGGATTCTCTGCATTCTTATCTTCCAACTACTGAATATATTACATCATGTCATTACTTACCGTATATGGTTGTTTTCCTCCAGAATATAATGATCCTGGGAGACTTCAAAGCTGATGGAGCGTATGTCACAAATGAGCAAATGAAGGAGATCCGTATTCGTAGCGACAAGAATTTCCACTGGCTGATTGGTGATGAAGTAGACACCACTTCAAAATTAACCAATGATCACACCTACGACAGGTACCTATATGCTCATTAGCAAAGACCTGTGACAGGATTGTTTCTCTTACAAAGAAAACGTATATAAAAATGAATGTGTTTCTTCTACAGGATTGTTGTGTATGGAGAAGACATGCTAGGAACCATTGTGCCAAACTCAGCCAAGCCTTTCAATTTCCACAAAGAGTTTGCTATGACAGAAGAAATGGTGAGCTGTCCCTTATAACCCGTGTGATATGCACTTGCATGGCTCACTGTCCTCTTGCGTGGGAATATTCATCATTCAGTACACGCCCTCTCCAACAGGCCCTGAGAGTGAGTGATCATTACCCTGTTGAGGTGGAATTGTGCAGCGCTCCTCCTTTCTGGATGACACAGAGCCACCAAAGATCTGTAAACGCTGACACCCCGCGACCATCAGTCGACAGAGCTGTCACAGGTGAAGAGTAACTGTAATTTGCTATCTGCCAACTGATAGACACGGCGTGATATGTTTGATGAGCTGACCTACTTTCACCTGATGTTTACTTCTTTCAACATTTACAGTATAGTGTTGCCTCTGTGAAAAGCAGGACTGCAAATATGCTCGGAATTTAGGAGTGTCTTTCACGCCTGAATTCTAAGGTGTTGCATTTGTAAATCCCCTGTTTTAAAGATGTTGTGAATGTTCAGGGATCCCTTTGCGTGATATAAACCTAATTTTTCACTGGAGGGCTAAAAAGTTAGGTGTTATGACATTCTTTACTTTTATGTGTAGAAATTTCATTAATGACTAAAAACAATAATGCATTGATCCAACTAATATACAGTTCTGTGTCCGTCCAGAGCCGGATGTAGCTCATACAGGCAGGCATTTGTAAACATATGACAGGCAAGGGATTTTACTCCTGAACTTCAGCTAAAATGCATTATCTCTATTTTACTAGCAAGGACCACACCATCAATGAGATGCACATGCTTGTTCAACTACCAAAGACTCCTCATAAGAATCTAGAAAAAAAATGAACAATTTGCAAATCTTGATTGCGCTAAATATCTGCAAATTGATTAATCTTAGCTGATGTAAAGGTATTTAGCTTTCGAGGACCAATGACCCATCGCTTTACTCGGAGTCTGCAACACTGCCGCAGTAGGCTGTTAAAGCTGCCCCACTGCTAAAGATTTGGCTAGAAAATAAAAAGGTCTGATACAAAATAAAGAAAATGAGAAAATTCCCAGAGGAATGCAGATCAGGTAGCAACTTGACCAGACTCTGATGAACAGAGCATCGAAAGTGGAAGTATTTAGAGATTTTCTGATTGTAAATGATATGCTAGGAGTTTGTAAGGGTTCAGTGTGTGTTTAAGTTGATACACAAGCAACAGTTGGATTGCCATCTCAGTTGGTTTTGTTTTGCTTGAGTGAGTAACCAAGGCAACCTTTGGAGATACACTAGAGCAGTGGTTCTCAACTGGTGGGTCGGGACCCAAAAGTGGGTCGCGAAGCCATTTTTAGAGGGTCGCAGAAGCATACCCCCCTTAAAAAAGTAGTGGTATAAAGTCTTTTATTTTAAAGGATGCATTTCTTATGACACAGTTTGCTTTAAATAGCAGGATATTTAGTGGTGGTGACACCAGTAGTTGCCCACTATTCACCTCTAGATTTGGCTCTGCCAGCTTATAGGAGAAATTTATGCTAAAACATGTCAAAAATATTTGAAAATGTGCTCAGAATCTGTCAAAATGGGCCAAAATATGCCCAAAACTTGGTAAAAAGCATCCAAATATTTCAAAATTAGCAAAAAATATGCCAAAATTTCCCCAAGTTGTATCAAAATGCGTTGAGACTACACCCAAATAAAGCTTAATTCGTTAACAAAAACAGCAAACTTCAACAATTTGGGTCGCGACTGTTATTAATAGAGACATAGTGGGTCCTGAGGCTGGACCAGTTGAGAACCACTGCACTAGAGGTTGAACACAGTGGCAATACAGATGAATTTAGCAGATGTCATATTGGAATCTGCATTAAATGGAGCTGAAGAACCTAGAAAGACTGATTCCAGCTTGCATACCAAATTATTGATCGATGGTTGAATTTCACAAATAGCGGGCGATGGTTGGAAATAGTTTGGACTAAAAAGCGATATGCCATACAGTGAAAATTTTGTGGCTTAAAAACGCCAAAAAACTGGCAGCGTCTGTGTAGAGCTTACACTCATCGAGGCGGGACAGTAGGAGGTAAAAGAAGGAGACACCAGTCTGGGTGGTGAGGGGTGTTGCCGCAGTAGCACCTGCTGAAGCTGTTGAGGATAATTGTGTCTAGAACTGCATTGGTGTAGATGATGCAAGTGTGAGATAATGTGCAGTTAAGATGTGGGCGGTAGAGGTGAGACAAACATGTTGGTATCTACACTGAAACTGGCTGAGAATCTGGTATCCCAGTGCTAGAAATGTAAGCAGAGGATTGCTAATGTGAGTGACTGGGGTGCGAGAAACTGGCAATAAGGGCAAAGGATTGTTGTCATGGGGAGTGGAGGCTAGTGAAACTGGCATCTCAGTACTAGGATGAGAGCAGAAGATTGTTTAGGTGGACGATACGGGTGAGAGAAACAGGCATCCTAGTGCCAGACATAAGAAAGTCACTTCAGAGTGCATGTTTCTGGTTACGAAGGTGGGCTGAGGTTGGCGAAGGTTTAGCAGATGGTTCATTTGATGGAGGGATTGCTGAAGCCAGGGGAAATTGCATGTTGCTTGCCTGAGTGATATGTTCAGAGAGATGAGCAGTGAAAGATGGTTGATGGGCTACAGGAAGAAGAACTTGTTGACCTGGTGGTAATCCGGAGAGGAAGAGGAGGGTTGGGAGATGGAAAGGACGTGGGATGAGCTGTCATCCCTGTGTCAGTGGAGGGAGGAAGGGGTTGCTGAAAAGAGGGGATTTGGAGGAGAGGGAGCAAGAGGTTGTTAAGAAGAATATATAACAAAATTATGGCAAGTAAGCTAAAAAAAACATTAATTTAGTCTGATAACAGATGAGACATGTTAGCCTCCATTAACTCAGCCACATTTTAAGAACAGTCTTTAAAATAGGAGATTAAACTACTGACAAAACAGTTTTTTGTTACTGTATTTAAGAAAGAGTACTTTTAAAAATTAAACAACATGTATAAGCATTTAGAACTATCGAAGAAAAGCTGAATCATAGTGCCTTTCCCTTTTAAGTTGGATTAAAAATCTCTGTATTTGGATAGAGAGTTCTTTCTAGTGACAGCTATTGTGTTTTTACTGAGTCTGATAAATTTATGTGTGTTTTTATATTCACAGGGAGTTTGCAGGATGATTTGTTGAACCTGCAGAAAGAAATCCTCATGCTGGAGCGAGAAAAACTTCAACTTCAGATCAGCTTATTAAAACAGCGGCTTGCTACACTCAAGTGAAATTAAGGAATGTCAAAAAGATCACTACTGGTCTTGCTAAGCTGTTTTTTCCATCTCACCATCAATTCTACAATTTAGAATATATTGGAAAATAAATAATAATTTCATATCCATGTGTTTCTCCTGACTTTCATTTAACGGATGAAAATAAGTAACTAGTACTGATCACTGCAATTTACCAGGTTTACTGATTGATGTACTTTCTAGAGATGCCTCTGCTGACTATAAAATGTCTTAGACTTGAGTAAAACTCACTAAATGTTCTGCAGTTGCCTGCAAGAGTAAACACAAAAGTCTGCATGCACTCCCAGCATCTGAGGAACTGAAGATTCGGTGGATTACTTTTATTGTTAATGGTAATGTCACCACAACAACTGAAAAATCCTTAGTGTTTGCGTGTTGTATGGCTAATGTAGTAAATGTGGGTAACATTATTAGTTTTGCTCACACACCCACAGATCAAAGCTCTGCTGAAGTTGTGAAACTGAGGGACATTTAGAGATGGAGGCAACTCTAAGACTGACTGAATTCAGCAATGTTTCTAGGTCAAATAATTGTTCAGAGGGAAAGTTAGAAGCAAAAGAAAACCTTGTTCTAACAACACTCATTCACGTCCGTGTGAGCTAACATGCGGGTCAACTGTTTTCCTCTGCACTGTTAATCACAAAGGCAGAGAGAGTCTTCTTCCTGAAGGGGGTGTGAAAAGCAGCAGTTTAGCTGCATTTAAAGCTACAGGCACTGAAACAGCCTGTTTAGAACAGCTAAAATCAGGGATTATACAGTCATGGTGAAATGAACTATCTTTATTTTGAGCTGCAATGTTGAAAGACACAGTCTAGGGACATGTAAGACCTTCAATAATTTGCTGAAACAAAGGACAATATATAAAGTCCTGCATTACATTGAGTGACACCTGGAAAACATTATATAAGATTCAGACATTACTCAAATGTATCCCGCTTCTTATCTGCGTCTGAGTCACAGAGTATTTTGACAGTCAAATTGACATTGTTATGTTGTGCAGCAGACACCCATGTATGGTGTCACTCTACTTGATACAAGCCGGGACTTTATGAACCACTGCCTCGCCTGGCTGAGGGAGTGTGACACTGAACGACCTGAAACACAGAATCAAACCAGGAAACATAACTGATGATGTGACATCAAGACGATGTATCATATGTTAAAAAATGTGTAACAGATAGCCCACAAATAAAAACAGGGAAAATAGATTAAAGTTGATTTGTGATGTTGCAGACCTCTGTTGACTAAACACACTAACTGTGTTTTCTGCAGTTTTCACTATGGAGTTATCTCTGTGCAAGAATGTGAAAAAAAACCTGCAACACTGGAGACTGTTGGAACCACTGTAAGAAGTAGTTTTACTGTCTGCAATAACATATAGGCCTATGTGTATTTCTCTTGTAATGTACAGATTCACATGTTCTTCTGCTCCCTTCCACGCTTTACATCAAGTTCCTCTCTGTAACCTTAAGTTTGGGGTCAAGAAATATGAGAGGCTGTGCTGTGACTATCTGGGACAAGGTATCAGTACTGGCCCTCAGGATCTAAAGGAAGAATCCAAAGCTTTTACCACTGTGTTTACTGTTGCTTCATGGGCACAATCAAGTGTAACTGGGAGGGATGTTACAGTCTTATGCTTTCCTTAATTATTTGAAATAAATTCAAAATGATTATAAAATACCAACAGACAGAAATGTTCTTACAGTTCACCACAGGAGGAAATATTTAACATATTTTCTACTGTGTATTTGGTGTGAGAGATAAGTTTTTTTTTCTCTGTATTAGGAACTGGTGTAAAAGAGCAGCAAACTTGGATTAAAAAGTTGGAAGAAATGCACATAGTGAATAGCAAACCTCTATTATATCTGGTTTTATTGCAGTGAACTTATTATCAAAACAAACATGATGGAGTACGTATGGTGCATTCATGTGACCTCGGATATTCTGCTTTTACAATCAGTAACACGGACTCATTTAAATGGCGTGCCTGGGATTTAGATAATCAACAAACTGATATTGCAATGAAGATGTGTGGTTGGTTGATATTCGTGAACATTTAAAATAAAACAGGATATATTGGTTTGGCGGGAGAATAATAAACATCTGTAGTCGTCAGTTTTCCGCTATTCTGGACACCAAGTGAAGCGGACATGTGGTCACATGACCGCTAGACCTGCTCTACCAAAACACCGAGGACCTCCGCAGCTTGTCAACAACCGCTCAAGAAGGTGTGTCAGCCTGCCAACTTTCTCAGCGTCCTACCGAGTAAAACTCCGAAGCTCCACCAAACCGTCGCTCACCTGTCCGGTAGACAGGCCGTCTCAATGCATTACAGAGGACCGAAAACACCGCAGCGACCATGGATGCGTACGATTTGTTTAGTAGTTGCAGAAAGGGCGACATTTGTAGAGTCAGGTAACCAGCGGCTCTGTTGTTGACGCTATTCTGCCTGTGTGTGTGTGTGTGTGCTAAAAGCTAACTTATTCCACCTTACGTGTTTACAGTTAGCCTTGTTAGCTGGCAAAGTGTCAGTCTTTATTTGTTTGGCCTCGTCTGAACCGCAGACTGGCAGCTACCCCCGAAGCTAACCGCATCGTTTAGCAAATAAACAGGAGGCGGCGTTGCTAACATTAGCTTTGATGACCCAGCTTGTAACTTTAGCTAACGTTTGTAGGTCAGCTCCTCAGTTTCCAGATGCAGCCAAGGTACAAGCTGCTAGTGTCAGATGCTCAACAGGATGATATGTGAAGAATTCAGTGGTGCACAGTTTAGACTTCCTCTGCTTTGGGACGGACGTGCTAATTACTAGTAACTAGACTAGACAAGACAAGACAAGGCAGGGCAGGACAGGGCAGGACAGCTCAGTTGCATACACTACTTCATGCTTATATTCCCCAAAAGATTAGTGTTATATTCCTACATTTAATATCCTCTTTGTGTTGATGAGAGTAGGAGACAGTATAAAATCAAAAAGAGGGTGCTTGTATATGCAGGTATGTAGCTTTGTAAATAATCTGCATTGTCTCACTTATTCAGATATTTATACATTGATTTTATGACTTGTCATGACTGTTTATTTTCCAGCACATTACTCTAACCACTCTTCTCTTTTCTCTCTAAGATACCTTGTTGAACAAAGGGATGTGGATCTCAATGTAAGAGATAAATGGGACAGTACCCCCTTGTAAGTACAGTGTAGTCTGCTTCTTAATAGCTATTGGACAATTATGCAGACACATGCAACAACATTTACGCCATTTCTTCTTTGCTCTCAAAGTGCTTGCACAAAAAGCACACATGCAAACACACACAGCCAAGGCAAACACGTTACAGAAAGGAATGTGTGTGTCATCACAGCTAACACAGCTGTAGATATGAGTGAAAGGGTGTGTTTGAAGTGAACCAAAAGTTTAGTGCAACTTGTGCAGATTCTGATAATAAGAATAATACAGTTATTAACAGTAAATACAGAGAGATTGACACTGTCTATACATGAGATTGGTGGGTGATGGTGCATTAAAGCAGAGGGCAATGGTATATAATATACAGTATACACAGGGATTCAGAGTTGTTCCTGTCATTATGCTCACCAGAGTGAAGGCCTGTGTGAAGAAGAAGTCTTTATGTGAGGTTGTTTGAGTATTTAAAACAACAACGATGTCATTTTCGTAGCCACTTTAATTGTTATCAACTTGTCCTTCAGGTATTATGCCTGTCTCTGTGGTCATGAGGAGCTGGTCCAGTACCTGTTGGCTAGTGGTAAGGCTGAAAGTTGCATACAAGAATAATAAAGGCCCCAGAAATGCAGTATTGTGCTGCCATGTTGTGTTGAGCTTCACAAATACATGAAAATGTTCTTCCTTGCGTTTAGGTGCCAAGTGTGAAGCCAACACGTTTGATGGCGAGAGATGCATGTACGGCTCCCTGAGTGACTCTGTTCGACGCCTGCTCAAAGACTATAAGTGTGTCAGCGTTCGTGCCATGCAGCGGGACGATTTTAACTACTTTCTGCACATGTAAGCCTCAGCTGTTTAAGAAAACAAACAGGAATATGAATGGAGTCAAGCTTTATATTTTATAACTGGACGATACTGGACGTTCAATTGATGCAAATGTTTTTTTGTTTGTTTGTTTCTTTTCCTTTAGGTTGTTGGAGCAGGGTCAACACAGTGACGTCAAGTTCCTGGTTCATGGACAAACCTTTCCGGCTCACCGATGTGTCCTCAGCGCACGCTCGGAGTACTTCACTGAAATGTTTGAGACCAAATGGAAAGGAAAGAACCTGATCACCCTCAAACACCCTTTGGTAAATACATATGTTTATTGGTTATTTAAATAAGTGCAGCCTGCTTTGTTACATCGTCATGTCTAATATACAGTAATAAACAGTTATATTGCATATATTTGTATCTATCAGATCAACCCTGCAGCCTTTGGAGCCATCCTGCAGTATTTCTACACAGGTGGGTCTGTATTAGAGCACCAAGTATTAAGGATTCTGCACTGCTCACAGTTTGTAGACAGGGTTGAAAATTTCAATTCATAACATATGTTTTTAAAATGTTGGGGTAGCAAATTAAGACCAAACGTTTGCTTCTTCAACTGCTACAACAGCCAGCTCGTCAGACTGTAGTTGTACTTGGCAGTTTCCAAGTCTTAATGTTGTAGCTGTAAGAAAGAATAGAACATGTGCCAAAAATATAAATTTATCGTATGAAATAAATTAGAAATGCAGAAATATATATTATTTGTGTTTTTCTAAATAATTAAGAGTTACGTGCCATTGCATTTTAAAATACAAAAAAAGGTTTCATCACTTTTTAAAACCAGCAGCTGTAATTGTCTTTAAGTTGCAAATAATTGCACTCACTGAATTTAAGTTTATGACCGGTCTTTATCATCCTGAATAAAAACACTAAGAAATATTTGTTAAAACATAAGCAAGCTCATACTTTATGAAAACTCAACTCAAATATTAACCAAAAATTGTTTTGGGTTAGTATTTGTTTAGTCCTTGAAAAGTTGTGTTGCCTTTATTTTCACACTAAGCTTTCAGCATTAGTTCAAAAGCTTTTTAAGAAAAGGCTGTTTGTTGCCAAGCTGTGTCATCTTTACTGTAAACTTGCCAGGCTGCTGTTCAGTCTGAGCTCGCTCAGAGACTCCCTGTGTCTAAAGACAATCTCCTTTGTAAAATGCTGCAGATGTGAAGTTGGAAAAGACAAAGGCTTATTTACTTCACACACGCTTATGTATGTTGATAAGGACTGCAGAGAGTGAATGGGACATACAGCACTGTAACGGTTTGCTCTCAAAAATATGTGCCTCTGCAGGAAAACAGACCTTAGCAGTGTTTTTAACTTGCAGTTATGCAGACCTAGTATTAGTTAAAGGCATGGAACAACAAAACTAAAAGAAAAGAAATTCCTGCAATGCCTAATGCATGTAGAAATGTAAAAAAAGCCTTCTTAAGGGTTGTGAAAGAAGAGTGATATCTAGCAGATTTTTAAAACTCCCCTTTTCAGTTTTTTGAATGAAAAAAAGTAATAATCTTCAACAACACACACAGACACACACACACGTTGTGTTTTAGAGGGAAAAGTGAATGTTAACAAGAAAACTGCCTTTAAATAGAGAATGCAAGCAAGCCAGTTAGGGAAGCTAACTAGTTTTTACAATGCATTTGAAGAAGGAGAGCCAGTGGACTAAAAAGCAAACTGTAATGTTACATATGTTTAAGTAGCATGCAAACAGCTGTACTCATGCTGGTCTGTTTGTGTAGTGCTGTGTATGAAAATACAAATCAAATGAAATGGTGTGAATATATGAGTCCGGCCCTTGATTTTAATTTTTACTCAATCTTCCAGGACGCATGGACATTGATATAAGTCTTGTGGAAGACAGCAGGCGACTTGCTAAACAGTGCAAAATGGCAGATCTCATAGAGGAGCTGGAGAACAAATGCAAACAGGTGTATGAATTTGGTAAGACAGTATTCTGTATGTGCATTACTATTGATACTAACTGTTTTTCAAATTGTGTTCAAATTTCAAAACACATTGTAAGCTGTTGACCTTTTTTTCTTGAGCTTGTATTGATTTTTTCCCACATGACTGATCTGTCTTGTGTCTTTTTTTTCTTTCTCTCCTCATGCTCAAGTGTCCAACAAGCCAGGAATCTGTGTGAAAGTTCTCAGCCTGGAGCCTCACAGCTGTCAACTTCAGGAGGAGATGGCTCAGTTAGCAGACTGTGCGCTGCCCACTGAACTAAGAGTGAGAATACGATAGATCTAAAAATACGATTTTTACTTATTGATTGCTGCTGTTATACGCCAATTCTGATCCTCCCCAGGTTGGGTTTGACGAACTCCCCTTTAACAGAGTCGACCGTTTTCCCACTTATCCTGACATCTGCTTCAGAGTAAACGGTTACAATTTTTTGTGTCATAAGGTACGGACTACAAAGCTCACAAACATTCCTCTACACTCTGTCCAGATCCTGACACTCAGGTGAATGCTAGATGTTCATTTTTTCTGTGTGTGTGTCTCTCCAGGCATTTTTCTGTGGACGTAGTGATTATTTTAAAGCCTTGCTGCAGGACCACTTCAGTGAGGGAGAGCAGCTGCAGTCTCAGCCCAACACCCCAGTTATTACTTTACACAACATCTCCCATGAAATCTTTATCCACGTCATGTATTACATCTACACTGATGACACAGAGGTTTGTGCACAGTGTCTGTCTGAAGTGATTGCAAACTTGGAGAAAATTTGGAAAGTGTCAGTCTACAGTCATATAATGCTTCTTGAATGCTCTTCATTATCGCTTGATACCTGAGCAGTTCCTCTTTGTGTTCAGTTAACATCGGAGAACGTGCTGGACGTGCTGTGTATGGCTGACATGTATCTCCTGCCGGGGCTAAAGCGTCTTTGTGGGAAGACGCTCGCTAAGACTATATGTGAGGACAACGTTCTGTACATGTGGAAGACGGCCAAGCTTTTCCGTCTCTCTCGGCTAGAAGATCACTGCGCAGAATTCATGGCCAAGATCATTGAGCGGGTGGGTGTCTTTGTCTTCATGTCAATGTTAGTGTAAACTTTATTATGACCAGATGACAGGAATATTTCAGCTGGTGGTAGTTTACTGTATGTACTCTGATCAGGCATAACATTATGACCACCTGTCTAATATTGTGTTGGTCCCCTTTATGTGCTCAAAAATGCTCTGAACCATTGGGCAGGGACAAGAGGACCTCTCAGGGTGTCCTATGGGGTCTGGAACCAGGACGTTGGCAGTGAATCCTTTGGGTACTCTGGTTTGTGCAGTGGGGCCTCTCTCAATCCAACATGTTGGCCGATTGTCATGTTTCTCAACATGTTCCTGATTGTTTGATGTTTTTTCCATGTGGTGGGGTGCATTTTCCTGCGGGGGTAGGCCAGTGACATTTGGGATTTCCATTTGCATGACGGAGTGTGCTTGTTGTGGGACAATGTTTATTTGGGTGTCTAAGTTTCATCAACACGGATGGCAAAATCCAGGGTTTTCCATCAGAACACCACATAGTACCAATATGATCAATGTTATTCACTTCACCTATCAGTGGTCATAATGTTATGCCTGATCAGTGTATATGCAGTTATTAATGTTTATACCATGCCTTAATACATTTTTTTAATAGCTCCACATTTTGGGACCTGTTTATTCTCTTGATACATGTCTCATCTTTGTACAGTAAAGCTGCAGTGATTCTAATCTGATACGGCTTTTGTCAAATTCAGCATTCTGCTAGCTGTCTGTTCTGTGTGTGCAGTATAGAAAACGATTTTGTTACGCTGCCCTGACTCTGTAAATGAGAAGCAAAGAAAGAGACTGATCCACACAACACTGTTCCTCCTTGTTATGATCATAAACAGGATGGGGGAAAGGGGAAGAAATCTAGCACATACTAACAATACAAATATGGTAACTTGGATCTTTAAACATGAAGCTGGAGCCAATAGGTGTTTAGCTTAGCTTAGCAGGAAAAACGTAACTACACAAAGCTGAGAACAGTTTCAGCTGACAGCTGGCTATAAAATCCAGAGCTTGTCATTCTTATATTTTTGTTTTTGTACAGAGTAAAAAAGTTAATTAGTGAGCTTTAGAGGTTCCGGAGAAAAGCCTGTTGTTACCCTGTTTCCAGTCTTTAAACTAACCTGTTCCCAGCCCTTTCAGTGACAATAGCAGACAGACACGAGTGTCTTTGGCAAAACTCCAAACACTGCTTCCTTTAAAGTATTTAGTTGCCAAAAAAGAAGTTTACCAAATTGTTGCTATGCAAACTGTCTATGCAAACAGTTCCCAATTATGTGTAACATGTATCATATCAGTGGCTGCACAGTGGTTCAGTGGTTAGCAGCATCGCCTTACAGCTAGATGATCTCCAGTTCGCGTCCCGGTTCGGACGCCTGGGATCTTTCTATGTGGAGTTTGCATTTTCTCCCTGTGCAGCGTGGGTTCTCACCGGGTACTTCGGCTTCCTCTCAGAGTCCAAAAACATGCTGAGGTTAATTGGTTATTCTAAATTGTCCGTAGGTGTGAATGTGAGTGTGCTTGATTGTCTGTCTCTATATGTAACTCTGTGGTGGACTGGCGACCTGTCCAGGGTGCCCGCTGCCTTCACCTGAGCTGGCTGGGATGGGCTCAAGCCCCCCTGTGACCCTACAGAGGATTAAACGGTGTATAGCCAATTGATGGATGGATGGATGAATGGATGTATCAGATCAGATTTACAAAAGGCAGCATGAAGAGCATGTCAAGGCAGTAACAAGATACAAAAGTGGAAGTTAAAATCAGGTCTATGAGAAATAACACAGACTTATTAAAGGCATCCAAAAAGTAAAGTAAATGCAGGAGAAATCAAACATCAAGCTGATCTGATTTCACTAAACTAATGATGTTTGCTAAATGATGTTGATGGTAGTTGACAAGCTCTTTTTCTGTCATCGCCCACGTTTGAGGCCATTTTATGATATTTCAGCTGCTGTGTTTGGGAGCTTCAAAAATAGGATTCCATTTTTTCACAGCATAACTGTTGTCAGCTGAGGTCAGCTCAGATGTTCTGGGCAGCCATCCCCTTCAAGACAGGGCTGCAATATCTAACAATGACTTGCTGTATAATTATTTTTGAAATTCCGTTTATTATATATTGGACAATGTATTTAAATATGTGATGGACTATTGGCATATGAGACTCCATCAAAATGTTACCAGCTGTATTTCTTTATTGCTTACTGCTATTATTTCAAATGGCATAGTAGATAGAACAATTGTCCCGTAAGCTGTGACCTGTGTTACGGTAAATAAATGATATAATAATCATATAATTCCATAAAAAAAATAATGGAACCTCTCTGTAAACTGTCTCGGACATTGAAACAGGTTATGGCTCAAGAGCAGCATTTAAGTGTTGCACCTTCTGCAATAAAGTTAAATAAAGTAATAAAAATGAAAAACAAGCCCTGGGTCAGACACGCTGTGTAATGTCTATCCTAAGTCGCATCCGATTTGCGAATTCCAGTTTTTAAAATTCTGATTTCAATTTGAAATCGATTACATGTTCAGCCTGACTTTACAATGAATCAATATCTGTGTGCCGGTTGCTTCTGTCTGTCACAGCTGGTGGATCAGGCTGAGTTTGCTGAGATCATAAAAGAAGATGCTGCGTCCCTAGAGGAGCGACACGAGACAGACTCTGTCCCCCTGGTGGACGACATCCGCTACCACATCGCCAGCAATGTGCAGACGTACAGCGCCATTGAGGAGGCCAACCAGAAACTGGACGCCTTGGAGGAGCTGCTGTCCAGCATTAATATTGACTGCTGAGGGGTCAGCAGGATGTGGTTTGTGGCTTTTAAGGTGAATACTTCAAAACTACTAGAGGTGAAAAGAAAAACATATATGAGTGTATGTTTGTTTCTATTTTATTTACAGTTATTGCATAGAATATATATTTGAAGGCAGTTGATTGTGGCGTTATGAGGGATACTGGGACACAGCTGCTCATGTTGGCCATTGAAACCCTTTGGAATAATGTGAATCTGTTTATAAGTTCTGCAAGAGGGGTTCTGAGGAAATTATGTATTTACAACAATATCTCTGCATTGCACATGCATGAATTTATTTTAGGCATTAGTTGTAGATGCTGGAATTTAGACTTTCTGATTATTTCGCTGTTTAAAAATGTAGTTTGGCCCAAATAAAATTCTTGTGTTTTAGGTTGAGCTTTGTGAAATTTTAATTTTCAGAGTTAATCCAGAAAATAGTTCTTCCTCTCTTGAGCTCAATTTGAGGTTAAATAGAACACAGTTTTATGACATGTTTCATGTGCAGAGGCAGTTAAGGTTTTGTTGACCTCCCTGCAGCTTTTATTTTGTATTTGCCTGGATTTGACTGCTCACTGTTTGAACAGTGATATTCTTCCAGCATGAATTCTTACACTTGACCCCTTGTGACATACTCATGCACTTTGTTTAAGTCCAAAACTATGAGTCTCTTTTTTCCAACAAGATGCTCTTCCCTGGTGTGTGTACCAGATGATAAAAATGTTATCCATCTCTTAGCCTCACTCAGCTGTTATGATAAATGGATAAATTACTGCACTTAAATTTACCAATTAAACCTGGTATTGCAAACATGAGTTACGTTTTATTCAACATACTGCTAGTTTTCATGTGTGTCATCGTGGCTTTATTAAATTCCTTCACTTTTACTTAAATAATGGAATTTTTCAAACTTTTCAATTTGTTTTAATTTATGTTGAACAAATTCACAACATAGTGGCAAAGCCTGTCTCTTTCATCCAGACTGAAATGTCTCAACAGCTAATAAGTAAATTATTGAATTGGAATTTGTTGCGCACACTCCTTTTCTGGATGATCTGTTATCATTTTGATCATCCTCTGACTTCTCATCTACAATTATTATCTGGTCAAAATTTAGTTTAGTCCTAAACCTGATATTATTATTATATTAACAGTAGTTCTACTGGAAAAACTTTAATGCCCTAAATATGCATTTTATGATTGTACTGTTATGTAATTGTAAGTCAAAGTATATCCATTTTAATCTGTTAGTAAATGTCAACAAATATAAGAAAATCTGAAAACATTTAATTTTTATATGATTTAATTAATGTACAATTGGTTTTACAAAATTGTCATTGATCTTTTTTTTATCTTCCACTTCTTTGTATCCACTAAGGGAGGTATAGTTGTTGAAATGTAATTTATTAATATGCATACAACCACATTACAGTGTTTCAGAAACTATTCATTGTTCAGTCAGTACAGCTGATAAATGTATTCAAAGTTACTGCTAAAATTAGCATGCTAGCATAGTCCAACACTCGCTGAACATAACATGTTAGCATACCGACTTTAGCATTTAGCTCAAAGCATGGCAGATACAGACAGCCTCGCAAAGCTGTAAGCATGACTGGAATCCATTTGTCTTGTTTTTTCTTTTGAAGAAATAATAAGCTTTACAAAATCATCCAATATAGTGTTTCAATAAGGTTTTATTGGTAACATTTGAATAAAAGATTTTTAAAAAAAGAAAATATTTGAATCAGAGAAATAAGTTTAGCAAGGTACCTAAAGATGGCGCCATTTCTCAGTTTATCACAAACTGTCTGAGCTTCCTCTCACCAGAGAATGACTGTTTCTTTGACCTTTTCTTGTGTGAGAAGCAAAAATTCTTCCATCGAGATCTCTGAACTCCTGGGAACATTTTCTGAAAGGAGCTGTTTGACAATAATCCACTTTTCAAACCACTTGTTCATCACAATTTCACGGCAGTGTCAAGCTGGGCGGTAAAGACGTGGGGTACAGGAGGCTGCATGCTAGCTGTGATTTAGATTTATGTACATGTCATGCAGTGTGTTTGCTCTACAGTGTATCACTGTGGACTCCATCACTCTAATTTCAAAGCGTCTACGAGGTTAAGGTTGAGTTGTGCGTCACCTTAATGGAACCCCGAGGTCCTCTACAGTGGTGAAGCTCAAATCCCAGCAGGGAGGCCACTGTGGAGCAGAGCTGCTGTTAGGACACATTAAAGTGCAATTCAACCCAAACACTAAAGGCCATCCTTTAAAAAACAAAAACCTTGGCTTCATGCCCAGCATCTTGAAAGCTTACATGGCGAAAAAGACAAGAATATACAATACAGGTTAGTTATTACCCCTTTACAAATGTTTTAGGGTTTGTTGCTAAGCATTTCGGCCTGGTTTTATTCTCGGGTGAGAAAGTCTATTTTTTTTTATCCTCCATCAATGTACAGGAAGAACTTAGACAAATCATCCTCAACAGTAAAACCACTGACAGGTCAAGTGTGTGACATTGATCATCCCGTTACAATTCAGTGTGCTCCTGGGAAACCTATGGTCATTCATGTGGATGTTACTTTGACATGTACCACCCACCTAAGCATTGTTGCAGATCGAGCACACCCAACCATGGAAACGACACTATGACCAGTGGCCTCCCCCGGCAGGACAGTGCATCCTGCTGCACCAAAAACACTGTTCAGGAACAGCTCAAGGAACACGACCAAGAGTTCAAGGCATTGAACTGGCTTCCGAACTCCCAAAATACCAGTTTGACTGAGCATCTGGATAATGCATGATGCACAGAGGCCCCACCATGCAACCCACAGGACCCAAAGGACCCCCAAAGGTCCTGTGTCCATGGTCCAGTGGGTCAGAGCTGTTTTCGTGGCACAAGGTGGAGCTACACAATAGGCTATTAGGCCTGTGGTTTTAATGTTGTAGCTCCTGATTGGTATTTATTCTTAGCATTTTAGAGACTGTGTTAACAAGCCGAACTGCCCCTTTAGTTTCCTTTTAAGTCTGACAACTCTGAACTATGGATCTAGTTCAGTGTAACACTTAGTTATTTAATTGAGACAGTCATTGTCCCAAAGGATCCATTTAAAATATGTGATTCTTTCTGAATTATTTCAATATGGATTGATTTGGTGAGATATCCATTGAGGATGAATTCTTCTGTGATACCCTTTTCATTTAACACCACCAGCATAATAACATTTTACTCTTTCTTTGAAACATAGCAACATGATCTTCCAGGGGATTTTCACACAGACATATATGTGCAGAGAATAAATCCCGATGATTTTGGAGATCCCTTAATTTTTCCTGTAGTGCCACCAGTAGCAAATGAATTGTTGAGAAACTTTGGTGACCCACAAACTTTTTTATTCTGACACCATCATCAGTTTAAATTCAACTGTGTCTGATACCCTCAAGACTAATACCACTCCAATTATCCTCAGCTAGCTTGCGTTTAGTGCCAATTAGCAAATGTTAGCATGCTAATATGCTTAACTAAGGCTGAGCTCAAAGCATGTCAGTGCCTACGATCAACCTCACAGTGTCACTGGGGTGTCTCTGTCCTCTTTTCTGTACCTTGATTGCATAACACTTGTTTTCATGACTCACATCCACATCTCGTGAAAGCACAGGAGCAAAGACCTACTTTGTAGCTTGTCAAGAAATTAATCAGATTGCCCCTTCGCCCTTGCAATGATGTCCTCTTGAATAAGTGAAGGCCTGTTTAAGGGTTAACACCACCATCAGTGCTGAGCTGTTGTTCTCAGCTGGCATTAATCAGTTTATCTGATTTAGAAGAATAATGATGACATGAAATATGCACATCACATTACCACCAAAACCGAATAATCAAATGTTAATGCGGTCTGTTTATCTAGTACGCACTTTGATTCAGCTCACAACAAATGCATTTAACTGTAGCTCAAATCATAATTTCCTTTTCAAATCGTCTGAAATTCACTGGCATGCTTGTAAATTCAAATTTCATCTCTCACTGAATTAAACAATTATTTTATTTTCTGTCCATGTTATGATTTATCTTTCTGTCATGTGTTGAGTACAGGCCTTCAAAGAGAAAAAGAAACAGAAAGAAATCCACAAGGGGTAAAATCTCTTGGCTTTGAGTCATGGCACTGTGTGACTCACTGAGACTTCACTGCGACATCTGCAGCAATCTGCAAGGGCGGAAATCTACAAGGCAAATGGAGAAACAGCTATTATTATATATTATTCCCTGCTTGTTCACTTAAATTTTAATCAGTAAAAGACTAAGCTGCACTGATAATATAGATTACTAGAAGCAGGCTTGAGTTCAGCTTGGGTTTAGAGCAGCTAACATTCATTTCACATCCAAAATCTTTGCAATCCTCCTCATATTGGTTTGCTAATTTCTTCCATCTGGGTTTTGCTGTTTGATTATGAAACGTCACCTCAGGTGCTACATGGATGACGTGTGCAGAACATGCAGAGTTGTGTCATTCACACCATCTGTCCGCCTGTCTTTCCAACATGCTCATCTCGATGTTCTTCTATATGTGACTCACATGTAGGATTGGTTAGATGCAGAGCAGATGGAGACGGCCGCAGGTGGCCGGACATAAAGCTGATAACATCAGCTGGGTGGCAGTTTGCAAAGACGATGCACGTTTACAGCTGACGACTAAATGGTTTTAAAATTTCCATTTAACGCCGTCTTTAGTTCATTAAGTTTCAGAGGTAAATATTGCATGTTTGGTTACGAGTTACTTTACTGCTGCGGCAGGAGTAAATATCATTTACTTATGTTACAATAAAGATACAACAGTGCTTTACTTAAAGAGCTATTCCAGCTAATGTCACATTATTATTGTTATTGTCTTAATTGTTTTTTTAATAGCAAGTGAATATTTTAAATGCCTTCAATTTTACAGCCTAATAACTGTATTGTACGTGTGTATAAAGCTGAAGTACTGCTCTGTAACATCAAGTTGACATCTGTTTTTAAGGCGTCCACCATGACTGTGTTGTTTGTTGCACAGACCTGCACATTTGTGACCTTGTCTCCGAATATTGATACGTCCTTGATACGAAGACATAACTCACTGATGCTGTCACTGTCAATATCCTAATTTGCTATTAGTTAGAGATTACCACCTCAGGGAGCGGGGGGTTGGGGAGAGTGGTAAGCCCATACTTAGTCAGAGAGTGACCTGAAAAGCTTTGTCTCTGTCACGTCTTCATGCCATCTTATAGCCCACTTTTATATTTTTATGGTTCAACAATCGCAAAAAAACCCAACACTGAGTGATTGTGAAACTGCATGTTGTTGTGTTGTGTTTGTCTGTGCACTGTAGTTACAGGCCTGGTTTGACATCGCCGAAAGCCCACGTTTACATTTCATTAGGCAGATTTAGGACTCGGGCCAAAGTAGTGTAGTCCCGGCCAGCCGTTATGTAAGACACGGCAGAGTAAAGGCGATGCACGCACTAAATTGAACGACTGGTTCCTGCCCAGATGATCTCTTTATAGGATTGTCTTGAAATGAGAGGAGTTCAACGGCCGGTAACTTTCCTTCCACTTTTCAACTGTCATGCTGTACAATTACCAGGATGCATATAAACTTCCATAAACACTGATTACAGCTCAAGCTTATCAACCAGGAATTCTGTTTATCTCCCAGGCTCTGTGTGGCGGCTTCGCTTGGAAATGTGACAGTCAGATGCTTACACTTAACATAGCCACGGTAATATGGGATTAAGCCTTACATGCTCCCTTGAAGTATTAGCAGCCTGGGCACAGACAAGCAAGAGAGCAGTGGTCTTATTAGTCAGCTTTGTCATTGACATCGGTCTCTCTGAGGAAGCTGTGCAAATTCATCCTGCAAATGTGCATGCAAATCAGAAAAACAATGCTTTCAGTGATGCAGGAAAGGTCATTCCTTGTTGTTTTATCTCTCTGATACAGGTCAGATGCATGTCGATTTCATCCTTTGTCATGTGTCTGTTTGTGTATACAATATAATGCCGTACCTGAGGTGAGTCACAAGGTTGCCAGTACAGAACACAGCCGGCTCTGCAGAGAGATACAAACAGCGTCTGCATGTGAGACAGGATTACACCATCACCATGTGACTGCTCTGCCCTTAGACAGACCTCTAACAAAAGACAGGCTAAATCTATCCAGGACAACAACCCCTGGTCCCGAGCTCTTCAAATGTAAACAGTCGGGCAGCCTTCTACGAATGCGTGGCTCGAACTTGCCGCGAGGATGACAAAGCTTGACTTTGGAGTTATAAAATTTGATCTGCTTTACACAACACAACAGGTGGACATTAGTCTTGCTCAATTTGAAAACAAAATCCAAATATTTATTAGCAAAGGGAGATTTAATATAAGACATCTGGTCACACACCAAACAATTTAGTTTCATGATTTCAATTTAGAGCCAAAAACATTTGGTCACAATAAAGACTTTCATCTGAGCCAGTAACAGAGTTTATACAGTGACAATAGCCAATGCCAAAATGACTGCTTGTTGTTTTTCTTTCCATTTTTGCTTCCAGCATTTAGAAAATGTTGAGAAAAATTTAAAATTCAAGTCTATTCATTTATTTAATGTTGACTTTTTACATTTGTAAACTTATTCCGAGCTTTATTATCACTAGTCAGAGTCAGTGGATGTAGACTGTGTGCATACGTCTGCCATGGGCTGTACTGTTTCCAAAGTCCCCTTTACCACAGGAAGCAACAAGAACAACCTACTACTGGTTACAGGTAGGTCAGGAACATGGCACAATAAAAGTTTCAAGTTTTGCAGAAGATGTGCAATGAAGCAGCCCTGCTAGCTTTTTCCTGTAAATTAGCCTTCTTGCATACAAATATTCCACCAAAACAACTTCCCCATCACTATTTTGAGGGGAGCATTATGAAATTTGCTCTGCCTAAGACAACTGTGATTGGTTTAAAGAAATACAAACAAGCCAGAACATTTTAAAGCAGAAGGTGCAGCCAGACCATTCTACACAGTGGCGTGGCAGCACTCTAGAATGGTCTGACCGTGGCTCACAAGTCAGGATTTTTACTACTGTTTATTTACTCAAAATGAAAGTAACTCAGTATATTTGTGCCGTTACCACTTGAAATTCTTGGTTTACAGATAAGCTTGAATTCTAAATTTCATTTTTAATTTCAATTAAAATGCTTGTCTCATTTGGTCAAGCTTATTTTATTATGACTGTTAACGTTATTTGTCATTACGACTGCTTTGAGCCAAGTGCAGGAAACGTCTGAAGACCTGTATTCATCATGCTTTATGTTTATTTTTTCTTCTAAGTTTATGGCCTCCAAGGTGAAACAAAATAAAGATTTCTGGGGATTTTTTAAATTTTGATGCAATAAATGCTGAAAGAAAACGCGAATATGCTATCAATGTCTCTGCATAATAGCTGTACAAAACCTATAAACAGATGCAAACCCAGTTATGGGTGTGGTAGAGTTAACATCACATCTGATGTGTTAAACAATGACCTAAACAGAAATCTGAATTCATCTCAGAATAACAACAATCACATGGAAGCTTAAGGCTGAAACAGGTTCAAATAAAATAAAAATAAATTCTTCTCATGGTAGTTTACAATTGCCATTTAAGTCACCTGTAATGTCTTTTAGGTTTCAAAACTAAAAAATGAGCAATATTTCATAATACATTTAGATAAAAATGGCCTCAATCACAGAGCTGTGAGCTGACATTAAAAACAATCTGTGTGCATTCAGGGCACTGACTGGTGTGGTGCAAGATTGAGAATGACTACAGGGAAAAAATCATTTCCCCCCCTATTTTTATGATAAAAATCCTACTTTATTTCACATTTATTGCTATGAAGCTGACTTTAGCACAGCAGTTGTGATGTTTTGTCTCCAGCTTTCCCCCTTCTGTGTGTGTTCAGCTACTTTAGATTCAAGGTTAGTTTTTGTCATAGTTACAAACAGTGAGCGCCCAAACTTTTTTTTTTTTTCCAACCAGTCACTTTCCTGTTTCCTTTCCATTTCACCCTCAGGCATCAGAAGGCAGTTGTCTTGCTGACAGAGTTTTTGTTCTCTGCAGGGTGAAACCATCACTGAAACTCAAGGGGACTGGCCAGCTTGGAAATAAACCTTGCTTTACAAGGCTGACATCAGATGTTGTTGTCATTAGGAAACATGCAAGTGAAACCACACACAGCATAAAAATAAGGAACAAAACAATCCGTTGTTTCCTGTGTTTTTGTGGGGTTTTTTGCACAGTGAATTGCTTTGCTTCATTCTGGCTGATTTGGAGTAAAAAAAAACCAACTTCCGTATTTAGTAAATGTCAGAATGGGTCAACATGCCTTTACTTCTCATTTTTGCAAAAAAAAAAAAAAATTGTATAGTTAAAGTTGATCTCTAAGGATTATTGTTTCTGCACAGTGAATACAAATCCCCTTTGTTAATATTCCAAGGATTTTTTTCCCTAACATTTCCTATTTTTTTCTACTCTCTAATATACACACTGCAGTTGTGTTTACTGGGCTCCATCTCGGTGCGTCTGCACTTTACCTGTAATACATGACAAACACGTGGCCGTGCCATCTGTTGGCTGTGACTGATGCTCCGGATTAACTCACTAAAGTGAACTATAGGCCAAAGTCTTGCAGACATAAGAAATGATTTACATTTACTTAATTGATAGCACTGGTAGAAATCCAAAATAATGCATTTTGAAACTGCTATATTTAATAATTCATACTTTATAATGGCTTCACTGGTAGTTTTTACATTATTTTCCATTTTTGTAAGACCAGTTATAGACTAGGACTGCAACTAATAATTGTTTACTCTTTTTCCATTCATCTCTTAATCATTTAGTCTATGAAATGTCAAAAAGTTGTCCTTAAATGCCCATCAGAGCACTAGAGTTAAAGCTGACCACTTCAAGAATAGTTTTATTTAAGTTAATGTTAACAAAACCCAGTAATTGTTCAGTGTACAAAAATATAAGAAAAGCAACAAATTCCATCATTTTACAAGTTTTGGTTGAAAATATTAATTAACTAGAAAATAGTTGCAAATTATTTTTCTGCCATTGACCTCATTACATGAGTTATTTCAGTTCTGCTATAATCTACCTTTGTAACCTTTGAGTCACCAAAACTTATTCTGACTAATCAGACCATTTGAGCAACTTTTTCCAAGCAAGACAGAAGTGCAGAGCAGCTTTGTGGGTCTTTAGCCAACATGCCCACAATGGCTATACTTGCATACTGATGAAGTACAATGTTTAGCACATTAACATATGTTAGATGGCATGAAATACAAAATAATGTTGAGGGTGATGGAAAAGTACTGAAGGCTATAAAGCCAACTGCCAATGTAATGATTCCACAAGATAAAAAGTTATTGTCATTTTCACAGTAAAAGAGGTGGCAGTGTAAATGATTAACAATGGCTCCATTCCAATAGCTGTTGACCTGGTGGGTTTGGCTACTTGCATAGTACTACTGGCGAAGCGCCATGGCTTAGTGAGATACCTAAAAGCTACAGAGGTAAGGTCATTAGTTATACATGTGCTTTTCCAGTCATCACATGTTGAATGTCTGTGAAATGGTGTGTTTATTCTGTTGGGAATCTAAATGTGTGTTTTTTACATTTCATAGCCAAAAGTTTTTGACACATTTCACTAAAACCTATAAACATGGGTAGGAGATGCATTAAGATCCTTTTTTAAGTATAAAGTATTGATATCACCTTGTAAAAATGCCCCTCTACAAGTAAAAAATACACATACAAAACTATGCTTAAGTAAACGTATACAAATGTTATCAGCAAAACTTACTTTAGGTATCAAAAGTAAAAATATTTATTGTGTAGTAAAATGTTCCCTGTGAGTGTTTTACTTTCATATGTGATGTTTTTGGGTGAATATCTCTGCTGCATTCATGTCTATATTTGAGGTTGAGGTTGAGCTAATTTTTCCAACTTTGAAGGTAGTGGTGCAGGTTTAAACACAGGATTTACAAAGTCGCTCCAGCATTTAGTTGTTGGAGATAAAGTTGGTTAAATGATGGATAAATAGATAAATAAATGGGTGGATAATTACTTCAATATACAAAGGATTTAAGGAAGGGTACATGTCATTTCAGCTCATTATAGGGGCTTCATTGTGAAGTGAATTGACACTGGCTAGAATCAGACGACTCACGAAGAGAAGACCGCCTTTGCATTGCATCTAAATTTTGTCCTCCCTGCTGCTGGTGCTTCCTTTGGACTGTATGTGACTCTTTTTGTAGCTGTGATAGGAAAATGGACTGTCTGCTCCTACAAGAATGTGTGGTTGGACTTTGGAGAAGTGGGAGACCAAGCCAACATGCTTTAATGTATTCGTAGGATAACTCGTGACCCCATGTCACAGTTGAATGCAAAGTGAACTAAGAATATTCTTCTCAGGGAATGAAGCAGCAGACAATTTGAAGTTTGCAGTTTTGCCTTCTAGTGTTTCCTTCTGCTGTCTTACTGTGCATAGCTTAAGCTTTTCTGGCTCTCCTCCATAACTAAGATACTTGACTGTGCCTGGAAGCACCACTTTGCTATGTTCAGATCCATTATCTAAGATAGCGTTAGTATCAGATGTCTCATCCTTGTTGGTAAGTCTTACTTTCACTACTTTTAGTGCTTTGGGCGATTACATTTGTGGGTTCATGTAAAACATGCTGAATGTTTGTGTTTACATCATACAACATGCTGGATGCTGGTTGTTACATTTAGAGAAAGGATCTCTCAAAGTACAGTCTGCTGCTTTGTTAATTCTGCCACATTTCCAACATGTGTTTTACTTGTTTCACCTTTTTGACACTTTGTCTGTGTTTAGGCCTCTCAGGCTTTGACAGCCTGTAAGGTAGTGGGAAGTAGACTGGCAAAATACACATGGTTTAAAATGAAATTGTGGCTTGTTTCCCACTGAGATGCATCCATGTGAAGACTTTCTATTGGCCAAACAGAGAATGGCGGATGATGGCAGCCTAAATCTTTGGTTTCTTTCCTTTGCAATTGAGGAGGACCATTTGTTTGTGCTACAACTCCTCACCATTGTTCCTCTCTACTGAGTTATAGTGGACACCAGGAGAGGCTAAGTGGAAAAATTGGGAATTAGCTCTGCAGGAAGCTTACTAAATAAATGCTGAACATGTGACGCGCAGGGCAGCTCTGCAGCACCCTTCCTTGGTTTTAGAGACTGCAGCATACCAACAAGTGACCTCAGTCTAACTGCAAAGTTTGAAAACCCTGTAAATCTCCATGAGCAACCTTAGGTACATCTATTATTGCCTGTATTTTCCTTTGTGCTAGCTGGTGTTGTTGACTGTATTTCAATGTTTCCGGGGCCACAGTGTAAGCTGGTGGGTCATGGGCAGAGGCTAGTGCAATGTGGTGACATAGTTGACAGGATATGGTATTTGTACAGTTTGAGCTTCTCTAATGGTGGAAGGTTGGTGGGAGTCATCTTTAACATAACAAACTTATGAGGGTCATTATGTCTGAAATAAGGGAACGAGGGCCCCTCTATAGGTGATGAATATCTTGAACCCATAATCTGATGTACAGGAGTGAAAAAGCAAATAATAATTTAAATTAATGGGAACTTCAGTGTGGTGTGGGACGTATGAAACTGGAGTTGACTGAGAGACAAGATACTGGGATAAGGGCTGTTATACAGATTATTGGAGATACACTGATCAGGCATAACATTATGACCACCTGCCTAATATTGTGTTGGTTCCCCTTATGTGCTCAAAAATTATCTAAACCTTTGGACATGGACAAGAGGACCTCTCAGGGTGTCCTATATTGGGTACTCTGGCTTTGGGGCCTCTTTCAGTCAAACTTGTTCCACTGCATCCTGTTGATGCTTGATCACAATGGGGTGTAGGAAGTTTGGAGGTCAAATTGATATCTTGGACCACTGTCATGTTCCCAAGGATGTTCCTGATCGTTTTATGTTTTTTCCATGTGGTGGTAGGCCAGTGACATTTGGGATTTCCATTTGCATGAGAGGGTGTGCTTGTTCTGGGACAATGTTTATTTGGGTGTCTAAGTCTCATCAACACGGATGTCAAAATCCAAGGTTTTCCAGCAGAACAGCACATAGTACCAATATGATCAATGTTACTCACTTCACCTGTCAGTGGTCATAATGTTGTGGCTGATTGGTATATGTAGAAGGCTACAACCTGGTTGATGAATCTTAAAGAACAGTGATGGGTGGTGGCCTTATTGTATGTGATGGAACTATGATGACTTCAGCTAGTGTTGGCTGACATTCTAAGGCCATAGGCTGTCTGAGTTCTGCTAAGCTCCTGGTATGATACACATGGATATGCTTGAAGGGAGGAGTAAACTGGCCCTTGATCAAAAGACTGATGACCTGGTAGCAATTAAATGGACACTATCAGTGCTGGCAGAGATAAAGGACTTACTGGCATATTGGTGGAAGCAATATGAGATTGCAGAATTGATCTTTACAGCACATGAGAGCTAATTCTATGGCAAGACTGAACTTTAAGTTATGCAGGGGACAAACATTGGATTTGCTGACCATATTTAGTATTGAGGGACTGAAGCAGCTCTTGTATTCTCAAATGTTACAAAGGCAAAGCGTCAGTGGCTGTAAGGAAAAGGTTTAGGGGCAATTTTTTCACTTTTTAGAGTAAATAAAGATTTGAAGTTGTGTATTCTGACAGGGGGCTTCACTACTTTAATGACATGGTGGCTGGTTGGAGGCATATTGATCGTGTTGGGCCTCCTAAAACTCTAAGACAGTTTCTGAATCTATTTTCCACTGTGTATGTTCAATCGGGCTTGACAGACAGTGAAAAAACTAAAGTGAAGGTGGTGGTGAGGGAAGATCCAGAGAGCCATTTGAACAATTTACGTGTTACAGATGATGCTGGTTAGGTGGATGGAGGCTGCATGGACGCAGTAGATATGTTGATGGGTAGATGGATGATCTTTTCTATATATAATGAAGGTAGTAATATGACAAAGTACAAAATAAATACAGTTACAGGAGGAATCAAAATATCCGCACCAGCCAGTTGTTAAATGAATCAAGTAAAGGAAACCGACTTTAGCTAAAGTGACTTCATTATCTTGGCATTCCAGTATTTAAACAGCAGAATCTAATACGATACAGATAAATACTGTCCAATAAAACCATGACACAGTTGTCACTGTTAAACATTAACCAAGTAAAAATGATACATGTGGGTGAGGAAGCAATTTTTAACTGCTAATGGGACTCTTTGTTCTCAAGGTAAAGGTGTGATTATATGACTTCCTGGGTGTGTCCAGTCGGAGGCAGAAGGTGTAACTAAAGATGACAAATGAGGTGAAGTAAAAGGTTCAATATGCTCCTCTGAGATACACTGGAGTAGAAGTAACAAGTTGGAGAAAAAGGAAATATTCGAGTAAAAACTAGCACCTCAAATTTTAAGAGCAGTACTTGAGAAAATATACTTAGCTACATTCCAACACTGGCCATAAATATGAACCCCATGATGACACTAGAAGAGAAGTTGGAGGATCAGGATGCTGTTATTCTAAATACAACCATGAATATCTGTATCTAATTCAGCACAGTCCAGTTTGTAATTGTAAGTGCTGGATCGATCATCAGAAAGGTGAGTAAAGTCTCTGTTATTTTTAGATTTACATTACATATTTACCCAAACAAAAATAGCTTGATATTGACATTTGGCCAGTATTCTTCGTATACATAGTATATTAGAGTTATACTGGAAACAGAAAGAGATGGGTTCGTTGTCTGTTATAACTTCAATGTATTTCACAAAGCAGTTATCAACTCACATCTCTTCACCATCAATTTACCTTTACTTTATTACTTAATCAATTTAAATACTAAGGTTAAGAGCCTTTAATGTTATTATTTATATAAATTGACCATAGTATTTTAAATTCAAAGGTTACGAACCTACAATATTATCCATCATATAAATTTACCTGACTAATTTAAATACCAAGGTTAAGACCTTACAATATTAGTTATCATAAAAAATTACCTGACTAATGTGAATACTAATGTTAAGATTCTAAAGCATTATTTGTATAAATGTATCTGGCTAATTTAAATATTATGGTTAAGACCTTAAATTATTATTAATTAAATAAATTTGCCTGGCTAATTTACTTTAACTTCATTGCTTTATTAATTTAAAATACTACGGTTAAGAGCCTTTAATATTATTATTTATATAAATTTACCTGAATGGTTTAATTTAAAAAGTTAAGAACCTATGATATTATTAATGATGTAAATGTACCTGGCTAATTTAAATATTATGGTTAAGAACCTATATAAAAATATTTATCTTAAAAAATTTACCGGATTAATTTAAATGCTAAATTTAAGACTCTGCAATTTTATATAAATTTGCATGAAAGACTTCAATATTAAGGTTTAGACCCTACAGTATTATTAATTACATAAATTTACCTGACTGTTTTAAATATTAAAGTAAAGACCCTTGGATATGATCAATTATATAAATTTACCTGAGTAATTTGAATATTTGGGTTAAGGCCCTACAATATTATTAATTGTACCAAATTACCTGACTGAGGTAATAAGTAAGTAAGTAAGTAAGTAAATCAATAAATAAACAAGGTGAATACCCTAAAAGTACACAGAGAGTGAAAATAAATAGAAAGAATAAACGCCTGCCAACTTGTCAGTCCTTTTAACACAACTTGCTCTCAACACCAGGTTATTACTGATCGATAATGCATTTATTAATCATTTATTAAGAGTCAATAAAGACTGCCCCATTCAAAGATTGTTTTGGAACAGGGTAAATTCGGATTTATGCAACTATTCTAGTGTTGTTTTCTCATATTTTTACAAATCGATGCAAAAAAAAAAAAAAAAACCTGTGGCACGTAAAAGTAAATCAATATGTGAATGTCATCGGAACATGAGGCGGCTGTTATCGGTCGATGAAGAATCAGGTGAAGGGGGACGGAGGGAGACTGTCGCTTTAAGAAGCTGTTGCATGGAGAAGCTGGTGATTTTCCACTCAAACTGATAATAAACGCGCACCAGCTCATACAAAACAATGGTCTCATGAAAAATAGATTGACTTGTTTCACTGAGCGTTAAACTGCACGACGAGGAACAAGAGGCTGCTTAGTCAAACTAAGAGGACAGGTAATCCAATCTTCTTCACCTATCAATCAATAAATGTTCGTTATTGGCGTTTTAACAAGGGAGAATTTCTGATAGGAAAACTAAACTATCATGTATTTTTAAGCTGTTTTGTATTTTCATGTTGATTCTTTTTACTCTAACAGAAACAAGACATTTGCTTTTTTCTTCTTTCTGACATGATGCTCTACCCCCCTTTTTTCTCGCTAAAAATAAAAACCTGCGCTTTTGCTTTAAGCCCAACTTGAGTAATAGTGTTCTGCTTATAAAAAAAAACACACACACACACACGCAGTTTTGGCCTTTGAACCTGGTTTCCTGTGTTTACAGTATATCTGATAAGACTGCAACGCTCCTCGTTTCTGTTTGATCGCTTTTCTTCTTTGCTGCTGCGATGCGTTCAGGCTCGTTCGGACATCACAGTGACATGTGATGTGTTGTTGGTGGTGGTTGAAATTCAGGCTTTTTGTTTCCTGCAGGCTCCAGGTGCATCTTCACTTTGCCACAAGTGATGAGTGAATGAATGAATGAATGAACGGATGAATGTGTGTCCCCCCCGCAGGAGACGGCTGAAGTAGGTCTGATGAACTAAGACGTCCACTAGCTTATATCTTATGCTTAGTGGCACATGCTTAACCTACTTCTTCCGTCTCCACCCCTGTTAGTGTATGATTGATTGTCATGTGTCCTTTAATAACCTCAATCCGCCCTCTCAGCAGATAAAACCTGCGGGGTCGCTGCACTTCTTTTAGCTGCAGGTGCTGAAAATAAAACACTCGAAACGGGGGGCCTGTGGGCTCTTTGCACTTGAAGTCGCAATATTTTGCCTGTTGTTGATTGTGAAAATGTGACTTTCACAGATAATAGATCACATTTTAGTGGGAAGTAAACATATCAATACCTTAAGAGTGGTTGAAACCTCAATGGGGTTGTTGTTTTTCTGCTAAATTAAAGATTAAAACCATTTTAAAGCTCAGACTTCATGGATTTATGTCATTCTTCTTATCAAAAACAATGCAAACTAGTCCACATCATCGCAATGTGAGCTTCAGTTTTAAAGTCAAGACTCAAATCAGATTCTAGGGGACAAAACGCAACAATAACAGTGTTGAGCAATAATCAAGCCTTCACGTTGTTTCTGTGAGTTTCATGATTTACAAGCAATCACCACAAGATTTCATTTTATTAAGAGGAACTCTGTGTTGGCTTTATGTCCTTATGTAGGAGCCTCTCTTTCTGTTGCATGCATTTTACCTTCCAAATACAAATCTTGTGGTCTCTAATGCAAAAGATTAGACAGCTTTTGGCGAAGGTGCATGGTAGAGCAGGAAAAAAAGATGAAGTATCACTGTGGAAAAAGAAGGTGTCAAAAGTGTGGGTGTGTGCAGATCCTGCAGAGGTATCCACCAATTTTGAATTGACAGTTGCATGCCAGCAGTCTTTCTCCGGCCATTGTGAGCTCTCAGAGTGGTGAGCAGTATCTAAACACACCACGGACAAGCAGAGGAGACTCTTTACCTTATTAGGCAGCCGATACTGTACTGGTTTACATTACCCAGATAACAAACCACATGTCATGAAAGGATTGTGATTCGAGAATTTTCCGGCATGCAAGGAATAAGAATAGTTTTCACACCAAGATGCTCGGAAGTGGTGATGATATGAGAGGCTTATTATGAAAGTGATTTATTTCAGTGCTGCCTTCAATTCCTCCTTTTGTATTAGATTATAACTCAACCCCCTCAGTAAAGGAGCAGCTTAACCTTCATCTGAAACGTCCTCTGTGTCTCCAACATGAATAAGAAGCAATGTGTGTGCATTGCTCGTATGTGTGACAGACACACTCATCCCCCCACCGCCTGGCTGTGTAGATGTTTGTGGGCAGGGAGTAGTGGGAAGTGGAAATTTACAGTCTCCCACGTTGGTACCTGAGTGGTCTGTCACAGCCGGGCTGCGTCCAATCTGCACATTGGATTTAATTGTCTTTAGCCAAGGGGCGGGCCCTACTGTCAGCTCCACTTCTTGTGACCCGTGTCGGCATAAAGGCATTCAGTACAGAGGAATGGTGACAGCTGAGAGAGAGGAACGCTATACATAGTCGCAGCCATGAAGGAAATGTAAGTTTTCTCTGTTGCTTTACTGTCAAAAGAGACTTGATTTTACAGAATCTGCATTTGTTTTTGTCTCAGTTTCTGGTTGAACGGATTTAAAAAATAGTCAAATCAAAAGCAGTTTAATGTTTTGTTTGATAATTGTTAGAGTCTCTTTGTATGTTTATATGGTTAAATACATAGAAAAAAGAAGTGTCAATAGGCTTTATAGCTGCATTTTGTGATTCATGTAAGAAAGAGGTAACAGTTTACATTTAGTCACATGTTTTTTCTATATTAGCTTAAGGAATTTCTTGTGAAGCACGTCTGGGTTGGATCCCAAGGACAGTTTGTGTTAAGTCTTATCTGGTGGACAGACAGCTTCCTAACACCAGGCAGGGCAGGTGAAAGCAGACGCTGAGCGGACGAGAGTGAAAGAATGGAAAGGGATAAAGAGAGAGAGAGAGAGAGAGAGAGAGAGAGATGGAAACAGGATGAGAAACGGAGTGGGCAAGAACTGATCCAGTTATGTAAGCAGGTTTGAGAATGGAAAGCAGTTCAAGTTGACTTGTCATGCATAACAGGAAGAGAGAGAGAAATCCTTGAAAATGATGGGACACCGTGTGCACACAGTGTTAATTAAGTGAGGAGATGCACAGTTCCCAGTAGGAATGTTAACGAATCCTAATGTGGCTGCTGCAAAAAGTGTTAATTCCTGAGAGGTAAAGAAGTTGTTTTTTTCACAGTGATGATTGCCACTCTGATCTGAGATGTCATTTTGATTTCCACTTATCACTGGCTGGTGAAAATTGTGTTTCCTAAGTTGCTCTTAACGAGAACTAATTCTGTTGAGAGTTGACTCTGATCTGAACAACATGTACTTTTGTGTCAGCTTTTGTTTATGTGTGGCCTCGAGAGTTAAGGGGAAGTATCTGAAGTTGCTCTGCTAACTCCTTCTCTGTTTGAGTCAAACTTAAAAAAGAGAAGACCTCTCAGTAGTTCCATAACTGATCTCATATCTTAGAATTAATTATAGCATTCTCATTGTCCCTCTTTTGTTCTTTAATATATCCCAGCTGGGAGCTTAAATCATACTCAATCTGGACACGTCTTACACGGTTATTCCTGTCCTATTAGGGTTACTTTTCTCCCCTTTGACTCATGCGAGGAAATAGGATACGTTGGTCAGTAATAACAAATCCTGTCTTTCTTGGAAAGGCGGTTTACAGTATAAACACTCATGCGAACTTAAGCTCTCGAAGCTTCCTGAGAGCAGCCAACGCGTTGGGAATGCAGAGGGATATCTTCCTCTCTAAATTTGGATTATGTTGGGCTGACTCGTTGCTGATACGGTAGCAGAAGAGAAAGCCGAGGGGAAAAAACTGTCCTTCAGGTTCATTCGAGGTCCTAAAGGAGCGTATCATTCCCAAACATTCTCTTCCTTTTCCTACTTTCACAATGTGCCCCCTGTGAGCACAAGATCAACCCTGAGACTCAGACTAAAGTTGGAAAACAGGGAGGTGAATGTGCGCCGCTGTGATTTGGATACTGTTTTTGTTGCAGCTTGCACCATGCATATAAAGTTTTTTGCCTATAACCAAAATTTTCCCTTCAAGTATAGATACTTAGATTGTTGTAGTATACTTTGTGTTATATTCTGTTGCACTGATGTTTCATATTCCTTGTTAACTTGTATTTCTTCTCTTGCACAAGGGGTTGGACAAACAACAAATGTCACTTTCTAATTCACTTCTGTTCACAGTTCCAATGCAAATCAGCTTCCCAAACATTTCCTCAGTCTGAATGACCTCCATGCATCAGTTGCTCAGATTAGCAAGATTAACAGCATTGTACTGTATATATCATGTGCTCACACAGCAAGCTGTAAACGCAGTCAGGCCACAGCATTATCTCCCTAATGCTCCTCCCTGTCTCCGTGTTATCCCTCTCACCTCTGCTTGTCTCTCTCCTTGTCTCGCCATCTTACATGTGCCTTTTCTGTTTGCTGTCCACAGCATGGCACAAAAAGAGAAGCTCCAATGCCTGAAGGACTTTCACAAGGACACACTGAAACCTTCGCCAGGGAAGAGCCCCGGCACGCGGCCTGAAGACGAGGCCGAAGGCAAGGCTCCTCAGAGGGAGAAGTGGGCCAGTAAGCTCGACTTTGTCCTGTCTGTGGCCGGAGGCTTCGTGGGATTAGGAAATGTGTGGCGCTTTCCTTATCTTTGTTATAAAAATGGTGGAGGTAGGTACAACAGTTGCAAGAGTGTTACATGAAAAAATGGTGGGAAAAAAATGGCCTTACTCTGAACTGATTCCTATCCTCAGGTGCGTTTCTCATCCCCTACTTCATCTTCCTGTTCGGGGGTGGCCTGCCGGTCTTCTTCCTGGAGGTCGCTCTGGGCCAGTACACCTCTGAGGGAGGGATCACCTGCTGGGGCAAGCTCTGCCCAATCTTCACTGGTCAGTCCAAACACCTAAACGCACACATCTTCACTCACGAAAAGACGAATAGAAACTATGCATCACAGCACAAATGGCCTCCGACAAGATCATTTAATATTTAACGCTGAGTAAAAGCCTCATTTGTCTGAACACGATTTCTGCCCTGATTTTCTTTTCCAATATTCGTCACTGTGACATTACGTCCTGCTAGAAGCGTACTCTCCTCTCTCTTGGTGTAACTGGACACGTCTTACTTAATTAGTTTGCCTTGTGTTCTGTAAATGACATCACACAGCAAAGAGAGTCAGGAGTTAAATTTACAGTTACTCAGCATAGAGGATTATGGAGGTTGAGTGTCATTTAAAAAAAAAAAAACATCAATTAGGGGTCAACTCCAGCCAGAGGACACACACATGTGCATACTGGTGCACACACATTTATGCAAACATAATAAATAAGTACTAACACCACATGCTTGAAGGCACTTTAAGACACAAAGTCATCCTTGGATTTTAAATTTAAGTGTGTATAATGGGATGATGAGTTGCTGGTTGCCATGGAAACAGACTATGGGAAAAAAATATATTAAGTTGCCTAGCAATGGGTGCAGCATCATGCAGTAGATTTCATATGAAATGTTATTTTGTGGACAAGGAGCTGCATTGTAGATCCACTTCTTTTAGCTTATTGGAGATTATAAATACTGTATGTCTTCTGCCAGTCGCTTTCTGACACCAGTTTCCTGACCTAAGGCCCGCTATGAGCTACTGATACTCTCGGCCTCTTACGTGCAGCCGTGTACCTTTGAGTGACAGCTGTAGACAAGCACTGAGGCACCGCACCCTCAGCAGCTGCCGCAACGCCTTTACTCATGTTCACACGAGGGAAAGAGAGGAAACTGTGTGGCAATGGATCTCCAACAGCTGCCGATGGTCTCCGCCATTCAAAAAGAATGCTGAGGCTGCTGTCTGTCCATCTGCCGCAGCGTCTGGCATGGCAGAGAAAGTCCACAAGTGGCTCCAATCACTAAGTATCCCCCCTTTTGTTCCCCCACACCTCCATGTGTTTTTGTCACACAGTGAATCTGTTGGCTTTACTCACTTCTCGCCAACACAGTCAGGCAAACACACACACACACACACACGCACACCTGTCACAGCATTGACTGTCTATCAGTTTGCATTTGGAATGTGGGAATGAGGAGGTGGGGGGCGACTGAGATGATAAGTTTATAAATACTCCAGAGCAGTGGAAGAGTACCGGGGATTTCGGTGTCCAGGTTTGTGGCAAAGTCATCTAAAAATAGCATAAAAACATGAAGGACATTATAATACTAGATAGTCACCATCGAGTCAAGCTTGAGAAATTTATCCCCCAATCTTGAGTCACTTGTTAGTTATGTATTTGCAATAGCCTCCTTTTTACATTTCAGTGAAGTCCTCATGTTCACCTCTGACCACACTCAAAGTCATTGCTGGGTGTGGTTATTTGTGGTCAGAAGTGTCCTCTGTTGGATCTGCTGTTGCGGCCAACAACAATGACGCCAAGGAATACACTTCTACATCACTGCGCCAGGATGAAAGTGGCTATAATGAATAGTTTTTACAGCAACAATGGATCAAATGAGAAATTGTATGTACAAGGAATGAACTCTGCAGTTCATCTCAGCTCCGCACAGCTTTGAAGAATCTTTCAGTTCACTTGTCAAAGATGTTTCTGTTCGCTGGAGACAACATTAAACAACTAACAGACAAAGTAAGCGACTAGCTGTGGAAGAAGCGCTTTTAGTAGCTAACATATTTTTGGCTCATTTGCTGGTGGAGACCAAAAACAAAGCTAAAATGTGAGCGAATACTGGACTCACATTCATCATGTGGCCAGAACCATGACTGTCAATGTTACTCTGTATCTGCTGGATGTCTAACTGGTTAACTGTAAGCTAATAAGTTAGCCATATAAACTTAGAAGCTGATGACACTGTATGTTACGTTGCAGTCCCAACACTAGCAAAAGTTTCACTGTAGAAGTAAAAGAAATGCTGATAAGGGTACTATCTTCAAAATCTGCCATCCCTCTTGTTTTGTCTTCAGGTATTGGCTACGCCTCTATCGTGATCGTATCTCTATTGAACATCTACTACATCGTGATCTTGGCCTGGGGACTCTACTACCTGTTTCAGTGCTTTCAGCCTGAGCTCCCCTGGGCAAAGTGCAAGCAGCCCTGGAACACAGAGCACTGTATAGAGGACACAGTCCGCAAGAACAAGACCCTTTGGCTGGCAGCCAATGTTACCAACTTTACCTCCCCTGTCACAGAGTTCTGGGAGTGAGTATTCACTGAAAGCATGTTAACTCACACATGTGAACATGCTAAAGCAACACTGATTTTTTTTTTTATCTTGCTTGCGTAAATGTGTTGGAAGAGATGCAACTCCTGCAAAAATACTGCTTACCTTCACAAAGCAGTTCTTCGCCAGTTTATATTCAGCGTTATTTGTACTGCAGTTTTGGCATGGTAAATGCAGTTCAAAGTATGGTTAAAGTTCATAGTTAACTGGAACACCAGCCAACTGGAGGACCTTTTTTTTTACATCCATTTGCTTTGTGAAATGTTTGAATCAGATGACAATTAACCACAATAAATAGTTTAAAATATATGTTAGTTAATAGTTTTAAATACGTGTTTATGCAGTATTAAACATTTAATGGCTCCAGCTTCAAAGCTTTTCCAAATAATCTTCTCACCAGTGTAGTATTCAGAGTTTTGGCAGGCGAGAACAGCTGAACAGCACAGAAAAGCCAAGTCATGTACCACTTTGATATCTTTATTGTCCTTTTAATTAGTCTAAAGTGCTCATGTTATGTAGTTGGCACATGAGCTGGATCCTGCAGTGTTTATGGAAGTGTAAAAGATAACCATGTCTGTTTCACACACTATTGTTAACCTGTTATGTGCCCCTGTTTTTTCTGCAGACGCAACGTCCTGAGCATCTCCTCCGGGATCGAGGACATAGGGCCCCTGAAGTGGGACTTGGCTCTGTGTCTCCTGGCTGTGTGGGTTATCTGCTTTTTCTGTATCTGGAAGGGAGTCAAGTCCACTGGGAAAGTGAGTGCTGAGGCGTAGACACATCCTGTACTTATTGTGTTGCCTGGATGCTGTTTGGCCTTTACTTTTCTAGCCTGACTGGCCAGTGACAAAACACTGTTGCTCAGAGAAAAGCCACATGCTTGGAAACACGGTTAATATAGTTGATTTAGAGACACAAGCCTCCAAGTTGTCCTGGAAGTCGCCTCTTGGCCAGACACACTGTCGGCTGTAAACAGTTGACTGCCGCTCCTCAGCCCTGTCTTTGTTCCTCTTAGCAGGACAGAAATTGGGTCAGAGCCAACAGGAGCAACCCTGAGAGGAAAATGATTAACTCTATTAAGATCTAATTATGGGTTTATTATTTTCTACTTGCTGTACAGGTCATTATTGTGGCAATGTTCTTTAAAATAATCTAATCTGTAACCTGATAGCTATTCAGAAAGTCAAAAGTTTGTATGTCATGTAACTGCGCCCGCTCCATCGGACGTGCATCACAGAGTGTCTCCACTTTTCTGTGGAAACACTTTGTGTGGAGGGAAATAAGAACAATGTTTCTTTTGTCCTTCAGTTAGAAAAATATGTTAAAAATGTGGACTTAAAAAGAAAGGAGTGTTTCTCCCATTATGCTTTACCAGTGACTGATGAGTAATAAGCCTGTAACTGTTGGACCATGATGTTAATTCCTTTGTCCTTTCTAGGTGGTGTACATAACAGCAACTTTCCCATTTGTGATGCTGATCGTTCTGCTGGTACGTGGTGTGACCCTGCCAGGGGCATCTGAAGGGATCAAATTTTACCTTTACCCTGACCTGACCCGCCTGAAGGATCCGGAGGTAGGAACCTCATTTGAGTGTTACAGATCCTAGCACCAACTCCCAACTGATATCTTTATTATTTCTGTCTCGAGGTGTTAAAGGAACAGTGTGACTTTTTGCTGAGAGTTCAATTCAACTCTGAACTTTATATGAAACCACAGACAGGGGCCGTTTAGCTTAGCTTAGCATAAAGGCTGCAAACAGCTAGCGACCTGCTCCTATCAAAAATATTATCATTGTAAATGTAAGTATTTCTTACACTTCTTGAACTCTCAAGTAATTGCTACAGCTACAGAGGAGCTGGTAGGTAGAGTCTTATACTTTTGAACATTGCAGGTCCAGCTGTTTGCAGCCTTTATGCTAAGCTATGATAATCTGCAGGATGTTGTTCTCAGCTAACTCAGCGGACTACTTAAGTCACTATAGTGTAATAGTGTAGTTTTCACTTATTATTTTCTGTTGTGGAGTTGCTAACAATATAGAAACATCGCACTGTAGCTCTGCTTGCAATATTTTTATATTAGCAATGGTTAGCATAACTACTTGTATGTTGAAGGGATCCTTTGTGGAGATTAATGTGATGCTTTACGGATCTTTATGGCTTCTTCCAGTTAATTAATTTGGTTTTATGGTCTGTAATTTTTCTGTGTTGATTCACTTTTACTTATACCAGAGTCAGTATTAAAGTTGCATTCATAGGGACCAGTAAGACGCTTCCTTATGAATGATAATGTTGCGTCATAGTTGCTGGTTATTCAAATAACCAACTGTTTGATGGACCAAAAGTCCATCATGTCACTTTTAAACGTCAAGACATGATAAGTTTCTGTTTACAGCACATTTCTGCTGCTTTAAATGCCACAAAAAAGTAATTTATTACAAGTTTAATCAAATTTTTGCCAAAAAAATCACTTGGGATTAGCAGACAGAAATCTACTCATGATGACATTCCAGCACACAATTGTAATATTTTGACCTCATCCAATTTGGAAAACACTGAACATAAGCGATCACTTCGGTCTCCTCAGGTGTGGATTGATGCAGGAACTCAGATTTTCTTCTCCTATGCCATTTGCCTGGGCGCCATGACATCACTGGGGAGCTACAACAAATACAAATACAACTGCTACAGGTGAGTTGCGTTGCCGTTGGGGGGGAATGGGGCTGTAGTAGTGACAGCAACTCGTGTCAGAGACGGTTGCGTGAAAAGAAAATGGGAACTTCGGTTCCACCTGTGTTCATTAACAACCTCCATGACATATGTGTGACATAGGGACTGTTTGCTGCTGGGAGGCCTCAACAGCGGTACCAGTTTTGTGTCTGGCTTCGCAATATTTTCCGTCCTGGGCTTCATGGCACAAGAGCAAGGGGTGGACATTGCCGATGTGGCAGAGTCAGGTACGAGGGTCCAAGGTGCTGGCTGCAGTGATGGTGGGCACTGCTGCCAAAAAAAAACCCAATTGGAAACTTAAAGCAAAATTTAAACGAGAGGGAAAAAGTCCTTAAAGTAATTTATCAGAGTCTCGGAAACTGTGATGCTGAAATGTAGCGGTATCGGCAAATGCACACTCCTTGAATAAAAGCCTCAAAGAAACAGAATTGTTGCTTTTTAGTGCGAAACATGTTCCCTTGTTTTCTGAGGACAGATTACACTGAATTGTGCTTTTTTAACAACACAATAAGCTGTGGTGTCAAAGAGCTCCTGTATTGGGCCATCATGATTGTTACAGGTGTTCACTGGCACCACGTGTCCCACTTTCAACCTGCTCCGGTCATTTAGTAGCTTTACATCTTTCCGACCAGGGGGGACATTACTAAGAAGATTGGCACTCCACTGTATGAACTTTACTGTATGTGCACTGGCACCCTGAGGTGATATTTCTAACCAGCAGCACTGCACTGTAAACCCAGTTCTGTTACCAAGCTGTGGATCTCCTGAGGTGGACGCCACCGGTTCTGTTTCTGCCTTCCTTTTATCTTCTATGTGGACTTTGAAGGAGATGTGTCTTCTTTCAGCATGCCTGCTCTTTTCAGTTAAAATTAAACTATCTTGAAATTGAACTACAGCTGAATGACAATGACAGTAATTCTATTATGGCATGTTATAGTGTACATGAAAATACAACTATTTTTAAAAAATTAAAGGATATTTTTCTTTTTTGTTGTTTTTTTTAGACAAATGTCCTGTGTTTTGCTCAGCTGTTCAATTGAGCCACTATTTGTAATGTGATTGCTGATTCTGTGTGTAATGCTCTTATTATATATGTATTTACTGTTGAACTAGATCATGGCTTTGCTAAAATCCATGTCTGCTTTGTTTAGATTAGGTTAGATTAGATTTAGCTTTATTGCCATTACACACAGTAAGTACCAAAATGCAGTGTAGCTTCTTACAGACATTAGGTTCATATAGAAATATGTAAAGATAAATTAGTGAGTGGATTGCAGGCCAATGGAGTTGTAAAGGAAATAGCGAGATGTAACTCTGTGCAATGCCATGTCAGTATAAACAGAACCTATAGATAAATATGTACAGTAAATTAGTTTAATTATGATATAAATTGTGAATAGCTATGTGATATTTACCGTGTAAAAGCCACAATAAGCATAATTGAATATAGTTGTTAATGTTTGTCCTGCATGTAAACATATACAGGAACTTTAATATTAAAAAAAAAAACCTCTGAGGAGAATTTTAGTAATTATGGCCAATGAAGAATAAGCCATTAACCCAGTTAGATTTATCTCGCATCTGTGTTTTTGCCACATTAGAATATATTTCCTGTCAGACTTTGTTGGCCTCCTTAGCTCAGCATTTGCATTATTTTTTTTCCGATCCCCTAACAGTGTGTCGTCCAAGCTGAAACCAGATAGAAATGTTAACTCTGTCCTCCGCCCCTTCTCCCCATCCCCACTCTGTTCTCCTTTCAGGTCCTGGCTTGGCCTTCATCGCCTACCCTAAAGCTGTGTCCATGATGCCGCTGCCAACCCTGTGGGCCATCCTCTTCTTTATCATGCTGCTGCTTCTGGGCCTCGACAGCCAGGTCAGTGTTTTCACAAGCGTCAAGCTATGTACAGAATAGTTCTTTGGTGTTTTGCCCATTAATTTCAGACAGACACCTCCCAGGTCCCATGGGTTTGCTGGCTCCTGCCAACCCCAATGTGTAAAACACATTTAGTGTCACTCTAATGCACATCCACCGTCTCCGGGGTATCAGATAGCCGATAGACAAGAAAAGCAACCTGTTCCCACAAAGGCATTTACTACCACACTCGACTGCACTGTGTAAGGATTATAGTCCCTTTGATGCCCTTTAATGCCACAAATTACATTTTTAGAAATTTGTGAATGTTTGTCCAACTTTCGCTTAGTAGAAGCCATTATAATAGCTTGCATTCAAGCCATCTAGCTTTGATACGAGGCAGAACTTTGATTAAGACAAGATAATCTAAGTAGACAAAACACAAGTGTACACCCGAGGGATTCTCCCGCTATATCACATTTCCTGCCTCCAAGTGTAATTCTACTCCTGTGCTAACTCAGTCCTACACATGGCCAGCTACTTGTATCAGCCAACTGCGAGATCAGGACGAGGCTCTAAATTTGAGTACATTTAAATACTCCTGCAAGTGCAGCTATTTCCATGGGAGAAACGGTGCCAGTCTATGTGTGTGTGTTGGTGTGTGTGGGTGCACTTTGACCATAAACGTCATGCACATTTGTAGCCCTGAATGCTATATATTGTTAACATCGCTCACACATACATACCACTGTTATGTAAGGGGTTTTTGTTGTGCAACAAAGAAGCATGTTCTTGGCGCATGAAGACGCTGGATTTGATAAATAGGGGCAAATTTATAATTTTGTTATGACATTATGGAGTTTATGAGGCAAAGGGGAGATGCAAGAGAGCTACACAGACAAGAAAACTGAGACAGTGATTCACTGTTGTTTTGCCTCTGTTCTGTCTTGGTAGCAACAAACCAGTGTTGCAGAGAGGAGCCTTGTTTCAATTCTCATTACAGCCCAACAAAGACAGCTCTCATTCTCCAATCACTGGTTTGTAGAGGCAAAACAAGAGCTGCTTGCACACAGAAAGAGAATTTTCTTTTTTTTTATTCCTCTGAGAACTTAATAGTTGCTTTTGTCCCCATAGTTTGTTGAAGTGGAAGGACAGATCACCTCCATAGTGGATTTGTATCCAGACCTCCTCAGGAAGGGTTACCGGCGCGAGATCTTCATAGCTGTGATGTGTTTCATGAGCTATCTCCTGGGACTCGCCATGGTAACGAAAGTAAGTTCACAGACAAGTCACTTCATCCACCGAGCCTTTGCGCTCTCACTTTAGCTGCTTACCCTGTTTAGAAAAGGAAAAGAGACCCTGTGCATTTGGATCAACAGCAGAGATAACGCCACAGATTTTCCACATGCCTGTCTGCTGCTGCATTGTCACAACCAAATATGGCTTCCTACCACATTCACCACTCACATCCTGCGTGTCTGAATGGAACAAGTTGGAATGCTGTTTTCCGTTTAGCAGTTAACTGTGCTCCAATGACGTCTCAGCACCTGTTGAACTCTGCCTCTGTTGGTCGGCTGCCAGCATTCTTGTGTCCTGCTTTCAACATCTCTGCCCACCCTGCTTCAATGCCCTCTTTTATCTCTGTGACTTTCTTTCTTGCCACACACATCAGAGAGATAATTAATGCCGCTTTCTGTCTTTTCTTTTTACAGGGTGGCATGTATGTGTTTCAACTCTTCGACTACTATGCAGCCAGTGGTGTGTGCCTTTTGTGGGTTGCATTCTTTGAATGCATTGCTGTAGCCTGGGTTTATGGTAAGTGGACTCTATATGCGACAGGTTTCTGTAAGTAATGATCCAGAAGAGGTGGGTAAAAAGGCCCAAATGATGTCTAAGGCAGTAAACAAAGGCGTCCTTGTGGGTTTTTTACACGTTTGTAGTAAATAAGTTTAACTGCAGGGGTGTGTTGAGGTTGAGGGGCATTAGTCCAACGCTAGATTCTGATTGGCTACAGAGTTTCCTCCCACCAGATAACATCCTTCCGTTATGAATGAAAGAAGAACCTTGAGACAAATGGTAAATGGAATTGAAGTGACACTGCATCGCTCCTGCTAATGCCACACAGAATCCTTTTCTTTGTGACTTCTATTTGTTGGTCGAGAACGGAGCCTCTATGTCCGAGATTAGTGGTTCCCAACCTGAGGGTTAGAACCCTTAAAGTGGTCAAAATCCCATTTCAGTTTTTTTTCTGCAAACAAGATTTGTAATGTACACGGTAACGTAGCAAAGAAACTTTAAACTAAAATGTGAAACTTAAACTCTGTTTAAGTCATGAAACCTATTTTAAATTGGTTTAACTTTGTCATGTTTTAACTTGGGAGCCATTGGCATGTTGAAGTGGGCAAACTTTCTAAATTAACAATATAAGAAAGGAACATCACTTTTTAATTCAGTGCTCACTGACAAATCAGTCTATTATAACAGATGCAATTGTTACAATAACTGCAACAGTAGAAGCAGCTATAAAAAACTGAATAAAACACCTAACCCTCATAAAGTTAAGACAGTACAACACTTGTCATGAACATGGTAGCACACACACCCCATTAAACAATTACTATCAACAGTCAGTCAGGAAAGACAAATGATGACCTACTAAGATAGTAACAATAGCCAACTTAGGACTGTTTATAGTATATACACATGACTTATGTGAAATAAATGCCCCAGTTTATGACAAACAACAAAGATAAGGGCTCATAAACCTATTAATTTCTGCAGGTAAATGAAGGTCATTGTGCAATTTGAAACAATGCCACGTGTGCAGTGAAACTGATAGAGCTTTAACTGCAACATTTCTGATTAAAAAAAATACTAAATGTACTCAGATTGTTCTTCTGTCTTTTTGTGTCTGATAGGAGTTGATAATTTCTATGACGCAGTTGAAGATATGATTGGCTACAGACCAAACCCATGGATGAAATGGAGCTGGACCATAATCACTCCTGTCCTCTGCATGGTGAGAGATCAGTGTCACTTTATTGTATTGGAGGGTTTGGAGATGCTGTCATTGCTGACATTTGGCAAATGTTGATGAACTTTCAAGGTCACAGGAAGGTGTAGAGCTCAGAACTAAATGCAGCATGTGTTTGTTTTCCAGGGCTGCTTTGTCTTCTCCCTGGTGAAGTACAAGCCCTTGACCTACAACAAGGTGTATGAGTACCCTGACTGGGCCATCGGTCTGGGCTGGTGTTTGGCCTTGGCCTCCATGATCTGCATCCCAATGGTGATGGTCATCAAGATCTTACAGTCTGAGGGACCTCTGATTGAGGTGAGCTGACATTCTGTTTTTAATTAAAACTTTCTTGTAGAGATTTAGATGAGAAGATCAATATCACTCATGTCTGTAACCTAAATATGACACAAGAGCCTGGAGCTGGTTAGCTTAGCTTAACATTAATACTAGAAACACAAAAGGAAACAGGTACACTGGCCTTGTCTAAAGGTGGCAAAGTCCAGTCAGTTACATTTATACTCACTGTGGGCTCATTTTTCATTGAAATATAAAGTCCTGCACCATTATTTGAATATTTGTTTTGCAAAAGTAAAAAAAAAACAGGAAACAACATGTACATAGTTTTCCACGTTCCCACAGATGTAACAAATCCTTCCTCATACCCGTCCATGATTTCTTCCGTGCAGACACAGCCTGCAGTTCAGCTGAAAAGTACCAAAATTTTTTGAGCAGAGTCACTAATGACTTCTCAGTTGCAAGGACAAGGGTTGAATTTTTGTTTTTTACAGATTCTGGTTACTGTAAATAGTTTATTTTATTTTATTTATTTATTTATTTTAAAGATGCTAAAAATGGATTTTGCCATTTAAAAGACTACAGGGATTGGGGGTAAATTTCACAATTTTACACTTAGACTTGGTTAAGTTTCTCAGACAAGCTACTTATTACAGATGAGTAGTTCAAAGATGAGTAGAAAGTTGCAAATCTGATGAATCATTGTGTTTTTACAATAGTCTAATTTTGGTATTTTTTTTAAAGATAACAATCCTTTTGAACCTAATTGTGTGTTTTGGGGTTCACATGGTTAATCTGTACAAAAACCAAAGCATAAGAATGAATCATTCAGTGACTGAGTGAGACGGCTGAAGGCGTCATTAGGATAAGTTTTGGTAGCCTTCCTAAGTTCCAAACTTTGTGGAAGGTAAACAGTATTTATTCACAACATAGCTGTCCTTTATCAACCTGCGGTGTTAATGAAGGAAGTTTATTTTTAGCAAATCACAATTGACCAATACCTGATTTTACAAATATAAAACTTGAAGTTGAGAAGAACTAGCTAAAGACTTGTAGCCAGCTAACCCTACGACCTACAACAACTTGTGGTTATTCAGACAAACAGCTTTCCCTCATTAAACCACTACCAGTCACTTTTTGGTTGCTAATGTTGGCCAGAATCAACCTGAATTTAATGTCTCGAGCAGCAGCCGCAGCTCAGTGAAATCTGTAATTGACTTCTTCCTACTGGAAAATATCCATTCTACTATTTTTTTAAAATGCAAAGTTACCAAACCCATTTTGGTCAGCTACACAACACTGTAACGGCTCCATATTTAACCTACAGAAATGTGAGTAGTGTCGATGATCATATTTACTGAAGAGTCCCTGGTGCATCTATTGAAGCATCTCTCCGAGTGTTAAATTAACAAGGCTTGAATTTCTGCACATGCACAACTGCTGATGTCATCTCAAGCCTCAAACCGCCTCAGTTTCTGACGGTCATTAATCTAAACTCTCATCTCCTTCCCTCAGAGGATCAAAGCAGTGGCAGCCCCGGCGAAGTCAGGCGTGAGCTCTCGCCCAAAAGAGTACAACTTGAAGGGCAGCGAGCTGACACAGCCCCTGGACCCAAACGGGAACAATGGCTTGATCAAGCCCACCCACACCATTGTAGAAACAATGATGTGAGCGCTCTCTGTGAGAGGAATAAGATTGATGTGCTTTCTGTGTTATTATCATATTTGCTAATTTTGATAATGGTAGGTTTACATTGTCCAATATATTCACGATAGAGATACTCTGGTTTGATTTCTATGAAGAGAGTTATATATTATTGTTGTAATTTTTCTCTTTTTTTTCTTTTTTTACTATATTGATATTGTTGATGTTACAATTGTTGTTGCTGTAGTTGGCACTGATATCAGTTTAGGCAGTATTTTACGATAGAATATTTCAATGTTTACTACCTTTCTGTTGATTCCGGAGGGATGAGGAATTTGCTTCTATTGGTTTTAATAGCAAAAAAAAAGAGGAAATTCTCATAAACTTCTCATAAATTCAGAAAACTAAATGGGTAATTAACCGTGGAAAAAGGTAGAAAACGTCTAAAGACCCTCATGTGATTGTGGCAGTGTTGTTGCCCCAGCTAATTTCTAATCTCTCGTTTTTTTTTTTGTTTTTTTTTTTATCCCACAATGAAAATGAATGTACCTTCGCTAGTGGCGGAAGCAAAGCCACCCACATGTCTCAGAGTACATATCCGTAACATGTTAGGTGGCGATATGCAGTGTATAGACTTAATCTTGCTTAACATCCTTTACGTTACAAGCTGAACAAGGCCTTGGCCAAATACTGTGAGAAATGCATTTATAAGAATATCCATCCTGAAAAACAGTTGAAACAAAGTCATAAAAGAGAAAAAAACAGCTACGAAAGTAAAAGTAAGGAGAAAAGGGAAGTGGCATTTTTAAAGTATTTGTACACTGCCTGTGTGACTACTATAGTCAGTCCCAGTGCATTTATTGAAACCTCTCTTTGCACTTTATATGTCGTTTCACCTTTATTGTAGTATTTGTTTTTATTGTTGCAAGGTATTGCAGTTACATTTGCAACACATTTCAGGAGGAAATATTTTTAGCTTCTAACTTTTTGATATTGTAAACTTTGATATACAGTATCTAGTTGTCTCCTTGCCAGAAAAAATGGCAAACAATAGAGTAGAAATCTGACGTCAAATATTCTGATTTATAATCACCTGTCGGATCTGTGAGAACATCACTTACAAAGTAAAAACATCACTGACACCTCTCTTCATTGTGCTCATTTCAGTAGCAGGCGTGCTCTGCAGAACTACCACTGGATTCTAGCGTCTAATGTTCGGTTATATTTGTATTGTAGAATTTGAAATGTTTGTAAATCACATATGCCTTTTTGTAACAATTTTATACTGTACATCATCTGAACACCATCACTGATTCTTTATTTTGCTGAAAGCTCACCAATGTGTTTTCTAAATCTCAATTACTGTGAGCCTGGATTACATCTGTCAGTGTGCAATACTCAGTGAAGCAGTGGCATTCTCTGCTCATTCAAAATGCATGATAATAACGACAACAGTGAAAAAACAACTTGCACAGCTAAATGGAAAAAAAAAAATCCGAAGGGAGCACATGCAGGAGCCACCACAGTACCGTGTTGCTTTCTCCATGAAAATTTTGTGCTACTCAGAAAATTCAACTGTACCAAAGTATTTTTGTCTCACAGTTTTCCCCTTCAAGATGCACATTGCATCATTTCTATATAGATTAAATAAACATCTTTTTCTTTGGATTCATTTGTGTTGTTTTATTATCCTCATATGAATGTCTGAGAAATTCAAACACCTGCAAAGTGATGTGAAGTAATGTCCATCTATACATTTGACACTATGAACTATATGTGCTTTATTAGTACCACCTGCACAGTTAGGTTCAATCCAGTATGTATTTTCTGCCATAAAGTCTACAATACTTACTATTCATGATGCCTATAATGTATAAAGATAGATGTTATGGCAGGGCGGCTGTACTGGATTACATTACATAGCACATATGTACCCAGTAAAGAAGCCACTGAGTGTATTTCTTACCCTTAATATATACCCGAGTCAAATTTATGAGGCCAAAATTGTCTGTTTAAATTACATGTTCAAAACTCACACAGTACTATAACACAACCCATGATTGATAGCATCACTTCATTATCTAAATGAGGCACTTATTAAGTATTCATTGATCCCTCCAGGTACTTAAAAGTGGTGGAAGTTGGTGGGAAACCTTATGCATTTGGCTAGGGTTTAACCTGCACGTATGTCTGATGCTGTAAAATTCAAAATGACCAAGACGTGCATCATTATTCAAAGATTTGATTCCTTTTTTTAATGGTTTCTACTCTGTCTATATCCCAGTTTTGGTGGGAACTTCTCAGATTTATGCTACTAGTATCACTCTCTAGGTTTTCTGGAATATCGGTGGCGTTAACTATTTTTTTCCCAAACGTTTCAGTTCTTTACCCATAGATATCCCATTCTTACAAAAATAAAGACAGACTGCATCGACCACTGCATACTGAAAGGGTTGTTTGCTAAAGGAAGATCTAGCATGTGCGAGATTGCACAGATAATTTCGAGACTAAAGTCCAGTGAAATATCACGTACAGGCCATGCACGAATGACATCAAGCTGGATATCATCACAGCTCTCATCAATACTATTTTGGAGTTTGAGCGTTTGCCTCTTGTCCAAATCACAATACATCTCGATCCTAAAATAGCCAACTATATTTATTCAAATGTCCTCTTTTGAAGGCCACCAGTGTCACCCTGACTAACACCTCTCCCTGTGATGACTCATTGACATCTCTCCTACATTTCTCGTGGTGTCCCTCCTACCATCAATCACCCCCGCCTCCACCTGCATTGACATTTCACTTATAAGGATGAGGTTGGCTTATTTGGTCATGTCCCTGCACTGAAAGTCCAAACACATTGAGTCCCCAAAGATTTTCATGGGCGTATAAGTATCTGGGGCCTCCAAATGCTTTGTGGAAATAGAACAGTAGCAGATGTGTTTCTGTGAAAAGCAAGTGAGGGGCTCATATCTTGTGTTGCATTTATAAAAGTTTAGTGTTTGTTTGCCAACTATTAACACAAAGTACATAGTTGTGACAGATGTAAGAGTCATTATATCCGCAGGTCATTTAAAGGTCCCATGTGGTGAAAATCACTTTTCGCTACCTTTCCTCAAGCCCTCAACCACAACTAGACAGCTTTACAAGACAGTGAGAATTTTACTGAGCTGCAGTGGTACAACTGAGAGACCAGCTGATGATCCTGCCCGCTCACTGCTCACTATGCTTCATGTTGAGCCTTTTAGAATGAACACCTGACTGGCAGTTCACCATGTTTACTTTGTAGAGCTGCTTCTGCTACCTCTAAAATGTCTCAGCCATGAGGAAAACACACTTGAATGTTCTAATGCTGGCTGCAAGCATGAACACAAGAGTCTTCATGCACTCCCAGCATCTGAGGAACTTTAGACTCAGTGGATTATTGTAATTATTGATGGCAATTTAACTGCAACAGTAGGATAATCCTTAGTGTTTCATGTTGCTTGCTGTGTGTCAGTGCAACCTAAACTAAACCAGTGCTGACATTTGTGTGCTTCTCTTCTGCTTCTGTGCTCTCACATATACTGAAGCTGAATTCTGTTCTTGTTTAGATTTTTTTTTTGTTTCTCTTGTCAAACAATAGCACAAGTATGAAAGACACACCAAACTGCAGTCCATTAAGACCACATCTTGACCAACACTCACTTCCACTTCCAGCCATTTCCAAGCTAGAACTGCTGATGTCAACAGTGTCTGATCTGTGAATTCAGTGATATTTACTTGTAAACTGATCAGACACAAAGTTAGAAACAACAAAAAGTCCTGGTCTCACACACTCTTTCACGTCTTTGTCGGCTGCTGTGTAGTCAATTATTTTGCTCCATGCTGTGAATCACAGATGCAGAGAGTCTTCTTCCTGAAAGGGGGCGTAAACAGCAGCAGCTCGGCTACATTTAAAGCTACAGACACTGAAATGTCCTCCTTAGAACGATCTTTGCAGTATTTGCAGCACTTCGAGCTGAAAATGGGAAATTCATCCTCTGGAGAGTGTCAGTGCGTAAATTAACAAAATATCTAACAGCTGTCTGGATATTTAAAACTTCGCATCACAACTGCTTGGGTCAGTGTGAGTAACATCAACACAAACCAGGGCTACATCAACTACGGTCTCATAACTTTATTTCCATAAAAAGAAATACATTTCTTACTTGATAATAAATTAAATAACAAAAATAAAATAATATCCATTAAATCTTTCAAGTTCTCTTAAACCGATTCCTGACATATTCAGGGAGGAGGATGTGGAAATCAACCAAAAAAAAAATGTTCACATTCAGTATCACAACTTAAATGAAGATATTACACTGTATGTGCATGTACAGTAAACAAAATAAAGCACTGCGTACCATGATGTATTTTACAGTAAACTAAAATTGTTATACAATAAATTAATATAAAACCTTAAAAATAGGCCTCTGTATACAACATGACATTTAACAGGAGACATAAGTCTGAAATCAGAAGGTTGCCGTCCCAAGGATGAATCAGTCTCTAAGGCTGCTCTATATGCAACTATCTCAATGTGTTCACATCAGCCACCACATGAAATAAAAACATGTTTTTTTTTCCCCCAGAGGGTCAGCTAGATCAGCAGGCCACATTTCCTGCACAGAAGCTTTATAAAAACACCAGGTCTTGATGAAAAAAAAGGTTGCACTCTCACAAAGATCCTGTTGAAGCAAATAGATTACTCCAATGCTTTTAAAAAAATCATACTGAAGAGCTACTCGCTGAGGACAAACCCTATGCATGCTTAACATGCTTATAAACATTTGTGGGAGAAACAGCTACTGCAGAAAGGAATAAACCCATAACCAACTGAGTGAAGTGAAACCATTCATCACTCGAAACTGAAAGGTCTTTCATCTTGTGCTTTGGAAAACAATGTGATTCACTTAATGGAGCATCAGTGACAGACCACAAGTCAATCTGGTGCAAAGCCACGCACAAAGAGGGGCTCATACTGTGAAAGTGAAAATGGGAAAGGGGAATGTGCAGATGTAGTGTCTCCAAGAAAACATGCATGAAATGTGAAACTGAAAGTGATGTAAACGTGTCGGAACAACAATAACAAAAAAAACATGAACACTGAAGTCTCTCTGGAACTGTTCAAACATTATCTATCCTCCCGTCAAGGGACACCCACTTTAAAACAGAAGGGTAGAGTGTCTTCAGAAGCATTCATGGTATTAAGACATAAGAGGCTTTAAAATATAGTTAATGATACTTGGCAAGTATCAGAGAGCTTTCTGTCTATTTGGAGGCTCTGTCCCCTCTCTAGGGCAGCCAGCGTGGAGGAGAGACTGGAAACGAAGGCAGTGAGCCAAGTCGTGTCTGAAATTACTCAAATAGGTGCAACGTGCCTTGAACCATGAGTCCACTAACACCCTGTGTGTCTCTGTGAGCGTTTTATATGCATGTGGGTCCCCTCTGAGCGACTGTGCACAAGAAAAGAAAAGAAAACTGGGTTAATGTCCCTTCAGAGAGAACATAAAGCCCATTAAAGCAAAAAGATAGTAAATTTATGCAGTGGATGTGTGCAGCATTTGATCCTCTCTAGAGCCGAGGCGTGTGCGTTGACATCCTGGCCCCATCAGAAGCTATGACTCCCACTGTTATATAACACTGCATGTGGCTTTGCCTGTGGAGAGGGGAGGGATGTAGGGGGGTGGAGGGGGGGGTCTGCCCCAAAGCCAGAACCTCCTCTAAACTGCATCATGTGAACAAAGTGACTAAAACTGGCGAACACATGAACTTGTAGCGAGAGATGCTTTCAGTCGGCGAGAGTGCGGCTGTTTCCGTGGATGCTCTGCGTGCTGAACATGAGTGTAAAGGTCTGTCTGAGAGGTACAATGGGACAAACGTAACCATGTGTGATGTGTGCGTGTGAGGTCTCAGTGCGGCAGCGTTTCAACAGTTGGTGTCTATCTCTGCGGTCACAGGGCGATGCTGTTGGTCCTGTGATTGGAAAAGCAGAACAGTGAGTTTGAGGGGTCGTCACAGTTGTTGGGCAGCTCGGTGTCGCCTGCTGCCAGTGGATTCCTGCTAATGACCAAGTCCAGGCTGTCTCCGGCCTCCATAATTAGGGGCACAGTTAGACAACAGTCCAAGTCCCTGGTCCTCACACGGTTCACCTGGAAGATCACAACTAATTTAATTATCATTCAGTGCACTCTGCATTTCTGTAGAGGAATAGTTTCACGTTTTAGGAAATTTGCTTATTGCTTTACTGGAGAGAGGCTCATTTAATGTATTTGTTTTTAGCAGCAGCAGCAGAACAATGAAGTATATTAAAACTGGGGGCTGCAGACCGTTTCTCAGCAGGTTGCCTGAAAACACAGTAATAAAATACTTAAATGCAAACTTAAAACAGTCCTTTGTAGCCCGGCTTTTAATTAGAAAGGTGTAGCCCTTGTTTTGGTAAGGCATTAATTCAATTTTCATATTACTGGTTATAGATTTTATTTGCAATTTCTCGTGATAGTTAATTATTATGATTGCTTTAATAGTTTAATTTTCCACCATTTTTTTTCTTGTATGCTGCTTGAACTAGATAGGGATTCAAATTGCTAATCTGTAGGAAAGAAGCTATACAAATACAATTTATTAGAAAACAGTATAAAAGATAAAAAAAGAAACCAGTTTTTTAAAATAAAAAGTTAGAAAACATCCTAAAATGGTCTTCTATGCTAAGATAGCGTACAGACTTTGCCACCTAGCCTGCTTCTAATCCTAATACTAAGCTAGGCTAACTGCCTGCTGCCTTTATCCTCTTATTTAATGTATAGACATGTTATTTAGTAGTTACTTAATTAGTAAGCTTTAGGGATGCTGGTAGTTGACTATCTTTGGACAGACTCGGGCTAGCTGTTTTGTATTGTTTACTGTGTTAGGCTAAACTAAGCTAAGCTAACTGTGTTCTGGCCCCAGCTGCACACTGAACTCTAACTATGAGTGAGGTGTCAATCTTTCCATCTAACCCTAGACAATTTAAAGAATAAGCACATTTCCCAAAATGTCAAACTATTCCTTTAAAGATGATGTTTAAAAGTCCAACGGTACCTGAAGAATACGGTCGAAGGGTTTTAACCCCGCCTGGTCAGCTGGGCCCTCCGGTCGGATCATGTTCACGTAGACCCCTTTTTCCAGGAGCCCATCTGATACGCTGAAACCAAAGTCGTGGCTCTCGAGGTCCTTCCTGATAGTCACCTGCAAACACAGGGGAAATTAGAGTTGCATAGATTATACGTGGAACATTCGGAGGCTCAATTGACACAGTTACAGCTTAGTGCAGCTGATTAGTGCATAAAAACAGACATTAAAATCTCCATATTACCAGTTTTTAGTAGGTTCCATACAAAAAAGTGGAGCGGTAGTCTACTTTACATGACAAGTTTTTAATATTTCCCTTTAAAAACCTGTTCATTCCTTTAAGAAAACCATGAAGTGCAACACAATGAAGGCAAGAGCGCCACTGTAGAAAAGGTGTTCTGTGGTTGAATGTTTGAATATTTCGGCCCCTATGATTAAATAGTTAGAGGAGAAATTTGATATCAGTGTCATGTCTGTACATGAGCTACTGCCAGGTTTCTGTTCGCTCGGTTTAGAAAGAAGACGCAGTCAAACAGCTACTCTGGTCCTACACTGTACAGATGTCTTCTTGTGTGCCCTTTACACTTCCCACTCCCTGTGTAAACACTTAACAGTCACCTGTGTGTCACTTCTTTCTCTTAAGATTTCTATGCTCCCCATAAAAAGCAGGTTTGACCGTCGCCAAACAGCTTTAAGGTGGAAAACACAGATTACTTTCCATGATATCACCCATACTGTGTCAACTCCAAACACTTAGGGCTGTGATGTCCTCTGTTGTCGTCAGTCAGTCAGAACACAGCTGACACAGCTCAGGGAGTATACAGGCACGGTGTGGGGTCACAGCAGGCGCAGCAGCAGCTCAGGTACTGTTGTATAATGAGTGCAAATCCACTGCAAGTCCTGACTGGCCAGGTATCCACTGGGTCCAGTTACAGTGTACCGACAGGAGCAGCGAGTCAAATGAAGGATGCATGCAGGTATAGCGTCGCAATGGGCACATTCCCACAGGACGCTGCTGTTTGTGTTGTGTTCACCGAGGACGGCTGATCACATTTCTGCTGAAATGTTTGGGTACAGTTTGAGATTACAGCCTGCAAATTACGGCAGAATTGTATAGCAGCCCTTACATAAAATATTTAGTGGGTGCCTAAAGTATATACGAGCACAAGGACAGGAAGTACAGAAAGTGGACAGATTAAGGGCGTAACACTTTGTGCTTAAGGTTATTTTAATTATCGAACACTTACTTGTTACTGGCTGCAGTGCCGGGTAAGAGGGAAAGAAAATGAGGTCAATAAACTTACTTTGTGAAATTACAAGGTTATTATTTGGCTTTATTTTTATTTGTCAGAGTCAGAATCAGTTTTACTGGCCAAACAGGTGTGCGCATGCAAGAGATTTCACTCTGGTTTTGTGCTTACACACAAAAACACATGCCTTTAACCAGGAAACTGAGTCTTCAGCTATGTAAAGATAGAGATATGTGTAAAAGAGCATGTTTACAGTGAACCAAAGCCTAGTGCAAATTGTGCAGATTATTATTAGTGAATAATTAGTGAATAATTAACAATAAATTAATAATTATTAGCAGTTATTAATGATAAATACATACAAGTTATAGGTGGATGATAGTGTGAGGTAGTTATTGTATTGTAGAAGTTTTTTCAGGTTTAAACTTTTTTTAAAAAGTTTTATTCCTCCTTTGGATCAAACCATTAGGTCTGTAAAAAGGGGTGCATCGTTCCAGCTATGTTTGTATGTTTTTAAAATGATCAGTACAGTAACGCTCTCTTGGGATCCATGTGGGTGATCAATCTGATGATCAGCCTGATGTTCAACTTCACGTTTATGTCCCTCAGCGGCAGCTTTGTTGCAGAGTTTGCACTCTGTCATTACTGGGCAGCTTACAAAGTCATTTTTATTCACAAATTATTCTCAAGTGACATTTTCTGAAAAATCACCTTGTGCAGTGCCAGGGCTGTAGGGGACAAGATGTCAGAGGGTTCCCCTTTGACCCTGGATGGTACGTCTCTGGATCCGGTCGACATGTTCAGGCTGCTTTTGCTTTTAGTCTTGCTGTGCATTTCTTCCCTCTTAATGGGGCCAATTTCGGAGTGAAACATTGAGTCTTCATTGGTCTTGGTCTCCTCTAGGTACAGACTAAGAGCGCTACCTGTCATGGATGCCTGAAAGATGGAAAAAAAGCATCATGTATTCAAAAGGGAAAAACAAACTTCCATTTTGAACACACAAACACTGTGTCATGCAACATACACAGATTAGAGGCCAAGGCATGTGCAAAAGCCTTCCTCAGTCAGTATGGCAGCAGGTGCTCAGCTCGTCTTGTCAGATTGAATAACAGATTACAAACTGGTGATTATCATAATGCTTCATCTGGCATGTTCATTTAGGCTGACACCAGTCAGAATATACGAGTAGGACAAAGCAGATGCAGCAGGAGGGGGATGGAGATGACAGGCGATCCTACCTCCAGCTCCCTGAGAATCTCCGACTGGCCGCAGGTCTCGAGGTCCTGCAGAGCCTGGGACCAGAAGCTGTCCTCCTGGTTCAGGGTGCCATGGCAACGAGGGGGGCTGACGAATCTATGACAATGCAGGAACCAGAACATGAGAGCAGCCCTGCAGTCTGGAGGCCGGTGCTGCGTACAAAAGCAGCATGGGAAATGCAGTTTTTGGGCTGCAAAGCTGGAGAGTCCCTTTGAAAGTCTCTCAGAACCACAGTGAGGGGTTTACCGTAAATTCTCAGCTCGAACGCCGAGGCAGTCCGCTAGATTACAGCCTTTAAAGAGTTCAGACTTACGAAAGTAATGTCGCCTTCCGAGAAGAAAAAACAGCAGGAAAATGAAAGCATGTGACACAAAAATTCAGGAAAAAAGAAGTCAAGTGTGAAGAAGAGACAGATAAGGCTGATGTATCCTTGGGCCCTTTGGGTGCTTTTTCTGAGGAAACTTTGTTTTTTTTTTGTATGTGGACAAGGGGTGACAGAAAAAGATGCATCTATGTGAAACACCAAAGAGCTCGTGGGCAGTTAGTAAAGCAGATGAGAGAGAGAATACCTGAGAAAGGAGAGAAAAGGACAGTTTGGAAAAGCACAAAATGTGAAAACACAACACAAAATGATAAGAAAAGTATTTAAAGAGTGTAAATTGCTTTTGTCAATGAACACAAAGAGAGGGGGAACAAAAATACATCATGAAAAGTTGGCTTATACATAGAATATTATTTAAATTAAAGAAACAGATGTTTTTTAAAAAACAAATGGTTACAGCTGCACGGACATACAACTAGATGTTGACAGGAAGTCAGTTCCAGAAAGCAGGTGTAACAAACAAATAGCTAAGATTTCCTTTCTGCTGCAGATGGTGAAGTGATGGGATCTTACTGTATATTACTGAGTAAACATATTTGTTGAGGTGAAACCAGACTAGAACAAACTGCAGATGGCAAATGACGAAAATGGTGGAGAAGGTTCATTAGTTGGCCCAGTTAAAAGGGATTTTGGGTGATTTGATATTCAAAAGACACCCAAGTGTTGATTTTTTGAGGTTAATTTTATATAAATCTTAGTTCAGCAACATTAAATGACTATATTTCTCAGTAAGTCATAATAAATATACGCACTGGGGAAGGTCTTAACACTGTATGCAAAATCTCACTTTTAAAGTACACGGTCTAGTTTTGAAATCTTCAAGGCTGCACTACAATCGTTCTCACTCAGAAATATTCACAAATTTTGCAGTCTGATACAGTAACTATGATAACAACATTCCATCAGTGAAACAAAAGATGAAGAATCAGTGGACTTCATTCTGAGTTAGGAATGGATCCACTAGTTGGATGCTGAAGGCTTTCTGGAATAGACCCCAGGCTGCTGCACTTACCCAGGTATTTTGTCCCACTCATCCTCAGTAAATCTCCCATCATACAGCGCTGTGTGGTGGACGAGGCCTGCAGAACTGGAACTGGTTTGACTCCTGTGCTTTGGGCGCCTCCATTCATTTGGATTGAGCAGTATATCGGATGCTTTGTGAAGATATGCCCCTAAATCAATAAATCAATAAATAAATGGAAATCTGACTGATGTTACTGAATGAGAGACAGTAAATGGGTGATTTTTAGACGGCACATTAACAGTGGCCTTCACCTTGGCTACCGTAGCCGGCATCAAACCCTGAGCTGTCCCAGGAGCTCATGGCAGAGTCTATGCTGGGAACATTGGCAGAGTAAACCTCTGAGTGTTTACTGGTCTTCTGGGAGTCTGTCAGTTCATCCTCTGTGTCGCTTAAAAACCCCACTTCTCTGTCAAGATGCCGACCGTCAGACTCTGGCAACGAAAAGAGAAAAGAGTCAAATTAACAGCCGTCTTTGTTTTTTATCTCAAAATATAAGGTACAAATGTCTGAGGAATGTAGAACTGGATGTGCCTCTGCAGGAATGTTCCTCCCACAAGAGCAAGGACGGACTAAATAAGTGAATGATATTATCTACAGCCTGAACTTACACACAAAAACACTTAGGAAAAAATAGACCTACTCATCACAAACAAAAAAGTAAATGTTAATGTCTTCCATCTCTGTTTTTCTTGTTTTGGCGTCATTTCACCATTTAAAAGATCTTTTCCACTGAGAGTAATGCTAAAGATTTGAACAACAGGAAAAAGTATGTATATATATATATATATACGATCAGCTTGTTTCTTGATCTTGAGGGTGACGGACTCCCCGGCCATCTGCAGGAGATGGATGGCCTCGCTCAGTGGCTTTCCCTTCAGGCTGACCCCGTTGATGGCCAGGACTCTGTCTCCTATGTGGATGGCTCCGGTCCTGCAGGGTTAAGGTCAGGGCAGAGGAGACACAGATATCAGAGGATACCAGACAGTACCAACAGGCAGCCAGCAAACCTGTCAGGCTGCCAGAGCAGTGACCGAGACAAAAACAAAGAGGATTCTTGTTAGAGAAAAAGACGAGACAGCCATTGTTTACTGTCCATCTCTCTTTTTTTTTAATAGATTCCAAAGGGCCACTGGAGGCCTTAACCAGCTTCAGCTTAATATCTTGCCAAATTGCTGCCTTGACCCGAGGCCCGATATTCCTCACTTCTCTTCTGCTTGTCTCACCTCTCAGCCAGACCTTTCTTGGTGAGGCCAGAAATGACGATGGGGTCAAAGGGCTCCTCTGTGCCAGAAATTGTGATGCCCAGTGGCCCGTTATATCTCTTCAGCTCAACCGTGTAGATTATGGAGCCGGACATCTCCAACTCATCTACAGCACACAGAGAAACAGTGGAAACCAAGATTACAACAGATGCTACGAGACACAATGAGACACAATAAAGTGTATTTGATGAAATTATAAGCTTAGATTTGATTAATTTTCCCAATGCAACTGCATGTCACAGAAAAATAAGTGTGACAGTTGAAAGTCTGATGATGCTTTCCATTTTTAAAGTTCTAAACAGTTTAATTTTAGTGAAATTTTAAAGACCTGTTGGCAGGTTTGGGGGTTTAGAGAGTTAAATGCAGTAGGAAGGAAAGCAAATAGACTGTTCTTGAGTCTTTGCCTTGTTTTTAGTGGAAATTTTGGATACTTTTACTGTCTCTCTTTTTGAAATTTAAACGAAACAAAACGAGACATCTGAAGTATGATCTTGGGCCTCAGACTGCTCAAAAGGCACAACCACTGGTTGAATCTTTGACAATCTGGTATATTTAACTAGCATCATCATATGCTTCTTTATCTGCAGCTGCCAAATAAATGGAGTGGGAGCAAAACTGAAAGTAGCACCAACAATGATAATTTAACTTGAATTAATGCACCAGTTTCTTTCCATCACTTCAGGGTTATTGGATGTACATATGTTTGGTGTTTTAACTGTTTCATGTACCGATGTTGTCCTCATCCTTCTGGATTCTCAGTTTGACCATGTCCTCGGCCTGCTGCAGGACGTGCATGGCGTCCTCCATGGTGCAGTTCTCCAGACGCACCGTGTCGATGGCCAGCAGTCTGTCTCCAGGCTCCAGAGTGCCTGTTCTACCGGACACAAGGAGCGGGAGGATCACAAATATTAACTGGGACCAGAGAGCTGGTCCTCCTGACTCACCACCAGAATCCTATTATCCTCGTGTCTCAGTGGGAACCTTGGGGGTGACCGTAACCTCACCCTCATCCTAATCAACACTGAGCCCTTCTGAAATGTAGCTGTGCTGCCCTACTGATCCAGTTTTGATAGCTCAATCCAATTAGGCTTTTGTCACACAGTGGACACAACAAATTTTATTTTGTTCATGAATATTCCCACATATGCCGAGAAATGCTGGTTCACCCTGAACTATGGGATGTTGAGAAATATTGTCTTGCAGATGTGACCTGCAATTCACTTAAAAGCCTCTGTTTTACTCATTGCAACACTGATATACATTTGTGGTTGGGAGAAATAATCTGTTCAGCTGGAATAATATCAGCTCTACGTGGTGATTGCACATACCTGTGGGCTATGCTTCCTTTACGGATGTCAGAGATGATGAGCGGTTTGCCAGGTTTCTTACTTGCTGATAAAACAGAAGACAAATAAGAGAATTTAGTGTATTTTAGGCAGCAGGATATGAGGATAACACCATATCAGCTCTAACTAAACATTTCCTTTTTCTTGCTCTGTTCATATTTAGTTTTCAGATTGTGCTTTTTCAGAGCTTGTTCGAGCAGAAGGAATAATGATGAATGTTTGTGCAGGCTAGTATTATTCCGAGGTAATGAGGTATGCGCCTTCATGCGTTTGCAAAGCCCGGGTTTTATGGATCACAGCACATCGATTCAAAAGGAGATTTACAGTATTATTGAGCAACACTGCCCCCTGCTGAATGTCTCACTGCCAACCAACTCACCACTGATGGTGATGCCCAGCTCCACTCCCCTTCGCTTGGGTAGTTTAACGTGGAAGGTGCCGCTGCTGGGAACCACCGACTCTAATTTGGGGTTTAGAATAAACAGAAATTGAAAGCAGGAAGATGTACAAGATCGCACAGTAAGAAATCATTTTTCCCATTTTTTAATACCTGCGACATCGAACTCAATCTCCACTGTGACCTTATTAGCCAGAGCAGAGTCTCTGAGCAGCTGATGAGCTTCCTCCAAAGTGCCATCTTCCGTGGGGATCCCATTAATGGACAACAGTCTGTCTCCAACCTGCAACAGCCCACACCTACACACAGAAACACAAACAAAAATGGAACAAGAGGCCACATAAAAATCTGACTTTCCCCTAAAACCATCTCTCTAACAGTATCAAAACAAATAACTGGGTATATTTGGATGCAATCATAACAAGATGATGAAAAAATATCCTACATAAAGCAATTAGATCACATTTTAACAACATAAGCAACATACAATTATTCTAAGAATTGATTAACATAGTATATCATCAATGTAATGTGCAATATTTCATTATCATGTTTAATATTTTGCAACCTCAGTAGCATTTCCAGTGTTGCTTTTTACTCTTCTTTTCTATACCTTATTTTAATTTAATTTATTCTCAGTAACGCATTGCACTGACTAGAGACTGCATTTCCTAATGTTATGCAAATTTTGGTTTCTGAGCACTATCTGGCAAATGAATTCCCTCCTAGATTAATACAGTCCCTATCTTATCTTTTATCCTATATACATTTTTACCCAATCAAACCATTAATTGCTTAGTCTGTCAAAAATGTTTTTTAAAAAAAGCCTTCACAGTTTCCTGAGTCCAGAACTTCTCAGATGAGCTCAGGAAATTTCCCCGAGACCATGTTAATAAAAGAGATCGAAGAAGATATTAGATAAATGCACTCAGTTGTCAGCTTTTTACGGTCCCCTGCAATAAATCCTCCCTCTGTGATGGTTTTATTGTTATTTTTTTATGGTTTCACAGATGATTTGAGGTTTTGATTCAACTATATGATCATTTTAAGTTGAACAGTAGAAGTCGTGTGTTTGAATGGTAACATAGCATGCAGACAGCCGTTTCTATTATTTTGTCCACCCTATTCATATCAGTGAGTGTAGGCTGCATAACAGAAACACCATTATGTGTCATGCATAATGCAACATTACAACAAGAAAGCATCACACACACAAGAGTCAAATGCTAATTTAAACAGCTCAGAAGAATGCAGCTTTTTGTTTTTCTCCAGTCAGTTTATATCTGTAGTTTGACACATTTATAGTCCAATAAATGTATTAAATGTGTTTTTATGTTTGTTAGCTTGTTTTGCCCAACTAATGCAAGACATAACCTCAATAAGCCGTCACTGTTTTGCACTACTGCCAGTGTACATAGGTTGATTTTTAAATATTTTATTTTATTTATACTGTAGCTTAATCCTTTTATGGCACTAACACGAAGGTGAGAGAAAAACGTCTTTTTGGTTCCCCTGCATTTCCTGGATATATAGAGAAATTGACAATAAAAATCTTCTGTTCTATAAAAAATTACAAAAAACCCCAATAGCAGCCTTTTACACTTGGAAGGCAAAAATCAGCAAACATTTGTTCCTTTTTCCCTTCATAAAAAGACTTAGGTAATTAATTATAAAAATTCTTGATTAATTTATTAGTCTAGAGCTGTGTCGGCATTCATTTTAACCTCAATATATATTCATCCGCTAAAATCAGCGAGGAGGGTTTTGGATTCTGGACACTGTGTCATTAACTGTAACGCCACATGTCACATAGAATGAACGTTCAGAATGTCATCTATAAAATGAAATGCAGCCTCGAGGCTCGACAAACACATTCGAAAAACTGACCTTAGTTGGACTTCAAAACTACTCCAGCAAGCAAACACACATACAGTGGGGGAAAAAAATATCCCACATATCACACATTTAATCAGACTCCTAATTGTGAGGGCAAACACTGAAGCACTGTCAGCTTCTATTAATTCACTAACCACCGCTGCTCATTAACCTTGTGCAGAGGCACCAACATTACAGTCGGATGCTGTACTTGACTCACTCCTGCCCAACTGCTGCCGGACTAATCATGTTACAGGACCCTGGGGAGACGACCCTGCACCGCCGCCAGACACCACCATTAATCTTGCAAGTCAGATAGCAAGAAGTGGCTTTATCAGAGCTGTGTGTTAATTAGACTGCAACATGTACTGTTGATCAATAGTGTATGTCCTACTATTGGTGGCCATTCATTAAAAATTCAGCAGCTGCATCAACACCTCATGGAAAATGTGTGATAAATGTACCACTGCTACACTATGGAAGCAATTTGCATCTACCAAGTCTGACCAGTTCAAGAGCTTTTTCCTTGTTTTATCTGATTCATCTTTACAGACAAAGAAAAACTGGATCCATGCTGGCAGCCCTGTGTGCCAACATGCTCACATGCAGCGACGGTGTTAGCATATGATGTGCAGCAGCTATGGTGTTTACCTAATCATCTTAGCTCCGCTTAGGCTGACTGGATTGTCACCATTTAGTCATAAATCAAAGTACTGGAAGTCTGCACTAAACCTATCCAAATCACAAACATCAACCTCATGGTGGCGCTATAATAAAACTCAGGGGATTATTTACGATCAGCCATGACTGTCTGCACCTAATTTTAAAGACGATCCATGCAGACAGTCAGAGATATTTCAGTGTGCACCGAAGGGGTGGTCTGACTGACCAACTGACCAACATCAGCGTCCCCAGAGCCTTGCTGCTAGCAGCATGGCTGTTAAAATTAGATCGAAGTCTGAAAAAAGGAAGCGTAACTTGGCCTAGCAGATGTGTGTTTTTCTGCTTTTAATCATCTTGTGTCACTTCGAATTTGTCTTGTGGACCTCATGGGTCTGACCCCATTTGGGTACCGCTGTATTGGACAAATGCAGCTCTGACGCTGCCGTCTGAGGAAGAGATGCTCACTGGATGCATCCAAAAATAAGCCCCAGTGGTTGCAACTTGAGTGGCAATACAGAACAAGTAGTAACACAAGCAAACACAAAATATTACATTCAACTGCACTTATATGAAAACAGTAAATAAATGCTGGCAGAATGCTCCAGTTTTTTAATATATCATATTACAGGAAGGTCCTACAGAGAATGTTCTGTTTTCTGATTCCTTTATGTACTTGAAAACATTTCGTGAATGTTGCACTGAGAGCATCCTTCTTTTGTTATCATTGTGGACACATCTAGAAGAACGTTCTATAATGTGTTCTCCTACCTCTAATAAATTACATTACAGGAACATTATCAAACTTTCTGTATGAAAAAAAACCCAATTCTATAAACTTAGGCCTCGATAACATCTGGAAAACATTTTCTGATGTTGGTTTGAGAACGTTCTTCCTTTGTTATCATAGAACATTGTGAGAATGTTTTAGAGAAGAGCATTTCATAATGAGTTTTGCTTTGGTTGTTTAATTTCTTTTCATAAAATTTCAGATAAATTTGCATTATGATCAATTTCAAATTTTCTGCATCTTTTTTTTTATTATTATGAAAGGGTTTTTTTTATTTTTTCTAAATTACACCCAGATTGCTAACTTCTGCTTTCAATTTGTTGACCAGGTATCACATTTTGCAGAGCTCCAAGTCCCTTTGAAGTCTGCCAGTAAGAGGTTAGCAGATAAAAAACTACATTTACTGTCCATTATATTTGACAGTCTGAGTTCTAAGTGAGCAATGTCTCCAGTGTGTAGTCATCACATGTATAGAGTCCAGCCATTAAAAAACAATGGCATGTCCACTACTTTTTGCCAACAATCCCACAATGCATTGCTGTGCTCTTTACGGAAATGAAAATTAGTATTATCTGAGGTTTTGTTTCCTATCCAAAACCTGAATTCACTCCTATATATTGAGTAAACTACCAAGTGTATATTAGAGAAGGAGGTTTTTGGGAGACGAGTGGGCAAACTCGGATGTGATTTCAGATGCAGCCAATGACACACCAGGCTAAAATTAGCTGTTTTTTCACATGTGGTGTTTCATCGCAGGACTGAATGATTAGCACCGGGGCACTGCAGTCCAAGGTGACTCCCTATATGATATTTGTTTACTCGTTAGGTGTCTCATTGCGTTACCTCTCAGCCGGGCTGTCGGGCTCAATAAAGCGGATGACCGGGGGAGCGGAGAGGGTCTCTGTGGCAAAGACACCCCCCTGCAGCTGGATCCCAAATCCTGTGAGTGGATCGCCCCTCAGGACAACCTCGCTCGTTTCCACATGAAAAACCTGCCCCCCTGGGCCGACAGAACTGGACGCCAAAGACACTGACGGAGAGAGGGGAGGGGGACGCATCAGTGAGAGATATTGGTGGTAAAGTGGCAGATAAATGGAGCAAGAGGGAGATTGCAGGAGACAAAAAAAAAAGAAGGAGGGTAAGGGGAAGAGACATGTGCCCACAGAGACGACATGGGAATGGAAAGGGAATGAGTCACTTAACCAGGGTTTACATCAGTCATGTTTACGTCAGCGATCAGTCAAATCTGTTCACACACTGAGAGGGTGAAACAGTGAGGAAAGTGGCTCACATTTCAAAAGATCAGTTCATTCAAATGGCAAAACATTTTTTACACCTAACCATGCCTACAAACAGCCTCCAAAATGACCTTACAGTGAAATCAGCAGCTCTCTAAAGTAGGGTTTATGCAGAACTGCTGTATTAGACGCCATTAGTTTATGTATATCACACACTTCTGGAATTAAAACCAGAAATAATTGCACCTGGATTCAAGAAAATCTTTTTGCTTTGTAATTTGTCAGAACTGACCCCTTAATGTGGGGTTAAATGTAAATGTCATACATGAGCTCTTGTGGTCCTTCTTCCTGTTCCTCCTCTTGCCGGTGGAGCTGCGAGGGCTGGTGGGAGTGATGGGAGCGATGGGGCAGGGCAGAGTGTTGCTGCCCTGGCTGCTGAAGCCTGAGGTGGCTGTGGAGGAAGGGGAGAAGCCACCACTCACCAGAGCTGAAAGGAGACATAAGCACTGCAGGTATAATAAGGGCTGGCATGAGCACAACTCATCATCCACTCTCGTTCACTCGTGAGGGGAACAAAGGAAACAAATGTGGTAACCAATGCTGGGGTAAAACCTTCATGGAAAAAACAGATTTAACAATCACGCTGAAGAAAAGGCTCCTGCTATGGTGTCTCGCCAGCAGCAGTGCTGTCACAAGTGATAACTTACATTTGCAGTGGTCCTGCTGGTTGTGTGGGTGGCTTGGGCTGCTCCATGTCTTGCTGTGGCTGGCATGTGGGGGATGGCAGTAGTTGCTGCTTTGGTCCCAGTGATGATGGTTGCTTTTCTGCACTTTTACTGCAGTGGCACGGAGGAAAACACATCCGTTAAATCAACCAGATCCGCTCCTCTGTCGTGTACTTTTTTGCTAAATTCTACCCATGAAATCATGCTTTCAGTCCCATGTCTAAATTTGTACCACACCACACAGTGCCTGGAGGATCATCCAGAGCAGAGTAATTGATATTTAATGTCTTCGTCATGGTACACCAGATTAAATCCTGTGGTTTAATGTAGTCTGATGAGCATCTGAGAATCAGTTAGATACACGGAGCTGTATGGGAAGTTTAAAAAAATAAAAATAAAACTCTTACGTTTACTGGCAAGCTTCCGAAAAGCTGAGTGCAAAGTGAAGATCACTTTTATCATTTCATTTTCAAAAGAGTCCAAAGGTGCAAAAACAGTCTGAGCGAGCTGGCCACTGGGCATGATGAGGAAATGATACTGACTGTTTGGAGTCGAGCAGCTTGACCTTGATTGGGCACAGCTGAAAGCGTGATTTAAGTCAATGCAGAGTGTCGGTCTCTGATTATATCTGATTGGCAGCGTTAATGTGTTTCATTTTAATCCTTTTTTTAGTATTTCAGTTGACTTTTCTCTTCCGAATGAAATAGTGAGATTCACAGATTTTTGTTTATGCTGAGAGGCATCTTATCCCTCATGTCAAAGCGTGTGTGTGACACAGAGCATTCAGTCGAGCAGCATTCATGAAGCATTCAAAGGGACACAGCTGACCCACTGTATGACACACACCTCGATAATTAACTTGCCTTTACAGAGTCATCCGGCTAAATTTGTCACTGAATGTTACATGTGACAGTAATCCTTGCTGCTTCATTTGCAGGGGTCTAATCTCTGGCAACTTGCTCACATTGATAAAGGATTTGCCGCAAACATGGATGACTACAGTGGCGTCTGGGATGTTTGCCATATTCAGGGAACCTGGTTAAATCCAAGCGTATGTAGTCAGAATACATGAAGGAGAACCTCTGGCCCTTTTTGAAGAACCAGTTTCTATCTGACTCAATCAAACCTGTAAAGCTCTGGCTCTGCCGGCTTATGTTAAGCTCACCTAGGGGAATCTCTCCAAGAAATGGTGCTTTCAGTTCACACTGCTGCGAATAGACATTAACTCATAATCTCCTAGTGGCCATATCAGTCTCATTAAATCCCCCGAGCAGATTAGACAAATTGCATCTTATAATCGTGCCTTAAATGGGGGAGTAAAAATATCGTCTTATCATAACTGCACAACACCTTATTCAAGAGCTGAATCTTTATTGAATTGCAGTTTCAGAAAAAACGCCTTTAGTTTTATAGAGAAGTGCAGCCTGTGCATGTGATTCAGAGATTACACTGGGAAGTATTTGTTTGTTTGTCTATAGCAGCAGTGGAATGGAATATTGTAAATACTTTTACTGAAATATTGCACCCAAATCAATTGATTATAATTCATACTAAAAATGATCATGAGCTCTATAAAATGAGTTCTGTGAAAAACAGTTAAACATTTGTTCTGCATCAACCAACTACAAAATATAATATATAATAATATGAACTGCTTTTACTTTTTAAAGTCCATTCACCTGATTATACTAACATTCTTTTACTTAAGAAAGATTTTTTTGTAACTCCACATTTTTAGAGTGTAGTGTGAGTAAGTAAAAGATCTGAATTCTTCCTCCTCTTCAGAGGATTTAACTTAAAAAAAAATAGTTTCAAACATATTAAAAATAGGAATAAAGTGAAGCACTGAAGACTAAACTTCAGCTTATGTCCCTTTGTCATGTTGTGTGATTCCTCCCATGCCTACATGCTAAGGAGTCCCTGCAGCTGCTGACCCAGAAATAAGTCTGCAGAACGTGGTAAGAACATGATCTCTGACAGAGAAAGTGTGTGCGAGCGTTTAAGCGTGTGTGTGTGTGTGTGGCTTGTTGGTATGCATAAGAGGCTGAGTGTGTACCCAAAGCCAGAGGGATTGTGGCCGGCGGTGCACCGTGCACACACAAACACACACACACACACACATGAGGCTGATTCACAGCGCAGGGAGAAAGGCAGCTGGGAGGCAGCCAGGCTCTTTATAGCTGTAGGTAAAGCAGCTAAGAGCAAAACAGTGTCCATACATGTGGTGAGGAAACATGCTGGAACTAGAATCTGTCTTTTGCATATTTTCACAATCTGAACACAATAATGCAAGCAATAAGTTAATGTTGCCCTCTGTGAATCCTCTGCACTGCTCTGCATATTTATACTCAGAATGTATGCTTTTATATTATTTAATCTACACATGCAACATACTGTATGTACATTTTTATTATCTAAAACACTGCACCATCCACCTACACACCAGCCAGCATACACATATTTTAATACTAATATTACATCCAGTGATGAAAGTCGTATTCAGATCGTTTAGTAAAAGGGTTGAGCTCCACAACACATTACCAATATGTTACCTCAGTTTTCTGCCCTGAGGTCACATTTACTCCTCTCAGTCTCAGATTCAAACCTCAGAACAAAAGGCAGCAGGGCTTTTTTTGGTTCCTGCACCCAATCTTGTGTCCCACTTTTGGCAATTTCATATCGAAATTTAAAGGCTTACTGTTTTTTCCATCGTTTCTTTTTTCCTCTTTGAAGCTGCCACCGATCTCTAAGTCTTTTCTTTTTCTTTACATGTATTCACCCTTCACACTCCCTCCATGCTTTTCTATGCGTTATTTCGTGTTCTTCCTTTCATAGTTTGTGCCTCATCCTCCCTGTAATCTTTCCACGTACCTCCTCTCTGCAGGTGTTTCTGGCTCTGCAGCTGCAGGTGTCGGATCTGCAGCTACCGGTTCCACCAATCTGTCCAGTGTTTACATTCTCTTGTTTGTTGTTTTTTTGTTTCTGTTTTCCTTTTTTCTCTCCCTTTTACCCTCACTGCAACCAGTTGAGGCAGATGGTCGCCCCCCCCCCTGAACCTGGTTCTGCTGTTAAACAGGAGTTCTTCCTCCCCACTGTCACAAATATGCTTATTCATAGGGAATATCTGGATTTTATAGGGTCACGCAAATTTGCATAATTAACAATGTTGTACTGTCTAAACCTTACCATTTCAGTCAGGTGAATTTGTATTTTCTATAATTTTGTAGGGCTTTTACCACAATATTGAAATTACACATGCAAATTCTCATAGTAAATATGACTGTAGGGTCTTAATCCTAATATTTCAACCTGTTTTGGTAAATTCACAATGGTTGCTATAAAAAAATGCTATATAAATCCCAGTCCCTAAGGTTACCACTATAGGAGTGTAAAAGTACTTCATTACAAGTAAACAAACTTGTCCTCCAGTAAAATGTCTCTTGGGACCGATATATAAATGACACTTGTAACACTGATGCAACAATGTGAACAGAACTTCAGTGTTGCAGCTGGCTGGAGCAGAACTGGTTCTAACTATTTTATACCCAGTTAGGCAGTTTATCCACTGGTTTCCAACTTCTAGATTGAGCTCCTCCAAAAGATCACAAGTATCCCCGTGTATTTCATCCATTCTCCTCTGGTCATTTGCCTTCTCTGCTGGAACCGTGTTCTCATTTCAGTCCAGCTTCTCCCACCTGCCCCTGCTTTCCCACCTGTTGCATCACCGGACCTCTGCTGCCCTTCTGCTCATTAGTTCCTCAACACACACACACACACACCAGTTACACCCCACCAGATTATCAGTGTGCTTTCCCACCATGCAGAGTCCTGATTATTTTTTGTCTGTTTTCTCACTGCTGCTGGCCCACATGGAGCTCATTTTTTGTTCAGTCTGCCAGCCTCGTACGCTACTTGTTTGCACATAAACTTCAATTTGACATCATCTGTCTTGGAATCGTGACAAGAAAGAAAATAGGAAATAAAGTCTAACACACACTTTTTAATAAAAAAAAATCACATCCTCTAGATGAGTTCAGAAGAATTTATACTGCAGTAGAGTCAAAAACATTACATAAAATAGATATAAAGTTAGTCATATTTTCATTACTTTTTATACACTGATCTTTTAGAGAAGTTTGAGAGTACACCATCCTGCCTACACATTCTGTTTGTGTGTTTCACAAACATGAATTCTCTGATTGGTTGATTCACAGAAAATATGCGGAAAGCAGTTGTGAATTGTTTAAAATGCTAAACATTCTCTTGATTTTCTGCTTCCCTGTGTTTTATATTCTCGTAAACTCAATATTTCTCTTGTTTTGACAGAGGGTCAGACAAAGATGTAATTTGAAGACATCATCTTGAACTGTTGAAACTTTTTTCAAAGTTCTTTTTTTCACATTTTATAGTCTAAACAATGAATTGATTGATCCCGAAAAAAATCTAATTAATGAACATTGTAAATAATAATCAGCTGCAGTCCTGATATATTCAGTTTATCACTTGCTTTGTCCCACATAATTTTGTCTTTCATTGATGATTCTTGCAACTCTAATTTCTCTTCTCATCCACAAAACAGGGTCTTTGGTTTTCTGTTTTCTGTGTCAGCTGGAGGACGTACCTGTGTCTTGTGGCCTGATTGGAAGTCTGCTCTGACTGGCTGGAAGAATCTCTAGTTTGACAATTTCAGAGGTGCTGGAGAGCAGCTGCGTGGCCTCCATCAGTGAGCAGTGCTCAGTGCTGGTCCCGTCTATGGACAGCAGGATGTCGCCTACATGCAGCGCTCCGCACCTGAGAGAGGACGACAGAGGTGGACTGTGTTAGGAAGCTTTCTGTCAGTGAAGTGGTAACAATTTTTTAAGGTTTTCTTTCACCTTTCCACCACACTGGCGGCCTTTATCTTGTCGATAATAATAACTTGTTTGCTCCTGTATATTGTCGTGGTGAGGCTGATCCCCAAGCTGGCTGAGGGACCTTTCACGATCTCCACCAGCAGAGGGCCTGAGGCTTGTTGTACTGCCTCTGAAACAGATAACATGGACAAAAACAGTATGATGGAGGTCGCACAGTAACTGAATGCATCTAAAACCAGGAACAAAATGACAGTGACAATGAACATACCCGAAGACAGTCATGGATGAGCACACTGTAATCAGATTTACATTGGTCATTGGTTTACAGTTGTTGTCAGTTCATTTTATCCATTTCTTTTAGCTTAACCTAGTAATGCACTGACTTTGCTTCTGGTGCCAGATTTTAAAAAGGCAGTTTATAAATCATTTATAAGCTGGAATTAATGGCTTCATTAATGGTTAATGAATAATTTATGCTTTGTTGATCAGAACCTAGAAATGGGCTGCAGGACACCTGAACCAAAATCCATGTAGTCTTTTAACTGTGGTGTTATTATGATATTACCATTTATTAACTCAAACAGTTTGACTAGTTGTTGATATGCGCTGAAGCATGGAGTATTACATGTAGACATTTTGTGAACATGACAGGAAATGTAGAATGCTCACTGTTGTGCCATTGGAAAGTGTTGTGAGCAAAGCTAATACTTACTCCGCATTAAATTTAGCTATCTAACCCCAGACAAGTAAAGCAAGCAGAGAAATACCAACATGGTAAAAGTAGCTTACAACATTAGAAGCCTCTTTTTGTTCATTTATTTCACATCTAATTGTATTTATTCGTTGCCTACAGACAGTGAAAAACATGTAGTTAGCTTTCGACAAGCTGCCAATCGTTGTTTGATCCTTTTTTCAGACCATTTGACCATTTGAAAGTGGTGCTTTCCTTGTGGTTTCAGATATGCTTTTGTCTCACTGTGCCTCTTAGCATAAAAAGATTTTGGAAATAACATAGTTGTGTGTTTCTATTCAGTCATAATGCAGTTATGAATGTTAATAAACTCTAAATAACTACTTAGGATTTCATAATTGCTATTTAGGTTTAGGTGTCAGTACGGCCTCCAAAATGGCTCCTGGATCAATAGCTATAAAGAACCATTAGTAACAGTTAGAGAGTCTGCAAATCTGCAAATATAATATTCATAAATGCAGTTGTCATTGTAGATAAGCAGTTAATAAATTGATATTTTTTATCCCGCTGCTCCCAGATGAATCAAAGAGTTTGTCAAAAAAAGACAAAAATGTCAACCTAAAGAAGGAGTTTCCAAACATTTTCTTATTAAAACCTTATAAATGACACTTAACATTATGGTTTCATAAAACTATCAGGATGTCTGTCTTTCTTGTTGAGTAACTGCTTGTACTCTAAGTCGCAATGAGAAGTGACGTGAAGAAACACAATTCATTGTCTGTCATTTTGACACAGTTTCTCCTGACATTTAACTGTCCTGACTTAAGCAAAGACAAAGGCACTTGTCATTTTGGATATGTCTATGAAGAAGAAGTTAAGTATCTTGACTGAGTGCTGGTCTTTTGCAGGACAAATCAAGCGTTGTAACGCTCAGCATAAAATGATGTGACGCAGCAGTGTTTCAGAGAAGATTTAACATTAAGAAAAACTGCAACCTGCATAAATTTAACAGTTCTTGTTTTGATTTCTCCAGATTCCAGTTCTAAAGTGTCTTTTCTCATAACCGTGAACCCTCTGACTGATTCAGGCAGGAGGTTTAAATCCTGAATTCCCAAACACTGAACGATAATGTGTGTCAACTGTCCTCAGTGACCTGCCCTATTTTTGCACAGACCAGTGCAAAGTGTGCAATCTTGAGAATTAGTCACCGTGGCCAAATTGAGGTTATAATTAGGCTTTTAGTCATGTAGTGAGCGCCTGTGTTTAGTGGCATATTGTACCACTTTCTAACCCAATGCTGAGGATAGTTTGGTTCTGTCTGGGCTCTCACACTGACTTGTATTGTTATTTTCTCTTTTTAAACAACATTAGTTTATCAAAAATAACCTCAACAAAACATTAATGAAGAAATAATATAAAAACTGAAAGGCCAGAGCTTGAAATAATGCTGATACATGCTATTTGTTGTACTGTATTCCATCCATAGTTCACTTTAAGATGTGTTTTGTAACACAATCAATAGCACTGATTTAACAGTTATATGTATAATGTTGTCTTTTGTGGCTCTGGGGGAGTCTTATTTTTAGATGTCTGAGAAAATATCCTCATGGTAGTTTTCTCAAGTTGAGCATCAGCTGAAATCCTGTATTACAACTGGGGATGTGAAAGATGGGGGAGTTGATCTAGCTTGGATAATAAAGATACTTTGGGAAATATAGGTTTTATTGGCCCAAAGCATTTTTTTGGAATTTGACCAATATTGGATGATGAACATCACAATATGGTGGTCCTCTGTTGATTTCAAATCTTTATTTATTCACACAAATAAAGAAAAAGGACAGTAAGAGCTTGAAAAAAATGAAATTACAGAGAAGATTGGAAGCCAAAAATGGCTTATGAAGATAGCTCCCCCATAATCAAAAGATAAAAATGAAGACTGAATAACTCATCAAAGTTTTAAGTCCATGCACCATTTTTAGAATCCTTTCCAGGTGTTTTTTTTTAATAAAGAGAATGCACCTGTAACTTGTAATGATGGAAATAGATGATTCGAACTGGAGTGCCTCTTTAACCTCATAACAAACCACTTAAAAAAACAAAAATAGACCCCAAGATACCCAGAACATGTCCATTTGATGACCAGACCATAACAAACCCAGAATCTTGGGTTTGAATTTAATATTTTGGGCTCAATTACAAATAAGTGGCTATCCATAAATATCTTGTGTTTAATAATCATGTAGATTTAATGAAAGGCTGGGCGAGGTTAATACGATGAGTGATGCAAGGACTAGGATGATTTAAAGCTACTTAAGGGTAAACAAAAGGTAGGTTGAGGGGTTAATGCGCGGTTATGGAAGTCTGTCATCCTGCCTCCTGAAATATGTAGCATCATCAGGGCTTCTGGACATGTGATGATCAAACGCCCGCCTATTGCTCATGTCCATCATTATTCCAATGAAGGTCACATAAAAACACAAAATAAACTGTTGATGCTGTCTCTGAATGTTGTATTCGGTTGTTAATTTTTTTTTTAGATACCATCATTTATGAGATTAGACCCACACTTTTTGATAAAGCCCTCCATATTACCCATCTACCCTTTCGCTGCTGCTCTCGGGCTCGTGTGACTCCCCTGTTGGCGTCTCCAGCACCGACACTCACTTACATCCATGCTGCCAAACGGCCACATTATTTACCCTCAGAGCAACACTGCCCTACAATGCCTCCACATATTCTCCGTGTGACTGTGTGTGTGTGTGTGTGTGTGTGTGTGCGCGTGTGTGCTCACCCATGACAGAGACGTCATACTCAATCAGGAACAGAGCTTCCTGGCCGCTCTGCATCAGCATGGTCAAAGCGTCAGCGTGCCTCTCTCTGTTCAAAGGCATCCCGTCTATGCTCAATACTCTGTCTCCGGCCTTCAACGTGCTCTCTCTGGAGAAACGCAGGAGGAGAAGGAGAGGGAAAAAAAATAAGATAAATAAATAAAACACAGGCGACCAGAGCAAGATGCTCATACAAGCGTTTGAACACCAGTCACAGTGCATGATTAAACTGTTCCACATGAGCGTTTCCTCCCAGGTGAGATGAAGGATAAACAAGATAAACGGCTGTAAAGTCTTTGATGGTTGAATTATGTTTGCTCCAGCGTTTTGGTGCTCTCCCTCGGTTTTCATGGGGAAAAGTGCAATGTTGCTTTAGCCTCGGGACGAGTGGTGCCCTTTCTACTTTGGAGATAACATACTCTATATGTGTCGCGGCCACACTTTCATGCAGTGGCCTGAGCACACACTGATGCAAAAGATGGAGCAACATAAAGACACTGTTGTTTTAGAATCACTTAGATCCATTAATATTAAAAAAATGAAATGCTGCACAGATAACAAGGAGAGGTTATAATGGTGGAGAAAAATAAAACAATTAATTAAAGACATTCATTAGGCTATACATCTACATACATACAATGCAGAGACATGCATGCATGCACACATACAATAATTTGAATGGGCTCGTTCATGCATGTTCAGGACATACAAAGCATAAAAGCCACATAGATCGCTACACTTGTACATACATACACAAACACGGTGGTCAGTGCACACTTGTCCACATTAGTTCTTACCTGTCAGCAGGACCGCCGGGCCTGACGTAGGTAACCACCAGAGGACGAGACCTGCGCCAGTCTTCATGGAAGCCTCCTGAAAACGAACCAAAAAAAAAGCAATAAAAACCAAACACAGACACAAATCAGTGCAAAAAGGAACAAAAATCTTCCCATCCACTTACCTCTCATGACAAACCCAAAGCTGTTGCCCTCCTTGTGTAAACACACCTCGATGGTTTTGGTTAGGACTCCTGAGGGGGTCTGGACTGAGAGCAAAGAGGAAAAGACAGATTCATAAAGTTATTACTATAATCCCATCAAGCTACAGAAAAGGAAAGTCATGATACATAAAGCTTTCACTTAAGTTTGTTTTAGTGACATCTGAGACATGCTGTATTAAGAAAATGAAGAAGTCGTTGTGGAAATATGATTTAATTAATCTCAGAGGGTCACTTAAGGCTGTGTGTTTGACCTGTTCCTAATGATTTACAGCCACAGTGCAGCCATCAGGGACTAGCTGTGTTTCTAAGACCAGTGTCTTGATCAGTTACACCCAATATGCATTGATTTTGTGATTTGCAGGTTGAGAGGTCAGGCTGTTGAACTTAAAACTTAATTTGGCCAACAGGTTATAACTACCCTTCTAACAAGGCTGAAGTGATTTTGTTCCAGAGTGGTAAAGCTGGGCTCCACAAGTATAGGAGTGAAAAATAAATAGTTAAAACTCTCATGGTATATTTGTATATAAGCAATGATTTAATGGTATGCTGGTAAAAAGATGTCAAGATATGAAGGTTAAAATGTCAGCATTGGCATGTGCACCGTAAAAAGAAATCTGTAATTTTGTAGCAATTTCCCTTTTTATTTTACAGATATTTTCCCATATTTTTGAAATGCACAAAATGATCAGTGCAATTATGTAACACTGACTGTGAATTCACATGTCCAATGTAAAATAAAATGAAAAACTTGTAACGGTGAATATCTATCTATCTATCTATCTATCTATCTATCTATCTATCTATCTATCTATCTATCTATCTATCTATCTATCTATCTATCTATCTATCTATCTATCTATCTATCTATCTATCTATCTATCTATATCTATATATCTCTCTATATATATATCATCAAAGTTTGGAAATGTACTATATCTTTAGAAGATGGTTATTTTCTGATATTTTACAGTATTTCTGGTACCCCAGCTGCCAGGATATTTACATTTTCTTTTTACAGTTTATTTATTTCTTCTTTTTTTTTTTTTACAGTGATGCAGAGAATGCAAATATGTAGTGAAGCCACAGCGTAGATAACTTTGGAAGTGAGAGCTGAGCCATCTGAAGGAGTCAACACTGTTGAATGTTTACCAAATCTGCCAGGGAGCTTGGAAGTCCCCCTGCAAATATATTAAAATTCGTTTTCACATGAGATGAACTCATTTATGTTGTTGGTTATTTTGTTGTTTTTTGATGGTAAGACTGATTATTTAGCACATGCAAATTGACCCATTCTCAACAATGGTGTTTCCTCTCAATGCAATTACCGATATTTGTGAGATACAGCAGCTTTGTTTTTCTTCCCCTTTTATCTCTTGCTTTTTTAAATCAGTCTTTTTGGCTGCAGACCAAACAACAGAGCAATATTCAAGGTGTAATGAGCAGGAGGAGGGACGGAGGGAAAACGCTTCCTGTAGGTAGTTTAAAGCGAAACTCAACAGCCTGTTTTCTGTAACTTGTTCCAGGAGGACAGCCTGTAATGACAGCTTTCATGCACACTCTTCCTACATGTTTCACCTTTTTCTACGAGATATTTTGAGACTATCAAGCAGGCAGAATATTAGCAGATAGCACAATTTTACATTAGGCTCTCTGGAGATAATGGTTTACATGTCATAAGCCAGGGTCATGGTCTACAGTCTCAGCCAATAAGCTTATTTATCAACCACTTCATTATTTTTGTGCATTTGAAAACACAAAGCATCTCTTCCAAAGATCTGATCTGTGAATTTTTACTATCCGGGGAAACTAAATGAGAAACATGCAGGCAGGATCTTCATCTTCACCTACCAAATGGAGGCAGCTCGTACTCCACCTCCAGCACGACTCGCTCCCCAATGTTCTTCAGCAGGCTGATAATCTCATCATGTCGAAGCTTTGACAGGTTGATGCCGTTCACAGACTTGATATAGTCTCCGACATTCAGCTGGTCACTCCTGTGGAAAGTCATGGAAAGACCATTAAGGTCAACATTCGGTTACTAACTGGGGGAAGCAGGCTGTTGCCCTGAGGCCTCCAGAAGCTCCAGATTTACTTCACATTTGTTACCTAAATTGCAATTTTGCACCACTAATGCACAGCTATCAACTCGGCTCTGCATTACTGTAGCACCTGATACTGTGACCACGTCTTAATGAGGGGCCGAGTTTTAACACCTTAATTCTGCAAACATCTGTAATGTTAGAGAGTGGTGTGGCTCGTAATGATGGACTATCAACAACTCTGCAGTCTCTGGATCTTTACAGACATGTTCAGCTCATTGCTGTAAGCAACCCGTAATTAGTGAGTTGATCTGGCAATCAAAATCTAATCTGACTGCATGTTCTGGGTGGTTTTCAGTGCATCATCTCTCTGTGTATGAGTCAGTCAGAAATGATTTCAGATGCAGATCTGATGGAGAAAAACATGCTATAATATTAACATTTATTGGAATAATCACAGTTGGTTGTTTCAGTTTGTGTCACGACAGAATAACAAAGATGTTTCCCCTCAAGGCAATTACTGATATTTTTAGCAAAATATTTATTTCTGCAATTACAACTCGAGAGAAAAATAAGGTATTAACGTTACCTTTGTCCCTGAGATGTACAATTACTATTCTGCCTGGATCAGTTGGATTTCCAGGTCTGAAGCCACAATTCATGTACTTTTTTTGACCATCTGGAGCCTCATCTAATTACTTTATTTCCTACATTTATTGAATTTGAAAATGCAAAGTGTATTTATTGTTTATTGTTAAAAAGAACCCAACTGACTTCGTTTGTTTTAGGTCTTGGGAGCCATGTTTGACCCTAGCTGGCATGATTGTGACTAGTGACTTTGTCAGAGAAAAAGATTTTTCCTAAATCAAAAACATGATATTTGAAGCAAGCCACGAAAATCTGAAATGCATTTTGACAATTCTAGTGTGACCACGTTTTTCACCCCTTCCCAAGCTGGGAAGACAATAAAGATACACTGATTTCCACTGAGTCCCTGCAGTGAGGAGATGAACGTGCAGATCCACCTGTGTAGAAAGTGGACTGGATTCTGGAGTGGGATGGCTGAGAGCCATGATGATTGTACACGGTGTCTCACATTTGACATTCTGAGTCAACACGCTGCTCATTGGAGAGCTAATTAATTAAATAGATGTTCTGCCATTGCTTGCACTTCTAACCTTTGGGCTACTGCCAATCAGCGCTGACAGCAGACAGAGAGAGACGTCTTAACAGCAGAGCTGAACGGCCTGCCATCGCCGGTCCAGTCTCATCACACTATGTCATTGCCAGTCGCTCTCCTGTCTGCCTGCGTGTCTCTCCACCCAGTAAATTAGCTAGCACTTCCACACAAGCACGAACTCAGCTGTGGGAAGACAAGCTGCTTGGAAGAATTAGCACAGTGTCTGTCTTTAAACCTCCTTGGACTTGACAAGCGATGGCATATTTGGCCAAGACATTTTCATTGGGGCTTTGTCACTCTTACAAAACTGTGTGTGTGTGTGTGTGTGTGTGTGTGTGTATCTGTGTTTCACTTCAGTCACATGCTGCTTAATCATCATGAAATGTGAGTCTCCCACTACATTTTCTTTTCATGTGGTTGATGTTGGAGAAAATTAGTTTCATCCTAATTAAGCAGTATCTGAATATCAAGCTCACCAAACACTCAGATTGAACAATTACCGCTGTACAGTAGATTAGTCCTGAACATGACAATAGAAATTGCATTTACTTTTCAGTTTATAGACACATTTATGTAGTTTCTTGGGGACTTGTAAAAAAAAAAACATCCAGGTGGAGCTTTACTTTGGTTTGACGGCAAGCTGATCCAACGCCTACAGTCCTTCAGTTAGGGCAAACTGGTGTAACTTTGCAACACGAGTATGTTTGCGGGGGCAGAATAACAAGTCCGGACAGCTTGGTGTGGTTGCCAGCTTTTAAGTGCATCACAGAGCAGAGATCTCACCTGGCAGCTAGCCCACCTGGCCGAAGGTTTGACACTCTGGGCTTGCCATCCTTATCAGACCCTCCGGAGATTGTGAGGCCGAGGCTGCTGCCTTCCCTTTTCATCAGGTCCACTGTGGTCACTCCTCGATACTCTTCTGCTGACAGATACAGACACAGGCACAGATCCACAGTCAGCATTAGCATCCGGTTGACAGAATCACCCTTTCTGAGAGGCAATGTAAGACCCTTTTCCCATATCTTTCACCAAAAATGCTCTCTGACATGCGACCTCATACTTTATTTTCTCACTTTCTTGTCTTTTTCTAGTTCCTTCACATCTTTCATTCTGACTGAATCTTTGTGGCGGGTTCAGAATGAGGACAAGGAGGAAGGAATCAATTTTATTAAGACCACACTAAATTCTGATAATGGAAAGAAAGGTAATGTATTATTACAAAATGAAACTCACTGAAAATGATGTCAAACTAATCAGGCCATAAATTGAAATCCAATTGTATTCATTGTGGGTGAATGAAAATGGCATCAATTGATGAATATGTGGTAATATAGCGTCATCACAAAACTCATTCTGTCTTGTGATCCACATTGTGCTGCGCTGTTAAATCGCTCTACGTGAAGTCTACTAAGTGTGGTTTAGTACCATTGACAGGTTTGCCGTACAAGCATCTTTTCACCTTATCTAAGCATTTAAAACAGTGCAACATCAAGCAAAACACAAGACACACATGGCTCCACACACACACACACACACACACACACACACACACACACACACACAAATCTCAGTCAAAGATGGCATGACTCTTCCTCTCTTTGAGGACCCAGGTGAATCAGACAACAGACAAAACCAAAAAGATGTGAAGTCAGGTTTGACTGTATTGTACCTGAAAGGCTGCGCCTCCGGGACGAATGGGATTGGTCAGTTGCCCCGGACTCTTTGCTCCCCTTTGAGTATGGTCCTTCATCTGAAGAGACAGCGACGAGGTAAGATGTGTAGCAAAACTCTGCAGCAGTAGGCTAAATGAACATGACCGCTCATTGCACATCATGACAGCAGCCCACACTTTAATGCTTTGAACTTCACCCTGGGTAATGCGGAGGCTTCTGGGAGGGAAACAGCACTAAGCCTACAGCCACATCCGTCAGGCATTAACTGAACCACAGCGATCAGCCTGAACTCACGACCCTGAAAGGTCACCTCACTTTGTTTCCAAGACAATCCTATAAAAGGGTCAAGGGTTTCAAATAGCTCCTCTCTGTCTGCAGCAAAGACCCTTGAAAACCATTTAACACACGAATACATTTGCGGCTGGCTTGATGTACACGACTACTAAAGCATGGGAATTTTCTTGAAGGAACAGCATGCGGTTAATGGAGTGTTCTTGCATGGAGAGGAAATCATCATTTTCATGTCATTTACAGCAGCTGCTACACAAAGCTGGGAAATGTTCAATCTGCTCTGCAGAGAAACTGATTTTTTTCTTTTTTA